>OX638104.1:12685469-15085469 GCA_951804965.1 Horisme vitalbata | reverse complement strand
CAATCATTTATTGCGTTCCATAATGTAAATATACAGGTGTTAACAAATTTTCATTGTGATCATTATATACCTTGTTGGGCACAACAATAGTAAATAGGAGAGAGGAGGACGTCTTAGTTATAGTCACATCCACCACACCACCACCACACCAGCCTATATCCACCAGTCCACTGCTGGACATAGGCCTCCCCTAATAAAGGGGGATATGCCCATAGTCACATGATAGTATTATATTTAAATAGATAAATTATAGTCAATATTTACTTAGTCAATATCTAGGACCTAATCTTTTTGTTGTATCATTTTTATGTTATTTAAACCCCTGTCTACTACTGTTTTCATATTTTAATATATTGTATCTTAAATTTCTTTCTGTTGCTTTGTGTTTGTCAAATAAACGATTTCCATTCTATTTAATCGTCAGATTTGTAGTATGCCGTATTGTAGTAATAAATTTAGTAAATAAAAACCAAAGTCTTTGGTAGTATAGGTAACAATTTCTCTCACTTTTATACCATTTCCAGCTATACAAATGCACTATATGCCGTGCTTGGGTTTCATTCCCTCGGTACAACAACCCGCGGACTCTACTCGACTGGCGCCGCGGCCGTTGCGGCGAGTGGGCCAACTGCTTCACGCTGCTCTGTCGAGCGATGGGCTATGACGTCAGATACGTGTATGACGTCACCGATCACGTGTGGTGCGAGGTAAGATTACTACGCGATAAGACCGCCCATTGTACCTTTTGCGGGTTCGATTCCCGCCGCGGGACAAACGTTTGCATGTTCTGCAGATATTTGTTTCGGGTCTGAGTGTTTTCTATGTATGATATGTATGTATTTACAAAAAAATGTATTTATGTAATATATCAATCATGTGGTTCCCATAACACAAGCTCTGCTTATTTTGGGGTACTTGATGCTGTGTGACAGTCCAGTATTTTTTTTATTATTTATTCATATGGAAAAAAATAGAATGTCTGAATGGGCGACACATTGCAATCTCATGTTGAGGTGAATCTCTGCAAATATCATGGAATTTTTGTTTAGCGCGGAACTGTAACATTACGGGAAAACTGGTAGGAAGAAAAAAAAATGTTTCTTCACTAAAATATGGCTGAACTTTACTTGCAAATTGTTTTATTAAATAATTTTTAACGCAATCACCACAAATTAACTGATTTATATACATATGAAATGAATATATATAAAAATAAATAGGAGGGGGTGTCGGAATATCTCCAAAAGCGCCTCGCGTTAGTGGTTTCCCCAGAATGGTACCATTTCTTTCTAGTTTATTCAGTACACATTTTGATGCGTTATCCAAACTGTTAATTTGGCGATGCACATCTTAAAAATATTTCTAACTTCCTCTAAGGGATGTTAACCACGGTAGGTGGGTTGGCTTGGGTGACGATACTAAAGAATAGATTGTGACACCATGGAAACCCGAAAACGCTTCGATAGCGCGATCTAATCTACTAGTGGCGCCATCTAGTACAATATAACGAGTACTACAGCTTACTAAGTGCGATAAAGTAAAATATTAATCGAAATCAATGAATCCTACTAATATAATAAATGTGAAGGTATGTACAACCTAAACTGGTTTTAGAATAAAACATAAGCATAATTTTGTAAAATAACCTCTCAGGGTGTTAAGAAAGATGGTAAAGTTTCTATAGAAAATTATTTTTCTATTCATTCAAAACTCGGTATAATTAAACTACAAAATAAATACTTTTATTTACTTTACTTTTAAAGTAAGTAAATCATATATTTTTTTATTTTTGAAATTAGTATGAAAAAGATTTATTTTATCTTTATTCATTGTTAGAAAAAATCTTTAGCAAATATTATTGGACAGTGTGACCATTGCTATTGTAGGCGTTTTAATATTTATTTTAGTATGTTTAAAAATATTTAGTCTTTATGTAGGTACTAACTAGCATACAACTAAGCATCGCGGACAACAAGAAATTGGACACTTAATAACAAGACGAGATCAAGGCAACTTACCTACATATTAAATTGGCGTTTAGTATGGAGAATTTCGAGAAAATTTATTTCTCAATAGATACATTTTTGTATTTTTTTTGTGGAACTACAAATCCTATTCCCCTACATTTTGTGTTTAGTTGGACAACATTGGGAAAAGTAAGCATAGTGTTTATTTAAAAGAGAATACTTACAAATATAAAAACACGAATTTGAGCTTTGAAACACATGAAATGAACTGTTTTTAAGTTTCATTTTTGGGGATGATTTTCCCCAAAAAAAGAATTTATAGAATTTTCAATGTATGCAATAATGTGACGTTCAGAATACAGATTAGCTAACTTTGTTTAATGATTAATGACTGCAGGATTTTAAAAAAATATGTACAAATAAAATATAGTGAAAAAACGCCAATTTCATATGTAAGGACCTAATATTATTCAGCTGAGACTTTTTTGACATATAAGTTTCCACGCTGACAAAATTATCAATACAATTAGTGGGTAGCATATTTGCATTAATCAGTGGCGGTCGTTCAATATCGTATTAATATATTTTATATTCGTATATTTCAATCCTACGTCCAGCAGTGGACTGCGATAGATTGATGATGATGATGATGATGATGATATTTGCATTTGTTCTAAGTGCTGGCGGGTGCTAAGTGAGACCCGCTGGTGCTTATAAATACAGTGAGATAAGTTGTAAGTTACGTAAAAGAAGATCGGTCAGTTTCATACAACCTGTGACCTGAGACCTGACCATAAAATGTCGCGTCTAGAAATGACCTATGTCCTAATTGCTAGTTCTTATTGCAGGATATAATGTTTAATTAATAGTTTTTTGTATTAAAGCCGGAGAATTTTTCCGAGTATTTATTTTATACTTTTAGGTTAGGATCGATTAGGACACTGGCGCCATTAAACAAAAACCAACCAAACGCGTGCTTTGTTAGTGGCAGTTTTGTTTTAGATGATTGAGACGAGAGACGATGGGACGAGAGATGCACAATGTGGATGAGAGTGCGTTCAAAAACCATGATACGTTATGATAGGGCGTATTGCGATCACTATTTATTATTAATTTACTGGCGTTAATAAATAAAGTTATTAGTTATAATTTCAATACTCAATTACATATAATATTTTTACATAATTCGTATTTTTATTCGCTTCGATTTATAGTCAGGTCTGAAATGACCGGCCTTCTATGTGGTTTTAATTAAATTCAGGATAATAAGCAGGGAGAGAGTCTGTAATCCCCACGCTGGGCATGCGGGATTTGCCAGCCATGGGCATTTAGCTGTGACGGTGTTTGGCTGCGCTATGCCGCAATCAGCCGGTCGCCAGAACCCCGTTTGTTGTTAGTTAGCAGGGTGCTCCGCGGGCCAGTGGTTAGCTTGGGTTCCGAAGATGAAGGTTGAAACCCCTTACACCCTCCACTGGTCTATTTATTTCATTTGCCTTCTGAAATTAGGCTTTGTGCCAAAAACATGCCTTACTATAAAGACTGCTTTAACTAATTTGTATGGAGATGTTAAAGTTTAACATACTTCCCGCTAGGGGGGCAGCTCTATTTTCATACAAAAATATAGCAACGCAAACTTTGTAGTAAGCATATTTTTCGCACCAAACCACAGAAGCTCGATAACAAAGACTAGCGAAAAAGTATTCGTATCGTAGACGTAATATTTTGGCCATAACAAAGAATATTTTTAACTATAATTAGCAACAAAAAACTATTGGGGTTTTAAATATAATTGCTATTTGAGAAATCTCAAAAAAATAAATATAATGGGGATAAAAAAATTGACTTCGTCTAACAATTCCTTACATTTACAGATATTCGACTACGATTCAAACACTTGGTTCCATTGCGACCCTTGCGAGGCTAGGCTGAACGCGCCGCTGATGTATTCCCACGGGTGGGGCAAGAAGCTGTCCTACGTCATAGCGGTGTCCAGGGATGACTTACAAGACGTCACTTGGCGGTATACCACTGAACATAAAGAGGTTGGTTATATTAGATTTCAGTTCAGAGATTCTAATGTTGTTAGGTTATAAATGTTTTATCAAAAGGCCATATCCCTTATGTGGCCTCTGAAGGACGAATTGCCCATAAAAACGTAATACCAAAATGATTTCTAATTCAAGCATATTTCCACAATATTATTGTATTATTTGTATTCCAATAGTATTTATCTAGGTTCCTGGATAGGTATTTTTTACAAAATACATACCTAAAATGAAATAAAAGTCAAAAGCATTTTGCACTTTTTTATACCAAAATTGACCACTTTTCTTCCTCTTTGTTTCGTATTAAAAACAACAATATCTTACGTGTTGTTTCTTAAGGAACATAGCTTATATTATCTTGTTACAGAATAACAATACTTTGTAAAGGATACATAAAGTTTTCAGTCATCATTTTTGGTATTACGGAACACAAACAAATTCTTAGAGAATTTAGAACGGCCATTATTGCTATCCCGCCCGCACGGAATCATCCATCAGCTAAACAGAGATGCGATATATGGAGCAATCCTTTGCCCGCGGCTCGAATAAAAGTTGCGAGTGAGGTTGGCCACATTCTTAAAATGTATAACATAATGCCATATAATATGGTCGGCCTAAAAAAAGATTCAATCTTTCGCATCATCATCATCTACAGCCGCGGATGGGCCTTGGCCTGGGGAAGTAAATTTCTCCAGCCAGGGTCTATCTTGGGCTTTTTCTCTCCAGCTTTTCGCTCTAATCACTTTTAAATCTTGCTCTATGCTGTCTAGCTATTTACGTTTCGATCTGCCATGAGATCTTTGGTCGTCGGGTTTGCCCCTAAGATGACGCTTTGGTGTTCTGGCGTCCGACATACGTTCAACATGGCCAGCCCATCGGAGACTGCCTACTTTAATAAACTTTACCTTTTGAACTTTCAACCCTTGGTACTAAACTTAATTAATAGCAAAATGTTATTTACTCCCACAATGAATTCTTAGACGACAGAAACACTTGGTCTATAACTGTTTTATTATTGAAAGTAACTGATATTTAAGAGGGGTGTACAGGGTTCCAACCCCTATCTTCGGAACCCAAGCCAACCCCGCCTGCACGTGGTGCACCCTGCTAAACAACGAACGGGGCTCTGGCGGCCGGCTGATTGCGGCATAGCACAGCCTACATCGGCACAGCTAAATCCCCTGGCCACTGACGTGCAGCAGCGTCGGTGGTGCGAGAAGCTGTGCCCTGCGATCCCCAACCTGCATGTCCAGCGTGGGGATTATGGGTATATCCCCCTTTATTAGGGGAGGCCTATGTCCAGCAGTGGACTGATATAGGCTGATGTGGATGTGGATGTGGATGTGGATATTTAAGCAATATTTTTACGATATACTAAGTAAACGACTTTAATATAAATTATTTATTAATTTCTTTAAATAGCTTAGTTATAAGATCTTAATTATTATTATTACTAAAATATTTGATGTTTTTATTAAAAAAATCTATGATTGACATCATAAGACATAAAATTACAAAGATATAGCGCGTTGAATTTTCGCGTGACGTCACGTCTACGTACAATTTTTACATAGACATGCTGTCACAAAGTCACAAGCCCCCACTCCCGAACTTTGACGCTCTTTATCTCCGTCAATTTCTATGAAATATTTTTTGTTGATCCATACTATGTAAAGAATACATAGTTTTCTGACATCATTTTTGGTATCACCACGGACACTATCCCCTATTACACGCGTATTACGGAATACAACAAAACTAATATCAAATGTTGAATGGCTGTTATTGCCATCGCGCACTCACGCCTAAATCATCCATCAGCTAAACAGAGATAGCTATATCCGAAGCTATTTTTGCACGCGCCTCGAATTGAAGTTGCGAGCGAGGGTTGCCAAATTCTTAAGTGGGATAGTAACGCTTTAAATACAAAATAACCAAATTATTTCCTCAGGTGCTGAAACGTAGGAGAGAATGTACTGAACAGGAGCTGATAGACTGCATCATGAAGCTCCGCTATCACCGACAGAAGCAAGGTTCAGAGGCAAGACGCCTCTACCTTGCCAAGAGAACTGTTCAGGAGTTGGTGTGGCTGATGATCGAAAGGTACAAGACACGTAGCATATCTTTGTCCGTCTGAAATTGGCTCTCTTTCGTATGAGCTAGCGGCCAACTCTGGTGTCGGAGTTTTTAGGCCACCCGAAGGCCTGCGACATGGCTATGACGGCCCCTGTGTGCATTTTATGTTAAATTGATAATTTTTAAATTTTAATGTTTATAAATATTTTTAAATAATGGCTTTAAAAGTTGTGTTTTAAGAGATTAATAAAAAAAAATTAAAATTGCATGCTAAGAATAGTTCATCTGCCGATCTAATTTTAATTAACAAGAACCTGTAACCACATTATATTCGCAAATAAATATAATTTGATTGGATTGATAGGGGAATAGGGTTTGTGGTTATAGAAAAAATACAAAAATTTATGTATTGAGAAATCAATTTTCTCGAAATTCTTCATACAAACGCCAAACCTACTTCTTACTAATAAATGCGAAAGTTTGTGAGTATGGATGTATGGATGAATGGATGAATGTTTGTTACTTTTTGACGCAAAAACTACTGAATGGATTTGGATGATATATACATAGTTTGTGACCTGGTTTAACACAAGCTACTTATGATCTCAGTACCACGCGAGCGAAGCTGCCGGCAGAAGCTAGTTTCATATATGTTAGGACCTAATATGTCTTATGACTAGCGACCCGCCCCAGCTTCGCACGGATGCAAGTTATACATTCATATAAACCTTCCTCTTGAATCACTCTATCTATTAAGGCGACTATACATGTCAAACCTCCCTCTCGCTCGCACTATTCAACATTTTTGAAGATATAAAAACACTGAATTTAGTTGTGCAAAATAGCAAACCTTCATATTCTAGAGAAAAATATTTGCGCTTATCATAACCTAAACTCGATTTATTCTCTCTAGTTTTTAGACAGTGTGTGCCGGCAAATTGTAGTTATGGTGACGATACATGTCAAACCTCCCTCTCGTAAAACATATAAGATCACTGAATGTATTTATGCAAAATAGCAAACCTTAACGGCCTAGAAAATACAATACAAAGGTTCAGCAAGAATATCATGTTGAACCCAACAAGTTTTCCTACCAAAAAATTTGCACCAAAATTGATCACATTGGTGCAAGTTTTTTGATAAAAAAACGTGATAAAATCAAAATGATATTATTGCAGAACCTTTGTATTGTTATTTTCTAGGCCGTGAAGGTTTGCTATTTTGCATAACCACATTCAGTGATTCTATATCTTCAAAAATGTTGAATAGTACGAGCGAGAGGGAGATTTGACCTGTATAGTCGCCTTAAAAATTATCTCTTTATTGGTAGAGTTGCCCTAGCCTTTTGGGGCAACTCTACAAAGATTATTTAAATAAATACTTGTTTAGTATGCAGTGATTAGACGTAGCTAATGAAAATTTGTATGTGTACAGGACCCCTCAAGAGTACGAGAGTCACGGCCGTATTTCCGGCTCGATCAGCTGGCGGGCGGAGCGCGGCGAGAGCGGGGCGCGTCGCGCCCACACCTTCCAACTAGCCGAGCGAGGCACCTACCACATACGGTAAGACAAATTAAACATACCAATTTCAATTTCAATAATTATTCGTTATACAAGAGTGCAAAGTTGCTTTTTATCCGCGTGCTCAATTTTGATACCACCTGAGATCGAACTCTGGGGTATACTGAAGACCAGCCCTGCGTAGATCGTGGTCTGCGCAGATTAGTGCTGAGTGTTACCATTTGCCTAAAGCACACTATAGCTCATTGTGTTCTATTTTTTGTTATTTTATGTTTGGAAATAAATGTATTTGTATTTGAAGTACCTCGCTAACGCTCAGGATTCTAAAATTTAAAAAATAGAATCCTGAGCGTTAGCGAGGGAATTAAAAGAGCACGAGGTGAAAAATCTTTGCACTCGAGTGCAACACGTAACTTTTCATTCCACCTCAGCGAGGAAATTACTTTTAAAAAAAAAAAGATTAACATTAGTTTAACATTACTGGCCTTACTTATGAACATCTTTCAAAAGATAAACGATGCTTAAACTATTGCCATCTCTATCCGTTGGATAATGACAAACAGTGACAGGGCGAACTTTGAGCATTGATTAACTTTAAGTAGCGTTCATAAGTAAGGGGGTATAAGTTCAAAAAAAAACGTACTCGTAAAACTCGTAGATCTTTTCCACGCAAACTTATACACTGTTACAAAATGAACACTGAGCTATGTCCACAACTTAGTTCTATGTTTAGTAAATCAATTTGATTTAATTTGTTATAGGTACAATTGCGCTCAGGATAGGTACCGGATAAGCCGCGACTCGGTAGAGTTGGATCCTTTGGTCTCGTGGGCGGCTGGTACTTACCACGTCAAAGATGTCTTTAGGAAGGTGGAGTCCGACTGGAAGCAGACTTACTTGGCTAGAGAAGGTATAATGAATTGAATCAGGCGTGACTTTGCGGAAATCCATTACAAGATATTTAAAAGATAAAATATTTAGTACAAATTCCGCCAACTCTCTCCGACGAGTTTCATAAAAACTCAACAGAAATTCAACAATGTTTGGCCTTCCCCATAAGGGACTACTCACACTTATTCAGCTCGATTCAGCTTTTGTCCATAGAAAACAACGATTTTGTATGGATATGTACGCTTGTGTACGCATCCATTCAGCTTTCCGCGTCTATTCTCCTTTCGCGGCAAACCAGTATAAAATGAGGATAAATGTGTTTTTATCATGCGAATGCTATAGAGAGCGTTCAGCGCTGTTCCGCTGCGTTCAGCTCTGTTCCGCCGCGTTCGACGGTGAATGCGAAAAATCGGTCGTCTGCGGGGAGCCTAACCATCTTCGCAGCATATTCAGCGTCGTACGTAGTAGAAAGAAGCGTTTCAGCGAAGATAGCACGCTATGACGGCTTTTCTCATTCTTACGACTCCGTACGCGGCTGATAGAAACAGAGCTGTATAAGTGTGACCAAAATCGTTCAGCGAAACGCGAATGGAGCTGAATAAGTGTGAGTAGTCCCTTAGGCATCATCAGGAAACGATAGACTCGCTGTCCGTCTACGGCACTCCGCAGAACTTCTCAGACGTGTTGCTTCGCCGAGCGCCAAACAAAAAGAACAAAAACAAAAAAAAAAGTATTTGTACTAATTATTTTATCTTTTAAATAATATCTTAGAGAAGGTATAGTTTTGATCCATTGAGTTTTCTTGTTACCCTTTTACGCCCAATCATCATGAAATTTCACATACCTACACGTTGTCAAAGTAACCAACAATAAGCAACATGTTCCAGACAAAAGAGAAGGTCGTCGTCATGTCTTACTGTACCTGAAGATGGTACAAGCACATGGTCCACCTGGGTGCCTATTGCGAGTTTTGTACCAGCTCGATCGATTTGTATATAACCGAGGTAGCGCCATCTAGTTAAAAACGCGTGGCACTGACTCCTTTCCATACAAATTTCCGTAAACGAAAACGCGATCGAGCTGGTAAAAAAACTCACACTACATCCTGATGTTAAGTGGTAACCATTGCCTATCACTATGCGTGGCATCGTAGATCACGATTCAACACTGGGCTTCCATCAACTTGAGACATGAAGATAATAAGCCTTTTGTGCATGTAATTTCTCCGGCACCCACACTCTTCAAACCAATTTGACGGTGTAGTGATGCAATTGGCATGACGACTGGGTCAAAAAATAATAATTCTAATTAGTCCGTCAGTTAGATCAACAAAAAATACTGGACACGTATTTTTTTATTTATCGAATCAATAGAAATTGACGGAGATAAAGAACGTGAAAGTTCGGGAGTCGCTAGTGACGTCACGCCTAGGTAAAAATGTACTATATCGCGACGTCACACAGAACTTTAACGCACTATATCTTTGTTATTTTTTGTTTAATTGACAAAAGAAAAAATATCTGTCCAATATTTTTTGGATATTTAAATAACGGACTTATTAGATTTTTCAGTCGTCTAGCCTATTCTCTCCATTTTGTCCTTTTCATTGCAGTCTCTTTAACATATGCAATGCTTTGTGATAGGCAATGGTTACCACTTACCATCAGATAAGTCATGTGCTTGTTCCGTCTTCAAGTATCATTAAAAAAACAGAGCTAGGCTCATAATAACACAACACAACCAGCCTATATCAGTCCACTGCTGGACATAGGTCTCCCCTACTAAGAAGAGGGATAACCCCCACGCTGGTCACAGCTTTTTGCACCGCTGACGTTGCTGCCCGTCAGCAGTCAGGGGATGTAGCTGTGCGGGTGTTAGGCTACGCTATGCCGCAATCAGCCGCCAGAGCTTCGTTTGTTCGTTAGCAGAGTGCAACACGGGGGTTAGCTTGAGTTTCGAAGATAGAAATAAAACCGCCTTAAACTCATGATTTGAATGTTATTGATTACAGAGGGAGCTAAAAGCGGCGAGATTTCTTGGAAATTCAGCGCTTCAAGCGGACTGACCTGCAAGCAGCTTAGCATAAAAGCGTCCAGCGCTTTGTACGAGGATGCCAAGTTAACCTGGACATTCGCCTTCGACGCGGAAGATCCAGTATATGCTGACCTTGGGGGTAATTAATTTTTCTTACAAGGGCTCATGGCCTGCCTTACTTCTAACACACACACAAGCAACACACCGCCTCACAATGTTTCGAATGTATGGAAGAGGTCGGACCCTAAAATTTTCAATGACGTAATTTTTTGTAAATTTTATTTCGATTGCAATAATAAAAGTAAACAAAGCATCGGGATTAATAGTTTAGGAGTGAATGGCATAAAACTGTCATACATTATAAATAATGCTGGACACTCACACATCATCATGTAGCCCCAAACTAAGCAGAGCTTGTATTATGGGAACCACTGTTATACTACTTATGTATGTTTTTTTGTTGTAAATACATACTTATTATACATAAAAACCACCCAGACACGAGACAAATATCTGCAGATAAAGTAAACCTTTGTCCCGCATCGGGAATCGAACCCGCAACCTTCTGTGTCTCAGCCGGACCTTCGCCCGCTGCGCCACAGGGTCGTTAAGATTAGAGATTCCGTTTCGAAAAATCGTCACATACCAAGTCACGTGACCTACAATGCAATACCTTGGGTAGGTAATGTTGACCACTTAAGAACGTATTTTGTTGAGTCGCTATTCAAAATACATACAAAGAGAATCTGCTGATGAGGCTGTAGATTCTAACCATACATTTTTTTCCTCAGAAAGGCCAGTAGAGTTCGTTCGCCCATTCACATCGGTTATAGTGCGCGCGGCTTTATCAGGCGGCACGGGAATTCTCGCGTGGCAATACGCGCAACTCTTCCGACAACCTTTTGATGCGGATACGGATGCTTTTACCGTTAGCGTTCGTGTGGAGTAATTTTATTCACAGGCTATCACTGTAAAATACTTTTTTTATAATCTTACACACCATAATATTCGAATAAAGGATCATCCTAGGCTTTTTATAAATCAGTCTATATTATATTATTTATAAGGTGTAACGCATTTGAGAAACTACGCTATTTTATTCGGAAAAGTTCGATATATTTTACGCTATTTTTTACAATATATTATTTAAATCTCTTTTTATTTAAAAATTAATTTTAAACCATAAACTTGAACAAACACATTTCGATACTGATTTTCCGTATAAAGTAAAATAATTTACTCATCTCAAATGTAAAATAAATTATACTTTAAAATCATTAGTAAAATATACACTTGTTTTATATCATAGTAATATCCATCCACCATTAGAGCGCTCATTCCCATATGAACATGGATCAGAAAAATAATAATATGCAGAAGTTCGTTATAAACACGCAGTGTATTGCCACGTACTGTATTCATATTCTTTTTCTAATGAATACCAAAATGTTAATTATTTTTATCCAAGTTATCTAGTCTTTTAATAAATCATTCCTTTGCAATATCTATTAATATGGATATAAATAGCTTTTGTAAATTCGTTTGTGATATGTAAAAATATATAACGACTAAGGGCCGGTTTCTATATGATACCGTTACCCATTACGCCTCGTTTTTCCTTGAAAAACTGTCAAAAATTAACAACGAGGCGTCGAAAATTTGACAGTTTTTCAGGGGAAAACGAGGCGTAATCGGTAACGGTATAATATAGGAACCGGCCATAAGTACACATTTTTCACTGTATCTTGTATGGTTAGAGAATTTTGGAAATCAATAAAATATTAAAAAATAATTTTTCGTTTTATTTATCATATATGTAAAGATACTTTACAAAACTTAATTATACTATTTACATAATTTACAGAATAATGTTATTAAACTAGATTTATATAAAAATGAGATTTCAAATTCACATTCGTTATAATACGCTTAGGCGCACTAGTTTTGACAAGATACATTTTCTGTAGCGTTTTTGCGTTTTCAGAAATAATTGTATGAAAATAACATGAGCTTGTGGAACCCTTTACATCTTGTCCTGCTGTTTTTGGTTTAAAGGAGAATGCCGTCTGATGTATGGCGCTCGGTACCAAGACTAAAGTGAGTGCGTCGAAAAAATCTCCAATAAGTTTTTAGTCGATTCTACTGTCAAAATAATTAAAAATGAGGGTTATCGCCATACTATGTGTGTTGCCATAGTAACGATATATCATTGGTTTTTGCAGTCTAATGGCGGCGTGCAACGGAAATCAAATCAACAAATATGTTTTTACTTGATTATTAATCCCGTCGGTGTGTAAAACTAAAGAAAATGTTAATGTAATTTATAAAATATAATAAATTTTATGGGATACGTTCGGTTTTGACGCAATTGGTACGGGTTATCGGCATTCTCCTTTATAAGTAACTAGTAAGTTCCGAACTTATCATTAAAATGAAATACTAACTCAACCAACTATCAATCTATAATCTGGATAATAGTGTCGATTCTTTATTGCATTTTTCTAAACTAAACTTAATTTGACAGCTTACGATTCACACTTATACCGGCGCGCGTCGGAGAGAGCATCGGATAGCATTTTATAACATGCTAAAGGAAATTGAAACATCCACAAAGCAGTTAAGTTCCTTATTTGCATGCAATTTACGCAGCTTTGAGCTTTGTCAAACACTGACATAAATAGATCCGTAAGTAGATATTGCATGCAACTAGGGAACATAACTGCTTTGTGGATGTTTCAATTTCCTCTAGCATGTTTTGAAATGCGCTTCGATGCTCTCCAACACGCGCCGATCTTTTTTATTTCCATCTTTATGAAAGAGACGGCAAGATGATTAAATTAGGTATTATTTACGAAAATGCACATCTGAATCGATTTTTCCAAGAGAGCATATAAAATTAACATGCTGTAAAAACATATAAAAAAAACTGACGAATTGAGAACCTACTCCTTTTTGAAGTCGGTTAATAAGTACGTATGACGAATGAATGTGATGGTAATAAACAATTTAAGAAACCAAAAGCGTCCATTACTTCTACATGATGTTAAAATAGTTGCAAACGGGTCGGTGACGTCAACGCGTGGACCACGCGTCGTATACCTTTATCTTACAGTAGAGATCAGCCGTATGAGGTGACATTCATAGTGAATTTTAGGACTTCGTCATACGTCAATGTCAATTGTCTCGCGTATTAACCTTTAATTAATAAACTGTAAGAAAGGATTAAGTAAAGCTGCTGGTAGAAACTGGATGCGTCGAGCTCAGGACAGGGTGCAATAGCGCTCATTAGGGGAGGCCTGTCCATCAGTGGACTGCTATAGACTGATGATGATGAATGAAGAAAGGATTTCGTTAAAATTCAGCCCCCGAGGGGAAAAGTGATAAAACCAAAATACCTACGTCTAAACTAAAAATAGTACATCGGGTCTCGGGTCCAAACGCGATGGCTGTACAAATTAGTTACTACAAAAACATAAAGCCCATGAAATGTTACTAAATAAAATATTCTATTCTCTTGACGAATTTATAAATGACTCAAATAACAATAATGACAATCAGTAATCGATACTCATAAGTATATAAAATATCGGTCAGCTCGTACTCACTGTTGTGAACACCCTAACTGGGTACATATTATGTATTGATTCTAACCTAGTCTTTATATCTGACTGATTTGTAATATATATCTACACATTTAATATGATTGCAATAAACATTGAATACTGAATACTGAATACGTCAACAAGGACCTCAACGTACGTACGAAATCGCGGGCGCCCACTACATATAAATTGGTCCTAATAGTCACCAAATTAACGACCAAAATCTATTTACAATGAGCTCGAAAGAGATCAAATGATTGAAAGAGAACAAGGTACTTACTAATGAGATTGTGATGTGTTTTTAATACTGATAGTGACATTAACTCTAAGTAACGCCGTTTATCGCTAAAACTATTATATTAATAAATAACATAATGTCATTTCGTCACTATGAAATCATTTTTTAGGGTTCCATACCCAAAAGGTTAAAACGGGACCTATACTAAGTCAGCCTCCACTGTCCGCCTGTCTGTTTATCTGTAATCTCATGAACCGTGATAGCTAGACAGTTGAAATTTTCACAGATCATGTATTTGTGTTGCCTCTATAACAACAAATACTAAAACCAGAATAAAACAAATATTTAAGTGGGGCTCCCATACAACGGTACGGAACCCTTCGTGCGCGATACCGACTCGCACTTGGCCGGTTTTTTGTTATGTAACTATAAATGTATGGTTTGGTACTTTGATACATTGCTTATTGTGCATTTTCATGATTCTATTGATGATTCGGGAAGTATTTTATTGGTTTAAATTCCCTTGCAAGTGTCGTATGCGGCATAAACGGCATAACGTATCCTTTGATTGACTTAGAAGTTTAATTTTTTCACAGCTTCAAGTGAATTCAGATCTGAGTATTTTACATTAATTTCAACTTGATACCTCCACGCGTTTCTGATTAAAGGATCTAGCCAGACAGACAGACAAACAACGAAGTGATCCTACAAGGGTTCCTTATTTCTTTTTTAGTTACGGAACCTTAAAAAGTGACAGCTCCTTTATGTTTAACAACAAGTGAAAATCTTAAAGATTCGGTGCCAACTTATGGCGACGATACATGTCAAACCTCCCTCTCGCTCGCACTATTCAGCATTTTTGAAGATATAAAATCACTGAATATAGTTATGCAAAATAGCAAACCTTCGTATTTTAGAGAATAACAATTCAATGTTTCAGCAATAATATCATTTTGATTCTATCACGTTTTCTTACCAAACAACTTGTACCAATGCGATAAATTTTGGTACAAATTTTTTGGTAGGAAAACGTGTTGGGTTCAACATGATATTCTTGCTGATCCTTTGTATTGTTATTTTCTATGCCGTGAAGGTTTGCTATTTTGCACTAAATTCAGTGATTTTATATCTTCAAAAATATTGAATAGTGCGAGCGAGAGCGAGGTTTGACATGTATCGTCACCATAACTACAATTTGCCGGCACACACTGTCTAATAATTAGAGAGAATAAATCGAGTTTAAGTTATGATAAGCGCAAATATTTTTTTGTATAACGTTCTAGAATATCAGTAAAGATACCGACGACCTTAACCTTTCCAAGACGCTCGTGGCGTGCGTGGCTACCTTCGGTGTTTTTAGATCATCTTGGTTAAGCAACACTCCACCCGGTTGCTACTTGGATGGGTGATAGTTCAGTTATTAGAACTGTGGCCTGATTCTCGAGAACAGATATTAACGTAACGTTAGATATATATCGAGATAACTGTCAAAGGAGAAAGCCGTCTGATGTATGGCGCTCGGAACAAAGACTAAAGTGAGTGCGTCAAAAAAATTCCAATAAATTTTTAGTAGATTCTACTGTCAAAATAATTAAAAATGAGGTTTATTGCCATAGTAACACTTTACATCAATGTTTGTTTCCATAGTAACGTATATAACATTGGTTGTTGCAGTCTAATGGCGGCGTGCGGCGGAAACCAAATCAACGAAATATTTTTTTACTTGATTATTAATCTCGTCGGTGTGTAAAACTAAAGAAAATGTTAATGTCATTTATAAAATATAATAATTTTTATGGCATACGTTCGGTTTTGACGCAATTGGTACGGGTTCTCGGCATTCTCCTTTCCTTACAGTTTTGACAGTTTTTTCGATATATATCTACTACGAAGACTGTAAGAAAGTCTTGATGGACACATTATTAATAATCCTGTACACTATAAAATATAAAACTAGATCAATGTTAAATAACTTATACCATAAGGCTAGATTGTAATATTTTTAGTGTACATATCTTATGATAATGTGCACTAGGTTATAAAAATACTAATGATAAATCCATGATCTATCGTAACATTATCTATTCCTAAGAATCAGGGCCCAGATTTATATCGCGGAAACTGTCAAACCTGTATGAAATTTGAAAATTCTCGCGATATATATATCAAATAGAATCAAATATATAGAATCCTCAGAATCAGGCCCCAGAGCATTTTCGTGCTTCGGAAGGCACGTTAAGATGTTGGTCCCGGCTTTTCAGTCGTTAAGCCATGTCGGAGGCTTTCAGGCGGCCTAAAAACTCCGACACCAGAATGGGCCACTGCTCATACGAAGATCTTTCCGCTGGTCTTCTTCAGAGCGTTGATAACTTTCGTAGACAGCACAACGATAGCTCTCCGTTCACAATAACGACAATCTATCATATCTATGAGTCGTGAGAACACACCACAGAATTTTGATTACATTCGCTCCCGCTATCTGTTCTACAGACAATAGTCTGTTCAATATTAATTCTTTCTCAAAAGCACTGAAAATTCTTAACCGTCTTGAAAATTACTCATTTTCTTGAAGAGTCTTAGAGGATGTTATGAAGTCTAACCTCCATCTTTAAAACCCAAGCCAAACTCATCGGCCAACTAACAAACGGGGCTCTGGCTACCGCCTGATTGCGGCATAGCGCAGCCTAACACGCGCAAAGCTACATCTGTTCAGGAAGCTTTGCCCTGCGATCCCCAACCCGCATGCCCAGCGTGGGGATTACGGGCATATCCCCCTTATAAGGGAGGCTTATGTCCAGCAGTGGAAGTCTACTTATCCAAACACGTACTAACACCAGCAACATCACTTTTATACAGCTCCTCCCTCATAGCGATCTCTCTCATATCATCAACCTTTATAGTCTTGTTCTGTACAGCCTCCAATATCGACAGAAGCAGCTGGGTCACTTTATTCTTTGCCGCAAACTCCAATAGCTCAAACGCATTCTCAGCTGTCAAACTCTTCACCAATTTATCAACACATTTCTGCTCCAAGGCTGGCATCATGTAGTAAGAAGCTAGAAGCAAAAGCTGTTCCAAGCCCTTCTCTGGTAAAATATGACAGTAGACGTAGTTCTTAAGATTCTGCAAGGTTTCCCTGGACGCTCCCGGTATATCCACGTGACCTTCAGCCGTTTCTCTCCATTTCCCGCAGAGCATTCGTCTTAAAACTGGACTGGCTGCAGCTAAAACCACTTTGTGAACGTGTACAGGACCATCTTCGCCGCGCATTTCGAAATCTGTCAATTCTTCGTCATCGTGAAGACTTGCGAAGGAGTTAACATGACATGCGATTTCCATTTGAACGCTTATGTCTAGTGTGTACTGCTGCTTCTTCAGCTCACTTATCAGGTGGAAATAGCCTTCATCCGTTGAGAACGTCTTATCTGACAACGATAGTTCGTTGCTAGTCAACCTGATAGTGTACGTGAGGTCATCATTAGGTCGTATCTTGGTAAACCTGACAAATATCAGGTTGTAATATACGTTTGTGTGCCCGTTGTTGACCTGGCTGACAATAACCTGGACTTGGAAGATAGCTACGCTGTTGATGACGTATTCGGGACTACACATTCTGGAATACGGCATGTTGTAGTTGGTGACTACGAACTTCACTTGTAATGTGTTTCCGAGCTGGACTACATCGTTGGCCTTCATTCTGGAACAAGGGAAAGGGGTATAAGTATCAGACCCATGAAAATCATAAAAGAAGTTACAAGCATGAAGCAAGCATTTACAGACACCTATCAATCATGCGGGGCGTAAGGGTTTCAAGTTCCAACCTCCATCTTCGGAGCCCGAACCACGTCACCTGGCCGTGGTGTACCCTGCTAACAAACGCAGCTCTGGCGGCCAGCTTATTGCAGCACAGCGCAGCCTAATGGTGGCCATTACACGATCAAGTCCATCGTCCAATCGCCATGACACTGACGATTGGATCAAGTAGAACTGACCGTGGGTGGGCGTGGATTGTGTCATGTGTGGTGTATATGGACGAACTGCAGATTGAAAGCCTGCAGCGTCATGCCAATTGGATGATAGGCAGCATGGTATATGGTCACGATAACACCGGTACAGCTACATCCCCTGACTGGCAGCAGCGTCGGTTGTGCAAGGATCTGTGTGCTGCGATCCCATAATGGCTGGCCTATGCCCAGCGTGGAGGTTATAGGCATACCCCCCTTCTAATAAGGGGAGGCCTCTGACCAGCAGTGGATTGATATAGCTTAGTGTTGTTGTTGTATCCTTCAGATAAACCATCACAATGTTGTGCAGTGTTCACTCATGTAAGAACGATTTACAGGTTTACAACAAGAACCAAATCATGCAAGCTCAGATATGGTTCGGATGCAACTACCTATAAATGACTCCGTGCTAATAGTAGATTAGTAGCCAAGGGCTGTAAGGCATCAATTGCAGCCCGAGATATTTATGATAGCGAGGGCGCCTATAGTTCGAGGGTGCAATTGGTGCTTACACCCGAGCTAACTATTCTGCTTTACATCTCGATTGTGAGGTAAGTAGAAAAAAACCGGCATTACAAGTTTTTTTTTTTCTAGAACGAAATTGAACTTCGCCGTTCAATATTTAAAATTGATGACTATTATACTTCACACGAAGACAAGGCTGAATAGCAAAGCGACCTCTTTGGTCATTGGGCTGAAAGCATGATGTCTATTGCCAGTATGATGGTTAGATGTATGCAAACTTTTTGAAAGAAAGAAGTGGTTTTTTTTAAATTACTTACCGCCCTAGGGCTTTTCCAGCTACATTATAACCCTAGAGCGCTAATTAGTCACCTACAAGCCCCATTTGGAGGTAATAAGAACCTACTTACCGAACATGAGAAATGTAATAGTAATAAATTATAAAAAGACGACTATTTTTTGTAGTAGTTAAGGTAGTAAAATATAGAATAGCATTATGTATGAGAGGTTAAGAACCTCAATGAGACACAAAAAATAGTCAGCTGTGCTCAGCTGATGGTTTGGTTCTTGAATATCCCTTTTTTTTGTCGATGTGAAAATGCTTTACGCATGTCCTTCAACTCGAGGAGAGTTGGAGGGGTCTGTTGGGCTCTCCGCTACTAGCGGCCTACCGACTAAAAACACACCGTGTTCCTTCACTCACCGTAGTGCTAGTGCTTCATTGAACCATTCATCACCTGATGAAGGACTCTTCAGTAGCACTTGACGGGGTCATGGGGTCCCGGAGGATTCTAAATATCCTGTGCCAAGTTAACGTAACCATTATCAACTGCCACTTAGCTGCCATAGGTTTTGCTCCCTTGATCGGGACGCACACCGCTGCGATAAGCGATGCGAAATTTGACACTTATAACTGAAAAATGTCTATTTTGTTCCCGTCGCAGTAGGAACTCAAGCCAGACTTGCTCGTGCCCTGCTACAAATGGGGCTGTGGCAGCCGGCTGATTGCGGCATAGTGCAGCCTAACATCGGTACAACTAAATTACTTCACCACCAACGGGCAGCAGCGTCGGCAGTGCGAGTACCTGTGTCCTACGATCCCCAACTCGCATGCCCAGCGTGGGTATTATGGGCTGACCCTTCTTATAAGGGTAGGCATATGTCCAGTAGTGGAATGACCTAGGCTGTTGTTGTTGAAAGCGTCAGCGGTGAGGGGTCACCTTGTCCGACACCGCGTAAAGCTTCGTTGTGCATTCCGATAAAACGAAAAAGCTTTAGCAAATTAGATTGGATTGCAAAGCATAGGTAGGTTTATGCAAAGTAAAAAAAATTGAAAAAAAATTGATTAAATAAAGCTCGCTTAAATGAGAAGATAAATGGTAAGTAAGTATCTACGTTTTGTTTAGTTGAACAGGTTCCATATCATTGGATGAGCAGTCTTAACGCGGTGATGGCCGGAGGCGAGGTTTGACAGAATGAGGGGAAGCCGATGATGAAGTTGGCACAGCACCTTCCGTATGTGTCGACATGAGCGCTGTCTGAAAGGACATAGGAATCAGCCCAAATAATGATACCTATTGATGGAACTAGCACATGGCCCACTTGTTAAGTGGTAACCATTACCTATAACAAAGTATTGGTTCGTAGGTCACGGATGTGATCAACTTGAGGCCATGAAGGTGTTAAGCCTCTCGTGCCTGTAATTTCACCGGCACCCACACCCTTCACCGAAACAAAGTAATGCTGCTTCATGGCAGAAATTTTATGTGCACATAAAGTGCGCATAAAAAAGTCGTTGCCTCGCAAGCAGCTTCGCATAAATGTAGCGTCGTCAATCAATGATGCAATCGATACACAATATAAGGTGTGACCTAGGTGTAGGTATGTGCTTATATCTACATCTACACTTATATTATAAAGAGGAATAATTTGTATTTTTGTGTGTGTATGTTTGTAATGAATAAACTCAAAAACTACTGTGCCGATTTCCAAAAATTCTTTCACCATTGGAAAGCTACATTCGCCCTGAGTAACATAGGCTATATTTATTGCTAGAAAAGATTAGGGATCCTTACTAAAACTTAAGTAACGTAACCCAAGGTGTAAAAAAGTGCTCTAAAACGTTTTTCGTCGCATGCGCTGCGGAAACTATTGATGATAGAACAAAAGTATGTTCTACAAAAAATATACCTAAATAAAAAGTAAAAATATAAAAAAAAATATTATATCCAACCCGTGCGAAGCCGGGACCGGCCGCTAGTTGTTTAAATAAATTACAATGCTTACTGACCGCTAACGTATAGCTAGCGGCCAGAATTAACACGTTCGACTTGAACGTGCAGAACACATTTTTACAATTTTGTATGAACTGTTTGGTCTCCTTCTGCGCAGTCATCATCATCAGCCTATAGCAGTCCACGGCTTAGGCCTCTCCTAATGAGCGCCATTGCGCCCTGTCCAGAGCTAGACACATCCAGCTTTTACCAGCTGCCTTTCGCAAATCGTCACTCCACCTGGCCGGAGAACGTCCTACACTACGTTTGACGAGCCGCGGTCTCCACTCAAGAACAAAGGGTAAACGATTACCCCAACGGTTATCGGTTGTTCGGTAGATATGAACAGCCCACTGCCACTTCAGCTTGCTGATTCTCTGAGCTATATCGACAACTTTAGTTCTATGTCGGTTAGTCTCGTTGCGGATTCTATTCTGTAATTTCCTTTAGAGAAATTCCGAACACAGCTCGTTAAGCGACTTTAAACTGGTGGACTAACTGTAGGTACTATGTAAGTGTCCCCAATTCAGCTCCGTATGTCATGACGGGTAGAACGCACTGATTGAAAACTTTCGTTTTCAAACATTTCGCTGCGCAGTATCCCCACTATTTTAGCTCAGGTCTACTAACAGTTCCCGGGTGCCCGGGTCCTATAACTACATATGGATCTACACTCTGATCATTATGTATGATACATCCAGTCTAGTCATAGGTTGAGGAATTCCCCATATATAAAGATTTGCCATTTTTCAAGCACGACTTGCAATTAAGGAGGTAGTAACAATCACATCAATCAAAAGTCTTTTTTATTTGTTATTAATGTAAAATACTGCATACAAGCAATCGTAACTTTTAATAAATTCTGGCGCAAAAGAAAAATAGCACGTTAAAATTCAAGAGGTTGCAGGTTCAATTTCCGCTGTGGGTTAAATCCTACTAACATTATAAATGTGTTTGTTAGGATGGATGGATGTCTGTTACTCTTCACGCTTTTGAGGAACTACTGAAAATGTTGACGAAACTTGGAAAGTTTGCGACCTGGATTAACACATAGGCTGCTTTTTATCCGGGTACCACGCAAGCGAAGCAGCGGGCAGAAGCTAGTGTTCTTTTTTTATGGTAGTTGAAGATGGAACAAGCACATGGCCCACCTGATGTTAAGTAGTAACCATTGCCTATCACAAAGCATTGCATCGTAGATCACGTTTATTTGGAACGTGCTCTACGATGCAACGCCCTGCATCCATCAATTTGAAACATGAAGATGATAAGCCTCTTGTGCCTGTAATTTCACCGGCACCCACACCCTTCAAACCGAAACACAGCAAAGCTGCTTTACGACAAAAATAGGCGTGGTGGCAGTACTTCTTCGGACGAGCTCTCGGCAAGAAACTCTATTAGGTACTACTAAAGCGTCTGGGTGCTGTGGCACCATGGTGTAGGTAACTCATAGCCACTGAAACCGTATAGAAGCTTAGTGATATATTGAGACGCGATATTAATATAATGTAATTTATAATATGGGCCCCAGAGAATCACTTAGAACTAAGTTTAAAGAAATAAATATTATGACAGTGCCGTGCCAATATATATATGAAAACTTAATGTATGTCCGAAAACATATTAACATGTTCAAGAAAAATAGCGACTATCATAACGTTAACACTAGAAATAAAGATAAACTAGCTGTTCCCACTGTAAGGCTCCATAAAGTTAGTCAATCTTTTAAAGGGATGTCTGTACGATTTTTTAACAAAATCCCAAATGATGTGATTAATCTATCTGTAAATAAATTCAAAAATGTTGTTAAACGTAATCTATGTAATAAAGCTTATTATAAAATATCTGATTATATAGATGACAAAAAAGCTTGGGATGAAACTGCCTCCAACTCCATCAAAAACAATGTAATAGATATTAAGTACGACGTTAAAAAAATATAAGCCAAGCAGAGTTTCTTGCCAATTCTTCTCTGTTTGGTCACGTTACGAATTGGTGGTAAATTAAAAAAAAATGACGTTTCAAAGTGTACTATACAGTTCCTACTGAATAAATGAATTTTGACTTTGACTTTGACTTTAAAATGGGGATATTGCTAGTATGTATCTTAGGACTGGGTGTTGGATATGCACAGGCACTAAATAGTCACTAATAGTTCCTGATACCCACAACACAGGTGACACCAAGTGTGGGACCAAAGCTATGTACAGGTACATACTATGCTTCAGAGTGTTCATTTTGTTTTTATAGTAAAAAATCAAGAGAATTTATTCATAAATCATAACCATTTTATAACGAGTTGATAAAGTAAGTTTGTCACTGTCATTGAAATGTAAATAAAAAGAGCTGACAACGTCATTTTAGCTGTATAAGGTTAATAGAACTGTTAAGAATAAGACAGTTAATGTAATATTATAAATTTATGTTATGCGCACTGCTAAAATATTGGATCAACTGCCAAGGTATTTTTCCATTGACCTTAACGGCTTCAAAAAGAGAGTAAATAGGATATTCTGGGAAAGCTCGCCCCATCGTCGACCTCATCCTTGCCCACGCAAGCCTCTAGGTCAAGAGCTGGCCCATAATTAAAAGAAAAATAAAAAAGTACTTAGACCAATAACAGACCATTGATGAATAGATAAAGTAGAGGGTCCAATTTTGTAATACTTGTTACCAAGTCGTTTCTTAGTGATTGGTCACTGCACTATCAAACCTCAAACCGGTATCTTCATAACAAAACCACAGAATAACAAACAGCACAGTAATTACTCGATGGAAAGGTCAAGTTCATTGAGTAATGCAATATCCACACTCGGCAAGTTAATCGGTGTCCGAGACCCTAGACTATGAATACTAAACCACTAGGTACTGAATGAATGAGCGAATGAATGCTTTATTGTACACCTTAATTTTAGAAACAACAGACAGAAACTAAAAAAAAAAAAGGTTATGTACATTGGGCGGTATTATCGCTTGGAAGCAATTTCTTACAGACTTTTTGGATGGAGATGGTTGTTAAAAGTAACAAAGGCCGGAAGTTAAGTACTTTTATAAAATAACTAAAAAATAATCAAAATTATGCAACCAAAACTACTGACTAGGTACTTAGATACTTGGTACTGGCAACTGAGACACTAGGAGGTACTGACTACTGACTGGCTAGTGAAGTAAAGATTCTGTAAACCACCTGGGGCATGATTCTGACAATTCGAATATTTGATTCAATTAGTCTGTCTGTTTGTCACCAGGCTGTATATCATGAACTGTGGTAGCTAGACAGTTGAAATTTTCACAGATGATGTATTTCTGTTGCCGCTATAACAATAAAAATAAAAACAAAATAAAATCCCATTCGTTACGGAACTGTTGTTGCGCGAGTCCAACTGGCACTTGGCTGGTTTACCTGATTATTTTTGTACAGGATTTTGCTATTTTAATAGATTTTAAGAAAGCGAAATGAAAGGTTTAACGGAAAAAAAACTGTCAATTTCATTATTGTAAGTTTTGTGAACTAGAGGTTGCGAAACGCTCGAACTGTCACATTACGAATTTGGTGACAAACTTTCAGTTTCGTTTGTTGTTTGAGGATCAAACACGAAAACTAGCGAAAAAGTATTTGTATCTTAAACGTTAACTTATTGTCAATGAAAAAGCGTAGATACAAAATAACGCTTCGTCTTACCAAATTGTATTTTACGCTTACGATACGTGGTTTAAATATGTGTTTTCCCTACACGAAATGAAACACGAAATTTTGTATCTGAATAATTATAGTAGACACCCAGGAAAGGACAAACAGGGCTTTAAAAAAAACCTCTAACAAGTTGCTGACATTAATATAACATTATCCTTGACAATAACTTAGAAGTGACGTGATTAACACTTCACTGCTTATTTTATGACTTTTGTGTCTACATCATTAGTCGTTAGGTACACTCGTTATGTGTGAACGAGACATAAGTTTAGATAATATTACCTACATAAACCGATGTGATCTGAACACACCAGTAGTGTTGGATATTAGTTTGGATAGCCAACATGAAGGCGGTTTTAGTTATATTACTGGGTGAGTCTGTTTTTTTTTTGACTAGTTTTATTTAATTTGAAGCTATTTTTGGACCGTCTCGCTCCGTTCAGTGGTTAAAAAATATCTAGAAAGGATAAAAAGTTTTAATAGATATTTTGACTGAGCTCGAATAGTTCATCTGCAAAGTTCTTTAAAGTAAGTTGGTACCATATTATTGTATCTACTTTGGGACTTTGATGATAATGTTTAAAGGTATTTATTTATTTACTTACAGTATCAATGATTGGTAATTAGTTTTTCTCGCGAATAACATATCAATTTCTTTTCAAATACCTAATACCCAAACGAATTGTACCTATGGCGAATGTGGAATTTTTAAAGGCATGCTATATTTGCGTGCATTAGGATATAATTAAATAATAAAGGTGTCTTACTTGAACAAAATTACCTCTTATTGGATAGAGGTTTTTTTTTCCAAGTTCTAGAGAATATACGAAAGTTTTTTTTAGATGTTTTTGCTGTTCCTTTGGGTTTGAAAGGAAATAAAGAACTTTCTTTTTTCCTTAACCACCCCTGAATCAAAGCGAACATACAAAAAAAATGTTTAAAGCAGTCGAGCCATTTTGAGCTCTTATGAGACACACGAATAATAATTATCATTGGATGAGAAATCTAAATAGTTTTTTAATAATAAATAGGCTTACATTTAATCGATTTCTTCGTTACCGGCTTCTAACTGGGTTCACCAAGGAGTCTAACGTCCTAATATCCCAACCGACTTACACACTAATTCAATATCATGCAGAGAAAATGAACAATGACGTGAAAGGTTTTTGTTGAAAATTAACATTGGCTTAAAATTTTCAATGCGCATTTTCTTTCCCAGTTGCCGCGATCGGGATCAATGTGGACTCGTATCCGTTTTACGGGCACGAGTTTGAGAGGACCGCGCTAGGAGATTCCATTGATAAAGCGAGCTTGAAACTCCTAAAGGTAAGCCGAAAACCTTAATGGAGAATGCCGAGAACCCGTACCAATTGCGTCAAAACCGAACGTATCCCGTAAAATTTATTATATTTTATAAATGACATTAAAACAAAGTCTCAGGCATTGCCTTTTTATTGGGTAGATAAACCACATAGATAGATCGTGTTAGTTACATTATTTATAACTCATGAACGGCTGAACCGATTTGGCTAAAAATTTATGGGGAGGTAGCTTAGAACCAGGAGAAGGACATTGGATACTTTTTATACTGTTTATATTAAAAGTAGGGATAGGGGTAGGGTAGGTTAGGGGTAGGGGCAGGGTAGTGGTAGGAGTAGGGTAGGGTAGTTGCCTCATCGATTGCTTTTTCAACTTCGATATCCTTTTTGATTGCTTTTTCCATTTCGATATCTTTTTCTTGAATGATTCTTTAATTTCGATATCCTCTTTGAGACAGGACTACGTCTGTCGGGTCAGCTAGTATATACATAGATATATCATTTATTACATAAAAGTTGATTACATAATTTGGTTAACAGTGCCTTAAAGCCGATGTTAGGTTTATCTAAGCACTAAGTTCTCGCCTATTTTACATTTAACACAAGTAAACCTGCATTACAATATCGGTTTATAACTAATCAACCTAAAATATCTAAATACGAAAACCTAAATAAACCATCTATGCTAGTTTAGGCTTACACACTTATGCATTTATCTATCCACGAATGGAATGTTGCAAGTAGCATTAATTTTGCGCGAAGCTAGGCGGTTATCCGTATTTCCTTTTTCTGCGTATACCCGTGATTCCGGATGCATAAAGCCTTAGAGAGAGGGGGATTGAGGAAATGGTACATAGGTACAATATTGTCTGTGAAAGAATAACATCACAAACTATAATAAGTGACTCACACTCATCATGGTCACTGTTATTGAGGAAAACCGCGTTTGCTTGTTTTCATAACAATTATTGTTTTACTCCGGAATATTGATAAAATCTAGGTAGGTACTCATCATTATCATCAGCCTATAGCAGTATACCTACTGCTGGACATAGGCTTCCCCTAATGAGCGCCATTCCTGAGATCGACGCATCCAGCTTCTAACAGCCGCCTTTTGCAATCCATCTTCTAGAGAAGGCAATTAAGGTAGGTACTAAAAAAGCAAGACAAGAACAAGTTCAACAAGGCTTCTCCGCTGAATATAATTTCTACCCTATAAAGAAGAGATGGGGAAGCTGGCATGCGAGTTGGGGATCGCAGGGCAATTATTTAAAGGTTTAGACAAAACACACCCAATTTAGCTATAAGGTTTTTAAAAAAGATGTTAACGAAGATACCTGTTAGCGATTTTTTCACGCCTAAACTACGGAACAATTTGATTTAAGTAATTTCGTATTACATAATTATTCACTTCACTGCGAAAGGCTGCTGGTAGAAGCTGAATGAGTCGAGGTGAAGACAGCGCGATATGGCTTTCATTAGGGGATCATGAATTTTCACTATAAACATTTTGTTAATTTGTTAATAAAGCTGCATGTAATTAAAGTTAAGTAAGCAATGTGTTCTAATAATACGAGAAATTAAGAAATTAAATTAAATGTAATGTAGTTTTAGGCCAGGAACCGTACGGAATCAGTTGTTTTTATAACAAACTAGCGGCCCGTTCCGGCTTCGCACGGGTGGACATAAGATTTTTTTGTATATTTAAATATAGCGAGAGAAAAAAATCCTTAGAAGTAGCATGTTATGATTCCTTTATTAAACAATCTGAAAATAACATCCTAAAATGCAGCAAGCAGTTTTGGACATTTATTAAATCTAAAAAAAAACTGGTAATTTGCCAGATCAATTATTTTTAAATGATGATTCGTCCTCGGACGGTAATGTTATTTGTAACCTGTTTAATGATTATTTTATTGAGTAGTAGTCCTCTAAGTGGTGCTGATAAATCATATATATGTTTAACGTTAGAAACCGTACAAAAATACCTCAAGAATCTTGACATTTCGAAAGGCTCTGGTCCAGATGGCATTCCCCCTTTATTTTTGCAAAAAATTTACGAACAATTAAGCTTTCCGTTATACTTACTATTCTGCCAATCGTTAAGCTCCACAACGATGCCATCTGTTTGGAAACGATCATATGTTGTACCTATTTTTAAAGGTGGGGATAAACATAATAAAGCTAATTACCGGCCTATTTCTAAGATTAGTGTTATACCTAAAATGTTTGAACGTATTATATTCGACATTATTTTCCCGCATGTTAGACCACTATTAGACCCATATTATAGAGCAACAACATGGCTTTGTAAACAAAAAATCAACTGAGACCAACCTTTGTGAATTCGTTAATTTCATTAACAAGGCTATGGAAAAAACTTACAAGTGGACGTCGTGTATACTGATTACACGAAGGCTTTTGATAAAATTAACCACGGTATCTTAATCATGAAATTACAAAACTTCGGTATACACGGTGACCTAATAAGGTGGATAGAGTCGTACCTAAGAGAACGATCTCAAGCAGTTACAGTAAAAGGATTCTGCTCTGCATTTACTCCTGTTCCTTCTGGAGTTCCCCAGGGATCTCATTTGGGTCCCATGCTCTTCAACATTTTTATCAACGATGTATCTTCAGTTTTCACAAACTCTTCATTTATTTTATATGTTTGCAGCTTCAAGCGGATCTTAATAGTTTAATGTCATATTGTCAGTATAACTTTCTCTTTCTCAACACTAAGAAGTGTAATATCATTTCGTACCCCCGTAAGAAATCTAACATTGACTTCGTTTATTCGATAAATTCTCAGATCTTGGAGAGAGTTTTTGTAGTTAGAGACCTGGGCGTTTATTTGGATTCCAAGTTGATGTACGACGTTCATATCAAACAGATTATGAATAAAGCCTATCGCATGTCGGTATTTATTCTCAGGGTTAGTAAATACTTTAAGGAAATATTTACACTCATTCTGCTTTATATTTGCTTTGTGCGCTTTATTCTGGAATATGCATCAGTCGTTTGGAACCCCTGTTACGATACTTATATAGATCAATTAGATAGAATCCATAACAAGTTTGTAAAACACATATTATTCCGTTCGAGTTTTCCAAATTTGCCAGTACCTACTAAATTATTAACACTCTTTGAACGTCGACAAATTAGGGATCAGATGCTTTTATACAAAATTATCAACAATCATGTCGACTCATCTTATTTGCTTGGGGAATTACTATTCGAATGTCCTCGAGCTAACTCAAAGAAAAAAAATGTTTTTCAACCCTCCACAGCCCGAACCAATTATAGGGCTAATATATTTATCCGCAGATCCTGTAATTATTGTAATCTAAATTTCTCCGACATTGATATTTTTTCCCTCTCCCTCAATAGTGTTAAAGGTAGTAATTTAAGGTTTTTTTCAAGCAGAATCCTATTATTTTTTACTATTTTAATTTGGTTTGTCTTCATTGTACTTGTTTTTGTTGTTTACTGTATTTGTGATAGTTTGTCCACTTTCTTCTTCTATGTGTGTTATCAAAGTGTGGAAACTATTTTAATTTTGTATTATTTTAAATATAAGTTCCACTTTTCTGTTTGTTTCCCAAAGAAAATTAAAAATTAAAACATAGCCTATGTTACTCAGGGAGAGCTTTCCAATAGTGAAAGAATTTTTGAGATCAGCACAGTAGTTTTTGAGTTTATTCATTACAAACATACACACACAAAAATACAAATTTTTCCTCTTTATAATATTAGTGTAGATGTCGATGACCTTATAACTCTACTTTTAATCCGGATATAATGCGAGCAAAGCCGCGGGCGGAAGCTAGTATTTAATTTACGTATATATATATTTAGTTGGTTGGACCGTAGGCGGCACTTAGCTCCTCAAGCGCAGGATGGAGACGAGTGCCATGATCAAAGAGAGACCTCTGCCCAGCAGTTGGCCGAAAATGGCTGAAATGATGATAATGATATATTTTTTATTCTCAGGAAGTGTATAAAACTTCAGCGGACAAGAATGTGATCGCATCACCTTTGGGGGTGCTGATACTGCTGTCCCTGTACTCCAACGGTGCTGGAGATGTCAGCCGACAGGAGATCAGCACCGTCCTTGGCGGAACTGACTTCAAAAAGGTACGTCATAAAAGTTAGGTGATACCACAATTAGGTATAATTTTATGCTTACCTAGGGGGGCCAGTTACCATAATTCACCCAAGCACGTTCTTTTTGTACAATTGGTCGAATTTCATATGGTTAATTCCAAATATAGCGGGCGTATGCTTTGTGAAATAGAGTGGGGTGCGTTTGGAGTGTTCGGACTGTCACGTCAAATAACGAAATTCTTGCCGAAATTTCGGTTTTCACACGAAACACGAGATTTCCTGATAGGTTCCAGTATGGTTCTAGTCGAGTAGCAGTCCAGTAGGTAGGCACTTACAGCTGAAGAATAGAACGTAGCTAGATATATTTTTTATGGTACTTGAAGACGGAACAAGCCCATGTCCCACATGATGTTAAATGATAACCATTTCCTACCACAAAGCATTGCATCGTAGATCACGTTTTTTGGAACGTGCTCTACGATGCAACGCCCTGCGTCTATCAACTTGAGGCATGAAGATGATTAGCCTCTTGTGCCTGTAATTTCGCCAACACCCACACCCTTCAAGCCGAAATACAGCGCATCTACTTCACGGTAGAAATAGGCATGGTGGCAGCACTTCTTCGGACAAGCGCTCCACAAAGAGCTCTGCAACTACTGTGTAACTATCTTAAAACATATCAAGAACTTTTAGAGAATATTACACAATTTAGGCATGATATTATATTTGAAAATAATTTTAATTAACCTACCTAAATGAAGATAAGGTAGAGCAACATCTACCTACAACAACAAGTATTATTTACAGTTTGAGAGAGATAAGTTTTCTTCGGTAAATTAAGTCACTCCTGATAATTTAGGTCATAAGGTAATCTTGGGTCATGCATATTTTTTTTAAAACTAAAAATCTCTGAAATGTCAAACCAAACTTCGTCAAAATATAATATTTTGAAATTAAAAACTGATAATGTAGTCTACATTGTAGAGGTACCCACCGCTAACATAGGTACCTAGCTACTGAGATAGACAAGTTTCTACTATAACCTCAACAGACTTTTATAACAATTAACTTGAATGTTATAATTGGTAGAGCGATTAGCCGAATCGAATGTTCTGGGTCTAAAAATAGACAGAGTTTGATAAGTCTTTATAGGTAGGTAACTAGTATAAGACCATTTGAGACCAAATCTCAAGTTCATGGTTGAACAACCGTGGATTAAAGCGAAAGGTATTGAAGTCTGCTAATTTAGGAGAAATTTCTATAATCCCACGCAGATGAGACGAGTCGATGATTGCGGTATTGACTTGGTACTAGTTAGTTGAGCCCATCCCCTGATGCAAAATTTAAAGCATCTATAATCTAAGGTGCTTTTAATTATCGCCCTTTGTTCCTCTATTACAAAAAGATCCATTACCAAGAAGTTTTACAATATTCCAGATCTCCGATGATTACATCCGCCTGAGCCATGAATTCGGTAACATGAATCCCGATTTCCTGACCTTGGCCAATAAGATCTACGTGCAGCAAGGCAACGCCCTGAACCAAACCTTCGCCAGTATAGCCAGGGACTACAGAAGCGACGTGGAGTCTATTGACTTCGGTAACGCTAATGCAGCGGCTGCAACTATCAATAAATGGGTATGATTGTTACAAAACGTTTGAATAATTAACTAGAAATCAGGAGGAACGTAGATTAAGGCGACGATACATGGCAAACCTCCCTCTCGCTCGCACTATTCAACATTTTTGAAGATCAAACCTCCCTCTCGCTCGCACTATTCAACATTTTTGAAGACATAAAATCGCTAAATATAGTTATGCAAAATAGCAAAACTTCACGGCCTAGAAAGTAACAATATAAAGGTAGAATATCATGTTAAACACAACACGTTTTCCTACCAAAAAAATTGCACCAAAATGTATCACATTGGTGCAAGTTTTTTGGTAAGAAAATGTGATATAATCAAAATGATATTAATGCTGAACTTTTGTATTGTTATTTTCTAGGGTTTGAGGGTTTAACCTGTGTAGTCGCCTTAAGAGGAAGATAGTTGTGGAGGAGTACAGGATAACCCAACAGATTTCCTAAAAACTTCGAGAGCTTTTTATAAAAAAACAATAGAAACAAAATTTAACAGAGTTGGTTTCAAATTAAAAGTGTCAAGTCAGATATCTAATAAAGTTATTTTTAATTTCAGTCAGACGAAAAGACAAAGGGACACATCAAGAGTCCACTCTCCCCTGACGCCATCACACCTGACACAGTTGCGGGACTCTTCAATGTGATATTCTTCCAGGTAATTTGAAAACTACTGAGGAATCCACATCGGATAATTTGTAAATAGAACTTGGTCAATCACAGGAGTGTGTTACCTATAATATAAGGAATTCTGTTGGAACTGGAAGCGCTCTTGTTGTGGCCTTACTTCGTGTTCTTAACAGAATCTTCTGATTAAACACAACATTGTTAAATTAAATTTAGTGGTTAAATTGTTGGCAACACTCTGCCTAGTCACTACAAGGATGGGTGACCGTTTAGTGGCATTGTGATCTGAATACTTCCGTGATGTAGGAGCGGAGACCTTCAGGTGTTCTACAAACTCGGACATCAAGTTGGACACTAGCTCATTCTAAGATTATGTCAATCAATTTATAAGTATAATAAATAATAATGTCAATAATACGATTGGATTAGAATGAGAAGTAAAAATAAGTAATAATTTGGATGTTCGACCTACCAAATAAGTAGGTAACCTAGAAAGTCAACTACCGTACCGACCCTTTTTATCAGCTATGGATGTTTTTAGATTAAATTGTATGTTAATTTTTAGTAAAATTAAGATTTTTGCAAAGAAAGGCAGACAGACGATCGTTTCTTATGATTCAGGGTCACTGGCACGTTCCCTTCGACGCGAAAAACACCGAAGATGAAGATTTCCACATTGACAAGAAGACCACGGTCAAGAAGCCGACCATGCACTTGGAGCAGTCTTTGTTCTACACTGAAAGCGAAGAACTCGGAGCCAAGGTATGTAAGACATAACTAAAGTTAATGTGAAAAAGAAGCCAGAGATTCTGAGCGTAAAAAAAGGGATATCATAACTAATCTTAAATTCAATCATTAATGCACACGTATAAATTTATATTTCTTGATTTCGGCTATCGGATTTTACTGCGGGCTGAAAGACGATTTCGCTCTTACGACGTCCGAGAAAGTGTCTTAAACAGTGCTGAAAACATAATTTCAGCAGTCAAACAGATCTGATAAATGAGAACTTCCCAAACGGATTAATTTTAAAAGCCCGAAGAACCTAATATTATTTATCTCTTAACTAACAGATGATAGAGCTCCCGTACAAAGAAACCGGATTCCGCATGGTCGTAGTCCTTCCTAACGAGATCGATGGTCTATCTTCCGTCATCGAAAAGGCTTCGGAAAAAGGTCTGCTTGAAGACGTATTCAAGCTGAGCCCATCAGGAAGGGATGTCAAACTTCACATGCCCAAGTTCGAAATCAAGAGCCAGCTGGACCTGAACGATTTGTTGCCAAAGGTAAGATTATTTTGTAAAAAATTCATGTAATTTTTTAATGACATTTATTTCAACCCGTTTGTTTTTCCATTGACTTACGACCCTAACGGCTTCAAGTAGAGAGTTAATAGGCGTCTTCTGGGAAAGCTCGCCCCATCGTCGACCTCATCCTTTTCTATGCAAGCCTCGAGGTCAAGAGCTGGCCCATATTAAATTTAAAAAAAAAACTATCATTATTATTCAAATTAAAAAAAAACAATGCAATTTATTTGTTATACATTTTGTGCTATAATTATGGGCGGATCCTTCCACCGATCATAATATTCCGAAAGAAGTAACTTAACTGCACCACATAGTAATGCAATATTATAACAGATTTATTTTGGTATAGGTTGGAATTTCTAAGATTTTCCAAGAACCTGCGCCTGGAATCGTGAACAACGATAGTGTGGTGGTCTCCAAGGCGTTCCAGGAGGCTTTCGTGAAGGTAGACGAGGAAGGAGCTACTGCTGGAGCTTTTACTGGTAAATACTTTTTCAAATGCAATGATTTTAGGCATAAATTAGCATGGATAGTACCTAGTTATTTTGACGGAGACGGACTAGCTAAAGTGGAATGTTTGTAGATCCTGTAAAAAAACTGGACACTAAAACTTTTGGTCTACGCTGCATGACCTAGCATGCCCCCATAGGGAACCAAAGAGTTTTAATGATTAGTACAATGATTTAGTACTCTGATCAACTATCCTAGCGAACTCATCCTAGTGAATCATGAATGGTCAAACATTCGTGGTTCATGATTCGATGTAGGAAATGTTTTTCTATTTCTATAAGGTTTGGTATAGTAAACCTAACGAGAAACTCTTATTCGTGCTCTGCTCTTTAAAATTCTCACTGTCCAATCATAAACCAACCTAGCAAGAGATGTTTTGGTATTACAACACTGAAGCATGGTGAAAATCATCTTGTTCGTTTAACTATCAAATTGGTATGAATAGCGGAAGAAACATGGTTACACTAAACGAGCAATAAATAATGCTCTTATATCTACGTTATGTTCATTCAGTCTAAATCGATCCAAATAAATATTTTGGCTCATCAAACAGCATTATAAATTTGGCAGAGTTTGTATTCATGCAGTGATTTCATTGTGAGCGTCGTCAAACCATATTTTTAAGAGAGTAAGTATTGTATGATCCCTCATTTATTGATTGACTTCAAAATAATCTGCGAATCAAAAAATTACAACAGTACGCTCATCTATGAGAATTCCAAATACGTTGATGTGTTAGATTATAATAGATAGATCGTTTAGAGAGTATGAACTTGATACGTGTCCATTTTTTACGATTAACTAGGCTCGTATATGGCCCGAGCCCGACCGAACCACCGAAATAATTAGCCCATTGCTCCATCCAACACGTTGTACCGACTGATTGTTTACATAATTTGACGTACGAAGGAAAAATTAAATTGGGTTTGGGCTGCAATGCAATCAAGCTGCAGATTGCATTTCCAATGCAATTTTAGTCGTTTTGATTATATTGCTCTGTCCAACAAAGTACCAGATTTTTACAAGCTAGGAGATATAGATTTGGAATAGCTAGAGATTGTAATTTGGATACAGTTTTGGTCAAGTTGACTTGACTGTTGATTGCATCGGCGTAAAGTTGACCGAGCTGTTATCTTCAAATTCCGAACTGCATTAATCGTCAATAAGTCAGTTTTCTCATCCAACAGGGTTCCTGGTTGGCTTTTCTAGTGCTATTGCACCTCCACCACCACCGATCGAATTAAAAGTGGATCACCCGTTTTTGTTTCTGATCCTTTATCAAGACAAAGTACTCTTTAGTGGTACTTTTTCTAATTAATGCTGCCAGTGAAATTAATCTCAGTTTATAATGATGCAAATAATTAAGTATTTAAGTATTATTTGCTTTTGATTTAAATTTAGATTTTATTGGTGTATAATTAATGTATTTGTGTGTAAATTTTAGTAGATAAGTAATATTAACAGTTATGTGTATTGAGTATTAAGATTTATTTATTTATTTATTTTGTTAGTATTTTATAATTATTGAACTAGAAGGTACCTACTTATAGAAAATTACATAATTAGTATGTGTTTGGGTGTGGTATATTGTATTATAAATCACCGCCTCTCCAGTGGAAAGTTTCTCTCCAACCAAAGGTTGCCTTGAAGCGATAAGGTCGCTCATAGTACCATTATTTTAATGCCTTTTTCATTGAGTTGTAATTCTTTGTATGGTGTGTGTCCAATAAATATATATTTTATCGAGGTACAACATTTTATTTTCGTTTTAACATTACTAGGTAGTTCTCTCTCACTTCAGCCTTTTTGCACTCTCTTTTTATTGCACTGTTGAATTTATTTTTCTTTTATTTTGTTTCCTCGTTCTTCTGTCTAGTTCTCTTTCTCTCATTTCAGACTTTTTACACTCTGTATTTAATGTACTTTTTTTTCCCTTAGATTATTTTGTTTTCACGACACAGCTCTCTCTCTCTCTCTCTCTCTCTCGCTCTCTCTCTCTCTCTCTTAATTTATTTTATTTCGTTTCATTCTTTCCTCGTTTTCTTCAAAAATCGTCTACAAGCCTTTTCTTTTCTTCAAGCGTTGCAAGGAAAGTCAAGCAGTTTCTCATTTGGCAGGATTCCTTGCGGGGGCGACTAGTATACAAATCTCACCACCGCAGCCCATTGAATTGAGAGTCGACCATCCGTTCATATTTCTGATCCTCTATCACGATAAAATACTCTTTGCTGGAACGTCTTCACATTGAGTCTTACGAAATAACCTTTTTAATGCAGTGGGCGTCATTTAGTAAGTACCGTATTATTTTATGTGTGGTAAGTTATTTTTTCTTATCTCCGGTGCTCGAGCCCTCTCTCACCCTCTCTCTCTCTCTCTCTCTTTCTCGGGTAATGAATCGTCGGGTATGCTGCTTTCTGCTATCGCAATTCTTGCATTATCTCAATAATTTCATCAGCTAATCTAATCAGGCTAATCAGGCAGGAACAGTTGGTGGGCAATTCAAACATGGCAGACAATTTTAATTTGAATTGTTTTACTATCATTGGTAGTGTAATTTTGAATACAGTTTGATAGATAGATATAGGTTGATACCTACGTAAATAGGAATCTTAGTCTTAAAAGAGCCTGAATTTTAAGAGTTAAATTCATCCTCAGTTAAAATGCCGACAAGATTCAACCAATACATTCAGAAAAAAATCAATGAAAAACCATCGTTAATATAACTTTTGAAACTATCATGGTTGAGAACATAATTATCGGGAAATAACAGAACTCACAAATCATGGTAAATATCCCGTTGATATTAATAATTAAACCATCGTTAACTTCAGGTATTGCTCAATACTCTGTACCTACGTAAATCTATTGCAATACTTTTTAGGGGTAGCCAGACACATGCACCGAGCATGTCCTTTTCCGCAATCCATCCAAACCAATGAGATTAGGTACACCTATTAATTTATTAAAATCTATATATAGGGTGGGGCAAAATTTTACTGCATTGAGGACCTTTAGTTTTGTAGTTAGAAGGTTTTATTCTTAGGAAACTATAGGTTTATTTTGAAAAAAAAAAAAACAATTGTATTTTTGGATTTCAATAAAATATACACTCAGCCTAGAAAATGACATTTGTCAAAAAAAACAAGTCTTTTCCCAAGTAACTTACCCCAAAACAAATCGTATGATTTCGAGAAAATTAAAAAAACGTTTTCCATACAACTTCTATGAAGCTACACTCGCCACAACAATAAGTAACTTAGGAGAGAGAATATTCATTTGTTTAAATTTCGACGCCTAAGTTATGGCGCGTAATTCTTCGCAATGTGGCAGGCGTAACGTGTAGTTTCTTTTAATGTTTATTCTTCGCGGGGCGTAGCATAGAGTTTATTTTAATTATTATACTTCGCTTTATTTTACGTTGCTCCAAAATAAGCAGTGCTTGCAAATTTCAAATGCTTGATTAATAAAGCTAAATTTTTCTCAAAGAAATTTAGAAAATGGAAAGCATTTAGTTTTCCGTTTTATAACTTTCTTACAATCTGCTGATGTTACGTATGTGACACATCCAATTTAGGTAATCTATTTTTATCCAATTTAGGTAATTAATCAATTTAGGTCCATATACCTATCTTTGTTTGTATGTAATCTTTTCCTAACTTTAACTATATTTCCTAGGTTTGATCATGGTACCGATGTCAAGTGACTCCCAGCCGCCACCCCCGATGGATTTCAAAGTAGACCGACCATTCTTATTCCTGATTCTACACAAAGACACAGTTTTGTTCGCCGGAACTTATACTAAATGATAACCAATGCTAAATGATAAGACTTTCTTAAATTATTATGTAAGTTGGTAGAGTTGGTTACATCCTTTAGAAATTCTTATTTTAATCACTATTATATAAAGTCAAAGTTATATTCGTGGGAACTTCCCTAACTTATTGTGTAGGTTGGTAGGGTTGGTTATTTCCTATAGAAATTCTTATTTAAATTAACTAGGTCAAAGTTCTGTTCGTGGGAATTTATACGTAATGATATAGCTTATGCTAAATGATGGAACTTTGCTAAACTTATAAGTACTTACATCCTTCAAGTTGTAGGTAGTTGGTATGCACTTCTCAAACTATTCAATTTTTTTCTTCGCTAAACCACAGCTAAGTTTAAATGCGTAGGTATGGTTTTCCCTTCATAGCTTATTCTTTTACATATTTAATTACCTATTGATTTTCAATCACACAGTCTCTCTATTTTTAATTTAGTGATTTAATTTTACGACGAGATTAAATACTATTAAAGGCTTGCTTTGTGGCTTATTTTTTTTACATTCTGATTAATAACTTTCCTCATTTTCTATCAAACAGTTTCTCTCTCTCTCTCTCTCTCCAATTTTGATGTTTTTACGAGATTTTTTTTGTGCGTAAATAATAATAAAAACATGTTGATTGTCCCGTAGGAATGCTAGCTGTGCCTGCTTCGTTTCCTCCACCGCCACCACCTGAGCCCTTGGAGTTCAAAGTGGACCATCCGTTTTTATTCCTCATATACTATAACGACCGACTTCTGTTCGCCGGAACTCATACTCACTGAGGAACCACCTACCAACTTACAAAAACCATTTACCGTTCTTCATGGTAACAAAAATAACAAATGATAATATTAAGAAAAAATGTATCTAGATTAATAATTTTTTTACGATTAATAAAAGTTTTTTTATAGTTTTGGTTTATTTTTTACACTTAGCTAATTTAAGGCATGTATTGTTCAGAGAACTGATAGCAAGAGTTACATTTTTATAGATAGATAGATAAAAAATTCTTTATTGCACAAGATAAAATACAAGAAAACACAAAAATCCTAACATTTTTATGGGGCGTATTTAAAAGCAAATAAAAAAAAAATTACGCATATCAAAAAGTCACCAAATTCCTAATTGCACAGCAAAACCTAACAATAAAAACCTACTGTCTATCTGTGTCGGTTTTTTGCTGCGGTGCTTTTTTTGCTCCTGTGCACGCTCTGAGGCCTCATTTACTAACTCAGTTGCACACCGAAATGATAAGCACCGGTCCTCTTTTTACAAACTTTGACAATATGTCAATTGAAGTTCTTTGAATTTCGACAGATGAAATGTCAAAGTTTGCAAATAAAGGTCCGGTGCCGATCATTTCGGTGTGCAACTGAGTTAGTAAATGAGGCCTCAGGTCAATTTGCTATGCAGTCGGTATTAATTGTCTGTGCAGTCAGTATTTATGATATGCAATTCATAATATCCCTATTTCAAAAAATATGCTTCTGCTCGCGACTTCGCTCACGTGGTACGTGGATAAAAAGTATGTAATGTTTTGTTACAATGAGGTTAGCATTGCTTGCTACGCTCATAACTTGTATGTACCTTTGAATAAAATCAGTTTGCAATAGCCCGTCTTTCATTGAACATTACATGTGGCGCAGCCGAATAACTTTTACCTAATTTACGCTAATCGAGTGTTTTACAATGCCTATTGGTAAAACTGAATCTTTTGAGATAGGTACCCAAAACTGGGACGCGTACTGTAGGCGGTTCAAAGAGTTCTTAGTGCTAAATAGCATCGATGAAAAATTACATTATTTTAGTGACTCACGTCAAAGTAATCTTTATAATATGTTAGGCACTCTTAGTTTAGGACTACACAATTGCAGAATTTCAATTTGATACATGATAGTCCTCCACATATGTTTGTACTGGCACAATTAACCGCCCATTTATATTTTTCGTCACCGTTGTTATTTTTTAATAAATAAAAGAGAAGTCGTACAAACGAAAGCGCAAAAAGCATGCACTGTATTAATGCGAACTTTACTACCCGCAATTTTTGATTGTCAGCTTCCTAACAATCTAGCAAAATCTAAAAAAAAATAACTTTGATTATTATTCTATATGGGTCATTAGTCATTAAATAGATACCTACTTTATGCTCCTCGCCGACCCAAATTATGTGTCCACTTAGACTAATCTTATACCTACCTACTATGAATTTTAGAACCTACCTACCTACTACCAACCACACAAACTATGTATTTAGATAAATAGCTCATTATAAGTGAACTGTAAAGTTCTTTCTTTAACCGAAGTCCTTTTTCTGGAATCAACGCACAGCCTAAACCACTGAAGATACAAAGTTGAAATTTGGAGGGTAGCTTCCTTTTAAAGCAAAACCACCGAATAAGAAGGGGATTTTTGGAAATTCGTCCCCTATTGGGGTTAACGGGGGGAAAATAACCTTCACCTATTAACTTGCAATTTGAACAAAGACCCTCTAATAAAAATAAATAGACACATATTTCAGGATATTTCAATATTCAACCCTAAGGAGGGTAAACGGGGGTAGCAAAATTCGTATAGAGAACAAAAAAATTTTACTTATTAACTTGAGATTTCGCACAGAGACTAATGAAAATAAACAAACACCTGTTTCAGCATTTTTCAAAATTCAACCCCTAAGAGGGTAAACTATATGGCAAAGTTTATATTAGGGCCAAAGAAATCTATACCTATCAACTTGAAATTTTCCACAAACTCTCTAAAAAAAAAACACCTATTTCAGAATTTTTTGCAATACAACATCGAAGGGGGATAACGGGGGTGGCAAAGTTTTTATGGAACTTAGCCGTCGGTGGAAATTGTTGCAGTTTTACGTTACCGTGTTACCATTTCTTGTTCTTTTCTGCCATCGTGTGCGAATATTGTTTAGTTTGAGTTTTTAGTGTATCATTATTATTTGTGACTGAAAAAAATGCCTCTCAATACAACTGGTGCTGCTAGGGCAGTGGCTTTAGCTGACGCTGGTTAGCCAACGTCGCATCGCTCATACACTCGGTGAACCTCGAATTACGGTACGGGATGCCATCAGACGCTTTCGGGAGACTGGTTCACACGAGGAGGCCAGGTCAAGGTCGAAATCAGTGCACATCAACTCGGGCTTCGTTGTCAGTAACGTGCTAAGAAATCGCTTTAGCACCGCTACTGAAGCGCGTACACGTGTTATTGAGATGAGAAATGTCAGTGAAAGTGAAAGTCTTCTTCTAATGATAGAAGAAGACTGGCTGAAAGTAATCTGAGAACTTTTCGTCCAGCTCGCACTTCACAACTGCTCCCACAGCAGCGTAGAGCTAGACTTGCCTTTGCGCGAAAATATGCTGACTTGACTGTGGAGAAATGAAAGGACGTACTGTTCCAGATGAGAGCATAGCCTTATATGGTACAGTAGGACGTCAACGTGTGAAACAGACGCTGAAATGAACAGTTTGCTCGATGCGCAATAACTGAAACTGTGGGTTATCAGAGAGATCATTATTGGTTAGGGGAGGCATCTCTCATGAGGCTCGTACCAATCTTGTGGTGTTTGAAAAGATACGTGGAGGAGTCTTACAAGACCTTTCGCACCATTTATTGGCGAGACATTCAGATTAATGCGCAACAATGCTTGTTGCCATACCATAAGATCTGTCGATCAATACCTCGATGAGCTCGGGATCCAAGTTTTGCAATGGCCGGCACGCAGTCACGATCTGAACCCGATTGAGCACATTTGGGACAACCAAAAGTTGTATCCGAGCAGAAGCTCTGGCCCCTACGACTCTAGGAAAGGTCAAGACGGCTGCGGTACGGCCGAGAGATATTCAAGACATCATGTATGGATTGTCAAACCGGCTCTAAGAAGTCATTAGGGCTGGTGGTGACACCCATTATTAAAATTAAAATTTACAAAAAGGAGAATGCCGTCTGATGTATGGCGCTCGGCACCAAGACTAAAGTGCTTGCGTCAAAAAAATCTCCAATAAGTCTTTAGTCGATTCTACTGTCAAAATAATAAAAAATGAGGGTTATTTCCATAGTAACACTTTACATCAATGTTTGTTTCCATAGTAACGTATCATTGGTTGTTGCAGTCTAATGGCGGCGTGCGGCGGAAACCAAATCAACAAAATATTTTTTTACTTGATTATTAATCCGGTCGTCGGTGTGTAAAACTAAAGAAAATGTTAGTGTAATTTTTAAAATATAAATTTCATAGGAAACGTTCGGTTTTGACGCAATTGGTACGGGTTCTCGGCATTCTCCTTTGGTAGATTTTTTCAAAATTAAACATGACTTGATAATTTTTCGCAAAATCGATTTTTTGGCATATATATTTTTTTAATAATAGGATTTTTTCAAGCCTTTTTGTTTTTATTTATTCTTAATGGTTGCTTTTAACATGATTTTCAATCAAATAGGGTCCTAATTTGACGATTAGGTACTCTGTAAACTGAAAGAAATACAAGCTGGGCGGTTAATTGTTCCTATGAGTGTATTATTCACATTTTTTTGATGTATAAACTTTGGTCTTTATAATTACATAGTAGGTAATTATACTGTTTTAGGAATGTTTTTTTGATAACGCTTCATAAGTATTTGCAATGAATGTGAATGAGCCGTGGTTGTCTAGTGGGGTGTCGGTCTTCTTATTCTTCGTATGAGCTAGTGGCCGACCGTGCACCAGAAAATTTTTCGTTTCAGAAAATTAATGAGTCACGTGAAATGATAACTGCAATTTGCAAGAATAAGGCGTACGGAATGTACTTGGACTTTCCTCTATCTAGCCCCTACATGGTATCCTAAATAGATTTTCATAACTGAACAATACCAGAGGCTCAATCACGAAGACTAGCGAAAATGTATTCATATCGTAGACGTCAAATTTTGGCCAATGAGAAATCTTGGATTCAAAATAACGCTTTATCATTGGTCAAAATGTTCGTTACGTTTACGATACGTCAGGTTTAAATATTCGTGATCGTCCATGACGCGAAAAAGTGACATTTTTTTTGTTTTTAATTAATGAATAAGTTGGTGCATTAAACATACTGGTTGTTCCGTAGGTATTTTAGTTGTTCCCGTTTCGTGGCCGCCACCGCCCCCTCCGACACCTTTGGAATTCAAAGTCGATCGCCCATTCTTATTCCTCATATTACATGATGACAAAGTTCTGTTCGCCGGAACTTATACTAAATGAAGAATCATCTACCAACTTACAAAAAACTAAAACTTAAATCGTTTTAATTATATTACACACTCTTAGGATAAAAAATAGTTTTTGTGGTATGATTAATAAAAGTTTTAATATCATTTGGTTATGTTTTTTTCATTTATATGATTAGGCCGTTTCCTATTGATAGGCAGCTTATGTTAGTACTCTCTTTTTGGGACAAGGCAGATAGGATAGGGTGCTACATGTCGATATAATTATTACAAGGTAGATACCTATAATTATTCAGCCAGTTTGATTCCACTGCAGAGGGCTTACCACGAGTTTTGATAGTTTTCGAAAACTTTATAAGTTTCGGTATCTTTCCCAGTGTTGCTGTTTTAGCATTTTTAATGCTAAATTTAGCATATTTTCGGGTCTGTTAGCTTGAAAAATTCGCATTTAGCATATTTTTATGATTAACATTTTTTTGTACGTTACCTAAAAATTCAAAATTCCTAAGGAATTCAAAAGAAAAATATAGATTTTAGCATTTTATTTAGCATTTTTAAAAGTTATTTAGCATTTTTTGCAACATGTTTTAGCATTTTCTCCAAATAAAAAACGGCAACACTGATCTTTCCATACATTTTCGTAGTTCATGCACGTTTCCCTAGAGGCGCTGTACGAAAATGTATGGAAAGATACCAAAACCTAAAAAGTTTTCGAAAACTATCAAAACCCGTGGTAAGCCCTCAGGGCAAAGGCCTCTCACCTCGCCTCCTTCCAGTCCTCGCGATATGTCGTCGCTACTCTCAGGTTAAAGAATATTTTATTTCCCAAAAAGAAATTACATTTCACTTATATGAGAAGATGTACAAACATGGTAAACTCAAACTCAAACTCAAAATTAATTTATTCAGTAGGAACTGTATAGTATGAAACGTCATTTTTTTTAATGTACTACCAATTCGTAACGCGACCAAACAGAGAAGAATTGGCAAGAAACTCTGCTTGGCTTATATTTTTTTAACGTCATTGTTCTTAATAACTATTACATTGTTTTTGATGGAGTTGGAGGCAGTTTCATACCAAGCTTTTTTGTCATCTAAATAATCAGATATTTTATAATAAGCTTTATTACAGAGATTACGTTTAACAACACTTTTGAATTTATTTACAGATAGATCAATCACGTCATTTAGGATTTTGTTAAAAAAAAAAATTATAGGTAATTTTTAATAAAAATTTTGAATAATTTGGAATAGGTAACTAACAAAAACAATATCAAATAGCAACAAGTACATCTACCCGCAAATTTCGTAAGTAAGAAGGTGGATCGTGCAGAATCGTCCGACAAGTCAGTGTGTAGGTAATTTTTTTTTTATGCTCTGCCTACTTATCCTTGTAAATGATGGCCTGTGCCATATTAATATGGGTATTTAGTCTAGAAAAAATAAGTAAGCCAAAACAAGTATATAATACTTTATCTACTTTATACTATACTTTATCTTCTGAACGCTTTGGAATATCTGTTATGCCCACCTGTGTTTTTATGAAATATATATAAGCAGGTATAGGTACCGAAGTATCTAAGTTCTAAAACAGAGGAATACCTATGAAAAGATTGAAAGGATTGCATGTTTAAGTCATTAAGAATTATTCACCAGCGATTTTAGGATGATACAACAAAAAACCACAATGAGCAATAGCACTCATTAAGTTTCTAAGAAACGAATCTACTTTTTTCGCTTAACCCTTCTTGTCCCACTGCTGGGCAAAGGTTTCCAAACATCTCTGTCCTGAGCTACCTGATATCCTGTTTTAAAGGTTGCTACTAAATAAAGAAATATAGTATTTGTATTTGAATGCAGAGAGGGAATTCAGCTCATAATATAATAGAATGCGATTTAATTTTATACATTTTCATTAGGGCTCCTTGTGCTAGACTCATTGCCAGCACCACCACCTCCGCCGCCACTCGAGTTCAGAGCTGATCATCCATTCCTATTTGAGATCCTGTATCAAGATAAAGTACTGTTTTGTGGAACATTTTCAAACTGATTGATTGTTAATAATTAAATTTTAAATTTTACGAAACTGATTCCATGTTTAATATTAAATTGGGTAAAATTGTATCGAATTGATCACATGTTTAATATAAAATTGGGTAGAATTGTACTAAATTGATCATATGTTTAATATTAAATTGGGTAAAATTGTACTAAATTGATTAGTTTAATATTAAATTGTGTAAAATGTACCAAATTGATAATATGTTTAATATTAATTTAGGTAAAATGGTACCATTGATTATAATGTGTAACACTAAATTGGGTAAAAATGTGCCAAATTGATTATTATTTACCTACTAGCTTCCGCCCTCGGCTTCACTCACGTGGCACCCGGATAAAAAGTAACCTATGTGTTAATCCAGATCATAAACTATGTATATACCAAGTTTCATTATTATATTCCAAATTAAATTCGATTCATGACGACTGGGTCAAAAAATAATAATTGTAATTAGTCCGTAAGTTAGATCAACAAAAAATACTGGACACGTATTTTTTTATTTATTAAATCAATAGAAATTGACGGAGATAAAGAACGTGAAAGTTCAGGAGTGGGGGCTTGTGACGTCACTAGGTAAAAATGTACCATATAGTGACGTCGCGCGGAACCTTAACGCACTATATCTTTGTTATTTTTTGTTTAATTAACAAAAGAAAAAATACGTTTCCAATATTTTTTGGATATGTAAATAACGGACTAATTAGAATTTTTCAGTCCTCTAGCCTATTAAAATAGAATGCAATTTAATTTTCTGTATTTTCATTAGGGCTACTTCTTGTGCCAGAATCATTACCAGCACCACCACCTCCACCGCCACTCGAGTTCAGAGCTGATCATCCATTCCTATTTGAGATCCTGTATCAAGATAAAGTACTGTTTTCTGGGACATATTCAAACTGATTTATTGTTAATAACTGCAATATGTAATAAATTTAATAAAATTGCACAGAATTAAATAGGGTAAAATATGGTATGTAAACGTATGGTACTAAATTGGGTAAAATTGTACCAAATATATCATTTATGTCTGGTAATAAATTGGGTAAATTTGTACCAAATTGATCATTTATGTATAGTACTAAATTGGGTAAAACTTTACCAAATTTATAATTTATGTATAGGACTAAATTGGGTAAACTCTACCAAATTGATCAGTTATTATTAGTAATAAATTGGGTAAAATTGTGCAAAATTGATTATAGTTTCTGTTTCCTGTACTTACCAAATCATAATATACATTAAAAATTATTGGAATGTTTTATTGAAAATAATTGTAGAAGGTCGACAAGTTTTTTTTTTGTTACCTACAAATATTTGCTAATAAAGAGACAGTATAAAAAAATCGATGTTTTACTGAATTCACCCAGGAAGGGATAACTGAGTAGGTGCCTGGCTTATCTTCTTAGGCACCTATAGATTCCAAACCAGCAATAAACAAATAACCCAACACAGGTTAACTATACACTTAATACTTTTTTTTTTTACTTTGTATACCTGGTATACAATACATTTAGCCCCATACTCAAACGCTATTTTAATTCAACCATATGGACAATGCCCTTATACAACTGAATTAAATAAATAAGATTATAAATTAAATCAAATTATATAATTATTATTATTTAAGCTATTTACTTACTGCTTAAAGTATTCAAAAAATGTATTGACCATATTGTACAATTGCACTAAATCATAATATTTTATGAATATTTTGTTAAGATTTGTGCTATTTTATGACTAAAAAAGAATTATATATAGCTTAAAATAACCTTGTCACTGTTCGTCCTTAAATAACAGTAAGAGATGACAATACTTCAAGCATTGTTTATCTTTTGATAGATTTTTAAAAGGCCAATAAGGTATAATGAAACTGGCGTCATCAATATCCTCTAATCTGTCAGGACTTTCAAAATGGCCGGCAACCACTGTCAGGCAACCGCGCGCGCAAGGTCGCGCAAGGTCAAGGTCATTATTTTAAGTTTTTTTCTCTAACACTATTATTTTAATTTTTTTTGTAATGTTACATGGTTTTAAATGTAATGTAGTACTTAAATCGGTTATTCGAAAGTTTGAAAAGAAAGGTCAGACATAAAGAAGTAAAATTTAAAAAAAAAAATTACAGTCCATTAATGACCAAACACTGCGCAGCCACAAACGAAGCTAGAAAAAAATCCAGGTTACAAAAGCTGCTTGATCAAAGCTCACGAATGCACTAAGTATTCTAGAGCAATATTGCCACCAACCCAGAGACCTTTTCCGTACTTTAAGGAGTTGACCTGGCTGGGGTTGGGTTAGCAGAGGCGATACACAATTTCCCCCCCTATACGTAACATCAGTGCACTTCAAATTAGATTTAGACACTGACCATAACTAAATGTGTATATATAGTTATATTGTTCATCATGATAGTTATATTTTTGCCTCCATATTTGCTATCCTAATTTCTCAACCTCTCTCTCAACAACTCATCAATAAAATATCTGATTTATTTACAGGACTTGTGGCCGTACTGTTGACAAGTAACGCAACGCCCCCTCCAGTACTCGACCTCAAAGTGGACCATCCCTTCTTGTTCCTGATACTGCACAATGATAAAATACTCTTTGCTGGGACCTACACCAAATAGTTTACAGAGTGCAAAGCAGAAAGTTTTTTATTATTGGAGTGTGCACTCCTTGGTGCAAAGTAGTTAAAAGCTTACAGAGATTATGGGCAACGTCGATAAATTGCCTACTTACATACTCAGTTGATAAAAAAAATATTTTATGTAAAATGAATATAAATAATTGTAAACCATGATAAATAATATTGTACATACTATGATTGAGTATTATTATACCATAAATTAGTGTATGTAGGTTAGGTACCTACTTATTAATTTAATTTTAATTATGATTATCTTTGCATAGAATAAAGCTCAAAATGTAAAGTGTAACTTACTTGGTAATTTGAAGACTTTCTTTTTACAACAGGACTGAGCAAGATGTTCTGTTCCTCTTGGAACCACAAAAATTAAGAAAAATCAAGACAAATGAATTGGTGGTTCAGATGGTTTTGTTTTGTTATGATTTCTATTTTTTCCCTTGCGCAACAAAACAACTTTTTTCTTTCTTTTTTTGGCAGCACACCACAGTGTTGCCTTCCCTTCCCTGTAATTAATATTCCCCAGATTGCTTTGTTGACTTTTCTATAATAATTAATCGTTTGTGAAAATATGAAAATACCTACAGAACATAATATTGGTAAAATAAATAAATAACTCATTAAATAAATATATAAATAAAATTTAAGCTGTTGTCCTATGAAGGGTAATTTTATGATCTTAAACAAACTATTATTTTTAAGTGAAACTACTTTCTTGTTATAGTTCACGATACGAAGGCGGATCAGCCTTGGTTGTAGTAGTGTAGTGTATTGATAAGTGTATTTGTGTGCGTAACGTTAATATTACGAAGGTGTTGAAGGGGCCGTCCGCAAAAAAAATTAAAAAGACGTGTGGCACTCGGGGACTGCCGCGGTAAAGCTATTGCATAGCATTTTGTATCAACTTATGCAATTATAATTATTTATTTATTTTATTTATGCAGTATTTCTTTTTCTTTGATATTAATTCAAGTTACACTTTTTGAGCGTGGTGACCGATAAGAAAACATTTTTTTTTCTTTTATTAAATAAAAATACGTCTAGTTGCACGGACACAAACACCGTGTCGAAGACTGCCGAAAAGAAACGACGTTAGACAATGCACGGCCTTCAAGCTACACCTCCGTGCCCGTCGGAGTGGGGAGCGTGAGGTTTTTTTTCGTTACGGAATTTCTGGATTCGGTCCCCGCGCTCAAGGCCCTCGATAGAAGCTATGCAATAGCTTAAAATTTTTAACCGACTTCAAACAGGAGGAGGCTATATAGTATTTAAATAGTATTCAACTTTCCTTTAAGTGTTGTGAGCTAGGTGGCTGAAACTTATTTCTCAGATAGGGCTATACCTAGGGAGACTATATCTGAATTGATGTACTGCGGAAACTAATATTTTTGGAGATATGTATTACTTTTGTGAATATTAATTTTGGGTTGGGGTGTACGTAACGGGACACAATGGAAAAAAGACTGAAAATATCCACCTATATTTTTTCAAATAAATCTTTAAATCCTTTCCGCAGCAAAACTGACAAAGATAGACAGTAGGTTATTGGGTATTTTTGAGTAATCTTAGGTCGTAAGTTTGTCCATCCTCGTATTTCTATATACTTAATTTCAACCTCAATTTTTTTCTCGGATTAAAAAGGTATTCCGCACTCCCTTTTTAGGGGGAGGGTCCTCCAAAACGACGCCATTTGTAACCTAATTTCAGCTTGCATTTTAACTTGCGCAGTGTTTTGAGACAAACATCTAAGACAATCTTTTCATTTATATGCAATTTTGTTTTTCTATAAGAAAATTTTGCATTGCACGTCGGATGACATCGATTGAGAAGCTATCGATTCACGTCTCATTTTCTCTTTTTTTCATTTGAGTTAACTTTGAGGAAGTGGATGGTATATCTTTCTCATCTCTCAAAATCCGTTGCACAGTTCTTACACTAACACCCGTAGCTTCAGCTGTACACTTAAAAAATCCTCTTTGAGGAAATGGTAAACGTTAGCCATAATGCCTGCGGAAAATGTATCAATCAAGCGGATCCGAAGTTCATGATTAAGTATAATAAAAAAAACTTGACCACGATCAACTTCACGCTGAGTTGCCATGCTGACGGTACTCGCCGTAATTTTTTGGCTATTAAGTGACTCGCTTGGACCGTGTCCCGGTCTAGACTGACTGAGAGCTCCTGACAGCTCCTGAGCTAACGCACACTAAAGCAATTTGTACGTGCATGCACTACAACAAACATAGAAAAACGAAGTCGTGAGATAGAACAACTATACGTTTATAATAACACCAACCAAAAGAGATAAGAAATAGGTAAATAACCATAATTTAAGGAGAAATCTGTAGAGTTGTACACACTGGTAATCTATGGAATCATTGACGTTGACATTTGGTTTTAATTGGCATTGGCAGTTTTGAAGTTTTGAGTGTTACAAAAGCCAAAATCAAGAAGTCAAGTCTAGTCGAACTAATACCACAGTGCTGCCAAACTGGTAATTTTCTGGCTAGAACTGTCATTTTTCAAGGCTCATTTAGCGTCATTGTATAGTCTTGATTTAGCTTCTTAAATATTACTTTTTTTTTTAAATAATCTACTTAGAAAATTAAAAAAAAAATGAAGATTATGCTATAATCAATTAAGAAAGTAAACTTTTATCTTAGTATTTGGCGCAATTACGTATTTTTCTATGTCCATCAGTGGACAGCTATAGGTAAAGATGAAGATAATGATCTTTTTGTCGCATTATTTAAAAATCAACGTTATTTAGCTATGAAATTTTATTTTAATTGTTGATCTGTTTTGTGCATAATATTACGGCTATCATCATGACTGATTCAGGTAGGCAGTACCTACCTATCAACTCCTTTGTTTCAAAGCGTCTGAGCTGCACTGCAGTTTTCATTTCATGCACATAGTGTGTTTTTAGTTTATTTTTCTGTAATGTGAACGAAAATGAAAGCTGGTGCTGGTATGTACAATTAGAATTGATAATGAACTCAGTGAATCACTGGTCAAAGGTTGAAACAATAGCAACAGTAAAAAAACCAGTAGAGTCCATTTCACGAAAGAAGTTCTACTATAAAATCATATTTAACTGGACTAATCTAAAGAAGACAAATATATTTAGAGCAGTTTCTATTCCTCACCTGATACTGGTGAAGACAAGAAAGTATTACATATACCCACATTATAATCTGTAAATAACAAAGAACTGCTTTGCTGGGCAATAATAACATGTTGTACTTATATCTTCTACTATGTCACATACAGGACAATTTGGAACCTCATCATGAATTTGAATTTGTTTGTTGGAATGTGACCGGAACGCAGTCTCAGCAAATTAAGGTAAGTTGTTTTGTTTTTAGGTAGATTACTTTTGTAATAATTGAGATTATTTGTGGAATTATATCACGGGGGTATCATTCTTGGCTAAAACCCCCAGGCTCAAATAAAGAAAAAAAAAGAAGTTCTGCACACTTGACTAACCGCACTAATTCTCTTTCTAGTTCCGCTAATTGCCGTGGGACTTCTTTCATGGAGAGGACTGCTTCTTTTGTAACTTAATGAACATTTTAGTTGGATAATTGATTGATAACTAGGTATAATTTTTGTGATAATGGTTTTGATGTTAGTAATATTAAGTAATAAGTTAAAGTTTCCTATATTAGAGGTCATTTTTTTAACTACTCTGGATTACCTAAATATGTGCAACATGTGGTCACCCATAATTCATAGGTATTCTATATGAATAACAGCTACTATTATATTGTTTAGCTGTATCTGGATATTTCTTTCTTTCCGGGGCGACCGATCCAATAAATAAATAAATAAAATGTGCTGTGCGTGCTGTGCTGGCCTGGCCTTTGTGTGTGCGGCCATTTTTCTGTAAATCAGCTGGAATCATTGATGAATTAAATAACCAAAAAAATAATTATTTTCATTACATATTTCACAGAGACAGATTTTAAATATAGGTCAATAAAATAATTAATGTATATTTGATTTGTTTTTTTTTATAAATTTTCTAAAATTACAAGACTTTAGCTGCATCTTGGATTGATTTTTGGTACCTATACCTACTAAATTTATATAGCTATTAATTTAAATTGATAATTTCTATGAGAAGGATGAGCTCAATGAGGAAATACATCGGTAAGCTAATAAATTCAATAATTTTTGGCGTGCTATTTATACAAAAGTGATAAGTTTTTAGCCAGCCTCTACAAAAATTTGTTTTCCGCAGTACTCAATTTCAGATTAGGAGGCTTGATATCTGTGGAAAAAATTCTAGGTTGTACATATATTTTTTAAAACGTGACCCTATTTTGTCACGTGTGGCCCGTTTGCAGCGACCCTAAGACTCACTGTCCGTCTGTCTGTCAGTCTGTCACCAGGCTGTATCATGAACCATGATTAGTTTGTCTAGCTATCATGGTAAAATCGTTAGAAATGATGAATTTCTCTTGCCGCTATAACAACAAATAATAAAAACAGAACAAAATAAATAAGTTAAGTGGGTCCGTACTGTTGTATCCCATACAACCCTTTGTGCATGAGTCTGGCTTGTACTTTGCCAGTTTTTTACAGATATTGGCGCAAATCTCACAGATGAGATGTACCAGGGTTCTTACCATGGATCTAAGAAGCATGAGCCTGATCTAGATGTGGTTCTGAACCGCGCTTGGGTCGGGGGCTTGGATAAGATGATCCTAACCGGAGGCAGCCTCACTGATAGCAAGAAGGCCATTGAGATGGCAAGGAGTGACTGTAAGTGAGGGTTTCTGATTCCGAGTATCGCTCTATCGCTAAAACTAGCCTTATTAATCTCCACCTCTGAAAAAGGATGATGAAAGGGACAGCCACTTTAACCCTTTGCTGGGCCCTGCTTGTTGCTGGTTGAAGTGCTCTTGGGGTGGTGTTCTTAACTATTATTGGTTAAGTAACATTCCGTCCATTGACCACTTGGATAGGTGACCATTTAGTGGCATTTTGATCTGAGAGCCGCCGCTAGACAAAAGTCTGTATGATTTGCAAATATTTGTCTCGAGACCTGAGATAAATGTTGTTGTGTGCACAATCTTTGTACAATATGTCAATATGTATTATATTTAAGTTTCTGTAGTATGTCAGTCATGTGGCTCCCTTGATAAAAGCTCTGCTTAGTTTCGGGCTAGATGATCTTGCATTATCATTACTGTCCAAATAATTATTTTATTTAATATTTCAATTGACAGTTCGTATGATGAATCTTTCAGCCCGACTATTTGCAACAGTAGGCTGCCATCCGACCCGATGCACAGAATTTGTGGAATCTCCTGAGACTTACTTGCAAGGGTTAAGAGATTTGATCTATGAGAACAGAGATAAAGTTGTGGCTATAGGGGAGTGCGGGTTGGACTATGATAGATTGAAGTTCTGTGAGAAAGAACAACAACTGAAGTAAGTGTATCAATTTATTTACTTAAGGCTGCCTCAACAACGGATAATTGGTGACGGATTTTTTGACGGGTTGGGGATCGTAGGGCACGGCTTCTGGCTGCACGTCAGCGGTCAGGGAATTTAGCTGTGCCAGTGATAGGCTGCGCTAGGCCGCAATCAGCCGGCCGTCAGAGCCCCCTTTGTGCACTACGGGCAGGAGAGGTTAGCTTTAGTTCTGAAGGTGGCGGTTGGAACCCCTTACACCCCATATCTGTTAAGTATAAATATAGAGACAAACTGAGCCCACATACGCAACGTATTATGATATCTGAACTCTTGATTTTATATGAAGAACAAGGCAAAAGAAACACACATAACGTATGCAACGCAATGACACGCCTCTTACGCAACTACGACCTGAAAGTTTGAGATAGAAGTATGGTAGTATGATACCTAAACATCTGTTGGGTTTTTGTGGAACATGTCCGAGAAGGTTGGCCGAATTTGTACTTAATATTTTGTCTTGAATATATTCTAAAACTCTTAATTTTTACTTTGTAGATACTTCGAATACCAGCTCCCACTAAGCAAGGAGTTCAACCTACCTCTGTTTCTGCATAGCCGAGCAGCAGCAGATGATCTCGTAGCAATCCTAAGCAGGAACAGAGATAAGATAACAGGCGGGGTCGTGCATTCATTTGACGGGAGTAAAGAAGACTTGGACAGGATTCTAGAGCTCGGGATGTTTATAGGTATCAATGGATGGTCAGTTTTTCTGGTTAGAAATTTTTATGGCTACTAAATTTAGGTATGAAGATTACTTTATCATATTATAATAACGAACGTTTTCAATCAATGCGTCCTACCCATCATAAATAAATAAATATACTGGACGCTATCACAGCATCATGTAGTCCTAAACTAAGCAGAGCTTGTACTAAGGGAATCACATGATTGATATACTAATATATTATTATTTTTTTGTTAATACATACATATTACACATAGAAAACACCCAGACCCCGAGACAAATATCTGCAGGACATGCAAACATTTGTCCCGCAGCGGGAATCGAACCCGCGACCTTCTGCGTCTCAGGCGGGCCTTCGCCCACTGCACCACAGAGGTCGTCGAATAATGACCACACGGATCCGAAACGATAACACTCACAGTACGGCTAGTCCACCAGTTAAAAGTCGTTCAGCGAGCCATGGATCGAGCTATGGCCGGTGTTTCTCTGAAGGATAGAATCCGCAACGAGACTATCCGACATAGAACTAAAGTTGTCGGCATAGCTCAGAGAATCAGCAAGCTGAAGTGGCAGTGGGCTGGCCATATCTACCGAAGAACCGTTGGGGTAAACGAGATCTTAAGTGGAGACCACCACGGCTCAGCAAAAGTAGTTTACGAGCCCCTCTGGTCAGGTAGAGTAACGATCTGCGTAATCCTGCTGGTAGGAACTGGACTGGCTCCACGCCATTGCGCCATTGCACTCATTAGGGGAGGCCTATGTGCAACAGTCGACTGCTATAAGCTGCTGATGATGAAGTTTTAAGTTGGCTATACTCTTCACTATTCCTCTCCCTAATGTATGAGGCTTTCCACAAATCTGTTTTTTAGGTTTTTCACTCGCTAGACTCTACGCATTGATTTGCACTCTTATTCGCAGATTGTATGAAAGTAGGTTGGCCGCCCGGAAGGCCTCCGAGCTTAGACTGAAAAAGCCGGGACCAAAGTCTTAACTTGCCTTCCGAAGCACGGCAGTGCTCAGATCTATGCCAATAAACAGTCACTCATCCAAGTACTGGGCGGAGTGTTGCTTAACACATTGACTGCTGGCCTCGGACAAACGCTCCGCGTCGCCTTGCCCGAGGTGCCGAAGTTGTTGCACACGGACGGTTGTGTTATTCAGCACTTAAGCGTTAACGAAGATCTGCTAAAACACCGAAATAGGCCACGAGCGCTACCTAAAGAACTTAATCATATGTTTGGCCAATGTCCAGCAGTGGACTGCTATAGGTTGATGATAATGATAGTCTATCACACAGCATCATGTAGCCCCAATCAAGCAGAGCTTGTAGTATGTAATTTTTTTTTGTAAATACTTACATATACATAGAAAACACTCAGGTCTGAGACAACTATCTGCTATGCAAACATTTGCCCCGTGCCGGGAATCGAACCCGCAACCTTCTGCGTCTCAGGTGGAACTTCGCCCACTCATAAACTTCTTCGTATGAGCTAGTGACCAACTCTGGTGTCGAGTTTTTAGGCCGGCCGAAGGCCTCCGACATGGCTTAACGACACATCTTAACATCTTAACGTGCCTTCCGAAGCACGGAAGAGCTCAAATTATAAATGTCATTTTAACGGTCACCCATCCAATTAATAACCGGGCGGAGTGTTGCTTAACCAAGGTGATCTGATCAGAACACCGAAGTAAACCACGCCACGAGCGCTTTAATAAGCACACTAAAGTACACTTTTAATTATCATTTTTTAATTTACACCACTGCGCCAAAGAAGCCGTCAAATATTGACGATGATGATATTTTTACAGTTCACTCAGAACAAAGGAGAACTTGGAAGTGGCATCAACTATCCCACAGGATCGATTGATGATTGAGACAGACTGTCCATGGTGCGAAGTGAAGCCTACTCACCCTGGCTATCAACACGTGACCACGAAATTTACCAGTGTGAAGAAAGAAAAGTATAAGAGCGATAGTCAAGTGAAAGGGAGAAATGAGCCGGTGAATATTGTGTAAGTTTTACGTTAGCTTGAGCTTAGCTCAGAGGGCTTACCACAGGTTTTTATAGTTTACGAAAACTTTAAAAGTTTCGGTAACTTTCCATACATTTTCGTAGTTCATGCACGTTTCCCTAGAGGAGCTGTACTGAAAATGGAAAGATATCGAAACTTATAAAGTTTTCGTAAACTATAAAAACCTGTGGTAAACCCTCTGAGGTTTCTTTTAATTTCTTTTCACTAAAAAAAAAATATATATTATGAGCCAGCTCTTGACCTCGAGGCTTACATGGGCAAGCATGAGGTCGACGATGTGGCGAGCTTTCCCAGAAGCTCTCTTTTTGAAGCCGTTAGGGTCGTAAGTCAATGGAAAAACAGATGCTGGCAGCTGATTCCATATTTTAGCAGTGCGCATTATAAATGATGTTTGAAAGCGGAAACAACTTGATGCGGATGGTAGCTAGCAGTGCGTTTGAAGTTCCTATAGAAGAAAGGTGAAGGCGGAATAAGGTCATGTAGCTTATACTCTCATATACTTGTCCTCGACAGTTATTACATTCTCTATCCCCAGACAATGTGTTTAATAGGTTACCTACCAAACATTTATATTCTTTGTTACAGACATGTCTTGGAAATCCTTGCAGCTATAAGAAAAGAAGATATAGACGAATTAGCAACGGCTATTTACAACAATACCAGTAAATTGTTCTTTGATAAGTGAAACTACTGTTAAATACTTCTAAGAATAAACTGTTAACTGTTTTGACTTCTTCTGCTTTTACTTCGTTAGAACAAGTAGCTTAGAGACATCACTCACAAGATTTTCATTAGGTATTACCTACAGTACTTAAAGGTATTTTAATCGCCTTGTTCGCTTTGACAGATTAGCCTTGGGACAGATTCGCTCTAGGGCAGAAGTACAGTGAAACAAACTATTTAACTTAGTGGCACACCGAAATGATAAGCACCGGTTCTGTTTTGCCGCTCTTTTAATTTCGACAGATGAAATGTCATAATTTGCAAATAATAAGCAACCGAGTTAGTATGAGGCCATAAATGAAGACAGAGATTTTAAGGGCCTAAGACGAGCGTTTAGGGCGCCGTAGATGATTGTATGCATTTGTATCGATTCAAACGCACGTAAAAAGGGATACAAACGTGCGCAAGAAGCGTTCGAAACACGTTTGTATCGCGTTTGAATCGATACAAAAGTGATGTAGGCGCGGGTACGCGCAGATACGCGTTTCACGAACGCGCGTTTACAACACCACTGATGTTTTTTATGTGTGCTTAGGTTACAAGGCTGCGACAATCTGGTTTGAATTGCGTTAACGCGCGTCATCTACGCATCGTCTGCGCGCATAAAAAACGCCATGTTTAGGCTCAACGTACCTGCAGTCCAGTACTCATAGGTATTTTAAGCAAGTCAGTGCCTGTGTCTGGTATTTCAATTACGTACCTACAGTACTTAAGGAAACTCACTGCCGATCATAAAAATAAAGATTAATTATAAACAAAAGTGAATTATTAGCAACATTTATAATTGTAACAAGTCACAATAAGATTATTGCGAATGTTTGTATGTTCCGAAAATGCCTGTTGTTGCCCATGCCCAAATGGCTGAATGAACTATGTAGGTACCTACAATAATAGAAAAAGTTTACCTTGGTGTATAGCATAAAAGATTGGGGTATTTATTACTTTATATAATCCATCTAACGGGAATGAAGCAGAGTTGAAATTCAAAAGTAGGTACATAATACATACATTTTATTTACTTCTGACTCCTTAAAATTATCATACAACACAACATAATTATCTTAATCCAGAACACGCGATTGGTGTAGGTATTTACAAAATTTTGATGATAAAATTGTATAAATTTTTAAACTATTTTGTCAACAATCTACATAATGATTTTTTGTTAAATAAATGAAGGATTTAAAACTGAGCTACTTTAAATAAAAAATGCTGTGCAATTTTTTCGCATTGATTAATAATGATATTAAAAAATACACCAGCTTGATAACATTTAAAAACTAGACATGTGTAAGGTTCATGATTTTTAAACATAACATTGAAACATAGGTACAAAACTTAGGCCTAGGAAATGGCTAAAAATAATTCATTACATATTTGGATGACGTTAGTAACGGTAACTTCTTAAGAGGCTGAATTTATTATATAATTTTAAATGCATCAGGAATGTATAACAATTAATTATCAATTAATTTTTTTACTATATTGTCATGGATTTACAAAATATAATTTGATATGATTTACAATATTGCCATGATGTTCATTTAAATTATCAGATTCTTTCGTTGTTATAGCTACATTATTGTACTCAATTTAAAATTTATATCAAGGAGATAAAAGATATATTGAACGAGGATAAAAATATTTGCAAATGGAGGACTGACTTTGTGCTCTTAGAATTTGCTCTTTTCTAAATTGTGACAAATTTTAACTGGACATAATAAAAGAGAAAACAATACTTTTACAACCAATAATTAAACCTTACAAAAATGATAGTTAAAGGCATTATTTTTCATGAACAAATAAAAAAGAAACTAATTCAGACAATTTAGGTTTTAGTTGTAAAATATGATAAACACAATTTTTTAATACCAATCTCATACAAAACCTCAAAAGCATCACAAAATAAGTTATACCATCCTCCATTCACTGAACACTACTATCACTAGGGCAGACGCCCCCACATTTCAGGGTATCTCCGAATATAGATGAACTTGTTCCCTGAACCAATGGAAGTATGATGAGACGTGGAACCTTGTCACGTTGAGGGCAGACTCCGTTTTGTTCTGAAGTATCTCTGGGGCCCATTCACCGCTGAAACGAAGAGAAACATTTTAAAATTATAATTAAATAAAAGTTTATTGCCTCAAATGATAACATTTTTCTTATACAGGGTGGGGCAAAATTTTACCGCATTGTGGTATAATCATTCTGCCAACACATTATGAATGATCAATTTGAAATAAGAACAGATAATTTCCCGGTAAGTGTTCGAATGAAATACATGGACTCCGTGTTGTGGCGATTAGCGCTTCAAAGAAATTGTATAGAAAACTTTTATTTGAAATTTCGCGGTATCTTAGGATTCGATTTCGTAACTTACTTTGGGAAAAGTGTTCCTGTTGGGAAATAGAGTCGATTTAGACCAACTTATTTTTTTTTACAAATGTACTTTTTTTAAGCTGACTGCCGACGGGCAGCAGCGTTGGTGGTGCGAGAAGCTGTGCTCTGCGATCCCCAACCCGTATGCCCAGCGTGGGGATTATGGGCATATCCCCCTTCTTATTAGGGGAGGCCTATGTCCAGCAGTGGGCTGATATAGGCTGTTGTTGTTGTTGTCCTTTTTTAGGCTGCCTGTACATTTTTCAAAAAGTCAAAAAATGCCATTGTTTTTTTCTTCAAAATAAACCTATAGTTTTCTAAGAACAAAACCTTCCAACTACAAAATAAAAGGTAGCTTCTACCCTCAATGCGGTAAAATTTCGCCCCATCCTGTATAAGTAGGTACTATAGTGAAAAGTAGGTCGCAATAGGACATTCGAGTGAGGCAATAGTCTTAAATTCAGCTGTTGCTGCATGTTTTGAATACAATACTGATTTTATATTTATCCCTCTTGCCGAGAACTAGGGCATAAGCGGGAGTAATGTGAGTAAGCGGGGATAAGGGTCAATCCATAATAACGCAGAGTCGAAGCACACCGAAGCGTTAATCCGAAACTTAACATAACACGTAATGTTTGCACTCTGGTCGGGAGGTTTCGGGTTCCATCTGAAAATCAGCGCTGCTTAGCCTCCGTAGCTAAGCAGCTTCAAGCTGAGATGGAACCTTTTTAGCCCAGGCCTTTGCAGCGCAGGCGACACCCGCACCTACCTTTTTGTTAGTTCTTTGCCTATGTAGTAGACTAGGTACCTAAACTTCTGTCCTTTCTTTATTCTGTGATATTGCCGAAATAGTACCTACAAGTCTTGCAATTTACCTACCTACCTTATTATTATAATTATGTGTTCTCTGTGCTGTATTTGTCTGTGTGCTGATTAAATATCTTATCTTTTATCTAACATAGCAAATTCACCTTTATCTTCACAAGTTAATGCACATAGTTCTTCTTGGATAAAAAAAGTCGCGCGAATTCACGCGCATTCGAAATTTCGCGCGCTCTCATGCGGCTACTAGGCGAACTAACGCGTCGTGTCTATCACTAAATAAATGTAAAATCGTGGGAATGCGCGAATTGCTCTATATTCATTAACTATGGATATTGGATATGAGTCATCCGGTTTATTCTTGAATAGGTTAATAGAGAAATCAGTAACAGCTTCTGACAAGACATTTCAGTTGTGGACCACTTAGTTACTGAGGAATAACTGAGTTATATCAAAAGTACTAAGCCACTGACTTACAGTGCCTTATTTTTGCTTCAGTTTAAAGGAGAATGCCGAGAACCCGTACCAATTGCGTCAAAACCGAACGTATCCCATAAAATGTATTATATTTTATAAATGACATTAAAATTTTTTTTAGTTTTACACACCGACGGGATTAATAATCAAGTAAAAAATATTTTCTTGATTTGGTTTCCACCACACGCCGCCATTAGACTGCAACAACCAATGATATATACGTTGCTATGGCAACAAACATTGATGTAAAGTGTTACTATGGCAAAGACCCTCATTTTTAATTATTTTGACAGTAGAATCGACTAAAAACTTAGTGGAGATTCTTTTGACGCACTCACTTTAGACTTGGTACCGAGCGCCATACATCAGACGGCATTCTCCTTTCGATCTAGATTAAGTTTTTTTTTTCATTTATTTTCTAGTTCTAGATCAGCAATAATTATAGACTACTTAATTGAGGTACCATGATGGATGTTTTCTCCAAATTATCATTTTCATGTCACATCAAGGTTAAAGTATAACCTACCATATAGATTATGGAAAGGTTATCTTTACCTATTTTTTAACTTACATAACAAAAACCGATAACTATTTACGATAGGATTAAATAATACTTACACAAAGACTTTGGTCTTCAGATAATCTGCGCTCAGCTGATAATAATCGGTCGAGTACTTGACAACTGTTTGGTATCCAGCCACGGAGTAACTCTTAATATTGTCTACCAAACCAGGGACATATTGCTCGATCGTTGCTACTACAACAGGGGTCTTCGCGACTAAATAGTCCTTGATGTTCGAATAGAATACACCAGCCTTCTTCCCGGTGATTACGATGAGGTCTTTCGTCAGCAGGGAGTAGGGTTTGAGGACGTCTACTGTCTGTGTGTAGTAGACTGGTGCGTTAGTTTCGACCCAGAGGTAGCCGCGTGCTGATGTGGAAAGGGTCTTCTGCCATGCCTTTTGGCTATGCTCGAGGATTCCTAGGTCTTTGAAAAGGCGGCCTGTTGCACTCTCTGGAAAGAACGTAACTTTGGTTAGATAATGGTAGCTACTTGTGATTTTAGATGGTGTAAGGGGTACCGACACCCATCTTCGGAACCCAAGCCAACCTAACTAACAAACGGTGTTCTGGCGATCGGCTGATTACGGCATAGCGCAGCCTAATACCGGCACAGCTAAATCCGAGAGCGGAAGTTGTGCCCTGCGATCCGCATGCCCACCGTGGAGATTCTGGGCAAATTCCCCTTTATAATGGGAGGCCTCCAGCAGTGGACTGATACAGGCTGGCGTGGGGGTGTGTGGGTGTGATTTTAGAGCGCTTTTACATCTGTGATTCAGCAGCTCGGCTGTCGCGTTGCATGTTGACCATATAAAAAACTAGTGCGATGTGACAATAGGGACGACTGAAAAAATATAGTTAGTTCGTCTTTTACATTATTTAATTTATTTTAAATTCTAGAACACACCTGTCCTAGGACAACACATTAATTATCATCATAATATGTTACCGATGTTTGCAAATAAATAATCTGATTTCTGATTAGATAAGTATTTTTTCTTTTGCCGGTTAAACAAAAAATTTCAAAGATATAGTACGTTAAAGTTCCGCGTGACGTCACGGCTTAGTACACTTTTTACATAGCGCCTTGACGTCACTAGCCCCCAATCCCGAACTTTGACGCTCTTTATATCCGTAAATTTTTATTGATTTGATAAATAAAAAAAAACAATATTTTTTGTTGATTTATCTGACGGACTAATTAGAATTATTATTTTTATACCCAGTCGCCATCCCTATTGCGCAGCGCGCTGCAGAAGCGTGATGTTGCCGCGCGATCGCAAAGTGACTAAGCAGCGCTGCAACCGTGGTAATGTGAAAGCATCTGCTGTTGCAGCGCTGAAAAGCCTAACGTGAAATGACAGAGCTTTTATTGATGATGAGGATGTCGCTAGTCTGCCGAGTATGACTGGCCCATGAGTTTTGAAAATCTTAAACTTTGTACAGACTGTTCAACAGTGGTTTTGACATCAATGTTTGGCTTGAGGGCATACCCAAGTGTTCTGGTGTAGTAAGTGGCTAAAATGCCAGTGATTATTGAAGCAAAGCCTTTCAAAGATCACAACAAGCATAACACAACAGCAGCCTATTCAGTTCACTGGTGTACATAAGGCTCCCCTATAAGAAGGGAGATATGCTCATAATCCCCAAGCTGCTGCGCTGGGCATGCGGGTTGGGGATCGCAGGGCCAGGGCACAGCTTCTCGCATCGCAGACGTTGCTACCCGTCGTGCAATTAAAATTTTTATCTCCTTTTTCCACCTTTCTGGGCATTATAATTGATTTTACGTAACAATAAAATATTTGGATATGCTATTCAGAAAAGAATTAAATAAATAATAGACAGTGCCGATTTTATTCACTTTTCTAAACTTAACGTGACATCAGTAAAGTTATAGCTATTCTTGTCATTTTCACTTATAAGGGATAGTATCACTTTAGAAATGTCAAATTATGTTTAGTTTAGGAAAATGCACAGCGGAATCGACATCATTGTAAAACTGATATTAAAACTACGTTATCAAACTTATAGATGACCAACGAAAATGTTACTTGACCAATGCCTTGCAACTTGAAAGTATTGTTTTCTGTCATAATCATAAAATATTTTGATCAGGTCTCTCCTGTAAGACTGATGGAATTCAAAAGATTTGTTTGAAATACCAAAGTGCGAGTGTTTTTGAGCTGTTTTCATAACAATGCACTGATATTATGAGCTGAACTGCAATACCAATATACCTACCTGGCATGAAGATGTATAATTAGACGGTTTGTGGATTTTCAACAAGCTATATCGTGAGTAGGTTGCGGTTTGAATTCCCGCAGCAGGACAAAATGATAATTAAATAACGCTCAACATGATCTAGAAATATTTTTTGACTCATCCATAAAAAACTAATTTAGGTAGACTATTGGCCATAAGACCGCCCATTGTTCCTTTTTTAATTGTAATTTTGCCTTTAAATTGCTGTATGTTTTAGGTGTACAATAAAGAATTTATCTGTCATATATACTGTTTTTATCTAAAAGCTTATCCTGTACGAGTACTTCGATTCTGTTATCCTTAAAATAACGCAAATCAGGTATTACACGTGGGTTAGTTTTGCACCCTATTAACTAACAAACGGGGCTCAGGCGGCCGGCTGATTGCGGCATAGCGCAACCTAACACCGGCACAACATAATGCCCTTGCCGCCGACAAGCAGCGTCGGCGGTGCGAGAAGTTTTTCCCCTTTATTAAGGGAGGCCAATGTCCAGCAGTGGACTGATATAATCTGGTGTGGTGTGCTGGACGTGGATAAACTATTCAATTGTCTGAGTACACTCGCAAATGTGGGCGGGTCAGCCAGTTCAAACGTAACTCAACATTGTAGGTCCATAAAGAGCAAACATAACTTTGTAGCGCTTCTGGCATGTTTGAGCATGACAGAGTTGACGGTTTTCATGCAATAATACGCAAAACGTGTGCTTCGTTACGTCACAGGGTGCGAGATAGCCCTAACCTGAGATAGTTTAGTTTTGTATTCATATTATAATTTGATTTTGTTATTTAAAGTTTGATTATGGTTTATTTATGTAATAATGTACTAACACTCTAATGTTTTTAAATTTTTATTTTGATCTCTTTGTGTACTTACTAACAAAATTATGGATTATATTCTGAAATAAAGCATACATACATAACTCAACATTGTAGGCCCATAAAGCGCACAGATAAACAGAATTTGTACATTGCTAACACTTGTAATAATAACAGATAGTATTAATGCAAGTACAGGGTCGAACTAATGTTATCTGTAATGTAAACCAGCTTATCAAGCCATTTTTAGAGTAAATAAAAGGTAACCTTTTGGAACTTTGTAGTCTCAAGTCACATATTGTCAAGAAGGTTAAACAACTTTCCTTACTGTGTTTGAAATTGAAAATTAATAATTTTATAGTAATTAATAGAAAATGGCACAGGGGAGGGATGAATGGAGAGAGTGGGGGGAGGCCTTCGCTCTGCAGTGGGACATTGATGGCTGGTAATAATAATAAAAGTAATGGAAATTAAAAAATATTACTAGAAGAGCTCATTCTAGACCCATCCAAAATCAGAACCAGTCCAAACCTAAGTCTAAGCGATAAGACTGCCCATTGTATATTATGTTCTATATGTTTTGATGTTGGTATGAGTACAATAAAGATAGATATGTGAAGGGCTCATCAAGGTACGCACTACCATGCCTAATTCTTCTTCCGTGACGCAGCATTGCTGTGTTTTGGTTTGAAGGGTGTGGGTGCCGGGTGTGGTCTCCTAATATTATTAGGTCCTTACCTATGAAATTGGAGTTTTTTCTCTCTATTTCATTTTGCACATATTAAACTTAATTCAACAGTCATATACAAAATTAATTTATTTTCTGAACGTAACATTATTGCAAATATTTAAAATTCAATCAAATACTATCTTTGAGGAAGTCCATCCGCAAAAAAATAAAACTTAAAAACAGTTAATTTCACATGTACTTTCAATGCTTAAATTAGTAGTATTTTTTAATGAGTTCGTTTTCTTTTTTAAATAAGACTACGCATACTTTTCACAATGTTGTCCAACCATACACACAAAATTTTAGGAGAATAGGATTAGTAGTTCCAGAAAAAAATACAAACATGTATGTATGGAGAAATGGATTTCCTCAAAATTCATTATACAAAATGCGAATCTCATAGGTAAATACCTAATATAAATGTGAAAGTTTGGGTGGATGAATGTATGTTTGTTACTCCATCAGGCCAGAATAGCTGAACGGATTTCGATAAAACTTGGAATATTCATAGATTGTGACCTGGATTAACACATAGGATACTTTTTATTCCGGTACCACGCGAGCGAAGCCGGATGCTAGTAAATTAATATATGGAAACTACAAGTATTATCCACAATAAAATAAGGAAGTATGACTTAATATTTGTTTTATCTACATACCTAAGTCTTTTTGTGTTAACTGTATTATTTGCTTTTATTATGTTTAAAAATAGTGTATTTATTTGTAGTGAACGGTTCTCGTTTTATGACGCCAGCTATAGGTCAAGTCTGAAAACCAGCGCTGCTACCTAACATCCCATGTTTGGTGGCAGCATTTCTCTGAGTTTGAGCCTGTTTGGCCACAACAGGGAGGGGCTAAAATAATTGTAAGTTAGGTAAATGCGTGTGTCATTCTTTTGTTTGTGTACTTTACTTTTTGTGTGTCAAATAAATACATTCTATTCTATTCTATTCTATTCTATTACTTACTTGGAAAATTGCCACCGGCTAGGTTGACATCGTACGCGATCAGTCCAGCAATACCAACCAAGAGGAAGAAGCTAGCCCATAGCCAAGGAAACTTTCTAGTGCTCGTCATTCTGTCTAGAATATTCTGAAATAAAACAAAATATATTTATACACAAAACATAGGTAGAGGGTTCAAACCTCAATGAAATTCCAATTCTAATTTAAGTGGGGGGATAAGTTCTGCATTGACATCCTAAATTGGGGTATATTTTGCATTGCCCCCCTGCTAACACAACCTCAGCTAGCCCAGCTCTTTAAAATAACGCAGAAGGACTCTGGGTTTGTGGCAACATTGCTCTAGAATTCCTGATACTGTCTGTGCTTGTGATGCATTCATAAAGCAGTTTTTGTAACCCGGAACAAAAGTTCTGGCTTCATTTGTGGCATTGCAGTGTAAGATGACATGCTCCACTGTTTTTTCAGTTTGCAAGCAGCTGCGACAGGTGCCGCTGTGCATAGCTCCTGACTAAACTAGGTGGTGGTTCAGGTCACAGTGGCCTGTCTTAAAACCCACCAGTAAGCATGGGTCGTCATGCTTCATTTTTAACAGAGTGTTAGTATTTTGTTTCTTCTTGGTAGCATTAGTTTTGTATTTTAGTAGTCTAAACCTCCATCATCAGAACCCCTTTTTTTACATGGTGAAATCCTCATGGATACCATTCCATTTCAGGGCAAGAGAATGATTTCCATCCTAGTGGATCCAACATTGGAATCCAAACCATCCACACCGGCCCATGGTTGCGGGTTTGATTTCTGCTGCAGGAAAAATCTTTGCAGGATCTGTTGATATTTGGCGCAGGTCTGGGTGTTAGCTTGTTCCAGGGAATATTATCAGCACAGACCTCTGCTGCTGCTATTTTGCTCTACAATTTGACATTCAGGGCGATTGATGTTTAGAATACCTACTTAAGTACAGATCCCTATGGAACTGACATAGTTATACTGTGGCTAGGTCCTAAAAAAAAGCAGAAAAAAACTCTAGGACTTCAAGTTAAGGCTGTGGGTATTGTAAGTCAGCTTCATTACAGTTTCATTTAGATAATGTAGGTTTTTTTATGTTAAGTCATAAACACTTTTACTGCTGCAGTTTAATAGGTATGTGTTCGCAATCAATGTGTGAAAAACTGCATTGGATATTGAAGAGGAATTATTAAGAAAATAATACTACCCAAAATATTCAACAATAAAACAATTTTTTTTCATCATGTAACTCATACACAACCTTTCTCCAAAAGCTTTGAGCAGGTGACCAGATTAATTTTATAAGTAGAGAATTTATTAATTGATAAGTAAATTATTATGACTAGTGCAGGATCAAAATAAGTGGCATAATCAAAGTAAGGCCTGCAGTGGGTCGAAAACTACTGATGAAGTAAATACTTTTAATTGACCACAAGTATTTATCACTCCACTGTTTTACAATGCTTAGGGTGGCTTTTCACCAGAGATGTGCTATGCAGCTATGCTGTGAGAATGTAAAAGCTACGAAACTTTGTGACCGTTTCCACTGATGCAAAGCTATGTAGAGGTGTGAGTAAGATGTGCTATGAAGATGCGCTGCCGTTAAGTAGCTGCACGAGCAAGATGCGCAGCTCGAGCAAGATGCGCAGCTCGAGCTATGGGTCGTCGCGAGTGGTGTGCTACACCACTCATAGCATGCATCCAAAGCATGCATCCTTCCATAGAAAAGACATATCTTAGTTGAATTAATTGAATTTCCACTAGTGCTAAGCTATGTGCACCAATGAATATGATTGGTGGATATCAAACCCATCCATAGCAACGTAGCATGGTACTTCTCTGGTGGAAAAGTAGCCTTGAAGTTCCTCTCTCTTACCAAGTAGAGACTTTTATGTAGAAGCGAGGACTCCTACTCTAGTTAGCTCAAGGAGTTTTACACAATGCAATGATATTGGTAGTAAGCTCTGTAATAACTGACTAGTAACTACTAATTACACAGATAGATGAGTTGAAATACCATAGAGTATATACCACGGGTAGGTGAGGTTGGCTCGGATCCCCAAGATGGAGCATATAGAACCCCTTCTCTCTCTTTGACACACGCAGAGAAAAGACACAAACGTTTGGAACCATTTTAAGTTATACTTCAGCATTGAAAATGAAACAAATTCGAGAACAATGGTAGAATTGATATCAAGAAAACTGAGAATGAGATAAATGTACATTGTACGGCATTGTGAAAACGCCCAAATCGATTAGACTAATTACATACCTTAGGAGCAAGACATCACCTGACATTGACCCCCTACACAAATCAAAGAACCAATTCAAGATCGTGGCATCATCACCCGCAAAGAAAAGTAACGGATGTAACACATTGAAAATTAACTGTTAACCGCGCCCGAACATCAAGACGTACGGAGTAAAAAGTGGTTTTTCTTGTTTCGTTCGCGAACAAATACAACGATTAGATTTTACTACGAAGTGCGACTCGAAAGCTCGCATCGCACAAAAAATCACAATCACCAACACATTTCGCGTGAAAATATCGTAATTAGACTAATGAAATATTCAGCAATTACCTTTGCACACTTTCAGCGTGAATAAATCGCAGGATCTAATTTATTGATTCGATTTTTTTCGATCGTTCGCGTAAACGGAAAATGTCGTCGTCCGCTACGAAGATTTTTTATGACTACTTTAGAGTTGCCACATGTGTCTTATAATCCTCCCAAAATAGTATACTTTCAGTGGGCAATTTATTTACGAAGGTATTTTTTACTTATTAATTGTAACGTACAAGGGAATCCGAGCTTTGAACGAAAAATTGTGCCTTATGTATTCTCCCATAAGGGGGTTTTGTTTAGTTTCCTCTTCAGTGTTACACAAAAGGGGAAACGAGACAGAACCCCCTTTCAAGCATTTTTATTGAGACACCAGAGTTGGTCACTAGCTCATACGAAGAAGAAGAATTGAGAAAAAAGGAACAGATTTTTGTTCAAGGCTCAAGGATAGATTTATTAAATAAATCTATGGGCTCAAGTAAGCTTGTCCCTGTTATTTAAATGTAAATAAAACGAGTTGACATGATATTTTAACGCCATTTCGCTAACCGAGGATTATAGACCTGATATAAATGGGACGGTAAGTATGAAAAGATAGCTTGATAATTTTTTATTTGATAACAAACTTCATATGTGCTAAAAAAATGCCTACATGAAGTTTTAGGTTATTTAGTGTTGATATTTTTTGTACAAATGTTTTGTGACTGACTTGCGACTTAAAATGTGAAAAACATTGCGCATTGCGAACTCAGCAAAATCTATGCAAGATATCCAAAGTTGTGTTTTCTTCTTCATTTGATTTATCACCGTAGGAGATTTTTGGGTACCTGGCAACACTAAAAGGGCTTGACATTTACACGTGTCACACATGATTGCATTTTTCGGAATTTATACCGGTTTTTTTTTGGGTGACCGTGGCACATCAAAGAGAATGTGAAAGGGGGCGTGAACGTAGGGTAGACTGGGTACCTACCTACCAACCTAGGTAACTTAGTCAGTTTTTTACTACTTTAAAATATTTTGATACATAAATAATAGTCACATCGTATGTCTTTCTGAAGTTGTCTGGAAGCAGGTCCTATAATTGGGTCAGTTGTACTGGGATTTTATATAAATAATGCTGGACACTGGCGTCACAAAGGCCGTCAAATTGTTGCTGGGCTGCCATGGCGTGTTATGGAAACGCGTTTGTGTTTGAAGCATGTTATGACATCACACATTATCGACAAGGAATCTTTTGTTTCATAGCGAATAAAGGCCTTGATTGGTTAGTTGATTAGTCGAATAAAATAAAATACATATATTTTTTTCGCATTATTATGCGGGACGTAATCACACAGCATCATGTAGCCCCAAACTAAGCAGAGCTTGTATTTTCGGAACCACATGATTGATATACTAAACATATAATTTGATTTGAATTGACTATAGTATGTACTGACCTGGCATATTTTACTTGTCTTGACCACAGTCTCGTCCTTCTTCTTCCCTTTCAGGGCTTCCACGCTGACCTCCTTGTATTCCAGAACCGTTGCTTTTAATGATTTCTGCTTTAGCTTCGGACTCACTTCTGCCCAGTTGCTATCTATAAGGAAAATATGATTTAACTATGTTTACTGACATACCTACACTTACACTACCTACCGTATATATAAATATAGTAGGTACCTAAGCTTAAATTAAGAACTATCTATGATACCTAACTATATATCCGTTGAGGCCCATTGGGGCTTCATATTAAAGACCAAAATTAATGTATGAACAAGATGAATACCTACCTTCTACTGTGTTGAATTGGATATTGCAATAGATCTATAGTTCTACAATTCTAGATACACCTTCACATTGGCTTAGTTTAATGGAATTTCAATTCTTTTCTAAAGGATCTTACCTACTTCATAAAGTAATAGAGTAGGTAGGTATATGTAAAATTAGTTAAAGGAGATGCAATTAGAAATTAGGTAGGTAGTAGGGATTGGGTGACAATCTATAGACCTAAGTGAAAGTGAAAATTTCTTTATTCAGTACGCACATTACAGTACACTTTGAATCGTCATTTTATTTACACCAATTCGTAACGTGACCAAACAGAGAAGAATTGGCAAGAAACTCTGCTTATATTTTTTTAAATGTCAGTTTTACAATATTTTTTCTTAACTATTACATTGGTTTTGAGGGAGTTGGGAGACAGTTTCATCCCAAACTTTTTTGTTATCTAATAATCAGAAATTTTATAATAAGCTTTATCACAGAGATTACGTTTAACAATTTTTTTTCCTTTATGAACCTATCTAATAATACAGATTAATCATAGGCTTTTTCATCTCAACAGTTGGTAGGTAAGGTAATGATGCGCTTGACGATATAGCACGGTTGCCTAGAATGTACCTATTTACTTTTTGCTTGAAGACCCCTAACCATGGGATCCTATAGTACGTAACCGATGATGCTTCGTTTTCTCTTGAAAAACTGACACAAATTAACGAAGCGTCGAGAATTTGCGATGTTTATCAAGGGAAAACGAACCGGCCGTAACTCGTAGTAATCAAGAAACACTGACGCCGGAAGAGCATTCCATTCTATAGGATGAAAGTTGCAGCAAAGCGCTTTAGTACAGGCAGAAGGAATGTCTGCCTTGTAAGGAAATACCTACAGTCTCGTCCAGAGCTACCAGGTTTTTCAACCAACCAACATTGTTGCCTCGACAAAATGTAAGCTGTTTATTGGTCTAGCTTGCAATGTTGGTTAAAAAACTAAAACAGATAGCAGTGTATCTCACCAATGAAGGTAGAGAGTGACTATAAATGTCTGCGATGCGAACCTTTAGTGATTAATGTAAAGCGCTCCGGCTAGGTGGAGTGACGATTTGCGAAAGGCTGGTGGAAGCTGAATGCATCGTGCTCAGGACAGGGCGCAATGGCGCTCATTAGGGGACTCTACCAGCTGGTTGATTGCGGCATAGCGCAGCTTAACTCTGGCACAGCTAATCGACCACCGCCGACGCTGCCCGCAGCAGCGTCTGCGATGCGAGCTGTGCCCTGTGATCCCTAACTCTGCATGCCCCAGCGTGGGGATTTTAGGCGTATCCCTCTTCTTATAGGAGTCCAGCAGTGGACTGAATAGGCTGGAGTTGTTGTTCTTGTTAACGTTAGCTTCATGACTAAATAAGGGACAACTCCTTTAAATTTAACGCTATGTTTAATGAATCACTAATAAAATTGTTTAACAGAAATTCTCGCTCATACAATATGCGTGTATCGAATCGAATATGAACCGGAAAAATGAGTGCAATGACTTTCATACATAATATAAAACATGATTCATCATCTCTCACCATAAAAGATACAGTGATATGGTCGAGTTATATTTCGGTAAATTTTTTACGAATTTCACTTATTGAAGACTGTATTCTGATGCAATCCATCCATAATCCAATTAGGTAATCCAACGAATTACGAAAGTGATGAAGGGTTTACGCATGACAACACAATAAAAAAAAAGAATTTGAAAAATTTGTCACAGATTTTGGTGCAGTACATCATCATCATCATCAGCCTTTAGAAGTCCCCTGCTGGACATAGGCCTCACCTAATAAGCGCCATTGCGGCCTGGTCCCTTCAAACATCAACGCATCTAGCTTCTACCAGCAGCCTTTTGCACTCCTTGGTACCTGGTAGGTAGGTACCTACTCTGTCATGATGACTGATTTTAAACTGTGTAGGAAAACCCGTCTTTCTGCTTGTATGTTACTTCATCATCAACAACCTATTGAAGTCCATATTAAAACATTGGTTTCCTTTAAGACTTCCACGAGTCGAGTTCGAGCTATGCTCGGAGTTTCTCTGAAGGATAGAATCCGCAACGAGACTATGCGACATAGAGCTAAAGTTGTCGACATAGCTCAGAGAATTAGCAAGCTGAAGTGGCAGTGGGCTGGAAGAACCAACAACCGTTGGGGTAAACGAGTTCTTGAGTGGAGACTGCGGCTCGGCAAACCTAGTGTAGGGCGCCCTCCGGCAGGTGGAGTAATCATTTGCAAAAGGCTGCTGGTAGAAGCTGGATGCGTCAGGCTCAGGACAGGGCGCAATGGCGCTCATTAGGGGCAACTATGTCCAGCAGTGCACCCGTTATAGGCTGATGATGAAGACTTCCACGTAAACGTTCCACGCATCTTGATATCGACCAACTTCCTACAATCTTGACGATGCCGTAAATCTGAAGGGCCTCCATATTCTGGTCTTCAGCTTTACTTACGTTTGTTATCTAGCGAAATCTCCGCCCATAAAGATCCAATAACTTTTATTTACTTTTAATTCGCTATGATTTTGCGATTACGATTGGCCTAACGCGCAACATTAACACAATGATATGAAAATTGCATGAAATTAGCAAAACGCGTTATTTTTCAATGCATGAACGTGACTAGCCGACTTCTGTATTTGACGATCTCTAAGCAGTGGGCGAAGGTCCGGAGATACAGTTGCGGGTTCGATTCCCGCCGCGGGACAAATATGTTTGCATGAACTGTAGGCAAATGTCTCGGATCTAGGTATTTTCTATGTACAAAAAATGTATATTAACCCTTTGAGTGCTGAAAACACACTTGCTCTAGCCGGGCTGCTGCTGTTCCTCATGTCCAAAGCCCGCAGACAACGTGTTAAGATATTTATCAGTTATGTAGTTACCATATCACAACTACAAGCTCTGAAGATATTGGGGGCTTCTAAAGAGATAGTATTATTAAGAATGTAAAACGTATGTTTGGAGTCTGGCTTTGTATGGTTGCGAGACTTAGGCGATGACAAAACGGGATAAAGATTAGAAGCGTTTGAAATGTGGTACTAGAGAAGGATGGAGAGAATCAGTTGCAATAACAAGATTTGATTTGACGGCCTCTGTGGCGCAGTGGGCGAAGGTCCGCCTGAGACGCAGAAGGTTGAAGGTTCGATTCCCGCTGCGGGACAAATGTTTGCATGTTCTGTAGATATTTGTTTCGGGTCTGGGTGTTTTCTATGTATGATATGTATGTATTTACAACAAATAAAAAAGTATATGTGTAGTATATCAATCATGGGGAACCACATGATTGATATACTACACATATACTTTTTTAACATACAAGCTAAGTAGAGCTTGTATTTTTTATAATACAAGCTCTACTTAGTTTGGGGCTACATGATGCTGGGTGATTACGTCCCGCACTATTTATTTATTACTAACGAGGATGTTCTTAAACGAGTAGATGAGAAAAGGGTCTTGATGGAAACCATACAAAACAGAAGAGGAAAAATTACAGTTTATACGACATGACAGCTTCATTAGAAATATCATCGAGGGAAAGGTAGAAGAAGACCAAGCTACATGATCCAGATAAAAGAGAAAGTCGCCGTCATATCGCATAAGGAAGTGAAAAAGACAGCAATGGAAAGAGCTAACTGGAGAGTATTGCATCAATACAACGACAAGGACTAGGCTTTTACAGGATAATGATAAAGTAGGTAATACCGGTTGTTGAAGGTGGTGACACAGTCAAGGTTCGCGACCAGGGGCAAATTTCCCAATAGGCAAGGTAGGCCCAGGCCTAGGGCGGCAAAATTTAAGGGGCGGCAAAACTTGGTGAGATTTTGTTCCCGGGATCACAATCCCACCCGCCCGGCCGCTGGCCGCCCGCTCGCAGGCCCCCTAAAAAGCCTTCAAATTTTTAATTTTTTAATTCATCAACTCACCCGTTTTTTTTAAATAAAACTTATTATTAAACCACCGAAATATAAGCTTATCAAGAAATAAGCAGTATTTTTTCTACTTGTGTTGTTAGTTTCGCATTGAATACCGGTTTTTTCATTCACAGAGTAGGTTCAAATTGTATCATGATTTTGGAAAAGCCAAGGGCAAAGAGCAGGCTCGAGGATTTTTTTTCAATTGTTTGACTTACAGCGAGTAAGGGGGCGGCAATCTTTCTTATGCCTAGGGCGACCAACATTAAATCCGCCCCTGTTCGCGACGCGATTGAGTGTAATTGTGAGTTGAGTGGTAGTGGCAGTGAAAGTGAGAGTTTGAGTTCGTGTTTCAGTTGTGACAGTGACGGTGTTGTAACCATTTTGCGCTGTAAGTTGTGGCTTCAAAGTATTTTCTATACAAAATAGTTGCGATGTGCCAATGAGTTTTTTTTATCTCTGTTTTAAATTATTTATACATGCTAATATAATTCGCATTACGGAAAACGCTATTGGTAGAAGCTAGGTGTGTCGAGTTAAGGACCAATGGCAATGACGCAATGGCGCTCATTAGGGGAGGCCTATGTCCAGTAGTAGGATGGTATAGGCTGATGATGAATTGGTACTTACCAATAAAGTCTAGAAGCGTGGCAGATTGCTTAGTACACTTATTGAACAGCTGTCTCCAAGTGGCATTGCAGGAGTCATCCCTCTCCAGACAGTCGAGTAGGCTTTCCACCAGCACCTGGTGGTATGGGTCCAAAGTCGCTCCGGAGAGGTACTGGTTCGGAAGCTTCTTCATTATCTGGTTGAACGTAACTTGGAGTTTGTTGCCGCATCGGTTGAAGAATATATCCTGAAACATATCGATTGTTAGCTGATATGGGGTTAGATTATGCGGCGGTTGGCACTTTGCCGCTAGTGTATAAGAGCCCTAAGGGGTTCCAGCCTCTGTCATTGAAACCTAAACTGTATCAGCCGACTGTCAGAGCCTGTTTGTTTATTAGCAGAGCGCAACACAGGCTGTTGAGATTGCCTTGGGTTCCAAAGATTGAGGTTAAATAGATGACTCTAGAGAGACAGAGAGAATTTGGAAGCATTTGAAATGTGGTGCTGGAGACGAATTGAAAGAATAAGCTGGACAGACAAAGTAACTAATAAAGAAGTTTTGAGTAGAGTCGCCGAAGAGAGAAGTATTTTAAAAAAATATAGAAAACAGATGAGGAATGATTTTTGGGCACCTTATACAACATGACAGCTTTATTCGCAACGTCATAGAGGGAAAAGTAGAAGGAAAGAGAGGTAGGGAAAGACCAAGGAATTTATATGAGGCATCCGTAACGAGTTTATCCGACATGTAACTAAAGTTGTTAACATAGCTCAGAGGATTAGAAAGCTGAAGTGGCAGTGGACTGGCCATATCTGCCGAAGAACTGAAAACCGTTGGGGTAAACGAGTTCTTGAGTGGAGACCGCGGCTCGGTAAACGTACACTACGTTTACCGAGCCGCGGGACGCTCTCCGGCCAGGTGGGGTGACAATCTGAGAAAGGCGCTGGATGCGTCGAGTTCAAGACAGGGCGCACTGGCACTCATTAGGGGAGGTCCTATGTCCAGCAGTGGACTGCTATAGGCTGATGATGATGATGATAATGATAACATTAAAGAGAAAGTAGATGTCATGTTGTATAGGAAGTTAAGGAGGTTGCTTTGAAGAGAAGCAGATGGAAGGAGCTTCAACAGTTGCCGACAAGAGCACAGCTCTTAAATATGATGATGATGATATTATTTTAAATAAATATACAAATATAATCACCTTATACTTGCTCATTTGGTGTACAAGCTCATTGGCGAAGGCAGCGATTGGTATAGACGGTGTCGAAAATAGCTAGTAACTGGTCCTAGGTTAAACGCACTTTGCCGATTTTTAGTATAAATCAACTCACCTTATACTTGCTCATTTGTCGTATAAGCTCGTTAGCAAGGTCTTTAGGCAGCGATTGCTTCTTGCTATAGACGGTGTCGAATATAGCTTGTAACTGGTCCTAGGTTAAACGCACTTTGCCGATGTTTAGTATAAATCAACTCACCTTATACTTGCTCATTTGTAGTATAAGCTCGTTAGCGAGGTCCTTAGGCAGCGATTGCTTCTTGCTATAGACGGTGTCGAACATAGCTAGTAACTGGTCCTAGGTTAAACGCAATTTGCCGATGTTTAGTATAAATCAACTCACCTTATACTTGCTCATTTGTAGTATAAGCTCGTTAGCGAGGTCTTTAGGCAGCGATTGCTTCTTGCTATAGACGGTGTCGAACATAGCAAGTAACTGGTCTTGAGTTACTCGGGCAGTCTCCATATTGCTGTGACGTGATAGGAGATTCGCGAGGTAACCTATGACGTATTTCGTGTAGTTCTTCAGTTCGATGACTGGCAGGAAGAGTTCTTGCCACGCTGCAGAAGAGGATTCTTGTAAGATACGAATAGATGGGTAGTACTTAAACGTAGGTACCGTACGCGTAACGTAAAAAGAACTCTGGAAAAAATGGAGTGGGTGTGTTTGCGTACTGGTAAATGCCGATAAATCGCCTAATGCGCAGCTTAACCCCAGTGTTCTTTTTACATGACGTTACCTATATCACAATCGCAATGTATCTCTGTACCTCTTGTTGGCTGCAAGAAACGACCAAGTTCCTTTATTTGGGTCGGATTGTACTAGGATCAATTGGTCGAATAGTTTGCTGAGCTGAGCTTAACTTTAGACGTAGATCTGTTGTGACCACTGTACACTGAGTTTAAGTTTATTAATGATATTTTTCGTCTGAATTAATGCGAAAAAGTACTCAATATAATTTACAAAAAGAAAATAAGATCAGAGTCTAAGTTTTTGTGTGTTATCGAGGTAGGAGGTGGTGAATGATAGGGTCATCTCAATCTCATGCGTACAACCTTGTACCTATCTACTTTCAGAGGTGTTAAACTAGCTCAGATAAGATAAGATTACTCTCTGATCTCGAGCGCAGTATCGCTCTAAATACTATATGTACAATATGTACTAATGTTAGATGGACTCAATAATAAATTAGTGTAGGACGCTGTTCAAGCTAGGGGAGGCCAATATCCAGCAGTGGACTGCTACAGGCTGATGATGATGATGAATTATAAATTAAGCAAAGAGTAAAATTGCTAAATTGAGTTTATAACAAAGATTTTGGATTTTTTGTAAGAAACTAACTTTATGGTTTATTACTTTTATGAGTTTCTTTGTTACTCTCTTACGTCATATACATTATACACTAGCACGTTGACTGCGGGGCTTTGACGCTACGCGCCATGACCGAGGAACAGCAGACTGGCTAAAGTAAGTGTGCTTTTAAAATGTAGTTGTGTCTACTTGATTTACATTACAAAAATAAAATACCTATTCCTATTGACTTTTTACACTAATTGTACTTAACCCTATTACAAAAACACTAGCTTACAAGCATTGAGTTAAATAACAAGAGATGCAAACCTCCTTAACAAGTGTCAAAATATAGTAACCACTTATTGATGGCGAAGACGTAGCTTTGAAACTAATTGTCATTTTGAAGGAAACATATATTTATCTCTTTTATTTAAACTGGCCCTGCTTCGAGAATTGCAGTTGATTTTATAGAGATAGCTACAATGCTTGAAATAAAAAACTCGATGTTGCCTGATCTAGATTTTTTTCCCGAAAATGAATGTGATTTTTATACTCATTAATTATTGGAAATAAGTAACCCCGTACCAACAATAACAACGTACAACGTAGCGCAGTTGCTAGTTTCCCAGTATTTATGGGAAGGCCACGGGTTTTAATCCCATCTTCATCATCATCATCATCATCATCCACAGCCCGACTTCACCCACTGCTGGGTATAGGCCTCCCTTTGTATGTGCCAATCCCCACGGTTCAAAGCTCGTCTCATCCAGTTTCGGCCCACGATTGATGCTCATGCCACCTGATGATGATAATCCCACTGAGTCGAAATTTATGGGATACTTACTAGCTTCCACTCGCGGCTTTGCTCGCGAGGTACCCGGGTGAAAAGTCGCCTATGTGTTCGATCCAGGCCATAAACAACTATGTATATTTCAAATTTTTATTTTATTATTTTATTTATTATTAAATTTCTATATGCGCTCTGTAATTTTTGCGTGAAAGAGTAACAAACATCCATACATCCATACCTACTCACAAATTTTCACATCTATAATATTAGTTGGAAGCAGGATAGGATTATAGATTTTCCCTGAAGTTTAAACTTACATGTGACTGTCAGTCACTAAAACAGTACGTCTAGTTTTTAACCGACTTCAAAAAAAAGGAGGAGGTTCTCAATTCGGTTGTATTTTTTTTTTTCTTTAAACCTGCTTTACGTTTTCATAGAGTACAAATTGTACTCCAGTCACCATTTATTACCATCATATAGTTGAAAAGTGAATTGTTTAAGAAAATAACTGTTCATCATAACTTTGTGATATTATCACTAATCATATTAGTAGATCGAAATAGTAATCTTTGTCTGTGGAAATAAAATAAGTGTTTTACTTTGTGCCAACATATAATAGCGAATCGTAATATCACTCAATCACCGCATGTAACGTCAAATGTCTTCTGTTCTTCCTTTTATTTCTTTGAGTTAGTAATTTAATTTCATGGATGATGGCATTTATCAATAGAAGTGAGTGATCTATTTGAAATGATCTTAAATATGCTCAATGCTCAATCATTTATTGCGTTCCATAATATAAATATACAGGTTAACAAGGTGGTTTGCTAATATATGTATTATGAATTATTTTAAGAAATTAAGAGCTTAACAAAGATTATAGCCGTTATCAAAATCTCCCACAATAATCGGGTTAACTACACATTTTTTTGCTGACAACATTACATGGCATGAACTATTTAACTAAATTTTCTTTAATATTTGCTGCAATTTTAGCAAAAAAACTATAGATATTCATGAAAAAAGTAATTCCGCGTGATTCTTTACGCAATTGAGTTCAAGAAATGCACTTTTTCATCACATTATTTGCCTATTTCGCGGAAGTGTCACTCGGTCGATGTCAAGATGGCCACTGTATGAAGAAAGGAGAGGATCTTGGCCGTGGCCAAGACCTGAGCGTAGGTCTTGGCCATACCAATGCATACAAGCAACGAAATATATTTCATCTGAGCCGGGTTGTTTATTAACCAAGGTGGTTTATTTATCCAACCTAGTGCAAAGAACGAAAGATATTTCATGTGAGCTGAGGCGAGTGGTTTATTAAACCCAGGGTTTAGAATTAACAAGTAAACTATAGAGATGGTTTTTTATGTACTTACTAATTGATCAGTAGGTCTTATTTGCAATCGCCAACAGTTTTTAGAGTGCAGCTCAAATTATTTACAGGAAATAATATTGTTTGTAGCAATTTTTATTAACTGTTCTAATGCTGTTCAATGACAAATTATGACCAAATCATAAATGTCAAAAAGTGACTTTACCTTATATAGAGAAAGAGGATAAAAGCATGATAGTAAAACTTTTTGGACATGATTATGGTGTCAAAGAACATGAATGTGATAATTTCATGATAACTTCAACAATTTTGTGTTTTTGTTTTATACCCAGGGAGAGTGTTTCTTAATACAAGTACTCTGTAGTTACATTACCATAACTAAATAATTTTACGACTTGGTAACAAAATGCTAAATTAAAAATGTAAAAAAATCTAAATCTTTCTATTAAATACTAGCCTCCGCCCGTGACTTCGCTTGCTTGGTACCTGAATAACGTGTTAAAAATGCCTGTATTTATCCAGGTCCCTTACATTTCTTTTTTCGAACGAAGAGAACTCAAATGTATTTAACGACCCAAAGTGGGGTGGCAAGGCGTTCCTATGTCATGTTGAGGCCCTGATCGGTGCACGCATTAACCCCTAGAGTATCTAATATCACTATAGTCCCACAAGCAAACGTTCCGTCGGCTCACTAACGGGCCGCTCGAACTTTGGATTTTGAATCTTATTTCAATGAGTTAATATACGTAAATTAATCACAATTAAATTAAAATGACATTACGAATGAATTCCGTGCCGCGACTTTAGCAGGCCAAAGGGGTAAGAAGGTAGAATCTCTACTACTGTAAAGTCACGGGTCATGAAGACGGCTCCTATAGACTGTCAACGTGAGGCTCTGACATATTGTAGTGAAGGCTATCATCATTATAAATCATTTATTTGCAGGAATGTCGGTACAATAGGTCTTAATAAGCCAGCTCCATACATTTTGCCTCGTCAAGGCGTGCAAAATCATAGAACATGAAAAAAAAACAGGCAGGTAAATTACAGTAAAAAAACAGTACCTTTCATGCCAACAGTGAAGTCAGTCAGGCCTCCTTGGCCGAAAGCCCACAAAAGCGTCTGACCAATCGGCGGACGGTTCTGGTAAGAGTTTCGAAGACTGGCACTCTTTTGTATGGACGCTGTGCAGAACTCTGGATAGTCCTGTGCGAGCATTTGAAGGAGTATTCTATGACCGTTAACATGTTGACCTGGAAAATGAAAATATTCTATAACACTGCTAATAGGTTCCCTAATGAGCGCCATTGCACCCTTTCCTCAGCTCGACGTATCCAGCTTCTGCCAGCAGCCTTTCGCAAATCGTCACGCAACCTGGACAGAGGGCCTCTTACACTGTGTTTGCCGAAAAAAAAAAACAATAAGTAACGTTCTTATGTGCAAAGGCTACTTACTGGTATAAGCACGTATCAATCACGACCATGACATACATAACAATATACATAAACTTTCGGATTTATAGCATTAATAAATGTAAAGTGAATTTTACCTCTGCTCATATCATTAGCCAATGCAGTAAGAGTGACATCAAAGAACAACTGTGTATTAGCTTTTCCAGCATCAGCCAGCACATTTTCCAAAATAGTCCTTATGTCTATCGGCACAGCAGATAGAGGGTACAGCGTTGGTTGATTAGGGAATGTGGGGTCTTCTACATCAATTTGGACCTTTGAGTTGAGGAAGGTGGCTACTTCTTTCAGCCAGACGAGAGGTGCGTTTGAGAACCTCAGCTTGTTGCTGGTTATGATAGAGGCAAGCTCAGTTGGGTCGATCTGAAAGAGGTATTGCACAGATAAATAAATAATGCTGGAGACTATCACACAGAAGCATATAGCCCCAAACTAAAACCATATGTACCGCGGCGGGAATTGAACCCGCATCCTTCTGCGTCTCAGGCGGATCTTCGCCTACTGCGCCAGAGAGGTCTTTATAGTGGGTGTTGTAGATGAGTGTGTGACATGGGAGTTCTAACCTCCATCTTTTAATCCTGAACCTTACCGGCCTGTGGTCCACCCTGCTAACTAACAAACGGGGCTCCGGCGGCCAGCTGATTGCGGCATAGCGTAGCCTAACACCGGTACAGCAAAATTTCCCTGACAGCCAATTGGCAGCAGCATCGGCGGTGCGAGAAGCTGTGCTCTGCAATCCCCCACTTGCTGGACATAGACCTCTCCTAATACTAAGGGTGATAAACCTATTCCCCACACTGGGCAGCAGGTTGGGGAAACGCAGAGCACAACTTCTTGTACCACTGATGCTGCCAGTTTGTAGATGTGTCTGTTAGGCTTTGCTATGCCACAAGCAGTCATCTACCAGGAGGACATCATAGTTATAGCATATGATAGTTTGAAATTTAAATAGTTAAATTGAACTAAATATTTAGGTCCATCCTGCATTGGGGTGTATTGTGCATTACCTAAACTCTGACCCCAGCCAGCTCAACTCTGTGAAATAACAGAGAAGGATGCTTGGTTGGTTCGTTGGTGGAAATATTTCTACCTGCTGGCAGGTTATCAGCTTTTTAAGGTCATCTAAAGACCCTGTTGGGCACAACAATAGTAAATAGGAGAAAGGAGGACATCATAGTTATAGCATATGATAGTATGAAATTTAAATAGTTAAATTGAACTAAATATTTAGGTCCATCCTGCATTGGTGTGTATTGTGCATTGCCTAACCTGACCCCAGCCAGCTCAAGTCCTTGAAATAACAGAAAAGGATTCTGGGTTGGTGGTTGGTGGAAATATTTCTACCTGCCAGCCTGCCACCTGCCTGATCAAAATTCCAACAGTGGAAACAATAGCATGTATTAAGTGTACAAATAAATGTATTAAGGTTAGTCCAGAGCTGCTGATTAGGGTGTCCCAAGATATAAGGGAAATTTTTTTTTTCGCGAAATCAAATACGCATACCCTCTATTTTTATTAGGATTGACCTCATTGACTCAAATAATAAATATTATTGTGATTGGACAACGATAACCCGTGCCGACTTGATGCCAAACTTTTGCCATGAAAATTTGTACTGACTTACTGTAGGAGGAACTAAGAACTTAATTTTTATAACTTAATTAGAACTCGAATACACCCAAATAGTATATTATTTATTCATTTACATAAAAAATATTATTATTGTTCAAATTTTCTTTTTAACCTTTGTTTTTTTAGAGTCACTATAAATTTTCTGGTGTTCTTATACGCAATTTAACAAAAATTGGATTTGTTCCTCCTCAATTTTGATTAATCCATGAAAGTCTAACATTAACTTAATCGCTCTTTCAGCTACATCTTATACTTCCCACAGTGCCGAAACTTTTTTCTGGCTTCTTGAAACAAAGCATTATTTGACCACAAAGTAGGACATTCATGTAGAAATTTCCATCAAAATGAAGACAGATTTCTTCAATTTTATGGCGGTTGAACGAGTACTTGCTTTGTACTAAAATGAAGTCAAATATGTTTTTTTCTGAGAACAATAAGATTATATATTAAAAAAATATACTTTCAGATGGAACGAAAGTAAAAAATATTTTACTATTAATGCCAATGTTTTATAATAAACTTGCCATTCAATGAACCGCAAAATTCTTCTTTCAATAGGATGTATCGTTTTCCACGAGTTATTTTTTCCTCTTTGGTTAAATTTGGAACTATTTGAACTAGTTTCTTGGTCCACATCATCATCAAAGAGTGATAATAAAGAAACTTTCGTCAGTTGAACCATTAATGCTTATTAATCTTCCCAAGGCTGCTATATAGATCGTTTTATTAATTTTCTCTTAAGACATTATTGATTTCAAGAAGCACAAATCTTGGTAAGGTGATTTTATTGTTGAAATGCATTGAAGCCATGGTTTAACGTAGGATATTATGATGAAAAAGCAAACGTCAATTCGTCGGTTCGTCTTTGCTTGTGATCTTGAATTGAGCACTAAGTAACGATATTTTCAAGGATTAAATCGCTCTCGCCAACCATCGAGCTTGGTGCATGGCACCTAGAGATCGGATTTTAATTTTTCTGTCCTAATCTAAAACGTATACAAAGTCTTGACGGTGCTGCCTCAATACGTCTTGTGTCTTTTGTGCATTTTTTTGCAAGTCCCTCCAAACTTGTTATAAGTTTACAAGTTTTTTCACACAATTAGGCAAAGATTTAGTAGGAATACGCGCCTTTTCCCAATAGATAATACACTCGCGAATAGTGAGATTCGCGCTTTCATTGACAGTTAAATACACGTCACGGATATAGTAAAATAAAATTGCTAGAACTTGTCTATTAGACGGAAGTTTTGAACCCGTTTTAATTGATGTTTTACGTCATCTAATAAAAATATACCCCTTTTAGAACCGCATAATTGCACTGGCATATAAACTGATTAAAAAAATGCGAGCTCTATAACTCAATAACGAGTAATCACAAGCATATCGACACGTTAGGTCGCGTCAGCCTTATAGAGGAAGTACTGACATGTATTGATGTAAGTCGGCACGGGTTACCGGGGTCCTATCTTCTTCAAATTTTATTTATAATTGTTTTGACTTAAAAGTAAAAATTTAAGAGGGTATGCGTTAAAAAAAAACGACTTTGATTTTTTTGGGACACCCTACTGCTGATATGCCTAAGACGGACAGATTATGCTACTTTTTCATTATTATCTTACTGCCTGTAAAGAACCCTCAATGGTGGTAGGTGGCTTGGGTTTAGCATCATTCTTCTTCTGCTTAAGTTTGTTTTTCCGTTCCTGTTCCTTCTTCTTTGCTTTCTTGTCTTCATCAATTTCAATAGCAGCAAAGAAGGACTTGGGGTGAGATACTGAAATAACAAATAAAGTAATTAGTTTAGTTAGTTAGTATTTTAGGTAGGTTTTGTTATTCACTTAACATTGCAAGGTTAGAAATTTGTTTAACAACTTGAAATAAGTTTATGTCTATTTATAGTTTTATGTGTTATAACCTACCTTGATGGTTTTAAACCAATATTCATAAAAAAACAAATTTTACTAAATAGTTGGTATTGCTTGGTAAAATTAAACTTTATGTCCAGAATATACTCAATTTAAAACAAAGTAAGAAAAAATAAGATAGATTTTTTATTACCTACTATAAGTAAATAATAAAAAACATTTTAAGTTTCATGCACATCTGGCTAATGAGACTCAATACAAGCTAAACCACAAAGTTAGTTCTGAATTTATTAGTTATTTCTTTATGTATACCAATACATTTTGAGTGATTTATACAAAAGAAAAATGCACTCCAATTAAAAGGTTTTTTAAGTGAAAAATTCTTATGATAGGGAGACTTTTTTTATAAAGTTGACTGCACTTACCGACATCATCAGGTTTGGGCCCATTTTTCACAGCCTTTTTCTCATCATTATTATTTTTCACTTTTCCATTTTGTGTCTTCTTGCTTTTGCCAACAACTTCCCATTGACCGCTAGACATTTTCAGAGTAAAAATCTAGAGAAATCGAATAAATTCTTTGTAAATATTAGAAAGTGCTAGGTTACACGTCAAACTTGAATCGGAAATCCAAAAAAGTCTCATCCATTAAAAATAAATAAAATAGTTGATGTAATAGCATGAAAGAACAAGCAACACTATATAAAAATATCACGAATTAAAAGGAGACAGCAATACAAAGTAAGCCATAAATCTGTAGTTGAGGATGAAACTCAATGGTGAGAGGATACCGCTTTCTCATTGGTTAACAGATTCCACCTTGGCCAAACGTGGCTGTGTTGCAAGCTGAACTTTTCTTGTTGCAAGATGATGATGACTGCTGATTCCAAGAAAATGGCTAATATGATCTGTTTATTTTTCATACGGTTTTCAAGAACCTCGCTTTTCAAAATCAATTAAATTAAATTAATACCAGAGGAGGGCTTACCACGGGTTTTTATAGTTTACGAAAACTTTATAAGTTTCGGTATCTTTCCATACATTTTCAGTACAGCGCCTATAAGGAAACGTGCATGAACTACGAAAATGTATGGAAAGATACCGAAACTTATAAAGTTTTTGAAAACTATCAAAACCTGTGGTAAACCCTCTGGTTGGGAAAATATTAAATTCATCACACTTTTCAATATATTCTGAAGGTTACTTTAAAAAACCGGACAATACACATGTATGTTCTTGGTTAATTTTTTCGGTTTTTTTAGATCGAAGGCACATCACTAGGCCAAGTCGTGACAGTCAACCATCATGATAAGTTATTGTCAAATTGAATAAAAATTGACAGTCAAGCAAGCTGTCAAAAAACAGCAAACAGCTGCTTTGCTCGCTGCTGGCAGGGAGGTTCGTTCGCTCGATCGCAGTGTAGAATTTAATTTTGCGAAAGTGAGAAGGGAATGACTCTTTGAATTGTGAAATAAATACAATAAAATAACTTTCAAATTCTAAACGTGCCTGATAAAATATAATTTACCGTGTTGTTGCCTAGTGTTTGTGAATATAATGGAAGACAAGACTATGATGGACGATGTGAATATCTCGCTGAGAGAGCGGGTGTTTTTTGCAGCCAGAGATGGGATGTCTTTGACTTTATACGCACTAATATACGAGAAGAATACAGATGAAATCGATGATATACTGAACAGCGTAAGAAACCATTACAATTATTCATCAATGCCATACCACTGTCTCAAATAATTGCCACTGTCATCGTTTACCAGAAGTCGCGATAAAATTCTATTTTTATCGTACAAAAATCATTATGTGCGTTACCTTTTGCGCGTTACATACGACTGTTTATTAATTGGTTAATGTGCGTCGTATGTATTTTCGTAGCAAATGTGCTTTTGGGTCAAACACAACTTTACACAACCATGCTAATATTTTGATACTCACACGAGGTGTCCTTGAGCACTCTACATTCTGAACATGTTTACTATAGACATATTGCTTCCTTTATTGTGCAATAAATTGTGAATTTAGCCACTTTCATGGATAAAAACTTGACATGTGCAAGTTAAACTCGCGCACCAAGGGTTCCCTACAAATTATTTTTTGTGATATAATTTAGTTTTGTAATCGGTTTTTTTCTTTACTTGTGCTATTTAAGACTTCTTGCTATATTACAAAATTCTAGGTCAATAGATAGTCCCCTTTTAGGTTTTGATTCACAAGTGTCAAAATAAACTTATAAACGCCTGTACCTATTGGATTGTGCTGACATAAAAGTTACATTTTTCACAGCTCCAAAAGATTGCAGACCTGTGTAATTGATATTAATATCAACTTGATAGCTCCCCTCCATACATTTCTGTGAAAAGGGTGACAGACAGAAAGACTCAGACAAATAGTAGCCTAATGGCATTCCAGGTGTAAAATGTCTACATATGGGCAATATTTCAGCTCAATCTATTCATTAATTTTGACTTGCAGGAAGGACATACAACATTTCACATCTTTATTTCTCACAAACTTTTACCTCCAAAATGTTAGTAGAACGAACTAGCATGGAATTGTCTAAACATTTAATAATCACTATTGATAATTTTTCGGCCAGACCGAGTGACTACAGGTGAACAGCGGTGGTGGCCAGGAGATTGGTAATAGAAATAGGGGACGTTCACCGGTGAGATGGGTCGACAATATCTTGGCCTAAGCTCAGAAATGGATGAAATGATGATGATGTTGGTGTTTGATTGTTAATTTCCTCTTCTTGAAAATACATAAACATTTTTGTAATTCAAGATGGGTGGTTACAGTTTACCCATATTTCTTACCATAGCTTTTTATTGTTCATTAATGATTTGAGTGCTGAATTTTATTTTTCATTTAATATGCTGCAATAAGGCAATCTGTTTTTCACCTCAATAATCGAATGGTTCATCCAGTGTGTCTTTCTCTCATTCATTCTCTGCGAATCAATCCGCTAGGCTTTAGATGCCATGTCTCTTCAGTCTGGAGAATTGTAGGCTGCTAGATCCCTGCAGATGAGTGGCGAGGTGGTATCTGTGGTTAGTCAGTCTCTCAGTACCTACTGCAGGGTGTGCTCCTTGGCTCCTTTTAATATCTGAAGCCCATAGTCAATGTGTTCAAACCTTACCTACTGATCCAGCTGTCTTGGCTGATAATATCTTTCTCTATCTATCTAATAATCTAGGTAACAGATAATTTTGTCCACTTATCATTCGCCAGCCCTTATCTCTCTCTAGGTGGGGTTGTCACAATAGTTTTTCTTTCTCTGTAATTTTGGTGACTAAAAACCAATAAAACACTATCATTAAATTGTAAAACTTACTTGCAAAGGGCAAGTCTGTGTGTCTTATTACAATAATATGATTTAAAGTATTGCTACAAGACAATGATAACAATTATCTATATAATGGGTGTTAGGTTATCAGCCAGACTATGATGGGAACATGAATATTATATACATTTATCCAAACATTCTGATGGTTACCTGGAGTGCTGTGTCACTTTTGAAATAAAAAATCTTTAGTGTAATGGCTTATATGAGTCCCCATTGGATTTAGTTTTTCATTATAATCTTTACAAACTTGATCTCTGCGATTTTCTCTAGGTTGTACATCTCTAGGTCAAGGCCAGGCCTAATAATAATATGAAAAACTAGGTATTTTTATATCATAACTTTGATAGCTTATATATCATAAATAGAATTGATACCTTATTACTATTTCATTGAGCGAACTTCCTTAACACTTTGTGAAGGCTCATCAGGGAACCACCATACCTGTTTCTGCCGTGAAGCGGCATTGCTCTAGTTTGGTTAGAAGGTTGTGGAGTGCGGGTGAAATTACAGGCACAAGTGGCTCACCTTCATGCCTCAAGTGGATGGAAGCAGGGGGTCTACAACAATTCACTGAAGTACGAAATTACGTGTTTCGTTTCGTACGATTGGTCGTATTTCATACCGTCAATTCCAATATTGCGGTCGTATGTTTTGTGAAATAGAGTAGGATGGGCAACGTTCGAACTGTTGCATTACAAACTTCGCGCGGATTGCCGTTTGATTATGGGTACCAATCGCAAGAAACGAAACACGCAATTTCGTACTTCGGTGAATTGTAGTAGACCCCCCAGAGTCTTAGCATCATAGAGCATGTTCAAACATGCGCGAATACTTTGTTATAGGTAATGGTTATCACTTAACATCAGCTGGGCCGTGAGCTTGTTTCATAAACAACACGACAACATTTTATAAAAATAACATTGGAAGTTAGGAATTTCCAAGCTGCCCAAAGATAAACACGCTTAAACATGGTCAAAGATAAACATTTAAACTTGGTCAATTTAAATAAACAAATATCATAACGAAAATGCCAATAGGCCTATGACATTCCATATAACAACAGAAAAGATTGTAAAAAGATATTTTCTCAAAGCATGGAAGATATAATTAAGTACAATGGTTTACTTGTAGTCTTGTTTGTTGTTTTGTTACCAGTTTGCTATTACAAACATTATTGCATTGTTTATATGAACAAGCTTATTCATAGATAACTTTGACATCTATTCATAAAATGTATTTGAAGAATTTATGAGGTGAACAACATGTCATAATGTCGTTGAACTTCCTCTGAGATTTAAGATAAATTAGTTGACTAAAATACTCTTGTCTGAAGTGGGCTTTTGAAACTTTACCTAAATCTTAGTACATTTAAAAACTACTGGATCAAAGAAGCATTTATTTAATTTTTGTGCCTATTTTCTATCTTATGTGGCATCTACTTATGCCTCCTTCGGCAAATGCTTGCTTTGTTAAAAAAAGGCACGCTATTAATTTTCATTCGGTAGATTGAGAGATAAACGTGATCTTACGCCGAAGGGTGCATTAGGTAGACGCGACTGAAAATATATTCTATCAAAATCAGGAAAATAGAACCAGAATACAGTTTGTCATTTTCAAAGTACATGCTGCAGTATCTATTATGACATAATTCAGCAATTACTAAGCAGGATAATTTTCGCAATCGAATCCGTCGACTTAACTCTGAAACTTTTTGAACGTTTTAATAACTACTTGTGTAGGTAGGTAATTCCTTCATTGCCTCTTTGTCGTATCTGAAAACGTCCACGGGAGGACATGTTGTTAAATTCTTTGCCGGTACTGCCACCTACCTACTGAGCATATATATTTGCGTAGGTATTTGTGATTAAATTGTACCCAGTAGTCTTTGTGAAGGACTCGCTGGTGAAATGACAAGGATCTCGCGTTTCATCGTATCAAAGGTTCTAATGATTTCAATTTATTCGGAATGGTACGATAGTGTTCCGAATTATTCATCCTTTCCCTACTCTCAAAAATGCATGCAATGTTCATAGTCAAATTAATATCCTTCGTTCCATCGAGTCAGGACGAATGTAGGTAACCTAAGTAGAGTTCATCATCGATCATAATATTTCTGGAGTGGAGACTGCATCACCTTTATTGCAAGACGGCGCGCGGCGGCGGTGACTACGAACCAGTTATCTACCCGCCTGCAGAGAAGAAGTCTTTCAAGAGTCTTTCTATGACTAAAAAAGGGGGTAATAGTGGTTCCTAAATGTATTGTTTTTCTTGCAGGATGTATGCAGTGACGGAGTAAAATGCACGCCACTGATAGCCGCCGCGAGGCACGGCCGGGAGGGCGCAGTGAGAATATTGCTGGACAAGTTCCGACCTCCGGTCAGGCTAGAGACGGAAGGCACAGTCAAGTTTGACGAGTATGTTATTGAAGGTTAGTGTCTTCTCTGCTCATTCATCATCTTTATGATCTAGAACAGCCCCGCGGACCACATGTCATAGTAGGTACGGGTTCATTTTCTTTTCTGGGATTGCAGGGGCAGAGCGATCGCGACTGCTCTCAATCAGTCGCGTGTGTCAATTAAAGATTAAAATAATTTAAAATTAATTTGTGTTTGTTAATTAATTATTCGATCATCTATACTTGGAAACCTCTTTATCGTGAGCAGTGTATTGCATTTCTACGGATTCCTTACGATATATTTAACTCGCAACTCTTTTGAATTTATCTTGCGGGGAACCTACACTCTCAAATGCCTACAGACGCAAACTTACTTTCGTGGTTTCCGATGAAACTAGGGTGCCTTTTAGAATTCGGGACCTTCAAATTAGTTATGCATAACAGTTTTAGTTATAAATAATTTAGTGTGACCACCTCAACGAAGAAGAGGAGTTTCATTTGGACGTAAGCAAATAATGTTAATGTATTGAGTGAGTATGGCTAGAATATGATGGAAACTACGTTTCAAAATTGAAATACGTACTCGGAGAGGAAATAAACCCTTTTGCGTAAACGAGACTAGAAATTGTCATGCTAATTAATGCACACGCACAAGTTTACGTGTACATTTTCTATACAGGCCTAGATTTTGACTTTTTTTACATTGGATGGACATTCATTTGACCACGAACTCCCCTTAATGTTAAGTAATGTTGTGGTCCCTATTCACTATAGACTTGCTATTAAATTTTTAGCAAAGCCCACACGGACTTCCCTCGAGATTTTTAACTAAGCTTCCAAGTTGTAGTTAGTAACTACTCCGCAGTATTATGCAATGTTTCGGTCGTACAGTTTATTGATCGTGTCGATGTTATTCCTGGTATAGCCAAGCAATCTAACGCGGACAGGCTTCTCAGAAAATCAAATCAATTAATCCAATTTATAAATAAAGAGCCTTACAATTCAGAGCAACCTTTTTGACCTTAGCAGCCACAGACTACATAAATGTATACGTTTTTACGATAGCATGGAAATTTTCTTGAAAAGCTTTGCTTTGCTATTAAAGTAGTTGTTTAAGAAATCAGGAGCAAATTTATAATTTTTGAGTGCATAAGTTGAAATGTCTTTGTATCCAGAGGAGAATCTTTTTCTCGTGATGTCATGATGTTAAACGATTATGAAAATTTCTTTCTCGTCATCATCGTAAGCTAGGAATCGACTCTACACAAATCTTTAAATAAAAGGCACTAGTTTGATTGTGAAGAATGTGAAATGTTTATTGCTTCACGCCAAAACTACTGAGCTGAACGGAATGAGCTGAAATTTTGCATTTATGTATTTCGACACCAGGAAAGGGGTACTTTTTATATGGGTACCACGCGGGGGAAGCCGCTGGTGGAAACTAGTCTGAAAAAAGGGCACGGACATTATATTTTTATGCGCAATTTTTTACTGATGCTTAGACCACCGAAGTAGATGTTATGATATGTGGATGATGGGTTTTGAAATTTGAAAATTTTGCAGCAAATTCTGGTTTTTTCACGTTTACTTTTGATGAATTTGACATAAAATACGCCTAAATCAGTACTATAATATTGTATTCGTACTTCTTCCAAGACCATCAAATAAAGTAAATTGGTAAGTAGCTAAAACATTTGCAAAAATTTTGCAATGATTGCCTTTGCAACATTTTTAATTACCACTATGCGCTTCTGCTAGATATTTTGAAGGCCAAAAAGATAAAGAAACATTGCTTAGTATATTTACGCGTTTCTAGATCAACTGTATGAATTAATTCAGGGTTTTTTTTCCAAACGAAGGCTATTAGTAAATGTGTGCCAAGTTTTTCACATTTCCGTAAATAAAGATGCTTGGAACTCAAACACCAAACAAAGCCAAATGCAACCAAAACAAAGTTTTTTGCTCGGAACATTGACTTATGCCGTCCACGACGCAAACCGTGTATTTATACCACGTTTACATACAAAGGAAAAGCGAATTCTGCGTGTTTCTCGATTGGTTTGGCTCGCCTCCAGAACTTTCTTTGTTTCCGTGGCTTATGATTTATCTCAATAAATGCAGGTCCTATAAATTCATTTGGCATTGCCTGATGCTGCCATACGCACGTGCACTCATGCTCCTAAATCGAGATGAGATCAGGTACTAATTAACCTAAGTGATAATTCTATTTTATTCTTGTGAAAATGCCAACGACATAGATGTGACGCAGATGAGAAAATTTATATAAAATTTTCTCGGAAATTTCCGACGGAAGGCTTGGATTTGTCATTTGGATTCAGTGTGTGCTTACTCATTATACTTAGATTATTTTTATTTGTGATTCATAATTATTTTATTACGGTTTTATTTTCGTAACTGTGTCAGTAGGATCGTGATTTCAGCAATTTCAAAAATGCTGTCGAACGATGTGTCGAGGTTATTACCTACTTATGATGACGAACGCCTTGAAAATCTGACGTGAACTTTATGTCGCTAAAACTCCTATTTCAGTCGAGATGCAGAGTGCATTTTCCTTTGGCTCACGCAGATAGTCGATGCACTCCTAAATTAATTTCTAAATCTCTCTTTGTTTCAAAACTGTGCGATTGTCCTGTCTTTTTTACCAATTTCTTTATACGTCTTGATCCACTTGTCCGAATCACCAAAGGGTACTATATTAAATTAGGTTTTCATATTTATGAGTTTGTGTTTTTAATAGATAATTTCTTGTCTTGAATAGTCAGACTTTTTGTTTGGAATTCTAAAAAACAACATTAACGGCTTGCTTGTATGTATGTGACTCCTTGACCGCTGTTCCTGCGTGGGACTATTGAGTTAAGCCCTATTTATTCTTCCAAGAATTTAAGATTATTCTCTTTATTTCTTGAGGTGGCGTCAATGTTGTCAATTAGATGAATGGATATGAGCCACTTCCACAGGTCTGGTCCATTCGATATTTAGTATCTTGTTCCTTTAATGGTATTGCAAGGACTAGTAATTTTAATTTAGTGCTGTAGAATAACCTGGTATTTGCATTATACCCAACTCAACTTTCAGCAGAGGTATCGTTGAATGGTCTGAGATGGAACAGAAAAGAGGGACCTGGTGTTGTAGAATCACATGGAATCTTCAGAATACCAACTCCTCAATAACCTTATAGCAGTGATATCGTGTTTGGGCTATTTTGAATGGTTTGAATTAAGAGGTTATAAATAGATAGCAATCAGGGTCTGATGATGGAGCAGGAAAGAAGGACCTAGTGCTATAGCATCGCGCTGTAGCCGCGAGGCAATTTTTATTTATTTATTAGCTTTACGACAATAACATATTACTTTTATATAATCTGCAAATATTTGTCTCGGGTCTGGGTAGTTTCTATTTATAATATGTATTTTATGTACAAAATAATATCTATCAATCATGTCGTTCCTATCATAAAACCTCTGCTTAGTTTGGGGCTACATGATGTTGTGTGATAATGAACGGCATTATATTTATTTTTTATAACTTATAGCAGAGGTTTCGTGTTTTGCTTCTTTGAATGGTCTAAAAAAAGAGGTTATAGATGTCGGAAATAGAGGAGGCAAGAGAAAGGAGGATTTTGTGTCGGGGTTTTTTAAAATTTACTTCATCATCATCATCAGCCTATAGCAGTCCACTGCTGGATATAGGCCTCCCCTAATGAGCGCCATTGCGCCCTGTCCTGAGCTCGACGCATCCAGCTTCTACCAGCAGCCTTTCGCAGATCGTCACTCCATCTGGCCGGAGGGCGTCCTACACTACGTTTGCCGAGCCGCGGTCTCCACTCAATAACTCGTTTACCCCAACGGTTATCGGTTCTTCGGCAGATATGGCCAGCCCACTGCCACTTCAGCTTGCTAATTCTCTGAGCTATGTCGACAACTTTAGTTCTATAAGGTTCTATAAGGTACCTTCACCTTTCCACAAACTTTTTTCACTTTCATTCACCCACAATCTGTCAATTTAATTTCTTTGATTGTTTTGTTTACGATTCATGTTAAATAACTGTCAATGTCACATTATAATAATGACAGTTTATAAACGCTCATTTAGGATGCGTTCACACTTAAAATCTCTTCTTTTTCTCGCATGTGAATTTACTTCTTCTTCTTTTTTATTTATGGCATAATGTAAATGAGTTTGTTTTTTTTTTTTTTTCTCATTTTCTTTAGCTTAGAATTTAGTTTTGTCTCTTTTGTTAGCACAAACAAGCAGGAATTTAGTGTAGGTATAGTAAAATAGTTGTTATTAATACTTTTTATTGACGTATTTAATAAAATTGTTACTTGTATAGTGTATAGGTAGGTATATTTATTTTATATAACTTTAAATGCTAAATAACATATTTGGTGACGATAGTGATGATTATCAAACATGCTCTTCTAATAATGAGTCGGTTGGCAGCGATGACAGCTTTTCTAGTATACCCTCTCTCTCGGAAAGTCTTCAATCTCAGTTTTCTGATGTACCTAAGAACTTTAATGTTGTCCATATTAATGCACAAAGTGTACCAAGCCATTTTTCTGAAATGTTAACGTCTTTCAATGACAAAAACATTCATGCCATTCTTATATCTGAATCTTTTCTCAAACCATGTCTTCTTTCTACCGCGTACGCTTTACCTGGTTTCCGTCTCATTCGGAATGACCGGACTGGCAGCGCTTGTGGAGGCGTGGCTATCTATCTCCGTTCTCATTTACCGTTTTCAATTGTAAGTATGTCCCCTCAACCACCACCCCTGAAGATTGGTGAGCACCTGTTTCTTGAAGTATCTCTCTCACACACCAAGATTCTTCTTGGTGTGTATTATTCTAATTCCAGCAAAAATAACTTCTTTTCCTCTTTTGAAAACTTATTAGTCAACATTATCCCTACCTACAGTCATTCCATTATTATGGGTGACTTCAATTGCTGCCTTTTGAAAAAGGACAACCGTACTTCTTCTATGACATCTGTCATTAATTCGTGCAATCTTCATATTCTTCCACTTAACGCCACTCACCATGCTCCCAATACTCCGCCTTCTTTACTTGATCTTATTATTGTTTCCTCTCTCAACCACGTTAGTAAATATGGCCAGTATTCGGCGGATTGTTTTTCATATCATGATTTGATATTCGTGTCTTATAGAGTACGTCCTCCCAAAGCCAAGCCCAAAATAATTCTGCAGCGTAGTTTTGGTAGTATGAACACGGAAAGGTTTCTGGATGACGCTAACCAGTTAGATTGGTCACCTGTTTTAAACAGTAATAGCATAGACGATAAAGTGATAATTTTCAATAACATGGTTACTGCGCTCTTTGATAAGCATGCCCCTTTTCGTGCAATCAAAATGAAACAATTACCTGCTCCTTGGCTCACTGATGAAATCAAAGCTCTCATACACAAAAAAAATGTTGCCAAAACTAGATACAAAATGGTTCCTAGTGAGCATAACAAGATAAAATACTACTCTTCACGAAATCGCTGCAATAGGGTGTGTAGAGACGCGCAACGTCGCCATATCCATGAATCTGTTTCTGATGAAGATCCAGCAAAGGTCTGGAAGTTTCTGAGATCATTAGGAGTTGGTAAGGCTCGCCAGGACCTTATTCCTGGAGGTCTCGACATCGATTCTCTAAATCATCATTTTTCTTCTGCTTCTGACATTAGTGATATAGTCAAAAATCGTACTATCAATTTTCTCTCTTCATTACCGACTCCTGATCATACTCCATTTCTTTTTAGCCAAGTTGCCGCTGTTGATGTCAAAAAGAGTGTTCTTTCTATCACGTCCAATGCCGTTGGAACAGATGGCATTAGTCGTAACATGATTGTTCCCATTCTTGATCTCATTCTTCCCATCCTTTGCCATATCCTTAACTACTCTTTAACGAATGGTGCTTTTCCGGAAGTTTGGAAGGAAGCACAAATCATTCCTTTACCTAAAAAATCCAACCCTAAATCCTTTTCTGAATACCGACCTATTTCAATTCTTCCCTTCCTATCCAAAGTTCTTGAACGTCTAGTACATAATCAGTTAAATTTATTTCTATCCTCTCACAACCTTTTAAATCCTATGCAGTCTGGCTTTCGCAAAGGCCATAGTACTACTACTGCACTAGTCAAGATCTCAGATGACATACGTCTGGGAATGGACAATGGCCAGGTCACTGTCCTAACTCTCCTAGACTTTAGTAATGCATTCAATACTGTTAACTTCGACATTCTTCTGGCATTACTCCGTACTCTAAACATCTCTTCAGCAGCGGTTGACTGGTTTTTCAGCTATCTTCATGGCCGCCGACAGCGAGTTCGCCTTGATGAGTCTTTCTCTTCGTGGTGTCATACGTCTGCCGGCGTGCCTCAGGGCGGCGTACTATCTCCTCTTCTCTTCGCAATTTTCATCAACTCTATTTCTCATAATCTTTCATCGTCATACCACCTCTATGCAGACGATCTTCAGATTTATACGCAAGCTCCACTCAACAATATTTCTGAGGCTGTTGAGTTAACCAACTCGGACCTACGTCGCATTACTGAATGGAGTAAGTGTCATGGGCTAAAAATAAATCCGTCTAAAACACAAACTATAATAATTGGTAGCTCAAGAACACTTTGCAACATTGATTGGTCAACACTGCCGCATGTAGTTTTTGATGGGATAGCCGTTCCCTATAGCGAGACCGTCAAAAATCTAGGGGTCATTTTTGATCGCACTCTTTCCTGGAATGCTCAGATGGATACTACCAGTCGTAAGTTGTTTGCATCTGCTGGCTCACTCAGAAGGCTACGGAATTTCCTTCCTACTGCTACCAAAATCACACTTGCACAATCTCTTTTACTTTCCGTGCTAGATTACGCTGATACTTGTTATTTGGACCTCACTGAGGAGCAACTTAATAGGCTTGAGCGTCTCCAAAATGTCTGTATCAGATTCATCTTTGGCCTTCGTAAATATGACCACGTGTCTCCCTTTCGTGCCAAACTAAAATGGCTTCCTATTCGCCAACGCCGGAATCTGCATATTCTATCTCTTCTTTACTTTGTTCTTTTCAATCCCTTTTCTCCTTCCTATCTTAAAGATAGGTTTGAATATCGTTGCTCCTCTCACAACCTTTCTCTTAGGTCGTCAGATAACCTTTTACTTAAAACTCCTTTGCAAAAAACTTCTTTTTATTGTAGCTCGTTCACGGCCCAAGCTGTGCGGTTATGGAATGCTTTACCACTCAGTATCAGAAGAGCAACATCACATCACATTTTCAAACTCAAAGTTTACCAACATTACTTATCACTTTCTTAATGTTAGTATTTTATTTCCTGTCACTCTCTTTTTTCTTTTTCTTTTATAAACTATGTATGTATTAGTATGTTCTTATTATTATTGTATGTATTAGGATTAGATTTAATAGCATAATTTATTAATATTTTGTGTATAGTCAGTCTTCTCAACATTGTATTTAAATGTAATACTTAATTATGTATTTTATCTTGCATAAGTGCACCGCCATCCTCTAAAGCTTTGCTCTTCCTTTCCTTACTATGGTTGCCTGGAAGAGATCGCTTTCAGCGATAAGGCCGCCAATTGTGTTACCTTCATGATGCTTAGACCTAAGTTACTCTTATTTTTTTTTTCCTTGTATTAATGTGGTGATCAATAAAGTGTTATCTATCTATCTATCTATCTATCTATGTCTGATAGTCTTGCGTTGCGGATTCCATCCTTCAGAGAAAATCCAAGCATGGCTCGTTCCATAGCTCGCTGAGCGACTTTAAACTGGTGGACTAGCCGTACTGTGAGTGTCCACGTTTCGGCTCCGTATGTCATGACGGGTAGGACGCACTGATTGAAAACTTTCGTTTTCAAACTAAAATTTACAACTTTCGTTTTCAAACTAAAATTTACTTATACTTTTTTATGTATTGTTTTAGGTGCCACCGCACTATGGTGCGCCGCAGGTGCCGGTCACCTCTGCATCGTGAAACGGTTGGTCCGAGCCAATGCAAATGTGAATCATGCGACTAAAACCCTCAGCACGCCGCTCCGAGCTGCATGCTTCGACGGCAGACTGGATATCGTCAAGTATCTTGTCAGACATGGTGCAGATATACATAAGGCTAACAAGTATAATAATACTTGTCTTATGATCGCGGCTTATAAAGGTCATTTGGATGTGGTAAGTGAAGTTATTTCTCTAGATTTCCGTGAAATGGTGTTCTTTTGAGCGAATCATTTAAATTATGTTGATAGCGAAATTACAAGAAAGGGTTACTTATTTTATTTTATTTTGATTTCTTCGAAAAACAAACAGTACTTTATAATCTAATTAAGTACTTGCATGGAATGAGTCGAGCATTTTACCTATTGGAGTCTATGTCTGCATAATTTTTTACTTAGAGAGAGATTATTGGAGTGCACTGAACCAAATTACCTAAAACTACTGTTTTGTTTATCATTACGAAATGACAGCCTTTAACTAAGTTCTAGATTATTTGTATGGATCCAAAACACAATCTTAGTAGAAACGATTTTGAAGACACTTTCACTGGTTCACTAACTGACTTCCTAATGATACTTATGTGATAGAAATTATTGGTAAATATTCCCAACGATATTAGAAAAGTTTCGTGTAAAATATAAAAACCAATATAAAGTGCACGATTTTCCTCTTTGGTGCTGTATAACTTTGTGCACAATATTTTTTGTTCATATTGTCACACCGACTCCAATCCCCCGTGTACATATGCGCCCTTCGGCGAATATAAATCGCCTCTATCTACCAAGTGAAGTCATCGCGTCATTTACACATTCTACGCCGAAGTAATAGCGATGACGACTGAAAAATTTTAATTAGTCCGTCATTTACAAAAAATATTGTTACAACAGATATAGAAGACAACTAGATGAAGCCTTATGCATACTTCATCTCAATGCGCGACTTCGTACCAGGGCATTTCTATGAAACTGCATAGAATTTTGTTCAAGCGCCCTGGTACGATTAACTTTGATCTCTTTTGAAGTCGCATTGATAGATGTATGCGTCCTTTTCTAACTGATGATATTGGACATAAGAAAGTAGAGATCAGCCGTATGAGTTGACGTTCAGAACGTAGGCAATTTTAAGACTTCATTTAGTTCTCTTCTATATCTGTTATTGGACACGTATTTTTTCTTTTGTCAAATAAACAAAAATATACAAAGCTATAGTGCGCTGAAGTTCCGCGTGACGTCACGGCTTAGTACACCAAAGAAGTAGGACTAAAGCATAGAAGAAGTCTTAAAATTCGTTTATGCTCTGAACATTAACTCATACGGCTGATCTCTACTTACTTATAGCATATTTAGCTAGAAAGAGATGCATACTTTATCTCAATGCGATTTCTACGACTTCGTACCAGGGCATTTGTATGAACCTGCATAGAAATTTGTTCGAGCGCCCTGGTACGATTAACTTTTTGAAGTCGCATTGATTTATTTTTGCATCCCTTTCTAACTGATGATATTGGATATAAGAAAGTAGATATCAGCCGTATTGAATTCTTCCTATATCTGTGTTAGTACACTTTTTACATAGCGCCTTGACGTCACGAGCCCCCACTCCCGAACTTTGACGCTCTTTATCTCCGTCAATTTTTATTTATTCGATAAATAAAAAAATACGTGTCCAATAGTTTTTGTTGATCCATCCGACGGACTAATTAGAATTATATTTTTTTTCACGCAGTCGTTATGCCTATTGAAGACAGAGGGTAAACGAACATTCTCCTCTCTAGGTACAATTCCTGCTAGACAGCGGCGCGAGAGTGGATGAGCGAGCTCTTTGTGGCGCGACTGCATTACATTTCGCAGCGGAGTGCGGTCATGCAGCCGTCGTATGCGCGCTTATAGATAGCAGCGCTAAGATACTCACCAATGAGAATGGTAGGTGCTTAGTGCGGTATTACCTCTGACACCTTCATATTCCTACATATATATTCTCAATATGTGGGGTGTAAGGGGTCCCAACCTCCGGGAATCTTCGGGACCCAAGCCAACCTCACCTGCCCGCGGAACACCCTGCTAACTAACGGACGGGGCTCTGGCGGCCGGCTGAATGCGGCATAGCGCAGCCTAAATCGGCACAGCTAAATCCTCTGGCCGCTGACGGGCAGCAGCGTCAGCGGTACGAGAAGCTGTGCCCTGCGATCCCCAACCCGCTTGCCCAGCGTGGGGATTATGGGCATAAACCCTCTAATGCAAAGTACAAAAAAGAAATGGCCCCCAGTTCCCGGCCGCCCCGCTATTCCTGGCCATACAGGTAGCGGCCATGGTAAAGGCGGGGCAAGGGGTGCGAACAATCACCGGGCTACCGTTGGCTACCTGAAACAACTGACCCTGGCAACGTTCAACGGACGCACTCTGAGGCTCGATGAACATCTAGCACAGTTGGAAGTGGAGCTAGAGAATATTAGGTGGCATATTCTGGGGTTGTGTGAAGTCCGTAGAGAGGGAGAGGACACCATTACCCTAGACTCGGGCCATCTAATGTAATTCCGCGAGGGTGACCAAACATCACAGGGTGGCGTAGGGTTTCTCGTCAATAAGGCCCTCTGTAACAACGTTCTAGAAATCTCCAGTGTGTCGACCAGGGTAGCGTACCTGATCCTTCGACTATCCAAACGGTATAGTATGAAGATCATTCAGGTTTACGCACCGACCTCGGCACACCTGGATGATGAAGTGGAGGATATGTACGAAGACATATCCAAAGCCTTGCACAACACCACGAAGGCTCACTTTAACGTTGTTATGGGGGACTTTAACGGCAAAGTGGGAGTCCGAGTTGGCGACGAATCCAGAGTGGGCCCGCATAGTTATGGAAGTAGAAATCACAGGGGGCAAATGCTCGTCAACTTCCTAGAGAAGGAGGGGCTCTTCTTAATGAATTCGTTCTTTAAGAAGAAGCCCCACAGGAAGTGGACGTGGCGAAGCCCTGACGCTGTGACCAAAAATGAGATCGACTTCATCATGACGGATAAAAAGCACATATTCAGAGACGTCTCCGTGATCAACAGGTTCAATACCGGATCGGATCACAGACTTGTCCGAGGCTCTCAGAATATCAATCTTAAGCTGGAAAGAAACCGTCTGATGAAGTCCACGCTCCGACCCAATCTACTCCAGATCATGGCGGGCACCGAGAAGTTTCAAAAGCTTCTCGGTGATAGATTTGTTGCCGTGGAACCCACCGATGACGTTGATGAGGCCCTACAGAACGTGGTTGGAGCGCTAAGGGACGAGGGCATCAAATTCTGCCAAATGCAGCCTAAAGGCAAGAAGTCCAAACTTTCAGATGAGACTCTTCGGCTTATGACAAAAAGACGGGAAACCACTCAGGCCACTTCGTCAGAGAGGTCAGACCTGAGCAAGCAAATTGCGAAGATGATACGGCGTGACCTTCGGAGCTCCTATACACGCCTCATTGAAGAGGCAATAGAGCGAAACCGAGGGTCCAAAGTATTCACTCAGCAGCTTGGCAGGAGCCACCTGACGAAGTTAACAACACACGATGGCCGAACCGTATTGTCAAAGCCGGAGATATTATCGGAGATCAAGGACTTCTATGGCCGACTGTACACGGCACATGCTCCTTGCCCCCAACGTAACAACCACGATTCCAGATCCACCCTCACCCGCCACTACACCGACGACCTGCCAGATATCAGCCAAGACGAAGTCGTACTGGCCCTGAGACAGCTTAAAAATGGAAAAGCCCCCGGTGAAGACGGAGTCACTTCAGAACTTCTGAAGGCAGGAGGAGCTCCTGTTGTGCAGGAACTGCAGAACCTCTTTAACTCCGTCCTTCACTGTGGGAGAACTCCAAAGGCGTGGAACGAGAGCTTGGTGGTTCTGTTTTTTAAGAAGGGTGATAAGACTCTTCTTAAAAACTACAGACCTATTTCGCTCCTGAGCCACGTCTATAAGCTGTTTTCTAGGGTCATTACGAATCGTCTCGCCAGAAGACTCGACGAGTTCCAGCCACCGGAGCAGGCCGGGTTTCGCGGAGGATATGGCACCATAGACCATATTCACACAGTGAGGCACATTATAAGAGTATAATCAGCCCCTGTGTCTGGCCTTTGTGGACTATGAGAAGGCCTTTGACTCTGTTGAAACCTGGGCTGTCCTGGAATCCTTGCAGCGATGCCAAGTGGACTATCGTTATATCGAAGAGTTGAGATGTCTGTACGAAGCCACCACTATGAGTGTCCGAGTACAGGACCAGCAGTCTAAGCCCATCCAACTGCGCCGCGGAGTGAGACAGGGAGATGTCATATCTCCGAAACTGTTCACAAGCGCGTTGGTGGATATGTTTAAGACGCTGGACTGGAAAGGTATGGGCATAAACATAAACGGCGAGCACATCTCACACTTGCGATTCGCCGATGACATAGTCCTAATGGCGGAGTCGCTGGAGGAGCTGCAACGGATGCTGGACGGCCTAGCTTCAGCCTCGCGAAAGATAGGTCTCGGCATGAATTTGGACAAGACCAAAGTCATGGTCAATGACCGAATTGATCCGAGTCCTGTCGTCGTTAATGGACACCTTCTTGAAGTTGTTTCGGAGTACACATACCTCGGGCAGATATTGCAGTTGGGTAGAAACAACTTCGAGAAGGAGGCCAAGAGGAGGATTCAGCTGGGTTGGGCAGCATTTGGAAAACTACGTCGAGTCTTCTCGTCACCCATACCGCAATGTTTGAAAACGAAAGTTTTCAATCAGTGCGTCCTACCCGTCATGACATACGGAGCCGAAACGTGGACACTCACAGTACGGTTTAAAGTCGCTCAGCGAGCTATGGAACGGGCCATGCTTGGAGTTTCTCTGAAGGATAGAATCCGCAACGAGACTATCCGACATAGAACTAAAGTTGTCGACATAGCTCAGAGAATTAGCAAGCTGAAGTGGCAGTGGGCTGGCCATATCTGCCGAAGAACCGATAACCGTTGGGGTAAACGAGTTCTTGAGTGGAGACCGCGGCTCGGCAAACGCAGTGTAGGACGCCCTCCGGCCAGGTGGAGTGACGATCTGCGAAAGGCTGCTGGTAGAAGCTGGATGCGTCGAGCTCAGGACAGGGCGCAATGGCGCTCATTAGGGGAGCCCTATGTCCAGCAGTGGACTGCTATAGGCTGATGATGATGATGATGATGATATTCTCAATACATTTGCGTACAGCGGCTCGTATTACGTTTGACCTTCAATGCGCAGAACACATTTTTTTCAATTTTGTATACACTGTTTGGTATTTGCTCTGTGCGGTATGCCCAGTTTTTTTTAGCGCAGGCCTATAATCAGTGCCTTTAGAAATGCATGACTACGGTTACGGTTTTTGTTTTATTTTTGATAATAGTACTTTAGGCGACAAATTCCTACTTTTATAGGTATGAGCTATTGATAGGAATTTGATTGAAAATAGGATTTATAAAATTATTTTTACACTGACAAACAGCGTACAGCTTAAACAGTACCTCCTAGAAACTTGAAATATATCCTTTAAATAAACAAATAATGTTTGCCGTTAATAAAGACCCATATAACAATAAAATCAAAAATCAAAATAAGTTTATTCAATAAGCACATTCAGTACACTTTGAAACGTCAATTTTTTAAAGAAGAATTGAAAAACAGAGAAGAATTGGCAAGAAACAAGAAATAAGATTATTATAGATAAAAATAACATTGATATAAAATTAAATTAAAAAACATAGCACAGAGCTAAGAGCAGCTGCATAGTCATTTCTTGTTTCCGTCCCAATGGACGTAATTCCAATGGTGTAAGATCGTATTCTTATAAACCTGGTCAGAACCTGGTCGTAACCTACGGTCAAAAGTCTATAAAAAGCAAATGGGAACCAATTATTGGTCCATAAAAATTTCAAGTGATTCCATACAGCATGTAGTCTTCCTACGACCAGGTGACTGGCGATCCTGACCTGACGTCTAACTGCTGGTTCCTATAATATACTGTTACCGATGACGCTTCGTTTTCCTTTGAAAAACTGTCAAATTTTCAATGCCTCTTTGTTAATAATTGATAGTTTTTGGTTACGGTTTAATATAGGATTCGATGATCGAGGAGGATCGAGGAGGGTGCGATATCTTAAAGGATAGAGGGGGAGAACTTTGCTTACCAGTGGACGAAGCATATTGATTAAAAAACTATTAATAAGTTGACCAAGGAAGTTCCTGATTAAAGTCCCTGGAGGGATACAGAGAGACTGAGATAAACTTTACGTTGACGAAACCAATAGCTTTAACACGTTGACTGCGGGTCTCGAACATGACGCTCCGTGCCATGCGCGAGTAGGAGCAGCATGTGCCCTAGTGCAAGTGTGTTTTCAGCACTGAATGTTAAACATTAAAAATAAAATGTGAAATTTTGACAGGTATGACGCCATTGCAATGTGCAGCGGAAAGAGCGCGGGCTTCTGTAGTGGAAATATTGGCGGCGCGACCGGAAGTGACGCGTGCGCAGGCGATAGAAGCCTTCGAGTTACTGGGCGCTTCCTTCGCTAACGATAAGGAGTACTATTGCTTGAGGGTTTGTATTTATTTTGACATTTTTAAAGCTATTATACTATTATTATTTCCAAAATAGCATATGTAGTAAACTATCTTACGTCCACGGCCCCGCTCGCGTAATAGCAAGTAGCCTATATGTTAATCCAGGTCACAAACTATGTATATTCCAAGTTTCATCCAGTTCCGTTATGAAGTTGAGTACTAACTACTAACAAACTTCACATCATACTAAATTATAAATACGAAAAGGAGAATGCCGTCTGATGTATGGCGCTCGGTACCAAGACTAAAGTGAGTGCGTCAAAAAAATCTCCAATAAGTTTTTAGTCGATTCTACTGTCAAAATAATTGAAAATGAGGGTTATTGCCATAGTAACACTTTACATCAATGTTTGTTGCCATAGCAACGTATATATCATTAGTTGTTGCAGTCTAATGGCGGCGTGCGGCGGAAACCAAATCAACAAAATATTTTTTACTTGATTATTAATCCCGTCGGTGTGTAAAACTAAAGAAAATGTTAATGTCATTTATAAAATATGATAAATTTTATGGGATACGTTCGGTTTTGACGCAATTGGTACGGGTTCTCGGCATTCTCCTTTGTGTGTTTTACTTCTAAGTGTGTTTGGATTTTCCACAATTCAATACCGAACTTGAAAAAATTTGTGATGTTACGGTATTTTTACCCGACTGAAGTACTCTTCAGTCAGGTTATGTTTTTAGTGTGTATGTATGTTTGTAATATTATTTGTCGGTCGCTGTAGCCCAAACGGCTGGACGGATTTTGACTAATGAGGTGTCGTTGGATTCCTCTAGATCACGAGGGTGGCATAGGTTATATGATTTTTTTAAATCCAATATGGCGGCTGTAAGAAGCCATTTTTAATTTACGATGAACTAAAAAGGTTTTTTTAAATAAATACTTGTTATACTAATCTTCCAATATTGTTTAATAGTGTATATTATTTGTACTTTTTATCCGAGTACGGTTGGTGAAGCCGCGGGCGGAAGCTAGTTTATAATGATTCTATGATTAGTTTAGATCAGCGGTCGGCCGCATGCGGCCCGCGGCTGTCCTACTTGCGGCCCGTGGGGTGGCACAGATAGGGAGGTGACATCCCATCATTTTTTCAATGTATTATCCACTAGGCAGCGTAACGTTCCATAGTAGTATAATGAAAAATAGTACATTGTTCACCGAGAGGAGAAAGTGACCGATTACCGTCGAGGGTGTCGTTTGAAACACCTAGAGATCGGGAATCGCACTTTCTCTCGAGTGATACATAGTGCTTTATACTACACCTACGAGGAAAATAAAAAACTAACTTGACTTTGACTTTGACTTTGACTTTGACTTTGACTTTGACTTTGACTTTGACTTTGACTTTGACTTTGAATAGCCAGTGCTTTTTTTTTAGCTAGTGGCCAGTGTCATTTTGCGAACTTGGAGATAAAAACTCACTGTAAAAACTTTTTGGCTTTTGATATTTAGGTTACCAGCGCATAGTCTTACCCAAAATTAAAAAAGAAAAACCACGTAAGAAATGGATTTTCATACACTTTTCTCTCCCGCTCAGATGCGTTTTCTCGCCGCATATTTGTTCGATATGCAATGACGTACTTTCTACCGTAAATTTGATAAAGTATCAAGGTACTTTCCGAGCAGGTGTAGTATAAAAGTAATGGACGTTGTGATATCTTAAAAGTTTATATCAATGTGATATCTACTGTAAACTGCTGAAAAGATTTTTTGATCCCAGATCATAAATCAACAATTTTATGAATAAAAAAGGCAAATCTATTCTAGAACAAACCGATCTTTAATGGTTTATATGTGACCTTGGTTTTTTACGATGTCACTCATGATTTTTGTTAATTCAGGAGTACGTACGCTGAATGTAAGGTTTCATGGGAAAAAACAAACTAATTTCTGATATGCGCACAGACATTTCAAATGGCCCGCACATACTTTATTTTGCCACCTTTTGGCCCTTGCCTGCGAAAAGGTTGCCGATCGCTGATCTACATTATAATACATGATTAAATTGCAGATGTCGTACCAGTACCTACACAGAGCGATGGCGATGCGGTACGATACTCGCTACGGGCTGCTGCTAAAGAAACCTGCTGAACCTATACCGGCATATGATAATTGGAAAGAAAGCACCACTATCGAGGTAATAATATGCGCGACATCATCTAGCCCCAAACTAGGCAGAGCTTGTGTTATGGGAACCAACTTTTTTTTGTAAAAACACAAAGTAGTTAGTAAAAACACATATTAAAAACTCAGACTACCAGACTGAGACAAATATCTGCATATTTTTTTTATGGTACTTGAAGATAGAACAAGCACATGGCCCTAGTGGCCTGGTGTTAAATGGTAACCATTACTCATCACAAAGCATTGCATCGTTGATCAATTTTTTTGGAACGTGCTCTACGATGCATAGTCCTGCGTCCATCAACTTGAGGCATGAAGATGATAAGCCTTTTGTTGTAATCTCACCGGCACCCACACCCTTCAAACCGAAACACAACACAGCTGCTTCACGGCAGAAATAGGCATGGTGGCAGTACTTCCCCGGACAAGCCAATCACTAAGAACTTTACTACTACTGAAAGTTTTCGCTTGCTGTTACGTTTTACAAAAATGTCCATTTTTAATTTTACAAATGTCGCAAGTTCATGGGTAATATAATTTTTTTTAGATCAGTGTTTCAAATTGTCTATATAAATATCAAGGGAGTGCATACAAAATAACTAGTCCGACATCTAGGGCCGTCGGCCATATTGAATTTAGAGTAAAGTCATTTTATTTTTCGTATTCTTCTTACAAAAATCCTTTCATTTGATACTCATATCATAAGAGTGCACAAAAAATAACTAGACCGCCATCTTGGGCCGTCCGCCATATTGGATTTAGAGTAAAGTAGGTAATTTTATTTTTTGTATGTTTCTTTTCAAACCCTTTCATTTGATACCCATATCGAGTGCACAAAAAAATACTTCCACCGTCCGCCATATATAATTTAGAATGACGTCACTTAGCCAATCATGCGTCGTCATCCAAACTAAAGGTGTATGCAAAATTTCAGATCAATCGGTTGAAGGTACCTGCTTCAAAATTGACTTGCAACATTCCACCGTCCACCCGAACAAACATGGTTACATACATATATTACATACATATAGGCTTCTTAGACCATGGGGTATGAAGTCTGTCTTAGGTGGTCTTAGTAAGACTGTCTTGCACTTAGCGTTGTATAATAAGATTAAACCACTAATGGCCGGTTCCTATAATATACCGTTACCGATGAGGCCTCGTTTTACCTTGAAAAACTGTCAAATTTTCGACGCCTCGTTGTTAATTTTTGACAGTTTTTCAAGGGAAAACGAGGCGTAATCGGTATCGTTATAATATAGGAACCGGCCATAAGTCCGTCTTTGGCTTAACTTTGACTTTTGACTAATTAGTCATTAAGACAGACTGAATACAGCGTGGTCTAATGAGTCAAGTTCAAGTTAGTCAAGGATTTCAGCTTTTATCTATGTAGTTAATCGTTTTTGTTTTATGATTTGTGTGATAATTAACATTTTTACTGTAGGCACTAAGACAAACGGTATACCAACCAAGTCTTAGCGCTAAGCAGAAACAAACTACGCATTATGGTCATAACCTTATCTGGACATTGTCGCCTTAACAAGTACATGTTTAAGTTGAGGCTTTGCGACACTCCAACCTGCAAGTTCTGCAAAGAGGCGGATGAATCGCCCCTTCATCTGCTAGGAGAGTGTGGGCCACTAATGCACAAACGTAGCGCTATTCTGGGCAAATTCACTATAAGCCCAGAGGAGCTAAGAGAATTCACACGCAAAAAGGTCCTACAGTTTCTGTCAGCAGTAGGGCTTGGTTGTGAACTGTGAACGCCCCGCTTCAAGGGGCGACTTGAATAGAAGTGGCGATTACAATAGGTCTTCATGGCCGCAGTGATATGAAAGCCACGCAATCAATAATAATAATAAGACAAACTCTACCTGTCTTATTCCAAAACGGAGACTAAAGATAGTCTCAATTGGTATTTTGTATACAAAATGTCAGATTTAAACTCGGACTATCTTTAGTCTTCGTTTTGGAATAAGACAGTATGGGTTTTTACAGTGTACGTTGTTGAAAATAGTATTGATTTTTGATGAAACAAAGCCTTTTTTATTACAAGTTAAATAAAATAGAGATTCGTTTTTGTAGGAAGTGGAACGTCTGCACGGCAACGCGCACGGGCTGCATATGGAGGGGCTTGCGGTCCGCGAGCGAGTTCTAGGCCCCTCCTGCCCTGATCTTCCACACCCTATAGTGTTCCGTGGCGCTGTGTTCGCGGACGAGGCTAGGTTCGACCGCTGCTTGGCGCTCTGGAGGAGAGCACTTCAGCTTCGTCATCAGAACTCGGTATGTTCACTGTGTGTTTGTAAGCTATGTGTGGATCTTCCACACCCCATAGTGTTCCGTGGCGCTGTGTTCGCGGACGAGGCTAGGTTCGACCGCTGTCTGGCGCTCTGGAGGAGAGCACTTCAGCTTCGTCATCAGAACTCGGTATGTTCACTGTGTGTTTGTAAGCTATGTGTGGATCTTCCACACCCCATAGTGTTCCGTGGCGCTGTGTTCGCGGACGAGGCTAGGTTCGACCGCTGTCTGGCGCTCTGGAGGAGGGCGCTTCAGCTTCGTCATCAGAACTCGGTATGTAGATAGGAAAACATTTATTTCGTATATGATAATAATGATAATGGATCATAAGTTTAGTTGTCTCTTTGTTCCGTTTAATTTTTATCAGCGATAAATCATCCTCGCATAACACATAAACATCGTTCAAGATCGTGGATTTGTAACGTGTGCTATGCAAAAAGTCAAGAATAAAAAATGAATACGTTTACTTACAAATTAAGAGAGAAAACTAACAAATCAAGAGTGTAAACTTACAAATACACAGTGAAAACTAATAAGCACAGAACAACGGTTTTTTTTAATCTAGAAGATTTATTAAATGTCAATGTTTTAAATGCAAATATTTTATTCAAAAGCTACACGGCGCTAGTGGAGAAGTTGATGTAGTTTTTGGGTATCTGTACACTTGACTATTTTAATTCGTTCAAGATGGTGGATTTGTTATGTGTGCTATGTAAAAAGTCACGAATAAAAAATGAATTAGTGTGTGAACTCCAATGTTTTCATCCAATTGCCTTCAACAATACAACCAGCACCAGCTCGATCCCTCCATAATGTAGGGAGCTTGTTGGATGAAAACACTGGAGTTTACACACTAATTAACTTTTATTCTTGACTTTTTACATACACACACGTAATAAATCCACCATCTTGAACGAAGTAAAATAGTCAAGTGTACAGATAGCCAAAAAGTACATCAACTTTTCCACTGCGTTTAAACGGAAATATTTTGTTCATTGATATATTGACATTTAATAAATCTCCTAGATAAAAAAAACCCTTTGTTCTGTGTTTATTAGTTTTCACTGTGATTTGAATATACTAATACTAATAATACATAATAATACGTAATGCACCTTCCACCGGAGCTTTCAAATCCAAATTAAAGCAATGGCTGCTCGAATATGTCTTTTATGACATAAATTAACTATACTTATTTCCCGAATTGTAATCTGTATTACATTGTGTTGCCAATAAATGATCATATATCTTGTATTTGTAAGTTTACACTCTTGATTTGTTAGTTTTCTCTCTTAATTTGTAAGTAAACGTCTTAGTGTTCATGTTTATATTTATGTTTTCATTGTGCGCTTGTGAGTTATGAGTTTTTTCAAAGCACCTGTTTATTGAGTTATCTGCATTCAATTGTACTGTACTGTTAAATTCTTACCCTCTATCTATTTTCAGTATACATCTTTGAGCTTAGATTACCTGCAGTTAGGTACAATTTTTCATTCTACGTTTTCACTTCCCATTTACTCAGTATTCACTTCCAATTTGCGATGAAGAAATGTTCCTTAGTTTTATTTATTATAAAATATTAAAAATCTTATTTTATTTTCAGGTATCAGTTGTAAAGGATCTCCTCAGATTTGCTCAAGTTTTTTCACAAATGATTCACATTGGAATCGAACTACCTTTTTCACAAGTAAGTTATTATTAGCTTATTCTATATTTATATTTGGTGGGGTGACGATTTGCGAAATGTTGCTGGTAGAAGCTGCATGCGTCGAGCTGAAGACAAGACCTAATGGCGCTTAATAGGGGAGGCCTATGTCCAGCAGTGGACTGCTATAGGCTAGTTAATTGAATCTAAAAACTTATTGGAGATCTTTTTTCTTTTTGACTTTAGTCTTGGTACCAAAGAAATAGGACTACAGCATAGAAGAAGTCTTAAAATTCATTTATGCTCTGAACATTAACTCATACGGCTGATCTCTACTTTCTTATGTCCATATATGTTAGCTAGAAAGAGATGCATACTTTATCTCATGCGATTTCTGCGACTTCGTACCAGGGCATTTGTATGAAACCTGCATAGAAATTTGTTCGAGCGCCCTGGTACGATTAACTTTTTGAAGTCGCATTGATATATGTATTCATCCCTTTCTAACTGATGATATTGGACATAAGAAAGTAGATATCAGCCGTATTGAATTTTAAGACTTTATCTAGTTGTCTTCCTATATCTGTGCTTGGTATCGAGCGCCATACATCAGATGGCATTGTCCTTTAAAAAGGCGATGGTATGTAAACAGAAAGTGAACATTTTTGTACGCCATAAAATGCTTTAGGGCTGAAATAGTCATACTGGTAGTACTAATTATACTAAGTTCTAAATATATTTTTAATTTCAGGTTTGTTATGTATTAGAAGCGTGCGCGGAAGAACTAAGGCGAGGTGCGAAAAGGATAGAAAAACCACAACCGAATCACGACCCTGAATCTTTGGCAGTAAGTTTACTTTTACTTTGTGATTAATTTAATAGTGTAGAAAAATGTTAGTAAAAAATAGTACTAGATTTGGCCACTACCTTATACAAAAAAGAATAACTAGAGAAAATAATGAAAGTCGACAAATTCAATATGTTTATTTAAAAACATGTATTCTTTTTCGCGCCGAGAACAGTGCCCAATGGCGTTTATTAGAGAAGGCCTATGTCCAGCAGTGGAATGCTATAGGCTTATGATGATGATGATTTTATTTAAATGGTCTGTTGATAAGGCACGTTAAGATGCTGGACCCGGTTTTTTCAGTCGTTAAGCCGTGTCGGTGGCCTTCGGGAAGGGTTGTGTTGATCACTTAAAAAATAATCAGTGTGACGTCGTTTTTGGCTTGTAACTCATATCAAGCATATTTCATATAATATTAATAACGTCGTTTCACGTAATTGTCATTATCGTCCATCTTGCTTTACTGTGAACGTAAAAAGCAAAGATATACTATTAATTCTGAAACATTAGTTAGTTAGAACGTTATGTAAGTGATGGTTAAGGCTGCGGCGACCCTCGCTCGCAACTTCAATTCGAGGCGCGAGCAAAGGATCGCTCCGTATATCGCTATCTCTGTTTAGCTGATGGATGATTCAGCCGTGCGGGCGGGATAGCAATATTGGCCGTTCAACATTTTCTAAGAATTTGGTTGTGTGCTGTAATACCAAAAATGATGACTGAAAACTTGATGTATTCTTTAAAAAGTATTGTTATTCTGTAACTAGATTTTATTTTTCTTTTAATTTATTTTACATTAGGTTTAATTACATACATTATGAAAACATTTTATTTAGAAGAAAATATAACATATCTAGTCATTAGTAAGTGCTTACAATCTAACAATGTATAGAAAAAGTCTTACAGAATAAAATAGATTAAGGTGACTATAAGGGTCAAATCTCCCTCTCGCTCGCACTATTCAACATTTTTGAAGATATAAAATCACTGAATGTAGTTATGCAAAATAGCAAACCTTCACGGCCTAGAAAATAACAATACAAAGGTTCAGCAAGAATATCATCTTGAACCCAACACGTTTTCCTACCAAAAAACTTGCACCAAAATTGATCACATTGGTGCAAGTTTTTTGGTAAGAAAACGTGATAAAATCAAAATTACGAGTATATTCTAGCTGAACCTTTGTATTGTTATTTTCTAGGCCGTGAAGGTTTCCTATTTTGCATAACTACATTCAGTAAATTTATTACTTCAAAAATGTTGAATAGTGCGAGCGAGAGGGAGGTTTGACTCTTATAGTCGCTTTAACCAACGATTTTATGATAAAAAAATGTATTTTCCAAAAAAGCGCCATCTGTCACAATGTTGCTGTACTATATACGTCAGCCAGTGAACGGAGAGTGTTAGTTTAGAGCCTTCCCAGATAGGTGATTGGGTCGCGCGATTGACATGCGTAACCAATCAGGCTTGCTGAATGTCACGTGGTATGTGACGTGCGTTGATATAATAGCAAACCTGATTGTATACGCAAGTCAATCGCGCGAGCAAAACGCCCATCTGGGAAGGCTCTTAGAACGATTCTGGAAGGTATCGGAAAAAAATAAGTTCATAAAAATCTGCAACACATCTATAGAAGTGTGGGTACTCACTGACTACATGCTATCCAAGATGTTCGCCATGACGTCACTTGCACCGGTGGCAGAATTGGATAGTGCGCTGCTGGATTTAGGCAGAGATGTAGGTTCTCGTTCTGTCTGGTCCGAAATTTGAATGAATGAATGAAAATTCTTTATTGTACACCTTAATTTTAGAAACAACAGACATAAATTTAACGTAAATAGAAGGTAAAATGGGCGGTCTTATCGGTTCGAAGCGATCTCTTCCAGACAACCTTTGGACGGAGAGGATATGTAAAAAATAAGAAAGGCCGGGGGTGTACTTTATTTAAATAAGAATATAATCAATGATATGCAAAATTAGGACATAAAAGTGATGCAATAAAAATGATAAATATGATATAATATAATTATAAATATATAATAAACATACAAATATGATGTTCAAATAGAATAGTTTGAATAGCTCTTTCTTTGTTTACCAATAGTTGTCAATAATAACTTCGTTATGAAATTTGCTTAACCAACAGAATGGTCTATTGACGGCTACAACACTAATGATTATAAATGCAAAAGTTTGTGTGTGTGTGTGTGTGTGTGTGTGTTTGTGTGTGTTTATGTGTATGTATGTGTGTATGTTTGTTCCCACTCAATTCCGTAAAGACTGAACGGATTTGAATGAAACTAGGAATATACATAGTGGACCTAGTGGATTAACACATAGGCTACTTTTGTTCCGGTGCCACGCGAGCGAAGCCTCAGGCGGAAGCTAGTTATTTTAGGTGTATTTTAGTTAATTTCATAGTTAGTTGGTTTACTAACATGTATAATTTTACGTTCGCTACAAAATAACGCACACATACCCACTCGCACGCACACTAACACGTCGCCGCGTGCGTAGCACTATCGGAAATGACACAGCCGTCTTTACGCCCCCTATACTCTCTTCATAGAGGTTTTATTGTTCTACTAATTTTGATCGAAATCCTAAAAAAGAAAAAAAACATTATTGAAGGAAAGAATGCCGTTTAAAAACCCCTTCCTTCATCATCATAATCATCATTTCAACCGTTTTCATGTATCATAGGCATATGTCTTTTTTGATTATGCCATTCTCCTCGATCCTGTGCTAGTCTAAACCAGGTGCCGTCCACGGTCTTTTTAATATCGTCAACCCATCTCACTGGACGGCCCCTGTTTCTGTAACCCTTCCTTCAATCACTATAAAATATTTATCCTGAAAAAGTATCTCTGAAAGATTCGAAACTGTGTCGGTGAAGATTTGAAACGTCGTTTTTCAATATGAACAAGCACCCTGTGTCTGCTATGGGGTCCTTCAGATACCATACAAAAGACGGTACCTTCACCGATGTAACGGTTGAAAATTCTTGTATTTCAATATGAACAAGTGCCCTGTATATTCTATGTGGTCCTTCAGATACCATACTATATTAGACGGTGTCTTCACCGATGTAGCGGTTGAAAATTCACGTATTTCAATATGAACAAGCACCCTGTGTCTGCTATGGGGTCCCTCAGGTACCATAGGAAAGACTGTGCCTTCACCGGTGCAACGGTTGAAAATTCTCGTATTTCAATGTGAACAAGCACCCTGTGTCTGCTATGGGGTCCCTCAGATACCATACAAAAGACGGTGCCTTCACCGATGTAGCGGTTGAAAATTCTCGTATTTCAATATGAACAAGTGCCCTGTATATTCTATGTGGTTCTTCAGATACCATACTATATTAGACGGTGTCTCCACCAATGTAGCGGTTGAAAATTCACGTATTTCAATATGAACAAGCACCCTGTGTCTGCTATGGGGTCCCTATGGTACCATAGAAAAGACTGTGCCTTCACCGATGCAACGGTTGAAAATTCTCGTATTTCAATATGAACAAGTGCCCTGTATATTCTATGTGGTTCTTCAGATACCATACTATATTAGACGGTGTCTCCACCAATGTAGCGGTTGAAAATTCACGTATTTCAATATGAACAAGCACCCTGTGTCTGCTATGGGGTCCCTATGGTACCATAGAAAAGACTGTGCCTTCACCGATGCAACGGTTGAAAATTCTCGTATTTCAATATGAACAAGTGCCCTGTATATTCTATGTGGTTCTTCAGATACCATACTATATTAGACGGTGTCTCCACCGATGTAGCGGTTGAAAATTCACGTATTTCAATATGAACAAGTGCTGTTTATATGCTATGTGGTCCCTCAGATACCATACTATATTAGACGGTGTCTTCACCGATGTAGCGGTTGAAAATTCACGTATTTCAATATGAACAAGCACCCTGTGTATGCTATGTGGTCCCTCAGATACCATACTATATTAGACGGTGTCTTCACCGATGTAACGGTTGAAAATTCTCGTATCTCAATATGAACAACCAACGTATATGGGTCCCTCAGATACCATTCTAAATACGGCTCGGAGTGCTACGCACGCATTAAAAGCACAGTACTATCGTTGTGTAGAGTTTGGCCCGCGCGTGCATGTTTCAGGAGGAGTATGAGAGCAATGTCCGGACGGCGCTCTATCTCGTCTCGGTCGCCGCGAGGCTGCTGGAGAACGAAGGGAATGAGGAGGTGAGATCTAACACTTCGTTATTACATAGACATATTATTAACAATATTAATAATATGACCAAAGTAATCTGCCGACAATACCTACCTATTTGACTAACGAATTGTATTATACCTACCTAAATATTGACTAAGTAAAAATTGACTTTAATTTATCTATTTAAATGTAATACTATCATGTGACTATAACTATGACGTCCTCCTCTCTCCTATTTACTATTGTTGTGCCCAACAGGGTCTGTAATGATCGCAATGAAAATTTGTTAACTCCTGTATATTTACATTATGGAACGCAATAAATGATTGAGTATTGAGTATTGACAACAGACAAACATTTTTTTACCACTTGGCACATAATACATACAACAACTTCCAACAACCTAATCAGGTTGTGAAGATGAAGATATCCTACAGCATTTTGCAGCTCTGGTGGAAAGCTTCCCAAAATGCGTGACATGCAATAATGACCACGCTGATTGATTGTTGATTGAGCAGCAATTTTATTGTATATGGGTATGTCTTCTTGTAACGCGCCATCGTATCGTATCTTAGGCTGAAGCACGAATATTTTGACATTTCTTATCGCAAGCGTATCTTGAAATGCTGTCATCATACATAATTCTAATGTGTTGATTTCCATGGCAATCTATATAGAATCAAACAAAAGGGGATTCGACTAGCAATATCAAAAGCTTGATCGCGAAGATTAGCGAATAATTATTCGTATCTAGACGCAAAATGTTTCTTCACGCTTACGATACTTCAGGTAGTCGTGATCTTTTCGTGTAATGGTGTGGTTTAGTGTAAAATTACCATACGTCAGGTAGAAATTTTCGTGATCTTTTCGTGTAATGATGTGGTTTAGTGTAAAATGGGGAAAAAGATATAATAGTAGATTTTACAACAAGTGTTTTGTGCACACGAATCATTTTTATCCACGAATTATTTTTTATTATTTTTTTATGTAAAAAAAGTAATGTCGAAGATAAAATGGATTTGTGGACGAGTTATAAACTTTGCTTTTCACTTCGATTTAGAGGAAATAAAACAGTAGTGTAACATAACATTTCTTGAATTAAAATTCAAAGTAAAATTAGTACAGTATTGAATACTGAAACAATTTTTGAATTAAAAAAAAATGGAAATTGTTTTATATCATAAAAAACACATAAGGCAAATAAATAAAAGTAAATATTATAAAATAACAAATTCTATTGGATGGACTAGATTTAAAAAGACAGACGTGATATACGTTATTACGTTACGTTATTTATTGTGTTTTTAATTTGTTTCTTTTGTACAGGAAACGGTCCGCTCAATTAAAACTGCGATATACAGGCTGAGGAACGTCTCGCTGAGAAACGGCATGACGTTGTTACATATGGCAGTAGATAGAAAGACTCCTGTCGACGATTTCCATACTAGCGATGTTTGCCAGTGAGTATATATTGTTATTTAAGAGCTTAGCTCTTGTCGATGTATTGATGCAATTCTCTCCACTAGCTCTTTCCATTGCTGTCTCTTTCACTTCCTTTTACGACATGACGGCTACCTTCTCTTTTATCTTGTTCTTGGTCTTCCTCTTGCACGCTTTCCATCTACCTTTCCCTCGATCATGTTTCTAATGAAGCTGTCAAATGAACACATGAGTGTACTAAAAGCGTAATTTGACGAAAGAAAAGTCTTTTACAAGATCACGCTTAATCCACTGTCATCATCATCATCAGCAGCCCATAGCAGTCCACTGCTGGACATGGCCTCCCCTTATGGCGCCATTGCGTCCTGTCCTGAGCTCGACGCATCCAGCTTCTACCAGCAGCCTTTCGCAGATCGTCACTCCACCTGGCCGGAGGACGTCCTACACTACGTTTGCCGAGCCGCGGTTTCCACTCAAGAACTCGTTTACCCCAACGGTTATCGGTTCTTCGGCAGATATGGCCAGCCCACTGCCACTTCAGCTTGCTAATTCTCTGAGCCATGTCAACAACTTTAGTTGGATAAACTCGTTACGGATTCTATCCTTCAGAGAAACTCCGAGCATAGGTCGTTCCATAGCTTGCTGAGCGACTTTAAACTGGCGGACTAGCCGTACTGTGAGTGTCCACGTTTCGGCTCCGCTCCAAACATTGCGGTATGGGTGACGAGAAATCTCGACGCAGTTTTCTAAATGCTGCCCAACCCAGCTGAATGTCCTAATTCCGCTAACCTTCTCTGATGAGTTTCTTAAAAACCCAACAGAACTTTGAGGCATCCTCAGGAAAGCGAATCGATCATTTCATGAGAATACTAATGGGGAAGGCGAAACATTGACGAATTTCTGCCGGGTTTTTGTGAAAATCGTTTAGAGAAGGTTAAGGTAAGCGCTCGTGGCGTGGTTTACTTTCGATGTTCTCAGCAGAGGGCTTACCACAGGTTTTTCTAGTTTACGAAAACTTTATAAGTTTCGGTATCTTTTCATACATTTTCAGTACAGCGCCTCTAGGGAAACGTGCATGAACTACGAAAATGTATGGAAAGTTTTCGAAAACTATCAAAACCTGTGGTAAGCTCTCAGATCATCTTGGTTAAGCAACGGTCACCACTGGGATGGGTAATCGTTTAGTGACATTTAGATTTGAGCGCTTCCATTCTTGGGAAGACACGTTAATATATTGGTCCCGGCTTTTAAAATCGCTAAGCCATGTCGGAGGTCTTTGGGCGGCCAAAAAACTCCGCCATCTTTGTTGACCACTTGCTCATACTCTCTCTCTTCCTGGCTTTATATGTGGTCAGCCTTCCTACATTTTCTTCCACTTCACTCCACCTTCAACGTCTGCATCTGAAACATTGCATGCCACCAAGTCTCTGCGCAACACCTCTATCCAAGTTGCCTTAGATCTCCCTCCTAAATCTTCTACCGGAGACGGACAGTTCCAGTACCTGATTGCCAATATTCAGATGGCCGTCTCTTGACATACCCGTATCATCTCAGCTTACTCTCTTGCTGCTTATCTGTGCCATTTTTGTATACTACTAAGTTAGCAAACAGGCATACGGTCCTCCTGATGGTAAGCGGTTCCCATAGCCTATGGACGCCTGTAACATCAAGAGCATCTGTAACAGACACGCGCGTTTCTGACCCTTTTAAACTTTTAAAATGCCCTTTTTGAAACGCCACATATTGTAGTCTCTAGGGAAAACTTCGGCAGGGAGACCGTTCCACAGCTTGATTGTTAGCGGGAGGAAATTCCTCTGGAACCTCACAACTTGCTCATACGAAGAAGAAAAATCAACTTCTTTAGTTCTATGAAGGATAGTCTATTGATAAGGTTAACTCGTTACAGATTCCCTTGCGCGCGGACATCGCGGCTGTTGCTAGAATGCGGAGTGGATGTGGATGCTGCTGATGAATACAGGAGAACGGCCTTGCATCTTGCTCTCATTTCATATCAGATAAGCGGTAAGTTGGACTATCTTCTCTATTCAATATATATAGAAGACCTAATGCGCCGAAACTTTGATGATTATGAAATTATAGATCTCTTTTTCTTCTTCTTTTGGTGGCTCTCCACTACTGAGGGCCTACCATGAGTTTTTTGCATACCATCCGTGTGATGGTTTCGGTGAGCTCGATATACCATATGGTTTTCCGGTGATTGGTACCATGAGTTCTATGTTTATAGCATAGTTTACACCATATCTTTGATCGACTAGCTCGATTGAACGAACTTCATGCTGCATACTTCTATCTCTTTTGCACACAGGCAAAAGAAAAGAGACGAAACAATCCGTGTAAACGACACGTTTTGACGTTTTGCAAATGGTGTTTAGTTGTTTGTCAACAAAACGCGCTCTTTTCTCGAAAACATACCTAAACGCAGAAAATCCAACAACTTTCCAACAAATAGTTTTCAAGATAACGTCTCTCACAAATATTTATCTATAGACTGAAAGTTTACGATGTACTACATAGTTTACTTCCACAGACTTGACTGATCGAAAACTTTTTTCGAGGTCGAAAACTACGAGTCGATAGAACTCGTGGTGCCGATTTTAGTTCATGCACGTTTCCCTAGAGGCGCTGTACGAAAATGTATGGAAAGATACCGAAACTTATAAAGTTTTCGAAAACTATCAAAACCTATGGTAAGCCCTCTGGAGGTTAGCCGTCAGCTCTGCGAATTTTTCTCTATCTCGAGCCAAGCGAAGGAGATGTTCAACGCTGGCTATCCTCGTCCACTCCCGGATGTCTTTTTCTTCTGCCAACGCGTCGTTTACCCCTTACTTTACTCATCATAATGAGTTGGAGCAGTATTATAGATCAGATAACTTTAAAACTTGATTTGTTTATGAGAAACTACTGTAAGCACGCTTAATGATGATGAGTGCGGCTCGACCGCTAGCCGAATATGCACAGATACTGAAGGTAAATCGCGCGATGCCTCGTGTAAGGCTCACGCGACCTATATTATCAAAGGAGAATGCCGTCTGATGTATGGCGCTCGGTACGGCGCTCGGTACCAAGACTAAAATGAGTGCGTCAAAAAAATCTCTAATAAGTTTTTAGTCGATTCTACTGTCAAAATAATAAAAAATGAGGGTTATTTCCATAGCAACACTTAACATCAATGTTTGTTTCCATAGTAACGTATATATCATTGGTTGTTGCAGTCTAATGGCGGCGTACGGCGGAAACCAAATCAACAAAATATTTTTTTACTTGATTATTAATCCCGTCGGTGTGTAAAACTAAAGAAAATGTTAGTGTCATTTATAAAATATAATAAATTTTATGGGATACGTTCGGTTTTGACGCAATTGGTACGGGTTCTCGGCATTCTCCTTTGCTTGCTAAGTTGTACGCTAAGGATCGAATAATAGATTTTCGTACTGAGAAACGTAAAGATATCCATAATGGGGAAAAAGTCGTGCAGGTGGTGCTTTTTTTATGTAGTTAATACATACATACATACATACATACATACAGTCACGCCTTTTTCCCAGAGGGGTTGGCAGAAATCACGGATCTCCACTTGCTACGATCCTGGCATACCCCTTTTCTTCATTCACTCTCATCACATTCTTCATACATGCTCGTCGGTTTAGGGTACTCCTGATCTGGCCTTTTTCCAACACGTCTCCGACTTGATCACAGAACGTACGTCGAGGTCTTCCCCTTCCAACTGTCCCATTCACACTCGCCTCATATACTTTTTTCGTCAACCTTCTTTCATCCAACCTTTCTACATGCCCAAACCACCTCAGCATACCTTTCTCAATCCTTGTCACAGTATCTTCATTCACTCCACATTTTTCTCTTATCACACTATCTCAGTTAATCTCATCTAATATTGCAATTTGATTTGATTCATTAGACTGTTGTTATTGTTTAACTCCCAGTCCCCGATGCCGAGAATAATACAGAAGATATTTACATTAGAAATAGTCAATCTATCAATTTAATTTATAATTATTTACTTTTTAATTTGTTATATCTTTAATCAATATTTCATTGTAATTTATGTAATTATTTATGTTTTGTTTATTGTGAGCTGGCAACTGGTTAGAAAGGAGGGTAGCATTGGGTCGAGTTATTTTTAGATGTTCAACCGCCGAAATAAAAACATCTTGTAATATATCTTTCTTTTCTTCATAATCGCCATAAGCCATCGTCATTTCAATATTTTGTAAAAAAATATGTAGAAATAAGTGTGTGAAACGTTTCCTGAATATATTTTATTTCTTTTTTTAATGTTTTAGAGGACAGAGAGCAGATGAGCGAAGCGCTGTGCAGTGTGATATGTGAGCTGATCTGTCACGACGCACACATTGACGCGTGTGATATTGACGGACTAACGCCATTACTGTATTCTATCGGAGGTGAGATATTCACTTTAGCCCGACCTTTGCAGTACAAAGAATCTTTATTTATCATTTATAACAATTTATACTACATGAGAAACACAGGGTGTTTGATGCAATGACTGACAGGAATTTTTGAGGGGTTGGGGGGTCATGCCCTATTTTACAACGGTATAGACCCTCAGTCCTAAAATTTGAGAGACGGAAATGTGAAAGTTGGTTTGTTTGTTTGTGTGTGTGTGTGTGTGTGTGTGTGTGTGTGTGTGTGTGTGTGTGTGTGTGTGTGTGTGTGTGTGTGTGTGTGTGTGTGTGTGTGTGTGTGTGTGTGTGTGTGTGTGTGTGTGTGTGTGTGTGTGTGTGTGTACACATTGCCACAGTATCGTCATTATAACACTCGCGCCCCTTTGTTAACCTTTCTATTGTTAATTTGCACTCTGAAACCCAAGTCACAAGCTTTCAGCTTACTTTGGGGTGCAGTGGTATTTCGCTGCTTCAGTGTAAACTTGTGATGATTTTCTATTACGCTGTAACATTTTGTAACCCTTTATGGCATTAAATTTGATTTGATTTGTTCCGACTCAACTTTGTAACGGCCGAATGGATTTGCATGAAACTTGCAATATGCACACATTAAAACATAGGCTAATTTTCCGGGTACCATGCGATCGAAGCAGGCACACAAGCGAGGTGGAGTGATGATTTGCGAAAGGCTACTGGTAGAAACTGAATGCGTCGAGCTCAGAACAGGGCGCAATGGAGCACATTAGGGGAGGCCTATGTCCAGCAGTGGACTGCTATAGGCTGATGATAATGATACGATCGAAGTCGCGGGCAGAAGCTTGTTTGTTTATATACTTGTAAACTTTTTACCTTCTTAACTCTTTTTCTTCTTTCCCAGGTCCAGCGGAATGTTTGATCCGCTCAGCGATGCGACCGAAACTGACCTGCCTAGCGGCGGCCGCTCTAGCCCGCTCCGGTCGAACCTACAACCCACGTCATGTACCACGGATACTACATAGCTTCCTATCTATGCACGGTGTACCGTCCACGGAACATATCCGTATGTACGTACCCGAGCCCTCTTCTATCAAGCTTAATATGTCCTCGTAGATTTAATGTCAACGGAATAGAGTTCTAATTCCTATGTAAATACAGGATTCTAATTTCTTTGAACAAAAAATTTGTTACAGTAGGTTATATTGGTATGTTTTCTTTGATGATCTGTATTAGTTACATAAAAGTTTAAGTCTAGCCACACACACCAGCCTATATCGGTCCACTGCTGGACAAAGGCTTTAGCTAAAGAAAGGGGATATGCTCATAATCCCAACATTGGGCATGCGGGTTGTTAGTTACTTAAAAGTTCAGCTCTAGCCAAACACTCGCCTTTATAAGTCCACTGCTGGACATAAGCAGGCCCTAAAAAGGGTTTATGCTTATAATCCCCACGCTGGGCATGAAGGACACAGCTTCTCGCATAGTCGACGCTGCTGCCCATCCGCGGTCAGTGTTAGGCTGCGCTAAGCCGCAATCAGCCGCCGCCAGAGCCCCGTTTGTTAGTTAGCAGGGTGAACCACGAGAAGGAGGGTTCCGAAGAAAGAGGTTAGAACCACTTATACCCTTTACAGACATTATTAGCCAAGGTTATTTCAACCTGCAACAAGTATAAAAATATAATATTTGGGGCTCCGAGAAACTTTAACTAATGATTTGTAATTGTACAATGATAATATTATATATAAAGTCATTGAAACTATAGAAAAGTCTTTAATACAGTCTTCAAAGAAAATATAGTATCACCGTTGATCTTTATTTTATAACTACTCTAAATCCGTAGGAAAAACTTCTTGACAAAAATATATTTTGATGAAAATTGTATCTATGATATATCTCCAATTTATCTGTAAATGCCGACGAATCAAGTATATTTTGACGTAAAAGTCATTATTCAACAAATCTTCGAGTTATATTTAAAACCACTATCTGTCGATAAAACTTTATACTAAGAAGATTACTAAGTAGATAAAACTACTAATGGCCTTACTTATAAAAATCTGTCAAAAGATAAACGCTGCTCAAACTATTGCCACCTTATACCGTTTTATAAAGACAAACAAAAAAAAAATAATGGTTAAAATTCAGAAGTGTTTATAAGTAAGGGGTTAGTAGATAAAATTATGTCGACAAAACTACTATATAAGTAGATAAAACTTCTATATGTAGATAGATCTATTTCATTTTGTAGAACGGTAATTTTCACGTATATTTACAACAATGAAGGCGCGTACATTTGCATCAGTGAAGGTACGTATCAGCTACAAATCTACCTTACCATCTTAAGGGTGCATTTTCTGTGCAGAGACTAGCTGCTAGCCCCCCCTTAGATAGCTCTTCTGATATTTGGGAGATGTTGCTGCCCAAGTTCCTCAAAGTAACAATTTCAAGAGGCTTATACTTAAATTTGAAGAGTCATAAAAACAAAGGGCTTTCTCAAATAGAAACAGATGTGGTATCTCCGATTGGTCAAAATAAGTGGACAAAGAAAAAGGCGGGGTCAGCTAGCTAAACTCATTGCGAAATTGTTTTTAAATTGGTAAGGTAGACTAGTTCCTGATAGTATGACGAAATGAGGAGGAGGACGTGCAGAATCACATTTGTGTTTTCAGCACTCAAAGCGCTAGTCGGAACGCCGTCGGTGCCTTCAACGTTGTAACTGTACGTGAAAATTCCCGTTTTTCATTATGAATGAGTTAATTCACGTTAGTTTCATGAGTAGAATTACAATCTCTATTTAAAACTACTTGACAAATCAATATATTTTGATGACTAGTTGATTAAAGGACACAGGTATGATGTGTTCAAGCAATATTGTCCAAAACGGCTCAAATATAAACAAATAGCAACATAATCGTACCCTCAAGAGGTACTGTGATATAGATATTAAAATAGTTGTAAGTTTACAATCTTTACAACGTATCTTTATGCCTTTGAAGTTAGACCAAGATTCGACCAATCCTTGCACAATCCGACCCAAAAACCTTTAGGCGGGGCTGGTCATATTTGGATTAAGATCAATTGAGCTTTAGGACAAAACTGAGTTGGTATGATTCTGGCCAAGTCTGAATTGCGATAGGCCTGCTTCTGAATCAGACAAATTCGAGATGCGACTATTGTAGTGTAAGTTATTTTTAGTCAGTTTCTGGGTAGATTACATTCCTAATGTTATGAGTCTAAATGCAGAATAAGGAATAATACTACGATTTGAAATGTATGTATATACGGGTACAAGACTGATAAATACACATATATATATATATAATAGCGGCCCGTCCCGGCTTCGCACAGGTTAGGGCACTTTTTTACACCTTGGGTTACATTACTTAGTTTTAGTAAGGGTCGCTAATCTTTTCTAGCAATAAATATAGCTTATGTTAATCAGGGCGAATGTAGCTTTCCAATGGTGAAAGAATTTTTTAAATCGGCACAGTGGTTTTTGAGTTTATTCATTAAAAACATACACACACAAAAAAATACAAAGCTTTCCTCTTTATAATATTAGTGTAGATTGAAGTGCTACTAATCTGACCTACCCAGAAACTGACTTACCATGGAATCCTTATAAAATAAAAACTGACAAATATTAACAACGGGCGTCGAAAATTTGACAGATTTTCAAGGGATAACGAAGCGTCATCGCTAACGGTACATTAGGAACCGGCCGTTAAAGAAAAACGTGGCTCAACTTCAATAGTCGTATCTCGAAACTGTCTGATCCAGAAGGAAACCTATCGCAATTCAGACTTGGCCACAATCATACCAACTCAGTTTTTTGTCCTAAAGCTCAATTGGGTTAAGTCAAATATGACCAGCCCCGCCTAAAAGCCCAAAAGTAGGAGCTATGTCGCCACTTGCAGCGAACTTCAGAGGGATATAGATGCATTGTGAGTAGTGGACGTCGCTAGATGGTTCGCGAACGGAATATATTTAGCCCACTGTCTACAAAAGGGTTATTAAATTGTGTTACTAAGCGTAATAATTCAACTTATCCATCAACCCATCTCAAATACCTTTGACAAAGTGATCTACAGTTAGTAAAATATATGATAAATTATGTTGTATGTAATACATGCTCGACATTGACAGGTGATGATAAAGATCAATGACGAACGATGCCTAAAACCAAAATGGCTTTTCATTGGTTTGACAAACCGAATTGGCTAATGTGAATATCTCTCTTATCAAATTAGTTTTCTACGTATCAGGCAATTTTATTTACCATAAAATAGCACACACATTTACCTACATCAATACATTTTAAGATTTACAGTTATATACAAAAACATTTATTTAATACGTAGTGGTGCTACAAATAGGCCCTCACTCATCATTATTTCCACTGAATTACCAGTAGACGGGACCGTTGTGTTCAATCAAAAGACCCTGTGAACATACTCGTATGTTGTTATTAATCAAAATATCAATCAACATGATGATGACAATATGTCTAAAAAATATCAATATTAACGTAAAAACAAATATATTCTAGTAGATGATATCTTTTATTTACTAAAAATACTCAAGCGTTCGACTACTGTCACACCGGAAACAGGTGGTCTAAGATGGGGTACGCTTGCTTAGTAGGATCGAACTCATTCTGGTTTTGATGACTCCAAGATTGTACTGGTCCGGGAAAACAGACGCCTATGGTAATAATATCACTATATTTCTTAGAGTAATTTCAATTGACGGAATTTTAGTATGCGATAATTCTATCAGACTATGAGTAAGAGGTTAACTTTTGCAGACGACACCTTTGTTAAATGTTCACGATAACTTTGGTAAATTTTGACCATAACTTTGGTAAATTTTGACGATAACTTTGGTAAATGTTGACGATAACTGTGGTAATTGTTGACGATAACTTTGGTAAATGTTGACGATAACTTTGGTAAATGTTGACGATAACTTTATTAGTCGATGATTCTAACCATAACTTTAGTAGACGGTGGGCTGTCTATTGTGTATTCTGTCTCTGTTCAACAACAGATTTTTGTTAATGTTAGAAAGAGATGGCGTTATTTACTTGCTTATTATTGTTAGGAATCGAAGCGCACATAGTAGACAATATTGTATTTAGTGGTTACGTTTAGAATATAAGGGACTTACTAAGATTTTGAGCTAAAATATATCATTTTGTGTCTCTCTTATGCCTATAAGCCAAGCCATGCCATCATCTTTCAAGCCATGAAATCAAAAAGCCTTTTTTGAAACAAAAGACAAACAATTAAGCCTTACTCCAAACTAGGATGCCTTGTGCCGTAAATATCGGAAACCATACCCATCACAAATGATTGCAGAATAATACGATACTTTTGTAAAAAAAAAAATTGACGTTTAGTTTTTTTTTTAATTATCATGTATCGGTAACAAAATACCATTTTTAGTAACCGAGTTCCGAGATTTACCAAAAATATTAAAAAACAGCTTAAAAATCTTTAGTAAGTTCCATAGTTTTGTTATTTAGAGTTAAAATTAAAACGCGACAAAATTTTAGGATTTAATATACGGCAATACTAAGACCCTATTTTAAAGCATTATGAATAACTATTTCAAGCCATGAAATTAATAAATTTAAATGCTAAAAATAGCGTTAATGTAAGATGGTTTATTGTAGATGTTAAAAAAAACGTATATTAATGAAACGTAAATTATTCGATGTAGACGTCGCGAAATAACTTCGGTTTATAAAATAACGCGTAGCCTAGCGCTACCTTTCGAATCTAGTCAAAATCAATTTTTATTTTGTTAATTTTAATTTTAGTTTAAGTTGACTTATAAATGGCGTATCCATGTTGTGACTTTAACTTCTTTAGTTCTAAAATAACACGCTAAAATAGATATTATAGACTTGAAATATATTCTCTGCGAAGAATATTCATGATATTTTAATGGTATGTCCATACTATGACGCCAATTCTTTAGTACTAAAATTAGACTTTAATGGCCATAAAATAGACTTTAATTTACATTGATATTATAGAAATTTAATTTACTTGATCGTCCCTTTCCTGCCTAGTGCTGAAATAAACCTTATAACAATCACTTATAGACTCAATTTACCTTGATACTCTGCAAGACATATCTATACTATGACCATTTATTTCTATAGTACGTCTATTTAATTGTTTACTTATTTAGTGCTATAATTGACTCTTACTATAAAATAAACTGCAATTTGCCTTTCTCCGTAAGTTTTAGCAATAAATTGAATACTGGCATTGTATTTTCGCTTGTCTTAACCGAGTATATTTTTGTAAACTATTTTTGTATAGTAAAAGTACTTATTTACTGTAAATTTAAGATAATCTTATTAAACAGCAATAAAACAAAGATTTGATTGGCTGATCATATGTGCCGAGTGGCCCGCCGCTCGGCCAATCGAAGCTTCTAAAGATGATATCGTTTACTGCATAAGGAAAACGCTCTGTGTATGAAAAAATAAAAGATCTTAAAAAAGGTCACTAAAATTTAATCATCGAAACAAACAGTGAAGGCATTACTTTAAAAAAATGTTTAAAAATCATTTGAATTTTGATATTATTGCAGTTTTTTTTTAATATAATATACCTACTTTAAATTATTTGTACAGTACGCGCTATAAACGTACGCGAGTGAGTAAAGACTCTGTGTATTAAAACAAATGGCTTGTAAGATATTACTGGAGCTTATTAATCATAAAAAATTTAAAGCAAAAGTAAAAATCAGTGTTCAGTCTAAAACTATTTAAACGCGCATAGGTTTATGGCGCGTACTCTATCCTGCTTTCGATTTTTTTTAAATAAAAAAACTATAGAGCTACTAACAAAAGTGCCAAAATTTTTTACTTCTGCCATTTTTACGATTAGTTTTTGAATTTAAATTTTAAAATGCAATTTTTGTGTTCTTAAATAAGACTACGATGTTGTACGTTTTGCATTTATACAAATGTACATAATGCTAATTTGAATTTAATTTGCTTAGTTGAATGGGGATGGTAAAACTATTTAAAAAAAACTTAAAAAAATAAACATACTGTTCTCAAGTAGGATTTGATCAATTACGACGACACATCGAACAAAATGGCGACTCAGTTGACCAATTAGTAAAGAGCTTGGTGATTATTCGGGGGTTCTAAAATACGTAGATAGTTTTATCATCCTTGGTGAAGCGATTTGGTCTGCAAAATTATTTTTTATTATTTTTTGAAAATTAATTCTCAATTTGAAACTCCTGGATTCCTAAACTTCACTAGCCTGGTACTGGTAACTTTCACAAATCACCAGTCTTACACTTTTCTTCACTTTAGCAATAAGGATTTGTGAAATAATAATAATACTTTATTTCAGGCATCAATATAAAAACTCAAATCAAAACAGTTTTCACGAACCCTTATTAAAATAGCTAGTTAGATTATGTTCGTAAAAATAATGAGTTTTAAATTTTGCAAGCAAACCATCGTTTCACCTCAAAAAGTTAGGTAACGAATTGTTTTTCTTGGAGTCGTACTATTTACTCAAATCGATGTTTAATTCTAGCTTTAATATTGTGTTCCTTTTATAATCTTCCTTCTGATTATCAATAGTTTTCTACGGTTAGTTAAATATGTATAGGTTGATAACGGGACATCGACAGTGACGTACACGTAGTGATGACCACGACTAATGATGACCAATTTGGTTTGTCAAGCCTAAAAGAACCTTTAAAATTCATTCATTCTCAGAATCTCTACTTTCTTATGTCCGATATCGTCAGCTAGAAAGGGATGCATACTTCTCTCAATGCGACTTCAAATGAGTTCAAAAGGAAAATCGTACCAGGGCGCTCGAATAAAATGCTATGCAGTTTCATAGAAATGCCCTGGTACGAAGTCGCAGCAATCGCATTGAGATAAAGTATCCTTTTCTAACAAATTATATATGGACATAAGAAAGTAGAGATCAGCCGTATGAGTTGACGTTCTGAGCATAGTGAATTTTAAGACTTCATCTATTTCTCTTTTATATCTGGGGTATTCTGTATCATTATTGGTCGTCGTCATCATTACATGTATTTCAATTACAATTTCCCGCCGCGTATCAACCTATACAACACCTATAAAACACTGAGCACTGCCACAAGCTAGTCCAGATGGCCCGATATACACGCAAGTTTAGTCGCTTGCAGCCAATCAGGTTCTCGAAATATCACATGAAAGGTGCGTGCGTCCATATGATTGGCTACGCGCAAGTCGACTCGCGTCATAAATCGCCCATCAGCAGGACGATCACAAATATTTCAACCAGACTTTGAAAGATTTTGGCCAATGACAGTGCGTTATTTTGAATCTACGCTTTCACATTGGCCAACATTTTACGTCTTCGATACGAATACCTTGACGCTATTCTTCGTGATCGAGCCTCTAGTGTTGGCCACTTATCAAACGTATCAAAAAGTGGTCGGTGGCTGCCGTGAGTTGCTCATGTGTAGAAACCCTAAAAAGATAGCTACCAAAGTTGTACAGGTAAAGTAAAAACCAGATTTTACTGGTTTGATTGGTTTTGAAGTGCTAAGATAACCCTCATGTATGAGTATTTCTTAGATATTTTAAATATTACCCATCATTAATTCGATCCATTCAATACTGGGGATTGAACTTCAGATGCGGATGTTGGGGATATTTTAAAAATCTCGGAATGTGCTTATGGGATATCGTGTTTTTTCCACTAAATTTATTTTTTTCCTTCATTGCGATACTCTACTTCGCTTTAGTGGATATCAGCCCTAAGACCTCACAACGAAAATGGAAAATTTTGTAATATCGCGAGGTTAATGTAACCCCATTATTTGTAAATAAGAATAATGTTATTTATGTCCAATTAAAGAGATATTTTTGTCAAAGATACGACGAATAAAGAATTAAATTTATTAAAATATTTCTTTTATTATTGACTATTGCGTATTAAGTTTTGTCTTGGCAATTCTTTCAACATCGAATTTCCGGTGAATTTAAAAGTAAATGAGGTCAGAAACATTAACAATGTCCGGCGTGTGCGCTTATTAAGGTACTTAGGTGCTCTGTAATACTTATATCTATGTATTTAGCTAAAGTACAGTCAACGACATTCACGATATGTTAAATGTAGGGTTGATACGCACGATCATTGATGATCGATGACGAAAACCATTTTGGTTTGTCACACCAATGAAAAGCCATTTTGGTTTTCGTTATCATTGGTCATCGTCTACTACGTATATGTCTAATGTCAATGTCCCACATATCTGGGATCATGCCAAGTCAAGCGTTGTACAAGGTGGGCTAAAAGAAATCACCCTATTGGAAGATTCATATTTTTGCAAATGGCGGCTAATGTCAAATCTGTTTTGACATTTGTGAACTAGACAGATGTAGAATACAAGTGAATAAGCCGCTGTTGACTGCCAAACGCGTGTAACCTACGTCCAAGCCATCCTCAATCTCGAGGACGAAGCGGACGATTTTTCGACCAAAATCATAATGAGCGATGAGGCTCATTTCCACCTCAGCGGGTGCGTGAACAAGCAAAACTATCGCTTCTGGGGAACCGAAAATCCACGAGTGATGCACGAGGAGCCATTACACCCGCTCGAAGTGCCTGCATGGCGCGCTGTTCACGCTGGAGGAGTAATCGGGCCATTTTTTTCGAGGATGCCGCTGGTCAAACGACCAGTGGACGGTGCGCGCTACAGGGCCAGGGTTTTTTAGGGTTTTTTGAAGTCCCGGGTTTACGTGAACAAGCCCGAGACCCTGGAAGCCCTCGAGGACAACATTCGACACGAGTGCGAGAATCTGTCGCCCAAAGTTCAGTATTCAGTATTCAGTTTATTCAGTTTATTTATTGCAGCATAAGACTTAGTAACTATAACAGTGTTCAGTTCTATGCATCCTGTTTAAAGGATGTAGCAAAAACTTAACCTAAATATAAGGTATCTAGGTACTTAAAGTACCTACAACATATAGTACTATTTGGAATTATTATTTACATAAAGTATAAACCTATACCTAAGTACATAAACACTTATACTATATAAATATCCATTTAAAGCTTAACATACAGGAACATATTATTATTATTATTATTTATACAGGAACATTATTTTATAAAATATTTACTTACCTACTAAGTTAATCTGAAATTACAAAACCTATCTATAAAATTTCTTTTTTTTAGTGGGCTTAAGATTGGATAGTTATATTATATATATATATTGAACTATCTATACTATCTTATCCTCAAAAAACTCATCTAAAGAATAATAAGATTTTTGTATTAGAATTTTTTTGAGTTTATTGATAAATGTTCTTTCATTAGTTTCATTTCTTAATGAGATCGGGAAGTTATTATAAATTTTTATTGACATGTAGTAGGGGCCTTTCTTAAACAACTCTATTCTTGGGACTGGAAGTAGTAGATTTGATTGTCTCCGGGGGTTTTGATCAAAATCATAAAGGTGTAGATGTTTTCTTACAAACAATGCCATTTCAAATATATATAAGCTCGTTAATGTTAGAATTTTTAATTTGACAAAATGAGGTCTGCAGCTTGTGCGTTGTCGGATGTTTGTGATGATTCGCAGGCATTTTTTCTGCATAATAAACAGCTGGTTTGCATCAACACTATTACCCCATAGTACTATCCCATATTTTAGCCAAGCATAGGCATAAGCATAATAGGCTGTTGTTGCTGTGTTAACATCAGTGTTTACTTTTAAGATTGACAGTGCATAAATAAATTGCGATAATTTAGCTTTAATTTTTTCTATGTGCCCTTTCCAATTTAGATGTGTATCGATTTTTAAGCCTAATAATGTGTAATCTTTGACTTCTTCTATTTTTAAACTATCAGTTAGTGGAGTTAAGTTTAAGGGAGTTTTTTGATAAGGAGTAAATTGAATAATTTTTGTTTTTTTGGAGTTTGTTTCTAAATTGTGTTCTTCTAGCCAAGATTTAATTTTTATGAAAGTATGTTTGATATTATTTAGAGACCTTGAATCCGGTGAACATTTGAAGAGGAGGGAAACGTCATCAGCAAAAAGGATACAGGAGCTATCAGTTATTTTTGGCAGATCATTGATGTATATTAAGAATAGAACTCAACCACCGAACCCACCGAAGTGATGTAAAATGCCATAAAACGAGCCCGTATAGCAATCAATTGTGGCGGCGGCCATTTGGCCGATATCATCTTCTCGACTTGACCAATAAAATTCTAAAGGTTCAAATAAACATAATCAAAAAAACAAAATCGAAGTTTTTCATTTAGAAAAAAATGAGAGCCATACAACATCGAATGACTTCTTTTGACCCACCTGTTACCTATAACCTTTACCGGAACCAACTCGGACATTTTTCAGCCCCTGTAACTTCGTTACAGCTTACAGCACGATGCTGGAAGTTATGCCACAAGGACGTCATACGGATTTAACCCCAGTTGCAAAACTTCGTGTCTGTTGCTTTATTAGTTTTCAAGTTAGGCGTCATCCAAAATCAATATTTTGTGAAATTTTGCCACTCATTCATGAACATCAAAAGTCAACAGCAATGCACTCACGTGCGAACTTTTTATCCTTTATCCAAATTCAAAATAATTGAGTATACCTAAACTTAAATTATAATAATATTATATATTTTGCAGCAAATCATTGATAAGAGGCTAATAAATAGAATTTTAAATATAGCTGCTCAAATAGCCAAGTAATAAAAAATCATATTGGTTTAATTGTTTCAAAATGATTCGATAAAGATGGTGTTTGAGATTACCTGACTTGGTAGTACCTACACCAGATCTCAGAACTTTTTTTTTGCGCTAGCAGAAGTACTCGAAGAGTTTGCATAATTTTTTCAATTGTTAAAATAGTTTTGTTTGGATCAAACTATTTAACGAAACGAACTGTAGTACTGTGGAAATTTTCGGCAACATTTACGGAACATTGTAAATGTTTTTGCGACACCGTTAAACGTTGCGGCGCTGCGCTGAAAATTTCCGTATTACGGCGCTGTATCGTACCTTAGTGATGTAGACACAGCCTTACGAAGAGGCCACTATATGCCGTGCGAAGACGCATCGCAAAATTCAACGACGAAGGCGCACAACGCGTAGATCTTTCGTCGTGTTGTGGTCTCGCCGCCGCGCGCCGTTTGGCTTGGACTATAAGCATCCGGAATCCGCAAAGAATAAGTAAAAGTTACTTCTAAGTAACTATTATGCTGAGCACTATCAGACAGCATGTAACCCCAAACTAGGCAGATCTTTTAATATGGAAATCATATGACTAATTGGCTACTTTATAATTGTATACTTGTTTTGTAAATACATAGAAAATATTTGTGAAACAAACATTTGTCTCGCGGCTGGAATCGAATCCGCAACCTACTGGGTCACAGGCTGGCCTTAGCCCTTTGTGCCACAGAGGTCGTCAATATTCATCAAGTATTTTTTTATTCTGTGTTTAATCCAAAGGTTTTAAATTTAAAATAAGTAAAATTGTAATGGAAATGACACTCCTCTTTAATGATTTCAAACGGAAAGTAAAGTTATTCCTTCAGTCTTCTTATTCCTTCAGTGTCACCCTTTTTACCACATCAGTGAATATATAGATTGTTCATTTTCTAATTTTCATGCGTCTTAGTGTCCACTGCCCCAGTATTATTATTATTTTATTAGCTATATGTATTTAAATAAATAAATAATCCTGGACGTTATCACACAGCATCGTGTAGCCCCAAACCAAGCAGAGCTTGTATTATGGGAACCACTTGATTGATATACTACATAGATACTTTTTTTTTGTAAATACATACTTATCATACATAGAAAACACCCAGACCCGAGACAAATATCTGCAGAACATGCAATCATTTGTCCCGCAGCGGGAATCGAACCCGCAACCTTCTGCGTCACAGGCGAGCCTTCGCCCACTGCGCTACAGAGGTTTGTATTGTGGAATTTATTATATTTGTTAAGATGAAATTATTGTATTTTATGACATGCCAATGTTATGTAGGTAATATAACGTTATGATAAATAAATGAAATGAAATAGAACGTAGAATTATTTAACCAGCCTTGCCGGATAGTCAGAGTCTTCATCCCACTACCTACAGTTAGATAGCCTCCTATCACATTCGGCATCAGTGTTATTGAACCCTCAGTTCACAGACTAAAGAGCTGCGATAAAGTTAGATTGCAAAACGACTGATTTCCGTGACAAGATCCAACCAGACTTAAGGCGGAAGATTTTCGTGACTAGATCATGTCTTGAACCTAGCATGAGTAAGTTGCTGATTCATCATCAACAACCTGTAGAACTCCACTGCTGAAATAGGTCTCCGCCAAGTATTTCCACGGAGAATGGTCTTTGTGTCTCTAGTCATATGAGTGTTTGACCATAACCCACCACGCAAGTTGCAGTTGCAAGTGGGAAAAATGCAGGTTCGAGTCCCGTTCCATTCACAAATGTTGTGGGTGGCACACACGTCACGATAAATCGTTACGATTGCACTGTACCGTTTAAACTGCACCGATTCGAAACGTGTGTGTGATGAAAACTGAGTTGAAAACTGAATATGTGAAACATTGTGAACGGAACTGGACTAGCTAACTAGCAAGACTAAAAATCATTAAATGATGTTCGAAGAATCCCAAAAAGTCCTTTTCACAATTAACAGACAATTTTTGTTCAATAACCCTACGAACGTAATTTATTTTTCATCCCCACCATCTCGGAAAGAGTTTTTTTGCACTTCGATATCTGAGTGCAAAAGCCGTTTTTATCCTCTAGCTAAAGTAAAATTGAATTTAGAACATCGTGTGCACAGTTTGTAAATTCAAAACATAATTAAACCTATTTTTCTACCTCCATGGTGCTGCATTTATCATAAAACCTTTTTTTAATTTGATAAAACCTCAGACTCAGAAACTTCTTGGTGTACTTTATTTTTTTTAAACTATGTTAAACTAATGTTATTTTTTTTGCATTTAGTCATTTCCAAAGAGTAAATTAATAGACCATTGGTCATTTCCTCGCTGAGGTGGAATGAAAAGTTACGTGTTGCACTCGAGTGCAAAGATTTTTCACCTCGTGCTCTTTTGATTCCCTCGCTAACGCTCAGGATTCTAATTTTTGAAATTTTAGAATCCTTCGCTTGCTCGGTCATTAAAATTGAGCACGTGTTTATAGAGCAACTTTGCACTCTTTTATAACAAATAACTAGGTATTTATTAGATCAATTCTCGAAAGCCCTATTAGTTAATATAAATTAATGTTTGGGATGCAGGGGACCAGGGTCAACCGTTTAAACGATCGAGAATAACAGCCTTTTAAGAGCTGATACAAGCAAAGGCATAGCTCTATAATGTGTACCTAGCATAAAACAAGCCCTCTTTTGTAATTGTTAGACCTGCTGGTATGTTACCCCCAAGTGTAGGTAACCTACCAGTAGGTGCCAGTACGTAGATAGAACTGTAACGGACATTATTTTCCAAATATCTAAGGGAATTTCTTAAATATAAAGCATGCTGGATATCACACAGCATCATCTAGCCCCAAACTAAGCAGAGCTTGTATTAAGGGAATCACATGAATGATATACTACTATAAGTACCTTTACAATTTTTTTTTTGTAAATTCATGCACACAATACATAGTAAACAACCAGACCCGAGACAAATTATTAGTAACATTGTCTACCCACCTTAATCTTTCCATTCTTCTCCAGCACCACATTTCAAATGCTTCCAAAATCTCATTGTCCACGTCTCACATCCGTACAAAGCTATGCTCCAAATGTATGTTGTGAGTGACTTGTATAGTAGGTACCGAAAATTCAAGACCTCGTTTATTTTGAGTTCTGTGATTGTTGCTTTGTTACTTCTATTATTGTCACTAAACATGCATGGTATGAGATAGACGCATTTAGTCTGGGAACGTATACCACGTCTCATTTACAATGACTCTACGTCCGTGTGAAAAGACTAGTAAAAACAGTTTAAAAGATCGTATAAAAACAATCTAGAAGATGGTAGAAGGGTTCCGAACACAGTGGTTCCGAAGAACTACAATTTGTTAATTATAGAGACATTGTCATTGAAATACACGTGATGACGACGACCAATGATCAACGATGACGAAACCACTTCACTTCACTTCTTTATTAAATAGCTTCTGGGATAGTTTCCACAATTTCGCCAGTATCAAGTATAATAATTATTCATAATAATATGAGGCAACGTAGTACGGTTTATAAGTCCAGTCGTCCAGTCTTCAGTCAGGTCGTGTTTTCTGCTATAGCCATGGCGAATATAACAAAAAACTATCAGCGCACAATTTACTTCATCAGAAAATTCCCGTTCAATCTTCTTTTATTCCATTTCACTAATAGTTGTGTCTTATAACTAACATTTATCGGTTATAATACCATGAATATTAAACGACATAGGTACATTAGAGAAAACACTAGAAAATAAAATTTAATAAAATTGACAACCGTCGTTTAAGGTGAAAAAAATGGTGTCCATGACGAAACCAAAATGGCTTTTCTTTGGTTTGACAAACCGAAATGCCTCATGGGGGAAGACGAAACATTGTCGAATTTCTGTTGGGTTTTTGTGAAACCATCTATATTTTGTCTATTCTTGTACGTAATGGATTTCTGCAAAGTCACGACTGAGTCAATTAAATATTTAAACTTTGGAAATTATCCGTTTCGAAGAACTGATGTAGGTATTAAGTATTGACTAATTCTGAATTTTCATGGCTCATTGTTATTTTACTGTACTTATTGTTGTGTTAAGATAAATAAGTACATTAGAAGCGCTTGTGTATGGCGTAGCTTATGTAATTCAGTGTTCTTAGTAGAGGCTCGATCAATATTTCATTTTTAATGAAGCGTTCGTGGCGTGGTTAACTTCGGTGTTTTTATCAGATCACCTTGGTTAAACAACGCTCGGCCCGGTCATTACTAGGATGGGTGACCGTTTAACGTGCGGAAGGCACGTTAAGATGTTGGTCCCGGCTTTTCAGTCGTTAAGCAATGTCGGAGGGCTTCGGGCGGCCTAAAAACTCCGACACTAGAGTTGGTCACTAGGTCATACTAGAAGAAGATTATTATGGAATCTCAAGCTCGTACTCTGTGTGTGTATGTTTGAGATTATAAATGGTAACCTAAGTACGTCACTGAGACGCTAGAACTAGGGGTTCAATACCCGTAATAAACTTTAGAAACCGTTGACAGATTGGCGTCATCTAACACGGAACCCTGATATTAATCCGTACACACTATCACTGCGGATGCAGTAGTTACGGCAAATTACGGGCAGAGTAGGATAATCTATTTATGGCTGTAGTATAATCCGTATTGAGGAAGATTTTCCGCATAATGTTGCTATTCCATCTAACAGGGCTAAGTGCTTACAAACATCCTACTACCCTATCCTACTTTTATTAAGCGAAAGTTTGTGAGTATGGATGAATGTTTGTTACAATTTCACGCAAAAACTACTAAACAGATTTTGATGAAACTTGGAATATACATAGTTTGTGACCTGGATTAACACATAGACTACTTTTTATCCCGGTACTACGCAAGCGAAGCCGCGGGCGGAAGCTAGTAATTTATAATGCGCACTGCTAAAAAATCTGCTGCCAGTGTCTGTTTATCCATTGACTTTGACCCTAACGGCTTCAAAAAGAGAGCTAAAGGCATCTTCTGGGAAAGCTGACGGGCGGCCTAAAAACTCCGACACTAGAGTTGGTCACTAGGTCATACTAGAAGAAGATTATTATGGAATCTCAAGCTCGTACTCTGTGTGTGTATGTTTGAGATTATAAATGGTAACCTAAGTACGTCACTGAGACGCTAGAACTAGGGGTTCAATACCCGTAATAAACTTTAGAAACCGTTGACAGATTGGCGTCATCTAACACGGAACCCTGATATTAATCCGTACACACTATCACTGCGGATGCAGTAGTTACGGCAAATTACGGGCAGAGTAGGATAATCTATTTATGGCTGTAGTATAATCCGTATTGAGGAAGATTTTCCGCATAATGTTGCTATTCCATCTAACAGGGCTAAGTGCTTACAAACATCCTACTACCCTATCCTACTTTTATTAAGCGAAAGTTTGTGAGTATGGATGAATGTTTGTTACAATTTCACGCAAAAACTACTAAACAGATTTTGATGAAACTTGGAATATACATAGTTTGTGACCTGGATTAACACATAGACTACTTTTTATCCCGGTACTACGCAAGCGAAGCCGCGGGCGGAAGCTAGTAATTTATAATGCGCACTGCTAAAAAATCTGCTGCCAGTGTCTGTTTATCCATTGACTTTGACCCTAACGGCTTCAAAAAGAGAGCTAAAGGCATCTTCTGGGAAAGCTGACCCCATCGTCGAACTCATCCTTGCCCATGCAAGCTGGCCCATAAAAAAATTAAAAAAACTCTAGTAGGTTTTTTATAAAAATCATAAATCATCATAATACTCAGGTATTATTATTTGAGGTAACTTTCTTGTTTCTATAGAAAAACGGGAATTTTTACGTACCGTTACATGTGAAGGCACTGACGGCGTTTCGACTCATTAAGAGAGGACTTCATCAGGATGAGTGAACGCTACGCTCTCCCTCCGCGACCCGTCTAACCCTATGAGCATGTTTTTATAAATGATGTTAATTCTCGTTATTTTCTTGAGTATAATGAGGTAGGTAGCTCTCCGTATGAAGGTAACGTGTATTAAGTACTTATTCATGTTTATTTTCTAGTCTTTGTTTTTATTTAGATACAAAAAAAGGTTAATTAATTTTATCTTAATTTTATCTAGGTAAAAGTGTAAACCCAGATACCTACTTAGGCAGCTACAGCAAGTAAAGGAAGTAGGCACTCATAGCAAAAAGACGTAACTTTAGATCTATATAAAGGTCGAGCAACTTACATACCGTCAGAATTACGTTTTAAAGTTTATTTATTTATTTGAAAGACCGCTCTACCTTATCGAAGTTGTGATTTTGAAGTTCCCAGTTGTGATGACAAAACACGATCAGTTTCCTACTAAATAAGGAAAATATGGAAATAAAAATGGAAAATTTCAAAATTCCTGGACATACAACATAGAACAAAATCCTTCTTCACCGCCAAAACAAAGGATATCCAGCCCATCTCCAAGCTCCAACTGTCGACTTAACACTTTCAGTTTCAAGCAGAGGCTCGGCCCGCGAGCACGCAGCCTTACGCAACCGCGCGCCCGCATCTCGCTGACACACTTACACCGAACGTTTTACCGAAAATATTACAACACTAAATACACCATAATTTTTACCGGTTCAACTTCTATGCCACCTATTTGAATTCAAATTAATTAATCAAATAAAGTGAGTGTTGCGTTTACCGGTGATTTTCGATTTTCTAAATTACAATGTGTAGTACGCTAAGTGTTTTTTTAGTGCATTTAAATAGTGATGAGTTTGTTCTATGAAGTGTTAAATTGGAAGGCACCATCTGTCGAAAAGTAAGTTTATATGGTATTCCTTAATGTATAACTGTTTTGATAGACCCAAGGAAGAGCGAAAACTTCTATAAGTATTTTTTTCATTATTGTTTAAATTTGTTGTCATACCTATTGATCTAGTAGATCAACTTAATTCTGAAATTTGGGAACCGAACAAAATGCTTTGTTTTAAATCTAATCATCATCTTAAAGAGCGGGGAGATAGTATTCCGCAAAATGGAAACGGAACTAATTTGGTTCTCTTAATTTGAAATTGAAGAATTGAAGTATGTAAACTTATTTCATAAGTACTACTTATTATAGTAGTGTACAAAATACGGCTATACTATCTAGATAGATATAGTAACTCTACTTCCACCCAACGCCTTTAAAAACAGAAGAACAGATAAATAAAACAGTTATGTAGGTACAATCGACGATCTTATCGCTTAGTTTAGCTTTAGCAATTTTTTCCAGAAAACCTATATTTAAGTACTTACCTACCTATAAGTATTTTTACAGGGACTTTTATTATTTTATTTTTATTTTATTTCCTTGGGAAGATAAACAGTCATATTATGTTATAATTATAACATTAGTATGTAAATATTAAGGTAACTTAAGTCTAAGGTAAACATGTGACCCACAACATCATCCACAGATTACAAAGTTTGCCATTTAGCAGGTACTTATACGGGTCTAAAAGTATTTGACATACAGTAACCTAAATAATGAATTGGTAAGAGAGTTTGCCATGGAATATTATGAAGGTAAAACATACATTAGTTTTACCCTTTTTGAGAGCCCAGAACTCTGACAACAAATCGGTCAAGAATTTTAAACTATGTAGGCGTTCACGTAGGTAGGTAGACGCTTAATTTTTAATAATATAGAGACTAAATTATAGAATACTAGGTAATTAAACTCTTAATGCTTCACCTACATGCACAACAAATTAAGGTAAGCACCTTCTTAAAAAATAATATAATTCTAAAATGCATGTTATGTTATTAGTTAGCTATAATTTAAGAGCTCGTCTCGGTGTAGTGATGCGATTCTCTTCATTTTTATGCTCTTTCCATTGCGGTCTCTTTTGGTGCGCTATTCGTTTGAATTAAAGAAAATAAAAAAAGTCTCTGCAAAAATAATTAATGGGCTAGATTATATATAATCTATATATAATATTATAATAGCTATCTCCAGATCTAAATAAATACAAATAATACAAATGTTTATTGCGTTTCCATAATGATGCTTAGTTTTAAATAATAAGACAAGGTATCAATTTGCTATGTATTTAGCTAGGTTGGGCAGCATTTGGAAAACTAGGTCGAGTTTTCTCGTCATCCATACCACAATGTTTGAAAACGAAAGTTTTCAATTACCCCGTCATGGCATACGGAGTCGAAACGTGGACACTCACAGTACGGCTAGTCCACCAGTTCAAAGTCGGTTTCTCTGAAGGATAAAATCCGTAACGAGTATATTATCCGACATAGAACTAAAGTTGTCGACATAGCTCAGAGAATTAGCAAGCTGAAGCAAATCAGCGAGCGTGTCAGTGGGCTGGCCGTGGCCATATCTGCCGAAGAACCGATAACCGTTGGGGTAAAAGAGTTCTTGAGTGGCCACCGCGGAACGGTAAACGTGTAGGACGCCGTCCGGCCAGGTAGAGGGACGATCTGCGAAAGGCTGCTGGTAGAAGCTGGATGCTCAGGTCAGGGCGCAATGGCGCTTATTAGGGGAGGCCTATGTCCGGCAGTGGACTGCTATAAGCGGATGATGATGATCATGTATCTATATATATGTAATGTGTGCTGTATGTAAAAAAAATCTTAACGTTGCGTTTTAAAATTTATTTAAAAATATAAAAAAATATATAAAATTTAAAATTTATTTTTATTTTATGGATATAAGATTTTCATATTGGATCTTGTACTAAGTAGGTTAAATCGAATAACCTAATAGCAGTCTTCGAATTCATAATCGAAACTGCAAAACTACCTACAATCATCGAGATAGTACTCTATAGAGTCACAATCTCAAAGTGAAAACTGACAATAACCGTCCGACCGTCTGTAATTCTTTATTATAAACAGATATAATAAATAGGTACAACAAGTAAAAAAAATATGTACTACACAGCGTCGCTGACATACCTACATAACTATTTTTGTATGGTATTTGAAGATGGAACAAGCACATGTCCCATAAAGCATTGCATCGTAGATCACGGTTTTTTTACATTTTATAGATTTGGACTAAGTAATTTTGACGTTAGGTCGCTTATAAAGTGATCAATGTATGGGCAATAAACAGCTAGCACAGAGTTTTGGTGCGGGCAGTTTTTTCCACGTTTGTAGCTCTACAGTATACTATCTTGATGCCTACAGTTGAATGAAACAAGCAAAACTTGGTCAAACTTTCGTCCGTCATGATCGGTTAATTGCATTGCGCAAGAGTTTAACCGGCCAATTTGGCTCGGGATGGCTCGAGCGAGTGTCTTCTCACGATAGGTAGCTTCATTGTTTATGAAACTGGTGAAAACTGAAGGTGGTACGTATCAGAAATTTCCTTGTGGAAGTCCAACGATTTTAAAAGTTCAACCGTAGCTACCTGCAGCACGACACGGCTCCTTGGGTATTGCACGTGGTGTGTATCATGTCCAAGGCCCGCAGTCAACGTGTTATAAATTTGTTGGTCATATCACATGCCACATGTGTGTCCAAAGGCGCCCATGCGAGCAGCTAAGCGGTGTATCTGCCCTGATTTTCGTGATTCGATATATTTATCACATTAGATACTTATGTATCGCGCAAACTGTCAAAAATGTATGGAAAATTTACAGTTCTCTCGATATATGTCTAAGGTGACATTAATATCTATTCCTGAGAATCTGGCAGGGCCCTGGTTTAGTAATAAAGAAGGGTTTTTTGCCGTAGATTTAATCTAGGTATTATCTTCACTTATTCGTCAACCAAGGTTTGATGGGGCATCTCAAAGTGCCCTCTAAAGCACGGGTGAATTTGGATCTAACAGCTCTAGTGCATAGCCACCTTTAAGGAGGGTGGTCCATCACCCCGCTTTGTTAAGAGGTGGCTGTTCCTTGCCTTGGTTACACCAGAAAATAAGCAAGGAAAACTGCTTATGTGCCATATTAACATATACTCTTGCCATAGTCACGGAAATAATTATGGAACCGTTGGGGTTATATTTCACCACGACACTATGGCGGCGCAACCAGTCACCGCTACCAACAAAATGTGTGGTGGTGTCCGTTTGGTTGCATCCAAACGAACAGTTGAGTAAAGCTGTATACATTTTATTGGTAGTTGGACTGGTTGCGCCGCCATAGTCTCCCGGTGAAATATAGCTCTTATTCCCTTTATAGACCTTTACCAGAACAATAAGAATTTATCACTGGAGACCCATAATTCATACCTCTGGCCATATTTTTGGTAGGCTGGGTTCCAAGTAGGTAAGTGCAAGTACCTACTTACTTAAATCAATCTACATAAAATAGCTTCTGAATAAGGCATGGCTTAAACTAGCGTTTGCGAAATCATTGCCTGCTTAAGATAATGCGAAGGCTGTCCCAAAGATTAAGCGATAGTTAGTATGTACTGGACAGCTAAAATAAGCAGATATTTTTATATCGTACCTACCCTATTACGGTTGGAATGTGTATTGCAATGTTACAATGTAAAGCTTATAACCAAGGTCGGGAGGTTGAGATTTGCCAGCGTGATAAAGATGTTTTTTTTGGGGATTAGCCCCACATAATCGTGTCCTAGGCACTATAGCGCCTTTATAAAGTGTCTTTAAAAAAACCACTAAAAAGTGTCCCGAGCACTAAAAAATCGCTGTATAAGTCATAAAAAGCCGGATGGGGACTTAGGTAGTTGATACACACCTTTCTCGAACATTCAAAAACAAAAACCTGTCACCAGCCAAGGTGTAAAAGCCACCTCTATAATGCTATCGGCAAAATACCTGTGCAAACCGATTTTTAAACAAAAATCTGTAATTATATACTATTGGGTAGCCAAAAATATATACAGATAAACAAGTACTTAATAGTTAATGATATTCTTGTAGACTAGATTCTATAGACCACATATGTATGATGTAAAGTAAATTAAAAGTAATAATATCTCTTTATTCATGAGGCATCGTAATTTTTTAATTTACCACCAATTCGTAACGCGACCAAACAGAGAAGAATTTTCAAGAAACTATGTTTCGCTTATATTTATTTAACATTGTTTTTGAGGGAGTTGGAGGCGGTTTCATCCCAAGCTTTTTTGTCATCTAAATAATCAGAAATTTTATAATAAGCTCTATTACAGAGATTACGTTTAACAACATTTTTGAATTTATTTACAGATGAATTAATCACGTCATTTGAGATTTTGTTAAAATATTGTACACTCATGTGCTAAAAAGGTCAAACAAATTAAATTAAAAGAAATTTTTAACTTATTAGTTATTACATAAAAACCTTTACCACAAAAACACTAAGTAGGTACTTAAATAATCATAAAAATATATATATAAATAAATAGAGCATCAATTATTCAACTAAAATCTTCAATAATGCTTACAAAAGAAGCAGAAGAGAACTTATTTTATATATGGTAGGTAAATGCAGACTCTGGTTTTCAAAATTTTAAGTGTCTAAACACACTATAGCCAAAATTACTCGACGTAAGTTCGGCATGATTACGCCTGCAATGCTATTTGAATTACAGATGACACATTATGCTGAAATTACGTTGCGTTATGGCATACAGACGAACTTGTCAAAATCAGCTGTGGAACTTACGTCGAGTAATTTTCGGCATAGTGTGTTCAGACGTAAACATCTAAAGAGGTTATAGTTATAAAACCTACAACTCCTACAAGAGCGGTCTAAGGGCTAAAGTGCACTGGGTAAACAGTTTTTTCTGACTGTATCGTTCGGCTGGCTATAAATAAGTACTAGTTAGTCGTGAGAGAAAACGCCTTACAAATAATCAGTTCACAGCTACGCGTTTTATAAACGCTGTGTTCAATCGACCAGTGCTACAATCTTAAAGATTCAGTATTCAGTATTATTTATTGCATCGTAAGATTTAACTATTATAGTTACAGTTCTATGCACCCTGTTTATAAGATAGATAGATACATAGAAAACTCTTTATTGTACACCAAAAATTACAAAATTTAAATAAACAAACAAATCTATAAAACTAATCCGCGGTTATACAATGGGCAGCCTTATAGCTAATCGCTTCCAGGCAACATAAAATAAAGCAAAAAAAAAAAAAACCTTAGATGCGGCAAACAAAAACTTCACCTAAATTAATAGTATTGTTGAACAATAAGGTTAAATTGGTTAAACATATAAAGATAAAATATATATCTACTCTTAAGGCTTTATTTCAGGAATATAATTTTATAAAAAATATCTTCACTAATTTGAAACTATTACTTAATGAGCCCTTTGTTTAGTAGATAGATGTAGTAGTAGATTTTAGGAAATAAAAACTTCTTTACGCTAACCTAACTTGATTCGCCATATTGTTTTTGTTGCACTGTGGTGACAGAAACCTAAATAAGTTCGCCATATTGTGTGTGTTGAGCGCAAAAATATGCAAATTTACCGTTGGACTTTGCGTAATTCCGTTGGACGACTGACAACGCGCGATTGACGCGTGGGGAAAGAAATCGTGGAAGTCAGGGAACGAGTCACATGTGCGTAGGTAATTTTATTACATAGAATGGTCTAGTTACAAGACCATTCTATGTATCTTCATAATAGACTTGACTAGACTCTAGTATAAAGATTTAAGATATCTATTTGCTAAATAAAGTAATGTAACAATGGGTCATAAGACTAGTTACTTAGTAGTTATCAAATTGGTAGAACAGAAAGCGCTGTACATAAATTATTATACTAGCTTCCACGCGCGGCTTCGCTCGCGTGGTGCCCGGATAAAAAGTAGCCTATGTGTTAATCCACGTCACAATCTATGTATCTTCAAAGATTCATCCAAATCCATTCTAGTGTGACTGAGTAACAAACATCCATCTATCCAAACTCTCGCATTTATAATAATAGTGTGATTTACCAAAAAGTTAGAAGTAATGAAAAATTTTTGATTATCCAATTATAATTTAATCCACGTCATTCCCGAATAACAAGCAGCCGATTTAACTCTCGCCTTTCTGTGTACACTTAATGATACCTCCAGATTATTAAAACGCGCGTTTTTAACGTCTAAAGCATAGTGCTACGTCACAAACAGGCCTAGTGCATCTGCGCCGTAATTTTCTTGGAAGCCAGTGACAGCTGTAACCTACTCGTCCCGTTGTAGCGATGCGCCGGAGTTGCGCAACTTGCATCTCGCAAACCGCGCAAACATTGGATTATACTTCATGACTTTGCGTCACGTTAATCGAGATTAGAGGATCATTTCATTTTATTTTATATAGCTTCACAATGCTATACCAGCATAGTTTCGTGTGAAAATCTTCCCATTTTTACCCGACTGAAGTCCTCTTCAGTCAAGTTATGTTTTTAGGGTGTATGTATGTTTGTAATATTATTTGTCGGTCGCTGTTGCCCAAACGCCTAGACAGATTTTGACTAATGAGGTGTCATTGGATTCGTCTAAATCACGAGGGTGACATAAGCTATATGAAATTTCAAAAAATCCAATATGGCGACTGTTACAATCAATTTTCAATTTACGATGAACTAATAAATACTAAAAAAATCCTATCTATGCAGTCGGGATTTTTGTTATTATTTATAATAAATACTTTTTAATTCTTATCATCCACAGCTTGAATTTTCATAAAATATATAATGTGACAAGTTACCGAGACTCTCTGGGCGATGTCTTTTCTGTAGAAGATAGAGCGTTGATCTTAGGATAAAATAGGTTTGTTTTGAAGAAAAGTAAAACTGCTTGTTTATGCTTTTTACAAAGCCGTTTCCATCTGATGAGGCAATTTTTTTTAAAGTTAAGTTGGGTATATATTCACTTGTTTATAGCTAGTTACTAGGCAGTTAGAATCATCAAGTATAAATAAATAATGCTGGATTCTATCACACAGCATAATGTAGCTTCAAACTAAGCAGAGCTTGTATTATGGGAACCACATGACTGATAATACTATAAATATATATATTTTTGTAAATACGTGTCAAAATAACAAACTGTCGAAATTCAGTGCGACACTCACTCATTATATAGGTACATAGAAAATACCCAGTCCCGAGACAAATATTTACAAATCATACATTGTTTCGGAGGGAATCGAACCCGCAACCATCTGCGTCTCAGGCGGACCTTCGGGCCTTCGGGCCTTACTGCGCTAAAGAGGTCGTCAGGACACACCATACTCTCCTATATATCTCCATTAGTGGGGCCAGCTGTAGACTGATATAGGCTGGTGCTGTTGTTTGTGTAAGTACATAATAATGTCACATAAGATGATACTATTATGTAAACTGTTCCCACGAACACCGGTTTCGCCTATCCTAGACAAAGTTGACATAACAATCTGTTCTATTTTAAAACAAAGATGTTGTAGAAACTTGAAGATATTTGGGAATAATTTGGAAATAATGAGTATGTTTATGAAATCGAAGAGTAGCAAGGAAACTGAGATTTTGTTTGAAATCAATTCAGTGACTGATATATGCAGATGAGTTAATACAAGCTTCAAAAAGAGCGTGAAGCAGCTGCGCTGTGTTTCGGTTTTAAGGGTGTGGCACCCGGTGAAATTACAGGCACAAGCAGCTTATCATTATCATGCCTCAAGTTGATGGACGCAGGGCGTTGCATCGTAGAGCACGTTCCAAAAAACGTGATCTATATTGCAATGCTTTGTGATAGGTAATGGTTACCACTCAACATCAGGTAGGCCATGTGCTTGTTCCATCTTCAAGTATCATAAAAAGAGAGAGAGTAGGCATTTTCTGGGAAAGCTTGCCCCATCTTCAACGTCAAGAGCTGGCCGATAATAATTAAAAAAAAATCGAGGTATATCCTTCTTCGAAACCCAAGCCAAACACTCCTCCGTGGTGCACCCTGCTAACTAACAAACGAGGCTGTGGCGGAAGGCTGATGATTGCGGTATAGCGCAGCCTAATATCAGCACAGCTAAATTCCTTGACCACCGCTGGGAAGGAGCGTTGGCGATGCGAGAAGATGTGCCCTGCGTACGATCCGGGATGAAGACTGGGTAAAAAAAAATCTAATTAGTCCGTCAGATAGATTTGACGGCCTCTGTGGCGCAGTGGGCGAAGGTCCGCCTGAGACGCAGAAGGTTGCGGATTCGATTCCCACCGCGGGACAAATGTTTGCATGTTTTGCAGATATGTATGATATGTATGTATTTACAAAAAAAACTGTATATATGTAGAATATTAATCATGTGGTTTCCTTAATACAAGCTCTGCTTAGTTTGGGGCTGCATGATGCTGTATGATAACGTTATTTATTATTATTATAGATCAACAAAAAATATTGGACACGTAATTTTTTATTTATCAAATAAATAAAAATTGACGGAGATAAAGAGCGTCAAAGTTCGGGAGTGGGGGCTTGTAACGTCACGGCTAGGTAAAAAGTGTACTTAGCCGTGACGTCACGCGGACTTTGAACGCACACTATCTTTGTTATTCTTCGTTTAATTGCCAAAAGAAAAAATACGTGTCCAATATTTTTGAAAATATAAATGACGGACTAATTAGAATTTTTCAGTCGCCATCCCTATTTCCTTAACTCTTGGCTTGCTCAGTCGCCAGAAATCGATATTTTATTTCAAAAACTAATCTAAGTTATTCTTAGTTCGCTTATAAGTTTTTTTATGTTGATTCTAAACTATTAAGTAGATACCTACCTACCTTTTGCTTGAATATTTTACATGCAATACTTATACTGATTTACTGGGCGTGTTGGGTGTTGTTTTATTGAAAATAAATAAATATAAAAATCCCCATACCCATAAAAATACCCGTATGCCAAGCGTGAGGACTATGGGCAAATGAAATTTATTAAAACCAAAGCATACATACTTATATGTACACAGTTTTACACAATTTACAAAATTATGTTATATCCCCATTCTAAGGGTAGGTCTATGATGGCCTGATAGGCTGGTATTATTGATAAGATTTGTGAAACCCTATCAACAATTCCATACAACAGGCCTAGTTTAAAAAAAAAAACAGGATTTTGTTATTTTATTTTGATATGTTTGGAATTCGGTGAGCGTCACGGAGTGCAGTTGCATGCTCCGGCGCCGAAATAATCGCAAGGTCGCGTGTCGTAAGTACTTATCCAGTACACTCGCATATGAAATGGAGAACATTAAATTTTGTTTTCTTACAGTGTTTAAATAACTCATCATCATCATCATCATTTCAGCCATTTTCAGCCTACTGTTGGGCATAGGCCTCCCTTTGATTATGCCACTCGCCATTACAACAACAGCCTATTCAGTAAAAGTTAATAAACTCTTTAGCACTAAGCTAAAAGCCTTGTCTCAAGCGCAAAATGCTTAAGATGTAAAACATTGACTGCGGGCCTCCATGACGCTCCGCACCATGCACGAGCAGTAACTCGCGTCCTAGAGCTAGTGTGTTTTCAGCACTAAAAGTGTTATAAGATAATCTGCAATCAACTTTTTTTATGGATGATTTGTCAAATAGGCCATTCTTATTTACACTTCGAGTTCCGAAAACACAACTCTAGGGTGACTTGGAGCAGCTGGCCCTTCTCGGGCATGGCGCGCAGAAGCGTCATAAATCTCCTTAAATAATACGATGCAGACGGGATTTAAATCTCTGTGCAATATTTTCTCTTCAAGCTTACCGATTAATAATTATATCCTCTGTGGTAACCATTACATAAGATGACAAAAGCTTGTAAAACCAACTTAACTGTGAAAGGGTTTAAGGGGTTCCAACCACCATCTTCGAAACTCAAGCCAACCTCACCTACAAGTGGTGCACCCTGATAACTAATAAACGGGGCTCTGGCGGCCGGCTGATCGCGGCATAGCGCAGCCTAACCAGGACAGCTAAATTCCCTGACCGGGCAGCCGCGTCAGCGGTGCGAGAAACTGTGCGCTGCGATCCACAATCCGTATGCCCTACGTGGGGATTATGGTCGTATCCCCCTTGGTCGCGCTGGATAATATCACAATAATTATGCATTCGCTAACCGACTGTGACAGCACAAATCCACTCTCTCTGTGGGTCCGCTTTCCGCCCAGTCCAAATTCTTGAAAAGATTTCGATGTAAGATTGTATTGCGCTCTACATTTTATTCGAAGTTGAGTAATAATTTATAAACAACTTCTGATAATGAATGTACTAGAATTTCACGTGCTTGTCAACGACCGTAGCCTGTAGATCCGGTTGATAAGCGAGAAATTCTTAAAAATACTGTGTCGTCTGTTCGAGATAGTTGGCCAATACTGCTGTGATTGGTTAAGCCTCGTCCTTTAAAAATATTTCCAATAATAAGTATACATTAGGCGGCAGGTATATTTAAATATTATAAATCTATATTGAATCTATCTATTATCTATTTATATTATAAATTTTATAAATCATCAAGATTTTTTCCTCAGGTAAAAAAATCTCTTCTGTGTATTAGTAAATTAGCTTCATTATGGCGTACAAATATAAATTACCTCTGTGATCGTTAAACTGTTTAAATGATTATAACCTACATACCTTCTTATAAATCTCTCTAACCTACTTTAAATTTTAGTGTAGGCAGGTAAACCTAAGTATTAATTAGGTAACTTTTAGTTTCTCATGTAAGCGAAACAATCTTCTAACCTGTATATATGTAATATGTATTTATATTTTACTTGGGCTGGCCATATCTGCCGAAGAACCGATAACCGATGGGATAAACGAGTTCTTGAGTGGAGACCGAGACTCGGCAAGCGTAGTGTAGGACGCCCTCCGGCCAGGTGGAGTGACGATCTGCGCAAGGCTGCTGGTAGATGCTGGATGAATCAAGCTCAGGATAGGGCGCAATGGCGCTCATTAGGGGAGGCCTATGTCCAGCAGTGGACTGGTATAGGCTGATGATGATATTTTACTTGAATGAAACGAAATATACCTAAACATAATCTTTTTAATGATTTTGTAAACTTTTAAGACGCCATTTGATTCCAGGCATATTCACAATAAAATATTTGCTTATAACTGTACTGAATCAAGTTCTGTTTTCAAAAATAAAGATGCGGGCTAAAATGAGATTCAAAATCACATTTATTTTGTATATCCCGCTTTGGCCCGTTGAGCCATGGAGTTCGCAGGCCGAACCGGGTATAACTCGAGATTGTGTATGATAACAGGCATGTCAGTAAAATACCCACTTTGTGAAGGTATAAGGTTTTACTGACAATAATTTAGTAGTTTAATTAATCTTATTTAGACTTGCGAACTGATAGGTAGTAAAGCTAGGTACAAATTTGTATTTGCGTTATGAAATATGACCTCCTTTACGTAAAGAGGTCTAAGCACAGGTCAGTTTGTCTATAACTTTCGCAAGTGTCATTTGTTGGGTAAAAGCATACACTAACTCAAAGAGAGTGCTTGCTTTGAATAAATATCTATGCTTCATTTATGAAGCTAATTAGTTGCTGTGTCGTTTCTTCTTTAATGTTACAGAAAAGATAAAACGAGAGACAAAACCTATTGGCTGAAAAATATAATATTCTTTATTTTTGGTAAAATTTTCTTCATCATCATCATCATCATCAGCCTATAGCAGTCCACTGCTGGACATAGGCCTCCCCTAATGAGCGCCATTGCGCCCTGTCCTGAGCTCGACGCATCCAGCTTCTACCAGCAGCTTTTCGCAAATTTTCTTGGTTAAAGACAAATCCTCTGGCTTATTTGGTGTTTAACCAACATTGCACATTCATTGCCCATATGCATTGAACATTGTTCTCTAGACCCTAGACTAATCAACAGCTTGCATTCTGTTAAATGTCGATTCGATACAATGCTTGCTTTAAATATTAGGTAGATCAGAAAAAAACCTTTAGTGTATACCTATCGTCAAAAATCGAATTCGAATTTCAGAAAACTTTGATAGTTCAGTCCTAGTGCAACTCTATATAACATAAAACGAGTAAATTGCATTGTTTACAGAGTTTACACGTTACGTTCAGTATATGATGAAAATAAAAAAAAGAGTAAAAGACTTAAAGCTAAATTTATTTCACCTCACTCAGTTTTGATATGAATAATAATAAACCCCTTTATCAGCATGAGAAGTAAGTAACTTAAACATTGGAATATAGTTTCGTATCAGATCATAATCTCTCATTTTTAAGTAGGTACTTAAGTTTATTACTCTTCGTTTAATCAGACCCTAATGACTGACCTTTATAACGCCTGCAGGCTGTATTGAGAACAAAGATGAAGTGTAGGTAATTTTTATTCTTTATGTAAAGTTAGTGTTAGCAATAGGTCAAGTTGTGCCTCTGGCATCCTCCGTGTTTATGGTGAAACGCTAAAACGTCCTAAAAGAAAAATAAAATAATTTTATTTATAAATATTTATTTGTATGCGTCCGCACAGAAGTATCCCGGTTGTACCTTCAAGGGTTGAGTTCATAAAATCCTGCGTTAGTGCACTAAAGCTGTCTTAATTTTTAAAAGTCTCTAGAGTTTATGTTTTTGTTAGGTTTTTTTATAATGTTTAGATAGTCTTGCCCTAAAATTAGGCTAATGAGTAGTTTTAGGGTTTAAGATTACGGTCAGTCGGTTTCAAGGTCACTTGTATAATACACCATAACAGTGAAAAGTACTTATTGCATAACAAGGAGCGCGCTATGCAATATGTAGACAATAAGCAAACGTTGAGAATGTTTCTTCATGTGTGTAAACTTGCAAATTTTCTCATTGGGGTCTATTAGCACGTATTTTATCACAGCGATGATCATAAAATATCTTGCAATAAGATATATAGAATATTTTTTTTATTGTACACCAGAAAATACAAAACAGTATTCAGAAATATTTAAAATTATAAAAAGGGACAAGGTCTACAAATAAGCTGTAGATACTGTTTCGTTTTTTATGGTTGACGTAGTATATAATATCTCGATGGGTAGACGAATTGTTTGACGTTAAGAACTAACCTTTAGATAACCCATTAAAACTTCCATAGTAATAGGTACTCGTATAATAAACTAATATAAATGTTCTTGTGAAATAAGAGCCTGTTTGTTGTATAGAAGCATCACGTGCAGGGAGGTTGGCTTAGGTTCCAAAAAAGGAGGTTTGAACTCTTTACACCCCTATCTACACTACGCCTCTACACAATAAGCTTTGAGTTTAAGTTCAACCTTACCTAACAAGAACTCAAATCTGACGCTTAATGACAGATGACGCCAGTGCAGAATTACAATTTAAGAAATAAATATATAAACGCATGTGCCTGTATGTAAATAGGTTCTTGTTCTTTGCGGGCCAAAGGTCTACAAGCGAGGTTTGTTCTTTACCGGGATTGCAACATGCTGCATGACGGCGTCCCCACTCGTGTGTAAGACTCACTTTCTCCTCATTGTTCGGCCACTAAAATTACGCCGAATGATTTATGACGGCTGCCCGTTCACACAAAAACTGTTTCTTATGACCGTTATAACCTTCATATAAACAGAATGTGGCATATACCTAATTGGTATAGAAACTAAAGCCTTCGAACTCCATTTTATTACTGAACCGCTACTCAACTATCTAAAATGCTGCTATCCTTTAGAATATGTACTAAATGTAAATTTGCTTATCCATAAAATCTCAGATATTTGAAAAGCCTTTCGATATTCGGTTCTAATGTATCTTTTTTTCATACACATCGGCAGAATTGTACCGACTTCGACCACATCCTCTAAAGACTTGCTCATCCTATCCCTAAAATGGTTGCCTGGAAGAGATCATTTCTAGCGATAAGGCTGCCAATTGTTTACCTTCATATTGCTTAAACTAAGATAATTTTTGTTTTTCTTTTATGAATGACGTGATCCATAAAGTGTTATCAGGGGGTAATTAATAGACAAGATAACTCAATGCATTTTTTTCCCCCCACCTCACATTAAAACTAGAAGTAGCCTGTACGGATCCGTAGAAACGGTCCTGAAGTCAGCTTTTCACTATGGAATATATTACATCTTATATAATATTTGTATTTAATAATATTTTAGTACATTACTGCAGAGGCCAGCAAAAGAGGCATTAATGGACGTCTATCAATGCCTAGTTGTGGCCAAGGCTTGTATAGTACTTTTCTCAAATAATGCGCGGAAATTAAAACAAAATAGTTCCTAGACAGAACTTGTACATTTTTCAATAAACAGCATTCTATTTGCAAGCCAGTTCGAAATTTAATACACCCTTTGATTAGTTACCTCCTTGGTTGCCATGTTTCGGAGTAAAAAATCGTTCCATTTTTACATAACACCACAGATATGAGTTTTCATAGTAATTTATTTGGCTGCTAAACACGACATATATGAATTTTCATACAACTTTTGCCGGCCGCTGCTCGTATGTATTGAGCCAGTACAGCAATTTCGATTTATCTCGAAGAAGGTTGTCAAAATAATGCTCTAATTTCTAAGCATGTTTGAGAAATAATAATTATATCTTTCGTACATTTTGTACGAATCACGTCCCCGGAAACCGCGCCTCCTCCTGCCTCGCCCTCAGTTTAAATGGTCACGTGATGGGATTTAATGTATATTACATGCCATCACGTGATCATTTGCCATTTTTTCCCATAGTAAAAAGCAGACTTGATACGCAGCCGCTATGTGAACGGGCTATCAGCTACGGCCCTGTAATACGGAGCTAGTGTGAACGCGTTGTAATACTTTGTATGTCTGTATGTCATCATATAATGTCGTAATAGAAACATGTGGAGTGAGCTATTATTTCCTTAGCTTTGTCAATTTTGTCAACAATGGCATTGTACTAATATTTGGGTACACATTGTTATTTATGCAGCGCGAAGAAGCTTATAAAGGAGTTATTATCTTTTCTTGATAATAATAAATAATAATAATAAATAATAAATAATCCTGGACGTTATCACACAGTATCATGCAGCCCCAAACTAAGCAGAGCTTGTATTATGGGAACCACATGATTGTTAAACTACATAGATATTTTTTTTTTGTAAATACATACATATCATGTGTGATACATTAAATAATTTTGAAAATGATCGCAGTGTAGAGCAAGAGCTAGTAGGTAGGTAACCTACCTACTTTTTTATTGAATACTAGCTTCTGCCAGCGGCTTTGCTCGCGTGGTACCCGAATAAAAAGTAAGCCTATCAAATTTTTCCTGTCAAAATTTATATATAATGCAGTATGATTACATATTATTGTTAATATGTTTAACACACTAGCAGCTTTAAGCTGATTCTTGTATATCACAATATAATGTTTTTGGATGGTATGTTTAAAATAAAACCAAGTTTCATCTGAATCCGTTCAGCCGTTACGGAATTGATTGGGAACAAACATACTTATACACACAAACTTTCGCATTTACATGACACTTATAAGCGCATTTATACGCACACTTACTTATTATATTGTATTGAATTAAAAGTAGTATTTTTCATCATCATCATCATCATCATCATCATCATCAGCCTATAGCAGTCCACTGCTGGACATAGGCCTCCCCTAATGAGCGCCATTGCGCCCTGTCCTGAGCTCGACGCACCCAGCTTCTACCAGCAGCCTTGCGCAGATCGTCACCCCACCTGGCCGGAGGGCGTGCTACACTACGTTTGCCGAGCCGCGGTCTCCACTCAAGAACTCGTTTACCCCAACGGTTATCGGTTCTTCGATTCTCATGATTTGATATCGATTTTTCATGGTTATTTGCAAATTGTAACTTTCTAGTTAATAATATAAAAACTATTATATTTCCAATTATACGCCTCTTTGGCACTATTTTCATACAAAAGACATCAACGCGCACCTCGTTGCTGCTTCTTTTGTGACCTCTCATAGCTTTCGTGGTGAAGTTGTTAATTGTTTCATTGTCATCAAAAATATATTGTTTACTCTAAACTTAAAAAAATGATATCAATCTATGTACCTAAATAATATCAAAAACATTGTTAGACGTAAAAAAGGTATCAAAAATTGAGGACTATCGACGACTAAGAGCCAAGGCCCAGGTAGCTGCAGAGAGGAACCTCCTCACGATCCGTGCTGAAGCCAGCAAAACCACTCACCATCGCTCGTTCGCTAACACCGAGTTTGGACTTTTGAGATTCGTTAGTGACCAAGATTGAGCACCGTAGGTTAGGATGGGCAAAATTTAAAGCTGTTTTTAGGGGTAAAATAAAAATAAACTAATTCGGTTTAGCGCTGTCCTGCGCAGTTGATAGATAGTCTCGGAAAAACTTAAAAATGGCTCGACACATTTGTTTTTTTTTTAAAAAGAACCACCTTTCAGAACTGCCGAATAAACTAAGAAATCATAAGGGGTATTTTTGTAAAGGAATTGTCACATCGGATAATAAATCTATTTTAGGTGGTACGAACTTTTCCGGGTCAACTATTTTGAAATATTAAACCGAATCTTTTCGATTTAAAACAATTTGTAATAAATAAGTTAATTCGAATTGGCAAGGTACTAATATAACCGGTAAAGTAGTTAGCAACGCAAAGTTAGCGTGTCGGAGTTGTTGCACAACTGTACAAGAATGGTGCCTCGGAGATTACTGAGTATTACTTACTTAAGATGCTAAAGAAGCGCTCTATAGTATTTTGTGTAGGCTTAAATAGGTCTAGGAACAAAACAAGCTCGGAGTTATGTACCTACTGTTATACCAAAACTGGGTAAATCTGCTTCCAATGATGCGTTGAAAACGTTTGTTCTATGAGTTAATTATATTATAGTTTTTCATTGAATTGCTTAAAAAGTTACGTCATAATTTCGCTCAACAGCTTATGAGACATCCCAAGCACAACAATAATGATAATTTTTGCTCTTTGCCATGCTATGTACAAAATAAGTTTTTTTAGAGAATAGTTTTGAATTGTGGCTTAAATCCTTTTGAAATAACATACCTACCTTTTGAGGTTTCCAAAACTCATTGAATAACAATGAGATTTTTCGAATATGGATGAGTTTTTTTCATAAAATGAACTGCATAGATGGTGAAACATTTTTAAAAAAATCTAATATGCTAAAAAAATCGAGTCTCATATCAACTTATTAAAAACATCAAAAAACTATACAATATTGCTGCATTGGAATTTAGCGTGGGATGGATCGATAATGCCTACTGACCCTTGACCTGACCCCATGGTAATGAAAGATCAACTATTGATTTATTATTCAATATTTATGTAATCTAGCAGAAATAATCGGAAGAATATTAAGGACAAAACATTCCAAATGTCAACTAATAGACACTGTTAATTCAAGGTTTAGTTGAATTTGGGAACTGCATTATTCGGTAAATATAATATTTTGGGTCATAGAATCTATGAATATTTATTTTATGACCAGGGCCGATACGTCCAAATCATCGTTTATGTTCAAAGAGTCATAACTATTTATACTAGTTGTAATAGTTAGCTAATTTTGATTAAATTGGCACTCATATTTTATTCTTTATTTTAAAATTTTGGTTTAAAAAACAAAAAGTTTGCAAGTAGCCCGGTCAAGTTAGCTCAATAAAAGGGGTACATTTACAGTTATTTGTATTCGGCTAAAAATTAGTACGAATGTTAGGGACACCATTATAAATGAAATGTTAAAAGTCCCCATCGATCCCACGACTGCAAAAAAATATATACAAGGTCAAAGATCACAAGAATATTTTCAGCGAAACTATATAATAAAAATAGGTTACACAAATTATATTTTGTGAAATTTTTTGGTAGCGATCAGACACAATTTCCATGATTTTTTCCTCCATTAGAAGTTGTCTGGTTTAATAAATAGGCATGATTAGTGCTACTCGTGCGAAGCCAGGGTGGGTCACTGGTAAGTGTATAAATGAAATGAATAAATAATGCTGGACACTCACACAGCATCATATAGCACCAAACTAAGCAGAGCTTGTATTATGAGAACCACGTGATTGATATACTACTTATATACTTTGTTGAAAAACATACATATTCGACATAGAAAACACACAGACTCGAGACAAATATCTGCAGATATGCAAACTTATATCCCGCGGCGGGATTCGAATCCGCAACCCTCTGCTTCCCAGGCAGACCTTCGCCCACTGCGCCACAAAAGCCGTCAATATAATAATTGTTATTTGAACTTACTTAACCCCCTTATTCATATACAAATGTCATTTGCTTGAAAAACAAAGCTGATCCCAGAGTTGACATGATATTTTAACGCCATTTTAGCGATCTGAGGTTTATAGAGCTGTTGTGATTAGGACCGTAAGCTTGTAACTTAAATACTGAAGCCTATAATTGTTAAGTCATTCATCTGTGAATGTTATTAACATCGGAAGTAGGGGTCAAATGTTACGTGTTGATATTAAACATTATTACCTGCTTGTGAAATCTAAACATAGAATGGTTTGACATTTACCTGTCCTGTCCGTTTAGCTGACTTCGAAATAGGAGGAGGTTTTCAATCTTTTTAGTGGATATAGAAATCACCGGCACAGCTAAATTCTTCATGGAATTATATAAGTACTAACTTACAAAGGAAAGTCACGCTTTTTGATATAAATCTGTGATATTTTTTTAGCTAATAGGTATTGTGTCTCGTTCCCTTTTTTCTGTAGGTAAAAGATAAAGATAAAAGATATCAGTTAAGTTTTTAGACAATTTACAATGTTACATGATTCTGATGTTTATAAAAATAAGGTCTCTTCACATTCAGATTTTTATGTCTTGTATGACGTACAAATAATTTAGGGCCGTTCTTATAAAAATCTGTCTTACAATTTACAATGTTAAATGATACAGATGTTTAAAAAAATCAAGTCTTTTCACATTCAGACATTTATGTTATGTATGACGTACAAATAATTTAGGGCCTTTCTTATAAAAATCAGTCTTACAATTTACAATGTTAAATGATACAGATGTTTAAAAAAATCAGGTCTTTTCACATTCAGACATTTATGTCTTGTATGACGTACAAATAATTTAGGGCCTTTCTTATAAAAATCTGTCAAAAGATAAATGATGCTTGAACTAGTGCCATCTCTTACCGTTGGATATTGACAAACAGTGACAGGGAAGGGGGGGGACAGGTTGTGGATCGCACCGACGCTGCTGCCTATAGGCGGTGGTCAGAACTTTTAGCTGTGCCGGTGTTAGGCTGTGCATTTAGCCGGCTACCACAGCCTCGTTTGTTAAGCTATTGCATAGCTTCTATCGAGGGCCTTGAGCGCGGGGACCGAATCCAGAAATTCCGTAACGAAAAAAAACCTCACGCTCCCCACTCCGACGGGCACGGAGGTGTGGCTTGAAGGCCGTGCATTGTCTAACGTCGTTTCTTTTTGGTAGTCTTCGACACGGTGTTTGTGTGCGTGCAACTAGACGTATTGTACCTACGACTCTACGAAGCTCGTTTATTTAATAAAAGAAAAAAAAATGTTTTCTTATCGGTCACCACGCTCAAAAAGTGTAACTTGAATTAATATCAAAGAAAAAGAAATACAGCATAAATAAAATAAATAAATAATTATAATTGCATAAGTTGATACAAAATGCTATGCAATAGCTTTACCGCGGCAGTCCCCGAGTGCCACACGTCTTTTTTTAATTAGTAGGGTGAACCAAGTGCATGTAAGGATGGCTTGGATTGCAAAGATGGAGATAAGGTGGTGCCAGGCTTATTGGCTTTGATTCGTTGGCAAAAGAAAATATACAGAGCCTCGAATACAGGCGTCGAGTTTCCAGACTGTCGGTTTTCTACAAACGCCATTTGATGACTGTTCAAAAGATGTTTATGACCTGATCCTGCCTTCTCCCTTTTATTACCAGACCAGCAGGCGTACTGCAAAGTACCACCCATACGTGGTTGACAACTCACCTTGTCGTACCAAACGATTTGCTTCCATGTTTATTGTTAGTACTAGTAAGGAATGGAACTTGCTTCCGGCGTTAGTTTTCCCGGACTCGGATCTTGGAGTCTTCAAATCCAGAGTGAATCAGTTCCTTCTAGACAAGAGTGCTCCATCTTAGACCACATCTTCACCTGTCTCAGGTGTGATAGTGGTCAAACGCTTGACTATTTTATGTACAAAATAACCCTTCACACCACGTCCGTCCATTTTGCTTTTGAGTCCAAATTCACACCCGAAACATGCAGACAGAAGTCGCGCCTCTTGTCAGTAGAGGGTCAAACTTAAAGATGCTGTTCGGATTATTAATCATCTCAAAAAATCTCTTTCAATAAACAAAATTAATGAGTTGAGCAGACATCTCAATTTATTACACTTAACCAGATTAAAATCGACCTTTATACAATGTTGCAGAAGCATTTTTACTTGTTATTTTAAAAATATATTAATTTAACAGCTTGTGCAAAGTAACTGAATGAAATGAATAATGTATTGATAATACCTACATTATTTTTAAATGATATTATTACTATTTGACTCCTTTTTATTTGAGAAATAGTTTAATAGTTTAGAGTTCTTTGACATAAAAATGTTTCTATGCAAACTCTTTGGTTTTTTGTGAAAGGCTCGCCCGGGGAAGTATGGCAGTACATATTTTTGACGTGAAGCTGTTTTGTTGTGTTTTGGTCTGAAGGGTCTGAAGATTGAAGGCATGAAGATATGCCTCATGTTAATGGAGAGGCTTATTTACCTTCATGCCTCAAGTGGATGGACACAGGGCTTCTTAGGGCACTTCCAAAAATCGTGATCTACGATGCAATGCTTTGTGATAGGTAATGGTTACCACCTACCAACAGGTTGATGGACACAGGGCGTTGCATCGTAGAGCACGTTCCAAAAAGCGTGATCTACAATGCAGCTTAGTGATAGGTAATGGTTACCACTTAACATCAGGTGGGCCATGTTCTGGCTCCCTCTTTAAGTACCATAAAATTAAACATGTTTTGTGGTATGTTAATGTATGCATGTATCACCGGCACCCACACCTTTCAAACCGAAACACAGCACAGCTGCTTCACGGCAGAAATAGGCATGGTGGCAGTACTTCCCCGGACGAGCCCTTTACAAAGAACTCTACTTCAACTAAGCTAAGACAGTACTAAGTTTTGCGATCTACCTAATTTAAGTTTTATTGTTTCCAAATAAATAAATAAGTTTCCTAACTGGGTAGGTTAGGTACCAACTGAGCGAAGCCACGATCAAATGCTAGTATTGTTGCGAACTGCAAAACTAACTATTTACCTTGAGTAGGGTAATTATTAAAGTCTAAAATCACATTCGCTAGTTAGGTCAAGGCATTTAAAATGCCTTGATGTCAATTTTCAAATATTTGTGCCATTTTGTTTTTGTTTAACGTTGTGATTATCGATTGCCGGCTGTCAGCACCACTCGATTAATCGAATCGATTGATAACATCGATTGTGACGTAATTTCCGCAGCATGCAATTATTTATACACCAATTATGAGAAAAATATTTGTTTCGGATGTATTTTCATCACAGGTAAATATAGAAGACAACTAGATAAAGCCTTAAAATTCACAATGTTCTGAACGTCAACTCATACGGCTTATCTCTACTTTCTTATGTCTATATATTATTTCCTAGAAAGGCATGCATACTTTATCTCAATCTCAATGCGATTTCTGCGACTTCGTACCAGGACATTTGTATGAACCTGCATAGAAATTTGTTCGAGCGCCCTGGTACGATTAACTTTTTGAAGTCGCATTGATATATGTATACATCCCTTTCTAACTGATGATATTGGACATAAGAAAGTAGAGATCACCCGTATTGAATTTTAAGACTTTATCTAGTTCTATTCTATATCTGTGATTTACATACCGACCTATTCGTATCCGAATTAAAAAAATATATTTCAGAAACAGAAAGTATTTGAGCTACTGATTTTGATACTTTTTGATACTACTGATTTTGGCTTATTATTTTCAATGATTAAATGAAAGAATGCAATGCAAGAAATTTGACGACCTCTGTGGTTCAGTAGACGTAGATTCGTCTGAGACACAGAATGTTGCGGGTTCGATTCCCGCCGCGGAACAAATGTTTGCATTACCTACAGATATCAGTATTGATTTGGCTGTTTTCTACTATTTTGTCAGCCTATGGTAGTAGACTGCTATAGACCAATGATGATGATCATACAACTGTATATTATTAAAAGTTGATATTTCGTTAATATTCATAATTTTGGCATTGCATTCTTTTCGATTATGAACGTAATAATTCATAGTAAGGACATCTCTATCATCTAAGCGAATAAGTACTTACCTCCTTGTAGATTCAAGATAATTCAAATTAGGAACAATACAACCTTATTAGACCGTTCATTTTAAATGTTGTTTTGATTTGATTTTATGATTGCCCGATTTGCTAATCATCAGCCATTTTTTTAATTTTAAAATGTAGTAGAAAATCTTTTTTTACACTTTTGTTTTAAAATCTTAGGTACCTACATCTTTTAATTTTACTTTTTCATTTAGATTCAGCTGAATATTTATTATTAATAAGGGGGATACGTCCATAATCCCCACGCTGGGTATGCGGGTTTCGTTGAAAGCTGACGCTGCTGACCTTCAGCGGCCAGGGTATTTAGCCGTGCTGGTTCTAGGCTGCGTTATGCCACAATAAGCTGGCCGCCAGAGCCCCGTTTATTAGGAAAGGTAAGTTGCTTACATACTTATTATAGAATATTATCGTAAATTGATGTACAAGACGAATATTACTCAATTAATACTAAGTCCAAGGAAACGAAAAACGGCCAAGAGGCAGCAGCCCGATGCGTTGGTCAGACCAGATCCGCAGCACACTCGACCTCAACATGCCGGAAGCTGTGCATGCTGCTAAAAACCGAAACAAATGGCGCAACATCGTACGGGAGAAGATACTTCAGTGATGGGTCACGACCCCCAGCACTGGGGAAACGACGCAAGGAGGAATACTAAGTCCAGCAGTGGACTGATATAGGCTGATGATGATGATGTCGTCTCCGCAGAGATAATTATGTAGAAAAATATAAAAATCAGAAGATTAAAGATGTTTAGACACGTTATACGACATCATGACAGCTTTATACACAATCATAAAGGGAAAAGTAGATGGAATAAAGATTGGGTAAGACCTATTCAATTTTCAAGTCAGAAACGTGGACACTTACAATAGCGGCTAGTCCACCAATTCAATATCGCTTGGCGAGCTATAGAACGAGCTGTCCTCGGAGTTTCAACCGAATCTGCAACGAGAATTTCCGACATAGAACTAAAGTTGTCGACATAGCTTATAGTTTAGGGGAGATGATGATGATGATCATGATGATGATGATGATGATGACGATAAATATTAATTCGATACCCCTGAAACAAAAAACCTATATTACAAAATCGTATTACGTTACCGAATGTACAGTCACGCACTAATTGCATTAGTGCGATCGTGCGTCGGATTCAAATCAAATGTAACAGTTCACGCTTGACGGACTAATAGATATTTCAATTTGAAAATTGAATCATTTTAAAAAGAGAACATCACAATCATTTAAATGCTCAATCATAAATTAATGTGATGTAAGATTGCATTATTTAAATGTATTGAGATGAAATAAGTATTTCAATCAGATTTATAATTATTTCTTTAGATGACAAAGAAGCTTAGGTTGAAACTGTCTTCAACTCCCTGAAAAGCAATGTAATGCTTAAGAATAATACATTGTAACAAAGACGTTAAAATATAAGCCAAACAGAATTTCTTGCCAATTTTTCTCTATTTGGTCGCTTTATGAATAGGTGAAAATAAAAAAAAATGACAATTTAAGGTGTTCCTTACTAAATATATATTTTGAATCTGAATTTGAATATGACAACCTCGGTCATCATTGAATAAATTAAAAAAAAGTGTGGAATTATACATTTTTTTAAATTGATAGTAATATTAACTGACGAAATAATAGAGTTTCACACGCGTAGTTTTGAATATAGTTAATAGGCAGCCTGATCAAACATGACATTTGTGATTGCAAAGTCTATATTTGATAAGATTATCTCATTCACTAATAATAAGCGTGAAATTGGTCCTAATCAAAATTATTTGCGTTATTCCACTCAATTAAACCTGATCAAACATATAAAGTTTGCAGTTCAATATTGGCTGATTGACCGCATGGTTTCGATGACGGCCTTCATTTTGTTCTATAGACTAGGATTAAACCATAAAAACTAGTGAATTAAATCATTACCCTTCTTTGCAGTCATTTAAAAAGACAGAAATATTTTATGCACTATCATTACAAAGTCAAGTCAAAACTATATTTGAACAATAGTTTTTGTATCTATCTATTCAGCCGGAAACACACACTGCTGAGTTAAAGCTTCTTCTCTATGACGCCACTCCTGGAGTTCTTGTCCCAGTCGGATTCACTGCTCTCCTACTGCCTTCTCAATATCCTCCGACCAACGGGTAGGTGGTTTGCCTAGAGGCCGCCGCACATTTCTTGACCACCATTCGGTAACTATTTTGGTCCATCGTTCGTCATTCCGTCGGGCCAGATGTCCTACCCATTTCCACTTCAATCTCGCAATCACTAAACAGACCTACATCTTCAACCTTAATGCAGCATTGAAAATCGATGTTTGGTAAACGGTCTACGAGGTACATGATTTTCTAAACATAAATTGCACAGAACAGAAAACGCTACGTCTTATAACTTTGGGTAATATTGTATTTACAAGAAAACGTTTATTTACTGAGTGTAATTGTCACTTACTGTAATATATGGGACGAGGGCGATGTGGCTTGTTGCCTGTCATAATGCTACGACATTACAATTATTCCGTTTGTTCAGATAACAGTGTCGCACGCGACTGTCCTCAATGTCACTTCATCAGTAAACTGGGTTGAGATTCCGGGGAGATTTTTCTCTGTTTATCATATTATGGAAAACAGGTTGTATAGAACATATTGGAAAATAATAACTTGGGTTAAGAAACACTTAATTGGCAGTTCCGTAATACATAAAAAAAAATATACGCGTCGACTTGAGAAGCTCCTCCGTTTTTATCGTCGGTTAAAAAAGGACCGTCTTCCAGAGGATTTCAATAGATTCGACTATAAAAGTTGTAGATGCATCTTTATTTTTAGGGTTCCGGATAGAGTGCGGGCTTTGAATCCATACTCATCAAACCGAAACACAGCAATGCTGAAATCGAAGCTCGAATATTTTAACTTGTCTAACGTTAGCGTGTACAATATAATTTTGGACGATGACAACGCGTTATTTGTAACTACGCTTTTTCATTGGCCAAAGATTCAGTTCCAACCATGGGTTCAGCTTGGGTTCCAGCTTGGGTACCAACCATCTTTGGAACCCAAGTCAATATCAGGCTCGTGGTACACCCTGCTAACTAACTAACGGGGCTCTGGGAGTCGGCTGATTGTGGCATAGCGTAGCTTAACACCGGCACAGCTCAATTCCCTGAGCGCCGCGCCGACGGGCAGCAGCATCTTTGGTGCGAGAAGCTTGTTCTCTGCGATGTAAAACCCGCATATCCAGCGTATAAATATGGGATCATGGGTTCGCTTCTTATTAGTGGAGACTTTTGTCCACTAGTGGTCTAATGAAGGCTGATTGTGGTTACGATACGATCGTCATACGTCGGCCTCTGTGGTGCAGTGGGCGAAGGTCCGCCTGAGACGCAGAAGGTTGCGGGTTCGATTCCCGCTGCGGGACAAATGTTTGCATGTTCTGTAGATATTTGTCTCGGGTCTGGGTGTTCTCTATGTATGATATGTATGTATTTACAATATATATGTGTGTGTGTGTGTAGTATATCAATCATGTGGTTCCCATATTACAAGCACTGCTTAGTTTGGGGCTACATGATGCTGTGTAATAACGTCCCGCATTATTTATTTATTTGCAATCTCGAAAAATATTGGACACGTATTTTTCTTTTGTCAATTAAACAAAAAATGACAAAGATAATGTGCGTTGAATTTCCACGTGACGTCACGGCTTAGTATGCTTTTTACACAGCCTTGACGTCACGAGCCCCCACTCCCGAACTTTGACGCTCTTTATCTCCGTCAATTTTTATTTATTCGATCAATAAAAAAATGCGTGTCCAATATTTTATGTTGATCTATCTGACGGACTTATTAGAATTATAATTTTTTAACCCAGTCATCATCCATATTCATGCTTCCGAACCTACTTCGCCGGATACAATTACAAAGAGCCCTAAAGCACTTTCGGTACATACCTATTTCTAGGCGAAGACTATAATCATAGGCCTTTAAAGGTTGATTACAAACAGAATAACAATAAAACCACTAAACGAGCGGACTTCCTAACATCTTTATGTAGCCATTATTCAAATTAATGTGGTTAGTTGAAACACAGATATAAATCAGCTAGATATTGTAAAACCTTTGTATTAATTTAACAAGCGCTCGTGGCGTGGATTTACTTCGGTGTTCAGTAGATCATGATGGGTGACCGTTTTGGTGGTCTTTAGATCTGAGGGCTTCCGTACTTCGGAAGGCACTTTACAATGTTGGTCCCTACTTTTCAGTCGCTAAGCCATGTCGGTCATTATAAGTAATTATATGATAAATTAAAAAAATGCTTACTATTTAAAATAACTCTTAAATCCAGCAAGGTCGCTGGCAAAAGCTAGTAGTATTAATATGAAAAGATTCGTGAAATGACTAAATGAAAAAAGCTCGTCCCATTGTCGACCACATCCTTGCCCACGCAAGCCTCGAGGTCAAGAGTTGGCCCATTGTAAATAAAAAAAAGAATAACATAAATATATTTATAATGCTGTATACTATCACATATCTAGTCCCAAACTAAGCAGAGCTTGTGTTATGAGAACCACATGACTGATATATTTTTTTGTAAATAGATAAATATCATACACGCTGCTATATCAATTAAAAACTTTTTAAATAAATGTTTGTCTCGCGTCGCAACCTTCTGAGTCCATGGTGGGTCTTTGCTCACTGCGCCACAGGTCGTCAATGAAAATCTTTTTAAGTAACTTATAATAAGAACTTTATTGAGGACCATACAGATGTTTACATACTTAAACATATCAATATCAACGATACATGATACCTTAATCATAAAGGAGAATGCCGTCTGATGTATGGCGCTCGGTACCAAGACTAAAGTGAGTGCGTCAAAAAATATCCAATAAGTTTTTAGTCGATTCTACTGTCAAAATAATTCAAAATGAGGGTTATTGCCATAGTAACACTTTACATCAATGTTTATTGCCATAGCAACGTATATACCATTGGTTGATGCAGTATAGTGTATAATAAAATAGTATAACAAAATATTTTTTTTCTTGATTATTAATCCCGTCGGTCTGTAAAACTAAAGAAAATGTTAATGTCATTTATAAAATATAATAAATTTTATGGGATACGTTCGGTTTTGACGCAATTGGTACGGGTTCTCGGCATTCTCCTTTACCTATAGAAGGTCCTAACAAATGATAGGAAAGGTTTATTCTTCCACTACAAGTCATATCCATTTAACGCTAAATCTGTGGCTTCGGAGATTACAAACAAACGAAGCTAAGAATTGACTACAACATTACATTATGCAATAGGTAATAGTTGGGGAGACCATTTTTTTCATCTTGAACGACGGTTGTCATTTTTATTATATTTTATTTTCTAGTGTTTTTCTAATGTATGTCGTTTATTAGTCATGGTATTATAACCGTTATACGTTAGTTATAATATAATATAATAATAATGCTGGACATTATCACACAGCATCATGTAGCCCCAAACTAAGCAGAGCTTGTATTATGGGAACCACATGATTGATATATTACTTAAATAGATTTTTTTTTGTAAATACATACATATCATACATAGAAAACACCCAGTCTCGAGACAAATATGTGTAGAGCATGCAAACATTTGTCCCGCGGCGGGAACCGAACCCGCAACCTTCTGCGTCTCAGGCGGACCTTCGCCCACTGCGCCACAGAGGTCGTCACTGCGCCACAGAGGTATTAGGACACAAGTATTAGTGAAATGGAATAAAAGAAGATTGAACGAGAATTCTCTGATGAAGAAAATTGTGTGCCGATCGTTTTTTGTTATATTCGCCATGGCTATAGCAGAAATCAGGACCTGAGTGAAGACTGGACGACTGGACTTATAAACCGTACTACGTTGTCGCATATTATTATGAACATTATACTTGATACTGGCGAAATTGTGGAAACTATCCCAGAAGCCAATTAATAAAGAAGTGTGTAATAGTTAGAACTGTAGGTACCTGTATAATAAAGTATCTTTAGGTACAATATCTGATTTATTTGTTCTTCTTCTTCGTATGAGTTGGCCAAATCGGGTGTCGTACCTAACACTATATTGATCATCACATTAAAGGTGGCTTTTAACTGGGGTGTAATGTATATTAGTTGTTAACCTATGAAATTGGCGTTTTGTATGGAGAATTCAGAGGAAATTGATTTCTCTATACATACATTTTTGTTTTTTTTTCTGGAACTACTAATCTTATTCTTCTAAAAGGTGTGAAAAGTATGTGTAGTCTTATTTAAGAAAGAAACACATAAAAAATACTACGAATTTAAGCATTGAAAGAAAAAAAAAACACGTGTTGTCACGTGAAATAAACTGTTTTTAAGTTTTATTTTTGCTGCTGATATTCCGAAGAATTGTAATTTATAGAATTTTCAATCTTAGCAATAATGTTATGTTCAGAAAATAAATTAATTTTGTTTAAGAATGTTGAATTATTAACAAATATACTGTTAATATTTTTCACCAGTGTAAAGAGTCCTTCAAAAAAGAAATAATCTCAGCATTACACAACCCTATGGTTGTGTGACGCTGAAATTATTCCTAACCTTCTAAGTACCTAATTGAGACCTAAATCAGTGGCTACAAATCTACTGTTCAAACTTACAGACACACACACATAATAACACACACTCACCCGGGTGAGTTCCCTCTGTGATAACCAGACTCTTACGATACTAGGTGGAACATGGAAACTCACCCCTCACACTTACACACCTTCACACATTACACTTTACATTTCTTACACCCACAAAAATGCGTATCTATCTATATATAGTATCGCAATTAATGTATAACCCTTAATTATCTTTTTCTCTAAGAATACGACTTTTTAAAAATCTTGTTTACCTACATAGTACGAATCTATTATAGGCATTTAAGATTAGTCTACATTATTCTAAAATTTTATATATTCAGAGTGATGTTGATTCTGTGATTATAAAAAAAAAAGAAATAGGCTGGTGTGGTTGTTGTTGTTGATGGGGTACACCCTATTTAAGAGGTTCCCTTACACCTCATAATGTCTTGTAAACACAATTCCATTGATACATTTTCCACATCTCAGCTTTGCACCTCCTTTTTTTTCGGTGTGAAAATGCTCTACGCAATTCAAACTCGGGGAGAATTGGAGGGGTCTGTCGGGCTCTCCGCCAGCTACCTACTAGCTGTCGCTAGATCAGCGGCCTACCGACTAAAAACACACCGTGTTCCTTCACTCACCGTAGTGCTAGTGTATCATCGAACCATTCATCGCCTGATGAAGCTTGACGGTGCAGTAGCAATTAACGGGGTCATGGGGTCCCGGTAGGATTCTACCACGGCCCCGTCGGTAAAGCTTTGCACCGCCTAACCTAACCGCCCGTTAGTTTGTCAGTGAGTGGCCTAGAAAATCTAAAACGTGCATTACCAAAGCGCTCTTCAAAACGCCTAATGTGTACACTCATATGGATCTCAATAGGTATAATTTGCATTGTTGTGGTAACATTGGTGGACTTGTCAGATTCGTATCATGACCACACACAGTGCACAAAGACTTTGATTATAACATTATGTTGTAATGCTATTATATCAGACATTTCAGTATTGTGTGGCAAATCTTGATCAGCACCCTGCCTTGAGCAGTAATTTATTGTGCAGACAGTGGTTCTAAAACTTTGATTACGTTTGAGTTCTAGTACAGATATTAGACATTTTTATGTATAAAAAAAAGAAAATCGGTCCATGATTGACGGAGATTTCGGCAAACATACATAAATAAAGATTGTGACGAATTGATAACTTTCTTTTTCTCTTGAAGTCATTTCAAAGGTTCTATGATACAAGAAAGGAAATGTTTGAGAGCCATTGGCTAAACAGATTCAGATAAGCTAACTACGGTCATGTTGAATCAGTTTGCTATGAAAAGGTCGTGAGACCTTCTTGGATGGACCTTCTGTGTTTGGTTCTTTGATCTGATTTGACGGCCCGATAGATGACTCTCGTCACGACAACTTAGGCTTTTTTCATCTAATCTAGATGATTTTTACAGCTTCAAGGTGCAGCCTTTAGTCACTGACCAGGACGCCTGGGATATAGTTATCAGGCAGACCCAGCCTAATCTAGCTAGCCTAATCGTCCTTACCCACAGAATATATGTACTTACATAGTCAATATGTGTGGAGCAACGTAGTGTAGGATGCCCTTCGGCCAGGTGGAGTCATGATTTCCGAAAGGCTGCTGGTAGAAGCTGGATGCGTCGAACCCAAGACAGGGCGCAATGGCGCTAATTAGGGGAGGCCTATGTCCAGCAGTGAACTGCTTAAAGATGCTGCTGATGATAATGATGATGTGTGGAGCTGTCTTAGCTGCGGGTTTCCTCACGATGTTTTCCTTCACCGTTTTGAGCACGTAGTAATACGCACAAATTTGGTAAATAATGAACCCGCAACTTTTTGCGTATTAGCCGGCTCTCACCCACTGCGCTAGATAACATTGAGCAAGCCACCTAATCATTTAGTTATTTTTATAAATCATTCATAACATTGCTTCGTGGTTGTAGAGTTCTTTGTGGAGTACTCGTCCGGAGAAGTACTGCCACCATGTCTATTTCTGTCATGAAGCAGCTGTGCTGTGTTTCGGTTTAAAGGCTTTGGGTGCCGGTGAAATTACAGGCACAAAGGGCTTTTAACATCTTCATGCCTAAGTTGATGGACGCAAGGCGTTGCATTGTAGAACACGTTTCAAAAACACGTGATCTACCATGCAATTGCTTGGTAATGGTTACCACTTCAGCGGGGTGATCGGCTAACTCTGTTGCAAACAGAAATGATTGACACCAAAGAAATAGGACAAAAGCATAGAAGAAGTCTTAAAATTCATTTATGATCTGAACATTTACTCAGACGGCTGATCTCTACTTTCTTATGTCCATATATGTTAGCTAAAAAGAGATGCATACTTTATCTCAATGCGATTTCTGCGACTTCGTACCAGGGTATTTGTATGAACCTGCATAGAAATTTCTTCGAGCGCCCTGGTACGATAAACTTTTTGAAGTCGCATTGATATATGTATGCATCCCTTTCTAACTACTAATATTGGACGTAAGAAAGTAGATATCAGCCGTATTGAATTTTAAGACTTCTATCTAGTGGTCTTCCTTTCACCGTGGTCGAAATTCAATGAACGTCAATTGACAAACTGTCACAGTTTGTAAAAACAGGATCGGTGTCAATCATTTCTGTTTGCAACAGAGTTAGCCGATCACCCCGCTGGTGCGCCATGTGCTTGTTACATCTACAAATAACGATTACGATGAGCCTGTTATGTCCCACTGCTGGGCAAAGGCCTCCACGATCACCAGTCATCGATCCTGAGCTATTTGTACCCACGCTCTATCGAAGGTGTCTAGCTTATCCCGCCATCTTTTCTCGGTCTGCCGCGGCACCGTCTAGTGTTATCAGGGCTCCACTGGGTTGTTATCTTAGCCCATGAGTCATCGCGCATGCAACAGACATGACAAGCCCAGTTTCGCAACCTTTAAAGCGACATCAGCAATTTGGGTTCTGGAGCGCAGAATTGTGTTACGTATACGGTCTGTGCACTTCACACCCAGTATACTGCGCTCCATTGCTTGCTGACAGATCTCAAGTTTGTACGTTTGGGTGTTAGTAAGGGACCAAGTCTGGGCGCCATATGTTAGTATGGGGAGGATACACATGTCTATCTACAAATATCATAAAATAAATTACAGTATAAATTTTGACTAACAAAAGCTAATTGTTTTGTTTCAGGGTGGAGGGCGAGGTGAGAGCTCGGAGGCGGCATGCGCGTGCGACGGCCGGCGCGCCGAGCCCGCGCCCGCGCCTCACCCCCTGCGAGCGCTCGATGACATGCCGCCCCCTTTACTCAGGTAACCCCACTAATTTGATCTAAATATATGAAATGGTATAACTGACTGATTTACTGGGTAATATATCAACGCCCAGCCCAAACCACTGAACCTAGAGATTTGAAACTTCAGGTTTAAGAATCTTTATTTCTCAAAAGAATAACATTATTCACTTACTGAGAAACATACTTCTAAATAACATAAACATTTATGGGCTAAACGTACTTACAATTTACTTTCATTTTTTAGTGAAGGTAGATTCTCGATTGTATTACTCTGCTAACAAAATTGACAAACTTGTCACATAGATACCAAAATAATGTAGGCATCTACTAAGAAAGGATTTTTAGAAATTCCACCCCTAAGGGGGTAAAATATTCGATGAAAGTTTGTATAAAAGTCTGTTAGTTTCTAAGTGCCGACAATTCAAAGTGTCTCAATGTATTTGGTAATTTCATCCCCGAAGGGGTGAAAAAGGGATATATATTTGATAAAATTCACATTACGCGAGCGAAGCCGCGGAGGGAAGCTAGTTACTTACCACCACCACTGATTAATTGGATTGAGCTAAAATAGTGGGGATACAGCGTAGAACAAGTAGACCAAAATAGACTAAAGTCTATAAAAAATGGTTAAAAGGTGTTTGTGCAATCAAGGTCAAACATAAGTGATCCGTGCCGCTAGCCGTACAACCCTGTTACTGTTAGTCCTTTTTTATATTCAGTCATCATTTTGCTGGAGATATCCATTCGAGAGAATACAAAAATCACAATAATCTCTATTTGTCATGGTATCCCATATCCATCGAGGAATCAATCCTCGATGCCTACTTATAGCCAAACGTGGAAAAAAACATTGTGCACCAAAAACTCGGCGCTCGTTGCATAATGCGCCGACGAACACTTTTCTTTTTTTTATATTCAAGCGATCTATCATATTTATTATACATTGTTGCAAATTTGGCATCGCTAACTATTTATTTGCCGAGGGAGACCTAATTTGGCCCACGCTTAGCACAGACAAAATCAGCTCCACAGTATCAGGATTTTAGGGATGGGTAGGCACGCGGACGGGTTTGTTTACCTATCAGTGTTTAGGTTACTTACCACTTTCCGCTTGTCTACCCAAACCTCCTATTTGTGTTGTTTTCTGTTTTAAATCTTGTTACTTTGTTCCTTTACCTACCTTGTTTGTGCTGTTACTCTTGTGTTAATTTTGTGTTAATGTGTGCCAAATAAAGATTTTATCTATCTATCTATATATTTGAGACCATAAAAAACTTATGAAAACCTGCTAACAGCACACACTGAACTGATCCCAAACTAGGCAGAGCCTATGGTTACCAGAAACTGATAAAAATACATAAATACTTACAAAACACTCAGCCACAGAACAAAGAACAGTCGTAATATTTAAAATTCTTTATAAAATTACCATTGCTGCTTTGTTGTTGTTACCTACCTATCTTTTTACTCTTTATTGTTTAGTTTTTGTGATTAGTAACATACTCATCTGCTAACTTATCGTCCTAACGCATATTACGAGCTGTTTACAAAATGTGGATTCAAATTGGTTTATGTACAAATTATGTTTAACTAGCCTATAATTTAACATTGTAAAACTGTGAATCCTTGTTTAAATAAAAATAAATAATAAATAAATAAATAATAAGATACATGCCCATCAAAAAAATATTAGTCCCGGGCGGGAATTGAACCCGCGATCTGCAGCTCAGAAGGCAGAGTTACCATCAACTGCGCTTTAAGCACAGAATACAGAGAGGACTTTAAGGCAAGTCTCTGACTGATGAATTACGCGACTGTGGCTCTATAGAGTATTATCTCGATGTTTATGCCACGCTAGGACTTTTTTTGTCAGTTTTCATTTGGAGAATGTGTGTGTGTATAGAGTAGTATCTCGATGAACCTGCCTCAAAGTTTGGCCACCCCTACAATTCAATCACAAAACTGATTGCGTGGTGATGACTCAACAGCAATAATTTCAAACAAAACCCCATACAAAGGAATTGCAAAGGAAGTTGAATGATTCCTGTCAACCACAAACACCTTATTGTGGTGATAAAGTTTGAATTAAGTAAACTCTACGATTGAGGGTTCGTTGACTTTATTTCAAATGTGCGTGATCGGAATCAGTAATGTTTGAATTGAATCATTGATATGTGGAAGGGCGTTGGTCAAGTGCAAGGTATTGGATAATGTTACGTGATTTTTTTGATACATTGAGTGCCTGTTCTTCTTTTTCGTATGAGATAGTGGACAACTCTGGTGACGGAGTTTTTAGGCGGCCTGAACCTCGCTAAATGGGATCTATTAACAAATTGAATCCACAGTTTGCGACTCAGGACATGCGGCGCTGGCTCTCCTGCCCACTGTGCCCGAAGAATTGCGCGGGAAGACCTCAATCAAGCGACCGACCTCGCCGTGGAGGTGGCTACTTATTGGTCCAAACAAATTAAGACGGTTGAATCCCTGACACGCAAAGAAGAAGAAGAAGGCCACCTGAAGGCCCAACATGGCGTATCCACTAAAAAAGCCGGGTTTAAACATCTGTAGATGCTTTCTGAAGGTCGGAAGCGCTCAGATTCAAATTCGAAAAGGTCACTCATCCAAGTAGTGACCGGGTGGAGTGCTGAAGACACAACTGTGGTCTTGGTGCAGGCTGCCCTCATCGAGGCGCGAAGCGTCAAGTGCGAGAGCCCGCAGTCAACTTACTAGTGCATCTTAATAACTTATCTTACTAATATTAAACATAAATGGATGAATGGATGATTTTTATATATCATAAAAATTTCGACTCACACGGGCTTTGAACTCGCGACCTTCCCATCAATACCGGGACGCGCTCACCAACTGCGCTACCGAGTCAACTCCTCCGAAATTTTCGGGCAGTCACGGGATGGATGGATGTTTGTTACTCTTTCACGCAAAAACTGCAAACAGACCTCGCAAACACGACGCTTTGTCGTCGCGCTTAGTCGCGAGCGTCTGTCATATCTTGGTGAGCGTCAAGATGGCGGGACCACCTCTTGTATTTAATTATTTTTACCATAGGGATTTAGTACCTAATTGGTACTATTTAGTACCTTTAGTGAAATAATTTGTACCTCAAGGAATCTTAAGTTATTCAGTATCGAAAGGGGTCCCGCCAGATGCAACCGTCAAGATGGCGGGACCACTTGTGTTTCTTGTAATTGCAACCGCGCATGAATATACTTATCACACTAGGATTTAGTACCTCACTAGATACCTCCGAAACACAACTCTTTATCATAAAAACTTCAATAATTCCAGAGAAAACTCGATTTCAAAACTAATGACCTAGCACCATAGTGTGTTACCCTGCGTAACCCCAGCAAATACAAAGCAAATACACGTGATCCTAATAAGCCAGCGATTAACTTTAACTGTCAGGATTTAGTACCTTGTGGGTAGTATTTAGTACCTTTAGTCAAATAATTTGTACCTCGAAGAGTCTTTAGATATTCAGGAACGAAAGAGGGGTCCCGCCCGACGCAACCGTCAAAATGGCGGGACCACCAGTGTATCTTTTAATTGCAACCGCGCATGAATATACTTATCACACTAGGATTTAGTACCTCACTAGATACCTCCGAAACACAACTCTTTATCATAAAAACTTCAATAATTCCAGAGAAAACTCGATTTCAAAACTAATGACCTAGCACCATAGTGTGTTACCCTGCGTAACCCCAGCAAACGCGAAGCAAATACATGTGATCCTGATAAGCCAGCGATTAACTTTAACTGTCAGGATTTAGTACCTTGTGGGTAGTATTTAGTACCTTTAGTCAAATAATTTGTACCTCAAGGAATCTTAAGATATTCAGGATCGAAAGGGGTCCCGCCAGATGCAACCATCAAGATGGCGGGACCACCAGTGTATCTTTTAATTGCAACCGCGCATGATTATACTTATCACACTAGGATTTAGTACCTTACTAGATACCTCCGAAACACAACTCTTTATCATAAAAACTTCAATAGTTTCAGAGAAAAATCGATTTCAAAACTAATGACCTAGCACCATAGTGTGTTACCCTGCGTAACCCCAGCGAACGCGAAGCAAATACATTTAATCCTGTTATGCTAGCCATTAACTTGAACTGTCATGATTTAGTACCTTGATCCAATTAATTATATACCAAATTTCAGTTCTTTACAGAGTAGAATCACTGAAATATTTTGAGAAAACAACCATCAGGTGATTCGAGTGATTAACCTCCTTTGATTGGCATCAATGAGCCTAGGTAGCTGTGTTGCCGTTTTTTATTTGGAGAAAATGCTAAAACTTGATGCAGAAAATTTCAAAAATATGTTAAATAACTTTTAGATATGATAAATAAAATGTTAAAATCAAAATTTAATTCCTGAATAGCAAACTGAAGTGGTCATCATCAAAATATTCGCATATAAAGAATGCAAGAGAGAATCCAAGTCTCTGCTCTTTGGGTATTAAGATTAATTTGCATCGTAGGTTAATTATTTTTCATTGACCCTACACATTTTGCATGTTTTGTGGTGGAAATGTGATGCTTCAGTAAATTTTAGCTATTATGTTACACTTGCAAAATTTGTAATAAGTTAAACTCTGTCATCTTTTCCCGTTGTTCGCGCTAAATTTTCTCATAAATATGAGAAGCTGTGATATTATATTAACACATCAGATTCAAATCTCTTAGACATATTGGTGACCAAGATATTATAAAAAGTGTCTACTATAGTCTAGCACAGTCTATCATTTCATACGGTATACTCATCTGGGGAGGTGCTGCTAAAACCCGTATCCTTAATCTTGAAAGAGCCCAAAGGGCAATATTAAAAGTCATGCTTTTCAAACCTTACTTGTATCATACTGTGAAACTGTACGAAGATGCGAAAGTCCTCTCGGTCCGCCAACTCTTTATAAAATCACTTGTTATGTATCAACACAAAATACCACCATTTGACCTGGACCAAGCTAATAAACGGCGTCATGACAAAGTCTATAAAAAACCCAAATGTCGAACAACATTCACTCAAAGATTCCCACTATTTTTGGGACCTCACTATACACGTGAGGTCACAATAAACAAAAAAATTAACTTTGCCAATGAGTCTGCCTACTCTTGCAAAAGAATCATTGATAATTACCTCAAAACACTTAATTATGAAGACACAGAATTTATACTCAAAATCGTTGCATAAATTATTAAAACACAATATTAGGTCAAAATTAGTTTAGCTAATTGGTTAAGCTTACTCTAAGTTAAGTTACATAGTTTTTACACGATTGTCAGCTATATCTACTAGATCCATGGAATTATTCCGAAGAATTTATGAATTATGAGTGGTGACTGACTATAAAAATCGGCCCTAAGTTCTGCCCTTCTTTATGTTCTACATACACTAATAAATAATCCAAAGTTCGTAGTTATTTAAGTTGGTGGTTGGTTTAATTAGTTAAAAGTATATTAACAATATTTTTTTTTCTCTTTTTAGTAGGTAATAATAATAATTAGTTTGGTAAGAATTAAATTAGGTTTGGTTTGGTATGGATTATTTATTTGTACAGTCACAATGTGTATAACTTGTTTAATGTAATTAATAGGTACTTATAAAATTGTCTTGCAATTAGTTATGTTTGTGCTGGCAATGAGTTATGTTTGTACTTAAATTTCAATCAGATTAAATAATGTGTAAGTAACCCATGTGTGGAAGAGCAACAACGTCCTGCTGTGATACAGTGTCAACTAGTGCAGAGGACAGTCACTTGACTACAACATGGTGCTTCACTTCATTAGTACTAAACCAGCTTATAGCTTATTGTACAAATAATTTTGTAAACTTTATAATACCGTGCCTATATGTAAGTTTTGGTTTTTAATAAATTTCATTTCATTTCATTTCATTTCAAATTAGACGTAAAAATTAAGAACACTGCACTGATCGTTCGTAACAAATTAACAATCGCTACGCAAAAGATAAACATAAATTTCGGGGAAGTCCTAATTCCTTATGAGAGAGTTCCCATGTTTTAAAAAACTACTTTGAGTTAATAAGCAAATCGTCTCTGGTTTCTATAAAATCTTTTGAATTCCTTACTAAGTAGGTAACGTTCAAAAAAATTTAAATCATGAAATATGCTAAATGCAATTTTTTCAAGCTTACAGACCCGGAATTTGCAAAATTTAGCTTTAAAAATGCTAAAACGGCAATACTGCTAGGTACGTACCTCTTTTGATTGGCATCATTCAAAGTGTTGCCAGTACGAATTTCAGGAAAAGTACGACGTGTCACCCGAATAGTACGGTTTTTTGCTTCATGGTACGATTTTACAAAATGTAAAGCACCAAAGTTTCATTTTATTTTTTATTAATTTTAAATTTAATTTAAATTTGTTTTTTTATACTCCAATGTGTTTTCTGTACCGCAAGCATGTAGACATACTTAGACATAGATGCATTATAATTCATTTAAATTATTTTTTATGGATTTTTTAGACACGTTACCGTCGATCACGTCCACCAGTTTGAATGATTACATCCACCCACAATTCTACTAGTACCTAGGAAACGATACTAGATTTTCAACATAATATACGTCTTTAATTTATATACAAATGGTTTTTATATAGTAACCACCAGTATATATTACGTAGTGACTTGTGACTTTAGAATAATTGAGTACCTAAGACGATAAGGTTGGTTGTTATTTAATGGCGCCATTGTCCTAATTGATCCTAACCTAAACGTATAAAATAAATACCCAAACAATATTATCCAGCTTTAATAAAAGAAACGATTAATTGCACATGATATCCTTCAATAAGAACTATCAATTAGGACATAAGTCATTTTTAGACGCGACATTTTATGGTCAGGTCACAGGTTGTATGAAACTGGCCTATCTTCTTTGTACTGGCAACATTTTGAATGATGCCAATCAAAAGAGGTACCTACCTAGGCTCATTGATGCCAATCAAAAGAGGTTAATCACTCGAATCACCTGTTAGTTGTTTTCTCAAAATATTTCAGTGATTCTACTCTGTAAAGAACTGAAATTTGGTATATAATTAATTGGATAAAGGTACTAAATCCTGACAGTTCAAGTTAATGGCTAGCATAACAGGATTAAATGTATTTGCTTCGCGTTCGCTGGGGTTACGCAGGGTAACACACTATGGTGCTAGGTCATTAGTTTTGAAATCGATTTTTCTCTGAAACTATTGAAGTTTTTATGATAAAGAGTTGTGTTTCGGAGGTATCTAGTAAGGTACTAAATCCTAGTGTGATAAGTATAATCATGCGCGGTTGCAATTAAAAGATACACTGGTGGTCCCGCCATCTTGACGGTTGCATCTGGCGGGACCCCTTTCGATCCTGAATATCTTAAGATTCCTTGAGGTACAAATTATTTGACTAAAGGTACTAAATACTACCCACAAGGTACTAAATCCTGACAGTTAAAGTTAATCGCTGGCTTATCAGGATCACGTGTATTTGCTTTGCATTTGCTGGGGTTACGCAGGGTAACACACTATGGTGCTAGTTCATTAGTTTTGAAATCGAGTTTTCTCTGGAATTATTGAAGTTTTTATGATAAAGAGTTGTGTTTCGGAGGTATCTAGTGAGGTACTAAATCCTAGTGTGATAAGTATATTCATGCGCGGTTGCAATTACAAGAAACACAGGTGGTCCCGCCATCTTGACGGTTGCATCTGGCGGGACCCCTTTCGATACTGAATAACTTAAGATTCCTTGAGGTACAAATTATTTCACTAAAGGTAATAGATAATAGTACCAATTAGGTACTAAATCCCTATGGTAAAAATAATTAAATACAAGAGGTGGTCCCGCCATCTTGACGCTCACCATATCTTGCTGTCGCGATTGTCGCCGTGTGTGCGGAGCTTTGAACAACGTCTAATAGCTGACGTTTGTCGTCTAATGTGCGCAGGCTGTTAACCGATTTGGATAAAACTTTTAATATGACATACTTTAAAACCAGGATTAACATGAAGGCTACTTTTAAGGCTACCTTTTGCCAAAAGCTTCACGTAGGTGAATATCGTTAGACATGTATTAGTTACCAAACCAAAATTATAAGTGTGGTTGTAGAAACCTAAAATTCACGACATCTCTCACAGACTACTCCCAAACAGGTTTATACCTGAGACTGATTAAACATGCATATCTATCAAACACGTAAACACAAATCAAAAATCATACAAAAGTCAGAAAGACTGAAAGGTGGCAGGAGCCACTACCAACTAGTAAACCAGTCAAACTACATCTGAGCATTTATTTTGCAGATCAAACCCGATATTCGCAGAGGAGGAGGAACAGGAGGTAGTGATAATAGTGGACTCGCTGGACGAGCCGGAGGGGGAGCCGTCTGAGCCGAGGGTGCCGCGAAGAGCGCCCTCTACCTCCTCAGGTCAGTTGATTACCTGCCATACTTAAATGAGTATCAAAAGAGCATTTATTTTTTAAGTGAAGTTGCTGGATGAGCCTAGAGTGTCTCGAAGAGCGCCTTCAATTCAATTGATGTCCTCTTATTTATCATTAACTACTGTGTTAATACTACATTTTGACAGTAATCTAAGCGTCTAAACACAGTATGCCAAAAATTACGCGACGTAAGTTACGCAACTGATTTTGACAAGTTCGGCTGTATGCCATAATGCAAAGAAATAGGACTAAAGCTTATAAGAAAATTCATTTATGCTCTGAACATTAACTCATACGGCTGATCTCTACTTTCTTATGTCCATATATGTTAGCTAGAAAGAGATGCATACTTTATCTCAATGCGATTTCTGCGACTTCGTACGACTTCGTACCAGGGCATTTGTATGAACCTGCATACAAATTTGTTCGAGCGCCCTGGTACGATTAACTTTTTGAAGTCGCATTGATATATGTATGCATCCCTTTCTAACTGAACATATTGGACATAAGAGAGTAGATATTAGCCGTTGAATTTTAAGACTTTATCTAGTTGTCTTCCTAAAACTGTGCCCTAACGCAAAGTAATTTCAGCATAATATGTCATCGGTAATTCAAATACCATTGCAGGCGTAATCATACCAAACTTACGTCGAGTAATTTCGGCTATAGTGTGTTTAGACACTAAGAGCATTTAGTATATAAACTTTTCATTATTAAGTAATTTAGAGTTTGCTTCCTTTAGAAACCTCAACTAAAAAACAAAGAGCCATTTTTACCCGTATGAAGTTCTTATTCTAAATTTTATGGTCTCAGGCACTGTTGATCTTTTAAAAAATTAATCGTTTCATGGGTATTATTAATGTTATACAACTTATCTCCCAGTGCGTCTGGTAAATGGGCCCCTACCTTCTCCAGGGTACGGCAGCGGCGGCGGCAGCAATGGCCGCGTGTCCCCCCACCTACCAAAGAGCGGGCCGTTCCCTCCGCCCGCCCAGCACGAAGGATCTCACTCGTCAGACTCTGACGCAAGCCCTGTCTGTACGCTTTCACGCAGCCTCAAGGAAGATATCCGCTCCTGTCTTGGAGGGTGCAGGTAACCATTAATCGTTGTTCTTTTTAAATGGCTGAACCCAGGGTACGAAGAAATTGTGGAAAGCAATTTAAGTAGTGCAAAGACAAAAATATACGGTTAAGTTATTTCAAATACAAATCACAAACTTTTCTTCTTCTCTCCTTCTTCATATGAGGTAGAGGCCAGATTTTGGCCAGCCTGGGCCCTTATTATTTATTACCAAACGCAAACGTAATACGCCTCGTTACGATATCTGCGAGGAATCGTATTCTCTATGCCCATATCAAATTTCTTAACGTGATGCCATGGCGTGTTTTGGAAACGCGTTTATGTTTGAAGCATGTTATGACGTCACATGTTATCGGCAAGGAATCTTTTGTGTCATAGAGAATAAGGGGCGTGAAGGCTTCCCAAATGACTAACGAATGAAAAAGCCTGGACCAAAATCTTAATTAACGCCACTAAATGGTCACTCATCCAAGTTGTTGGGGAGGAAGTTAGGGCCATCGAGATAGTATGCTCTAGAGCCTCTACCGTACCCGGCTCACGCTGCTATTGCTCCAAAATTGATTTTTTTTAGCAAAATTATCTTTTGATGTTTATGGATGTGTATGACGTTCGGACGGTTTTTGACAGTTTCACTTGGAGACTGTGACTCTTTCTCTATACTATATATATACTTGATACTGGCGAAATTGTGGAAACTATCCCAGAAGCCATTTAATAAAGAAGTGAAGAAAAGTGACTACTATATTCATATTAATTTATTTGCTTACATGTACACAATTCTGAATGACAATTGAATCACAATTATAGTGATGGATAGAGCACATTAAGTGACACAGGGGCGGGGGTCAAAAATGTCAAAATATTAATGATTAACTTCCAGGTGGGAGAAAGACGTGGGCGATGTCGTCGAGGCCGCGGTTCGTGGTGCTGGCGGCATTTCAGCGGCGCGTGCGCGTCTGCACGCGGCGTTACTTGCGCTGCACGAGCCCGGCCGCCTACCCCACCGCGGGCCTTCTCTGCCTTACTGCGGCCCTGGCGTACGCCCCGGTGACGTCACCATGATGCCCAAAAACACTGAAATGTCACTATTGGTAAGTAAAGCTGATTATAACATTTCTGATTATTTACATGACAAAAAAGCTTAGGATGAAACTGTCTCCAACTCGATCAAAACCAATGTAATAGTTAAGAAAAAATATTGTAAAACTGACATTCAAAAAAATATAAGCCTAGTAGAGTTTCTTGCCAATTCTTTTCTGTTTGGTCACGTTACGATTTGGTGTGAATTAATAAAAATCGACGATTCAAAGTTTACTAAAATGTGCGCACTGAATAAAGAAATTTTCATTTTCACCATAAGTTATGGTCAGTTTCTTTTCCAGAATAGAAAAGTCCACATCAAGACGAAGAGCCTATCCTTGTATACCTTACCCAGCTTTAAACTTTAACTTAAGGCAGATTTATATCCTGTGTTGCTGTTCTAGGGCTGCCTCTCAAGTTTTTGAATTGAATTATTGCGTAACTTTTAAAACCAGTCCTTCTATGAAAAATTACAAATATCGAAAAGTCTTTAAACAAAATTTTTATTGACCTACGAGAGTAGATTTACATACCCTTTTTTAGGATAACATACGAATTCAAACTCACCCTGTATAGGAGGTTTTGTCATTAATAGGTGGTTTGGTGCAGCATCGGTGATCCCACCACCTGGTACAATCCCTTACACCTTACACGCCTCTTACAACTTACAAAGGAGAATGCCGAGAACCCGTACCAATTGCGTCAAAACCGAACGTATCCCATAAAATTTATTAAATTTTATAAATGACATTAAAATTTTCTTTAGTTTTACACACCGAATCGATTAATAATCAAGTAAAAAAATATTTTGTTGATTTGGTTTCCGTTTTACGCCGCCATTAGACTACAACAACCAATGATATATACGTTGCTATGGCAATAAACATTGATGTAAAGTGTTACAATGGCAATAACCCTCATTTTAAATTATTTTGATAGTAAAATTGACTAAAAACTTATTGGATATTTTTTTGACGCACTCACTTTATTCTTCGTACCGAGCGCCATACATCAGATGGCATTCTCCTTTTATGAGATTTAAAGTTGAATTTCCTAAAAATCTTTCAGTTCACAACCATGACACTTTTCATTTTCATAATATGGTTTAAAAATGATCACATGGGTACCCATGATCAGCTCTTTCAATCCCTACATCGTTCCACCAAACACCCTGAATAATATCCAACCAAATTAATTCTATCTGAGTAGATCAGTAATATAGATGGTTTATGGAAACCATACAAGCTTAGTTTGGGGGTATTATAATGCTGTGTGATAGTGTCCAGCTTTATCTCTTTCTTACACGTAAGCCGTTTCAGCTAGTACGCTAAAGACATTAATAGCCTGCGCACATTGGACGACAAGCGTCAGAGTTTAGACGCTAAGACAAGCTGCGGGAGACAATTTTCACACATTTTGTTCAAAGCACCCCACATACGGCAACAATCGCGACAGCAAGATATGACAAACGCTCGCGACTAAGCGCGACGACAAAGCGTCTTGTATGCGAGGTCTGTAATATAAACGAGATGTTTTGGAGGTTTTAAGATAACATACAAATTACAAAAGCAATAGAGATAAGAGTTTACGCGCTAAAATAAACAGAGGTCGTTGTTGTGAAAACTCATTACGAATGTGCTGAATAGGTAGGCAGTGGAGGAACGTTCACCTACGGAGCCTTGGTATTCGTTCTGGCTGTATCTCATCTTAATTAATTTGGTCTTCATGACACAATTTAAGTAAAGGTGTCTCAGGACTTTTAAAATTTAGATTTATTTTACTTTTTTTGTAGTAGTAGAGTTCTTTGTGGAGTCCTCGTCTGGAGAAATACGGCCACCATGCATATTTCTGTTGTGAAGAAGCTAAGCCGTGTTTCGGTTTGAAAGCTGTGAGTGCCGGTAAAAATGAATACGAAGAGGATTGGGCTCAGTGGTGTACCTTGGGTGAGACCTAAGTCCGTCCAGCCGTGCACTGCTATTGCTTGTTTATGATAATAATAAAACAAATTCAGGGAACCTACATCTACACTTGAAGCCTTTGCTTAGAAGTGAAACAGCCTAGGCTAATAATAATAACACATTGAACACTTGGTGAGTTCATGTCATACAATTACACGCACGCACACACACACACACACACACACACACACACACACACACACACACGATATATTACCCTGGTCCACATCTAGCATCAATTTTATGTTAACTAAGTATTAGCTATTAGTATGTTTCCTTTGTTTATCACAAGTACCCAATTGAATATAACAAATACCTTCCTGTGTAAAGTAACTCGAATTCCAGAGACCCAAGACACAGGCTTACACGCCTAGTTTGGGCCTTGCTGATAAATTTGTACTTCTAAGGAATTGTAATCGTCTCTGTGTATTTGTAAACTAACTACTGTAATAATTTACGTATACAACTGTTTGGCAATACATACATTCATTCATTCATTCATTCATTCATTCATTTTTCAAAGTATTCAATGAATAAGTAACTGAGCTACGTATCTGTCAATTTTTTGAGATTTTACGGAACTAGATACCTAAGTTTTGTTCGTTTCAGAAAGAACTATTCAGAACAGATTCACAGGCACCGGCCCTGTTTTGATTGTTTTAGAGACCCTTCATTCGATTGAATGCGACACTCTCCCTCCGCGTACTGAAAGTGCTAAATATTATGGGATGCGGAGGGATAGCGTCGTGTTTACGTTAGCGTAGTTTTTCAATATGAATGAGGTATTCAAATAAAAAGGGAAAGGAAAATCCTCCAATCATCTGGAAATAAATCAAGAATGGAATGAGGATTCAATTGGAGGAATCAGGAAAAGGATTTAAGCATCAGATTTTTACTTTATTTTCCGATAGTAAAACCAGGGTCGTACTAAGGTGTAAGGACTAAGGGCGTGCCCCATCCTGCCCCAGATACCTAACGCGCCGTAAAACGTTACGAAATAGTAGGTAATTATAATCACACTATATTTAGTATGCATATTAGTTTCCTACGATACTGGTAGAATTGCTGTGCCGTCACCGTGAAGATCGTATCATGGTTATAGGACTTGAGAATAGCTGGTATGTTCTAGAAATACTTAGTATAAAGCCAACTTAGAACATAACTATATGACTTTTTTTTTTAAATAATTATTTATTCTAGCAAATAAACATATAAATCTTGAATCTTGAATAAAAATAAACTGCCTTCGTTATTGACCTACCATTAACAAAATAGTATGTACGATCCCAGTAAGGACACGCACATAATTTAGAAGTAAAGTTGGAGGTGCACCAAAAGAGTTAGTTTCACTGTTATTTCAAAGTTTATTCAAGACTTAATAACAAGTAGTTAAGTAAACGATCCCCGCTCGCGACTGTCTCACGCGGTGTCGAAGGTAGCACTCTATCGGATTACATAATGAATGTACGTAACCGTACATATTGCGAACCCCAAAAGGAGATGAACGCGGGAGTGAGGATCATCTGAACAAAATCCAAGTTGAACACAGTTAGAAAATATGTATGCTAAAAATAACAAAGTTTTAAAAATAATAATTAAAAATTCTAGTAAAATATTACTATTAAACAAAGTTAGTTATTTTAAAGTTACACAAAGTTAGAAAAATATGCTAAAATAAACAAAGTTTTAAAAATAATGATTAAAAATAAAATCAAATAAAAAATTCACACAAAATTAAATTGCACATCGTCGACGCGCTTCCGTTGAGATGTCAGCTGGGTACGTCCCCGCGGCACTGGCTCTGCTCGTGACTCATCCTTGCGAGAAGGCTCCTCTAAAGATGACATCGTCGGTTCGCGGGGCTGCAGTTCGAACGTCTCACGTTTTTGAGATTTTGCTGTAGTGGCATACGACGCCTTTCTGTTACACAGCAATCGTCTCTTCACAACCCATATTATTGTCGCGATAACAGCAATTGCCAACAGGGTATAACATACGATGTACTGATGCATGTCATGAGTAGATAACGTTGATGGAAGTTCAATCTCATTTATTTTTTGTTCTTCTAGCATTTTTTGTACCTTATCTAGGTTTTCATCTTCCGACAGTAGCCGAAGTTGTGTAATGCGTTGAGAATTAACGATGTGGTTTATGGATGAGTCTAATATCGGCGGTTTTGCGAGATACAAGCTGACTCTCGCGTCACTTTGATATAGATTGTGCGCGTATATGCTTAAGTCCTTGTTTTGTATCACACATCCTTGATTTAACGTTAGAAGTGCCGATGTGTTGACTTGGTGTGATCCAACGTCACCACCGCATACAGATCTTAGTACGCATGTGTCACAGCAGACCGCCAGCCATGTATTCGTAGAATGTAATTCAATCCAGGTAGGTTCGCATTCCTTTGTTTTCATTTTACATGGTAAGGTCGCTTGATGGCCTAATAGTTTGGCCTCACATGGAGCTTCTTTGCTTTCAAGGTTTTTCACAGGTAAATGAAGACTGCATACAAAGTTGTCGGTGCTTCGCTGAATGCATTGATTCATTCCTTCCTGATTTAAGCTGATGTAGGTATTCTTTCTAAAGTTTATGGCGATGTAGTTCGATGCGATAGATACGTAACTCGTGATTTCTATTTGATGTTCTGTTCTTCTTAGAGGCAGCGGGATTACTTGGTAAAGAGTAAAATCTTCGTTATTTGTCAGTGGAAGGTGCATTTCGAACATAAAAAATTTGTTAGTTATTCGAGCCTTTACGTAAATAAGTTTATAAACATCCTTAATTTCCTCATTTATATTTTCCATGGGAAAGCTTAATGTTTTTGGTAGTTTCCCTGAGATATCGTTCAGTTGTTTAATTAGGTTGACCGGGGTAAGAAGATGCACATCTATGTGACCTTTGTAGATATCCACGAGAGCGTTGAAAAGGATCTCTTGCACATTCTTTAAGTTATTTAGTAGTAAATGTGCGTTGAGCGATACAGAAACAAAGTAGTTCGTGGCCATAACAGTTCCAATTTTTGATGAAAGATTGGACAATCTTGTAGTAGTATCGTTCATAAATTTGTTCATAATCCTGAATTGTTGTTGTATGTTTTTCTCATTTTTCTTTAAGATTTGATTTTCGATTTCGACGATGGAAGTTTGATTTTTTGTGAGCTCTCATAGGTATTTCTCGTTACTCTGTATGGCCTGAATGTCTCGTTGGTACCTTTCTGCAAAATGTTGATCCAAGATTCCAAACAAACTATTCGTAATGTAGCCCACACCATCAATGAGGCCGCGTTTTTTTCGATCAGATAAGTGTTTGTGTGGGGTCAGTAATATATTATTGTGGTAGTTTAGTAATTCCATTTCATGAAAAAGTTGATGTATCGTATTTTCGCAATATCTTGGGTCCAGAGTTTGACATAGGCTTTTCACATCTTCCAAGTAGTTTTCCAATTGTCGAGTCGCTTGCCAGTAGGTAGTCAAATTATAATATGTGAGTAGAATCCATTCGTCGTGAATCAGCTGTATTTTTCCCATTGTATCGTAGTAAATCGGACGATCCGGACCAAGGTTAGTAATCTGGACATTTGCTGCCATTCCTTCATTAGTAGTGGCACAGTGCGAGTCTGTAGTCAAGACTAACATCGTAAGAAAAGTGACCATCATGGAGATGAAACTCTTTTTTCCAGTTCGATTGCGTCTCTGGATAGGTTTGGTATGTTTATTCGCAGTCGCTTCATTCGTAGCTTGTTCAGTGGGATTCTCAGTTTCATTAGGCAATAATTTCGATAGTTTTGTAATTGGTCTCTTGACGTTACCAGCTTGGGTTTTAACGGTAGTTACTCTCACGTGACCATCTTCACCTGGATGTAGCTGGATCACCTTGCCCATGACCCATTTCCCCGGTGGTAGATTATTATCTTTCACAAGGACAATGTCTCCCATCTCTAGGTTTTTAGTTGCCTTTTGCCACTTAGATCTCACTTGAAGTTGTGTTAGATAGTCGTTCGTCCATAGCTTCCAAAATTGTCTCAGCATATGTTCTGTTAACTGCCATCTTTGGCGTAAATCTAGTTTTCGTTCATCATCGTAGTCAGATATAGGTAGGGTCATCGTAGGGCTTCCCGTTAGAAAATGACCAGGTGTCAAGTAGTTGTATGTTTCCTCTGGGTCCTCAGTGAGTGGACATAAAGGCCTGGAGTTCATGCAGGCTTCAATTTTGGCCAGTAAAGTCGCAAACTCTTCATACGTTAATTTTTGGTCACCCAAAACTCGTCGGAGATGGTGCTTCATTGATCGTACCGCAGCCTCCCAAAGTCCTCCAGCGGTTGGCCAAGCTGGTGCATTAAAGTGCCATTCCACTTCTAACCTTCCGATTTCGTCAAAAAACTCAGATGATAGTTCCGTTTTAAAAAGTTCGTATTCGTTTCTTAGAATCCTTGAAGCACCGATAAAGTTAGTACCGCAATCTGAGTATACGTGTTTTGGCACTCCTCGTCTAGCACACATTCTTTGGAAGGCAGCGATGAAAGTTCCAGTGCTTAGGTCTGATACAAGCTCAATGTGCACAGCTTTAGTCGCCATGCACACAAATATGGCTATGTAGCCTTTTGAAGTTTTTACCCCTCTTCCCTTATTCAGCCTGACATCGACATGTCCGGTAAAATCTACTCCTGTGTGAGTGAACGGGCGTGAGGGGGTAGCTCGTTGTGGTGGTAAGTCGGCCATGATCTGGTTGTTATTTGTAGGCCTATATCGGCTGCAGCGCACGCACCGACGTATCTGGGTTTTGACTGATCGATTGCCTCCTACGATCCAATAACGTTGACGTATGTATGCGAGTGTCAATCTTGCCCCGCCATGTAGAGTAGCCGCGTGGGCTTCTTCAATGACTAGTTGGGTAAATTTTCCGCCCTTTGATAAAATCATGGGATTTTTCATGCCCATTGGTAAGTTCGTTCTGTTAAGACGGCCGCCAACTCGCATGACTCCTTCATCGATATAAGGGTTCAATTTGTAGATAGAACTTTTGTTATTAAGGGGTTGGCTTTGAGTTAGTTTTTTATATTCATTTTCAAAGTAATTTCTTTGCATAAATTTCACAATCAGTGTATTTGATGCTAGTAATTCGCTTGTTGTTAGGTAGGTAGATAACGTTCGCTCGGCACGTCTGATATCATGTTTCGCCGCTGTTGATAAGTGCCGTACATTCGTTATAAAGCGCATAATCCAACCTACTATGCGCTTAGCTCGTGTAAGTGAGCTACAATTATTTATCAAGTCGATAATGAAGTTGTTATTATTCTGTAGGGTTGTCTCATTATGTTTCTCATCGATGTCAGTAGTAAATAAACAGTTCATAGGTTTATTTTCTTCTTTTCTTGTAAAACTTGTCAGCATTTCAGGGCCGTTCCACCATAAGTTAAAGTCTAGAAGTTTTTTCGGGGTCACTCCTCTGGTCGCACAGTCAGCAGGGTTATTCTTCGATTCAATATAGTTCCATTGCTTGAAAGGTATAACTTGTTTAATTTTCTTCACTCGATTTTCCACATAGGTTTCCCATTTTGTTGGTTCTCCCTGCAACCATGCCAGCACCACCTTGGAGTCACTCCAGGCCCAAATAGTGACTTCATTTTCATTTAGTGAGTTCTTCGCCTTTTCCATCAGCTGAGATAGTAATAAGGCTCCACATAATTCCAGACGAGGTAGAGTCAGTTTTTGTGCGATTGGGGCAACCCTTGTTTTTGCGGCTAGTAAGTTAAGTACCGGTCGCCCATTGTCATTCATAACGCGGGAATATATGACGCAGGAGTATGCCTTTTCACTCGCGTCACAGAATCCTAATAGTTCAATGTTTTTTTCAGTACCTCCGATCCATCTTTTTATTTTAATGGTCTTTAGATCCGGTATTTCAGCTTTCAATTTCAGCCATTCGTCTTGAATTTTATTTGGTAAAATCTCATCCCATTCAAGTTTTTGTAGCCATACCTTTTGAAAGATGATTTTTGCCGTCACAGTTACTGGAGAGAGCCATCCCATAGGATCATAAAGTTGCGAAATTTCTGATAATAGAGTTCTTTTCGTAAGTGATTTCGTAGTATTTTCTTCCAGATTCCAGTTATACATGAATGTGTCCATTTTAGGATTCCATGCGAGGCCGAGTGTTTTTGTGTTTTCGTCTTCGAAGTCAAAAATGTGCTTTGTCGATATTTGATCTTCAGTTAGTTGTTCAAGTAGTTCCGGTGCGTTTGCCGTCCATTTTCGTAGGTTCATTCCTGCTGCTTTAAGTAGTTCGATTAAATCTATTTGTAGTTCCTTTGCACTTTCAAGTGAGTTACGGCCGCTGAGCAAATCATCCAAATATAGTTGAGTTTGCAGTATTTTGGCGGCGGCTGGATACTTGTGTCCGTTATCCAGCGCTAGCTGCTTAAGTGTTCGCATAGCTAGCCATGGTGCACATTTTGTACCGTATGTCAAAGTGCGTAAAGTATATTCTTGAAGTGGTTCCGATGGTGAGTGTCGCCATATGATTTTTTGCAGGGGTTGCTGGTTTTTGGTTAGCCAGATACACCTGTACATCTTCTCAATGTCGGCTGTGTAGGCGTATTTGTAAGTTTTCCACTTTAAGAGTAGCGCCTGGATATCCTTTTGTAGCTTAGGTCCCTTTTCCATTAGAGCATTTAAGCTTTTTCCACTTGAAGTTTGGTTCGAGGCATTGAATACTACTCGTAGTTTTGTAGTTATTGAGTTTTCTCTCAGCACTCCATGGTGTGGTAAGTAGCATTGTTGAGCATCATTGTTCGATATTTTTGGGGTACGTTTCATGTGTTCAAGTTCCAAATATTCGTTCATAAAGTTTTTGTACATAGTAGATAGTTTTTCGTTTTTCGTTAATCTTTTTTCTAGTTGTAAAAATTGCGAGACCGCAATTCGCCTGGACTCGCCGAGTTCGGCTTCGAAGTTTTTTATCATTGGCATTTTGACAATGTATTTGCCATCCGGGGCTCTTTTAGTCGTTTCTTGATAGTGGATTTCGCACTGGTCATCGTGGTTGACATCTTCATTTTGATTTATGTCCTCGCTTTCCCAATATTTAGATATGTCCGTTAGGTCGATGATGGTGGCGTGGCAGTTAAACGTTTGTAGTTTTCCACATAGTATCCACCCAAGTTGAGTTTGTTGGGCGATTGGTGAGTGCTGATCTCCTTTCAAAACGCCGTCCATTATAATATGGGCGTAGACATCAGCGGAAAAAAGTAAGTCGATGGAGCCGCTGATGTTGTAGTCCGGGTCTCCAAGTATCAAGTTTTGTAAGTGCGGCCAGTTAGCCTTTTCAAAAGTCTTGTTGGGCAAGTTGTTTGTTAGCCTTTTGAGTATTAAAGCTTCTGTGGTGAAGGCGTAGTCGCTATTTATGGACTTACAGATGAGTTGTACACGGCCCTTGCAGTCCCCTGACACGGATCCAACGCCTGACACTGTGGCATTCAATTTGGCTCGTGGCAGCCGTAAAAGTTGAGCGGCGCTCTCAGACATCAGATTCACTTGAGAGCCCTGATCAAGTAAAGCTCGTAGAGTTACAAAACTGCCATCATTGGCCTTGACCCTCACTTTGACAGTCGTTAGTAAGACTTCCGTGTATGCAGTAGCTGAGTGGTAAGAAGCTTGTTGACCCGACTTTGAAGATTTTTCTGGCATGTTTTTTTCAGTTTCAGTTGGCTCATATATTCGTTTTGTCATATGCAGTAATGTATGATGTTTTAAATTACATTCTTTACAAGTTTTTGTTGAGTTACAATCGGTGTTTCCGTGGCTGTACAAGCAGTTCTTGCATAGTTTCAGTTTTGCGACGGTATTATTTCGCTGCGGAATGCCCATGTCTACAAATTTTGTACATTGCATGAGTACATGCTCGCCGTCACACAAAGGACATTTGCCGAATGCAGTATAAAACGTTCTCGAGTATTCCTTATTGTCTTTGAATAAAGTCGGTTTCTTGCCATATCTATCATTGAAGTTTGTTTTGTAGTTGTTTGTCGGTTTATTGCGGCTCGGGTTACTCGGTTGTTTCTGAGAACTTGTCGCGTCCCTTGGATGATTTTTTATAGTTTCAAGAGCCATAAATTGATTTTCTAAAAATGTTAGGAATTCAGTGAGTTCAGGCAAATCCCTGTTGTTCTGGATTTCTTTGGAGTACTCGTTGAACGTTATATTATCCAGTTTTTGTAACATGTAGTACACGATGATTGGGCCCCAGGTCGATACATTTACTCCCATGTTACTAAGTCCGTTTAGGCTTTCTGTTATGACGTCATGCATTTTTTTTATGTTAAATGCGTTAGGTTGCTGGATAACAGGAAGCCGCTGCATCACGTTCATGAACGAGGTAAATTGAAGGCGACGGTTGTCGTAACGCTGTATCAATATTTCCCAGCATGAGTCATAGTTTTCGGCGCTAACGGTGAGATGCTGCACCAAGCGTTCAGCTTCGCCTCTCAGTTTCGTTTTTAAGTGTTGCATCTTTTGCGTTTTAGAAATAGTAGGATTTTTATGTATCGTTTCCAAAAATAAATCTTTGAATGAAATCCAGCGCATGTAGTCTCCATAGAACTCTGGAATTTCGATTTTCGGTGTTGACCTTTCATAATGTACATTAGACCAAATCTTGTTATTTAGTAGTTTTCTAAGATCATCGTATTTTTTCTCAATTGTTTCAAACTTAGTTGAGTAGTTAATCAAATCCGAACCTTGTAGGGCGTCCTCCAGCTGCCAGTGTTGCTTATCAATGCAGTCCCATTTCACTTTTAAGATGGAGAGGTGATCTTCAAGATCCCATTTATCGGTCATTAGTTCAACGTTAATTTTCGACATTGCTCTTTCCAATGCCTTGAAGTTCGTTAGTTGACGGCTTATTAATTTCGTTGTTCTTTCGTCTTTTTCCTCATCACATTTAGATGCGGGCTGCTCTTCCAGCATCCCAGAGATGTCGAAGTCAATACTAGAATCCAGCGTCTCTTCTTTATCTTCTTGTTGGTGAGAAATTAGTAATTCTATCATATTCGCCTTCGTACTCTCATAAAGTTCTTTAGTCTTTCCATAAACGTTGCTAGTAAAGTAGTTATTTTGGCTCTTATCCTCAATTTTTTGGACAATAATTTCGTTTCTCTCGTGAAACTTTACCCAGTACCCAGCTTCTAGGGCTTCCAGCCGTTTGTTTAAATAGTCGATTGTTTTTCTAGCACTGCCATCTTTTTTGTAGTTAGAGCATAAAGTTTTTATATTCTCAAAGCAAGTTAATTGTTTGGCTAGTTCTTCCATTTTTATAATTCGCAAATATGTTCAAGTTAAGTTGTTTGTTAAGTAGGTATAAGTAGTTAAGTTGATAGTTCAGTAGTTAAGTAGTGGAAGTTTCCAAGTTGTTGGTTAGGACTCGAAGACTGGACAGTACCTTGATCTTCTTCTCCAAGCGTTATCCGACGATTTCCGTAGTTCACGATCACAATTCGTTAACACTTGAAAGTCCTTGGCACTCAGTGCGTCAGCGACCCTCAGCTACGAAATATGCGCCTTCTCAATCAGTCTGGTGAGACCCGCTTGTGGGAGGCCAGACCGCCGATTCGCTTTCGTAACCTTAAGCCACAAAACACACTAAAATGCTAAACTCGAAGGACCATAATGTACGATCCCAGTAAGGACACGCACATAATTTAGAAGTAAAGTTGGAGGTGCACCAAAAGAGTTAGTTTCACTGTTATTTCAAAGTTTATTCAAGACTTAATAACAAGTAGTTAAGTAAACGATCCCCGCTCGCGACTGTCTCACGCGGTGTCGAAGGTAGCACTCTATCGGATTACATAATGAATGTACGTAACCGTACATAGTACTTCCACGACAATCAGATTTTTTAGAAATGTTAATTAATAGATTTTCATAACTCTTCAGCCCCTACTCAGAGTTAAGATCGGCCTATTGAACTACCAGCCTAGAAGTCTATGTGGGGTAAAAACATGTCAACTATCTACAGACTGATAATAATTAATAATGACACTAATCTAAACGATGACTACATCTAAGCAATCAAGTGGTACTTAGTGCCAGTTGTGCCACTACTTGGATAGGTGACCGTTTATGGAATTTAGATCTGAGCGCTTCCGTGCTTCAGAAGGATCGACGATGTTTATGTCGGCTTTTTTAGTCGTTGAGCCTAGTCGGAGGCCGTTGAGCGGCCTAAAGTACCATGGTAAGGGCGTACAGTATGTATAGTACGCGTCATGTAAAAATAACGCTGAAAGAAGTAGATAGGGTGTGTTTGTGCACGGGTAAATACCGATAAATCGCCTGATGCGTTTACTGCTAGCGTTCTTTTTACATGACCCGACCTATACTAAGACCCCCGAACACAACACCTCCTTCTACACTGACTCTTACTTACAGTTTCTGCTATACGTCTGTGGAACTCTCTACCAGCAGATATTCGTAGCTCTCTCTCCTTAGGAATCTTCAAATCCAAACTTTATAATCATTTTATCTCTCTACAAAATAGTCAATGAAAAAATTGAGCTTCTAGGTATTATGTACTTTAAGTAATTTATGTATGTTTATGAAATTTTAGTTTTTGTATAAATAAATAAAATAAATAAATAATCCTGGACGTTATCACACAGCATCATGTAGCCCCAAACTAAGCAGAGCGCTTGTATTATGGGAACCACATGATTGATATACTACATAGATACATTTTTTTTTGTAAATACATACATATCATACATAGAAAACACCCAGACCCGAGACAAATATCTGCAGAACATGCAAACATTTGTCCCGCAGCGGGAATCGAACCCGCACCTTCTGCGTCACAGGCGGACCTTCGCCCACTGCGCCACAGAGGTCGTCTATTTATCTATGTAAGTTTATTTTTATCTTTAGTACCTATGGTTTAGGTTTCTTTTTTTTTTCGGTTTTTCTCTATCTCATTTATTATTATTAGTTATGTTATAATTTTCTACAATTTCATTAATAAAATTTGCAGCACTACCAATCTATCTCCACACTACACAAAGGTTATCTGGAAGAAAATGCTATTTAGCATTAAGTTCACCTGTGTACTTGTATTTTATCTTGTGCAATAAAGAATTTTCTATCTATCTATCTATCTATACTATTGTGTATACTGTGTAAAGATTACAGTTTCTATGAACTTATGAAGTGTCCAAGCCGCAATATTTAGACTGTGTAATTACTTTGTATGCCGTACGGAAACTGATACTATCTTCATTGTTAACAGATTAGCGTGAAGTTACTTCTATTTTACTGTTTAGTTATCTTAGAAGTATTTTAAAGGCATTTTTTGTGATGGAAAATATTGTAAAGAAAATCTACAATATATAAATTTTTCTTTGGCGTAGGTATAGGTCGCGTCATATAAAAAGAACGCTGGCGGTAAGCTGCGCATTAGGCGATATAAACACACCCACTCCACTTTTTCCAGCGTTCTTTTTACATGATGCGTACTATAACTTTATTAACTAGTACTATACCTTTGGCTTCCACACCACCACACCACACCAGCCTATATCAGTCCACTGCTGGACATAGGCCTCCCCTAATAAAGGGGGATATGCCCATAATCCCCACGCTGGGCATGCGGGTTGGGGATCGCAGGGCTCAGCTTCTCGCACCACCGACGCTGCTGCCCGTCGGTGGCCAGGGGATTTAGCTGTGCCGATTAAGGCTGTGCTATGCCGCAATCAGCCGGCCGCCAGAGCCCCGTTCGTTGGTGCACCACGAGCAGATGAGGTTGGCTTGGGTTCCAAAGATGGAGGTTAGAACCCCGTACACCCCCCTTTGGCTGACCTTTGGCTTAAATCATGAAATTTATTTTATTATAATATATTATCCGTATATATGATCCGACACACATTCTGACAAAATTCTAAAGTTCTTACAAAAATCCCATAAAAAAAAAGTTTTCCTGTATTTTATAATCATCGTTTCGACTTTTCCAAACAAAACGGAAACAAAATCTGTTGAGCCGTTTCAAGCTTTTGAGAGACACGCGTACGGTAATCGATTTTTTATGTAGCTATATACACTCGAGAGCAATGAATCCGGGTCACTCAAAGAATCCAAAAAATCTCGGAAAGTAAGAATGCTAGGTTAATGCAATAAATTGTATTTAATAGACAATTTAATACTCCTTAAATGAAAGTATTAAAACTTCTTAGTTATTGTAAAGTTATATCATAAAAAAATCAAATTTGAAAAGGGAACACTGTCGAAGATGGAACTACGAAATTACAGGATTTGTTTTTGCTTTTGTTTGTAATCTGTCATTTATGTTGGTACATAAACCAGGTTGATAGTGCTCAATATTCATTATTCAAGCTGAAATCATGTCGCTTACACTTGAAGAATGCACCAGAATACTTACATTGGTGGAAACCGGCCGGAGTCAGCGCGATACAGCCAGGACTGTCGGTGTGTCGCTGTCAACAGTACAAAGAGTTCTCCGACGTTACGAAGAAACTGGTTCTAACCTACGCAGACCAGGAACGGGCAGAACTAGGTGTACCACAGCACGAGAAGACCGATACTTGGTGAACACCATGCTTCGAAATCGCTTTCTCACAGGAACTGAACTCACAAATCAGTTTCGACGCCTCGGAGGAAGTAACCCAAGTGCATGGACAGTAAGACGTCGGCTTGCTGAATCTAACTTAAAACCCCTTAGACCTGCAAACGGCCCTAAACTGGAGCGTGGCCATCGTATTTCAAGACTAAGATATGCCCAGAACCACGTAAATTGGAGTATTGAAGATTGGTCGAAAGTTATGTTCTCCGACGAATCAAAATTTATGCTCTACAAGCACGATGGAAGACACAGAGTGTATAGAAGACCAGGGGAAAGATTCAAGCAAGCATGTATCGAAGAAAAAGTAGCCTACGGTGGTGGGTCTGTACTTGTGTGGGCCGGAATTTCCTCTGAAAGTCGCACAGAGCTGGTGATCATAGAAAACGGCTCTTTAACTAGCGTAAGATATGTGGAAGAAATCCTCAACGAACACGTTGGTCCATTTATGGTCAATTTGGGTGAGGATGCTATATTTATGCATGACAATGCCCGACCTCATACAGGTAGGATTGTGAATGACTACCTTCAAGAGATGAACATTACTTGTATGGAGTGGCCAGCGCGCAGCCCGGATATCAACCCGATCGAGCATGCTTGGGACGAGCTAGGGAGATGCGTAAAACAACGAAACCCTCCCCCAATCACGCTTCCTGAGCTCAAAATTGCTCTCACAGAGGAATGGGAGAATATTCCCCAAAATCGTATAAGGAACTTGGTGTACAGCATGCCAAACCGCGTAAACGCAGTAATGGAAGCACGAGGAGGTAATACGAAGTATTGAAATTCAAGAAAATCGTCATAAAGTTCAAAAATTTCATGTTTCCTATTTTTGTTTTAAGGAGAGATCAGCAGTTTTTTTTCTTTATGTAATTTTGTGTAAATAAAATGTATGGTGACTCATATTTTTTTAACTTTCATTTAAGGAGTATTAAATTGTCTATTAAATACAATTTATTGCATTAACCTAGCATTCTTACTTTCCGAGATTTTTTGGATTCTTTGAGTGACCCGGATTCATTGCTCTCGAGGGTAGATAACCACTAAATAATTCATCTGATAAAATTGCACTTTCTAAATACATTTATAGGTACTCTTTCATTATTTTATATTAACAATTTAAGTACATACCTATATTTATTCCGTATCTTTGTATTTATCTCTCACATAAAATTTATTTTTAAAATGGCTGACTGAACAAAGAATCCAATGAATCCAGATATATTAATAGCAGTTTTACCTCGAGTTTTACATTTTAATCTGACAAAATTAAATTTAACTATCAAACAAATCTGAGGCAATATTAATAAAATAACCAAGATTTGCATATTAATCTAGAGTTATTAAAGCTAATGAGTCTAGTAGACAACAAAGTGAAGCGCCGCAATAAACTAAAGTTTTCAATTGCAATAATGATTTTCAATTAAATTTTACGCACTAGCGGATTTTATAAGTGGATTATATCTATAATTTATTTACAAAAGGAGCTGAAGCTGCACAGCACAAAATATTAAGGCTAAGGCTACGGACACGAAGTCAGCGGGCGCGGGGCGGTGCGGCGGCGGCGTCGCGAGGAACGGCGCGTTTCAATGCACAGATTTATATGGAAGCGGTCTCGAAGGATGCGGATCGGGGAGCGGCGTACGAACGATGCGCGCCAGTCTAGCGGTGCCCGCGCGTCTGCATTAAAACAACACTTCGCTGCTCTAGCGCCGCGCGATCTGCCCGCTGGCTTCGAGACCTAGCTTGCGTTGCCGCGCCGACACCGCCGCCGGCCGCCGCCCTGCAATCACTGACTTCGAGACCGCGGCCTTAGTTTTGGGCTACATGATGCTGTGCGCAGGACAAACCAAACTGAAGGTGCACAAAACAAGTATAATATATATACTATTCTACTTTTTTTACCTTTATCATCATCATCATCATCAGCCTATAGCAGTCCACTGCTGGACATAGGCCTCCCTTAATGAGCGTCATTGCGCCCTGTCCTGAGCTCGACGCATCCAGCTTCTACCAGCAGCCTTTCGCAGATCGTCACCCCACCTGGCCGGAGGGCTTTTTACCTTACTATTAAATAAAGGTAAAGGTAACAAATTAAATAGTAGGGTTTTTAGAAGCACCCGCATTAGGTATTGGTAATTAATTTATAATACGTTGAATTTATCAGATCGTTAACAGAGGCTCTATCATGAAGACGAGCTAAAAAGTATTCGTACCATTCGTAAATAATAGTAAGGTAAAGAAGCAAGAAGCAAGAAGGCAAGAAGTATTTAGAAGCACGCAGCGTTAGGTATTGGTAATTAATTCATAGTACGTTGAATTTATCTGATCGTTATCAGAGGCTCAATCACGAAAACTAGTAAAACAGTATTCATATCGTAGCCGTAAAATTTTGGCCAATGAGAAAGCGTGAATTCAAAATAACGCTTTGTCATTGGCAAATTTTTTCATTACGCTACGTCATTTTGAAATATTGAAATATTCGTGATCGCTCTACAGAAAAGTCATTTATAGACAGATTTTTTCCCTATTACATCAATATTTACTTGGATTTATGTTTTTGTATGTACCTCCTAAAAATAAGACCATTTTCACACGTTTAATAATAGATTCCTACAAGGTCACACACACTTCATTCCATCAATTAATTATTATCATTCTTTTCTTTTTATGTAAAAAACCAATCCCTGAAATATAATTAATCAGATCAAAAACGAACTTTACATAGGTACTTATTATGCTTTCAGCGTAAAGAAACAGTCAAAAGAGCGAATTTCGTGCCAAGTCGGTCATTGCTGCTCAAAGGACGTGTTTGTTATACATAATGATTATTTTGTATGCTGTTTGCATTTTATCATAAACAGTAGAGTCCCGTTTTAAAGAGGCTTCACAATTTGACTGTATTTTAAATGTTAGTTTTGACTAAAGATAAATGAAGATCTTATTCAGTCAGGACCTTATTGAAACACTTCAAAACCTATCAACCTACATATCAGAAGTGAGTACCTATAAACGTTACATTGTATGCAGAAATGAGATCTGTGATTAATTGTTGTTGTGGTTGTTGTTAGCCCGCACTGTCCCACTGCTGAGCAAAGGCCTCCCCTCGAGTTTTCTATTCGTTGCGGTCCGACGCCAATGCCTGCCAGTGATAGATGCTGAAGATGTCAAGCTCGTAGCGCCATCGCTTGCGTGGTCTACCACAACGCCGTCTCACTGTCTCAGGGCTCCATTCAGTGTAGTCTTGGCACACAGTTCGTCCGGCATGCAGCAGACGTGCTCTGCCCAGTAACATTCAAATATTGCGGCCTTTTGAGCTACGTCGGCGACTTGAGTTTTTGAGCGAATGATAGTAGATATTTTTAATTTTAAGGTTAGCTTTACGCCGAAGATACTTCGCTACATCACTTTTTGCAAACCTTTAGTTTGAACTTCGGAACACCGGTAAATGACCAAATTTGAGCTCCGTAGGTTAGAATTGGGAGGATACAGACGTCCATGAGTTTATGTTTGGGAGATAGTGGGAGAGTCTCCTTTCAATAGTCTTTTCATCGACCAATGGCTTCACCAGGCGTTTTCGGTCCGTCTTGCGCCTTCCTTATCCTGCTTGTCTTCAAAAGAAACTAATTGTCCGAGATAAACGTACTCACGAATTAATTGATTAATTGAATATAATTAAAATTAATGGAAATGAAAGTTTTGTTTATTAGCCTTTCTTATTTTGCATATCACTTATATATATAATTCAGTTAGCAATAATAGATCTCAAGAGCAAGAATAAGAGAAAACTGGCGTTCGTTGTCGAAGTCTTTAGAAGGTAAACATATCAAGATATAATCAAATAAAGATGTTTTGCCTGGATAGAAAGACGAAAGGCTCTTAGAATTACTGCCACTAGGTATATTTTTATAGTTCTTACAAAAGTCCGATAGAAAAAAAAGTTTTTTCAGTTTTCCTCGGTGGATTTTTCTAAAAGATTCCGGTAGACCCAAAAAATTATTACTGTCCCAATAAATAGCAACAACAATAAAAAATCAGCCAAATCGGGCGAAACATTTTTGGGTTATTTAAGCTCTTTATACTCTATCTTCGAAACCCACCCCAACCTTATCGGCCCGTGGTGCACCCTGCTACAAACGGGGTTTTGGCAGCCAGCTGATTGTGAAATAGAACGACCTGACAGCAGCACAGTTCATCTCCTGAAGCGAGAAGCTGCGTGCACGAGGCCTATGTCTGGCAATGAACTGATATATGCTGATATTATTGTTGTAACTCAGTAAAAAGCTTACTGATACTGGCTGATAACTGCATATGAGGAGTAAAAAAGCATAACGTGATTTGTCACAAATAAAAAAAATACTTTTTGATCAAAAATAAGAGACGGCAAATGACGCAAATTGACATAGACAGTAGAATGCCATCATTAGGTGTTTTTTTTATTTGTGTAGAATCACGTTATGCTTTTTTACTCCTCATATACGGTTTTTTTTGCAAGCTTTTATTTAACTTGCAATGTTTGTGCTTAAAATATAAGTCAGTAAAAAGTTTATACTTCAGTTCAAATCAAAAAATGTTATGCCTACTTAATTTATTTTTAAATTAAATAGTCCTAATGTTAGAGTGACGATAAAAAATCGTAAGTATTAAAACTGATGAAGTATCAATATTGATTAATATCTTGAAATTTAGCCTTAACTTAACATGAACGTTAACTTTTAAGTTTATTTAGAAACCTTGATATTTTAGTTAGGCCCTCCAGTGGCGTCTTGAATACTAATCATGAATAATTATCTCAGAATCATAATAAATCATTTTAATTTTATAACACCTAAACTAGTAGGCGTCTCTCGATTATGAGGCAACTTTATACGGATAAGTCCAGTCGTCCAGTCTTCAGTCAGGTCCTTATAGCAATGGCGAATATGGCCGCTACCAGCTCTAAATTACCCTAACAAATACCGCTATATTCATATTCATATTCATATTCATTTATTTAATTCGACCAACTGGGATCATTACAATTAAATTACAATTAAAAATAAAATAAATAATATAGGTACAGACATGGCGTTTCAAGACACGGATACCAATGTAGGCGCTGTCCGTACCCAGATTAATATTGTTTTGTACTGTATACTAAGACATAATAAATATCTTTATGATTTTTGATACTATAACCCATGGGATCCGATATGGTCTAGTCTAGTGGATAGGATACCTAGCTCTCTCCCAGTGCGCTCAGGGTTCGATTCCCGGTACCGGAATGATTTTTTTTTCTCATTATATATTTTACTTCTTATTCATCATCAGCATCCACTGCTAGACATAGGCCTTCCCTAATAAATGAAATCGTGCCCTGAGGGCTTACCACAGGTTTTTATAGTTTACGAAAACTTTATAAGTTTCGGTATCTTTTCATACATTTTCGTAGTTCATGCACGTTTTCCTAGAGGCGCTGTACTTAAAATGTATGGAAAGATACCGAAACTTAAAAAGTTTTCGTAAACTATAAAAACCTGTGGTAAGCCCTCAGTTCTCACTTCGAGACATCCAGCTTCTAGCACCAAATACTAAAGATAGTAGATTAAATCTGACATATTGCATTCAAAATACCAGTTTTAAACAGTTTTTAACTAGGTATCTTTAGTCTTCGTTTTGGAATAAGACAGATAGACTATAAAGGTGTCACAATCTATACCTAATAAATTACCCAAATTTGTAATAGATGCGAGTAGTATGGAGCATTTGTTAATAAACTCAGGATACTTCTATTAAAACGAGCATACTACACGATAGAAGAATGTTTTATATCTTCTTCTTCTTCGAGCTTTATGTCGTCTTTGTGAGCTAGTGACCAACTCACAGGCTTAACGACTGAAAAGCCGGGACCAACAATTACAAAATGAAAATAACATAACACGATCAGGGAACAATTTTCTATATCACAGAATTCTAGTCCAATTCACTTTCATTTCTTTTCAATACACTGTTCAAGTTATGGGAACATATGACAGAACTATAAAGCAGAACGTAGTTATATTTTATTTATTGAGAGTTTCATACAAAAATCCATCATAATTTCCGAGGTTTTAAGAAAATTTTCCTAAAATATATTTTATATTTATGGGTACCTATCATTAACAAACACAAAAAAAATTGCAAATCAGTTGAGCCCACATTGAGCCTTTCTCAATTGATGTTCGTACATATATGCAGTAATTATTTTTTTATTATTATAAAAATAACACTTTAGTGCATCTAATATATGGATGCTTTAGTGTGATTAACCAGCTTATAAAACAATAAATAATGTTGGATAATCTTTTTCTAAATCGTTCTTTAAAATGATTATTTCAATCAACATGTTCTTACAAACAATAAAATACAGTAAACAATTGCGTACACTTGCCTTCAATAATAATCATCATTCTGTATTTATGGTTACAACAATTAATCGATAATATCGGAATTTAACGAGCTATAAAGTGGTTTGATGTGTTGAAAACGACTGCGTTTGACCGACATCGCGTTGGCTTAGAGTTAACTTTTCATTGTAAAATGAAATTTTCATGTTTCATTTTTAACTGACTTCAAAATAAGGCCGTTAATTGACACCCATTTATTTTTTGCACCACTATCCTACGTTCTAGATATAAATACCTATTCTAAAAGAAGAGAATAGATAAGGTGTTTGAAATCGATCGCTTTTTAGAAGCTTTTATTTAACTTGCATTGTAACTATGTATGTGCGGATGAAATCTTGCAACTCAATTTTGAAGCAGATATGTTCAACAAATTGAGCTGAAATTTTGTATACACATGTGAATCTCGCGACAAGCTTATAAATCATATAAATTGTGTAATGTAATAAATTGATGGGTTTCATTTAATTTAAAGTATATTTTTCTCTTTTTAGAGCTTTACATAAGTGTTTTTTTCTAATAATTTTTTTGAAAGCTATATTTTAATCGATGAATCTCTTATTCATCAATTAAAATGTATCGATGTTCCTTATGCTTACTGAGCAGTGACCGCTGCCTGCCTTGCCCGGGGCAATGTCAATTGCAGCAACGTACTGAGGCTGTATGTTTCGGAAAATATTGACAATAACAACGCAACCTTGACATCAACAACAGCTGTTATACCGGGTTGATTTTGGACAGAGCGGGCCATGGCCCACGTGTTTATCAGCTAAGTGCATTTGCATTTTTGGATAACAGCTCTAGCTTATCAGTCCACTGCTAGATAATTCTACTAAGAAGGGGGATAAGCCCATAATACCCACGTAGGTATGCGGTTGTATCGCCGAGCACAGCTTCTCGCACCGCTTCATAGCTGCTGCCCGTCGAAGGTCATTTATCAGCAGTCTACTGCTAGACATAAGCCCATAAGCCTCTAATAAGAAGGGAGATAAGCACTTAATATCCATGCTGAGCATGGGTTGGAGTCACAGGGCACAGTTTCTCGCACCGCTCCGTAGCTCCTGCCCGTTGACGGTCATTTATAAGCATTTGCATTTTTGGATACTTAATACTACCAGCTAAATACTAAATATCAGTTCACTGCTTGAAGCCTTTAATAAGAAGGAAACCTTAGGGTCTTAGTAACACAACTTTACAAATTATTTGTAAATAACATAGAGCTTTAGTCTAATACTATTGCAATGTTACATATATGAATATACTCAAGAGCAATGCAATAAACATTTTTATCTTTATCTTTTTTAAAGAAGGAATGCCCATAATACCCATACGGGACTCCAGCTTCTCAGGCCATCGTTGCTGCCTGAAATGGTCAGGTATAGGTCCCGGCACGCGCTTAAGTATTGGTGATACTGCGCAGAACAAGTAAACTAAACAGTCCATAAAGAATTTTTTAATGTGTTCTACGCATTTTTATGGTCAAACGTAATTCTATAACACCTACAGCTATAATTCAGCTGAGCTGGTGCTCGGCTGCGCTATGCGACCGTTAGCTGGCTGCCCCAAGAGAGTTCTAGAGCCCTAGAGCCACTTTTGTTAGTCAGCAGGGTGTACCACGGGCAGGTGAGATTGGTTTGGGTTTCGAAGATGGAAGTTTTAATCCCTACACCTCAATTGTTATGTTCGTATTCTTTATGTTAGTTCCTTTAGGTTAGTAGTTAAATTCCGTACTGAATTAGTATTGTAATCACCAACTACGATTTAAAGACCCTTTGGAATACCTATCGAAGGTCCAACCAATCATAAAACATTCCATCATTTAGTGCTATTAAATTATCGATTTCAATAATCCGTGTCTAATGATTTTGAACATATTAACACTTGATTTCGATTGTGGATGACTAGCCGAGTTGTCCTTGCGGCTGTATAATATTCACATTCGAATAGTGACTGACCACAGTTCGCGGCTCTCATAATATTTCGCATGCAACATGATGGGTTAAGCACTTACTAATAAGTGCTTGCTGACACTGCTATCAGTGGAAGTTTCATGCAGGAAGTTACAGCAAAGGAGTGACAGCAATTCTGCTTCTGTCAGCAACCTTCTGCGTCGTTGTTGTTTTTTTTAGGGACGCCGACGTAGGTGGACTGCGAGTCGATCATTCCTGAGGATGCCTTATGGGGAAGGCGAAACATTGTCGAATTTCTGTTGAGTTTCTTGTGTATTTATGTGTGTGTCGTTTCTCCAAGCTAATTACAGGTTAACGTGTTGTTTTTATTTGGTGGAAGAGTAAGTAGACGGTTGCATTTATTAATGATTGCTTGTTTGCTTGTTCTTTCTCTGATTTGGATGTGAATCTGCGGGTGGGAGGGCGGTGCATGCGTATGCATTTTGTGGAACTTGTCAGAGAAAGTTAGCGGAATTTGTACTAAATATTTTGTCTTGTAGAATATCTTGACCTTGATTCCGATTGTAGAAGGATTCCGTCGTTAATTCTGTCGTTTCTTTGAGTTCCATATTTTTTATGTTATGACTATCTTTCGCTCGTGGATTTGCTCGCGTGGTAGCGGTATAAAGACAGATAGATAGATAGAAAGGTTTATTTGCAAATATTGTCACACACCTATTATTTTAGTAATACATTATGAAGACAGGGAGATTGTGACTTAAAAAGACAGGACCAATTTCCAACGCACGGAAGCGCTGCGATCTTAATGGCACTAAACGGTCACCCATCCAAGTAATGACAGGGCGGAGTGTTGCTTAACTCAGATGACTAAGAACAGCGAAGTAACCCACGCCACGAGAAAAATACCTACCTACTAAAAAAATCTGTAAAATATGCTTATGTACTATATTATTAGATACATAAAATATTATTGTTTTTATTGTTTTACGTCTAAATCCTGAGTTGTTACGCGTAACTTTGGCTGCGTGTTCATCTTTGCATGTTGACTTGTATCTTGACTATTAGATATAGGTAAGTACTTTGCTTTCATAAGTTGAGTTACGAATAGACTTGTGTATCTTGTTTTACGTTCAGTGGATCACAGCATTCCCATAGAACAAGTCTGCGAAAGCATCCGTGTTCCGGAGCAAGTTTTTCTATCAATTAATGATCGGTTACGTCGAGGAAAGTGTATCAGATTGGCTGCTTGTTTGTTTGTTGTGCAATGACTTGATCTAGACTTTACACGCATTTACGCACATTTACACGCATTTAAAATCAGTACATAACCATCAGACCTGTGGCATTGTAAGGATCGGAGTGTTGGGCAATGATAAAGACGAACGAAAGAAGATTGCATGCTACTGAGATATTCGCATCTTTTGTTGAGATGGATGTGCGGTGTGACGAGAATGGATAAGATAAGGAACGTGTATATCAGGGGAAGTCTGATAAGGTGAGGAGGAGACTGGTATGGGCATGTGATGAGGAGGGATAAAAGGCATGTGACTAGAAGTATTATGAATACGAATGTGACTGGATGATGATAGAGGGAGACCGAAGAAGAGGGGGATGGATTGTGTGAAAAAGAATATGAAAAGTGGTAGAAAAAACATGTAGGTAACAACCCCACCTAGCGTGGGACAAGGGCAGGAGAATGATGATATTTACGGATAATTATGATTTTAGTGGAGTTATAATTATTATTGAGACTGCAACATTTAATTACTAGCTTCTGCCCACGGCTTCGCTTGCGTGGTACTGGGATAAAAACTAGCCTATGTGTTAATCCATAAACTGTATGTTTCAAGTTTCGTTCAACAATGTTTAGTATGTTTCAAGTTACAGAGTGGATTGAGGACAAACATACGATCATACGTGAACTTTTGCATTTATTTATGATTTGGGATGAAACTGTCAACTCTCTCAACAAGAAAATAGTTAAGAATATATTCAAGCAGAGTTTATTCCCAATTCTTCCCTGTCTCGTCGCGTTGGGAATTTGTGTATAAAAAAAAAAGTCCCTTTGACAACTAAATAAGATACAAAAATAAATCACAAAATAAATATTTTTTTATTTGTATATTTTTATTTGGATAACCAGAACATCTAAAAATATGCAAGCGAAACAGTATTATGTATAAGTAGGTACCTATCTACGTTTAATTTGATAGTGGGCAAATAAAATTATATACTTACCTAATTTTATGGATCTCTCACCAATTTTCTCTTTTACTAATGTAGTGGTAGTATAATTATGATCAAGATATTATACACTTCATGAGGTAAACGCTCAAAGCTCATACAATATTAAAATCTGTCCTGTTTTTACCTAGCGTTGTAGGTTTTTAGAGATTTCGTTCATTCTTTTGCTCCATTCACCCATTATGATTATCATCATCAGCCTATACCAGTTCGCTGCTAGACATAGGCCTCCCGAAATTATCGCCATTGCGCACTGTCTTCAGCTCGACGCAGCCAGCTTCTACCAGCAGCCTATCGCAGATCATTACTCCATCTAGCCGGAGGGCATTCTACACTAAGTTTGCCGAGACGCGATCTCTACTCAAAAAATCGTTTACTCCTTGTAGGTTCTACATGATAAAAAATATTTTACCCGAATTACTAAAATCTTATAGTAAAAACGGCGTAATAAGTTCATACATATAGTTACTGATGCAGGCAGCTCCCACAATCAAGTCTTCAAACACGGCCTGACAGATCAGAAAGGCACTCAATAAATAGCTGTTATTATAATAATGTCGAAATACCCGAGTGTTGTAAATTGCACACAATCGAGTGAGCGGATGCGTATGACAAAATTACGAAGGTCTTAGAACGTGATTGCTCTACAATGGGATGAAGTGGCGTGGTAATATAAGGTTTTCACTTTCTTGGCAGAAAAACAATGCAATTACTTTTTGATAGGCTTTAGTGCCTCGTGGCGGTTCCGGATAAGAATAAGAGCTTTCATTCATCCCTTGGACTTTGTAAAATGCGAATAAGGGGAATAAGCCAAGTAGTTTACTCCACAAAATACAAAACATTGGTGTTATTAATAAATTCTGTATTCTGTAAACTATATAAGTAGGAACAACCAGTAATCCAATTGATTATTCTCTTCATCTCTAATTCATTTCAATCAATCAATCATCTATTTATTTGCGTGAATTTATGTACAAAAGTTCTTATATTCTAGGATGTCCAATTATATCCTACCTCGATCTGGCAAATTTTCAATTTAATAATACAATATACTATATAAATAAAAACACTACACTATACAAAAAATAATACAATAATTCAATTGGTTTTCTATTCGTGTACGTGGAAATGATGATTCCATGACCTCTGCGAACCGACCAGTCAGCGCGCAGCGGCTAGTGAACCGGCTATCGTAGTACTAAGTACTAGTAGAGTTCTTTGTGGAGGGCTCGTCCGGATGCGTACTGCCACCATGCCTATTTCTGCCGTGAAGCAGCTGTGCTGTGTTTCGGTTTGAAGTGTGTGGGTGTCGGTGAAATTACAGGCACTAGAGGGTTATCTTCTTCATGCCTCAAGTTGATGAACGAAGAGCGTTGCATTGTAAAGCACGTTCCAAAAAAACGTGATCTTCAATGCAATGCTTTGTGATAGAAAATGGTTACCATTTAACATCAGGCGGGCCATGTGCTTGTTCCATGAAATACCATAAGAAAAAGTAGTGGAGGAAAGCCTTTGGTCAGGTAGAGTGACGCGAAGGGCTGTTGGTAGCAGCTGGATGCGTCGAGCTGATACCAGGGCGTGATAGTGCTAATTAGGGGATGCCTATGTCCAGAATTGGATTGCAATATACTGATGATGGTGATAGAATCAACTCATGGGTGAAACAGACCCCCAGTACTCAGACAATAAAATTGAGGAGTCATAACACCTCATAAATATAATGCACTGATTGAAGTACGTACTCAACAATGAATATTATGATTGTAAATGTAGAAGATCAAGTGATCCTTAAAAACACGAGTGGTCATTATGTTTGATCACGTCCTCTTCAATGTCCATGAACGTTTTAGCTTCAATGAAGAACATTCACAAATATGATCACGGGTTATAATAAGTAGGAACGAATGTAGAGTGAATGAAGTAAAAGAAATATGTCAGGATTGTTGTTTGCCTACCATGGAAAAATCATCATCATCGTCAGCTTAAAGCAGTCCAATGGTCATTAGGCCTCCCCGAATTTGGGAAAATATTTAGATGCAATAACAATTCTAGGACTATAACAGACCTCGCAAACACGACACTTTGTCGTCGCGCTTAGTCGTGAGCGTCTGTCATATTTTGCTGTCGCGATTGTCGCCGTGTGTGCGGAGCTTTGAACAATATGTAAGAAAATTGTCCCCCGCAGCTTGTCGTAGCGTCTAATCGCTGACGTTTGTCGTCCAATGTGCGCAGGCTGTTATTGTTTTTTATTTACACTATCTACAATATATAGTTTATAAAAATGACGGAGTTATGAGCTAACAAACATTAAAAAAAACAACCGAAATTAGAACTTCCTCCTTTTTTTTGGTTGTTGTTAAGTTGGTTGAAAAAGAAAAGTTTTTGTATTTGTATGTTTGTAGAAAATCTCGAAAACTGCTGAACCGATTACTAAAATTGTTTTATCGAATAACAGTGTTTTCTATATCCCTGTGTGCTAGACTGTATACTTATTTATTATTGAATAACTAATGGGAGAGGAAGATAACGCAATAAAATTGCGGTACGTAGCATTTACTAACTAGATTTTTATCAAGTTCATGTTCGGTTTCCATTACTGAACAATGTTACTTCGGGCTCTTGGTTTGGTGCCTGTACAGTGTACATGACTCACCACGGTACTCTTAGTTTTGTGATATCTGGTTCAGATAATCAAATCAAATACGACCAACCATAATTACCTTCAAAATATCAATGCTTTTTGAAAGTTTACGTTCTACACCCACAACAACGATTTTGAGCCCAATTTTAGTTTGATAGGTCTTGTGTTGTTGTATCATATTTGGCTAAATATGATCCGCCTGAGACGCAGAAGGTTGCGGGTTCGATTCCCGCTGTGAGACAAATGTTTGCATGTTCTGTAGATATTTGTCTCGGGTCTGGGTGTTTTCTAATGGCCGGTTCCTATATTATACCGTTACCGATTACGCCTCGTTTTCCCCTGAAAAACTGTCAAATTTTTGACGCCTCGTTGTTAATTTTTGACAGTTTTTCAAGAGAAAACGAGGCGTAATCGGTAACAGTATAATATAGGAACCGGCCGTTAGTATGATATGTATGTATTTACAAAAAAATTAAAAAATAATTTATATGTGTAGTATATCAATCATGTGGTTCCCATAATACAAGCTCTGCTTAGTTTGGGGCTACGTGATGATGTGTGATTACGTCCCGCATTATTTATTTATTTATTTATACTAACTAGTCTTTGTAACTATACCATTCTTCAGCTTCTAGCAGTCCTGGGGCTTTGCCATATGCAAATTGGGGTAATCGACGAATTCAATATAGACTTTTAGGAAGAAAAAGACGAAGTTCGTGGCGTGACTTCTTTCGGTGATCTTAGAATCTTAGATCACCTTGGTTAAGTTACTTCGCCCGGTCACTACTTGGGTAGGTGTCTGCTATTTAGATCTGAGTGTTTCCATACTTCGGAAGGCCAAAAATATATTCATCATCTGCTGCAATGCTTTTAAATATGTATTCATCTTTTTAAGTCTATAGCAGTCCATTGCTGGACATTGGCCTCCCCTAATGACCGCTATTGCGCCCTGTCCTCAGCTCGATGCATCCAGCTTCTACCAGCAGCCTTTCGGAGATCGTCACTCAAACTATTCAATTACCTCAATTATACCATCTCTATGTAAGACATGTTTTTGCAAACTAAATAATTTCGCCATGTTGCGCTGCTCTTGACACGGAGCCGCGGACGCGTGCGCTTGCGCAACCCCGTAATTAATGATCGTGGACGCACGCGACAACGCCAGCGCCTTGAGATGTTTCACTAGTGATCTTTAAACCAGCTTAGTTGACACTACCATCCACACGCGGCTTTGCTTGCGTGTGGTACCCGGATAAAAGTAGCATAAGTGTTAATCTAGGCCACAATCTATGTAAATATATTGCAAGTTTCATCCAAATCCGTTCAGCCGTTCTGGTGAGGGTTGTAAGGGGTTCTAACCCCAATCTTTGGAACCCAAGCCAACCTCACCTGCACGGCACCCTGTCAACTAACAAACGGGGCTCTGGCGGCCGCCTGATTGCGGCATTACGCAGCCTAACACCGGCAAGGCTAAATCCCCTGACTGCCGACGGGTAGCAGCGTGGACGGTGCGAGAAGTTGTGCCCTGCGATCCCCAACTCGCAATGCCCAGCCCAATTATGGGCCAAACTCCCTTTATTAGGCCTATGTCCAGCCGTGGACTGATATAGGCTGGTGTGTGTGTGTGTGTGTGTTCTGGCTTGAAAGAGTACGGTAACACACATTGTTACATCCAAACATCCATAGTTCCATAAAACCACAATCTTTCATAGTTGAATAGGATAGGATTAGTAGGATTTAGGTACAGTTAGTCAAAGTAAAAGGGACAAGTTCGTTTAGAGATATGTCACTTTAACCAGCTTATTAGGTAGCTTACTTTGACGTTGTTACGTTAAAAACTTACTTGAAGATTTTTCACTTTTGACATAATTTACATAATTTGAAGGTTCGCTTTGAGTTGTTTTTATGTATATGTGTTAAAATTACATATTTTACAAATCGCATCCTCTCGCATCCTGTGAATAACTGTCGCAACACCAAAAACAGTTTTGAGAAAAACGCATTTTAAGTTTTTTTTTACATATTTTTGAGGTTAAAACGATCACTAAAACACATATTTTTAATTGACTTTTGTCGCTGACTGTACTTACTTGAGGGAAGCATGTAGGTACAGATGAAACATTAGCGATATCTTAAACTATCATCATCATCATCATCATCAACCGCAGTCCGACTTCACCCACTGCTGGGTTTAAGCCTCCCTTTGTATGTATCAGGCCCACGGTTCAAAGCCCATCTCATACAGTTTCGGCCCATGATGGATGCAATATCTTCAGCCCATCTGACTGCTGGACGACTGACTGACGTTTCTGAACCCAGATCATGGACGCCATTAAGTAAACACGCTCTATCTATCGTCACATCACTTTGCAAGGTGTCCAGGTGCCCATTTTAGTTCCGTTATGCGGTTACAACTTCTTTGATCTTTGTTCGACTTCGGATCTCGAATTTTAAAAATACACAAGACAATTGTTAAGGTAGGTAGGTTACATTCATTACAAAATTATTAGTCAATTTAAGCTTTCTCTTGTGACATACTGCGTTTGAGACTTGTAACCCGCGTGACGTAACTTATTCTTAGTACGCTATGGTATACAAACGAAGCCAGTGCGAAGACCGGGTTACAAAAGCTACTTGGTCAAAGCTCACAGACACAGGCAGCTAGTTGCCACCAACCCAGAGTCCTTCTCAATGATTGTTAGTAGTTAGGTTTTTTTGTTTAACTACTTGAAGATGGAACAATCACATGGCCCACCTGATGTTATGTGGTAGCCATTACCTATCACAAAGCATTGCATCGTAGATCACGTTTTTCCGGAACGTGCTCTATGATGCAAGCAACGCCCTACGTTCATCAACTTGAGGCATGAAGATGATAAGCCTCTAGTGCCTGTAATTTCACCGGCACCCATACCCTTCAAACCGAAACACAGCTCAGCTGCTTCACGACAGAAATAGGCATGATGGCAGTACCTCCTCGGACGAGCCCTCTACAAAGTCAAAGTCAAAGTATATTTATTGAAATACATGTTGGTTCTTCCTCTCGGACAAGGATATACCGAGGAGTTCGCATCAGGCGAATCAGGCCGTGCATGGTAGAATCCTACCGGGACCCCATGAATCCATCCAGTGCTAATGCAGTGTCGAGCCTTTCATCAGGTGCTGAATGGTTAGATGATGTACTAGCACGAACGGAACACGGTGTATGTTTAGTCGGTAGGCTGCCGAGTGTTAGAGTAAAATACTTAAAATAATGACCTTGACTTTGCGCGACATGTTTCGTGCGGGTGGCCCGACAGTGGGCACCGACAATTTTGTGAGTCCTGACGGATTAGCGGTTAAAAAACAGTCAGGTTAGCAGGAGCAGAATACACCCCAATGCGGGACGTCAGTGATCTTTTCCCCCACCTCAAATTTAAAAAATAGCAAAAATACACCACCCCACCTCATCACACCAGCCTATATGAGTCCACTCCTGGATCTAGGCCTCCCTTAATGAAGGGGGATATGCCCATAATCCAACCGCTGGGCATGCGGGTTGGGGATCGCAGGGCAAAACTTTTCGCACCATCGACGCTGCTGCCCGTAGAGCCCCGCTCGTTGTTTAGGAGGGTGCACCACGTGCAGGTGGGGTTGGCTTAGGTTCCGAAGATGGGGGTTGGAACCCTGTACATCCCAGCAAAAATATCGAATAAGAAATAAGAATAAACTTTTGGCCATCCCGCGATTTCGTCCGAGTAGATGCTTTCCCACGTAGCGGCCACTTCAAGGGCTGAATTTCAAAAAATCTTAAATTTAAAAAAATATTTTTTTTTGTGTTTTTTTAATGTAGGAAATGGAATAAAAAAACTTCTTTTAAACGAACGGGAATTCTCTGATGCAGAAAATTGCGCGCCGATCGCTTTTTGTTATATTCGCCATGGCTATAGCAGAAAACAGGACCTGACTGAAGACTGGACGACTGGACTTATAAACCGTACTATGTTGCCTCATATTATTATGAACATACTTGATACTGGCGAAGTTGTGGAAACTATCCCAGAAGCCAATTAATAAAGAAGTGAAGTGAAGTGAATGAATTTACAAAGTTATTTTAGTATTTTATCATGTGTTTTAGTAATGATTGGTGTAAAAGGTACCGTGCAAGAGTGCGTTAACGTTACAACATCTCTATAACGTTTTATTTAGAAGATCTTGATATTTTTGGAGATAATTCACAATGACACAATCTCTATAATCCAATCCAATCTCGGTGGATCCAAATTATGTTAAGTAGTAAGTAGCTGACAGTTATTTTTATTTTTATTTATATTTGTCTGTAATTTGATTATTGTTACCAATTTTATGGATTTCTATCAGAAATAAATGGTTATAATAATATTTATGAAAAACCAAATCCTTAGCTTTTTTTAACGAGCGCTTTTGTGCTTAGGACTGAGTTCCTAATTGTGAATTATCTCCAAACACGAAAGCGCTCGAATCCATTGTATGCTTCAGTGGGCGGACAGCTTAAGTCACTATGTGGGCTTCTGCAAATTGCTGCTGGACACATAATGAGCGCTAGAGGGACAATAACAGCACAAAGCAATTACTTCTTGTCAATTAATTTGGACAAATTAATAATGTTTGTAATTTATCAAGTGACTTTGAGTTCAAGAATTTATTGATTAGAATTCAATTTTAAGAGGCAATACTAATTATTTATGGTTACTTTATTGCTGACTATAGGTACCTAATGCAGTAGGTATTAGGATAGTCATAATTTAAAAAATAATTCTCAATTTTTGTTTGTAATTAAAAAAAAATGTTTTTACGGTGTTTAGTGATTGTCGAAGTTGTACGAAATAAAACATTTTTAATATTTATTTATTTTTATTTTCATCATCTTCTGGGTCTGATAAGTAAGTTGAAAATTTCAACCGCTATTAGCATTGTATGATATTTTACAAGCAAACTTATATATCTTTTAAATCATTCACATTATACATAAAGAACACCCAGACCCTGGACAAATATTTGCAATCTTAAAAACATTTTCCTCGCGGCGGGAATCGAACCTGCAACCTGCTGCGTCACAGGCGGGCCTTCGCCCACTGCGCCACAGACGTCGTCAGTTCTAAACTAGGAATAACACTAGACTTTTCGGCAAGAGAATCCGCATGCGGAAATAGTCAATATAATTAACCTTTCAGCGGGGTGATCGGCAAACTCTGTTGCAATCAGAAATTATTGTCACCGATCACAGATATAGGAAGACAACTAGATAAAGTCTTAAAATTCAATACGGCTGATATCTACTTTCTTATGCCCAATATCATCAGTTAGAAAGGGATGCATACATATATCAATGCGACTTCAAAAAGTTAATCGTACCAGGGCGCTCGAACTAATTTCTATGCAGGTTCATACAAATGCCCTGGTACGAAGTCGCAGAAATCGCATTGAGATAAAGTATGCATCTCTTTCTAGCTAACATAGGACATGAGAGAGTAGAGATCAGCCGTATGAGTTAATGTTCAGAGCATAAATAAATTTCAAGACTTCTTCTATGCTTTAGTCCTATTTCTTTGACACCGATCCTGTTTTTACAAACTGTGACAGTTTGTCAAATGACGTTCATTGAATTTGTATAGATGAAATGTCAAAGTTTGTAAAAAACTGGATCGGTGTCAATCATTTCTGTTTGCAACAGAGTTAGCCGATCACCCCGCAGATACCTACATAGTTGAAAAAATTTTTAGTTATGTAAAATACTTTAAAATGTTTGTGATTGAAACAGGTGTTACATAATATTGTAATGTTTCTTTCGCAATACAGTAATGATCGGAATTTGCCGTTCATTATTTTTCTTAATAAGGTGATTACAAGCGATCAATTTTATGAGATTCTGTCTGGTTTTAGAGTACGTACTCCAGTCACGGTCTTTTGTGTGATGTAGTTAATACCTACACCTGATTTTTCAATATCCGGTAGGTTTTGTAAAATACAAAAGTACTTTTTCATTTATAATCAATGAAAAAAGAAAAAAATATTTATATAATTTAAAGAACTGGTTTAATTTTTATCATCATCAATCTTTTTTTTAACAACCTCTGTGGCGCAGTGCGCGAAGGTCCGCCTGTGACGCAGAAGGTTGCGGGTTCGATTCCCGCCGCGGGACAAATATTTGCATGTTCTGCAGATATTTTTCTCGGGTCTGGGTGTTTTCTATGTATGTTATGTATGTATTTACAAAAAATGTATATATGTAATATATCTATCATGTAGTTCCCATAATACAAGCTCTGCTTAGCTTGGGGCTACATGATGCTGTGTGATAGTCCAGCATTATTTATATATTTATTAAAAAAAACTATAGCCTCCCTTAATGAGCGCCATTGCGCCCTGTACTGTGTTCTACCAGACAGCAGCCTTTTGCAGATCGTCCTTCCACCTGACCAAAGGCCTTCCTCCACTACTTTTTTATGGTATTACATAGAACAAGCACATAGCCCGCCTTATGTTAAATGGTAATTTTCTATCACAAAGCATTGCATTGTTCGGAGGGCGTCTTATACTACGTATGCCGTTGATTTATCTATTTCGTTTTTTAATTCTAAAAAGAACGATGTTTAATTTTTTTCAAATAATAGAATCATTGGCGCACATTTATGACCCTAAAGTTAGGCTCAGCAAACGATTCGACTATACTAGTACAGTCCGACCCAAATATAGGAACTGTGTCGCTAATTGCTACCTGCTTCAGAGGGATACGTATAGTATAGGTACGTAAAATAGACAGACAATAGAGATCTTCTTTTTATTTATGGCCTCCGTGGTATAGCGTCCACAAATTTGCCAATGTCGACGTTGACAAGATTTAAAAAAAAAAGGCGATGGAGGTTGAGTGTGGTTAAAAAGTTCGTGTTTCCAGAGGGAGACTCGAAACTGTGCTCGTAACAATAGAGATCTTTTTTGCCTGTGGTTGTGAGTAGTGTCACAGTAGTGTTCTATTTTTAAATATTTTCATTGACACCTATTTTAGTATAATTTGATAAAATGAACGTGTTATTCCATTTATTTCAGTTTTCAATTATTTACGTTTGAGTTATTAACACAGAAATCGAATGTCTTTATTAATTAACATTCACAGACTTTTTAATACATTACTTTGAATTGTTGAATATTACTTTTTTATCATACTTTTAGATACTATAAAAAAAAAACTAGATACCTACAAATTATGTGTATTTTTATATCAAATCTTTATTTAAAACAAAATATTATTATGAGATAGGTACCAACCTAATGCATGGGATACCTAGTTTATTTTATGACCTTATTTATTATACTTGTTATAAAAATATACATAGGCATAATAAGATAAACTATACTTAGGATGTTTGTAATAATTTTATTTTTTAAACTTAAATGTCGACAGATCTTTTCGTCAGTCTTTTCAAAATTATTCTTATTATAAATCATGCATATAATATAGGTAAATATTACATTTAATATATATGTTTATTTTTAAACTTTGAAAAGTAAAAGTCGACAGAACTTTTCGTCAGTACGTCAGTCAAACTTAATAATCGTGTCAATCGTTTTTTACGATGCAGATAAAATTTTATTTTATAATTAAAGTTTTTATTTCATAATCGCCACATCTATTAAAATAATGGACACTTCGAAGGCGCCCTTTAATATTTGCGACCTTTGTTAAGAATGATTTTATTTGCGTAAAAATAAAAACATGGTTTAATTTTAATTTTGGATAGGGTTGGCGAATTCCATTTTTTACAGGTTTTTCTTTAAGCCCCGTCATAAATCTGTATGATAGACGAAGATGGGATTTTATTATAACGCTCAATAAAGTAAACTTGTCCCTGGCATTTAAATGTGAATAAAAAGATTACAATATAGTTTAACCCCATCTTGGCTATACATCTAAATGTTTTTTAGTATTTTAGAATATATTTTTTAAGATTATTTAATTATTCTAAATCTATTTTTATTAACAGACTTCAAAAAGGAGGAGGTTCTCAATTCGTCAGAAAAGGTTCTGTTTTTACTTTTTTTATCTATGTTTACCGATAACTCTGTCAATTGTGGACCGATTTTCAAAATTTATTTTATGTTTAAAAAAGTATACTTTATAGGTCCCATATAAATTTTATTCCTGAGGGATTGGTACTTTTCCCGGAAAACTCAAAAAACCTCATCATCACTTGTAACCTCCGTCAATTGTGAACCGATTTTCAAAATTCTTTAGGGCTAGTAAGAAGTGATATAATTGAAGTCGGTTTATTTTTTTTTAAAAGTCCTACTTGTTTTTTAACAATCAAAATAAATTTTTTCACACATGTCTAAGAACATTATGCCAACCCTAATAACGAGTTACTCCAAGAATGTCGTTTGGTTGCGTTTTGTGAATGCGCAAGGACCATTTTACCATTATTTTACGAAATAGTAAAATAATATTAACACCTTGACCGCGTTTGATCCTAAAGCGACCTCAAACCGAAGATGTTATAGGTTAACTATCTAGCAAATTTTCTTAAAACTTCTTTTATGACACGTGAAGATAGAACAAGTACATGACCCACCCAACCATTAACTAAAGCAAAGTAGTGCTTAGATCAGGCATGTTTAGAACGTGGTCTACGATGCAACGCCCCGAGTCCATTAACTTGAGACCTATATAAAAAAAAACGGACAACTAAAACTCATAGGTACATCCACGTTCATCCACAGTATCCATATTTATGGCAGCATCGTTGGCCGGCGGTGCGAGAAGCCGTACTCTGTGATCCCAAACGATGTGAGGTGATTGTGGGCATATCCTCATACTTTTAAGTAGAAGCCTATGTCCAGCTGTAGACTAACATAGGCTGGTGTTGGTGTTGTATCACTTGACATTGATGTCGATTCTGTTGTGCAATTTCCTAAACTAAACTTTATTTGACATTCCTAAATGTCATACTATCACTTTGTTTTAGGTGTAAATGACAAGGATAGCTATAACTTTAAGTCTGTCAAAGGAGAATGCCGTCTGATGTATGGCGCTCGGTACTAAGTTTAAAGTGAGAGCGTCAAAAAAATCGTTTTTAGTCGATTCTACTGTCAAATTATTTAAAAATGAGGGTTAATGCCATAGTAACACATTACATCAATGTTTGTTGCCATAATAATGTTTAAATCATTGGTTGTTGCAGTCTAATGGCGGCGTGCGGCGGAAACCAAATCAACAAAATATATTTATATTCGATTATTAATCCAGTCGGTGTGTAAAACTAAAGAAAATGCGATTGACATTTATAAATTCTAATACATTCTAAGGGATACGTTCGGTTTTGACGCAATTGGTACGGGTTCTCGGCATTCTCCTTTAGTTAAGTTTAGAAAAGTGAACAACAGAATCCACACTATTGTATCGTATGCAGATACGTCATCTAACTAGACTAATTTAATTTAAATATTTCTCCTTTCAGGCAGCCAGTGCCCTCTTTACCCTCGACGGAGCCCGGACCGAAGCCCTATCCCGCCGTCTAGCCCGCGGGGAGCGCCGACGACGACGCTGCAGAATAGTCCTCGCTGTCATCGCTCTACTGCTACTCCTGGCTGCTGTAGGAGCCGTGGAACTGCTCATGTCGAGAGGTCAACGAGTCTTTGGAGCCGCTATACGTTGAATACTGACACAGTAGCAACAGACTGCATGGGAAGTAGTAATTTTGGCTCTAAAGACTTGGTCTCGGATATTCCTCGCGCTGCTACTGCTAATCCTGATGGCTGAGGAGCCGTGTCTTATGGCAATGGTTCTTCGGTGCCGTTATACGTTGTACACTGACACAGTAGCAACAGACTGCATGGCAAGTGGAAATGTTGGGCTCTTAAGACTTGGTTCCGGATATTCCTCGCACCCTACTGCTAATTTTGGTGGCTGTGGAGCCGTGTCTTATGGCAATGGTACTTCGGTGCCGTTATACGTTGAACACTGACACAGTAGCAATAGACTGCATGGGAAGTAGTATTAGACTGCATGGGAAGTGGCAATTTTGGTTCTAAAGACTTGGTGCCGGATATTCCTTGCTATGACCTCCTTATCCGAGCTGCTGGGGAGCCGATAAAATTGTTGCAATAATTTTCGAGAAAGTAGAAATTACTATGCTATACTTTCTTACTGTATTCAATAAGGAGTGGCTGTAGCAATATTTACTTTTCGCCTGCATTCTTAGTCCCTTGTCACACTAAAGAGGGTTCACTGATAAACAAAACACGATTGTCGAACAAGTTATTTATAAAACGACATGGTACTAAGCTGTATACCTACTCGTATTTACATCTTATTTCAAGTGCTTGTGACCAAAGCAATAAGCCCGTGACATTTTAAAGATACGTAGTGGGTTTTACTTAAAGTAAATTTATAATAATATCGATCAGTTTAGGGGCAGTGCCAAAAGTTATCGATAATGCGACGTCACACAAAATAGGAACGATTAATTGGGCAAAATAATTATGAGAAACAATTTTACTACTGATAAATAATGACTCCGGGACCTTTGAGATAAAGGTCTTTGGAAGTCATATTTATCATTTTGACTTATTTGTTTGAAAAAATAGGTGTAGCATAGTAAATAAAACTTACAGAATTTGAAGACGCAAATTTTATATGGGCTAAGTTCGTTTTTTTTTTATAATATTGGTATGCCCTGATTCTCAGGAAGAGAAATGATGATCACATTAGACATGGAGCTGGTCCAGATGGGGTGATTCACGCGCTAGTCGAGTTGCGCGTAGCCAATCAGGCTCGCGAAATATCACGTGGAATGTGATCCACATGATCGCCCCAGGGGCCTGATTCTCGGGAATAGACATAATTATCACGTAAAATATATATTTCGCAAAAACTTAGAAATTGGCATATAATTTTGTTAGTTCTCTGACATAAAATCAAAATGTTCATTAGAACATATCGGAGCCCTGAACCGTGCGAATGCGGCGCTAAACCAGTGTAGGTATTTTGGAAAACAAACATCCACCAATGTTAGAATTTGACAAACATATTATAACTAGACATTTCGCGAAAACAGTCAAATCTGTCTATTATGACAATAATCTCTATTACTGAGGACCAGGGCATTCCAATATTACTAAAACATCAATGGATGTAGAAGTTTTTAGGCTATGTACCCGAAGGCCGACTGAGAAAGCCGGACAGGCCAATATCAAGCCTCCCAAAGCACGGATCCCTTCGAATCTGAATGCCACTAAAGGGTCACTTTTATCATATAGTAATTAACAGGGTGGAGGGATCACCAAAGTAAGCAACACCAATTGCGCTTCTGTGCTTAAAAATACTGTGTCATTGTTTCAATACTTTGAAATATAACTATGTGTGCCTTCATGTTATAATATCACTAATTCTTTTGCAATACTCGGGGGACAGTTTGACCTTATCGCCTCGCTTAGCAGTTGGGTTGATGATAACGTCATTTTGTGTCAAGGAAGATATTTTGTTATCACATATGGTTCACTCCTCACTTATCATGAATAATGGCAGAGAGAAAATGATCTTATCTACATATTTGAGTTATTGATACCTTGATCTTTTTGAGATCTAAGAGTTAATGATAACTTGATCTTTTTGAAATGTATGAATAATTGATAACTTGGTTTTTTTAAGATTTATGAGTTATTGATAACTTGATCATTTTGAGATTTAGGAGTAATTAATTTTATTTTAACATTATTGTTGACATACACATTATTGCTTTGTGATAGTAAAAATATAATGCAAATTGATTCGAATTTATCTAGTTTTAACGTTAGAAATTATTTACCTACATTGATTGGAATTACGAACTCTACTTTAAAGCAAATCTAATACATTAGGTATAAGATTTCTCATTGCTTAAGCTGATTTTGCAATTCTCAGATAATTGAATAGTTGTATGCAAGGAGTTTTTTTTATCATGAGAGAGAACGCTTTGAACAAAAATATATACCTGATTACTATAAATGTCTCCCTCTTTAGTGGTGAATAAAAGAAAAAACGACAACATCTATCAAGAGAATACCATAAGCACAGGATTTTTGTTCAAAGCTTACTCTCTCATAATAAAAAACTCGTTAGTGGCAATTCCATGGATTTATGAAATTAATAACAATTAAACATGTTATAAAACAAAGTTATTTAGCATATTTTATTAGTATGGAATGTTTCTTTTTTTAGGAAACAAGTTATATGTTTTTTAACGTGTTATTATGTGCAACAATATTTTATTAAGATTTTTATATATCCCAAAAATTTCGACTCAGGCGGGATTAAACCCGCGACCTTCCCATATTCAGGTTCAAATCTCGCCTGAGTCGAAATATTTGGGTTATATAAAAATCTTAGATTTTCCCTGAAGTGTGGGCAAACACTTAAAATACAAAATTTTTTTTTTATTACTTTTGGGCTCTCCTTAAGAATCTACCTAATTCTGACATTAGTAAATTATAAAAGTGCTTTTCAAACATCGAGATGGTACTATCAAAAATCTACTATAAAGATTCATTCGAATTCTCCGAGTGAAAACTGACAAAAATCGTCCGAGCGTAGTTGACATACATAAACATCAGAATGCTATTTTCTCACTAATTTAGACATTATGTCTATTGCTCGAAGATTATGTCACTTAAATAGTGTTTAATGTCGGCGTAATATAAATAGCATCAGCTTGTGATAAGTTTTTCTGCGGACTTTTTTTTCACGCAAATTTTAAAATTGTTCCTAAATTTGATTCCAATTTTTTTAATTATGGTTTTAGAGTAATCTCGATGTTTTCAAAACACAATTTTGTTTACCTACTAAAAAATTAAAAAAATTGTAACCATCAATGTACACTTACTTCGTCAATGGCACCAACTTATAAAAACTCAAACAATTAAACGCTAGTTACCGTTATTCTGTGGGATACCTTTAATTTATTTTTAAGTTTGTAACTCATTTAAATACAAATAAATTTAGATCTAGTTTGAATAAAATAACTCTTTAAATCTCATTAAAAAGTATAATTTTATTTATAATATAAATGCTTTTATGCAATTTGCGTATTTTTCATTTCGTCATTTTAGTTTATAAAACAGACGGCTATAAATTTAAAAATGCAAAAATGAAAGCCTATATTTTACATTTCTTTTATTTTTTAATAATTATTTTTTTATTTTCTTGTTTATGAGACCAGGCTTGATTTTTTAAATAAAAAAAACTGTAACTTTTTTTAATTCAATGCATACCTATTAGATCTAATGTACAGTTTTTTTTAATTTTTGTAACTTCTTTTTCTTCGTATGAGCTAGTGGCTAGCTGGTGTCAGAGTTTTTAGGCCACTCAAAGGCCTCCGACACCGTTTAATGACTTAAAAAGCCGGAACAGTCGTCTTAACGTGCCTTCCGAAGCACAGAAACGCTCAGATCTAATAGCCACTACACGGGCACCCATCTAAGTAGTGACCGGATGGAACTAAGATGCTCAACTTAGAACATCGAAGTAAGCTTAGCCATGAGCGCTTCGTTATTTTAAGGGCTCTTATACACGCGGCATGCCACCAACGGCAGAGCAACTGCACACCTTTCGACGGCTTCCGTCGATCACCGTCGACGCGACGTTGACAAATGCCGCGTCGACGGCTGCAATTGCTCTGCCGTTGGCGGCACGCCGCTCGTGTATAAGAGCCCTTATGTTATTTTAACTACTAAGTAGGTATTTAAACAAAATTTTATTTTTAACTTTGCATGTTTTAAGATGCTTAGATAATTGTAATATAGTACTTATAAAAAATATTATGTGATCTTTTTTAATGTAAGTTAAACATGTTATCTTTGAAAAATTGTGATCAAATGTATTGTGATTTATTTAGTAGGTATTAAAATGTATATTTTTGTTTAGTTAAATAAATATTGTAGTAAATATTTTTCCTGAAATGTTCTTTCAGTCATTGTTTTTATTATTTTCTCAATATATTTTCTTGTATTCAGATTTGACCAAATTCGCACTAGTATACTCTGAATAACTTATTTTTTTCACCACCGTCGGACATGTCTTTACCGGTTTGGAGTGTTAAGCTAAACTGGTTAGGTATTAGTAGTTTCTAGTAGTTGTATTTACTGCTGCTCTTCCATTAGTGAGCATCAGCAAATACAGTCAGAGAGTCAGAAAATATAGTGTGCATCAGAAAATACATGCCTTTTGAGAAGACTAAATAACGGGAGGAAACAGGGGGACCTGAAAATACCACGGCAGGTAGATATTCCTATTGAATTATTTTTATTAACTACTTTGTCATGGTTGTGCCGATAGTTTTCCTAATACAAAATAAATGAATTAATAAAATAAATAAGTATTAATAATTATTAATTGCAATGGGATATTTGCGGGTTCTGATTGTTTCCTGATATTTTAACGCAGTTGCATGCTAGTTCTAAAATGATAGTTTTAAAAGTTATAAACAAGTTTTAATGAAGGTAAATAATTATTATATTCAAATAAAATCAAATTAAACACATTTATTATATAAGAACTCAAGAACACTTTTTATCGTTATTTTTTTTTATAATTTACATCAATTTGTAACGCCAGCAAACAGAGAATAGAAATGAAGAGTTGGCAAGAAACTCAGCTTTATATTTTTTTAAAGTCTTTTTTACAAACTTTATTCTTAACTATAACATTGTTTTTGAGGGTTTCATCCCAAGCTTTTTGTGTGATATAAATAATCAGATATTTTGTAGTAAGATTAACGTTTAACAACATTTCAGGGTATAAAAATGATAAGCTGACTTTGGTCAAATCCGCAATATTTTATCTTTGTAGCCATGGTATAGCACTTAGTGCCTTATATTCGAATAAACGATTTATGAATTTTATTTTATGAAGTTTTATTGATCAACTAACATTCGCCGCGGCTTCGTTCGCGTGGTATCCGGATAAAAAGTAGCCTATGTATTAATCCAGGTCATAAACTATGAATAGGAATTCCAAGTTTCATCCAAATACGAGCAGCCGTTAAAGAGTTGAGTAGGACCATACTCCCATACAACTTTTAAAAATAGTCAACAACGTGCATGTCATGATCATAATCATCATCATCAGCCTATAGCAGTCCACTGCTGAACATCTGGACATGCTGGACATTGCTCAGCTCGACGCATCCAGCTTCTACCAGCAGCCTTTCGCAGATCGTCACTCCACCTGGCCGGAGGGCGTACTAAGATTGGCAAGCCGCGGTCTCCACTCAAGAACCCACTTAATAACTAACTACGCGCATCTAATTCTAATTCTATTCTTCTGCACTGACGTCCCGCACTGGGGTGTATTGTGAATTACCCCCTTGCTAACCCGACCCCAGCCAGCCCAACTCCTTAAAGTAACGGAGAAGGACTCTGGGTTGATGGCAAAATTGCTCTAGAATTCCTGATGCTGCCCGAATCTGTGAGTTTACGTTACGCGCATGTACAGGCATTCATAGGCAAAGACCAGGAGGACCGTATGCCTGTTTGCTAACTTAGTAGTGTAAAAATAATACAATCTTCGCATTTATAATATTAGTACAGATACAACACTAGCACGTTGACTGTGGGCTTTGCACGCGACGCGTCCGCGCCATGAATGAGGACCAGCGGCTCGCACTCTAGAGCAAGTGTGTTTTCTGCACTCAAAGTGTTAAGTGGTGGCTGGTCCATTGTTAATAGTGGGCTTAGGAAGCTTTTGTATTGATAACAACTCCCTCAAAAACAATTAAATTGGACTATGGACTAAAAAAACTGACTAAAATGTATAATTAATAAGACTTCCATCTGACTATCGAAATTTTAGGTACCCTGAATAAATCTGAGAACTGAGCAGTTAGTAAAAAAAAACAGAAAAGTTTGAAGTTTTATTCGATAATTATCGACTTGACTTTGGTATACAATTTTAAACTTACTTTAAACTTACATACCAATACTATTATTATAGTAGATACCAGAAAAAACTCACTCCTCAGTTCTTTTAAATATTTTTTACTCTCCGTAGATGACTTCATCCACTTTCTGGTCTTGCTCATCCATTGGAACATCGTCTTGAACTTGAACGGAGAATGCAACAGCTACCACCTTGAATTTACAAAAAGTATAGGCATAAAATAAAATAAAAAACTATTTATGAAATAAACTATGAATATGAAAAAAAGCAGCCTACAAAAAGTATCAAAAATAAATGACAACCAGGGTGCCTAGTGCGAGTTTTTTTACCAGCTCGATCGCGTGTGCATTTACGCAAATCTGTATGGAAAGGAGACAGTACCACGCGTTTCTCACTAGATGGTGCTACCTCGATTCCATATAAATTTTCTTTATATGGAATATAATTTTATTTTTAAGTAAACGTAAACGCGATCGAGCTGGTCAAAAACTCGCACTCGCACCCAGTAGTAGTGTTCTAGTCAGTGAAGGGCTCATCCAGGGGAGGACTACCACCATGCCTATTTCTGCCGTGAAACAGCTGTGTTGTGTTTCGGATTGAAGGGTGTGGGTGCCGGTGACATTACAGGCACAAGAGGCTTAACACCTTCATGCCTCAAGTTGATGGTAGTGCATGTTACAAATATGCGTGACCTGCGATGAATTTTATTTTGTTTTTCCATAGTCAAAGTTAAATATTTTTCTTTTTAATATTTATTTTTCTTCTTCAGAAGAACCGTGGGCGGCTTCTGGCTCAGACTAGTACATGATCGAGTCTAGTGGCATAATCAAAGCGATTTCTATACCCAGCTGTGGGCTGATAATGGCTGAAATGATGATGATGATTAGATGATTTTCGTGTGCTTACTTTAGGTGCTGTCTTAGGATCGGTTCTAAGGTTTGCGATGAATCTATCATAGTAGCCGCCTCCATGACCGAGCCTGGCTCCTGTCTTCGAGAAAGCTACTCCTGGCGCTATGATTAGGTCCAGACCACCTGGAAATAAAGAATGATCTTCAACGGTTGCTCTGCTATGATGATCAATTAGGTAGTATTCATTATTGATGTGATTTGAAGTTCAATTAAATACTACTTATATTCTGTTGTGGTGGTACCGATGACGGTAAGTTTTTCCTTAAAACGCGATTCAATTGTCAAAAATTCAACAGTTTTTCGAAGAAAAACTAGCGTCATCAGTTACCAAGTAACAACAACAACAACAACACCCCCCTTTATCAGTACACGGCTGGACATGGGCCTCCCCTTATAAGAGGCCTGGGCATGGCACTGCATGCCACTCTGAGCTCACGCACAGGTTTCGCTGGTAGAAAATGCTGCTAGCCATTAAGCCCACCTTATTTACATTTATTGTGAAATCATTATTTATAATATTTAATGGGCAAAATAGAAGGCAAAGAAGACTAAGAGGGAGGAGCCCGAAGCACTGGTCTGAACAGGCGTCGGAACAGCTGGAAACTCCAGTTAACGTTGCGCTCCATCAAGCCGAAGACTATTAATATCCTTAACTATGGGGGAACGATTTAAAGTGATGGTGACGATTGTGTAATCCTACTATCCTACTAATATATAAATGCGAAAGTTTGCGAGTATGGATGTTTGTTACTCTTTCACGCCAGAGCGGCTGAAGGGATTTGGTTACAACTTGGAATATACATCCGGGTACCACGCGAGTGAAGCCGCGGGCGGAAGCTAGTAAAGTACAAATAATGGGGTGTAAAGTATTCCAACTTCTATCTTCGGAACCCAAGCTAATCCCACCTGCATGTGGTGCATACTGCTAACTAACAAACGGGGCTCTGGCAGCCATCTGAATGCGGCATAGTGCAGCCTAACATCGGCACAGATACATACCCTGGCCGCCGACGAGCAGTAGCATCGGTAGTGCAAGAAGCTGGGCCCTGCGATCCCCAGCCCGCAATCCCAGCATTGCGCATACCCTAATTCTAATGCAGCATCAATAGTGCGAGAAGCTTGGCCCTGCAATCCCCAACCCGTATTCCAGGGTGGGGATTATGGGCACATCATTGGCCGTTTTTATTAGGGGAGGCCTATGTCCAGCAGTGGACTGATATAGACTCGTGTTATTGTTGCAAAAGATACCTGATTCTAAAGCATCCTCTCTCGCCTGATCCTTCGAGTGCTGTTTAATCCCGTGCCTCGTCACAGCCATGGTCTTCTCATCATCAGATTCCAGCTTCATCATCCTCATCCTCCCGCCAGCATACTGCGGCACGAAGGCAGCCGCGCCCCGTGCCTTGATGTGGTCTATGATTGGTGTTGTGTTGACCTCATCATCTGTGCTCATATAGAGAGAGATGCGTTTCGAGGTCTTGTACCAGGGGTGGTTTATCAGCTGAGGAATTTTTTTCATGTTTTGTATTTTGTTGGTAAATTTTATAGCAATTATAAGGTGAAGATACGGGTTCGGGTAATGGAACTAAACAACAAGATATAAAACAGAGAACAACACAAATAGGTGGTTTGGGTAGGCAAGCGGATAGTAGGCCTAAATACTGATATGTATACAAACCCGTCCGCGTGCCTACCCATCCTTAAAAACCTCTTACTGTGGAGCTGATTTTGTCGGCCGTGGGCCAAATTAGGTCTCCTCTCAGCTTAATGCTAATCCACGAGCAGCACTAGTTTTCAGAGGAAATTAGGATAGAACTCAGTAGCTGCACTTTTCATAGGAGATAGGCTTCGATCAACTAATCGAACGAGATACACAACAGACAACAGGGACGCAATGACTAAGAAAAACTTTGTAAATTTTTGCGGTATAAATAAAAGTTTTCTGGCATGGGAGTTACTATACTATACTATGGGGGTGTACGGGGTTCCAACCCCCATCTTCGGAACCCAAGCCAACTTCACCTGCAGGTGGTGCACCCTGCTAAAAACGAACGGGGCTCTGGCGGCCGGCTGATTGTGGCATAGCACAGCCTACATCGGCCCAGTTAAATCCCCTGGCAACCGACGGGCAGCAGCGTTGGTGGTGCGAGAAGCTGTGTCCTGCCATCCCCAACACGCATGCCCAGCGTGGGGATTATGGGCATATCCCCCTTTATTAGGGGAGGCCTATGCCCAGCAGTGGACTGATATAGGCTGGTGTGGTGTGGAGTTACTATAAGACTTACTTTCTCATAGACAACTTTTGATTGCCGCTGCTTCTCTTCCGAGGTTAGTGCTGCGATCCTGTTGGCGATCTCGGTCCTCAGCAACGCCTTAGCGGGATTTGGCTTGATTGGACCCATTGTTATCTAAAATTAATTAAGTATTATAAAAGCAAGTGTTAAATAATGCCATACACATTATCAAGGGTACCAAAATATACCTGCATCCAGAAAATAATACCTACCTAATGTTTCTGTTCAACAAACAAAACATTTAACAAACGCTCTTCTCTACATCAACGGTGAAAGTAAGTCAATATTTTTTTGTTTTGCATTGTACTACAAAGCAAAAGCTTCTCCTCGAGTTTTCCATTCCTTGCGGTTCAACGCCAATGCCTACCATTGGTAGTTGCTGAAGATGTCAATTTGCATTTTTTGAACACCGCCTCCCTAGGCCAGTTACTTGATGGTACTTGAAGATGTAATAAGCACATGGTCCATCTGATCATCATCATCATCATCATCATCAGCCTATAGCAGTCCACTGCTGGACATAGGCCTCCCCTAATGAGCGCTATTGCGCCCTGTCCTGAGCTCTATTCATCCAGCTTCTACCAGCAGCCTTTCGCAGATCGTCACTCCACCTGGCCGGAGGGCGTCCCACACTATGTTTGCCGAGCCGCGGTATCCACTCAAGAACTCGTTTACACCAACGGTTATCGGTTATTCGGCAGATATGGCCAGCCCACTGCCACTTCAGCTTGCTAATTCTCTGAGCTATGTCAACAACTTTAGTTCTATGTCGGATAAAATCGTTTCAGATTCTATCCTTTAGAAAAACTCCGAGCATAGCGCGCTGAGCGACTTTAAACTGGTGGATCACACTGAATGCGAAAGTTTGTGAGTATCTATGGATGTATGGATGAATGTTTGTTACTCTTTCACGCGAAAACTACTGAACGGATTTGGATGAAACTTGGAATATACAGAGTTTGTGACCTGGATTAACACATAGGCTACTTTTTATCCGGGTACCACGCGAGCGATGCCGCGGGCGGAAGCTAGTTGTCTATAATAAAGTATTGCATCGTTGGTCATGCATATTTGGGCAATGCCCTGTGTTCAACAACTTATGATTTATGAAAGTGATATGATAAGGCTCGTGTGCTTGTAATGTCACTGGCAGCCACACCCTTCAAACTGAAACACACTCTGCTTTACGTCAGAAATAGGTATGGTGGCAGTAGGTACTTCCCCGGACGAGCCTTTCACAAAGAGCTCTATCGTTGCTGGCCCTGTAGCACTTCTGTTACCCACTATATTTTCATAGAACCACTCTTTTGTTCTCTTATTATCAGACTACCTGCTACCAGATTACTGCTTTCACCACTATCAATAGGCACCTACTTACAATAGGCTGTGTGTGTAATTTATTTAGGGTTCTTAAGTACCTATCCAGTCCATCCAAAGGTTGCCTGGAAGAGATAGCTTTTAGCGATAAGGCGGCCCATTCTATAGGTTTGTTTGTTTCATTAGATTTTGTAATTTTTGGTGTACGATAAAGAGTTTTCTATTTATCTATCTAATTTAATTATTATCAAGAAATTGTTATGCTCGGAGGTCATGACCAAATGATTACACTGTATGTGCATAACAAGCGTAATGTTTTGTAAACTATTAGCTTCCGTTCGTGGTTCCACTTGTGGGTAATGTTCTTCCCAAAAGTCCGAAGTTAATCGTAGGTATGTAGGTAGAAGGTTTATTTACGTATTCAATTGGAACTTTAAAGTACCTACACTTTGAATCGTCATTTTTTTTAATCTACACCAATTCGCAACGCGACCAAACAGAGAAGAATTGGCAAGAAACTCTGATTGGCTTATATTTTTTTAAACTCATTGTGACTATTTGTATTCTTAACTTCTTCAAAAACAAAGTAATAGACATTGTTTTTGAGGGAGTTGGAGACAGTTTAATTCCAAGCTTTTTTGTCATCTAAATAATCAGAAATTTTGTTACTCATTTGGGATTTTGTTATAGAAAACACTTTGCCCTTTAAATGATTGACCAATTTTATGGAGCCTTACTTGTAGGAACAGCTAGTTTATCTTTATTTCTAGTGTTACTCATCTCCTTTTTTATCTAAAATAGTACCTATTAACAACACATGTACCTGATTTAATATCCGACTGTGGGAGGGCGTTATGTTTTTTAGAGAGGTTATTTTAAACTCTATTGAATGGAAGCATTTTATTGTTACAAACAATATTTTCATCTTACGCAATCTACGTAAATATTATCAAAATATGAAATCTTACCTAAGACGGCTACAGCTGATACTGTCGAGACGAGACTGATACGCGACACGATAACAACTTCTTTGTTGTAAAAACATTGAAATACTACACGTGTTGTAATAGCGTCATCTAGCGGATCTTTGTAGAACTAGTTGGGAACTTAGTGAACCAACCAAACTCGAAGAAGGTTGTGAATTCAGAACTAAATGTCGCGATAAATTTTCGTGAGAGGGCGCCAATCAACATTTTAATGATTTCAAATCTGTCGGTATAATTTTACTGGTTAATAATGATTGAGTACTTAAACATTGGTCACTCTGTTAGTAACAAGTTATCATTTATTCTGTGTGTTGCGTGTGTGACCTACTTTTGTATATATAGTAGCATGATCTGTAGTATGGAAAACAAAATGTTGTGGTTTTTTATGTATCGGTGCCTTTATAACGAAGTACTAATTAATTAATTAATATACCTATAACTCGAATAGGTATTCGGTTGTAGTACTGTGGTTATAGTTATACCCATACCTACCTGTAAGTGCGCTGCTGGCTCTGAGATGCGGGTTCAAGATCCTGCTGTTTTGAAAATTTTTGATAGCTTTTTAAGTATGTTTGTAAATTTCATTCTGCCTGAATACCTACCTACCTACTAATATGTATACTTTAATTAGAATTGAAAAGTTTTTTTTATGATCGGAATTTGAACCTGCGCCTCAGCAACAGGGTGTTAAGAAAAATGCAATCATACTTAACTAGTCTACCTACCAAAACGTTAGCCTTAACTGATTTTTGTCCTGCAGCGCAAATCGAACCCTCAACTCTTCAAAGTCAAACATAATACATATGAGTGAAAAAACTCTTTCTTTGGTATCAGATAAGATGGAGATTTCCTTAGTGACAAGCCTGAGCACTATCTAGTGTCAAATTAAAGATTTGATTAACGTCATTTCTGAACAAAATTGTGATGATATCAACGAAATATGAGCATTGAAGCAATCAGTTTTACAGGATAAGGAAATTATAATCCTGTGAGAATTTTAATAACTGTAGTAAGCAAGATACTTTAATGGCATAGTGGACAAGTAGCTTTTATAAATGGGGTGCGTTACATTCGAATGTAGTTTTTATTAAGGCGACGATACATATCAAACCTCCCTCTCGCTCGCACTATTCAACATTTTTGAAGATATAAAATCACTGAATGTATTTCTACAAAATAGTATGCCTTCACGGCCTAGAAAATAACAATTCAAAGGTTGCAACAATGCAAATTTTTTGGTAGGTTACATTTCCGTCGATTCGAATCATCATTCTCTTTCCCTTGTCCCATGTTAAGTGGGGCACAATATGTTTTTTTCTTCCACTCACTTCTCACTCTCACAGTTTGCACTTTCGTCGGGAGGTTTTATGTTCCTTCTAAAAACCATCGCTACGTAGCCCACTCCTTTCAAAGCAGCTTCAAGCTGAGAAGGGACATTTTTGGCCCATGCTGTTGCATCATGGATAACACCTACACAGCTTTAGTCTTAGTTTATAGATATATATTTTACCTGTCCGTCTGCCAAAGCTGGCAGACGGACAGGTGGGCCACCTGATGGAAAGTGGTCCCCGGCCATGGCCATTTGCATCACCACAGGCGATATTGATGCGATGCCGGCCCTTAAGGTAATGAAATACCCGCCATTTGAAGGATAATCATCTTATCCATTAACGTGGCTCTAAGGAAAAACCAACGTACATGGTTCTACCAACCTTTAAATAAATAAAAATTAATAAATAAATAATGCGGGACGTAATCACACAGCATCATGTAGCCCCAAATTAAGCAGAGCTTGTATTATGGGAACCACATGATTGATATACTACACATATATTTTCTTTTTTGTAAATACATACATATCATACATAGAAAACACCCAGACCCGAGACAAATATCTACAGAACATGCAAACATTTGTCCCGCAGCGGGAATCGAACCCGCAACCTTCTGCATCGCAGGCGGACCTTCGCCCACTGCGCCACAGAGGCAGACCTTTACCTTTAACCTTTAACCTTTAGCTATAAATAGGCTATTTTTCTATTATGCATAGAAAAAATAATCTATTTTCATTGTCACATTATTGTAACTACCTAAGACCAACGTTTGTGGTCATTTGTGGTTTGTTTCTTTTTTACCATCATTTTGTGTTTTCTATTTTCTGTGCTGTAATAATGATTATCCATCTACCTCTTCTATCAGCCGTCAAATCTGTGTCCACTCCTTTCATTTACATATACGAGTATCTCTTCTTCATTTTCTCTCAGTTCGCGCCTCCAGCGTTATTCATCGCCATCTAGTCAGATGACTTCCATCCCTCCTCATGACATGCATATACCATGCCAGTCTACCTTATCCACTTTTTATGATACTTGAAGATGGAACAAGCACATGGCCCACCTGATGTTGAGTGGTAACCAATACCTATGACAAAGCATTGTATAATAGATCACGTTTTTTGAAATGTGCTCTACGATGCAACGCCCTGCGTCCATCAACTTGAGGCATGATGATGATAAGCCTCTTGTGCCTGTAATTTCACCGGCACCTACACCCTTCAAACCAAAACACAGCACAGCTGCTTTACGGCAGAAATAGGCATGGTGGCAGTACTTCCCCGGACGAGCCCTCCACAAAGAACTCTAACTAACTTCTCATGAAAAAGGTACATGTGGCATTTTCAGTGTCTTCAATGATCAATTCCCGTCACCAACACCAGCCTATAACTAGTCAACTGCTGGTCTAATGACCTTCTTTAATAAGAATGTAGATATCCCCATAATCAACACGCTTTGCATGTGGGTTGGGGATCACAGGGTACAAATTCTCGCGCCGCCGCGCCGACGCTACTGCCCGTCGGCGGCCAGGGGATAAAGCTGTGCTAGTGTCAAGCTGCAGTAAGCCGGAATCAGCCTGCCGTCAGAGCCCCGTTTGTCAGCTAGCAGGGTGCACCACGAGCTCGTGAGCTTGACCGGTGGTTACGTGCAAAATTTAGGTATACGTATGTACTACATAGGTATGTATTATGACTAGGTCACATTCATTATCTATGTAGGTGTTATTACAGCCGACAAAGTATGTAATCTAAGTGATACAACGCGAATAAAACATATGATAAGATACCTAGATCATAACACACGAGATTATTTTTATTATGGAGCATTTAAAAGATAATGGCGGTTTACAAGATCCATTTTCTGTAAGACGTTCTCGCTACAGAGTAGTATCTAATTTAGAGATATGTAATGTTCACGCCATGCAAGCTGCTCGCGAAAAGTGGACGTGATCTGAATTCGAATGCTACTTTTGGACTTGTCTCTGACTACCCGCTTTATACATATGATGTTAGACACTATCACACAGCATCATGTCAAACCAAACTAAGCAGAGCTTGTTTTATGAGAACCACATTACTGATATAATTTTTTTTTGTAAATACATTTATGTTTTACATAGAAAACACTGATCTGAGACAAATAACTGCAAATTATGCAAACATTCGTCTCGCGGCGGTAATTGAACCCGCAACCTACTGCGTCCCAGGCGGATCTTCGCCCACCGCGCCACAGAGGCTGTACATCTGTAGGGCAATCACGAGTATTTCAAGCTGACAAATCGTAAGCGTAACGAAAAATGGCCAATGAGAAAGCGTTATTTTGAATCTACGCTTTCTCATTGGTCAAAATTTTACGTCTACGATACGAAAATTTTTTCGCTAGTCTACGTGATCGAGCCTCTGAAGATCATGACTGCACAAAAACAAACGTCATAATGAATTTTCCCTGTTATGGAAGATAAATTGATAAATGATCGTTACATGATGCGGAATACTCAGAAAGCTCAATTTGTCTACCAACAGTTGTCAACCGCATCAATAATTTCTTCAAAAATAGGTCAAACGATAAATTCAATTCGGGGGCATCGTTCCTTAAGCCTCAAACGAACTCAAACTTAAGAACTCAAGCCATGCCCCTGGTGCACCCTGCTAACTAACAAACGAGTCAGGTAGCCGGCTGGTTGCAGCATAGCCCAGCCTAACACGGGCAGCAGCGTCGGTGTTGCGCGAAGCTGTGCTCTGTTATCTGGATTATGGGTATACCCCGCTTTTATTAGGGGAGGCCTATATCCAGCAGTGGACTGATATAGGCTGGTATTTGCGTGTGATTTCTTGAAAAGGTCTCCTCGATACAGGTACCTGGACTCATTCAGTGCGTGCTACCCAGACTTATGATAAGTATTATTATAAGTAGTATCTAAGTGCACTAAGTTTAAGTTTCGATAAGTTTCAGTACTTTAATACTTACGAACTTGAAACTTGATCGCTTCGCACAGCGGTCGATGCAGCGAGAGCTATTCTCGAAGATTTTCTACCGTAGTATTCAGATTTTTTTATGGTACTTGAAGATGGAACAATCACATGGCCCACCTGATGTTAAGTGGTAACCATTACCTATCACAAAGCATTGCATCGCAAATCAGGTTTTTTGGGAACGTGCTCTACTATGCAACGCCCATTAAATTGGGCATGAATATGATAAGCCTCTTCGGCCTGTAATTTCACCAGCACCTACACCCTTCAAACCAAAACTCAGTACTTCTACAAAGCTAAAGCTCAGTGGATTTCTTTTAGTGCTGCAGCATATATATGGTGAGCACAGGGTCATTCGAAGCGATGATCAATACTTTGAAAAACAAGAAAAAACCGGCCAAATGCGATTCGGATCGAGGTGGGCTTAGACGGAAATTATTTTTATAAATTTACGGTTTTTGGATTTATCCCTTGACTAGTGCTATAAGACATTCCTTCAAGCTAAATTCCATGATTTTAGGTCAAAATATATGTGGCATAAACGGCCGTATCTTTTGATTATGTTGACTTTAGACATTTTGATTTTTTAACAACAATATCTATGGCATTACAGACCTGAGTAATAAATTTCAACTTGATGCCGTTAGACGTTTTCGTATAAGAAAAGGAGGCTAATCATATAGAAGGCTAATGTAGTTATCATCGTAAAAAGCTGAGAATCTTCATGAATAGCAAAAATAATGATGGGATTAATCTGGCTACATTTTCTCTACCACACCTAGTTATGGAAACCAAACCAAGGACCTATACCAGAACCTATTTGATTTAAGTTTTTTTTTTCACTTTAATTCAAAATGAATATATCAGAAGGAGGGCTTAGTGCTTGCAGTATTTTATGCCAGCCAAGCACATATGTACATGAATCTCATTGGTGACAAGATGGCGGCTTAGAACCCCCACCACACACCAGATATTTATTCTGTGCTGAGAAGTAATCATGCAATAATGCGCTTGTTGCAGCTTACTTCGGTATTTTTACAGATTAGTCCTCATCCTCAGCATATTTAGGTCATAGGTTTGGTATAATAAAATCCAAACTTTTTGATTTAAGTAAGCAACATTCTGTACATCATCATCATTATCATCAGCCTATAGCAGTTCACTGCTGGACATAGGCCTCCCCAAATGAGCGCCATTGCGACCTGTTCTGAGCTTGACGCATCCAGCTTCAACCAGCAGTCTTTCGCAAATCGTCACTCCACGTGGTCGGAGGATTCGGAGGGCGTCCTACACTACGATTGCCGAGCCATACATTCTGTACGGTCACTATTAAAATGAGTGACTGTGTAGTGAAAATTAGATCCTACGGAGGCCTCGGGGAGCTTCAAAGCTCTCATCTAAAGATGATGGCACTACTCAATATTCAAAGCAAAAATACTAAGTACCTATTACTAACTTAATTATTTATTAACAGAACCAAAAAGTAATGTAGCAAATGCTTAATTTTAAAAAGTAGATAAGTGGGTCGTTTGTAATAGATCTTTTTGATGTTCCAAAGGTATTTTATCAAAGTCGGATTCTCTCAGGCTTTCATAATATTTTCCGTGTATTTTCACGTTAGCTGGAAGGAATAATAGGTAGGAAAGTAGAACTCGGCTTATATTATGAACGTAATTTGACAAGATATTATCGTAATAATTGCATTAATTCATTCTTTATTCAATGACTTCTGGAACAATTTTCCACAATTTCGCCAGTATCAAGTATACAACAGGCAACGTAGTACGGTTTAAGTCCAGTCGTCCAATTTTCAGTCAGATCCTGGTATGATATAGCAATGGCGACTATAGCAAAAAACGATCGGCGAACAATTTTCATTAGAAAATTCCTGTCCAAATTAACATTCATTCCATTTCACTACCCGTGTGTCTTTTTACTAACATATATAACTACGGTTAAAATGCCAATAATAATAAACAACATTAATCAGAAAAATACTAGAAAATAATATAAAATAAAATAACACAACCATCGCTCAAGATGAAAAAATTGTCCCTAAGTTTAAAATAAGCAAGCGCAAGAGATAAAAAAATATCACGTTTCAAGAGATACAGCCTGGTGACGGACGTACAGACAGATTGACAGTGAAGACTTATTAATAGGGCCCCGTTTTTACCCTTTGGGTAGAGGACCCTACAAATTGCTGCTATATACTCTATACTGACACAATACCGCCGAAATGCGAATAGTTTGTCACTGGAATATTTAATTATGCTTTTTGCAGTAGGTAGGTTAGGTAGGAACCTACCCGTACGTATTAAATTTAATCAACGCACAACCGTAAGTCCTAGACTTAAAATTTATAGTGCAATGTTCCTTGCAGTACGGGTGAGCACTAAGAAAGGATTTTCCAAACATTTGCCGGTGACGCGGACGAACGCGTGGTGCGCCCACTAGTATTTTTTAGAAAAATATTTATTGCTACAGCGAATTTTACATAAATGATAATCTAGGCTGGGATCTTCCTGTATGCAGACAATGCTTGTGTTAGAAGACACCACTCTTCCATTTAATAAACCTGATATTATAATACTAGTGGGCGCCAAAGAACGAAATATTATCCACTCATTTTAGTTTGTTAGATACGGCACGTAAAAACGTCTTAATATTTCTAATGATTAATAATTTACTTCCATAAATAACATAAAACAATAGAATCTAAACATTTGGAACTATTTGACAACCTCTGTGGCGCAGAGGGCGAAGGCCCGCATGAGACGCAGAAAGTTGCGGGTTCGAACCCGTCGCGAGACAAATTTTTGTATGATGTGCAAATATTTGTCTCAGGTCTGGGTGTTTACTATTTTATTAACAAAAAAAATCTATTAGATGTTCACACAATACAAGTTCTGCTTACTTTGGGGCTAGATGATGCTGAGTGTCCAGCATTATTTATTACTAGCTTCCGCCCGCGGCTTCGCGTGCGTGGTACCGGGATAACAATTATTCTATGTTTTAATCCAGGTCACAAACTGTGTATATTCCAAGTTACATCCAAATCCGTTCAGTAGTTTTTGTGTGAAAAAGTTAATCCATACATCCATCGATACTTCCATACTCACAAACTTTCGTATTTATAATATTACGATAACGATGAGCCTGTTATGTCCCACTGCTGGGCAAAGGCTTCCCCATTTATAGTATTAGCAGGCCTCTATCACTCCGTAGAATAGGTATAAAAATATACCTACGCATCGCCGGCCCTGCTAGCATGGTTCGTTACGTCGGTTGCCGCGTTCTGCCCGGAACGAAAGTGTCCTTGAGCAGCCGCGGCATTTTAGTTTGTTTTTGTTAATGTACCTATATTTTTCGCCAAATGAAGGCAAAAAAATACTGCATAGCATTTGGTTGCCTGAATAATAATAAGAAAATGTAAATAATACCAATAGTAGGTACAGAACTGAAAGTTTTTCTACCAAATAAGTAAGTGGGTAGGTACTTAGGTACAAGTTCTGTTTGAATGCGGTACCTACCTACATAAATAAACGTAATATTATTATTTAGGTATTTTTTCATAGACAATTTTTGTGCCATTGGTAGGTATCTACCTACATAGTGCTGTAGTAAGTAGGTATTATGATTTTAATTATGTAGACTGAGAGCAAGATTAGAAACCCAAGCTAGGTAAATTTTTATTTGGTTTAACTTTAAGTAGGCAGTGTAGGTTATCTACTTAAAAACAGTCGGGTAGGTAGGTGTAGGTAGACAAATCGATTTGGTAAGTTACCTAAAGGTAGGTGTACTAACAACTAAAACTAGATACCTAGGTTACCTACAACCTACTAAAATGTCTCTTAAGATTTAGCATGATGTACCTACCTACCTTAAACAGTGATTATTCAGTTTTCGTACACAAGACACCTAAACACTTATGTAAGTGTTAAGGACCCATGTACCTACCTAGTAGGTATGCCTATTTTCTGAGTTCTTAATGCAGCCAGCCAGTGTAAAATAGTTTTCTGATCTAATACTAGGTAGGTAGATATTATTTGAATTATCATTGTTCCTAAAAAGAAATAGGCGGCTAGGTAACTGGATAGTAAAATGTTCAACAACAACAGCCTATTCAGTCCACTGCTGGACATAGGCCTCCCCTATAAGAAGGGGGATATGCCCATAATCCCCACGCTGGGCATGCGGGTTGAGGATCGCAGGATACAGCTTCTCCCACCACCGACGCTGCGGCCCGTCGGCGGCCAGGTTATTATTATTCGTCACAGAATAATTCTCAAGACAACCCTAACGTTACACGTGCCACGTCAGTAGAGATAGAGCTATACGATAGAAAGGGATGCAAGGTGTAGGTTAATATAACTGTTAGGCACTGAGTTCGTTGCGAGCTGAATAGCACTTTATTGCGTAGCAGCTAAAGTCGCTATTTATTTAAATGATTGCGCGGAGTGACGCTTCTGTCCCTTCTGTATTCTGTGGTATTAGTTGTATAATTATTCGCTTTCAATTTAACCCGTTTAAAATATTTGGTACAAGTGATACTTACCCCCATTTGTGTTCAATTTAACCCACTAGTCCTTATTAGGCCTTGCTTGTATGACTTGCCGAGACACAATAAAGTTAAAACAACTGGAACGGTTTACACAAACAAATTATTTGACTGGTTTTTGCAAACCGTTCAACTAGGCTACCTGCAAAAACAAAGGCCATTGACCGAATTCAATGTGTTATCTCTCATTCAAGTATTAAAATACTGTTAATAAACCCGTTGTTTTACTTTACAACAATGATAAAATTATGATTGTGGATTCTTTTAAATTTAATTGAGAACATATGCTTTAGGTATTATAAATACTGTTAATGTCTGCGAGTTAGCAGGACATAAAAACTGAATTTAACTTGAACATTTTGAGAATTAAACAATTTAAAATAATTGGTTTTGATGTTTGATCTGACATATTTCAGGATAGGAGTAGGCTAATGAATTTCTTATCACTAAATACCTAAATACCGCGTCTAATCACAAGCAACAGCTAACTGTTCTAAGATCCAGATTTGCTAATTTAACTTATCGCTATTTCCCTGTTATGTTAGGTGCCATTGTTCTCGATAGCAGAATGTTATTGACAAACGGCCGCTTGGCGCATGGCGCGGCCATTTGCAAACAAGGGAAATTACAAATCTCACCGGATGATTCTATGCAAATGTGGAGTCGGGCGAGCAGAATTTGTTGCATCTCTTTGACGTTTTTGTGGATTTCGCCAGCTAGGTGTGGCGGGCGGGTTCCCCGGTTCTTTGTCAGTTGTTTCACGGGTCTGGCACCGGGGGCGCCACCAGCTGTGCTCAGCCCGGTCACCCAACGGGCCACCGCAGTCTAGGTCCACGCAAGGCCGACGTCGAACGTGTACGCGTCGCCTCCAACCAAAACTTTCTTACGTCAAATCAATGGATATAACCTAACACGCCGATGTTATATTCCAACCTGATAAAATGTAATTTAGTGTCGCGGTCCGATGGGTTAACGAGTCCATAGTGCGTGTGACGTGTTATTTGCAGTGCCAACGATGTGAATTTTTTGTGCATTGTGTTGTGTAAAAAAAGGAGAAATGAGTATTCAAAAGTGCCTCCTGGATAACTCCAGTAGGATGATAAAGGCGATGTCAAACGCCAAGTCGGGGAACAGTGAGGTTAAAACGGTAAGTTACTGCTTTTGTGTTTATCTTCAATATGCGACACTATTGTCGACCTTGTAGTGTTACAGAACGATCTGTCAAGTTTTAGGTTATTCTTGTAACAGAAGGGAAAAGATGTCAACTTGAAAATAAATGGGTAGGTAGGTAACTACCTACTAGGTATGTTAAGTAGGACCCAGCTTATACGAAGTCAGTGAAAATCTATGTTTAAAACCTAGTCTAGAAAGTAATATGCTAAGTAGTGCATGAATTGAGTCTCTACAATGTCTACATTAATAACAGACATGAAACCAATAATAAAAACCCACTGCACTGTAATTAACTCTACATGTAGTAGAGGACATATGTTTTCTAAAAATAAATTCATTATAATGCAGCAGAGGAAGGAATACTTCACTCAATAATCATTATTATAATACCTACCACATACTAGGAAGCAATAAATTTACCTTATTGTTATCATGGAAGGTTCCGATATCTAGAAACCTACATAATTCAATGGTAACATTATTAGTTTTATGAATTACCGATAGTTTATTGATGCTTTACTAATATCGAGGTATGCTTTGCTCCTACCTACCTAATCTAGACAATCCACTATGAAAAAGGAAATATGTTATGGAAGGGATAGCTCTAATATTACAGACATTTACTGTGTTTTTGGTTATCAAATGATTCTAATGAAATTAACAGTGTTTTGATGTTTGATTGACGTCATGGCATGACACCAATAGGGTTAAATGACCTTTCAGTAGAAGATATCTTATAAAAATGATAGTAAAGTTATTATTATGAGCCATATTTTTTATAGACATTCCTATTAGTTAAGCTATTTAGGGGCATCATTAGAAGTTTGATAAGAATTATTAATATGTATGGAATTATTATTGGAATGAAAAATGGAAATAAAGCTGTTTGTTTATAAATTATCTACTCGAAAGTGTATGTAAATAATGATTTGAAATATACATACTTAAGAATATGTATTTAGGCATTTAATGATGTCAGATAAATTAAAATCAGGTACCCAATACATAATACTTATTCATGTGTTAATTTGGAAGAGAGGTAAGTAGGTATGTCATATTGAGCCCTCCTGTTCAAGATTGGGCCTTATTAACTACAAATACATTTTTTTGTATTTTGTATTGAGGTCTCCTGTTCAAGGTTGGGCCTTATTACCTTGATGTGTGGAATTAAGCTCGCGAATTTGGCCGTAGACCGAGTAACCTAACATGCCAAGGCTTATAGCTAACGAGAATATATTCTGAAATACAGATTAATTTGATAGGGTGATAAAAAAATGGTCATAGCCTTACCTTTTAGTAGTATTAGAGTACTGCCACACTGCCTATTTCTGCTGTGAAGCAGCTGTGATGTGTTTCGGTTTGAAGGGTGTGGGTGCCAGTGAAATTACAGGCGCAAAAGGCTTACCATCTTCATGTCTCAAGTTGATAGAAGGAGGACGTTGCATCGTAGAACACTTTCCAAAATGTGATCTACGATGCAATGTTTAGGTGATAGGTAATGGTTACCACTTAACAACAGGTGGGTCATGTGCTTGTTTCATCTTCAAGTACGATAAAAAAACGTTTTTGATGAGCAATATTATTATTTACCTACATTATGTTTGTTTGGATTTGGTTTTTTTATGCTTTGTGTTATCACGCAACACGTAAGTAAAGGTAGGTAAAAAGCCAGGTAGGTATATTTATCATAGCGACTATAACTAAGCAGCATTAATGCAAAATAGAGCGTTTGTAAAGCTTTGAGTGCTGAAAACGCAACTGTTGATGTGGAAGGCGTGGAAAGTATTGTCAGGGGCTAGCAGTCAAAGTGTTGAGTAAATATTAATTATCTTGCCCTTATTAGAGCAGATGCGACGGTATTTTGTACATTTATCACTAAGCATAAGCTGCAAACAGGCGTCTCTCTTGCGTTGCTTAATTTCGCACTTTCCTTCATAAATTATTCTATCCTCGTCACATTTACAAAGTGATGACAGATTCATGATCCCATAGCGCAAAAACAGACAGGATAAGTCATTTGCGAGGACGTCTCTCCCTGCGACCCTATAGTACCTACCTACCTACCTACTTTTATGTATTGATTCTGTACTGTACCCCTAGCTAACTACGAGTCATTACGAAAATGTTCATAGTTTTCGATTTTCGAGCCAAATAAAGTAACTTTTTTTGGCAACTACCGGACTGTTATGAGTGAAAAGCATTGCAACCCGCAAGAACATTACATTACCAACCTACGTCGTTTGATCTGTTTTTATTTGAACTCAATTCAGTAATTTCCTTATAAAATACAATAAAATTGAGCACGAAAACAAAAAAAAAACTATTAAACGTTTCCGTATTGTGCAATTCGTAGGTACTGACAGATGTAGGTATACCTACTTACTAAGTACTATGCTAAGCCTAGTACAGTCGTAGGCTCATAGGAGATATCAACAAGCACTACAAAAGAAATTTAGACGCGTTCACGTCCTGGTTTACGTATCGGCGTATCTCTGTATAACTATTGTGCTATTTCGAAGATTCCACTCGAATTTTGAATAGGTAAATACTGTAGGTAGGTAAATGTTAAAACACAAAATTATGTTGCAACTAATGAGTTTGTTTCTTTAAAGATAGAGATACGAACAAGGATGGCTATACATGAATCATTCATGTGCGGAAAAGAGAAAGTCTATGATAAACTTTTTGGATTTGAAAAATTTACAAGCACTTTGTCAAACTAGCTGTGGCCGCACTGGCCGCTAATTATCAACTAAACTTCACGCCAGAAATAAAAACTAATCTTCAATAGTTCATCATAGATGTGCAAACAATAAATTGTCAATGCAGTTAAATTTTTGAGATCCCTTAAGTCATCTACTGATTTATATTATAGATTTAGTATAGAAAAAAAAAACAACCTCTTTGGTTTAAAGGATCTATGGTTGCAAGTCAACCAAGGAGTTTTCGTCAAGGGAGGGCACGCTTTGAACAAAAAACTGTGTACCTAAAAAGGTGTCGGTCTTTTTTCTTCTTAAGTGATAATCATTACCTATCGCGAACCATTGTATCGTAGGTATCGCATTTTTGGAACGTGCTCTACGATGCATAATCCAAGTCCATCAAGTTGAGGCATGAAGGTGATAAAAGCCTCATGTGCCTGTAAATTCACAGGCATTCACACACATAAAACCAAAACACAGCCAAGCCACTTTACGGCAGAAATAGGCATGCAGTACTAGTAATTCCACGGAGTTGGAATGCCATTTGTGATTATACAGTAATGTCATTTTCCTGATGTTTAAGATTTACTAAAATAAAGAGCTTTTTAAACTCTTCTACCCAAGAAAGGGACTTGCGAATTTCTGTTTTAAACATTTAGCTTGTAATGTCGTAACACCCTGTAAAGGGTTCCAACCTATATCTTCGAAATCCAAGCCAACCTCACCTGCCCATGGTGCACCCTGTTACCTAAGAAACGGGACTATGGCGGCCGGTGGAATGCTTTATACCACAGCCTAACATTGGCACAACTAAATTCGGCGGACGGGCAGAAGCTGTGCGCTTTTATTCCCAATCCGCATGTCCAGCGAGGTGATTGTGGGCAAATTCCCCTTTATTAGGGGAGGCCTATGTCCAGCAGTGGATATAGTGCTGATGTGGGAATGCCGCAAAGACTATGAATCTATCAGAATCTGTGTGAAGGACGTTACATCCGCGCCCGCCGTTTAATCCCACGCCTTAGGCCGTGCCCCTTTACTACCAATGATATTGTCTACTGGCAGTAAACAAACGAAAGCCTAATTGAACAGAATTGCTCGTTGATGCAATGGAACTCCTGGCATGAATTTATTGAGTGAAATTGGGCCGACACGCGTCGTGCTATGCCCATCTTCGATAATTACAAAGCGCCTTGAATGTTACAATAGCTAGCACTTCGTTTTTAATTGCTTTGAGATTTTTGAGAATCTGAAATCATTGAACTGTTTTTAGTTTTGTATTATATTTATTGGTTTAGTCAGGACTCAGGACATTGGAATTCTTCCCAAATAGTTTCTGCTCAATTTTAAATGGTAAAAGTGTATTTTATGTTAACTCACCAATTCGATTATGTTAGGTACCTGATTTAAGTATAGTATGCTAAATCATCAATAAAAATTACCAGTATTATTTATTTTATAATTCCTGATAATTGTATTAATTTCTGAGAATAATCTAAGTTCTATGAAAACAATGAACATACACAAAAAAACCCACAGACGAACACAGAATCTCTTCCTTTTTGGAAGCCAGTTAAAAATATATTTACAGGGTTAAAACAAATATTGTAAGCATGCTTCTAAAAAACTCACAGACCCAATTGAATACATACCTAAACGTAACACAACAATTTCCCAAAACAACATTACAAGACCCCAGTGAGGGAAATAATGTATTTCTTACACATTTCGCCGAAACGTGCCCATTGCGACGTCCAATACGAATGTGGAATAACGATAGGTACATTTCCCGGTCCTCGATACATTTCCCTGTCCTCTTAGTACCGGCCTTTACTGAAGCTGGAATGGACAGGTCGAATTGTGGACTTGAAAGAATATAATGGCGGAATCATTTCTTTGTGTGTATCAAAGGTAGACAGGTAGGTACCTATAATACTCATATTCTTGGCCTATTATATAAACATAAACGTGATATCTTTTTCCGCTTTGTTTTGTAGGCCGATACCTCGCGTGAGATTTTAGTGTTAATTATTTTATACTAAAGAGGGATGATCTTATTTTTTTTTAGTTTGGTACGTTGAATAAATATTTCATCAGCTTAGATCAGTCCACTGCTCAACATAGGCACCCTCTTATAAAAAGGGGGATATGCCCATAATCACACTGGAAATACGAGTTGGGAATCGTAGGGCAAAGCTTGTCGCTTCGTCCTGCGCGCCGACCCTGTTGCGCGTTGGCGGTCAGGGTATTTAGATCTGTGTTAGGCCGCGCTATGCTACAGTCACTTAGTAGCGAGAGCCCCGTTTAGGTAGCAGGGACTACGGGCCCAGATGAGGAGAACCCCTTCAATTCCGTCAGATTTGTTCCATTAAAATCATTACTAACCGGAGATATACTCGTAACTTGGTAGCGTCATAATTCGCAGCCCATCTTCACCATTGCTGAGTATCAATAGGCCTCCCTTTGCTCTAGCCACTTGACACGGTCCTGCGATAGTCTTATCCACTGGCGGCCCACGATGCTATTTCGTCAACCCATCGTGCTACTGCACGACCAACACTTCTTCCCAGTCCTCGGCCACCATTCTGTTAGCTTTTTGCACCACCTGTCACCACGTCTCGCCAGGTGTACTGCCCATCTCCACTTGAGCTCCATTACCCTTATTCTAACATCCTTGACTTTGGTTTGTCTTCGGATCTCGGTATTTGGAACTCGGTCTCAACGCTTGCCGAACATGGCTCGCTCTATGGCTTGATATCATGGTTACTTGGTATATTTACTAGTAATTATATGCAATCGCTATCAATTAGGTGGCAAGTAGTCAAGTACCTATCAATAAAACTATCTTATCACATCATTCAACACGAGGCAATCACGCTCGACCAACCATTATTGATTGTAATAATGTACTACATTCATAAATTAAATGTGTATGTATATTATAACTAGTAATAAATGGCTGGTGGCATCGTGCTTCCGGCAAGATTTTTTGCTCCTTTTTTTCTTCTTGTAGATATCATAATAAAGGTTTAGTGGCTAGAAAGCATTCATAATTTAAAAATCTTAATGTATTGCCAACCAAACACTTATATTTGACACTTATAATTGTCGATTTCTTAAAAGGTAAATTTAATGATTAATACTATGGTATTAAACATTAAATTTACCTTTTAAGAAATCGACAATTTCATTTCATTTCATTTCATTTCATTTCATTTCATTTCATTTCATTTCATTTCATTTCATTTCATTTCATTTCATTTCATTTCATTTCATTTCATTTCATTTCATTTCATTTCATTTCATTTCATTTCATTTCATTTCATTTCATTTCATGATGATGATGATGATGATGACTATGTAGTGACATCGTAGTTAATTATTAGTTTTTGACGTTATGCCTACTTCATTTGCTTTACCAATATATATATATATATATATATATATAAACATTTAAAATTTTGATAATTTCTTCTATTATCTGACATTTCATGTTTAATTATGTAATCCACTTAATTGTAAAGATTAATTTTCTTTGTTTTTTTCAGTTTTGTTTTGTATGCCTGTTAGGTTGGACTAGAGATACTTACACAAATAGCTTTAAGACCAATGTACCTAGTGCCACAAACAATAAACATCATTTATCATTATCATTTATCATATTGTACTCGTATTGTAAAAAAATGGGATACCTTATCATCATACACAGATACACAGTCCGGCTTCGCCCACTGCTGGGTATAGGCCCACTTTTGTATGCCACCGTTGTTCAAAGCACGTCTCACCCAGTTTTGGTCCTCGATGGATGCAATATCGTCCTCCCATCTTGCTGCTGGACGACCGGTTCTTACACGCCATTCAGTTATCTCCTTACTCCAACTGTCATCATCTCGCCTTGCCAGGTGTCCTGCCCAATTTCTAGTTCCATTATGCGGTTCCCAACGTTTTTGACCTTTGTTCGACTTCAGATCTCGATATTAGGAATACCTACATACATAATATTATATACAGCAGTGAAGTAAATACTTTAATTAAACTTTATCCATTTTCTTAGTATGTAATTATATTAACTGCTTAAGACATCCTCATTTTCACAGAAATAAATAACTATACGTAACAACGTGTAGAAATTAAATTTCGCTTTACCAACTTAATTTCTTTTATGAAGCAGCAAAGACAACATAATTTAATCTAGAATTTATCACGCTCCTTGTCTCTTGAGATAGAGGGGCTCGTGTAGAGTAATAGGCGATGAACCGGGCAAGAACCCCGTGGCTTAATTAATCAAAATTAATGGCTGCACAAACAATGTGGGGTCAAAATGGAGCGCCATGTAAAAGCTTACACCGTATTTTATTTTGATAGACCAACCTGCAGCTTTTTTTTACCTTATCAGGTATTTATTTGTAAATTAACACACAACATAACACAATACTATACACAATGAAGTTCAACTAAAAAAAAGAGAGAAAAAGATTCCATATGGCATAGACTCAGCATTACATTTCCGACACCAGAGTTGGCTAAAAGTACGAAGAAAAAAAAGGAGAAGACATTTTACACGTTTTTAAAGTCATTCATCATAATTATTGGCCTTCAAACATCAAATAAAGATGATTCAGGTGACAATGATCAATTCCCTAGTAAAACTAAGACGATTGTTGCCAAGATAAACTTCTTAGATGAAACATTGCCCGACTAATGTGGCGTTTTCCTCTAAAGATTTCGACGAGAAAACTGTCTTGAGACCTTTCCACCCTCTGCCTTTCTACAATCTTGATAATGCAATGACATTCATCATAACGAAAAAACTTTATAATTAATTTAGCTTTGCTATTCCCAAAAGGGTATAAGGTCACCTCAAAAATTTTCACGAAAGATAGCTCTTGAGCTCTTTCCACCCAGCGACTTCCAAATCTTGATGCGATGACATTCGCCATAATTAATAAAGAATTTTTTTTTTAAGTAACTTAATGCCCCGGCTTCGCGCGGGTGCAATCCTAATATAAACCTTTTTCTTGAATCACTCCATATATAAAAAAACCCACAGCAAAATCTGTTGCGTAGTTTTTAAAGATCGAAGCATATATAGGAACAGACAGACAGAGGGAAGCGATTTTGTTTTACACTATGTAGTACCCTCCGGCCAGGTGGAGTGACGATCTGCGAAAGGCTGCTGGTAGAAGCTGGATGCGTCGAGCTCAGAACAGGGCCCAATGGCGCTCATTAGGGGAGGCCTATGTCCAGCAGTGGACTGCTATAGGCTGATTATATTATGATATTTAATGATATTTAATAAAATTCCTAATACCATTAAAAATCTTCCACTAAGAATGTTTATAAGAAAGTTAAAAACCTGGCTCATCGAAGAATCTTTTTACAGTGTGAGCGAATTCCTAGATTGATGACTATTTTAAGTAGTTATAGAATCAATATAATTTTATTTAGTTATTATTCTTGAATTTTTGAATCAATGTAATTTTATATAGTTATTATTCTTGACTTTTTTGCATGCTGTGTATACGGTGAAGTATGTGAAAGCGCTAATCATAAATATTTTTATAAGACCATTATTGTACCATACTTCAGGCAAAATAAATCATTTCATTTCGTTTCGTTTCATTTCATTTCATTTCATTTCATTTCATTTCATTTCATTTCATTTCATTTCATTTCATTTCATTTCATTTCATTTCATTTCATTTCATTTCATTTCATTTCATTTCATTTCATTTCATTTCATTTCATTTCATTTCATTTCATTTCATTTCATTTCATTTCATTTCATTTCATTTCATTTCATTTCATTTCATTTCATTTCATTTCATTTCATTTCATTTCATTTCATTTCATTTCATTTCATTTCATTTCATTTCATTTCATTTCATTTCATTTCATTTCATTTCATTTCATTTCATTTCATTTCATTTCATTTCATTTCATTTCATTTCATTTCATTTCATTTCATTTCATTTCATTTCATTTCATTTCATTTCATTTCATTTCATTTCATTTCATTTCATTTCATTTCATTTCATTTCATTTCATTTCATTTCATTTCATTTCATTTCATTTCATTTCATTTCATTTCATTTCATTTCATTTCATTTCATTTCATTTCATTTCATTTCATTTCATTTCATTTCATTTCATTTCATTTCATTTCATTTCATTTCATTTCATTTCATTTCATTTCATTTCATTTCATTTCATTTCATTTCATTTCATTTCATTTCATTTCATTTCATTTCATTTCATTTCATTTCATTTCATTTCATTTCATTTCATTTCATGATGATGATGATGATGATGATGATGATGATGATGATGATGATGATGATGACTATGTAGTGAAGTGATAGTGATTTAGATTTGTAATTTCCAGCCGGGCGTACAATTCGGGCTCAAAAAAGTCGGGCTGGCCATGTTATCGCTGACAGTGCCGATCATTGAGAAAAACAAAGTCAGTATTTGGATGGTTTAAGAGTTTTTTGTGACTTCAATTGCATTTTAAGAGTGTATTGTGACTTTGATTGCATTTTGAGAGTGAGTTGTGACTTTGATTGCATTTTGATTGTGTAAGTATTGTGATTTAAATTATGTTTTGGTATGGCATTTTTCGTGTTATGGTTTTATGTGTTTCCATTTTTATAGGTTTTGATACACTTTAGTTTGCAGAATCTGTTGGCCTACCCTCAAATTTATTTAAAACTAGCTTTCGACTTCAGCATCGCTCGCACAGTACCGGGACAAAAAGTAGCCAACATGTATTCCAGGACTGCATGTGTTCAAAATTTCAGCGCTGTTCAGCCGTTTTGGCGTGAAGAGAACGACTAATATTTCACATTTTACTCTTTCACCTTTGTAATAATAAAGTTAGATTTAGTATCTCAATCCATTTCCAATATCGAAACTCGAACAAAGTAGTTTCTCTTGAGGTTTCTTCAATATTGAGCTATAAAAACCAATTAATTATGTTACTCAAATACAAACTGGGAATTTCATGGCATTGAAGGTACAAATTTCGATGGTATTTACTCAAACTCTCGATATTTCTGATTTGTACGTCAATAGTACGCTTGGATTCGAGTCTGGAATTGAGAATTAGATTAAAATCGAGGGTCCAGGGTAGGCATAAGCACAGCCCTCATGATAGTCTTGTATGCGATTGAATTTCAAGTTTTAATTACGGTGTGGATAACCGTATGTGTTTGCGTGGGTAACCTAATCTAACCTAAATCGTTTCTATGCATAATAAATAGGTAAGTGGGGTGAGAAATTACTTATAGTTAAATATTCTAAAGAAACCACTATTGCTTAAAATTGTCAATTTATTGTTAATAGGTTCGCATCCCAATTTCCATTCCAATCACAATTATTATTTTACTTTACATATCGTTAAACGTGTCGTGAAATTTTGGAAATTTTGGCCGGTAAAAAAGCGAACATTCAAAATAACGCGCTGTCATTGGTCAACATTTTGATAGGTACCTACACCAAATATAGAGAATAAACTCTTTTTGTTATAACCTTTAATACTTATTTAATGTCATAATTATTATAATAACTAGTTCATCATCATCATCATCAGCCTATAACAGTCCACTGCTGGACATGGACCTCCCCTAATGAGCGTCATTGCGCCCTATCCTGAGCTCGATTCATCCAGCTTCTGCCAGCAGCCTTTCGCAGATCGTCACTCCACCTGGCCGGAGGGCGTCCTACAATACGTTTGCCGAGCCGCGGTCTCCACTCAAGAACTCGTTTACCCCAATGGTTATCGGTTCTTCGGCAGATATGGCCAGCCCACTACCACTTCAGCTTGCTAATTCTCTGAGCTATGTTGACAACTGTAAACTTTTTTAAATAACTAGTTACCTATTTATAGTGAATGCCGCGTCTGCCTGTGATTAGATTCTTTATCAGAACAAAACTCTAGCAATGTAACCCTGCAGTGCATCGATATTTAGGTAAGTAGAGACTCTATCACGAAGACTAGAGAAAAAATATTCGTATCGTAGGCGTAAAATTTTAACCAATGAGAAAGCATAGATTAAAAATAACGCTTTGTCATTGGCCAAATTTTATTGTTAGCTAACGATTCGTCAGGTTTAAATATTTGTTGGCGCTCCTATTTAAATGAACTGTCTGTTCGTACGAGCGACATAAATGACGTGTCAAAAACGTGCGAATTGAATTAACACTTGGACCCGGAGGACTTGTTAGCGCTTTGACATGTATTTGTTAAGGCTTGTACAAATGGCGGACGACAGAGCAGAGATTAAATTCTCCATCGTTAATAAACCTATGCTGATTCAGAGACCGTTTTCCGATACACCACACATGCATGTTAGTTGCATTAAGCATAATTACCATTTTTTGCTTGTATAGTCAATAAGCATCCTTTTATTTCTATTTCTATTAATTTGTACGTATCGAGGTAAAATCGAACGTATGCAATAACATCTAAGATATTTTATAAATTACATTAACATTTTCTTTAGTTTTACACACCAACGGAATTAATAATTAAATAAACAAATGTTTTGTTGATTTGGTTTCCGCCGCACGCCGCCATTATACTGCAACAACCAATGATAATCACGTTACTATGGCAACAAACATTGATGTAAAGTGTTACTATGGCAATAACCCTCATTTTTAATTATTTTGACAGTAGAATCGACTAAAAACTTAATGGAGATTTTTTTGACGCATCCATTTTAGTCTTGGTACCGAGCGCCATACATCAGACGGCATTCTCCTTTCAAAGACCGACAACTTGCCATGCCGTCAATGTGCGCTGGTGTTTACCAACTTTACCGTACAAAGTTTTATAAATACATATTGTAGTTTGACCCACATAAGGTACCCTACTAACTTATTATCAAGATGAAAGACGAAAGTTTGAATGTAAAGATCGAAGTATAAAGGTAAATTGATTCGTCCCCTGAGCTGAGCAACAGAGCGCAATAGCGATCATTTGGTGAGGCCTATGTCCAGCTGTAAACTTCTATCGCATGATGATTCATCCATCATACCAAAACCACTGAACAGATTGAACTGAAATAAAATAATGTTGTTCTAAACCAGTAATATTACAGGCGAATTTACATCCGAGTAAGTAGTTCCTAGGCATGCAACGCCACGGGTTAGTAGGTATCCTAGAGTAGGTGAGCTTAGTTCAGTAGCTAATGAATGAACATAGGCTCAAAGAGGTTACTTTCTCAAATACAAACTGGGAATTTGAAGGCATTGAAGGTACAAATTTTGATGGTATTTACTCAAATTCTCGATATTTCTGATTTGTACGTCAATAGTACGCTTGTATTCGAGTCTAAAATTGAGAATTAGATTAAAATCGAGGGTCCAGAGTAGGCATAGGCACAGACCTCATGATAGTTTTGTATGCGATTGAATTTCAAGTTTTAAATAACCGTATGTGTTTGCATTTGAATTTTGCGTGGGTAACCTAATCTAACCTAAATCGTTTCTATGCATAATAAATAGGTAAGTGGGGTGAGAAATTACTTATAATTAAATATTCTAAAGAAACCACTCTTGCTTAAAATTGTTTATTTACTGTAAATAGGTTACCATGCCAATTTCCATTTCAATATATTATTTTACTTTACTATCGTTATACGTATCGTGAAATTTACTATTTACTATTTTCAGTAACTAATGAATGAACATAGGCTCAAAGAGGTTACTATAGTAAACTTAGATGACTAAGTAACAGGATTCAATGCATAATATTTGTTGGGTCAAAACCCAACAAAAATCCACCCAAAGGTGGATTTTTAGTAACTACCTAAGATTTTACTGGGGAAGTTCTCCACCAAATACCCTGGTATAAACATTCTCGTAGAAGCTTTTCGTTTGGTGATGGTACAGATTATAGTATAGGTTTTTTACCTATCATTTAGAAGATAGTCAATGATAGTCCAACACAACACTAGCCTCTACCAGTCCACGGCTGGACATAGGCCTTCCCCTTCCCTCATAAGAAGGGTAGTATTCTGTAACATAACACCCACACCAGGCATGGGGGTCGATGATCGAAAGGCACAGTACTCACACCGTCGATGCTGCTGCCCATCCCTGGTCAGTATTTTTAGCTATGCCGTTGTCATGCTGTACTATGCCGCAATCAGCCAGAGCCCAGTTTATTATATAGCAGGGTGCACCACGGGCTGGTGAGCCGGCCCGGTTCTGAAGATGGATGTTGAAAACAATAAAACCCGGATAGGTAGAAAATACTTCCTTGCATTTGATAAAAACAAGACAAACACAGGTACAGACAAACTTAATGCTAAATGGCATTTTCTTCCAGATATTTTGTATTATGGAGATAGATTGGCATTGCTACAGACAATTTACAGTAGAAGATTATAGTTAACTCTAAAAATAAATATGTAATCTATAAATATCTAAAAACTCAAAAAAAAAATCTAGACTCAGTTGAACGCAGGGCTAAGAGGCTCATTGGTCAAGAGTATCTTGCTAAAGCAAGGCTCGAGAGCTTGAGCCATCGCGCATCGTCGCGAGGTTGCGTGTTTGTCGGTCTTTTATAGATTGTACTACGGAGAGTGTGCTCAGGAGTTACATGACCTTATTCCGCCTTCACCTTTCTTCCATAGGAACTTCAGACGCACTGCTAACTACCATCCGCATCAAGTTGATATTCCATTTAACAGGACTAAGCGCTTCCAAACATCATTTATAATGCGTAATGCTAAAATATGGAATCAGCTGCCAGCGTCTGTTTTTCCATTGACTTACGACCCTAACGGCTTCTAAAAAAGAGTTATAGGCATCTTCTGGGAAAGCTCGCCCCATCGTCGACCTCATCCTTGCCTATGCAAGCCTCGAGGTCAAGAGCTGGCCCATATTAAATATAAAAAAAAGTATAACTAAAGATATACTCTCTTAGTACCTAACCCTACTAGGGGCTACTAGGCCCTATTAAGGCTGGTCTGTAGTACTATTTTACGTACCCTAACTACTCAGCTATTCGCATCAGCTATCGCTCGTCTTAGCTTATTACTAGATTGTATTTATGGATCACCCTATTAAAAATGTAGTTCCTACTATATTACATACCCTACCTAGTAGCTACCCAGCTAGATGAACCAGCTCAAACGAGGTCATGCGAATAATTAAGGATTTACCTACCAATTATTATCACTGTAATTTTTTTTTAAATTCGGAATTATGTTGTTGTAGGTATCTTATCTTTACAAGCATTCGGACTTTTCCATGAAAGTTTACGTTTAATATCAAAATGTTATGCGCAATAACGTTATTTATGAGCGGATGTTTCCTCAAGATAATGTTGATATACTGTCTGTCAACGTCTCGGACAGGATTTACGCCTTTTATCTATAAAGGGGTAAACAGGTGCGCTTGCGCTTCTGACATTGTAACTAGGAGCATTTTATTGAGGAGTCAGCGACGCCTTGTGAATGTGGTACAGATCCTCATATTTGCTGCTGCCAATTGTGCTCTATCAGCTGCACTTTGCACCTCTGCGCGGCCACTGAAAACGCCATATAGATTTAGCTAAATTCTGGAAGCGTAAGCTATGACAGCCACCTTCAGGAATGTATCATCGACACGAAGAAGAAGAAGATTAGGAGCTTACTTGCTGCGGCACTACAAACCACTGTAGTTTTTAGCCTTCTCAACGATTTTACTTCATTTCGTCTCTACAACTATATTGTGGAAATTTGACCTTTTCAACGATTTTTTTCTATTTTGTTCACTACAACGCATTGTGGATCTTGGCCTCCTCGGGTAACTACAAACCATTGTAGGACTTGGGCTCCTCAATGATTTCCTCCAATTCGCCTGTATCCTTTACGGGAGTGGCATTGTCACTGTGTGACAAAACTCCTTTAAATTAAATAGAGTTAAAAAAAAATCGTCTGTACTACCTTTTGGATCTTGTCCTCTTCAACAATTTCCCCCCAATTCGTTCTCTTCATTGTAGATCTTGGCCTTCTCAACGATTTTGAAGATGTTAACTTTCCCAATCCCTAAGGTCATTCTTAACGCACTAGGTCTTCCTCTGGGTCTTTGCTTTCGAGGCGTCTTTACCGCAAGGTTTCATATATCGAAGCGTTATTATTGAAACGTTAAATTTCTCGGGTAAAAATATTCTGTAAATTCAACAACTATTACTATACTTAAAAATATAGTTTTTTTGTTGTAATGTCTTGAAAATCTTTTTTGTCATCAAACGGTTTGTATTGTGTCAATACCTTTTTTACCCAATGCACCTACTTAATGATTAATTAATTATTCTTAGTAACCTATGCACCTACTTACTTACAAGTAACAGCCAGGGTCATAGAGTTCTGATTTGTGTTTAGTTTTTTAGGGCAATCTGAAATGCGTCGGTTGTCAGCTACACAAAAGGAAGCTGCATGTTGAACATACCTTCGAATAAAGTTCTTCGTATCTCTCTCTGTATTGAAGTTAGCTCGTAGATGGCACGGGAATTTTGAGGGCAGGATTTTCAATTTTTCAAGAGCGTTGGAGGACAGCGAGGACAGGCAGATTGTTAACCTATAATAACGAAGCCTGTTCACATTTGCATGACAAAGAACTGAGTTTTTTTTTTTTTTTTTTGTGGCAATCGTCCTACTTGGACATTTCTGCCAGTGTCACGTCATTAACTGAGTTCTTTGAGTAACAATAGCAGATTTCGAGATCTCGAAAGGTTTAATCTAGAATCGGAAAATTTCATTAAAATTCATTTTCAAAGCTTTGCGCCTCAAAATCAGCAAATCAAAATGGCTTTTTACATGACTTTGACACTACGATCTACTACTATATTTTTTTACAAATAGTAACTTATTTGATAAGTCGCGGTAAACAGCTTTTTAGTAGTAAGCAATAGAGCTTATTGTGAAGAGCTCGTCCGGGGAAGTACCTACGACCACCATTAGGGTGGTCCACGCTCATATAGTGAAAAATATTTTTTATTTATATACTATATGATATAGTTGTCTCCATCCCCTTGATTTGTTACACCTACCATTTTATTATGTGTGAAAAATTTCAGCCCCCTATCTTATATTCAAGGGGGTGCTCATCGAATAAAAAGTTTCATAAAAAAGTTCAGGATTTTAAGTAAAACGCGTAATTTAAAATTATTAATATTACAAGTATTTTAGTCAAATAAGTATACTAAGTATTTAAATGTGAACAAACGTTACGTACGTTTGGTAATAAAGCAAAAATGCATATTTCTGCCGTGAAATACCATTGCTGTGTTTTCGTTTGAAGAGAGTGCTGATCACATTACAGGCACTTGAGGCTTTCACCTGCCTCAAGTTGATAAAGTTGAGTTGAGGCAATACTTTGTTTAAGTAATGGTTATCACTTAACATGTAGGCCATTTGCTAGGTTCATCTTCATAGGTAACATAAAAAACCTGTACGATTTTGAAGAAAGCATTATATTCAGTTGCTAACTGAGCTCATATTCTTTAGTAGTTACGGTACAGTCAAAGACAAAAACTACAGCAATATGATGCCAGTTTGCGGAAGGGCGCATAGAGTTTCCAGTGTCGAGATAAAAATAAACACGCATTGTTGCCTAGGGACACCAATTAAATACAATGCATGGGCTTGCGGGCTATGGAACCAGCGGGTTGTCACTGCAAGTTACACAAAAGAACTCGTGGTGTGACTTGGGCATGACAATCTTGGCCACTGAACTTGGAACTGAAAGAGAAGAGAACTAGATGAAGTCTAAAAATTCACTATGTTCTGTACGTTAACTCATACGTTTGATCTCTAATTGTTTATGTCCATATACCATTTGCTAGAAAGGGATGCATACGTTATGTAAATGCAATTGCTGCGACTTCGTACCAGGGCATTTCAATGAGTTAGTAAAGGCTGAGTTAGTAAATGAGGATTCAGATTTTAGTTACTTAATTAATTTATTTCCACCGTAGGTACTCAATGTTACACTTGATTTCGTCAAAAGTTAATATAATAATATTTGCTTATTGTCGGCATTAAAATAAAATATAAAAATAGACAAGAACATTTAGTACCTACACATAGCAGGTAATTTACCTTTTTCGAAATTTTGGGGAGACCTTTGCCTGGCAGTGGGAAGATGCAGTTTGAAAATAATAATAATAATAAAAACTTTTATATACCAGAACTATAAAAATATGAATATGAATAAAAAACAAAGCATATAAACATTGATACAGCTATAGACTGTACATCATTGGTAATCTGTCAAACCTTATGTAAAAATTATAAAAGGTATTAGATCATAAACAAGTTATATAGGTATTTGAGTTTTTTTATTCTCACTGCTGACACATGCCCCTGAACCCGTGTTTTCGCCTGTCAAAGCGTTAAGTATATACCTCACATCACATTGTGTTTTCAGCACTGAGTGTTAGAGAACACTAAAAACGCTGTTTTGATGGCCTACATGAGGTATGCATTTTGTATTCATTCTGGCGCCTGTTAGCTAAAGCATCGTATCAACTTACATGAGAAATAAACGAGTGAAGTCGGGTTAATGTGCTGCGCAGACGTAACAACATTCGTTGGAGCAACTGTAAACAGTTTCACGCACAAGTCAATTGCCGTAACGCAACTTTTGCTGTGTCTACGTAGTTTCTTGAAATTATTATGAAAACATTTTTTAACATTGAAAATGTTTGTTTTCCTGATCAAGTATAGTGCCCTGGGTGTCTAGTGCGAGTTTTTTACCAGCTCGATCGCGTTTGCGTTTACGCAAATTTATATGGAATCGAGGTAGCGCCATCTAGTGAGAAACGCGTGGCACTGACTCCTTTCTATACAAATTTGCGTAAACGCAAACGCGATCGAGATGTTAAAAAGACTCGCACTAGGCACCCTGATTTATGAAATTGTGACATTTGCCTGTAGTTTCGTAGATATGAGAGGTATGTGGATGAGCCTTATCTCAAAATTTTGCGTCGGCATGAGGCTTTAATGTGCAATTAGAATTCTCAAACACGGTCGGTAACTTTTTTAATTTTGCCAAAATATGTCATTTCGCTGATTGGGATCGAAAATTTCTTAATAACTTTTTTTTAGTTTGCTATTCCAAAATCAGACAAAATAGTATCTCAGGATTGAATAAAGCTACAGTTTGAGCCATCTTACGAGGCAGGCGGACAGAAACTGTAGGGCCTTTGGTCCAGAAGCCGGTCTGCGCTCCGTTCACTTTAGCCTCAATAATGATAAAGACAAATTTTATCGTGTGCTTTATTTTTAAATTACATTTTCATTCCTTTTATAGTTGCGCGTAGTGTGAGATGTGTAGTTTTTTTTATTTGGTTGTGAGGGAGGATTGTCAGTGGTCGTGGTTGGTATTGTTTAACCATTCTCAACCCCGATCACGATCTGAATGAGCGTCAAAACGATTTTTTTTATTGAAAATTTAGATTTTGTAAATTTTCGAGATTGCACTCAGAGCACACTCATAGTGCTTGTGCAGATAATCTTTATTTCAACACCGATACGCAACATAATCGATCTACGAGTACAATGTTAGGTACAAAATATAGGAGCGCATGAAAATAGGATTTATGATATACCTTAATGTAAATCGTCGAGCCCCCATAACCCTGTGCCAAAAAAGGGGTTGGCTCAGCATGTGCTAAATGATGAACTTTCAGCGCTGTTTTTCACTTTTGTATGAATCTCAAGTACATCGCAATCGCGAAATTAACTACGCGTGATTATATTCGCGCGTGGATCGCTCCATCTTAACACGGTCGCGTAGCCAATCATTTGGACGCGCGTTATATTCCACGTGACATCTCGCACGCTAATTGGCTACGCGCGACACGACTCGCGCGTGAATCGCTCAATCTGGACAGGCTGTCATTCTATGACCATTTGCCACATTCGTAATTTTCGATCATTGTGGTCGCGGTATCCGTTTCAGATACGGTTCGAATTTCAATGCGTTACACATGTTTGCAAATATTGTTTTAGGCCCGAATTTGATACTAGGATACCTACTACTATACAAGAATAAAATTACAGCCAAATTATGTTTAAAACCTTCATGCCTCAAGTTGATCGTACGCTGGACGAAGGGTATTGCATCGTAGGGTACGTTCAAAACAATACTTTTACCTTTTTTGACCTACTAAACAATACTTTTACCTAAGAGTAAATAGGTACATTCTAGGCAAGCGTGCTACATCTTCGACTGCTTCATCTTTTACCAACAGGTGAGATGGCGGTCAAACGTAAGCCTATAAACTGTAAAAAAAACCTTTATGGTAATGGTTAACAGATAACATCAGGAGAGACATGTGCTAGGTCCTTCAACGGATAACCTAAAACAAACCTACATACTCGTGTCTCTAAGTTTTAGTGTAGGGTATGAAATGGCTAATACATCTTCTTCGTATAAGCTAGTGGCTAACTCTGTTTTCGGAGTATCCTTCGACATAGCTTGGCGACTGAAGAAGCCGAGACGAACATCCTAACGTGCATTCCGAAACACGGAAGCGCTCAGATCTATGCCAGTTAATGGTCACCCCCCATCCAAGTAGTGACCAGGTTAAATGTAATAGAAAAAGAAATAGAAATATATTTATTGCTGTAACCAATATCACATAAATGTGTATCTAGGTTGGGATCTTCCTTTAAGCAGACAATGCAGACCCCGCTTTTCAATATCCACTATTAATAATGTGACTGGGTACAGTTCACTGACACGTTAAAAAAGACAAATGTTACTTAACACTTTGACTGCGGGCCTCGTAGCTCGCCCGTCTGCTTCGGAGCTTCCACGGTTAAGTTGTTTAGTATTCAAAACGTTATACATTAGGTATACAATAGCCAGGATGATCTGCCACACCAAGGAAAGCCTTGCCAATCTACAGCCGCCAGAGCAGAGTTTGTTATTAAGCAGAGTGCACCACGGTCAGGTGAGGTTGGCTTGAGTTCACAAGAGCACGCATGGTTTTGGCATGGATGGAACATCGTGGTGGTTTTGGCCGATAGGAGTACGGCATATTTATTATGTTGCCCCGTAATAGAATAGTAACCATTAGGATTTTCCCACGTTAAAAAAAACGGTTCTAAAGATGGAGAATAAAACCTCTTACACTCCAACTCATTTTCATAAAAATAATTAGTTAGGATACTACATTCTTATTAAGATAATAGTATAGGAATAGTGTTATTGTAAATGCCAGAGCTATAATAAAATTAGGTCAAGTTTCTGGATGTAAATGAAGAAGGCAAACGCATCTCTGCAAACAACAGGTAAGTAGATTACACAAATTGTACGATACAGTCTGACTGTTTGTACGGGACTTTTGATAAGTTAAGTAGGTACGGCGCAGTGATCTTGTTAAGACGTCTTCATTATTTTGTATTTTTTCTTAAATTTTTTTTTATAAAACAATCATATTTTTAATTTTATTTAATAGTTGTAAATATTAAAATGAAAAGTATTTAATAATCTCTCGAATTAATTACAAACATGTTTTTAGACATTAATTAATTTATTTATTGGAAAACCAACAGCTAAATATAATTTCCTTAGTATAAATGGTAAGTAACAGAAAGCCTTAGTATAAATGATAAAAACATGTCTTGACTAGTAATTAAATTGTTTAAAAAAAAAATTTTAAATCGTCTATGTATTGGCGAGATGAGTTGAGACGACATCAGAAAAACCGTGGGTGGCAGTTTGCTGGCTCAGACTAGCATAGAATCGAGGCAATGGGCATAAATATAAGCGAGGCCTTATGCCCAGCAGTGATCCTGAATTGGCGGAAATGATGTTAATCATGTATATCGGTTGAAAGATTGTAGTTTGATTAAAAGTTGAGGAGTGCAAGGTCAGCGTGGTATGGGCTTGTCATGACGAATGATGAAAGTCATGGTACAAGAAGAATGTTAAATAAGAATATAAAGGATGTGCTGGCAGAGGTCGGCAGAAGAAAAACTGGATGGATTGTGTGAAAGATGACATGACTAAGAAAAGAGTGAGTGTTGAGATGACGGCTGACAGAAGACAATGGAAAAGAAAGACGTGTTGTGCTGACCCCACTTAGAGTGGAATAAGGGCAGGTCCAGGGGTGTATGGGGTTCCAACCTTATCTTCGGAACCCAAGCCAACCCCACCTGCCCGTGGTCCACCCTGCTAAACAACGAACGGGGCTCTGGCGGCCGGCTGATTGCGGCATAGCGCAGCGTACATCGAGACAGCTAAATCACCTGGCCACGGGTAGCAGCGTCGGTGGTGCGAGAAGCTGTGCCCTGCGATCCCCAACCCGCATGCCCAGCGTGGGGATTATGGGCATATCCCCCTTTATTAGGGAAGGCCTATGTCCAGCAGTGGACTGATATAGGCTGGTGTGGTGTGGGAAGGGCAGGTAGATAAGGATGATAATGATGATGATTGTAATTTGTTTTAGTTACAGAACTCAAAAACTAAAAGCCATTAGCTAAACGTCCTAAAAAATCATAAAAGGGTAGGTTGTATTTAAAAAAAAAAAAAAGAATACTTTATGGAATATACCTGATCCAGGAGGCTATAAATTAAATGAAAGCGAGATTACGTGACTTATTCAAGAGCTGTGCAAATATAGATCACGTCATAATCCTATTACCAAGGATATAAATCTTTTGATCGTTAAAAATACATCTTAAACATATATATTACATTAAAAGTAGAATGAACATACACTATAATTGCGTGAAGCATATAAAAAAACACAATGGCATTTAAAAAGCTACAATGGGCGGCCTTATCGCTCAATAAAATTTCTTTTACTTAGTCTTTGGATGGAGAAAAAGTAAAGAAGGAGTAGGTAATCGAGAAAACAATTTTTTTATAAGCCTCGGCTAAATATCTTTATGGAAACGTTGAAAAGATTAAATTGTAGATTGGTTATTCTCAAAAAATTTATTATAACAATAATTAATAAAAATATAATACCTATACCTACATAAACAAATTATAAGTATATGAAATTCTCGTGGATAGTAGTAGCAATATTTTGATCGGACTAGTTTTTATATTCTCTATGCTCCGATATAAATAAAATATTCCTTAGTATTTTGTTTTATTTAAGAAAATATTCATCAAAATTAATTTTGTAGTGTTTGAGTGATCGTCGAACAAATATTTGACATAAGTATTGTCATAACATAGTAGAGAACAGATTATAAATGACAGCGAAGGGTCGAAGCAGGATGCGTCGGGACTTCAGACTACTCGAACAGTTTTTTTGATAATATTCTGTACAGCAATGACGAATATTTCATCCAGACCAGACTCCAGACCTATCGTAAGCGTAACCAAAAAAATTTTAGCCAATGACAAAGCGTTATTTTGAATGTCCACTTTCTCATTGGTCAAAATTCTACGTCTACGATACGAATGATTTTTTGGTAGTCTTCGAATCGAGCTTCTGTTATGCGTATATAATGTTCAAAGTCACTATAATTTATCATGGTCCAAACACCTTTTCATGTCACCAGTATTTTACTGTATATTTTAACATTTATGGCAAAAAAAATAGTTCATTATTTAGTACAGTCACGTTTAAAAATGAGTTCAAACACATTAAGCACGCAACGAGGAAAATTAATATTTTGTGATAGCAAAAAGCCAAACTCTTTTGTTTATTTAGGCGTTCACGGAACCTTACCATCCTTTTACTTGCGTGATATGACTATTTTATTTTATCATAATTTCCATTTTTTCTCACCTCCATTCTATGAAAAGATCTAAGGAGAAGAAATACGTTTCTCTAATTTTGGAATAATTGTTGGGATGTTGAGTGACCTGTATTTATGTAGGTAGCTTGTTTGCAGGTGGGGTCAGATGGTGGATAATTGAACCAAGCTTTAATCACTTCACAATTTTAGTTTGTTTAAGATTACAAAAAGACGCGATTTTGCATACCAAAACAAGAAGAACAAAAAGTGTTGCTTTAAAACAAAAAAATATTATTTTTGGAGTTTCCAACAATCATAGATGTGCTTTTGATAGACCTTACAATTCAAGTTTCATAATCCAAGATAGTACATAAGTATTCGTAATTACTTATTTCAATATTAAACAATACTAGCTTATACTCGCAGTTTCACTAGCGTACAAAGTTATTTTTTCAATCCCTCGGGAACAGTACTTTTTTTGGATGAAAGAACCTTAGGGCCTTTTCTGTATCCCTGACTTAATTATGATCGGTTGAGTAGCTAAGGCGTGAAAGCGTCTTAACTTGTCTAAATAAAGAAATTCATTTTTCGCATTTAATAGTTATGACAGTAGCAGAGAGCATGTAGCCAATTCCAGAGTTCTGGAAGTTTATGTACAGATTTCCAACATTAGTAATTTTTTTTTCTATTCATTTTCTTTTTTTGTGCCTCCTTTTTATTTTTATATGTAAGGTATATAATTTTGATTATAAAGATTTTAGATCGTAAAATATTTATATTATTTATATTTATTTTTTTGTAGTATTGGTTAGGAAGGATAGTCAGGAGAGTACTAAACCTAAACCAATTTTTTAAATCCTATTTGTATAATATAACCTCTTCAGAATATGATATTCAGAACCGGCCGATTTCCGTCACGTATCTTTAAATAACTTTATCTGCTCGAAATGTTTACAAAATATTATTAAGTTTACCGCACGACAAGGTTACATCTACTGGATACTCAGTGCTTGTTGATTCAACAGTAGCTGACGGTAGTTAGTGTTAAGTGCTGTGAATGGATCTAACATTCTGTGTTTCTATTTCACAATTCCATTTTTTTACTGATGAAAGTGACTGAAGCCCTTCGAGAGGCCTAAAAACACCGACACCAGAGTTGGCCACTAGCTCATACGAAGTAGAAAAAAAGTGACTGAAATCTTTCTGATTTCACAAACAAACTTGTCTTGTCTTGTCTTGTCCGAATTGTAGAGTTCATACAAAATCCCATACTTTTAACTTTGATTTTTTAAAGTTTTTGGTTGTACCTTTAAGTTTTTCTTTAATTTCATCGTTTTTTATCATCATTTTCATTTTTTAATCCCTAAATCAAGGCAAACCATACATACTAAAAATATTCAATTCGGTCAAGTCATTTTCGAGCTTTCGCGAGACACACGGCTAAATTTTATTGTGAAATGGCCGTGAAAATAAAAAAAAAGTACGGAATATAAATATTTAGATGACAAAAAAGATTGGGATGAAACTGACACTGATACTAAGACTGATAAGCCAAGTCAAGTTTCTTGCCAATTCTTCTCTTTTTAGTCGAGCGACGAATTAGTGTAAAAAAAAAATTTGGTTGGTTCCTACTCAATTAAAAGATTTTTTATTTGTATTTCAAGAAGTAATTTTATGAATAGGCGCGTAAATGTTAGGTAGTGCTCAGGGTACAGTCTGATTACCCAAGGAACTAAACTAATGAATTATCCAGTAGCTGAATTATACCTTAAATTTTCGTCACTTATTAACGCTGAACCTTTCTGTATAGATTGAAAGATTTTATTCAAATGAGCTTCAGTCAGTGCCTTCCATTAAGTCTCGCATAATTTCGGGTTGATTCGCAATTTAAGGGGAAACTTAGTTTAAATAATTTAGCTATTATGTAATGTGATTCATTCGTGCGGGAAAACACCTCAAAAAAACCTTTCGTTCATTTAAAACAAGTAGGGCTTTTTAAAAAAAATAAACCGACTTCAAATAAATCACATCGTGCGCTAAAAAAATTTGAAAATCGGTTCACAATTGACGGAGATATTGGTGATCATAGGGCGAAAATTACAAGTGAGGATGAGGTTTTTTGAGTTTTCCGGGAAAAGTACCAATCCCTCAGAAATAAAATTTATATGGGACCACCTGTGAAGTATACTCTTTTAAACAAAAAAAGAATTTTGAAAATGGGTCACAATTGACGGAGTTATCAGTGAACATACATAAAAAATAAAAAAATAAAAAAAAAGTTCCGACGAATTGAGATCCTCCTCCTTTTTGAAGTCGGTTAAAAAAGTCTCGATAGATTTGACATTATACTTCAGCAAATCTATGGGTGTATTAAAACTAAGCGGATGTCATCTCTTTTAAAATACTTTTTTTACAAATGCTTCTTTTCAGAACTGGCCTGCAAACTAGCATACTCGTAGTACCGACTGATTAATCAATTAACCACGAAAAGTTATTTAAACGAATATACTATGATTGTGGTGTCAACAGTTTACTGCTTATAAAATGGTGTAGTTTGCGGAGAAAGCGAATAATATATACTTTTTTAACAAATTAAATAATGTTAATCTTTTTTCGGTTTTTCGAGCGTTATTTAAAAATATAAAAATTAAGTAATTTACTAACAGCAAGGAATACCTAAGTAGGTATTAGTATTATTGATATTTCTGTAGGTTATTTGGTAGCTAAAATATTTGTAAGAATGAGTCACACTGCAAATAAAATTGGTCGATTCTCAGATTCTTGATTGTAAATAAATTTAGATAAACGAAAAAGTCAATAAGTAAATAAAATTAGATTTTTGATTACATGCGATAAAATAAAAGCACTTCCGTCTATAACATTTTAAAAAAAGACACAAAAATTATAACTTAATACAAAGCACATTTCTTTTTGTTTATATAAAAAAACAAGTTTTATAATAATTATGTCAGTCTTTTAACTTTTTTTTAATGGTTTTGACCTCAGTTTGTCTGGTGTACCTATGAGCTATTGATCTGAGCTGTGCTCTGTTTCTCGGCAATAGACATAATTATCATATAAGAACTCTAACGTGACAATCATCTCTATTTCTGAGAATCAAGCCCCTGGTGACAAAAATTTTTAGTTCAGTGAGAAAAAAACAATATAGTCCAAGAAAAAATCAGTTAAAAAGTGCAAGTGACAGTTTGATAGATGTCATCCTAACAAGATGACATCTCTGGGGATACCCACAGAGGCGCCTGTGCATACGATACTATTTACTTCAGCCTACACACAAAAAGTTGTGAAGCCTTCGCCGAAAAAGGTAAGTTTTTCTATATTTATAGTGTAAAAAACTTTAGATAAAGATAGTAGCAGAAAAAAGTTTCTATCCAATCTCTTAGCTAACACCATAATGCCTCAAGTTGATGGGCACTCCCCAAACGAGCGAAGCAATATATACATACATACATACATAGTTATAAGTAATGGTTACCCCTTAACATAAGGTGGGTCATGTGCAAGTTCCATCTTCGGGTAGCATAAGAAAAACTCTCTTTCTCTCTTCTGTTATAACACAGCTGTTTGTGGGCAAAATTAAACACTTCGATTTTCATTATATTTTTTGTAGGTATCTCATCTACAAACTTATTTTAATATTTTTAGTTTTTAAAATTTTTCACGGCTTGCTTCTTTGGTTATAATTTTGTAGTATAGATTGGATGACAGTTACAGAGCAATTAATAGAATGACAGTTACATTTTATAAAGTTTTTTCATTGATATATATTGTTACTATATGAGTTTTTTGGTTTCTGGCCTTTTGGCCACCACGCAGGCGCAAGTATTTCATAAGAAATTTTATCCTTTTATTGACCAAACTGGGGTCAAACCTAAGACTATTCCGCAAGTGTTAATTAAATTTGCGGTCGAAGAAATTATAAGAAAGTTTCGGCTCAAAACTTTGAAGGTTCATTAATCGAATCAACCGAAATTTAGGTTTTAAAAAGAAAACATAAGCCCGACAACTGATAATTATTTTTGATAATTGAATTAAGCGGCGTACGTTTTAAATATTATTCCCTGATATATTCAAAGTACATAAGTATTTTTATTATATTTTTCTATAAAGAAACATCGTTCAAAATGTTAAAAAGGTTAGGTTCTTGAGATTGGTTATCAGCTTGAGTAATAGTTAATAAGACTATTTAAGTGAAGTAGGAAATTCTTATCATGGGAGTGCGTGCTTTGAACAAAAATAGGTGATAATCCCTAAAAATGACATACGTGTTGTCTCGTTTTCTCTATGTAAAACTGAAGAAGAAACGAGACCATCCTTCCATCTACATATGAGTTAGTGGCCATCTCTTGGTGTCATAGTTTTTAGTCCGCCCGAAGGCCTCCGACATGGCTTGACGACTGAAAAAGTCGGGACCAACATCTTAACGTGCCTTTCGAAACAAGGAAGCACTTAGTGCCCCAAGTACGAGTTGCATAATGCGAAAATGTTCATAGTTTTCGTTTTCGGCCTAAATTTAAAGTTACTTTTTCAGCAATTACCTGACTGTTTTGAGTGAAACACTTTGTTATCTACAAAAACATTTAATTTGTCGTTTGATCAGTTTATATTTGAGTCCAAGTCAGTAATTTCCATACAGCATATTACATTTTTTTTTCTAGAAAATGAAAACTAAACAAAGTTTCCGTATTGAGCAACTCGTTGCTTGTTGCTTGATGAAGAGGATTTGTCAAGAACACCATAGTAAGCCACGCCACTTACAAACGAGACACAAACACACATACACAAATACACGAGTACCTTCTCACTGGGTCTTGTGGCTGAACACAACGGTCTCGGCAGAAAAACAGCATCCACTGTTCAGCATCCGCAGTGAGCATAATGCACGCAATACCTATGTATAAAAAGAGTTTTTTTTAACTAGTAAATTCGTAGTTTCAAATGTATTTGTGTGCTATTTTGTAGTAAATCAAGTGATGTCTATGTGTATGTCTTTTTAAGGAGAATAAATTCTTCATCATTATCATAATTTCAGCCATAATAAGCCCAGTGTTGGGCATAGGCCTCCCAATGAGTATACAAATCGCGTCGATCCTACGCTAGTCTAGCCGCTCACGGTTTTTTGAATCATCGATCTATCTCGCCGGTTGACGATATGTTAATTTTTAACCCTATTTTTGACTCGTCTCCTAACAAACAGTCGTCAAACAGAAGCTCAGTTCTATTTGTATTATTCAATCTAAAACTCTTTAAGCCGTAGATTCAATGACAGTGTGAGTAGTTGAATAAATATTTTCCGTCAAGTACGTAATTGGTGTAAATATTCCTAAGATTTATGAGTCTGGTGACGTCTTTAAAATTACACTCTGTCAGTCTGAAACCACCTAACGAATGTGATATATTTCACGAAGCTCGCTCGTGGTAAGCGTTTTAATTAATTTGTAATATAACATTTTAACTTGTAACAATAAGTATGTGAAACACGACTTTAGCACAAATTCTTAACCGCGTGTAAGATCTTTTATCATATACTAGCGGCCCGTCCCGGCTTCGCATGGGTTAAGGCACTTTTTTTACACCTTGGGTTACGTTACTTAAGTTTTAGTAAGGATCCCTAATCTATTCTAGCAATAAATATAGCTTATGTTACTCAGAGTGAATGTAGCTTTCCAATGGTGAAATAATTTTTGAAATCGGCAGAGTAGTTTTTTAGTTTATGCATTACAAACATACACACACACAAAAATATATATTTTTCCTCTTTTTATTATTAGTGTAGATTATACTTAAGTTAAAAAAAGCTATGTACTCATTCTACATAAAAATAATCTTATGTAGGTAGGTACTTGTGTGTTTCCTCCTTCTCCAACTGTATTATCGGAGTTTAGGCCACCCAAAGGCCTCCGACACGGCTGACGACTGAAAACGCCGGTACCAACATCTTAACGTGTCTTCTCAAGCACGGATGCAATATTAATGCCACTAAACGGTCACCCATCCAAGTAGTGATTTGGCGGAGTGTGCTTGTTGAGTGTATTCATGTAAGGGCATATCCCAAATATTTTTTATAGATCATTTATTTGATGATTCGTTTGACTATATTTTTTTGACGAAAATATTATTGGTGTTATCATGATAATATTTAGAAAAAATATTCCTACACGACTAGACTACACCATTGCAATGATAGGTAAACTTATTCTATTCTGAACTCAACGACATCATTATGCATTACTTTAATAAACGTCTACACTGCTGGGCAAAGCCTTTTCAGTCATCTCGACCCTGCCGTTTCCATGCAGTTTATTACACATAATTCATAATGTTTGCCGGTAGTGCTTTAGTATCGCCTCTAGTGATGACGGTGACCACTTTCCACCAGGTGGCCCGCCTGTCAATCTGCCAGCATTGGCATTAAAAAAAATCTTGTGTTAGTTAACTAAATATTATTGAACAAGATCCTTTGATGACAAAATCCTTGATATTTTATCTGTTCCATTAGATTCAATTATGTCGGAAATCGTGCTTGCTCCTTCTCTGCTGGAGAGAGACGCGGCCAGTCTCCCTTTGGAAACTATCGAGGTGGGATTTTTTTGCAATATTTTAGTAAAATCATAGAGTTAGGATTAACAGAAGGTACTATTGGAATCTCAAAAATAAAACCAATTTTGAATTGATGCTCATTTAGTTCGCAAATGCGCATCAATTTTTTTTTCTGTTCCAAACTCTTTGAGTAGACGTCCATAATAATTGTATCTGGAAATAATTAAGAATATTGATGCTTAAGTTTACTCAAATAAGTCAAAACAGAGAAGAGAGAGAGGAGTCCCCCCTCTAATACTGGTGTTACTACTCAGCGTTTAAACCGTGGCACGGATATTGGCAGAATTATGTTAACTTAACACAAAAGCCACAATCAACAAGTGAATTGAAGCGTTTTAATCCGCCCGTTAGTATGTCAGTGCAATTGAGCCTAAATTAAAAAAAAAAACAATTAAATTTATTTATGGAACAACTTTGAGAAGGAGGCCAAGAGGAGGATTCAGCGGGGTTGGGCAGCGTTTGGAAACTACTTCGAGTCTTCTCGTCACCTATACCGCAATGTTTGAAAATGAAAGTATTCAATCACTGCGTCCTACCCGTCATGACATACGGAGCCGAAACGTGGACACTCACAGTACGGCTAATCCACCAGTTTAAAGTGGCTCAGCAAGCTATGGAACGAGCCACGCTTGGAGTTTCTCTGAAGGATAGAATCTGACATAGAACTAAAGTTGTTGACATAACTTAGAGAATTAGCAAGCTGAAGTGGCAGTGGCCTGGCCATATCTGCCGAAGAATTGACAATCGCTGGGACAAACGAGTTCTTGAGTGGAGTTCTCATACAATATTAAAAGTTATTATTTATGTTACTTAGTACCTTAAAATAATAATTACTTTATGTTATTACAAAATCTTAAAACTAAATACATCGGTGATAGGTAAGTAGGCACACTGTTGGTAAAAACTTTCACTCGCATCCCGATCAAACAGAAAAGAGACTATTTGATCAGGGCCCGAATGAAAGATTTCATAATAGGCAGATCATACCGATCAGGAATAACCTGTAGGATACTGTTAGGGCTGGCACTCTGCTGAGCAATGAGGTAGTTTTCTTACGGACGATGGCATGAAAACCATCGACCCGCGCCTCAGTAAACATGGTAGAAGCACTGCAGAAGCGAGGCAGCCCCATTAGTATCCTGAACCCATTATTATAATGGACGCGAAGGGCACTGAGGCTTACCACAGGTTTTGATAGTTTTCGAAAACTGTATAAGTTTCGGTATCTTTCCATACATTTTCGTAGTTCATGCACGTTTCCCTAGAGGCGCTGTACTGAAAATGTATGGAAAGATACCGAAACTTATAAAGTTTTCGTAAACTATAAAAACCTGTGGTAGGCCCTCTGATCGATTTATGAGTATAGCTGAACCATAAGCTGCTCGTGTAAACGATTGGACAGTAGGCTTTGAAGAGAGAGATTTTCACTTGCCTACTGCACCGAGCAAACATAGGTGCTCTGCACCGAGCAAACCTACGCACCAGCATATTACATCTAACCGACAGTGCCCTACGCTCCCTTTCTATGTCTGTCTGGTCATCAAAGTCGTCGGTAACATAGTGTCCAAGGTACTGAAACTTGTGGACCCGCTTTAGTTCCGTTCTCTCAAGCTTGATTACGGGTACCGTTTCAGGAACTTAACCGGCGGCCTTGAAGACCAGGTACTCGCTATTCTTACTATTATCATCAGCGTACTCTTCACAAATCCTGAGCAATCTTCTAAGGGTACAGATCGACAGGCACAGCAAAACCATGTCACTTCACTTCTTTATTAAATGGTTTCTGGGATAGTTTCCATAATTTCGCCAGTATCAAGTATAATTGTTCATAATAATATGAGGCAACGTAGTACGGCTTATAAGTCTAGTCGTCCAGTCTTCAGTCAGGTCCTGTTTTCTGCTATAGCAGTGGCGAATATAACAAAAAACGATCGGAGCACAATTTTCTTCATCAGAGAGTTTCCGTCCAAATCTTCTTTATTCCATTTCACTAATACTTGTGTCATTACTAACGTATATCGGTTAGAATACCATTAATAAAAACCGATATACATTAGAAAAACACTAGAAAATAAAATTTAATAAAAATGACACAACCGTCGTTCAAGATGAAAAAAATGGTCCCAAAACCATGTCGTCTGCGTAGCTAATCACTAAAACTGACACTTTTGACGTTCCTGACATGCAAAGGGTTAACACGTAGTTTACACGCTTTTCAAAAATTACTTCCTATAAAACACTATGTTACAGACAGGAAGTAGGAACCTTTGCCCTTGATCTGCCATTATGACGTCACGAAGCCTATGTAATAATATTTATTATTTACTACACCTCGCCCATTCATCGCGTGTGCGATTTTAATTTTAAAACCGAGTTGATATAAAAATGTTTTTATTTATATTGCGGACATTGAGTGCGCGTAGCGATTTTTATTGCTGTTTTACGACTTCTGTATAGCTACTACTCGTACATCGGTCATGTAAATATGTAAACTGGCTTTTATAAGAACGACCTAAGCTGTGTTGCTCATAAAATGGTTTAGACAAACCGCATACATTCGGAAACCGTATTCGATTTCCGAATTCATTTTCCGCGTTCAGAATTCCATGTGCCTAGCGCAGACGTTACCTTTTTTGCATTCGAAATAAGTAAATGTAAGGAAGTGTTGCGTTTCACATGACGTAATTAGGTTTTTTACGAATGGTGGAAACAAAACGTATGTGTGCGGCAGTCAATGTATTTTCTATCGGTTTGATGCATTCGGGTCTCCGAACGCGGAAAACAAATTCAGAAATCGAATACGGCTTCCGAATGTATGCGGCCGGCCTTAACTGACACTGCATAGCTTATGTGCAGACCTAAATACTATTAATATTAAAAACTTAAATTTTTATCATATGTGTGTCCATCCTTCAAGCCAAAACTACTGAACGTATTGAGTTGAAATTTTGTACATAATATGTAGTAGTAGACCTGGAACAACATTGGTTAATCTTTATCAGCCAGTATTCCATAACTTCTGAAATGAACAAATAGAAAGTATTCTTGAGTAAGTGGTCATCTCATCCACTTCGGATGAGTTGGTCAATCCAAAATGTTTAGTGGTCAAATGTGTTAGTGGTTTTGTTGTGTCACGGCTAAGCAATAACGATGTAAGAAGGCGAATCTCAAAAAATATATTCAATTGTCCATCGACTTCGAGAAGTAATGGAATTAAGTTTTTTTTTAAATATTGAATAAGCTCGCGTTTAACTACAACTTGCCTGATGATAAGCGAAGATACAGTCTACGATGGAGCACGCTTGCCTAGGAACTGCGGTATTGTTAAATTAAAAAGAGGATGTGTTTTCAGCACTCAAAGCAATAACGATGTAAGAAGGTACCTACAAGGCGAATCTCAAAAAATATAATCAATTGTCCATCGACTTCGAGAAGTAATGGAATTAAGTTTTTTTTTAATATTGAATAAGCTCGCGTTTAACTACAACTTGCCTGATGGTAAGGGAAGATGCAGTCTACGATGGAGCACGCTTGCCTAAGTACTGCGGTATTGTTAAATTAAAAAGAGCATGTGTTTTCAGCATCAATGTATTAAACTACTAAGAGACCATTTTATAGATAATTTTCAAAAGATGTAAAAGCCGCGAGGCCTAAGCAATAATAATGGGTAATAAGGTTAGATGCGTTTTGTCATTGGATTATTGACTACTATGGAATTATTATCTATACTGTCCTAACTTTAAATTAGCGACAAATTTCCACCGTGCAGCTATTTCTTAATCTGTGCCAATACCAGCAGAGGTCCGCTAAAGCCTTCAGCGCCAAATGGAAATACTAAGCTGAGTTTAGTAAATTGTTCTGTTGTTATAATCGCTTTTGTGCAAAACTAAGGGAAATTGGTAGATTAATTTCAGCCTTTATATTTATTTCCTTACGTTGATGTAATGTTAAAGCGATTGTAATAATGATGTGGATTTGGATGATTACGATGTTGTACAATAGTTAGAACGGATCTCATCAACGGCCTATATAGCAGTCTACTACTGGACATAGGCGTCCCCTGATGAGCACCATTAAGCCCTGTCCTGAGCGATGCATTCGCCTTCTGGCAGCAGCTTTTCGCAAAATGTCACTCCATCTGGCCGGGAGCATCATACACAACATTTACCGAGCCGCGGTCTCACTCAAGAACTAGTTTACCCCAATGGTTATCGGTTCTTTGGTGGATATGGCCAGCCCACTGCCACTTCAGCTTGCTTATTCTCTGAGCTATGTCGACAACTTTAGTTATATATCGGATAGTCTCGTTGCGGATTTCATCCTTCAGAGGAGCTCCGACTGACTCCGACCTATCCGATCCTAGTAAAATCTGACCCAAATATAAGAACTACGTCGCTTTTTGCAGCCAACTTCAGTAGGACATAGACTGTGACTATTGTACCATAGTAGATTTGATGTCGTAGTCACCGAAGAATAATTCCACCTACTTACAACTAGAAAGGGTATCGAGCGTCGTGAGCATCGCCCCAACTGTGAACAATGTAACTCATGCTTTCATACAATTTTGTCAGAGTTTTTTGATATGCGTGAGTTAACTTTGTATAGAATCTCTGTATTTGTGTGCAAACCAATGGCAGCGCCGCGTTTTGCTTTGTTCTTGTTGTCTTTTCATGCGGGTTCGGGATCGCAGGGCAACTTCTCGCACCACCGACGCTGCTGCCCTTCAGCAGCCAAGAGATTTAGCTGTGCCATTGTAGGCAGCGCTAACTGCTAGAGTCCCATTTGTTAGTGAGCAGGGTGTACCGTGTCGGTAAGGTTGAATTCCAAAGTTACCCTTTGGTCACTTTACTAGAGTCCAATTGGAAAAATTTTCAATGACCACTGTAAATTAGGACAGTGATATTCATTCACTGAGCGTATCCCTACTTTGATAGAGATGCTATTTACAGGTAGAAAACGTAGTAGTCAATTTCATAGTAGTCGATGTAAGTCGTTCAAACATGATCGTACCTATCTGTATTAAATAATGCTGTCACTATCACACAGCATCTTATAGCCCCAAACTAATCAGAGCTTTTATAAATTGAATCATATGACTGTTAAACTACTTGTGTACTTTCTTAGGTTCCGTACCTATTGGGAAACCAGACCGGTTAAGTGGGAGTTGACTTGCCCACCGCGAGTGATGTCAATGGAGTGCCACCCGTCCTTCCTTCAGTCTATCTATCTATCTGTTTGTGGTTCTGTCTTTCACCAGGCGGTATCTCATAAGCCGTGATAGCTAGACACTTGAAATTTTCACAGATGATGTTTTTCTGTTGCCGCTATAACAACAAATACTAAAAACAGAATAAAATAAATGTATAAGTGGGGCTCCCATACAACAGTACGAAACCGTGCGCAAGTATGACTTGCACTTGGCTGTTGGCCGTTCTCTTTTTAAGGCGACTATAAGGATCAAACCTCCCTCTCGCTCGCTCTATTCAACATTTTTGAAGATATAAAATCACTGAATGTACTTATGCAAAATAGCAAACCTTCACGGCCTAGAAAATAACAATACAAAGGTTCAGTAAGAATATCATGTTGAACCTAACACGTTTTCCTACCAAAAAAATGGCACCAAAATTGATCACATTGGTGCAAGTTTTTTGGTAAGAAAACGTGATGCATTACTACATTCAGTGATTTTATATCTTCTAAAATGTTGAATAGTGCGAGCGAGTGGGAGGATACATACATATTGTACATTGAGAACACCCAGACCCGAGACAAATATTTGCAGATTATACAAACATGTGTCTCGTGGCGGGAATCAAAACCCACAAGCTTTAGAGTCTCAGGCGGGCCTACACCCACTGTGCCACAGAGGTCATCAGACTTTGATTTTCCTATGATGTAAATCTACGTACATAAGGGCGATCATTGCGCGCTCACAATGGCCATTGTGATGGCGGCAGGTGTACCAAACTCAATGTTTACATGTACTACGAATGTAAACACAGACTAAAATTATTATTTCAGTAGCTGGGTGGGCGACGGCTTTATTGCACCTCGTAATATTACCGACATTATCTTAATCGGTGAATGAGAGACGAAGACGAACTTCGTAGGTATAATGTAGACAGATGAGAACTGGGTACTTACAGAGCAGGTAGTTGTTATTTACCTACAGTACTGCAGAGGAGAATATAAGAAGTTTAGTTATTTACTTTATAAAAAATTATAGCAGGCATAATTATGAGCTATGATGAGTCTGCAAGGTGTTTCGTTTCGATACTTTCGAGCAACAAAGGTCTTATTACCAGGTTTTTTTCGGGTGATTGAATAGAAATAAATGATAAGTATGTATTTACAAAAAAAAAAAAAATATATATGTGTAGTATCAATCATGTGGTTTCCATAATACAAGCTCTGCTTAGTTTGGGGCTACATGATGCTGTGTGATTACGTCCCGCATTATTTATTTATTTATTTATAAAAAATACAGGATAATAGAATAATTACCACACCACACACCAGCCTATAACAATTCCACTGCTAGACATATGCCTTTCATAATAAAGGGGGATATGCCCATACTCCCCACCCTGGGCATGCGGGCTGGGGATGGGAGAGCACAGTTTCTCGCCGCTGACACTGCTGCCCGTTGGCGGTCAGGGAATTTAGCTGTGCCGGTGTTAGGCTGCGCTATGCCACTGTCAGCCGGCCGCCAGAGCATCGTTTGGTTTACAGCAGGGTTCACCACGGGCAAGTAGGTGAGGTTGGCTTGAATTCCGAAGAGAGGCCATTCAAGTATTACGGGTGCACTATGGGGGGTGGCGGGGGGTCTTTGCTTTCCTTGTTTTTGATGACATGGGGGTGGGGGGGTCTAGATGGTAATTACGTCAGTAGCAGTTATTAATTTTTTATACACATTGGCAACCCACGGCGATTAGACGCTACGACAAGCTGCGGGGGACCATTTTCTTAATTTTCTTCAAAGCTCCGCACACACGGCGACAAAGCGTCGTGTTTTCGAGTTCTGTAAACCAGAATACATTAAAAGGAAAATGCATATAGGAACCAATGTTTAAAGGAGGGGTTGGGGGGGGGGGGGGGGGGGTAAGAGCTTTGCTTACTTTTGCTGATAAGGGGGAGAGGGGGGTTAAAAATTTTAATAAATCTGCTGACGTAATACTTGAACGGCCCCAGATCGAAGTTAACGGAACCCCTTACCCCTTTTACTTGGAAAATAAGTATCTTAGTTCATTTTACTTATACACATGAAACTAAATTCAATGGAACCGCTTATTGCATGAAGTATATTAACATCATCTCAGCTAGGACTCACCCACTGTGTAAAGGCCTCCCTTAGTTTTGGCCAGCCTCCTTTGTTTTGTGCCTCTCTCATCCAGGTATGCCCAGTGACTTTCTGTATGTCGTTGACCCAAAGCACCGTCAGATGACTGGGAGTTCTTTGCTCCAACCAACCTCGGCCACCACTCGGTAAAGGCTTTACTCCAGCCGCCATCACCGCCTCTTGCCAGGTGTCCTGCTCAACTCCACTTGAGATTTATCGCTCTGTTCCCGACGTCATAGACTTTTAGCTGAGCATGGGTCGCTTGCAACTCTAACTCTGTGTAGAGTTTCCTTTATGAGTGTCCAAGTCCATGTCTCGGCAAGTCCCTTAAATTATGTCCCCCAAATATATTATTATAAGTCTTTCTAAAAGCACTTCTAAAACCTACAACATTTCTTATTCAGCACATACTCTTCATTCAAATAAAATCGTTAAAATAATGTACTATCAAGGTCAGGATCAGAAAACATGTTAGATTTCATACGTTTTTATGTATTTTTTACTTCAAGTAGGCGCCTGTACTGTAATAAAATAAATGTAGGGTAAGGGCGTACGCGAGTTCATAAATAAATCTACCTTTTTACGGTGAGTCAGCTGCTTCTTGTTTGGTAATGGACATGGCAAGATCATACTTAAACACCTAATTTTCACATACATGAGGAAAGGCCCATGGAAAATCATTGTAAACTAGCTGTAAAGGCATTTAGTGCGTGCAAAATCAGTTCGCGCCAGTCCAGGTTTCACGCGAGCCAAATCATTTAAATAACATCAACCTTTCTAAATTAATTACATATTTACTTTACTCTTTACTGTATGTTTACCTATAGGTAAAAACACAAATACAAATAGTTTATTTACGAAAAGAGAGTTACAGACCTCGCAAACACGACGCTTTGTCGCGAGCGTCTGTCATATCTTGCTGTGACGATTGTCACCGTGTGTGCGGTGCTTTGAACAAAATGTATGAAAATTGTCCCCCGCAGCTTGTCGTAGCGTCTAATCGCTAACGTTTGTCGTCCATTATGCGAAGGCTGTTAAGAGTTATTGATGGTCCCCGCACGAGGCATGCCTGTATCGCGGGAGGCTGGTTTACTTAAAACGATTAGAAAGAAAAAACACAGGTATTAGTGTTATAGATGTTATGTTATAAAAATATTATATCAATTTATTCCTGAGACCTGAATTTGTTAAAGTTGCTAAAAGTTGGTTATCCCTGTTGTGAAGAGCAGACAAAAGTAAATATTTATTGAGTGCGCTCACCTTTAGAAAGATGCGATGCTGTGAGTGTATTTTTAGATGAAGTTTAATCATGTTTGGATCCCGACTTTTCTTGCAAGATTTCAATGACAAAAGAAAATGGTGCAACAGGAGACAACCTCATCATCATCATCGACATCTTAAATAATAAGCTTCATTATGGAAGGCCTATGTCCAGCAGTGGACTGTTGATGATGATGACGAAGCTTTATTTTGATCGCAAGTCTATCCTAATCGCTTTCGATTCGTAGACATAGATAAGACATAAGTCGTCCTTCGATCATATAGGACAAAGATTTAAAAAAAATATGTATTCTGAAATCACATAAAATTAATTTTCTCTCTCCTTGAAAATTATTATTCCTTTCTAATGGCAGGGTCTGCCTTTTTATATTTTCTTTCTACTTTGCTTTAATGATGCAATTCTCGCAAAATTGATGCAGTTGACCAATAAAACCAGTCGGAACCGGCTATAACGGAATCTATCGCTCTCTCCTTGACAATTATTTTTCCTATCTGATGGTAGGGTGCTTACCTTTTCTTTCCACGTTGCTCTATCAAACGAATTGTCTTTTAGCATTACATGCAATCAGAGCTGTTTTGTTAACACCAGTCCTGAGTCTACCTCATTTTCGGTCTACCCCTACGTCTAGGCCTAGGTAATAATTTTATGTGCAATTGGTTTACTGTTTAGGGGATCCTCTTTGAATGTGTCCAAATCAGCTTAACTATTTTGGGGCTTGTCTGGATTGATTTGATGAACCCGCGATACACCCCGAAAGGAACCGCTAGAAGAAAGAGCAACAATTATTCTGATTAATGCCTACCAAAAAGCGTTGGATTAAGATGAATAAATAACGATAGAACACTCATCAAAGTAATAGATTAACCTATCAAAGGATGATTGACAGACAGACAAGTTCTTTAGAAATGCTATTAGCGCAAATCTCGCTGCTTACAGTATCATAAATAGGTTAAATTCATTAAGCCAGTGTCTGCTACGCGTTTTACTCGAGAGGTAGTGGGATTAGGCTCTTTGTAATAGAAAGTACATAAGAAAATACATAGTTCTTCTGTTTTGTTTTTCGTTTAAAAAAGTATTGAGTTTTTTAGCTGTGACACAGGTTATCATTTCACATGAGCGATTCCTGAAAAACGGAAAACGTGTTCGTTTTACGGAAACATAAATTTTTTTGTCTCTTATGTGGAGCAAAAGTTGTTTGAAAATTGTTTTACTGTTTTTGTGAATGTGACATTTTATTTTCCCTATTTTCATGAAAAACTCGAAAACCGGTTTCGTAACTGTGCCGAAAATGTTTCCAAACCAAATACCTGTACAAACTGTTTCAATGTATTCATTAGTTTTGTGCGAGGAACGGAATTTTGTGCAATTTTAAAGAGATTCCGCGCGAACCCGTGTAATGGTGTAATTTAGTGCAATATGGGCTTCCAGTTCGTAAAATAAGCCGCGTTATGAATACAAATTGAAAGTTATAAAGTTTTGAAGGTACTCTATGATTTAAAATAACATTTGAGTATTTTAATTTGAAGTGATAGTCCAAACGGCACATAATACTTATCGTGAATGTAATTATAAATAATATCAATTAATTAATATTTAGTTAAGTGCCGAAAACCACAAAATGCTGGAACTAGTGTTAATGCAGCCGGTGGATTTGAGCATCGTCAAGGTAAACATATTATTTGTACTGGTATAATTGTTTTTAGATTTTTTTCCGACGTAATTTCAACAAAATTTAACCTACCTCGAAAAGTTGTTACAGTGGCGCTTATTTTTTGTAGGTAGGTATTAGTATTAAACACTTAATGAAAAAGTGTTACTCTTACATTGAAAATATAAATTTTTATTTAATTTTATTTCATTATGCATGTACCAGTCTTCAATCTCTGATCAAGCTCAATACATGAGGAGTTTGGATTTATACGTTATTCCGTGTGGCAGCCCTAAAATTAAGGAGCTATATTTAACATCATTCAGTCAAGGATAAAGTTTAACAAAATCAGATGTTCTAGGGCTGCCTCATAAGTACTATATATTTAAGTAATATATATACTAATAAACTAGAAAACTTGAAAAATATTTGAATAAATGTTGTTGATCTTTAGGAGTATATTTACCTTTTCAGAATATCATACGAATTCATACTCACCTTTTATAGACAAGAAAAATAACGTTTAGTTTGTAGTAAAATTACCTTAAAATGGGTAATAGACGTGCGAGTACGTTCGCGAACTTGTGGATCGACGACAATTTTAGCTGGCGTGTCACCCCAAGAACGCGTACTTTAAAACCGCCGAGTACTAAGTTCGTCGACGACATCAAAATACAGTGTGAGCAAGCTTTACGTGTGTCACTGGCTTTGTGCCGAGTAAGTTCGCGATCTTAAAAACCGCGTACAGTCCGTAAAGTCCGTACGCCTATCACCTCTTAAGAGCTACCTTGATGTCCTTGTATAAAAATTAAATCTAAATAAATTTCTATTAAAGTGTTAGGCTGCGGTCACGAAGACAGCGGCGGCGGCGCGGGGAGCGGCGCATTGCATTGAAACGCGCCATTCCTTGCGCCGCCGCCGCCGCCGCCCCGCTCCCGCTGACTTCGTGACCGCGGCCTTAGTGTAAGTGTAGATCGTGGTAGCTGTTTTAGTCTAAAGCTTGGTCTAACGTTGACTGTACCGAGGTAATTTTATAGCTTCAACATTATCTACATGGTATTACCACAGACTGTACATATGCTTTATAAGTTAATTATATTCTCGTTTATACAGATACTGTTGCGCTACCCGGAAAATATTGTACATAGCCAGTAGCCAGTCTCAGGAAATAATTTTGAAACAGAAATTTAGATCCCAGTATGGATTATAGGCATATCCTCATCCTTAATAGGGAGGCCTATGTCCAGCTGTGGACCTGTATAGGCTGGTATTGGTGATATTGGTGGAAATATAGAGGTAGAGAATGGTATCCAAATCACCATTACACATTTTAAAATGTATATTTTTATGGAAAGTATAAATAGACCTAACATTGAGTAGCAATGTAGAAAGTAACTATACTAGCACTGTGTTTGCACACGCAGAGTTTTTCTTTATTTATTATAGATAGGTTTAACTAACATGATACAAATAACACCTTCAAACTCGTAGTTTAGTAAAAAAATACTTATCATAATTCGTAAAAAACGAAAAATCACGGAACATAATTAGAAGAATGTCTGAAGCATTAAGATGAGTGGAGGCAAATTTCCTGACTTCCGCTGGCCACTTCTTCCTATTACACTCTGTATAATAATTTTGGTTACCCGAAACACACGGTAAAGCTGAAACTATGAACTTGGCAATAGTAATAATAACAGAGATACAATTTATGGTGCGGAAAGTATGAGATTTGAGCTTCGTATCTTGAAATATTACAGCACCGTAGCACAGAATAAGTAACAGCATACTCAGTTTAGTATAACATCATATACAGTAGTGAAACTTTTATAAAACTACACATAAGTAGGTAATAGGTATGCGTATTTTGAAATATTCTCAGGACCTATGTTTATGGAAGACGCTAATAAAAAACGTTCCGTAGAAATGGCAACCATACTTGATTTCATAAAGGGCTCTCATGAATTTTTTATGGTTGTTTCTTCATTGTACGTTATTTCTGTTACGCCCCTCCCCTCGGGGGAACCCCCTCGTACACCTACAGCCTCCTGCGAAGATCTGCACTGTGTGAAAAACACTATTGAATTTTACTTGGCACGTTGAGACAAACGCCAATCTACGGTTTCCCAGTGTCCCTACTGAATGTCTATTTTGTGGTGGTGTAGCAAACTTGCTAATATCTATAAGCTATCTTATTCACTCTCGGGTACAGACGTCTTGGTTGAAGTGAGACAGACAACGAGAACCGGAGATTGCGAAATGCTACGTCGTTGCTCGTTGCACTAATGTCTGCTCACCTCATGGGGTCAAATTGAAAAGCTGTTTCAGTTTACTTCTTCGTATGAGCTAGTGTAGTCTAAGGCCACCGACATGTTTTATCAAATGAAAAAGTTAGGATCAACATCTGTCAACATGTTTTTAGGTACCTAGTCGGAGCAAATGATGTTTGGATCATAAAGATACCAATACAACCTATTTAGTTTCAGTAGAATATATTCTAGAATATAATATAATTTATATGGCACACACAATACAGATAAATGATAATAGACTAGGCAGACAGAAATGCACAGCACGAAACACAAAGAAATACTAAATGAAAAGTTTAGTTTATCGTGACGATAAATTGTCTGCTTCCTGGATCAAAGCTGTTTTTCTTAAATGATGTTTTTAGGTGCTGTAGGTATCTGTCTCTCTAACAATACTTTTGCGTAGAATCATCCAATATGAAAATTCAATCAATATTGCGCATAAAAAGGTGCAAAACTGAACAAATCAGTAAATCACACGAGTAATCCAATATCTCTGTCTAGATCTGAATACAGCTGAATTTACATGTCTCAAGCTCTTATCCTAAGGGATTATACGGATTTGCGAATCCCGCGCAAAATATGAGGACTTTACCCAGTCAACATCAAAACATTTATCGGATGATCGATAACACGATTGCTTTTATAATTGACGACCTCTGTGGCGCAGTGGATGAGGCCCGTAAAACGTTTTCAGTATTTAATGTTTATTGCAATCATATAACATAATGTAGGTACATTAAAATTCGGTCAGATGTTAAACTAGGGTAGAATCAATACATCATATGTACCCAGTTTGGGTGTTCACAACAATGAGTAGGAGCAGACCGATATTTTAAATACATAAGACTCTTGATTACTTATTATCATTATTGTTATTTGAGTCATTTATAAATTCGTCAAGATAACAGTATATTTTATTTAGTAATATTTCCTTTAAATTATTTGCAAAAATTTCATCCTTTTCTTGGGTTTTAAGTTTTTCTGGTAACTTAATTTTTTTATATATAATTTTTTACAGCTATCTTGTTTGGACCCGAGCTATGTAGTTTTAATTTAGACGAAGGTATTGATTACTACGTTACAGCGTTCCACACACACACACACACACACCAGCCTATATCAGTCCACTGCTGGACATAGGCTTCCCCTAATAAAGGGGGATATACCCACGCTGGGCATGCGGGTTGGGGATCGCAGGGCACAGCGTTCATTCTCTTGCAACTTAGCATTATAGGTAAAAATACATTTTAGCTTTCATTTTTTTTATTTATTACTTCTTTTCAGAATAAGTTACATAGGAACAAAAAACATAATAGGGAAAAACGATAATTTCAAAAGTTGTTAAACTCTATCGCGTTTGTTTTTATTTGGTGAAATAGTAAGTGGACCATGGCATTTTGCTTGTTCTTTCTCTGATTTGCATATAAATCTGCGGGCAGTGGGATTTTGTGGAACTCCTCAGAGAAAATTAGCGGAATTTGTACTAAATATTTTGCCTTGTAGAATATTTTACTGTCTGCAACTATGTCCTGCTTGTTCCCTAGCCCTCGGTGAAGATCTACCCGAGAGGGGTAAAATGAAAATCGGCGCTGTATGTACAACATGCTTTGTCTCACTGGGAAGTCCGTTTGGTCACAAACGCTTTCAATTAATTAAGGAAAAAGAAATCGTTCTGTCATCTAAATAAAAGTATCGCCATTTTATTTAATACTTTATTTCATTTAAAACCACCGCGGGGCAAGGCTCAAACGGTCGGTGGCTAGAGCTGCAGAGAGAGGAACCTCACGATGCGTGCCGAGACCAGGAGAGCCGCCTTCTGTATTTGACCTTTGATCCAGACACCTCGCGAGAGCTTCTTAAGGTATTGGTGATTATGAGGCTCTTCGCTATCAGACCTGAGACCATTCACTGAAATGACTATCGGAACGATAATTAAAAACCCCGTGAAGCGCCAACAAGAAGAAGAACAAGCGCCAATCTCGTGGGCAAAAAAAAAAAAATTATTTTACCAATTATTATATTAGGTGCTTACCTATGAAATTGGCGTTTTGTATGGAGAATTTAGAGAAAAACGATTTCTCCATACATATATTTTTGCATTTTTTTCTGGAACTACTAATTATTACCTTAACTACCTATTCTCCTAAAATTTTGTGTGGATTTGTTTTGTGATTGGATCATATTGTGAAAAGTATGCGTAGTCTTATTTAAAAAAAAAAACTAACACATAAAAAAATACCACGAATTTAAGCATTGAAAGTGAACACGTGAAATGAACTGTTTTTAACCGACTTCAAAAAAAGGAGGAGGTTCTCAATTCAGTTGTATTTTTTTATTTTAATCTTATTTTTTGTGGATGAACTTCCTCAAAAATAGTGTTTTATTGAATTTTGAATGTTTGCAATAATGTTACGTTCAGAAAATAAATTAATTTTGTATATGACTCTTGAATAAAATAAAATATGTGCAAAATGAAATAGAGAGAAAAAACGAAAATTTCACAGGTAAGGACCTAATAATATTTTTTTTATCATATTCATCTATTGCATACATATACATCGGCTTAGATGTAATATTAAGCTTATAGGTAAGTACATGTGCCCTGTAAAGGCACTGTAATATAATTCCACCTAGATGTATTACACCACATAACAGCTACCATATTATGGTATTTTTTATGACGCCATACTATCTAAACCACCACCATATCCCCATTAAACGGAAATAAACAGAAAGCGAATGTAAATTTAGATAAGAATATTCTGAGAATACGATCAAACGCGAGTGCCAATGCAAATAGCCGGGAATTGAACCCGCACTTACCCTGAGTTATGGTAATCAGTGGTGTTTATGAGTCTGCGTGATTCCGTGATTTGAATATATTGTATTAAGACTGATTTTATATCTGACGATACGATACGATCAGTTGGAAGAGGACATTCTCCTTGGTATACAAAGATCACTAACTCACTCACTTTTTAAAATACTTTGTAAAATTCTATCGTAGGTTCGTCAAAAACTATCTTATTCATCGTGTAGGTCAGTAAATAAAATTAAGTTTCAATTATTATCAAATTAACACGCAACATGGATACGACTAGCGCAAGATCGTGGTGGATGGCACAAACTCCGGGAGGCCTATATCCAGCAGTGGATAAAGTCGGGCTGTGGATGATGATGATGATGATGATGAACACGCAAAACAGATAAGATAAGTCTCTTTCTCGCCCTATGAATCTCTTTTACAAGAAAAATTATAGTTGGCAGTTGGGAAAAAGTTCAAAGCAGCCAATATGTAAGTAAGCACAAAGATAATCAAAATCGTATCGAAATATATAAAAAGCTTATTCTCTTGTCCGGAAATAACTTTATAGTGATGAAGTTGGAGTTTGCAGATTTCCGAAACCGATATAGGTACCTATATTATTATCTTTAGAGATTTGTTTAGATATAGTTAGGGTAAGAAATGAGCATATGAGAAAGTTTAAAGTACCTCCAATAAGTGAAAAATATCAGAAGCAAGGCTTAGTTACCTACGGGCATGTTATGCGAAGGCCAGAAGACCACGTCGTGAAAATGTGCCTTTCCATTGCCACAAATAATGGGGAAGAGGAAGATTTCAGACCACTTGTATGACAAATATCCTTAAGGACATGAAAATCAAAAGCCTTACAAATGATGACCCATAACTTGGCGCCACATGATTAAGGAAAGCTGGACCCCGAGTAACGGGAAAAAGCGAGGACAAAGAAGAAGATGACCTGTTCAGAGATGATTCTTTAACGTTATAAGTTTTTAACATGATACCTTACATATTGGCAGATACGCACACAGATGTAAAAGTTGATTTTTGGTTGATACGCGTGACTAATATTTAGTTAGTATGTACCTGAAATACGTGTAACAGTTTTTAGCTTTATTTACTAGAAAAAGCTTTCTTTCTTACTCATCATCAGTTGAATTGTTTATTTAAAATACACGAGCGCACAGATTTAATTGAAAATTAAATATGTGCGCTCGTGTATTTTAAATAAGTAAATAAAATACCTAAGAAAAATCACAGTCTTTTACACGAAGACAATGGGCCATCCAGTGATTCAATGAGGGCTCGCAATAAGCCTCCATAGTTCTCGGGACTGCAAGGGCACCGCCATTTTGCGACGTTTCTGATCCCTTAAACTAGGGTTGCCAGTTATCACCCCATATTTTTTTTATCCTTGCTGAGTTATTGAAATAGTATTTTTCGTGTTATTTGGTTTGGTTTTTTGGGTAGTTTTTTTCATCTGTCGCATCGAGATACATTCACATTTGTAATATTTTTTCCACGTATGTGTTTATACGCCACAAACGTGGGAAAAAATGTCGACACCAAAACTCGGCGCACGATGTCAATTGCGCCGATTTAGAACACTTTTTAAGCGATATAAGGTCTAAATTTGTGCAAATTTAGCATTTTGAAGTTTATTTATGTCAAATACACTTTGGTCAGATTTCACAATTTTTGTCAGATTTCACTTGCAGACTGTGACTCTATAGTAGAAGTATATAATATCTTGATAATCTGTAGGTTGTAAGTTTTAATGCAACATTTTTAGATATTGCACTTGCACGAGGCAAATCTTGTTATATTCATTCCAATATGAAATGGATAATATAATTTTCCTAACATTACTTTAATAATGAAAAGGCAAATTATCTAGGTTTTTAAAATATTTATGAAGGCAGGTAATATCATTACAATTTCGGGATGTGGCGATTCTAAGAACTTTTCACAGAATGTATTGTTTTAAAAGCATGAATGCGTCTATTTCTGCTTGCCCTGCTTGTTTTTTAGGCAAAATTTAGTAATTGAAATAGAACTGATTGTCGGTTGACAAATTGATCAATTGTTAGATACTAACTGCTTTAGTTCTCATGACAATACTGGGTTTCGTTTCAGTATCATTGTAAATCCATGATGGCCGCTGACATTAAATGTTGGGTTACCTACATACTTTGTCACAACCCTCTAAATAGTTTTTAAGTAGTTTGCAAGGATCGCTATAATTTTAAAGCTGTAAAGTTAAGTTTAGTTTAAGAAATTGACAACAGAATTGTGACCATAATCTAAATAATATAATTGCTACTTTCAATATTTTTATTATACCTAACAAAAGCAGCGCAACCTTATATAAATTATCATTTAAATCAATGAAAATCTTCTACTAGAGAGAAACATCAAAAGGGGAGTTTCAGTCTTAGCAGTGTAATAAGTAAGTCTTTTTCGGTCTGGCAACGACAGAAATCTCTGTAAGGAACAGGGTTTCGTGTAAATCTTAAAGAAATATTCTATAGGTAGTCGTTATTTCTAAAAATAAAGGCCGTATTCTGGGAATAGAAACCTTTCAGGAGAGTCAACTAAATTATTTTACCAACAAAATGATTTACTAAGTTTTTACCTACTTCGTTTTTTTTATAGCTAACACAAAAAATTGGATGATTAGAGTAGTGGCAGGTTGTTTTCATGATAATTTGTGTTAGCCCACACATAAAACTCTAAGATTTTATAATAGTTCTAATAATTCGACGCAGGATTTGAGCCCGCGACCTTCCCATAATTACCCGGACACACAACTAACTGCGCTACTGAGCCCCTCCTCATCTTTTCGAAAATTTTGTGTTCAAATCCGGCCTGAGTCAACATTTTTGGAATATTATGTAGTCAATATAACAAAAAAATATGTTACTAGAAAGGCTTAACTTTTTCGTGTAAGATGATTTAGTTAGAGTCTGGCATAAAAAAAGAAAACTGAAAAAGCGCGGCTTAAAAAATATAATCATGGCAATCCCAAATCATCTATATCCTTATCCGCCATCTTGTTTATTCTTTTCAATAAATTTTCATTGTCATGTAAAAAATGCAATAATACTGTCCACTTTCTATAGCCAAAATATTTATTTTTGTAGATATTCACATTATATTATAAGACTTAAGGAAGGCAAGGCAGAAATGAAAAGCAGAATGGAAATTTCCTAACATTGGAGACTTTCTATTTTGATTGAAAAGATTACTACACGGTCGTGAAAGATAAAATCTGTAAACAGACCTTCCCTGATAACGTTTATCAACGAGAAAATTGTTTGAACACTGATTACTCATTGATTTTAAGAAGTATGTAACTCCTAAGAAAGGCTGCTGGTTTTTTGCCCAGATATATTAGAAATAGGTACTTCTTCCGATACAATTTATAGAAGAAAAAAATCTAGCTTAGGACAATATAAAGAGGAAAAATTTGTATTTTTGTGTGTGTCTATGTTTGTAATGAATAAACTCAAAAACTATTGTGCCGATTTCAAAAATTATTTCACCATTGGAAACCTACATTCACCCTGAGTAACATCACACTAATATTATAAATGCGAAAGTTTGTTAGTATGTATGGATGAATATTTGTTGCTCTTTCACGCGAAAACTACTGAACGGATTTGGATGAAACTTAGAATATATATAGTTTGTGACCTGGATTAACACATAGGCTACTTTTTATCCCGGTACCGCGCGAGCGAAGCCGTGAGCGGAAGCTAGTTTATTGGCTTGGCTAGGCTATATTTATTGCTAGAAAAGATTAGGGATTCTTACTCAAACTTAAGTAACGTAACCCAAGGTGTAAAAAAGTGCCCTAATACGCGCGAAGCCGGGACGGGCCGCTAGTCTCTCTATGTATGTCATATGCCTCGCTTCTGTCTGTCAATCTCCCTACAGAATATTGGCCAAGAAATTCCATTCTCCTTTAATGAAAAACCTTTTCAATATACCTTCATAATGGCCCTCGATCGTAATTATTTCAGCGTGTCAACAAACTCAAATTTTAATTAAACTTTCAAGCCAAATAATCTAGCAGAAACTTACCTAACGTAACCTCTAATGAATATTTACCTCCGAAATCTACTTGTTTTATCAATTTTAGACAAGTTTTCAATTTATATTTTGAATTTCTATGTAGACTGATGATTTTCCACGACTTATAAAAATAAAAAGATGACGCGCGTGGCGTGGTTTACAACCTGGATAGTGGCATTTAGATCTGAGCGCTTCCTTCGGAAGGTACGTTAAGATGTTGTTCCCGGCTTTTTCAATTGTTAAGCCACCTTCGGGTGGCCTAAAAACTCCAACAGCAGAGTTCATACGAAGAAGAAAAAGGAAGTTATTTTTGGTATTATTATGATACCAAATCCCAAATAAGATTTATTTTAATAATATGGTTCTACTGTGTACCTGTAGGTATGTGTTTATGTGAGTCTAAGTCTATTGACGCAAATGAATATATAAATTTTATATTCATTCATTCTCTTTCAAATGTAATAAATGCATTTATTGTATTCAATATCTCTATTATACTCTTCCTGGTCAAGCCGTCCTGTCTCTCTGTATACTTTGGCTTATCTTTAAGCCGAAGTTACAAATCCAGCTTAATAGTTCCAGCTTAGCCATTATCTCGAAGTCTAGACAATGCGCACGTCCCATTAGTTTCTAATAAAGAAGACACTCTACACGTGAGCGCAAACTCTAAATGAACTTCGCTGATTCAAACTTATTTGGAATACAAAATAACCCAGCAGCTTTATTTTATTTGTTTAAGTAAAGTTTTAAACGAAACAAAAAAAGATCGTTCGGTCTAGTTGTGTACATTAGACTATTTCCATCTCAAAAATGTATTTTTGATAGATGTCAAAGTCCAGAACTAGTGATTGCAGCCACTTAACATTGAACGATTTTTGAATCGATTAAGGACACAATCGTCAAATAAAAAAACTGATATCATTATTTTGTCATTGTTGAGTCTTAATATCTCAACAAATTAATTATTTCATCAAGAACTATAATTATTTTTATTTGTAATCACAATTTGGTATTGTCCAAATTGTATTTCTAATATTGTAGAAGAAAATTATATAATTAAGTGGCGTAAAAAGTTTTGAATGAACAAGACATGAAAAATCTTTTGTCAAATCACTTAGGTTTGAACATTGGTACGTCAAAATGATGATCCTGAAAACTGTAACCAGCATGCGTCAAAAGAAAAATACTTTTCACGATTGCTTTTATTAAGATTATACTTGAAAGTGATCGTCACGCAACATACCTGCAATGTAAATCCCACTATATTGTAAATATTTTCATTTTTAAATATAATAGTAACATAAAATTGAAAATACCTATTTTATGTCAACCAACTAAAACCGAGAAGTATAATCGATTATCGATTTTACGTTGTCAAATCGCTAAACCAAGTGTTTAGATAGCAATCACTATTTCATTGATCAGTATTTCTGAATGGAGACTTTTGGTCCGTTTTCGGACTTCAATTGATTTCGGCGGACTTTTTATGCTCTTATATAACGCAACTGGCAACGCATTTGGTAACATTTTTATACAAAATATTTATGTTTTAGGATTATCTACCTATTTATCCTATCATATTATCAAAAAGTGTTGTTTGGCAATTAATACAATTAACTTATTTTTGTCATCCATCTGTATGATACCTCTTTATCTATTAGGGCATCATAGCTAATGCTGAAAAGTCATTAATTTATTACGAAAAAAAATCTGATTGCAAAACGAACCTTTTTAACTTTGGGTTCGGACTGTTTTAGATAAGAACGTTGGCAGCATTGTGTTTCAAATGTCAAAAAACCATTAACTTCACTTCACTTCTTGGTTTATGGCTTTTGTCAAAAAACCATTAATAAGCTGGAAGAACTATAGACGTCAATACTTGTCTATTGTATCCTCTGTGATTCTTCGTTTGGTAAATCTGCAAATCAACCAATAATTCCTCAAATTTTAAACCACAGATTGCCCCAAACGATAGTAACAATGTATATCGATGGCTAAACCAAAATTAATGATAATGTTGTTGAAGTAAAGGGCGAATGGCTGTGACGAAAAAAGTTGCGAGTTCGGTACCTGCAGACAAATGTTTAAAGTGTATTAAACATTGGGTGTAAGGGGTTCCAACCTCCATATTTGGAACACAAGCCAACTTCACCTACCCGTGGTGCACCCCGCTGTATGACAAACGCTCTGGCGGCTGGCTGACTGCGGCATAGCGCAGCAGAGCTAAATCTCCTGGCGAGCTACGGGAAGCAGCATCGGCGATCCCTAACCCACCCAGCGTGGGGATTATAAGCAAATCCTCTTTCAGTTAGAGGAGGTAGACAAATGTTTGCATATTTCACAAATATTTGCAGCAATTCATGATACTAATTGATATTTTGTTTGTTACAGGTAAGTTTCCTACGTGAAATGGTGGACATATTCTGTATGATTTACTTCAGTGGCCCGTGGTAGTCGAAAATGAAGGTTTTGTATTAATTTTAACGTTACGTGACCAAATACATAGTTACAATAAAGGTAGGTACATTTTTTGTTGCTTTATAGTGTAGGGCTGCACTAAAAAAGGATTTCCTGAAGTAAATTCAGCCCTTATAGGGATGCAGTGGGGAATCCTACTACGCATGCGTAGTCACGGAGCGCCCGGGTAGGTATCTGATAAACTGATTTTTTTCACCATTAACCTAGTACCATACTCTACATATAACGATTTGAGTGCTGAAAACACACCTAATCTAGCTAGGTTGCTGCTGCTCCTCGGGCATGACATACAAAGCGCGCAGTCAACATGTTAAGCTCTACGAGGCCACTCAAAAAGTTCCGTTAATGTGCAGGCAAGGGGGATATGAGGAAAAAACCACAATAATATGAAAATTAATTTTGTGTACTTAAGTATTTACATCATCAAAACTGACGGTGGGAAAGAAGATGCGCTGAATAACCATCGATATGAAAACTTTTACTGTTATTATAAATCACTGGGAGGGAATAACCCAAGTTAGTCATCTCGGTTCGTAGGCCCAATATGTGACATTTCCCAACTTTATTGTCCCCTATATCCCTGTACTTCAAAAGCTCTTAAAATAAATCGCTGTCATCGGTTCCTCTCAGTTTGATTTACTTTAGATTCCCAATGTTATCTCATCCATCGCCAATACATTTCAATCTCTAAAAGAAACGAATAAGGTAGCACTTTCTTTGAACTAGATAAAGTTTTTAGGAATATTTACGTAAGGTTTTCGTATGAATTTATCTGTTTAGGCACACGAGTAAATTTAACTATGGATATGTATGTATATTAAAATAAATGAATTCGGTAATATTAACGGGTTTTGGGAATGTTACAATTTAACGAAAAGAGTGGTTAAATGGTTCACCATTCATACTGAAATTGATGTTTTATTTTTTACACAACTACCTTGATAAGATTATAAGTTAAATTCATTGTTATATTGCATAAACCAAAGATCTTGAAGATTTAGATAAATGGATGTCCTTCTTTTCTCCAAACATGTAGAGTCTCATGAAACATTTTTTTATAAATTGTCCTTGGAATAGCCTTGCCCAAAATTATTTTGAGCTAGAATTAACTGTCTTTTCAGGTAAAACGTGGTTAATTCGGTAGTTCGATTAATTTGGTCAAGAAGATTGTGTGCACTTCATAGTGAACAAACTGCATGGCAATTAAAGTTCAATGGTCACTTAAATACTGTTTTATTGCATTTAAAATGTAAACAATCAAAACATAATACTATTATAAAATAATTGAATTTGGTAATATTTATTTGCGGGTTTTGGGAATGTTACAATTTAACGAAAAGGGTGGTTAAATGGTTCATCATTCATACTGAAATTGTTGTTATATTTTTGAATGCCTTGATATGATTTTATGTTAAATTCATTGTTGTATTGCATAAACCAATGACCTTGAAGATTTAGTAGAGTGGATGTCCTTCTTTTCTTCAAACATTTAGAGTCTCTGTTTCAAAAAGGTTTTATGAAACATTTTTTATAAGTTATCTTGGAGTAGCAATGCACAAAATTATTTTGAGCTCGAATTAACTGTCCAAACCAGCGGTTAATTTGGTTAAGAAGATGGCGTGCACTTTAAAGTGAACAAACTGCATGGCGATCAAAGTTCACTGGTCAATTAAAGACTGTTTTATTGCATTTACATTGTTTACAATCAAAAAATATACACACACACGTCTGCTCTCAATGACAATGCAAAATAAAAAATTGTTCTTATAAGTATCATAAATAGACAAATTACTAGAATCTTTAAAAATCTCGTGTCCAACAAATGGTTATAGGTGCTGGGTAAACCTACTTCTTCAAACCCTGTCCCAGGCGCTACTGCCTACCAAGCAGTACCTACCACTTCACAATGTTTTGTGTCAAACTATCTATAATCTAGTCTCAGTGTGATTATAAACTGGGTGCCTAGTGAGAGGGTTTTTTTACCAGCTCGATCGCGTTTGCGTTTACGCAAATTTGTATGGAAAGGAGTCAGTGCCACACGTTTTTCACTAGATGGCGCTACCTCGATTCCATACAAATTTGCCTAAACGCAAACGCGTTCGAGCTGGTAAAAAACTCGCACTAGGCACCCAGCTTGCTCTCTGTTTGTCTTACACTCGTGTGCAGTTCCAGTGACGTTTCGAAGTATCCTACTCGGTATAGAATACAAAATAGACCGTAAAATCGTGTGGGATTGATTTTATTTTCCAAATAATCAATTTACAAAAAGGTACAGATTTTCCAGAATAAAAATAGAAATCACTCTATTTTAAATGCGAAAGTTTAGATGCATATGTTTTACTCAATTACACCGGAACGGCTGATCGGATTTGGATGAAACTTTGTATACACATTGATTGTAACCTGGACATATAGGCTACTTTTTATCTGGGTACCAAGAAGCAAAGCCGTAGCTGAAGCTAGTAATAATAAATACACACCTTAAATGATAAATGCATATTTATTTATTACTTGTACTTTTTAGCTGGGGTATTTTTACCTGACCTATCCCTAGCCCTTGTTGATTTCAATTACAATTTTTTCCTATTTGTTTGTTGTTTCTAGTATTATTTTTTTCATAATACCTACTGTAAGAGTATACTTTGACAAACAACTTTAACTATGGTTTAGTCAAAAAAGCATTCACAGTCATTACTATATAAAATTAATAATAATATATATTAATATATATTAATTGGGTAGACACAATTTTGAGAGAGAGCTAAACCGGAGAATTCAACTGGGCTGGGCAGCATTTGGTAAGCTTCGTCAAGTCTTTTCGTCATCCATCCCTCAATGTCTGAAGACTAAAGTTTTCAACCAATGCATCCTACCCGTTATGACCTATGCGGCTGAAACATGGACCCTCACGGTGGGACTGGTCCACAAATTGAAAGTCACTCAGCGTGCTATGGAGAGAGCTATGCTTGGAGTTTCTCTTAAAGATAGAATAAGAAATGAAGTTATCCGACAGAGAACGAAAGTGACCGACATAGCTCAGAGGATTAGTAGGCTGAAGTGGCAATGGGCCGGCCATATATGCCGACGAACCGACAACCGTTGGACCAAACGAGTATTGGGTTGGAGACCCCGTTTGGGCAAACGTAGTGTAGGACGTCCACTGGCTAGATGGAGTGAGGATCTGCGTAATGTAGCTGGCAGACGGTGGATGAGAAGAGCCGAGGATCGGGCTCAGTGGCGAACCTTGGGAGAGACCTACGTCCAGCAGTGGACTGTGATAGGTTGATGATGACTATATAAAATACAAGAAGGACTTTTAGAAAAATTTAAACCGACTTCAAATAAATCACTTACTTCTTGCTCTAAAGAATTCGGTCAATTTTTGAAAATCGGTTTACAATTGAAGGAGATATCGGTGAACATAGTTAAAAAAAGTCGAAACAAAGGTGCCGACGAATTGAGAACCTTCACCTTTTTGAAGTCGGTTAAAAATAAAAATAAGTTGTCGGGCTTAGTAGAGGTTTTCCAAATACGCGTGAAGTATGGGGCCCTATATGTAAGTGAGTATAACTCATAATATTCTAGGAAATTGGAAAATTAAATAGGCCAGAAAAGCAACTATAACCATGCATTTAAACAGTGGAATTAACTAAACAGTCTTGCAAAAATAATACTGAACACGCAAACATACAAAAATCCTACTACCCTATCCGCAGAAGATACTGAAATAGGTGCCTTATAGTATTTAGAATAGATATCATTCCAGAATGTCATCCGTGTGTCGTGAGGGGTGTATTTGGCCTGTTCTACGTTTTTGTTTTGGTTGTTTGCTATTTCTTGGTAGCTTCCACCGTAGTAGAGGTAATAGAGTCTATCGGTAGTGATTGCTGGCCAATCGGTGGTAGGAGGTACTCCTGTAGGTGATCTGGAAAATAAGAAATTGATGATTAGCTCATCATATTAAATAAATAAATAAATAATTAAATAATGCGGGACGTAATCACACAGCATCATGTAGCCCCAAACTAAGCAGAGCTTGTATTATGGGAACCACATGATTGATATACTACACATATAATTTTTTTTTTGTAAATACGTAGGTACATATCATACATAGAAAACAGCCAGACCCGACACAAATATCTACAGAACATGCAAACATTTGTCCCGCAGCGGGAATCGAACCCGCAACCTTCTGCGGACTTTCGCCCACTGCACCGCAGAGACCGTCAAACTAACAAAATATTGAATAGTTAATAAAAAAATCGACTTAAATTTTTTTATTTTTTCTTTAAACTTAAATGGAACCAAACGGGAAGTATACCCTTTCAAACACGAAAAGATTTTTCGAAATCGCTTCATATATGACTGAGTTATGATGAGGTAGCAAAAGAATGCAACCGAATTAAGAATCTCCTTTTTTGAAGTCGGTTAAAAATTGCTTGAATAGCTTATGATTATAGATCTATACTTTGATAGAACATATAGCCAGTAGTACCTAATATTATGTATTCTGTGCTCAGTAGTAATTTTTGGCTGACCAAGATGAGCCGCCAAAAACAATAATTTAAAATAAAAAAAAACCGACTTCAAAAACATTTATTGAAAAAACTGTTAAACTAAAAAGTTAAAAATAATTGCTTATTTTTTGGTTCATCCACCTTTTTTCTATAAATGTATCCCTTACGATCTATGCATTTACCACATAGGTAGATCTAGATACCTACCTGTTATTTTTGGAGTCGGAGTCAGCTTTGGAGTACGACATTATAACAACTCCACTTCTCCCACCTCGGACATGCCTTCCTGCGCCGCCCACGCAATAGTTACCTACCTTGGCGTGCCTTGGCTGACACCGACAACCGAATTGAGAACCTCCTCCTTTTTTTTGAAGTCGGTTAAAAATACTTTGGACCAACGCTGACTTCCTCGATCATAAGTAAGTAATCATAACATAATTAAAAGTTCTTTGAAAAAAATTCAGTTATATTTGGGTCTCAAAGGCTTGATTATCGTAAGAATATTTAAAAAAAACTGCCTAACTGAAACTTAATTTACGATTTTCGTATGTGGAAGAGCGATGGCTATCTTAGACAAATAGTCGGTCTGCCTGCCTTTCAATTACAATGCCATTAGACAAGGTTCATTTGTGATACCTACCTATCTAGTACCACAATCTGTATACTAACTACTATGTAATATCAATAAATATATTGAGTAGGTATTGTATAATATGACGAGGAAGTCTCCTCGTAATTAAATTTCGGATGTAATAATCACCACTCGATTGGTTAGGTTTTCATCATCATCATCATCATCAGCCTATAGCAGTCCACTGCTGGACATAGGCCTCCCCTAATGAGCGCCATTGCGTCCTGTCCTGAGCTCGACGCATCCAGCTTCTACCAGCAGCCTTTCGCAGATCGTCACCCCACCTGGCCGGAGGGCGTCCTACACTACGATTGCCGAGCCGCGGTCTCCACTCAAGAACTCGTTTACCCCAACGGTTTTTCGGCAGATATGGCCAGCCCACTGCCACTTCAGCTTGCTAATTCTCTGAGCTATATCGACAACTTTAGTTCTATGTCGGATAAACTCGTTACGGATTTTATCCTTCAGAGAAACCCCGAGCATAGCTCGTTCCATAGCTCGCTGAGCGTCTTTAAACTGGTGGACTAGCCGTACAGTGAGTGTCCACGTTTCGGCTCCGTATGTCATGACGGGTAGGACGCACTGTATGGGTGACGAGTAAACTCGACGTAGTTTTCCAAATGCTGCCCAACCCAGCTGAATCCTCCTCTTGGCCTCCTTCTCGAAGTTGTTTCTACCCAACTGCAATATCTGCCCGAGGTATGTATACTCCGAAACAACTTCAAGAAGGTGTCCATTAACGACGACAGGACTCGGATCAATTCGGTCATTGACCATAACTTTGGTCTTGTCCAAATTCAAGGTTATGTTTTAGTCTATAAAATTGTTGTACAAATTACATAAACTTACCCAATATGAGCAAAATTCGTGAACCGTTTCACGACAGACCTCATGACGGGCTCATCAGCTGGTCTTAGATCAAACTCAAACAGATAGTTAAGGATCCCTCCATGCTTCACCCCCTTCAGAGGAACTTCATTATATGTCCAGTCCGTGTTTAGAGTTCCCATGTATGCAAATTCAAGCAGCCTCACTTCGCTTTTAGATGTCGCCGCTCTTTCTCTAGCTCCTCTTATAGCAGACACGAGGATGAGAGTGTCTCCCTGGTAATCCAAATAATCTTCGATATCCAGGTTTATTGGGCTTCCACTAAAATAAAAGTTTCTAATAGATTGCGCCATATTCGTAGTATTCGAACCAAAATCAAGATCCACTTGCAAGAATTCTGTGAAATTATTCTGCATTTTTGTACGCCACTGATCGAATACGGCTTCTTCTGCACGCAATGTTCCTTCTCTGTTGACGTAGCCAGCAATGTACGGTATGTGACTATAGTTACCGGTTCTGAGCAAGTTTATTGGTGCATCTGTGAGGATAGTCTCGTTAGGGTTCAAGTTTCCATCTTCTAAACAAGGTGCGAAGAGCGGAGTGTTATTGGTAAACTTGAAGCCATTTAGCGCTGTTCCAAGAACGTTTATATCTGTAGAGATCAAAAGCTTGGCTAGCTCAGATCTAGATTTCCCAGTGTAACTCAGTTTCTCGCCAAGAATATTGGCATAGCCAACGGGATCGTACGCAACCGCCCAAGGAGCTAATGCAGAACCGCTCAATGCAACGGCTTTGTGTACTAAATTCTTAGCTCGGGGCGCCATGGTTATCAAATCTACTATAGCTGCTGCTGAGCCATGCCCAAAAAGTGCTACATTGCTGGGATTTCCTCCAAAGCCGGCGATGTTTGCCTGAATCCAAGTAAGACCTTGAATCACGTCTTTTACTCCAGCGTTCCCTGGAGCTTCAGGTACTCCTAAACATAAGAACCCAAAAACTGATAGTCTAAAGTTCATGGTGACGACAACGACACCTTCTTCGACGAATCTCTTGAATGAGTAGAGCGTGTTGGTCGACTTGGTGTACTCTTCAGCATTGAGCCATACTACCACAGGCTTTGGTGTTGTCACGTTGTTTGTATAAATACTTAGCGTCAAACAGTTTTCAGTACCTATTAGACCATTTGCCCCTGGTTGCGCACATATTACGTTGCTGGCCATAGCATGGAAAACGCCAGGGTATGGAGACGGTGGTATCGGAGCCTGAAAAAGAAAAAGATTATTTTTATTTATTGATAACAAAGGTAAAGTAAGGTGTGTCGTTATACTGATACAAGGAAGCCATTTTCCTTTTAGATAAGATATCGTTTTCGTTTTAAATATTTATTGGTGAGAGTTTTCGAAATTCTATGAGGAAAATATTATTATTTGGTAGACACAGAATGAATAGAAAAGAAACACAGAAATATTTTTAAGAAATATATTAATTTTCACTTCAGTGCCTACCTTCTTAGCTGTTTGTATCTACGCATATATGAATGAATGAATTGAATTAGGATATATTCAAATATAAATAATCAACCTGATTTTTATGTAATTGTCAGTAATCGAGGCCAACAGCAAAAACGATGAATGATCAAAGGAAATATCGACTGAATTTCTGATGAAGCAATACAAAATTATCAGAAGCAACTTGAAATTGATTATCTTATCTTTGTGGGCTAGAATAGAAATAGTGGTTGTTTGAGTCTGTCGGAATAGAAATAAGGACTGTCGTGGGTGCTACTATGATTGACAAGAGTGGTTAGTAAAGTTTTGGTCATCCCGCCGGTTTGGTTCATATCCCACAGGTAAGGGCTTTTCCCATTCTTGTCCTCATCACCACGTCACGACGTCGTCAACGTGGTACGGTGCATTGACGTGGGGGCGGTATACTTAATTCACCTGGGGTAATTCACCCAGGTGCACTAAGTACACTTTTAGTAGACTTGATTCACCCTGGTCATTTCTGGGTGCATTAAGTTCACTATTTAGTAGATATAAATCACCTTGATAAATCAATTAATTATCTCTACCAAATCAGAGTATACATTATGCACCTACAAAACCTTCTTGAAAGAGAAAATAATTAGGGAGTGGCATGTCGATTTCAAAGAAATACGAGTTATTCCTGTTTGGTCCCACTTGCTACTAGCCCATTTGGGACCTAACAAAAATCGCAATTTTAATAAAGTGCGGTGCAGTCCGTACGGTATGACAGAGTCGCCGCGAAACGAGGCACCGGTCGTCGTCGGAAGCGGTACGTGGTGATGCGCTCGCTCAGTTGTTGTAAGCCATTATTCGTTGTGCAAAAAAGATGTCAGATATTATTGATTCTGATTTATTAATATCCATAACTAGAAAGAGACAGACTTTCACAGGTTCGTGAGTAAAAAATGTAGCGACATCATGAAATGCATTTTTATGACATGGTACCTAATTTAAATTACGTCAGGTCAACGTGCCACGACAACGCACCATTCCACGTTGACGAACCTCGTGACGTGGTGATGGGGATAAGCCCTAAGGTCGAGGCACAGCACTGCGTTGCGACAAAACAACGTTGGCAAAAACAACGTCGCCCCACGTCGCCCTAAAATGCTATATGTCAACGTAACGCAGTTTATCGCATAAATGTCGACAACAATATATGACATCGCACAACGCAACGTGAAATTTCTGATCTGTCGTCGTAAACCGCTACTTGTACGATGCCGTCTGCGCTAAGTCTTTATCGCTTAATATAGTTAAAGCTAACTAAAAGTCATTTCATACCTACTATTTCCATCGATATTCGACTATTTGCTGTTCGGACTTGACTAGTTCCTCAACTATTCACCACTCGACTTAAGTACTTAGAGTTCGAACAGTTTTGTTTGAGGAATTAAAGAGAATATGTAGTCATCGACATTTGACTATTACAATCAAATACTGTTACTATATAACTCAACCTCTAATAAGGTACCCCGAAACAGCGTTAGATTCTTTGATCTAACGACAAAATTAGAGCAAATTTTTCAGAATTGTCACAGTTAACTTTTAAACAATTTCTTTAATAATATTTTTTAGAAGTAGTGGAGTTCTAAAGAGTTCATCCGGGGAAATACTACCACCATGCCTATTTCTGCCTTAAAGCAGCATTAGTGTGCTTAGGTTTGAAGGGTGCCGGTAAAATTATAGGCAAGTAAGTCTTAACGTGTGCGTCGAGCTCAGAACAGGGCGCAATGGCGCTCATTAGGGGAGGCCTATTTCCAGCAGTGGACTGCTATAGGCTGATGATGATGATGATGATGAAGTCTTAACACCTTCATGCCTCAATTGATGGGCACATTGAACAAAAAAAAAAAAAAGAAAAAAAGTGCAAATAAAGTTAGCAAGCTAAAGTGGCAGTGGGCTGTTCATTTTTGCCAAAAATCCGATAACCGTAGGGGTAAACGAGTTCTTGAGTGGAGACCGCGGCTCGGAAAACGTAGTGTAGGACGCCCTCCGGCCAGGTGGGGTGACGATTTGCGCAAGGCTGCTGGTAGAAGCTGGATGCGTCGAGCTCAGAACAGGGCGTAATCGCGCTCATTTGGAGAGGCCTATGTCCAGCAGTGGACTGCTATAGGCTGATGATGATGATGATGACCGTCGGACTAATGCTTTGTTCTAAGAGAAAGTTACCACTTAACATGAGGTGGCTTACCACCGTAAGTGGGAAGCAGTTATCTTACTTCAAAATACGTGAATTTTATAAATTACAAGTTAAGTAAGTTAAACTAAGTTACAGTTCTGTGTTAACAAGAGAGCAAATAGGTACATACATCGCGCCTTGTAAATTAATTATACGAACGGCTAGCAGCTATGGACAGTAATCGATATGATCACGTAGATGTCCGAAACGTGCCCTACAATGCAACGCTCTGCGTCCATCAACTTGAGGCATGATGGCATGACATGGGTTACAACTCATGTGCCTGTAATTTCACGCCCTTTAAACAGAAACAGCAATGCAGGAGGAAGAGGTTTACTTATGACTAGTACTTTTCCGGAGAAGCCTTTCCAAAAGAGTCCTTCTACTTCTAGCTAAGTACACTGTCCCTAATACTATAGTTTAATGTAAGTACTAGCTCGTGTAGTACCGACATAAAAAAGTAGTCTATGTGCTTAGGTTATAAACTATATTCCAAGTTTTATCCTCTTCCGTTGAGTCGTTACGGAGTTAAATGAAAACACACACACACACACACACACACACACACACACACACACACACACACACACACACACACACACACACACACACACACACACACACACATACATACACACATATATATAATAATAAAAACAATAGCATTAGTGTTATGTGATTTTTTGTGTGGTCTAATTTATTGTACGTTATTGAGACAAAGCGTCTTTTTTTTCTGTTTCACTAATGGGCTTGCGGGGGTGGCTTGCAGCCGTTTGGAGAGATATTGACCTAAGCCATTTACAGATCATATTTGCAAAGTCAAGGATTTCAAATAACCTTCATCAATTCACTTTAGCTGTCGATGGTATCTTATTACTAGCTTCTGCGCATGGCTTCGCTCGTCGTTGCACCCCTAAATATCAAGAGGACTATAAGAATGTATCATTTACCTCAGAAAGATAGAGAGAGCTAGAGGCGGTTTTTACCGCGGCAAGCGGTTCTCACTTAAATAGTGATTAAGTAAAGTATGATTATATTAAAAAATATTAACTTAGAGATACTTTGTAACAAATAAGGTTTTATCAATAAGGTCGTTTTTTCTTTTTAATAGGTTTATACTGTTTTCGAATACGTGTCAGGAAAAATAAAGCTTTTATAATGCTATTATTAGAATGTTTGTTAAAAATCTTTTATTGATTTCGAAGATGGCGATAGTTTTATTAATCTCTTTTTTATCTCAAATACATATTAGTGGGCTCTAAATGACTAGGCAGACTAAATTTGTTGGTCAACTCTATGTCATACGTTATCTATATGTTCATGTGATTGCGTAAATAGAATCAAATTCATAACCTGATAATAAATAACCAATATGTTTTCTGAATCCGTTCAGTAATCCGTTTGGAGTAAAGCGAACAAACATCCAAACTTTTGCATTACAATAGGTTAGTATGGGATTTTTCGTTTCTTGTTGGAATGTAGCCAACTTGATTTTATTTACTCGGAATGTTTAGTGCGACTATGACGTAGAGTTGGAAATATCTAATTATGATGGCGTTAGTAATATTTCTAGTTTACAATTGCCTTAGCCTGCTATGCCCCACTACAGGGTAAATGCCTCCCCACGATCGCTCCAGTCATTTCGATCTTGAGTTATCTGTAACCACGCTCTATCGAAGATGTCTAGTTTATATTGCTATCTCCTTATAATATTCTCACTTCTCTTGCTCAAGTGCAAAAGTGTATCATAACAGTGTAGCTTAGCGGGCCTAAAACTCGAGTTTAATACCTCGGGCTAAAAAGTATTTTTCTTTTTAATTTTTGTCTAAAATCATCAGCCCGTACAAAGCATTCGTTCTCTTACATAAAAATAATATCGTGAGGAAACCATTGGAAAAAAGGCCATAATGGTAGGTCATCGTTCCAATAAAATATCTTAAGATATCCTTCAGAAAAAAAACCTCAAAAGATATCGTGAAATAGCTCTTATTTGTAAAACATGACAAAGCATGCATAATAAAGTTGGTAACTATATTATATAATAATATCATCTAAATGTGCAGTAGACTTATTTATATTATGCAACTATGCAACTAGCTACGATGGTAGTATTATAAATACAATTGTACACACTGAACCGGTTTATCTAATGCTTTAACTCGATATTAGTTTTTAATCGAATCTAATTCATTCATTTGTACAAAACTAGATTTACCAGCTAATTTAACTTTTGTACGAAAAAAATTGGTTACACAACACGAATGAATAGAGCATCGGTTCAATTCCATCTTTGAATAATACCTTGAATCTGTTCTCCCCAACAGGAGGGCTGGCGTAAGGGATCCCATAAAACACATGGTATTTCTCATTGGAAGATTGATCCTCTTCGATCCATCCTTCTGTTGTGTTCACTTGTAAATTCTGCGCTTGCGCCACCGCCAACCCACACATAAACACTATTAGTATCATTTCCACACACGTGCGTTTCGTTCGGCTTCACAACCACTAATGGGTAAAGTATACTTACCTAGGTACTCATGTTTATCAGTCAAAGATATGTGGTATCAATGAGGTCATCTTTTTGAGATTATACTGTATGGGTTCTTGATGTTAAAAGGCTCTTGTTATTGAATCACGAAAAAGGACTAAGGCAGAAGTCACATAGGCTTCACTTTGTGCCAAGTTTGGTGGATAGCGTAGCTGAATCACGTAGTAAAGTAACATAGGCAAGATAATTTATGCTGTATATGCCCATTCACTAGGAACTATAAGATTAATTAGTTGCAACTCCGAGTATAGCTTTTTTCATAGCCCGTTGTGCGACTTCAAGTTTTTGTACGAAGCTATTAGTTACAGGCTAAGTTTCAGTACCATAAGTCGTTACTGAAAACACGCACTGATTGTAGACTTTCGTCTTGAGGCTTTCTGGTATCTGTGACGCAATTTCCATGTGATGTTATAGATATCTAACAAAGCGCTATTAACAGTTAGCGCTTTGTCCTAAAAACGGAGCAATTTTACGGGTGGCAACAACTTGTGACAAGCGACGGTGCCTTCTAAATCTGCGTAGCAAAAGGCAGCGCAAATAAATTACATCGATCAAACAGGCAAAAAATTACTTTACAATATTTTTTAGATCTAAAATGTCTACTCCGGTAAGATTTGAATTATAGACCTTCCCATAATTACCGGGACGCGCTGCCAACAGCAGAAACGAAGCTTAGCCACGATTGCACCAAAATTTCACAAATCAAAGCGAGGCGTTGATTTGGTAGCGCAGTTAGCAGTGGATACCTATATTGATGAGAAAGTCGAGGATTGAACTTCCGCCAGAGTCGAAATTTTTGGGATATTATCAAATTTTAGATTTTCAAGTGTGCACTTTAAAAACACAATATTGTTAGATTTTTCGTGCACACGTCTCGTTTGTCTGCACATTTATAGGTAGTTTTATAAGAAGACTTAAGCTGGTGTTATGTGGGTAGGTAGGTAGCTACAAGTCTAAATATAGCGCGGCCATTCATTTGATGTATCTTATCAGGATCATTTTCAATGATAAGAAAGGTCTAATCCCGCTAATATTAAGACGACCTCTGTAGCGCAGTGGGCGAAGACTGACGTAGAAAGTTGCGGGATCGATTGCCGCAAGACAATTGTTTGTATTTGTCTTGGGCCTGCCTGGGTCTTATTTATCTTTAACATGTATATACAAAAATAATATAAGTAAAATATATCAGTCATGTGGTTCCCAATAGATCAAGCTCTGCATAGTTTGGGGCATTGATAATGCAGCATTATTGACTACCTTATTCACCATATAACATTTCAAAACTATTTCATAATATTTGGTACAAATACTTCGCAATCTCCAAATGTAGACTTGTCCAATTACTCGTTGCTCTATTTGGCCGTCTTCCAGACTCCTCGTTCCTTATCAGCTTATAAGCTATCGGCTTGTAATATCTAGAGTTTTTGAGACGTCTGCCAGACCGCCTACGATAGGGTAATAGGCAAACAGACTTCTTGGTTGTGGCTAAATGGAGGGGCCATTGGTAAACAAAAATACCATAAACCATAGACATAGTAGCTCTATGTGAAGGGCTTTTCCGTGGAAGTACTACGAGTACCACCGTGCCTATTTCTGCCGTGAAGCAGCATTGCTGTGTTCCGGTTTGAAGGTGAAATAAGAGGCACAGGAGGGTTATCACGTTCATGCCTCAAGTTGACGGACACAAAGCTTTCCATTCTTTACGTTTCCGTGCTCAGGGCACGTTCGAAACATTCATGACCTACGATACAATACTTTGTTATGGGCCGAGGTTGCCACTTAACATCAGTGGGTAAAGTGGCTGTAAGTATATAATCAGTATCCGAAATATTCTGGTATTTTTTTATCATTCTAATATTGTAAATGCGAAAGTGTGTGTGTGTGTGGTGTGGTGTGTGTGTGTGTGTGTGTGTGTGTGTGTGTGTGTGTGTGTGTGTGTGTGTGTGTGTGTGTGTGTGTGTGTGTGTGTAACGACTAAACGGATTTGGATTTAACTTGGGACCTACATAGTTTGTGACCTGTATTAACACATGGGCTTTTTTATCCGTGTACCACGCGAGCGAAGCCGCGGGCGGAAGCAAGTAGTAGATATTATCAGTACGTATGAAATATTTTATAATATATCTAATGAATAAAATAAATAGTCTGTCCCAACAACGTTTGATGAGATCACAAGTAGGTACAATAAAATAACTGAAATAGGACCTTAAAGTTTACATTACACATTGTACTTTGCAATGACATCTCGAATAACAATTAACTAAGTGAGACTAGCTTCTGTCTGTGGGTTCGTTCATGTAGCACCTTGCAAACAGAAATGATTGACTCTTTCACTTCACTTCTTTATTAAATGGCTTCTGGGATGGTTTCCACAATTTCGCCAGTATCAAGTATAATTGTTCATAATAATATGAGGCAACGTAGTACGGTTTATAAGTCCAGTCGTCTAGTCTTCAGTCAGGTCTTGATGAAGATTGAAATGATTGACTCCGATCCTGTTTTTAAAAACTTTGACATTTCATCCGTTGAAATTCATTGAATGTCAATTGACAAACTGGCACAGTATGTTAAAACTGGATCGGTGTCAATCATTTCTGTTTGCAACAGAGTTAGGCGATCACCCCGCAGGACGAACTGTATGTATTAAAATCTTGAATAGGTAAGTAACTCCATCCCAAACTTCCATCACAATTCTCAAAAAATACATTAGGTACATACAAGTCACTGACGAGTACATGAGAAGAGAACTAAAGGTACCAAGATTAAGTAGTCGTCAATGAACTTAAAACAGTCCATGAGATTTTACAAAAAGGGCGTTTTAAAGTTTTTTAAAGGGTCAGCAACGCAAATGTAATACCTCTTAATGTTACAAGCGTCCTTATGCTACGAGAACCGCTTAAAATTAGGAGAACCGTATACCTGTTTGCTAACTTAGTAGTATAAAAAAACTTTTGTAAGTGGTAGGTATGTACTTGTTTAATTCATTCTAGTCATGATAATATTCAATTTTTTTTTGTAAGCAGGTGGTTTTGTTAAACGAGCTAGCGTTTTTAAATTCTCTTAGAAAAATCTTGAAGAAGATAAATCAAGTAGAGAAGGTGATAATAAAGGAAATCTATTCAGCGTTACAACGAATATGAGTTACAAACATCCAGTTACAAACAAATTTTCCCATTTATAATATTAGTAGGAAGATGTATCTTCATTGTGGAAGCGGAATGCCATGTTTAATTAATATTGTCTGCTCGTGCTGTTGCAAAATGTTCTACAATTACTGAATGTCTCGGAGTATACACTAATTGAAATGCTACCATCAGCGCGCGACTTTGCTGGTGTAAACGGATAAAAACATCATAAAACTTGCGTTTAGTTCAAGACGCGCAAAATGACCTTTATTGAAACTTAGAATATGTATATTTCTGCAGTGAAGCAGCAGTGTTTCGGTTTGAAGATAAACTAGCTGTTCCTACTGTAACAGCCTGCGCACATTGGACGTCAAACGTCAGCGATTAGACGCTACGACAAGCTGCGGGGGACAATTTTCATACATTTTTTTACAAGGCTCCATAAAGTTAGTCAATCATTTAAAGGGAAAAGTGTACGTTTTTTTAATAAAATCCGAGATGACGCAATAATTTATCTGTAAATAAATTCAAAAAGTTTGTTAAACGTAGGTAATCTCTGTAATAAAGCTTATTATAAAATATCTGATTATTAAGATGACAAAAAAGCTTGGGATGAAACTGTCTCCAACTCCCTCAAACACAATGTAATAGTTAAAAAATAAAGTTTATTAAAAAAATATAACCCTCGCAGGGTTTCTTGCCAATTCTTCTCTGTTTGGTCACGTTACGAATTGGTGCAAATGTAAATTTAAAAAAATTGACGTTTCAAAATTTACTTTATGTGTTTATTGAATAAACGAATTTTTAACCGACTTCAAAAAGGAGGAGGTTTTTTGGAGGATTTTTTTTTCGACTTTTTTAAATGTATGTATACCGATATCTCCATCAGTTGTAAACCGTTTTCAAAATTCTTTAGGGCAACAAGTATAAAGTGATTTATTTAAAGTCGTTTTTTTTAAAGTCCTACTTGTGGTTTTGAGTATTTGAAGGGTGTGGGTGTCGGTGAAGTTGATTGACGCAAGACATTGCATTGTTAGAGCACGTTCCAAACATGAGTGACCTACGATGCAATACTGTCGTTCTAAGCATTGGTTACAACTTAACATCAGGTGGGCCATGTGCTTGTTCCATATTCAAGTAGTTATTGTTACACTAATATTATAAATGTGAAAGTGTGTGTGTGTGTGTGTGTGTGTGTGTGAATAGGTTTGTTGTCGCTTAACTGACGAAATTGGTATATACATAGTTTAAGACCTGGATTAACACATAGGCTTTCATCCCGGTATTTTGCAAACGAAGCCGCGAATGCATTTAATGGATCAATAATTTATGAGTTGAGTCGGTGTCGAGCCCAAAAGTTTCTAAAACAATTTTTTTATGTGTTCTCCTTAGCGAATCTTCTTAGTTAGAATTATAGAAAAAAAATAAAAAAATATTGCATTCAAATCTTGCCATGTTGGCAAAAAGCTAAATTATATGTATGATATTTTTGATAAATTCTTACTTTAAAAGGAATAAATAAATAAATAATAAATAACGCGGGACGTAATCACACAGCATCATGCAGCCCCAAACTAAGCAGAGCTTGTATTATGGGGACCACATGATTGATATACTACACATATAACTTTTTTTTTGTAAATACATACATATCATACATAGAAAACACCCAGACCCGAGACATATATCTACAGAACATGCAAACATTTGTCCCGCAGCGGGAATCGAACCCGCGACTTTCTGCGTCTGAGGCGGACCTTCGCCCACTGCGCCACAGAGGCCGTCAATAAATGAATTGACACTAATAATAAGGAATAGGACACTCTTTTTTTTAAGATAAAATTTTTTTATTTGCATCGGTCTTATGTGATATACAACTTGTAATTGTGTAATTGCTCTATTTTAATAATCTCTATGATTTGATTGTAACTATAGAATTACAGTAGTTGCCGCTAGTGAGCAAAGTAACGTACTCAATGTTTGCCCATCTGCCTCACATCCGTGTTTGAACAGCGCCTTTAATTAAGGAAATGTGTGTTCGTTCGGATCGAGGCAGGCTCTGACTTAGGCGAAATGTACAAATCTTGTTTGTATAATTGAAAAATAATAAGGTAGATCACAGTTCAACGTGGACTAGGGTAATGACTGATTAGTGATTACCCTAGTCCATCCAGGTTATTTTCTAAAAGCATCAATTTTGTTGACTATGATGGCTGTGACTACAATTACCGGAATAGCCAACGTTTTCAACGAACTCAAAACGGGTGAGTCAACCCAGGTAGACCACGACTGAACATATAAAACTCTAAAGGTTCCACCCATATGAATTTACTTGTAATACTCTTATAATAATGTTATTGAGAGTTAAAGAGTAAGGACTGGTAAGGACCAATAAGTATTTTTTAAACTTTCTCGTGTATCAAACATAATGAGAAAACTTTACGAGAACGATCACGATCAACTATTAGTGACCACGATCGTTGCAACACGACCGAAACGTCGGGAAAATAAAAAAGGTAAAACGCGAGGAAGACCCGTTAAACAATAGTAATTAGGACCAATAAAGTGGCGTTTATTTGGGTTTATCTCGTTCGGAAAACATCTCATTTGGTAACGGCCGAATATGTAATTGTATTTGTGTATTGTATTGTAATTGAATTCGTATAATATACCTTAACGATGACGCCTCGTTTTCCCATGAAAAACTGACAAATTTTCCGACGCCTCGTTGTCAATTTTTGTCAATTTTTCACGGGAAAACGAAGCGTCATCGGTAACGGTATAATAAAGGAATCGGCCATTAATTGTCTTGCTCTTATGGCCGATTCCTATAATATGCCGTTACCGATAACGCTTCGTTTTCCCTTGAAAACTGTCAAAAATTAACAACGAGGCGTCAAAAATTTGACAGTTTTTCAGGGGAGTAATATAGGAACCGGCAATTAGTCAGACACCTTTGTCAGAGTGCTCGTGGAGAGCCAGTTTGAATAGCGGCCCTTGGTAAACCATGAAAATACTTAAAAGTTTGCGTATCGTAAAAAATGAGAAGTTTTGTTTCTCGGTGTGAGGCAAAGACTTGCTTAACACTATCGTTTTTTCAAATTAAAATTATCAGTTTTCTTCATCCTGTAAACGCTATCGGGCAATTAAAGTGAAAGTGATGTTTGTGGCAAAGTTGGAACATCATGGATAAAACAACTGTAAAATTTAATAACGCGGTTTTAACGTTCGACGTGAATATAAACTCGATGTAAATGTTTAAATTGCGCTTTTGTCTATAGTTTGTTCATTTGCAATTAAATTTTCATTTTGGACCCTACTCATAAAGTTTTACGATCTGATTCTAGTCCTAATCACATTTATAAATGCAAAAGTTTATGTGTTAGTTTATGTGTGTATAAGAGAAGAATTGGCAAAAAACTCTGCTTGGCTTATATTTTTTTAACGTCTTTGTTACAATTATTCGAAGGCACAGAATTTTGTACAAAGCGCACATTCCCTTGGTACTAATGATTCCATAATTCTGGCATAAAATTTTAACAAAGGTAAGTAGACTTCCTCGAAAAGCTCTGGTGGAACCCCTCTCTTAGAAGACACTTTAGCTTGACTGCTTAATTTTCGTAAAAACTAGCTTAAAACTAGCCCGGGTAAAAAGTAGCTTATGTGTTAATCCAAGACACAAACTATTTATAGGTATTCCAAGTTTTATTCGAATCCGTTCTGTAGTTTTTGCGTGAAAGAGGTAACATCCATCTATCCATCAAACTTTCTCCATTATAATATTTATTATAGGAAGGATGGGGTATGATACTTAGTATCCTACTTCCTACTATCCTACTATCGTACTATAATATTATAAATGCGAAAGTTTGTGAGTATAAATTGATAAATTAAAGTGACACCCAAAATAGACAAAAGAGAGTCGACCTGTCTTGCGACTGTGCGCATGTTGTTGCGGCAAAAGGTAAACAAAGAGTGATTGGTAAAATAGTTGAGTCGACGCTGAAATCGCCTTGGGCCATTGTTATCCAATTACTGTTTCAGTCAACTTTCGTGCCTTCCGTGCTTCGGAAGGCACGTTAAAATGTTGGTTGACACTAGAGTTGGCTACTAGCTACTACTTATACGAAGAAAAAAAAGTTAACTTCGTCAACTGCGCGGTAGATCACCCATGAGATGGATTGATCCCGATAGCCGTCGAAACGTGGACACTCACAGTACGGCTAGTCCACCAGTTTAAAGTCGCTCAGCGAGCTATGGAACGAGCTATGCTCGGAGTTTCTCTGAAGGACAAAATCCGTAACGAGTATATCCGGCATAGAACTAAAGTAGTCGACATAGCTCAGAGAATTAGCAAGCTAAAGTGGCAGTGGGCTGGCCATATCCGGAGAACCGATAACCGTTGGGGTAAACGAGTTCTTGAGTGGAGACCACGGCTCGGCAAACGTAGTGTAGGACGCCCTCCGGCCAGGTGGAGTGACGATCTGCGAAAGGCTGCTGGTAGAAGCTGGACGAATCGAGCTCAGGATAGGGCGTAATGGCGCTCATTAGGGGAGGCCTATGTCCAGCAGTGGACTGCTATAGGCTGATGATGATGATGATGATGATGGACTGATCAAATAAAGACTGCAGTTTATATTCCCTTGAACGAGTGCGCCAGAAAAGCTGCGGTGCGAGAGGAATGGCGTAGGATTGTGAGGCAGACCACCGTCCCGACATGAAGAGTGTTACGACTTAGAAGAATAACGCTGAAAAGTTTGAAACTGTGTTTTCTATAAATTATTGAAACAATACATAGGTACTATTTATAATATAGGTCCATATATACGGAGCCGATACTTGGTCACTCGCAGTACGGCTATAACACCAGTTGAAAGTCTCTCAGTGAGCTAATGGAAGGAGCTATGCGCGGAGTTTCTCTGAGATAAAGAATCCGCTACGAGACTATCCAACATACAAAAAGTACTTTCGACTCACGCACAAAGAACTGCTAGTTTGGGGAACGCCAGGTTCATGTGAAGTAAAGCTGAATGTAAATGAGAGGATACCCCTCCGATACTGCGTTTAATGATTTGGAGGTGCGTTAATTTTAAGGCAAAAAATATCTAGGAACTGTACCAAAAAAATCTATCATTAGTACCTATCAACGAATTCATAAAGAATGAAAGTATAAAGTCGAAAATGCGAAGAAAAATGTTTTTTTTTATATATATTTCTTAATTTCTACGTTTTATTATTTTAAGACCAGTGATAATTAATATATCAACCAACCAGAATCAACCTCATTACAATTTACTACTTTATATAAAACTAATGTTCGCACACCATTTTGATGGAAAAGCACCATTACCATGTACCATGTACCTACCTTAATAAATTATCTCCCTCTCTCTATCATAAAATCTTTAAATCCTTATCGAAAAACGAAAACTAAAACTCAAAATCATATTTGATTGTAACGCATTTTTCATACATGAATATTCCATCTACGTCACGTCTGTCAGTACAATATTCCACATGCGTGCAACTCTATGCTAATCCTCTTAGCCCAATCTCGTGCTGCACTAACTTTATAAGCCAAGTAATTGCCAACTTCCGACTTCCACTGGCCTTGGCTAACTAAGGACGTGCAAAGCATTCTACAGTCTATTAATTCCTATGCAAATAATTTCATGTAAATATGAAGCCACGGCTTTCAAGCTTTTAACTTTGGGCACAACAGGGCAGAGCTTCTCGCACCGCCGACACTGCTGCCCGTCGGCGTTCAGGGAATAGCTGTGATGCGCAATGCCGAAATCAGCCGGTCGCCAAAGCCCCGTTTGTTGGTTAGCCAATTGAAATCTAACCAACATTCAAGCCACCTCAAACGGAGATGTCCTTTAGGTCGTTTAGAAAAGGATTTATGAGTCAGTTACAGATCATCAAAACGTTTGTCCTGCATTGGAAATCGAACCCGTCGAAGCGTCTTAGCTATTCGCCTATTGCACCAAAATGGTGGTCAATTCAATTTTGACATGATTTATGTAATAATGTTATTTGTTCAGGGTCTATATTGAGGAAAAATACCCTATTACATAGGACATTCCCAAATATTGATATAAAAATGACAAAGTCAATTTTCGGCCCGGAACCATTCGGTTTCGAGCCCTTCTCATTCTCATACTAATATACATTATTTCTTGCAATTTTGACAATGTGTTTAAGTCCACCGGTGAAGTAACATTTGTAACACACAACCGGTAAATGAGACAAATATTTTAGGTGGTCTAAAAATTCCAATACCAAAATGAGCCAAAAATCAGAAAAGAAGATTGAGAAGAATGCATTTTTTTTACATATTTAACAAATATATAAATTGTAATGTCGTTCTCATAACACAAGCTCTGCTTTATAATTTTGTGCGTAAAAAATTACTAGCATTTGTTTTAAGATTGGGAATTAGTGTTGTAATTATGATATTTCAATAATCCACACCACACCTGCCTATATCAGTCCTCTGCTGGACATAGGCCTCCTCCCCATAATCCCCACGCTGGGCATGCGGGTTGGGGATCGCAGGGCACAGCTTCTCGCATCACCGACGCTGCTGCCCGTTGGTGGCCAGGGGATTTAACCGATGTGCCGATGTAGGCTGTGATATGCCGCAATCAGCCGGCCGCCAGAGCCCCGTTCGTTGTTAAGCAAGGTGCACTCGTGCAGATGAGGTTGGCTTGGTTTCCGAAGATGGAGGTTGGAACCCCGTACACCCCTATTTCAATAATAGTTGCCTTGAATGAATGAATATCTGACATAGAACTAAAGTTAAAGACATAGCATATTAAAGTGGCAGTTGGCAAGTTGGGCTGGCCATATCTGCCAAAGAACTAATAGCCGTTGGGGTAAAAGAGTTCTTGAGTGGAGACCGCGGCTCGGCAAACGTAGTGTAGCAAAAGGCTGCTGGAAGAAGCTGGATGTGTCGAGCTCAGGACAGGGTGCAATGGCGCTCATTAGGGGAGGCCTATCCAGCAGTGGACTGCTATAAGCCGATGATGATGATGAGTGATTATGGTATTTTTTAACTGTTGAAAATCTTCCAAGCTTCTTTATTTTATACCATAGCATTCATGCTGACCTCATTCTGTACCTAAATTATTATTGAGTGCCCGACTTCGCTCTTAAAAAGTCCTTTACAAAGTGAAGTCATCTACATATATGTAACTGAGTACCTTCTTTGCGAAGGCAAGCCTTGAAGACCAATTGAAACTTCTTAGGGCTGTATCCAGTTTTATTTTTATTAATATTTTTGTGCTAGATTTGTTTGTATTAATGTACTAAACTAATTACGGGCTTATTTATTTTGTTTAAGGTAATTGCTGTTTGCACTCAGAATCATATTTATAATCAATGCTTTTGACTGTACCTTAAAGGATAAAATACTTTTAACCTATCTACATTATTTTATTTATATAAAATATATGTGTGTCTGTACTCGAGTCTCGCAATAACAAGTAAATAGATTGTTAGATTTGATTTGATTTGTTTTATTTGCCTCAATACATGGGTGGTTTGGTTTAAAAGAAGAACCTAAAGTAACAGCCGATAAATAAAAAACAATGAAATTTGAAATTTCGTGTGTTATGGACTAGAGGTATTTACAATAAAATATAAGTTACTTCGGTAATCAATTTGTTATATAAATAAATGATTATACAACTACTCTTGTTACACTAATAATAAAAATGTGAAAGTTTGTGCGTGTGGAAGTTGGTAATATAGGTTTGTGCTAGTTGGTAATATGGGAATTGTCACATCGAATTACTAACAATCATTCAATTCATAAATTTTTTATTCATTTGCATGTTATTATTAGAATTTCCATAATTTTACCAATCTCATATAAATTAAACTTAGCTCCAATAGGGATGACGAGTGGGTATAAAATAATAATTCTAATTAGTCCGTCAGATAGATCAACAAAAAATATTGAACACGTATTTTTTTATTGTATAGTTCGGGAGTGTGGGCCCGTAACGTCACGGCTAGGTTAAAAGTGTACTAAGCCGCGACGTCACGCGGAACTTCAACGCACTATATCTTTGTCATTTTTTGTTTAATTGACATAAGAAAAAAGACGTGTCGCACTCGGGGACTGCCGCGGTAAAGCGTGCATGCATTGCATAGCATTTTGTACAAAATGCTATGCAATGCATGCACGCACACAAACACCGTGTCGAAGACTGCCGAAAAGAAACGACGTTAGACAATGCACGGCCTTCAAGCCACACCTCCGTGCCCGTCGGAGTGGGGAGCGTGAGGTTTTTTTTCGTTACGGAATTTCTGGATTCGGCACCCTCGCTCAAGGCCCTCGATAGAAGCTATGCAATAGCTTAAAAATGTGTGTCCCATATATTTTGTGGAACTATCTGACGGACGAATTAGAATTTTCAGTCTTCATCCCTATTTAGGTACAAAGTTCACTGGGTCTCCTAGACCTGTTCGAGGCTTATTAGACCTCACTGTATTCAGTCTGTTTTAGTAAGACTGTCTTAAAACTAATTAGTCAAGCCTAAGACTGACTTGTAGCTTACTCTTATTATAGTACCTAATACACTAAGACCGTTTTACTAAAACAGACTGAATACCACGTGGTGTTTTAAGCCTCTTTTCCTTGTCATTTAAATGTTAATAGAAAGAGATTGCATCTCAGATTGTAAATTTAGCTTGAGCTTGAGCTTTTTAGATATAGCTATGCTATAAGACCTTTCTAGTATATTTACCTAAGAATCCGAATAATTATATGTCTACATAACGAGTTGTTGATCTCTACTTATGGGCTTACTCATAATTAGATTAAATGGCCTCACATTAATAATATTTAAATTGAATAAATAGATTTATTTTATCAAAATATAAATATTATTGATATTTTATTAATTTATTATCATTGTTGTTTGTTCAATATGTAAGTTATAGTTTAAAAATGTTGTTACATTATAAGAGCAACAGTAGAATAAGTTGTCCTAATAAAAAAAAAAAAAAAACGAGTTATATATATAATGACTAAAGTTTATCTAATGTCTGGCTTGTCACATCCCTACCACTCAGGGTGCGTTGATAGAAGCATCTCGACGTAAAATCTGGGTTTACAATCAAACAACCACTTATCCTGTGCCCCTGTTACAACACAAAATGGAGATCCTGGTAGCTCTTATTATACTGGGGTGCTTTAATAGTTTTGCGTACGGAGTGAGATGGTAGATATCAAACAAATGAAACAGGAGTATAGTAAGTTGGACATGCGTCTGCGCATGTATTGTCAGTTTGGCACAGCTGCTTATTGAATAAGCTCGGTTTCTTTTGATAGATCTGTCTCTTCTTTGACTGTTTTTGAACTGGTTTCTTATGAATAATCTCGAGTGTTTATGTGGAGTGCCTTTGATTGTACTGAATGGAGAGAGTTATGTGCGCAAAAATTATCAAATTAATCAAGGTTAGTACATTAATACATAATATATGAACTTACACACTGCTAAAATTGTAACAAAATAATGTCTAATGTTGACGTTATGTTATGGAAATTAAAAATTGGGACGCCGTTCAACAGAATTTATAGGGCCATTGTGTAGATTTCAAAATTATCTGGTAACAAAAATCATGCAATTTTCTCTATCTTCTTCTTCTCCGTGTGAGCTAAAAGAGAGTTGAAGCATAATTGTATATATCCACCCCAACGTGTCATTATTTTTAAGAGAATTGTCTTAAAAGCTTTTCTACTGGACTCGAGAAGCGAAAATACCTTCAATAACCTAAAAGCTCAAACTTTACCTTTCAGCGTATAAGAAAGCTTTTCTTAAAACCATGTGAAATCTTAGAGTGATAAAACATCATAAATATCTATTTATATCTTTGAGGTTTTGTACTATGAACGCGTAAGCATGGTTTATTTTAAATGTTCATATCGTTTATCGGTTAATTGCTAAACATTTTTTTCCTAATTATAAAAGCTATAACAGATGTAGGTATGTCTGTTTCTCTTTCACATAAAAAATGCGATTTGTTAATTATCACACGCACATTGGTGCATACCTATTGGTTCGTAGCTTTCATTTTCTGTCTCACCCTGTTCATGTTTTATTACATAAAAATTAGCATATTTATATGAGATAAATGATAGTATTGTAAGTGCTACTAAAAATTATTCTTGCTCTAGGGCGCAAGCTGCTGCTCCTTGAGCATGGCGCGTAGCGTCTCGTGTGCGTGGCCCGCAGTCCACGTGTTAAAATTGGTTCAGCTCTTTAGGCGTTAAAACGTAACAGACAGACAGAGCTACTTTCCTGGACCTTGGACTTCTCATTTATATTTATAGATTGGCTTAGTAGAAGTTATGTTGGTTTTTCGAACTTATGTACCTATAGGTCTTTTACTAACCGACTTCAAAAAGGAGGAGGTTCTCAATTCGTCGGAACCTTTTTTATTTTCGACTTTTTTTATGTATCTTTCTACCGATAACTCCGTCAATTGCGGACCGATTTTCAAAATTCTTTTTTGTTTAAAAGAGTATACTTCACAAGTGGTCCCATATAAATGTTATTCCTCAGAAATTGGTACTTTTCCCGGAAAACTCAAAAAACCTCATCCTCACTTGTAATTTTCGCCCTATGATCACCAATATCTCCGTCAATCGTAAACCAATTTTCAAAATTCTTTAGGGCTAGAAGTAGGAAGTGTTTTATTTAAAGTCGGTTAATTTTTTTTATAAGTCCTACTTGTTAAGTTTTAACTTTCTGCTGTGAGCAGGCATAAGTGTGCCAAAATTACAAAAATCTCGTTTTTTAACCGACTTCATTCAGTGTGCTGACTGTAAGCATTAACACTTGAGCAGGTGTATGCCAAACACAATGTTTGGACTTGCCTCTGGCTACCTCCGACTAACTTGGTATGGTTGGTTACGTTTTAACGCAGATATTGGGTGCGGTCTAGTGAGCAGGTATGAGCGTCAAACATAATGTTTGGTTTTAAACTTGCTTCTGACTACCCCAGACTCACTGTGGTTGGCTACGTACCAGTACCAGTACCTTAAAAGCAAAAATATTTCCCTGAAACAGAAACCAGCACAAATCGCATTGATAGCGCGATCATAATATCCAATCTAATCTAAACTGATCAAAACTACGATGGCAACGAAACTCTAAGCAGCGGGAGTTCTTGTTGTAATGGTTATCCAAATTTATTATTTAATAACATTATTAATGGACGTAAACATGATTTACATCTTCAAAAACTGATTTGATTTTTTTTGTTGGGTGGGAGGGTAATGCTAGCATAAGATCCAATACCTAAGCTTTGGTCTTGAAACGCTTCAATAGCGCGTTCTAGGATCGCGCAAATTTTAGCAGCGCCATCTCGTATTATAATTGTGTACTTAGCTTCTTTATTCAACGAAATAAAGAATAGTTATCCACAATTCTAATATATAATAATATAATACTATATATGTAGTATAACAATCATGTGGTTCCCATAACACAAGCTCTGCTTAGTTTGGGGCTGCATGATGCTGTGTGATTACGTCCCGCATTATTTATTATTATTATGACACTTTATTTAATTGTAAACTCATCTAAAATACATTTTTTACTATTATACTTAATACTACTTATGTACATAAATAAATATCAAAAACATTATAGTAAAAAATGTATCAAAACGGGAGACCATCGACCGCGGGGCAGGGCTCAAACGGTCGGTGGCTAGGGCTGCAGAGAGAGGAACCTCCGCACAATGCGTGCCGAGTCCAGGAGAGCCGCCTTCTGTATCTGACCCTTGATCCAGCTGCCTAGCGAGAGCCTCTTAAGATATTGGTCAAGGCTCTTCGCTATCAGACCGTTCACTGAAACGACTATCGGAACGATAATTGTTGAGTCGACATCCCACATAGCGGTAATCTCGTGTGCCAAGTCAAGGTACTTGCTAAGCTTGTCCTTCTCGGCCTTCACGAGATTAGCGTCATGCGGGATGGTGATGTCAACAAGTATCGCCCGGCGTTCCGACCGGTCTACCAAGACGATATCAGGTTTATTCGCAAGAATAGTCCTGTCCGTGATGATAGAGCGGTCCCAGTAGAGCGTAGCACGACCATTTTCGAGAACCGGTACCGGTGCGTACTTATAGTATGGAACCTCTGAACCGACAAGGTCGTATTGGAGAGCAAGCTGCTGATGGATGATCTTTGCTACTTGGTTATGTCTGTGCAAGTATTCAGTGTTAGCGAGGTGCGAACAACCCGAAAGTATATGTCTGAGGGATTCACCGGGACGATGACAAGCTCTGCAAATGTCAACGGTTCCATCCTTCATGATATACTTTCGGTAGTTGTTCGTCTTTATTACCTCATCCATAATCGCACAGACAAAACCTTCAGTTTCCCCAAAGAGGTCACCGAAACGTAGCCAGTTCACGGATGCGAGTAGGTCTACATCAGGCCCTGTAAGGGCTTTATAGAACCGTCCGTGCAGCTCCTTACTTTCCCATACCACCTTGCGGTCGAGGGCACTCAGCACCGTAGGTTTGTGCCAGTTCTCCTTAGCCAGTGAGAGCGGGGTAAGGTTCTTGTCAACTGCTACGACATCACGATGCATCTCAATGTCGGCATGGAGGAAGTATTCTCTGAGCTTGCACACCTCGTGGTTATGGAGGGTCTTGGCATTTAAAAAGCCGCGGCCCCCACATTTCCGCGGGATGTACATCCTCATTACCGACGAGCGTGGATGTCGCATTCTGTGTGTCGTAAGAAGTTGACGAACCTTACAGTCAAGGGCGTCAAGTTCAGTCTGAGTCCATCTCAATATGCCAAAAGTATAGATGAGCAGAGGCATAACCCAGCCGTTGAAGGCTCGAACCTTGTTACCACCCGACAAAAGACTATTGAGTACTTTAGTAAGGCGGCAAAAGAATCGCTCCTTCACCGACTGTTTTATGTCTCTGTCTACTATACCTAACGCTTCTGACATACCGAGATATTTGTAGGTTTCGATATCGGAAAGAGATCTGAGGGATATCGTATCGGAAAGCTGTAAGTTTGTAGTATTTACAACTTTCCCCCGCCGTACTTGCATGACCGCACACTTCTCGACACCGAACTCCATGCTGATGGCACTGCTGAATATCTGTGTGATATTCAACAGAGTCAGCAGTTCTGGTTTTCTTGGCGCAAAAAGTTTGAGGTCATCCATGTACAGCAGGTGAGAAACGATATCACCCTCTCTCCGAAGTCGATAGCCTAGCCCTGAATCCTTTAGCAGAGTACTAAGAGGATTCAGTGCCAGGCAGAACCATAGGGGACTCAGACTGTCGCCCTGGAAAATACCCCGCTCTATGCGAATCAGATCTTGCGGAGCAGAGGGATCCCGTCCGCTACCTGGATGACGAAGAACTGTGATCCACTGTCTCATGCATGTACCTAAGAAGGATCTCAATGTTGCATCAATTTTATACAACTCTAAGATCCTCCCCAGCCATGTATGAGGCACTGAATCATACGCCTTTTTGTAGTCTATCCATGCAGCGGAGAGGTTCCCCTTGCTGCGCCTGATCTGCTGGCTAATGGTCATGTCAATGAGGAGGAGCTCCTTAGTACCGCGGGACCCAACCCTACATCCATTCTGAGCCGGAGCCAAAATATTATTTGCAACTATGTGCGCATTAATTTTTATGCTCAGAATGGACGTAAGGAGCTTGTAAATGGTAGGTAAGCACGTGATGGGTCTGTAGTTCTTTGCTTCCGCGGTACTACCAGATTTGTGGAGCAGGAAGGTGACTCCTGTCGTCATGAAACTTGGGAGAGACCCAAGCTCGAGGGCTTCTTGAAATTGTGTGGCGAGTACAGAGTGTGAACACCGAAACCACTTCAGCCAGAAGTTATGCAACCCGTCCGGTCCAGGACTTTTCCAGTTATGGGCCGAACGGATTGCAAATCTGACATCTATGGGGCTAATCTCTACAGGTCCCATGGTTTCGATAGATTCACACTCTCTACTCACCACATCCATCCAATCTCCCTCCGTGTGTTGGATGGGCACAGACCAGATGCTGCGCCAGAAATTATTCATGGCATCCGCATCCGGTACACGCCCGTCCATCACACATTGGTCAGGTTTCTCCCAGTTTCGGTACACCTTCCTCTGGTCACTTTGGAAATTTCGATTCTGCCAATATCGGTCCACACGTTCTCGATACCGACGAATGCGGCTTGCCCATGCAGAGATTTTCTGCTTCAGAAAGTCAATGCGTTCTGTGACACAGGCCATATAATCGTGAGGCCGAATATCGGTCCCAGAAAAGGCCTGTGTCACAAAACGCATCACTCGAGGGCGGGTATTGCCCCCTCTGAAGCAACTTAGCTTTGCAATGAGGGTCCTGAATTTACCGATCCGCCGTTCGATCCGTACTTGCTAAGCTGGAGTTTGGTTGACAGGTCGTGGTGCTCGCGTAGAGTTGGGGAACTTGACACGAGCAACACGACACGCAGCCACGGCTCCGCAGTAAAGGATCGAATGGGTATCGGCTAGACCTTCGCTAGTCTCTAGATAAGGAACCAGCAAAGGATTCAAGGCCTCCATTATAGCCAAGTTTCGTCTGTGAGTGGGCAAGCGTGGCAAACGCGGTCTTTCATCAAGAGGTGCGGACCGGTACGATAAAATCGTATCCTCCAAAGTCCTCCTCAACTGCTCATTTACCTGGTTTGTCACGCTGGTGTTCTCGTTGTTGACGTCGTCAGCAGCGGGGTCCGGCTGCGTCGTCACAGGTATCGAAGTTGTCGTAACCGTCGACGTGGCAGCCGGGACCCGCTGCGAGTGGTCAGCTACTTGAGCACTTTCAGCGCGAAGCCGGTCAAGTACCGAATCATCCAACAATTTTAATCGTTGGATGGCTCGTACCTGATCCGATAGCCGTTGTGCAGTAACAGTTACAGCTGGTTCAAGTACCTGAAACAGAGGCAGCATCCGGGCAATGTACGCGGTGCGGTTAGTTCCTCCGTCTGTAGCCCTATAATATGCGCGCATGACGTTTCTATTTATTTGTTCTGTCCACTTCATGCGAATGCGCACATTGCTGGTGGTGGCGGGGGTCGGACGCGGGGCAGACTGTCCCGCAGACCCCAAGCCGGCCGACAGCGGGGGGCGCCCACGCCGCACAGGTGGTCGCGGCGGCGGAGGCGACGGCGGCCTGCTCTCGTCGCTCGACGCGCTGGTGTCCGGGGGGGTGGCGAATACCTCATCCCCGGACGACGATGTGGAGCTTGACGGAACAGGCGCAGATGTTTGGTGTGCTTCATATGTAGCCGCTCGTGCTTTTCCTCTGGTCAACATGTTATGATGGTTTTTTCATTGTGGCATTTGTGCCTTTATGTCAAAAATAAAATGAAAATAGGTTGTATTACTGGTTTAAAACTGTTGAGGATACGGTATGAATCGGGAAAAGCAATATAAAATAAATTTTGGTAAAATATTAGAGAAAAAGCGTGTGTCAGCGGTGAAGTTGTTTTTTTTTTTTTTTTTTTTTTTTTTTATTATTATTATTATTAATTCAATCAAATAAAATCGCCAGTATCAAGTATATTAATATAAGGCAACGTAGTCTGGCTTATAATTTCAGTCATACAGTATTCAGACAAGTCCTGTTCTGCTATAGCAATGGCGACCTTATCAAAAAAACGATCGTCCAATAATTATCTTCATCAGAGAATTCCATTTTACTAAACTTGTGTCTTATAATTAACGTATACAATACCTATCGGTTGAAATGCCAATAACAATAGACAACATAAATCAGAAAAATACTAGAAAATAAAATAAAATCAAATTAATACAACCCAAGATGAAGAAATGGTCACCGCGTGCTTAACTTCAAAACAATAAAGGTCGTTTGTTTGTTGTATAAAAATAATAAAATATAAATTAATTGAAACTGGCTTATAAAGTAGTTAGTAGTAGTAGAGTTCTTTGTGGAGGGCTCGTCCGGAGAATTACTGCCACTATTGCCGTGAAACAGCTGTGCTGTGTTTCGGTTTGAAGGGTGTGGGTTCCGGTGAAATTACAGGCACAAGAGGCTTATCATCTTCATGCCTCAAGTTGATGGACGCAGGGCGTTGCATCGTAGAGCACGTTCCAAAAACGTGATCCATGATACAATGCTTTGTGTAATGGTTAACATCAGATGGGCCATGTGCTTGTTCCATCTTCAAGTAATATACATGTAGCAGTTGCCGCAAGAACCTACACTTCATCATCAGACTCAAAAATGTCCCCGTTCACACTGACCGAATCTATATAACGCAAAAATCGATCACAATAATTATGATATTAATTATTACACCAATTATTAGGATAATAATTATGTTCAATACTCGTGAAAGCTTAAAAATATACTTAAAAGCTCCCTAGCTTTAGTACTCTCAGAAGAAAATAGCTTTTACCTTGAGGAAAACTTTTAATAGCGTCCAGTAAATGTCAAAGGTCCAGAACTAGAATGAGAAAAAAACATTCTCTCGTAAATTCCTTTAGGTTCGCTCGTTAAAGTAATTGATAAGTGCCGAACTTGAAGAGTTGAAGCTTTACATTCTTTAGGGGAATGGCCGTTTTGTTTGATGAGGTGTCTGTGAAATACCCAAGGAGTTTTATTATGGGAGTGCGTGCTTTGTACAAAAATCTGTGCTAATGTGTACACATTAGAGGAAACGAGACACAAGACCTTTGGGAATTTTTATTGAGAAACACCAGGCACAGATTTTTGTTCAAAGCGCGCACTCCATAATAAAAACTCCTTGGTAATACCTTAGTAATAGAACTTTGGAACTAGCAGTGTTCGTTCTGTATAAGTCGTTAATATTCTGTAACGTAAGCGCCACAATTCTACCACGAATGAACTCGTATTCCATAAATATACGTATTTTTAAGGCTCTAGAGAGATGGCCTGCATTTAAACTGCACTCCGACTGCAAAGCAGTTTGGAAGCAGTTAGTGCGACTGCAATAAAACTGAACATTGCAAATGGCCAACAACGGCCATTTCAAAGGTAAAGAAATAATATACTAGCAGAAGCCGATGATTCCGGGATGGTATATATAATACTTTGGAAACTATCATGGCTGTGAACATAATTATGAATATCAAGGGGATATTAAATTGTCTGGAGTCGGGAATCCTGTTGTTAGAATGTGTAGGAACCGTAATAGTGATGTTTCAGAAGTGCGTCCTGATACGGTAAGTGTTGTGTGCCGTGATCGAGTTAAAACTGACATTGCAACCAGTGGTAGTGATGTTGTTTGTAATAAAAGACTAAGAATGAGGGTAGGTAGATTCGTCTGCCAGTAACTACTCACTCGCACAGACTTCTGTTCCTGCCGTGATCATGGCGCATGCTATTGCATCGAAATATCGGGAAACAACAGAACTCACAAATCATGGTAAATATCTCGTTGATATTCATAATTATGTATACTTATTCCTTCCTTCTTCATATGAGCTAGTGGCAGTAGTGGCCAACTCTGTTGTCGGAGTTTTTAAAGTGCCCGAAGGCCTCCGACATGGCTTAGCGACAGAAAAACCAGGACCAATATTTTAACGTGCTTCCCGAAGCACGAAAGCTCTCAGATCTGAAAGCCACTAAACGGTCACCCACCCAAATAGGTAGTGACCAGGTGGAGTGTTGCTTAACCAAGATGATCTGCTAAGAACATAGAGGTAAGCTAAGCCTTAACCAGTTTGCTCTACATTAATGATTGCATGCGTCATGCTGATCTTAAAGTGCCTTACGAAAAATTGAATCACACATACACACACACACACACCAGCCTATATCACTCCACTGCTGGACATAGACCTCCCCTCATAAAAGGGGTTATGCCGATAATCCCCACTCTGGGGTTTCAATACTCAATACTCAATACTCAATCATTTATTGCGTTCCATAATGTAAATATACAGGTGTTAACAAATTTTCATTGTGATCTTTATAGACCCTGTTGGGCACAACAATAGTAAATAGGAGAGAGGAGGACGTCATAGTTATAGTCATATGATAGTATTACATTTAAATAGATAAATTAAAGTCAATTTTTACTTAGTCAATATTGGTTGAAGATCACAGGGTACAGCTTCTCACATGGAAGCGCTCAGATCTAAATGCCACTAAAACAAGCATTAGGTCATTTTGCTCTAAATTCACGATTGTGTAATTCGTGCAATTGTGGTTTGCAAAGCAAAGCTTATTATTTATTATTTATTGCTCGTATACATTCATGCAGCTTTGCATAATATAGCAGATGCAAAGCTTTCTACCGTTTGCTTTGAATATGCTAGCCAATTTAAAATATTCTTATAAATTGTGAACATACTGATTATATATTTTAAACTAGCGACCCGTCCAGGGTTGTCTGTGCACGGGTAGTCGTAGCGGGTAGGAACATATGACCCCACCATATTATTTTTTTATATCTAAAAGGGATTAAGCCAGCGTTTTCGGTGAAAGCTCCCAGGGGCGGCTTGAATTTTTCCGACATGTTCAATAATTATCGTAATAATTCAATCAATTTACAGAAAATGTTAACAAATGATCAAATTATATACAAAACTTTCCTCATAGTTCATTTATTCACATCATAGGTATACACAATGTTCCACTTGATTTCGTCTAAAGTTTTTTATTATTAACAACATAACATCATATCAGGTTTTTAAACCCTAAGTAGATGGTATATGTAAGTAGGTATATAATAATCAATTAATAATTATGTGTAATATATTAAAATATCCCACGCCAACCCATCATAAAGGAGTCAAGTTCGTCTTTCCATCTTCGGCGCGGTCTGCCACGTGGTCTCCTGATACCTTGCGGTATCCACTGCGTGGTAGCTTTTGCCCAGAACCCGTCCGGCATGCGGCAGACATGGCCCGCCCAGTCCCACTTCAGTTTCCCGACTTGTTGCCCAACGTCCACGATTTGTGTTCTGGAGCGCAGTTCACTGTTTCTAACGCGGTCTGTTAGTTTGACGCCTAGGATACTGCGCTCCATAGCTCGCTGGCAAACCCCGAGTTTGGCCTTCTGCAGATTTGTCAATGACCATGTTTGTGCGCCATAGGTGAGGATAGGCAGAATGCATACGTCCATCAGTTTACGTTTGAGTGTGAGAGGAAGGTGCCCCTTCATCAAGGTTTTCATCGCCCAGTATCGCTTCCAGGCGTTTTCTGTGCTCAATAGAGAAGAGTGGAAAGAAGGAAGGGAGGCCTTTGCCCTGCAGTGGGACAATTCAGGCTCATAATAATAAAATAATAATAATATTAAAATATGTACTACTAATAAATCTAAACATTTCCTTTCAATAACTACCTGTCATATTCAGATTTCAGCAGGTTGTTGTAAAAAATATTCACGCCGTTCGCTGACAAGATATTGAACAGCTAGATAGCGAGTGACATGAGGGTTTGTCCTACCTTTGGACACCTCAAGTTAAGCAGGTTGAATTGCTCTATCTATTGGTGAAACCGCATGAAAATCCGTTCAGTCGTTTTTGAGTTTATCACTAACAGACAGACAGACAGAAGTGGTGTGGGACTTTGTTTTATAATATGTAGTAATAAAAGTGATCGTGAAATTAAGTTTTCCTAGATGCAAATATCGATAAAATCCCTATATTTGGAGGTCGGATTGTAGCTATAAAACAAAACAAATTAAATAACGTAAGTACACAAATATTTATTATTATAATAAACCAAAATTTGTAAAAAAATACATAAAATTATTACAAAGTTCATCTAAACTGTGAGCGCAGAAAACTCATTCTAAAGCCATTTTTCACGGACGTAACTGCACCTGCGCTTTAATATCACGAAGATAAACAACCAACCAGCGAGAACCAAATTATTTTAGACAAGGTAATCCATCCTTACTAATATTATAAATGCAATAGTGAGTTTGTTTGACACCTCAATGCGGGAGTTCAGTGCAGAACTTTAACCCACATCAAATTAAAATTAGAATTATGAGAGACTAGCTATAGTGTGCGGCTTCGCTTCCGTGGTACCCTGATAAAAACTAACCTATGTTGTAACCTAAGTCATAAACTATGTATATTCAAAGTTTCATGAAAATCCGTTTGGTAGTTTTTGTGTGAAAGTGTCACTATGCTACCTATTATCCGGATCCCACGCGAGCGAAACCGGCGGAAGCTAGTTTGTAATATTAGTAGCAATAATTTTACATGGTTAGTTCAACTCATCTTAGTTCATCTCCTCTTAAAAAAATCACGTACAAAAACTTCACACAGCGGAAATGAAAATGCTACGCTGGGCAGGTGGTGTAACACGCCTTGATAGAATTCGCAATGAGCACGTCAAGGGATCATTCAAAGTAGCCCCAGTATCTGAAAAGTTAACAGAAAGTAGGCTCCGATGGTAGGGCCATATAATGCGTATAGAAGAAAACTTCTCCGTCAAAACAGTCCTAAACATCTCAACGAAACCCCGACGCAGAGGAATACCGCAGTCTACATGGTAGTCCAATGACCAGAAAGACAAAAGCCCTGAACGTCGCATCTACGACAACCCAGGACAGAACGTCCTGGCGCCCCGAAGTACTAGGAGGCCCGACTCCAAATGAAATGAGAAGAGCAGCATGAAGAAGAAGAGGTTAGATCTACTCATACTTATCTTTAGTTATTAGAGAACTTACTTCCCTAATGAATGAGCACCTACATTACATAGTTGATTTAATAGCGTGGGAGATATGGTACGTCATTGATAAATTCCATTTAATTATTAAAGTAGTTTAATTAATACACAGTACCTATTCTACTTATTTGGGTTGTGAACCAGTAACCATTGTCTGGCCTTGCTCAGTTGGTAGTAGCTTTGCCTTCCGAGCTGGAGGTTCAATTCCCGCCCAGGACAAATATTTGCGTGGTGAACATAATGTTGGTTCTGTGTTCCCATTGTAGTACAGCCTCTGACCTAGTTTGGGATCAGTTAACCGTGTGTAAGATTTATTTACTCTATATAAAATATTTTCTATTTACTACAAAAACATTCATGTACTAGCCATAGGTAGTTTTTTAATAAAAAAGCCATAGGTCGTTTTTTAATAAAAAGTTTTTATTAAAAAACTACTTTGGCTAGTACATGAATGTTAAATTTATTAGTATTATTTTACAGTCAACGCAAGTTCTTTGAGTAACACTTTTTCATTTGATTTTATTTAGTTATTTATCTTTGAAATGTCATGTAAAAATAGTGTTTTTCTTGGCTTTATGATAGGCTAGTGTAAATAAATAATGCTGGACACTATAACACAGCATCATGTAGCCCCAAACTAAGCAGAGCTTGTATTTATGGGAACCTCATGAACGACAAACTACATAGATACTTTTTTTTTGTAAGAATAGAATGATTAGTTTATTATGTTTATCGGCTTTGGATTTTGTTTCCATAAATCCTACTCCTACTAATATTATAAATGCGAAAGTTTGTTTGTATGGATGGATGTAAGTTTGTTACTTTTTCAAGCAAAAACTACAAAACGGATTTGGATGAAACTTGGAATATACATAGTTTATGACTTGGATTAATACAAACGCTACTTTTTATCCGGGTACCAAGTGGCGGAAGCTAGTAAATTATTAAATGTCGACTCTATGGTTGCGCTACCCCGACCAGGCAAAGCCCTGTAAAAATAACTCAATTACCCTCAAACGATGTTCCAGTATATAACACCAGCTTATCTCAGGCTTCAGGGTTGTAATAAAATTACCGTCTCCATAAAACTTAATTAACTAATTCGATGCTGTTGACCGTTTATATCGAGATAACATCATCGGGGACAGAGGGTTCATATTTTGGATAGGTTCCTGATTTCTTAAGCTGAGAGTCAGAATCAATAATTAAGAGTAAAAAAATCAATTCAAAAACATGCTTTTATGAAATGTAAAATTTACTTTATTTAAATCAAACCGAAACGTCGGGAAAATAAATTAAAAATGTTAAATACAAGGAAGAGCCGTTAAACACTTATAAGTTATAGAAGCGCTCGTGGCGTGGTTTACTTCCTTGTTCTTAGCAGATCACCTTGGTTAAGCAACACTCCGCCCGGTCATTACTTGGATGGTACTTAACACATAAACATTTAGATTTGAATGATTCCGTGTTTCGGAAGGTACGTTAAGATGTTGGTCCCGGCTTTGCAGTCGTTAAGCCATGACGGAGGCTTAAAAACTTGACACTCGAGTTGGTCCCTAGCTCATACGAAGAAAAAGAAGTTGTAACAAAGTTTAAGAAATGCTATCAACGTATTATTTGTGTGAGTACAAAATTATTAAAAATACTAAAAAACTAACAAATTCATTAATTATGTGCGGTATTCGTAGGTGGTTAGTTTTTCATAGTATTATATTAAAAAGAGTTTCATTGAAATCACACCACAGTAAAGCCTAGTTTATACGAGGCTATCGCTGGCTACTAGTCTCACTGGCAGCCAGCGCCGGCTTGGTATTTGCCTTGTGTAAACATTTTTTCAAGCCAAGCCAGCGCTGGCTGCCAACGCTGTAGAGAATATAGAGCGGCCGTCTATTTTTCAAGCCAGTGACCTCCGCCCGCATACTTCATACTTGAAACGTGTGTACACCCGAAGAAAAATCCGTCAATAAATGGCCTCGTCTAAACAACAGGGGCTAGGCCAACGCTGGCTTGTCTTTGCAGGACTGGCGCCAGCATTACTGGCTTTGTATAAACTCTGCTTGATATTAAAACGGTGAATTGTTTTGTGTGTGATGTTTGTATCTCTTCAACCGACTTCAAAAAGGAGGCGGTTCTCAATTCGTCGGAACCTTTTTTTTTCGACTTTTTATGTATGTTTACCGATAACTCCATCAATTGTGGACGGATTTTCAAAATTATTTTTTTGTTTAAAAGAGTATACTCTTACTTATATATATAAAGAGTATATAAAAGTATATACTTCACAGATGGTCACATATAAATTGTATTCCTGAGGGAATGGTACTTTTGGCGAAGTCTAGGCGGAATCTACTATCCTTATATTTTCTTAAAGATGATTTTCCCCCATAATCGTTATAGACATCGTGGCTTGAGTATTCAACTAAAAGTTGTTTTGTAAAATTGATGGAAACATTTGCTTCAATAAGCCAGTAGATATTCGGGCAAGTTGAAAAGCGTTTGAGTTACGTTCGCTGAACATCAAACAAGTTAAACTAAGTGGTAAGTTCATGAATTTCATATAAAATGGGTTTCCTGTTTTGAACAGGCTTCTTCTTCTTGAAGGAAAGGTTTGACTATTCATCTATCAGTATGACTTTTGTATGTTATTTTGGTGGTAACCTGTGTTGGATTTCCTTATTAATACATAAATAAATAAATGACTATAAAATAAACAAACTAGCTTTTCCCTGTCATAATGTAAATAAAAAGAGGTAACATTATATTATAAATAATAATAATAAATAATAAATAATGCGGGACGTAATCACACAGCATCATATAGCCCCAAACTAAGCAGAGCTTGTATTATGGGAACCACATGATTGATATACTACACATATATTTATTTTTTGTAAATACATACATATCATACATAGAAAACATTAACTTTATATTTAACGCCATTTTAGCTATTCTTTATAGATCTGTTATGAATAGGACGGTAACCGCCAGGGCCAAGATTGCTTAATCGAGAGCATTATAAAATGACATTTGGTTAAGAATTATGGGGGACATCAAAAGTACTACCTACGAAATTTTGCACAAATCCAACCCGCATGCCCAGCGTGGGGATTTTGGGCATATCCCCCTTCTTATTCCCTTAATACAAGCTCTGCTTAGTTTGGGGCTACATGATATTGTGTTCGGATAGTGTCCAACATTATTTATTTACTTATATAAGTCTAGCTAGCTCTTTTAAATAATATGTAAAATATATATGTAAAAAAACCTGTATAATATCCACGTTTCTATTTTTTCAAGTTAGTTAAAATGAACCTAATTTAGGCCATTTCACCATTCCCCGCTCGCAAACGCTTCTGCAGTTTAAACTCATCTGGTCCCGTAAATCCTTAAGCCATGACCCACTTACCCTAAGCCCCCGGCACCCCCCCGGGAATAATTGTTTGACCCCAAACTGATAATCCATAAAATACCGATCGGGGAAAATGACGCTTGGTAAAAGTACCCTGGGGTTTATCCGGTTTGGTAATAATGACAGTAAAACAATTTTATTTCAAAAAAAAAGTTTTTATGTAATTGTTGGAAGGTAAAATTACAAGCACATGAGGCCTAGCATCTTTGCAGGGCATTGCATCGTAGGTTCATATTAATACGCGGCCATTTATGATTAACATCAGGTAGGTCATTTGCTTGTTCCACATTCTAGAACGATGACTTTTACAACTCTATTTCTTACTGTATGCCGAAGGTCTTTTCGACATCATCTTACTCTTCCACGTATTCTTCATTCTGGAGAATTCTGCTGAAGGTTTGTACCTGTCCTGAAAGTCTTTTATTGAGGTATTGATGAGATGATTCCATGCTGCTTTGTCTTCGGCTCGCCGCAAGAGATAAGAGAGATATGAGATAAATCATTTATTCACTGAATGTATGTAAATAGTTTACACTGGTCTTAGGGTTAAAAGTAGATAAATTCTAAACAATGTACATTCTACCAGTTGTTGTCCTGGTGTGTGAATATTTAGTCACAAGATTGATTTAATTAATTTAATATACATGTCATTTTACCATAATTCTTAAATACCTATGTTATAATAATTATTGGTTAAGCTCCACGTCCTAACTACAATACACTAATACTTATTAACAAAAACAAATTGACAAAAACTATTTGAAATTAAAATATTCATTGATTGAGTAAAAACACTTTAACAATAAAAGAAATGGTTATTGAAAGAAAAGCTTAAGTTTGAATAAAGTTAAGGGTAAGTCTTTAAGATCCTTAGGTAATTTATTAAATATTTTAGCTGCCATACAGAATGCATTACTGCCGAAAAAATGTGTGTATGTTTCGGCAAGAAAATTCGGCAAGGCGGCGGTAAAAGGGAGCCTTCACGTCAGCGCCTTGACTTGGTCCAACCAACGCCTAGGTGATCGTCCGCGTCTTTTCCCTTCTATCTTTCCCACCAGAACTAGTTTGTTGTGATTATCTGTTGAGTTTTGTAGCACGGATCTGAATGCTGTAATATTGTATGTACGTTGCTCTGTTACAAAGGAGTGTTCAAGGCAGTACTACGTTACCTATAGACGTAGGTACTTCTGTTGAAGGCATTGAGTTACGACGTTGAGGACGTACCAAACACTCAGGGTCCTTACCTACTTGACACAGTGTCACAAAGTCAGAGGCTCTCTCAAAAGTTAAAGCCTTGCTTTTTCGGACGAGTCATTCTCACAGATCTTATGCCCATAAACCCCACGCTGGGTATGCGGGTTGGGGATCGCAGGGCACGATTTCTCGCACCGCCGACGCTGCTACCCGTTGGCGGTCAGGGGATTTAGCTGTGCTGGTGTTAGGCTGCGCTATGCCGCAATCAGTCGGCCGCCAGAGCACCGTTTCTTAGTTAACAGGGTGCACCACGTGCAGGCAGGTTTGCTTGGGTTCCGAAGATCGGGGTTAAGGGGTGGTAAGAGTTACCCTAAAAAAGTAAAAACGTAGATGGACATTCAAATAAGAAACACGTTAAAAGTGGTTGATTTGTGCGGTACTGTTGTACGTCTGGAGCAGGCTATTAGCCAGGTGCCTGGAGCGTTCGGAATACGTTTGATGGTTGTTTTGATGTTTGTTTGTGCCTGGAATATTGTATTTGTCAGGAGAGAAGCGATTCTAAGAATTATTCTTTCCACCCCCATCTATATACGAATATCAACTGTTACTATCCGTCTCATCCGTCCCAATAAAATTCAGTTTTGTTGTATGGATGTTTATTGTTTTTATTTTTATTATTTGCCAGTACCTTGCAGACCTAACAGCTTTTGTAATATTTGTAATTGAGGTAGCTTACACCCAGGACACGTTAATCATAGGATAGCTAGGGAAAGGACTGAATTGAGCTGAAATTTTGCTTTTTTATTTCAAGACCTGGATTGTAACAGGCTACTTAGTATTATGTTGAGGCTTCCTCACTTTGTAGTGCTTTGAGCATGTTTGCCGTGGTGGATGATTTTTATACAGTAATGCGCAAGAAGTCACCCTCACTGATGCGCAGGATGGAATTTTGAAGATGATAGCAGACAGCCAAGAGTCTATAGTACTGGGGAGACTTATTAATCTACATCTATAAAACAATCAAATAAGCTATGTTTGTCTATCTGGTTGGGTTTTTAAGCTATTGCATAGCTTCTATCGAGGGCCTTGAGCGCGGGGACCGAATCCAGAAATTCCGTAACGAAAAAAACCTCACGCTCCCCACTCCGACGGGCACGGAGGTGTGGCTTGAAGGCCGTGCATTGTCTAACGTCGTTTCTTTTCGGCAGTCTTCGACACGGTGTTTGTGTGCGTGCAACTAGACGTATTGTACGACTCAATTCAATTCAATTCAATATATTTATTGCAAGTAAGAGATTTACAAGAGATTTTACAATTTCAAGCAAATGCACATTTTTACAAAGTCGTTCAGTTAATTTAGTACATAATCCCATGAATCCCTACATACTCATGTGCCGAGCTCCCAGGCTCTTTTGTCATCAAGATAATCATTGACATCATAATACGCCTTATTTAATAAGATTGTTTGAACACTTTTCTTAAATTTATTCTCTGAGAGGTTAACAATTTTATCTGGTAATTTATTGAAGTACTTAACACATTGTCCTAAGAATGACTTATTTACTCTAGCTAATCTAGTTTTTGTACAAGCAATTTTATTTCTATTTCTTGTATTGTACATATGCCCATCTCCAAGCCTTTTCATTTTTCCATAATTTTTCCTAACATACATTATATTCATGTAAATGTACAAAGAAGGCATTGTTAATATTTTAATTGACTTAAAAAGTTCTTTTAGAGAAACTCGTGGGCCAAGCTTGTAGATAGCCCTGACAGCTCTTTTTTGAAGTACAAATATAGATTCAGCCCCAGCAGCTCTTCCCCAGAGGAGTATGCCATATGACATGACGCTATGAAAGTAGCTAAAGTAAACGAGGCGGGCTGTGGCGGTATTTGTTAGTTGACTTACTTTGCGGATAGCATATGCTGCAGAGCTAAGTTTGTTAGAAAGGGTTGTAATGTGTGGTCCCCACTGCAGTTTTGAGTCGACGGTTAATCCTAAGAACACAGTGTCTGCTACTAATTCCAAGTCTTTGCCACCTATGGCTACTCCAGGGTTGACAGAGGGTTTACAAAGAGTGAATTTAATTAATTTAGTTTTTTTTGCGTTAAGTAGTAGATTATTTGAACCAAACCAGCAACTTATACTTACTCTACGAAGCTCGTTTATTTAATAAAAAAAAATGTTTTCTTATCGGTTACCACGCTCAAAAAGTGTAACTTGAATTAATATCAAAGAAAAAGAAATACTGTATAAATAAAATAAATAAATAATTATAATTGCATAAGTTGATACAAAATGCTATGCAATAGCTTTACCGCGGCAGTCCCCGAGTGCCACACGTCTTTTTTATTACTGTTTTTTATTAAGGCTATTTGTTATGATAATTAATTTAATTATTATAATTAATATCATATATGATATACTTCGCGGATGCGTCGAGCTCAGGACAGGGCGCAATGGCGCTCATTAGGGGAAGCCTATGTCCAGCGGTGGACTGCTATATAGGATGATGATGATGATGATGATGATGATTATAATTAATAATTAATTATAACAAATAACATTAATTGTTATGATAATGACTGATATAAACGATTATACTGTTAATCCAGGTTACCAACTGTGTATATTCCAAGTTTCATCCAAATCCGTTCAGTAGTTTTTGCGTGAAAGAGTAACAAACATTCATCCATTCATCCATTCATCCATTCATCCTTTCATCCATCCATCCATACCCCTATACTCACAAACTTTCGCATTTATAATATTAGGAAGCAGGATTTTATTAAAGTATCCAGTGATAGTGCGAGTGGAGCCATGGGCAGAAGCAAGTATCCCACATTTGTAGCAGTGCTAGCTGTGAAAACGGTTTCGAATTGCGCTTGTGTTTGGTGTCATATTCCAAGGGTTGTTCGAAAACTAAACGGATCATTCGGCAAAGTTATCGAAATAAGATCAATACTGATTCAAACTAAAGTTCTGAATTACTCAAGCTTGAATCATCATCTACAGCCTGATTTCACCCACTGCTGGGTATTTGCCTCCTCCATTGGCATTCACCATGGTCCGACGCAAATCTTACCCATGTACGGCTCGTGAATTTGGCAATGTCATCTGCCCATCTAATGCAACCGGACGTCCCACGCTCCTAAAGCCAACCCATCAAGATTAAATACTTAGGTATATATATATAATATATAATAATGCTGGACGTTATTATCACACAGCATCATGTAGCCCCAAACTAAGCAGAGCTTGTATTATGGGAACCGCATGATTGATATACTACACTTATACAAGTTTTTTTTGGAAATACATACTTATCATACATAGAAAACTACCCAGACCCGAGACAAATATCTGCAGAACATGCAAACATTTGTCCCGAGGCGGGAATCCAACCCGCAACCTCCTGCGTCTTAGGCGGACCTTCGCCTACTACGCCACAGAGTCCGTCAATAATAATGTATATTAAATGTATAATAATAATTCATATAAATATATAAATAAATTGCTTTTATAATAATTTGATGTTCGTGAAAATATTATTTATGTATTTTATTTATTACATAACCTCAAATGAAAGCTAAAAGTTTAATTTGTCCATTTGAATTAGTTTTTGGGATCGCAACGAGCTCGGTAATTCCCACTCGATTAGGTAAACATCGATCGCCATTGAAATTCCGAGCATCCGTCGCAATTACTTCAACCAATCAGAGCGCAGATTGTGGAAAATTGGCGTTTTATAACCAATTGCTGTTGTTCTGTGGTCTACTAATGAGATGGCACGTGGAATAATTGGAGCTCCCTGATTGGAGACGGCTGAATTGATTGGCCTATCGGACGTCAACTTCGATAGGACAGTGATTGATTCAACAATAATTACCTGTGGAAACTTACCTGCAAACCTGCATTCATTTTTAATAGAGCTCCACTTTTTATCTTCTCTATTAATACAAAAAAAACTCTATTGCTATCTGTTTGTGGGCTTAGTTCATTTAAACTACCAACGGATTTTGATACAATTTTCACTTTAATTTAGAGAAAATGTTTAGGAAGGTTTATTCTAAGTATAATTCATACATATTAAGTAAGTACAGGATATAGAGTAACTGATGATATGAGGTTTTTGCCATATAAGGTCTGTTAGTTCTAATTAAGTTTCCCCATTATTTCTAATTGTTTATTTATAATTCTCAGCTATTGGCAATTCACCCCTTCGTGTTAGCCTGCTCACGTCATGTTAGTATGGACACGCAAAAAAGTATTTAACCCCTAAATTACGAGTTCCTGTTATATCTAGCCTCGATGACTTTAGGGTTCAACTTTTATTAATAAACGATTATTTCATGAAAAAAAAAATATGCGTCATGTATATGCGTCACACACGGTCAACTGATTCTAAACTAGGCAGAGCCTATACTATGATTACCAGAGATTGATAAACTTTACGAGAAATTGACATACCAGAATATATTAGGATAAAAATCAGTTCAATACAAAAATGTTTGTCGTGGCCGGGAATGCAGCGACCTCAACTAAGAAAGTAGAGCTATTACTAACTGAGCTATATGGCCAGCTATATGTCGTCTATGATATCTAATTTAAATTGAATTCATCATCATCATCATCAACAACCTATAGCAGTCCACTGCTGAACATAGGTTTCCCCCAAAGAATTCCACAAAGAACGGTCTTGAGCCCTCTCCATCCACCGATTACCTGCAATCTTGACGATGTCGTCGGTCCATCTGGTGGGGGTCTCCCTACACTTCGTAAATTGAATTATATAGTTCTATTCATAAGTAGAACAAAAATTCATATAGTTTATTTCCACAATACGGCACATCAGTATACTTCAATACAAAGTAATAAGCTTGTTGCGTGTACGCGGACATCGCGTTTCACGACTAAACTTGTCGACGTAACTTAGAAAATTAGCAAGTTAAAGTGGCAGTGGGCTGGCCATTTCAGCCGAAAAACCGACAGTGCCGACAACCATTTGGTTTAACGAGTTTTTGAGTGGAGACCGCGGCTCAGAAAACGTAGTGTAGGACGCCCTCCGGTCAGGTGTAGCGACGATCTGCGAATAAGCTGGTCGAAGCTGGTAGAAGCTGGAAAGTCGTGCTCAGAACAAGGCAGTAGCAGTCCACTGCTGAACATAGACCTTCCTTAGTAAGCGCTATTGCGCCCCGTCCTCAATATTTGAACCCGTTCCCTTGAATTTTATTATACGAGTAGGTACACATTTTTGACAATTTAGAGCATAATCCTAACTCAACTTGAGTTATGACGTGATTTATAAATTATGTCTTTTTTACATTATCACTCGAACACACCCTCGTTTACTACGTTTATGTACTTTTTCCAATTTTACGCAACGTCGCTTTTTTAGGCTGATATTTTTACACCTTATTTTAGTCACGGTGACAAGGCTACCGGCACGTTGTTACTTTACGGCCGTGTAAAGATACATAATAAAACATAACTTATAATAAAAAGTGTATTGAAACTCAGAATATCTATAGAATTAGCCTGAATCTGCTCTTAAACACACATGATACAAGATACAAGATCATTTATTGGCAACACATGCTTTAACTAAAGACGTAACCATTTTTATACTACTAGGTTAGTTAGCAAATAGGCATACAGTCGTGGTGGTAAGCGATTCCCGTAGTTTATGAACGACTATAGAACCAACAGATACTAAATGCGCGTTGCCGAACCTTTAAAAGTTTTAAAGCTCCCTTTTTGAAAAGCTGGTAGTCTTTGAGAAAAGCCTCATCAGGGATAGGTACCATTCCACAGCTTGTTAAGTATGTATTTTGCATAGTAACCGGATAATTTGCTTTTACCATTTTAGTCTGTTAATTCTTTCCTATTTTTCCTTCCTTCCTCCTATGAAATGTGAACTACGGGAAATGTATGTTTGTTCCTATTTCACTCTACAACTACTGAATGGATTGAGACAAAAACTATTTATTTATTTCGAATCTATCCAGCCGGTAACACTCACTAGTTTAAAACAGTTATAGAACCATAACAGCATAGCCAAAGCAATGTTATAATTATACATTTAACATTAAATAACCTTAACGACACATTAAAAGGTACCTTAAAACCATATGTACCTAGGTAGCTACTAATGTATTGTCTGATAATATTATGTAGTTCTACATCAGGAATAACATGATAGGCTACTTTATCAATCTATCTATGTATTCAGGTGGTAACATGTACTGTTGAGTAAAAGCCTCTTCTCTATCACACCAGTGGCCATCTTTTCCCAGCTGGATCCATAGCTCTCCTTCTTCTTATCTTCAGACCATCGGGCAAGTGGTCTTTCTCGAAGCTGTGTGAAGTCGTCTGTGTAGAAGATTTTTCCTGCTGCACCTCAAATCCTTTCTAAATAAAATTAAAAATAATAGGTTTTTTAGGATTTGCGTTGATTTCCAGTCAGATATACAGCTTCATTACAATTTTATATGTTAAGCGGAAGTGAAAACCCAAAGTTGAAAAGAAAAAACAAATACTTACAAAGGCAAATACAAATACAAAGGCTAAACCAGTAAAAAACTTGACAGTCAGCCTGATCTGGGTACACAGGCGAATAAAATAAATTCATAATTACGTACCTTACTGTTGAGCAAGGATTACGATGTTAGAGCGTTAAATTTTTGCTTGTTTTGTGGTTTTTTACTGCTAAATTTGCTCTTCGTTAAAACGTATACGGGTAGTCTTGGCAAAGACAGTGGAATCTCAGTGGTTTTTGTTGCTATAATATTTACAGTTTTTTTTTTTATGTAAAACTTTTAATTAGTAAATAAATAAAATAACCTGTACCTTATTAACACAGGGACACATGGTGTTCAGCTGGGTAATCACCCAGTTTTACGAAGTTATCACAATAACCTCGTTGGCTGAATGAGTGATTACCTGTCTGAGGAGCAATAGGTTGCAGTTTCAATACTTATTGCTAATGTGATCTGCAAATATTTGTCTCGGGTCAGTTTTGTATTCCCACGGTGTCTTGATACCCACGACACAGGACTCAGGGCAGAACCCTAGTGTGTGGTCGAGACTGTTAGATAATATATTGTGTAATGTGATCTAAAAAATTACTCATCGTCTTCTTCGAAGAAGCGCTTGTGGCAACACTCCACCCGACCTGTACTTGGATGGGTTGGCACGTCAATATATTGGTCCCGGCTTTTTCAGTCGTTAAGCATGGCCGGAGGCCTTCGGGCGGCCTAAAAACTCCGACACCAAAGTTGGCTACTATAACTACTCATACGAAAAAGAAGAAAGAAGATTTATCACTCATCGTCTTCTGCGAAGAAGCGCTCGTGGCCACACTCCGCCAGATCTGTACGGTCATGGCTTATAGATCTAAGCGCTTTCGGAAGGCACGTTAAGATATTAGTCCCGGCTTATTCCGTCGCTAAGCCATGGCGGAGGCCTTCGGGCGGCCTAAAAACTCCGACACCAAAGTTAGTCACTAGCTCATACGAAGAAGAGCAGAAGATCGTTTCCTTTTAATTCTGTTTTTATAAATTCGGCTTAAACATAAAACAGTAATTTCAGATTCCCAGTTCTCCATATTTCATTGTACCGTCTCAAATTTATTATGACTATAAACTCTGATCTACGATCCCGGCACGGAAATTTAACAAGTTTCAAGTCTTTCAATTTTAATCTGCTGATAGTAACTTTGAAGGAGAATACTTTGTTATAACTTTGTATTAGCTTTGTACTCTCAAGAAAAATATGTCTCCTTATTTTAATTTGTGTTTTTGATAACTTTATAATTATTCTTTCATCACAGTCCTAAGTACACTATGTTAATCGAGGGTTTGGATAAAACTTGGAATATACATAGCTTGTGATCTGGATTATTTATAAATGACATAATTAGATGTCTCTCCCGTATCGGCTTTACAGGCCATAATTGCATGTATCGAACCTTGAAGGACGCTGATTTAATCATCTTTTATAGATGTAAAAGGCCTGCACTAATGATAATGACCTGGATACACATAGACTACTTTTTATCCGGGTACTACGCGAGCGTAGCCGCTGGCGTAAGATAGTTAACATTGAGAACAGATTCGGTGTTTAAAATGAGGTTCACTTCTGGCGCACTGCTAACTATCCATATCTGATTAATATTCCACATATCAGGACTAAGCGCTTCCAACAATGTATTAAGCGCACTGCAAAAATTTTGAATCAGCAGCTAGCGTCTGTTTTTCCATTGGCTTACGACCCTAACTGCTTCAAAAATGAAGGATAATAGGCATCACCTGGGAAAGGTTGCTCCATTGTCAACCTTTGCATAAGCAAGCCTCGAATGCAAGAATTGATTTGGTATGCGTATCCAATCAGGCTTGCTGAATGTCACGTGGAATGTGACGTGCGTTCATATATTGGCAAGCCTGATTGGATACACATGTCAATCGCGCGGCAAACTCGCGCGATAACGCCCATCTGGGCAGAATTAACCGACCGCAGAGAAAAGTACCTACCTTTTTACATTTATATAAGTAGTTCTATAGAAGACATGCATGGTAGTGCTTTTGACATTTAGCCTAGCTAATCAGGACCTACCTTTATCTGACCGACCCACTTTAGCCGTAGAATATGCTCTGAAATATAACATAAGCCGTCCAAAATTGAGCTATGTTTCCCGTAGGATAGGCTGAAAAAAATCTGACATCAATTTTAATTTAGTCAATGGCTTATTCTCATTACTTGATAAAGCAGTAACAACGTGCAAAACTATAATATAATCACGAAATGGCAAATCCTGGTATTGTTCTTTTCACAACTGATTAGCACGCGATGACGCGGTTCACGTGCAGAATACCTGCCGTTTCAAGGTTGGGTGAAGGTTTGATCAATTATATTTTTATAGGAATTTGCAATAGTATTTTTTTATCTAAGTAGAGACTTTATCCCCATAGTTGCATCTAAACAATAAGTACCTAGTAGTTTTTTATAAGATTAAAGATATTTATTTGCATACATAACTAAGTGTTTCAGTAGGTAATGATCCTCATGCTTAACCTATATTATTTTACATTTTATGAGCCTATCTATATTGTCGTTGTAGTGATGCAATTCTCTCCATTTTGCTCTTTCTATTGCGGTCTCTTTTACTTCCTTTTACGACAAGATGGCAACCTTTTATTTGTTCCTTATTCTTGGTCTTCCTCTTCTACGCTTTCCTTCTACCTTTTCCACGATAATGTTTCTAATGAAGCTGTCATGCTGTATTTTTACTTTTCCCCTTCTGTTTTGTATGGATTCAATGAAGACCCTATATTCATCCATTCGTTTTAGAATTTCCTCGTCAGTCATCTTCTGAGTTTGACTGATAAATATATTGTACTAAAGCTCATGTAGGTACTTAATAAAACGTGGTTGCCGTTTTGGAAGCTTCAAATCGTATACTTAAAAAATATAAAATAAATTAGGTAGGTATACGGTTCAGGATTAGGATCGCGAAGTAATTAAAGCTGTAATTGCTAATTACAGTTCGCCGTTACAACAAACAAAAAAAGATAAGCGCTCGTGGCGTGGCTTACTTCGGTGTTCTATGTAGTTTATTTATATTCTAAAATTATTACTTAAGCGCTACCTACCTACCTATCTACTTATTCTTTCATTCCCGATGCTCGTGTCTTCACACTTCGGATTCGGTCGCGCCTGAAAACCAGCGCTGCACCATTCCTACGTAGGTTTCGAGCAGCACATGCTGAGACGGGACCATTTCGACCCCACGCAATGCGAATTAATACTTAGTGTCCATTTTTAAACTTTTTGTGTTTTTTTATATGCTTTTGTGTTTGTGTACCTTCTACTTTTAACCAACCAACTCTGTACCTACCTACCTACATATTCTGTGTGCATTGTGGGTCGAATAAATGAATTTTCTTTCTTTCTTTCTATTCTTAGTAGATCATCTCAGTTATGCAACACTCGGCCCGGTCACAACTTGGATGGATGACCGTTTAATGCATTGAGATCTGAGCGATTCCGTGCTTCGGAAGGCACGTTAAGATCTTAAAGACTGACCCGGGGTCAGTCGTTAAGCCATGTCGGAGGCCATAAAACTCTGACACCAGGTAGCCACTGGCTCATACGTAGAAGGTAGGACAAAAAATAAATCATCACATAAACATCAGACGATAGAACTGTAAGATTTCCTTCAAGTTCATCATCATAAAGTGAGCAACAGAACAAAAAACCCTTTTAAATTCGACTCCAAATGAGCGAATAAAACATGGCGTTTCCCCTAAAAGGGCGCGTTTGTTCATTGGATAGGCCTCGATGGAGTTGTACCGTACTTTATTGAAAGAAAGCTACACGTCCCTAAACTTGTATATTTACGGGGCAAACGAATCTTTGGGGTAACATTACCTTTGAATCGAATACCTCTAAAAGGTAGAAATATGGTCAGTTTGGGGGATTTTGTGATTATTTCGATACCCGTCACTTGGTCACTAAGAAACGACCTGGATGTTGGCATAATATTTTGAAGTCATTCCTATCATGTAATGATGGATGCGTCGAGCTCAGGGCGGGGTGCAATGGCGCTCATTAAGGGAGGCCTATGTCCATCAGTGGACTTATATAGGCTGGTGATGATGATGTCTATCATTGGGATCCTTTCATTATCATCATCAGCCTGTAGCAATCCATTGCCAAACATTGACCTCCCAAATTGCACCACTTCGTGGTATTATTCTGAATTTTACTTTCTATTCGGTTCTCATTTCATTAATGTACAAAAGCTTTTGAGTACACATTGTCTGTTATATTCACCAACTCTCTTTTCAACCAAAGCTTTGTCTTTTTAAAGAAAAATAAAACTAAATAAAACTCAACTCTATACGGCACTCTTTAACGTTGAAGGTCCCTGAACCACTAAATTCCACTTAATTACTTTTATGGCTTGCTAACTACTAATTTGGCTTTTAGTGCTCTTGAGATAAAGCTTACATTTACTTGATATTGAAGGAAAGAACGAGGTGCTGTGAAAAGGCATGAGTCTACATTCGCGATCAGATGAAGCGGGATTTCAGAATTTCTACTCATTTGAGATTTTCTCTACTCAGCTTGATTAAAATCGGCTTCCTTGGTTACATTCTTTCAAAAAGAGCTTAGTCGTAGAAAGAATTTTATTTTTAACTCCAATTTTTTTTAATTAAAAATGTTGTTCTATAGGGAAATATACTTTTGCAAAGACCTCTATCTAGAAATGTGGATAAACGAAATCTATTGATGGAAACACTTCATGTAGTTTGTTTTCTCTTTTTGGTGTCAGTTATTTCGTTTGACGGCTGATAGAAGTGAGTGGAAGAAAAAAAACATGTTGTGCCGACCCCACCTAAAATGGGACAAGGGGAGGAAAATGATGATGGTTTTATTTCGTCCCCTGGGTCTTTTGTGCCTTGGTGCATCTACTATAAAAAAAACGTCCTATTCCTAACAGTTCTATAAACCTCAAATAGCTAACATGGCGTTAAAATATAACGTCAACTCTTTTTAATTAACAGACTTCAAAAAGGAGGAGGTTCTCAATTTGTTGGAACCTCATTTTAAGATTTTTTTATGTATGTTCGTTCACCAATATCTCTTTCAATTGTAAACCGGTTTTTTAATTAGTATTTTTTGTTTAAAAGAGTATACTTTACATTTGGTCCCATATAAGTTTTATTCCTGAGGGATTGGTACTTTTCCCGGAAAACTCAAAAAACCTCATCCTCACTTGTAATTTTGGCCCTATGATCACCAATATATCCGTCAATTGTGAAACGATTTTCAAGAAATTATTTATTTGAAGTCGGTTTATTTTTAAAAAAAGTCCTACTTGTTACATTTAACAAGGACAAGCTTATTTTATCGAGCGTTATAAAATGACATTTGGTTATGAATAAGGGGGTTAATGTATAAAGAAATTGGGTAGAAGTATAATGCCTACTATTTCTACCCTGTTATCTTCTACATGGTTTTATACGTCTATGAAGCTTCTATGAACCTTTATAGTGAAATGACAGAGACGAAATACAATGACAAAACGAAATAACTGCATGAGCTTTTTCCATCGATAGATTTTGATTTTGTCCACATTTAGGAATTCTATAGAGATAGCGTTGCAATACTTTTCTTTATACTGTGTTATAAACTTATAAGTTTCCTTAATAACAATAAAAAAAACACGTTTCTTACAATTTTGTTATATTAAAGTAGTAAGTAGAAATGTTATAAGCCCCTTAGAAAAAACAAGTGTTACTATGTAGTTATGTAAATTGTTTTTTTATAATTTGGTGGAAAATATTAAAACAATTGTGTATTTTTAATGCTGTTTATTTATTCTAGAATAATTTAAATAAATAATATTTTACAAACATTGTATTAGTGTGAAGTGAATCTAAAACTAGGAAATAACAAAATTTTACGAATAAAATTAATAAGTTTAAAAACTTTACAATATTGGTACTGTTTTTACGGAATGATAAGCCAAATATCCAAATTGTTTTGGAACAACTAACAAGATCCTTCAAATTAAATTTGCCCAAGTTTAATTTGAAAGAAATTATAATTTTCTGTAAAGACGATAAAGCTTTGGAAAAGCTTAATAAGAAAGTATGACTTGAATATGTAATTTAGGATGAGACAATTTTTAAGTTTTAATCAATTTCTATAACACTAACGCGATCTGTTTCATTTGAATCTATAAAAAAAGGATGAAAATATAGTTGTTGATAAAAAGTACGTAAAGTTTTTAGAACATTTAGCATAAATACTTAGTAAATATTAACAATTCAAATCAGTCATCCAAAAAAGTCTAAAATCCATCGTTATACGCCATACATAGTTGAAATCTTTAGAAACCGTTCACCTTACCCTTGCTTCAAGGTCTTCAAATCCTCTCTGTACTTCCTGGAGTATTCCCCTTTAGGGTCGTACATCTTAACCAGTTTGTCCCAAACGTAGGGTTCTTCATTCACCATGTACTTGACGACTTTACGAACCCCCTTATGCTGTGCGTCGGTGCACCGCTTGCAGCCGGTTTGAAGGGCATCGGTGATATGCGCTGACAAGAGATGAAAAATTATTTAACTAAATTTGTAATAAATAAAAATAAACTGCCCATCGCTCAGGGTGTAAAAGGTTCAAACCTCCGGCTTTAAAGCTCAAGCCAACCTAACCTGCTCGTGGTATACTCTGCTGTATAACAAACGAGGCTCTGGCGGCCCGCTGACTGCGGCAGAGCTTATCCTAACCTCAGTTAAATCCCCTGGTCGCCGACGGGCAGTAGCGGTCGTCTACTGCACTAAAACATCAAATACCCTCGAGAGCAATGAATCCGGGTCACTCAAAGAATCCAAAAAATCTCGGAAAATAAGAATGCTAGGTTAATGCAATAAATTGTATTTAATAGACAATTTAATACTCCTTAAATGAAAGTATTAAAACTTCTTAGTTATTGTAAAGTTATATCATAAAAAAATCAAATTTGAAAAGGGAACACTGTCGAAGATGGAACTACGAAATTACAGGATTTGTTTTTGCTTTTGTTTGTAATCTGTCATTTATGTTGGTACATAAACCAGGTTGATAGTGCTCAATATTCATTATTCAAGCTGAAATCATGTCGCTTACACTTGAAGAATGCACCAGAATACTTACATTGGTGGAAACCGGCCGGAGTCAGCGTGATACAGCCAGGACTGTCGGTGTGTCGCTGTCAACAGTACAAAGAGTTCTCCGACGTTACGAAGAAACTGGTTCTAACCTACGCAGACCAGGAACGGGTAGAACTAGGTGTACCACAGCACGAGAAGACCGATACTTGGTGAACACCATGCTTCGAAATCGCTTTCTCACAGGAACTAAACTCACAAATCAGTTTCGACGCCTCGGAGGAAGTAACCCAAGTGCATGGACAGTAAGACGTCGGCTTGCTGAATCTAACTTAAAACCCCTTAGACCTGCAAACGGCCCTAAACTGGAGCGTGGCCATCGTATTTCAAGACTAAGATATGCCCAGAACCACGTAAATTGGAGTATTGAAGATTGGTCGAAAGTTATGTTCTCCGACGAATCAAAATTTATGCGCTACAAGCACGATGGAAGACACAGAGTGTATAGAAGACCAGGGGAAAGATTCAAGCAAGCATGCATCGAAGAAAAAGTAGCCTACGGTGGTGGGTCTGTACTTGTGTGGGCCGGAATTTCCTCTGAAAGTCGCACAGAGCTGGTGATCATAGAAAACGGCTCTTTAACTAGCGTAAGATATGTGGAAGAAATCCTCAACGAACACGTTGGTCCATTTATGGTCAATTTGGGTGAGGATGCTATATTTATGCATGACAATGCCCAACCTCATACAGGTAGGATTGTGAATGACTACCTTCAAGAGATGAACATTACTTGTATGGAGTGGCCAGCGCGCAGCCCGGATATCAACCCGATCGAGCATGCTTGGGACGAGCTAGGAAGATGCGTAAAACAACGAAACCCTCCCCCAATCACGCTTCCTGAGCTCAAAATTGCTCTCACAGAGGAATGGGAGAATATTCCCCAAAATCGTATAAGGAACTTGGTGTACAGCATGCCAAACCACGTAAACGCAGTAATGGAAGCACGAGGAGGTAATACAAAGTATTGAAATTCAAGAAAATCGTCATAAAGTTCAAAAATTTCATGTTTCCTATTTTTGTTTTAAGGAGAGATCAGCAGTTTTTTTTCTTTATGTAATTTTGTGTAAATAAAATGTATGGTGACTCATATTTTTTTAACTTTCATTTAAGGAGTATTAAATTGTCTATTAAATACAATTTATTGCATTAACCTAGCATTCTTACTTTCCGAGATTTTTTGGATTCTTTGAGTGACCCGGATTCATTGCTCTCGAGTGTATTATACTTACTTTTCAAGTAACGTCCCTCAGCCGTACACTTGCCGGAACCATCAAGGCACCTCATGTAAGCCGACGTCAGCCTCTTGTTGTTCAGGATCTCGTCAATGTTCATGCCGTCATACCGGTCTGTGTATTTCTCCTCCTCCTGTCTCCTCGGCCCGCGCTGGCAGTACGCACAAGATAGGGAGACCAAGATGACTGCTAGTAAGAGCTTCATGCTGGAAAAAAATATTTATAATTATTTATTTATTTATTTAGAAACAACATAACATTATAACAGGTTTTTCTTAACCCTAAAGTGATGGTATATGTAATTAGATAGGTATATAATTAAGATATGTAGTTACTCGGTAGTAATCAATCTAAACATTTGGTATCTATAACTACTTGTGCTATTTGTAGGAGTCTCCTTACCCTTCCAAGGGTAAGGTGAACGGTGAGAAGATTTGTATTTTTGTGTGCGAGAAAAGATAAAAAATCAGATGTCCACCCGTGCGAAGCCGGGACGGACCGCTAGTTAATTATAAAACTAATCACATTGCGCTCGCGTGGGCAGCAAACAACTATGTGTAATTTTTTTATGATACTTGAAGATGGAACAAGCTCATGGGCCACCTGATGTTAACTGGTAACTATCACGAAGCATTGCATCGTAGATCACATGTTTTTCGAACGTGCTATACGATGCAACGCCCTGCGTCCATCAACTTGAGGCATGATGATGATAAGCCTTTTGTGCCTGTAATTTCACCGGCACCCACACCCTTCAAACCAAAACACAGCAATGCTGCTGCACGGGAGAAATAGGCATGTTGGCAGAACTTCCCCGGACGAGCCATCCACAAATAATTTTACTGCTACTAACCACTAAATTAGCACACAGGCTCACGGTCCACTTGATAGCAAGCGGTTCCCGTACTCTAAGGACGCCTGTAACATCAAGCGCTTTTAACAGCATCCTTTTAAAACACCCTGTTTGATACGCTGCATTATAAGCATTAAAGGTTATAAACTATCTATATTCTAAGACTCATACCAATCCGCTTGTTATGGAGTTGATTGGGAACAATTGAATGACTTCAATACTAGTTCCCGCCCGCGTCTTCGCTCGCGTAGTACCCGGATAAATTGGAGCTTATACCTTATTCAGGTTATTAACTATGTATATTCCAAATTCATGTTTTTTTTTAATTACAGGTAAGTTCCACATGACCCTGCCGAAATGAGTGTGCCAGCAGAAGTTCATAGTTCGAGACAAAATAGAATTGGTGAGGATTTTCAGCAAAAAAATAGAATTCTCTGCGGGACCTAGGCCTCCGTAAACAAGAAGGGGGGACATAATCTTCACGTTGGGCATGCGATTTCATATGCAGCTAAAATAGCATTAAAATATGTCACCTCTTTTTATTTACATTTAAATGACAGGAATCAGGGAATTCTAGCTTACTTAATCGAGCCGTTATAAAATAACATTTGGTCATCGAGATACTTATACTCTAGAGTAGAAAATGTGGAAAAAAAAGCGCGGCCTTTGAACACTTTCCAAGCGACATAAAAAGTGCTGGCATTTGGCATTTTGAAGTTTATATAAGTCATACACGCTTGGACGCTTGTTAACGCTTGTTAAATTTCACTAGAAGACTGTCACTCTATAGTGTTCTATATAATTATGTCATTTCATTTGGTTATAAGTTAGGGGGTTAGTCTCTAGCTATTCACAACTTACTTGTTATAATCACAATTTAATCAAATCACCGAGTACTGAAGAAAGATAAAAACTGAATGATAATCTAAATCTAGAAGCCGTTGCTTTTATACAATTCTGAATCACTTTCAGTCGAAGGTAATATTTTTTACAATCGACTTTCCTCGTAAAAGATCTTTATTTTAGCAAGGATTTTACCGTAATTGGAATGATCACGGTCGATTTTGAGTTAGTATTAGAAATAGATTGAATTACCATAGGGCGTGAATAAATAGAAGGTGCCTAGAATAACAATCATGCTTTATGAACATCGAGAAATTTATACTCTAGAGTGGAAAACGTGGATAAAAAGTGTATGCATCAAAACTCCGCGCACGTCTGTCAATTGCCCGGTCTTTGAACACTTTTCAAGCAAAATAAGGTCTAAATTAGTATGAATTTGGCATTTTGAAGTTTATTTATGTCAAACACGCTTGTACGATTTTTTTTAGATTTTTGTACTGTCACTCTATAGCGTTCTAATTATCTCGATATTTATGAAGGAATAATTTGTAGAACTTAATCATCTTCTAATATATAAAATCGTTTTAGTTATTATATAAACACAGACTTATTCACTTTAGCATTTCAAGTGAAATATCGCTTCAGCCTCTCCCTTACTCGTAAGTGAGTACTAAAAAGTTTTTAGAAGTCTCAAAGAATCGAAGAACCCTATGTCCAGTAGTGGACATGTAAAGACTGATGATGATGATGACATGATCCCAGTGGATCAGGCAAATAATAATTATTCATTTATGTAATTACCTATACCTTGTCGTAAAATCTTTCACGACTGAAACCGTGAGAAATGTTTATGCAAAAGCAAAATAATGATTATCCTTCGTGAATAAACGCAATCGCGTTTAAAAGAAAGGTCTAATGAATTAAGTTAATTAGCTTCATTGTTAGAGAAAAACTGTTGCAAGAAATTGCGGGAAAGTTTGTTTCTGATGATTCATTGTATTAGCGTCTAAGTTTTACTTGCTTACTACTTTGGTTAGCCTGAGGACGTGAAACATGTACTTATGTCATACTAGCTTCCGCCCGCGGCTTCGCTCGCGTGGTACCGGGATAAAAAGTAGCCTATGTGTTAATCCAAGTCACAAACTATGTATATTACAAGATTCATCCAAATCCGTTCAGTAGTTTTTGCGTGAAAGAGTAACAAACATTCATCCATTGATCCATACTGACAAACTTTGTAAGTAGGATTCTTTATTTCGGCCTATGTATCACATTAGTGTTAGTGTGGTTGTTGTATGTTTGTTTCAACTCAACTACGGAGTTGATGACTGAATGGATTTGGACGAAACTTCGAATATACTTAACTAGCTTCTTTCCGCGGCTTCGCTCGCGTGGTACCGAGATAATATGTAGCTTATGTGTTAATCCACAAGTCACAAGTTTCGTCCAAATCCGTTTAGCAGTTTTTACGTGGAAGAGTAACAAACATTCATCCATTCATCCATTCATACATCCTTACATCCATACTCACAAGCTTTCGAATTTATAATATTAGTAGGAAGTAGGATAGCTTAGGAAGTAGGATTTGCGACCTGGATTAACACATAGGCTTTTATCCGGGTACCACACGACCGAAGCCGCGGGCTGAAGCTTTAAGCTATAAGCTATTATACAGAGTGTCAACATAAATAAGTTTCCTAAAGATATCACATTCGAGCTCGCAAAAATAAATTATTGATACGACGCTGTTCGTAATTTATTCGGCCAAGATCCGCAGGGATCACATCTCACATCTTTGGCCTTGAACTGAAAAAGTACTTATGTGTAGTTTTTGGAATGTTTTTACGTGCGATTTTTCTGCTTCGTCCCTTTTTTCATTTCATGTGGTCGGGCCTTTTAGTTCTTCGTTATGTTTTTTGTCTGATAGATTTTTTTCTAAGTCTTCTGAACTTCATTGAATATTTCTATAGGGTGTACTCATCACTTATCAAATCTTAAGTATGTGTATCAAATGAAAGAAGTAGGTATTCACTAACTTTATCCGCTATAGTATGGCGACTCAATATCAGAAACATCTTGTATATTAGAAAAATAAATAAAAACTCTGAGAGAAAAACATAATTTTTACATGTTGTCGTTTGTTCCCAAACTAGGCAGAGCCTGTACCTACTATAGGTAGCAGAGATTTAAAAACTTACATAAATACTTATAAAACTTTTCATACTCTTATTATTAAAAGTAATTATGTACTTATGTGGGTTAACCATAAACTGTATGTTGTGTCTTTGTTGTAAATAATCGTGTTTGTCTATGTCTATGTCTAAAATACCAAGCCATATAACAAACATTTATGTGCACAGCACAAATGTTTGTTCTAGGTGAGGATCGAACTCGCAACCTACCGTAGAAGGCAGAGTTACATACACAAGTTAAGAACTTAGCTGTGAGGCCACGCAATGTACAAGACAAGAAAATCCACATTGTAACTAGATCCAGCTAAACCAATACTCTAAACCAAGACGAGTTAGCTAAAAGCTAACTTCCCGTAACTTGTTTTAAAGCAACTTCCCACTAGTTCTGTGCAAGTGTCTTTGAATGTGTAATTAAACTCTAAGTCACGGGGAAAGTTTTGCGTCCCTACAAATGTCGTTTAGATCACGCTGTAATAATTTAAGCAAAAGCAAAGTATTTCTATCAGTGTGTAGCTCAAATAATTAGCAAGCTGAAGTGGCAGTGGGGGCCATATCTGCCGAAGAACCGATAACCCCTGGGGTAAGCGAGTTCTTGGAGACTGCGGCTCGGCAAATGTAATGTTGGATGCTCTCCGGTATGATGGGGTGACGATCTGTTAAAGGCTGCTGGTACAAGTAACACTAGAGCTGATCGTTATTGCGTAGAAATCAAAAGCAAGGGGAAATCATATGGGAGCTAGGCGAGAGGCCCATGCGCAGAAGTTTGGTTCAGCGCTACACTTACAGCGTGGACAGGGCGCAATGGCGCGTAATGGGGGAGGCCTATGTCCAGCAGTGGACTGCTTAAGGCTGATGATGATGATCATATTTCTATCAGGATCGTAGCAAGTGGATGGAAATGCCTACCTTCTGGAAAATAGGCGTGACTCAGAGCCACAATTATAACTTGGCGCACCAGAAATTAGGCATCTGTCAGCGCAGCGAATTTAGTTCCTAAAAGTTCTATTGCGCAGCAAAAAGCTAAGTTCAGGTGCAACTGTAGCTATAAACACGTTATGTCGGTACCACAGAATACAGAGAGGAACTTAAAGTCTATTTTTCACCCGGCCACCACGCGAACAGAGGGCCTACTACAATTCACCGAAGTACGAAATTTCGTGTTTCATGCGATTGATCGATTTTTTTACTGTCAACTTGACCTGTCTCAGCGGCTGCAAGAACTTAAACTTAGTATTACGGAGTCCTCGAAACCCACATCGGGATATTCCTTTGCTGACATGGTCAGAAAAGGAACGAACAACTTTATTAAGCCGACTAATGTGAGTTCAGTGGCCATTTATCCTAATGACAAATTAAAGTCAAGCGAGGACACAAAATCACTTGTACAAAAAATTATCTGCCCTGAGCAATTGAAGCTTCACGTTAGAGGTCTGCGTAAGACAAGGAACGGAGGTGTCATCATCAGCACTGACTCTAAGAATGACATCGAAAAGCTCAAACAATCGGTGGAGCTAACAAAATCCGGCCTGATAGTTGACGAGCCGCAAAAACGAAAACCTAGAGTCGTGGTTGTAGGAGTCCCCTCAGCGATGGATGAAAAAGAAGTCTTCACCTGCTTATACCATCAAAATCTGGCTGAAACGCTTCAAGATTGCAATCTTGATAAATTTTTGAGCTCCATAAAGTTAAGCCATAAATCAGGCAAAAAAAACACAGAGTCCTGCAATTATGTTATAGAAGTGCCTGCATTAATACGCAAAGCCTTGATTTCAAAGGATCGAGTATATGTGAACTGGTCATCTTGCCCTGTAAGGGACTTTACTTTGGTCACACGCTGTTACAAGTGCCAACAGTACGGTCACGCGGCTAAGACGTGTCGGGAGACCACATACACCTGCGGCCACTGTGCCGGTCAAGGCCATACGATCAAAGAATGCACGAAGAAAGCAGATGAACCAATTTGCGCAACTTGCTCGCACTTCAAAAAGCCCTGTAAGCATAATACGGGTGCGGCTGACTGCCCCGCGAAAATAATGGCAGAAAAAAGGTACTTAAATTCCATAGATTATGAAGGCGCCTAAGAGCGCCGTTTAATTAGAAATACTATTTGATCTTTTTATTTATTTTCACAATGATTAATGATTTAATCAATGATTTGGATAACTTCTCTGTATCAGAGTCTAAAATCTGTGAAGTTGAACAGTGCAAACAATATCTATCCTCTTACAAAAACCCACTAACCATTCTTACTCAAAACATACGTAGTATTTATAAAAACTTTGACAATTTTTGTACTTTTCAACAAAGATTAAACAATAACTGTGACATTTTCGTGTTCACGGAATGTTGGCTCAACAAACAATACGACTTGCCACCAATGCCAGGATATTGTATGTATAGTAGTAATATAAACTACAACCAAAATGATGGGGTGATAGTTTACGCAAGGAACCATCTTAAGGTATCTGTAGAGGAACCAAATATTCATGACTGCAACAGACTTTTAATTAAAATCGGTTCAGAATTTGCGATACTAGCTTTATACAGACCCCCCTCTTTTAGAAACTTAAGTAATTTTACGGATTCTCTGAACAATACTTTACAAAACTTGTCATCCTATAATAAAATAATTTTAATTGGGGATATTAACATAAATATTCTTCCAGAGAGTAGCGATCCCGCTGCCCAGGAATTTCTCAACCTATGTTCCTTTCATGGCTTACTTCCCGCGCACACACTTCCTACACATCAAAGTGGTTCTTGTTTGGACCACATCATGCTTAAATCGAGTTTCCCATCTATGACACTCATTATTAACTCGTCGATAACCGATCATAATGCTGCCCTATTAACCTTAAATTGTAAATTACCTAAAATAAATAACGCTCGCACAATTACTAAATTAAATATGCATAAACTTGAAGAAGATTTGCGTAACATAGACTTTGGCCCAGTTTACGATTCAGCTGACCCGCAGTTTTGCATGTCGTTTGTTATAAATAATGTACAACACGCAATTAAAATAAACTCTTATACTGTTCGCTTGAATAATAAAAATTATAACATTAAACCATGGATAACAGCAGGACTCATTCGATGCATGAAACATAGAGATAGACTACATAAAATAGCCAAATCTAATCCAAAAAATTCAACGTTGCAATTATCGTACAAACGATATCGCAATTTTTGTAATGATCTTCTTAGAAAAATAAAGATCAACTATGACAAAATTGAACTGGAAAAGGCTGGAACAAATAGCAAAAAAATTTGGCAATGTATTAAAAATGTTGCACTTACCGCGAAACATCATGAGTCATGACTCATCTTTATGTTTATTACAAACTAACTCATCACAGCTGGCATGTGCTAACGCAGCAAATAATTTCTTTGTAAACATCGGTAAATGTTTAGCGGGAAAAGTTCAAGGTTATTCACAGGAGCTTACTAGCACGCTTTCTACATGTAGCACAATAACAACTTCCTTTGTGTTATTAGATACGGATGAAACCGAGGTAGAAATGATAATTATGGGTCTAAAAGATGACTGTGCCGTTGGATGGGATAATATATCCACGAAAATAATAAAACAATTCAGGCAATTTTTAATCAGTCCGCTTACTCATATTTTCAACAAATGCTTACACACAGGAATTTTTCCAAAGTGCCTAAAAAAGCTGTGGTTGTACCAGTGTATAAATCTGGTTGTAAAGATGAGGTAACTAATTACAGACCGATTTCCTTACTTCCTGCGATGTCCAAAATATTAGAAAAAATTATAAATAAAAGATTGATGAAATATTTGGATGATAAAATGATTTTGTCAAATACGCAGTTTGGATTTAGACCCAAAATGTCAACTGCAGATGCTGCTCATCAATTGACTAACTATCTAGCACAAAAACTTGACGAAGGTAACCACACTATAGGAATCTTTTTGGACCTCGCTAAAGCCTTCGCCACTGTCTCCACCCCAATTCTATTGCACAAGCTTGAAACCATAGGTATAAGAGGCACTCAGCTAAAACTTCTAAAAAGCTATCTAGAAGAACGCACGCAATGCGTTAGAATTGGTAATGTTCTCAGTGATGATCTGAATAACACAACTTTTGGAGTTCCACAAGGAAGTATATTAGGGCCAACTCTGTTCTTAATTTATTTAAATGACCTCTGTAATTTATCTCTAAGCCATGGCATTATCATATCCTATGCTGATGATACTGCTCTGTTGTTTTCGGCTTTATCTGAAACAGAAGTCTACAAGCATGCGCAATTCGGATTCAATATTGTAAATAATTGGCTTCAGGAAAACCTGCTAACACTAAACACCGATAAAACAAATTATATAAAATTTTCGATGCGCAAAATAAAGTCAACTGAAAGTTCACCAAAATTGTATGCCCACTATTGTAAAGTCCCCACTGACAACCAATGTACGTGTCCCGTCATTAAAAGGTCAAATAAAATAAAATTCCTTGGGCTTTTATTAGATGAAACTCTTTCTTTCAAACATCATATAGAAACTTTAAATAATAGAATTCGTAAGTTAATATTTGTGTTCAAGAAGTTACGTTATATTGCGGATCTGAAAATAATTAAACAAGTTTACTTTGCACTATGCCAATCAATTATAACTTATTGTATAACAACATGGGGTGGAGCTGGTAAAACTTTACTACTTACAACAGAGAGAGCTCAAAGAGCAATTCTCAAAGTGGCCACTTGCCGTCCTTTCATGTCTCCAACTAGTCTTTTATACGAATCTTGTGGAGTTTTAACAGTTAGGCAGCTATTCATAATGAGTATAGTACTAAAACAGCACGCAGCCCTTCCTTACAGCACTGAGCTTACTAATAAAAGACGGAAAGATATAGTTTGCCCCAAACAATCAGGGTCATACTCGTTTACATCTAAATTTTATATGTTCCTTGGTCCGCTCCTGTATAATAGACTGAATGCTTTAGCTAATATATATCCCCTTAATTACTACAATTGCAAGAAACTCCTTAAGGATGTCCTGCAAAAAATGTCCTACGATGATACAGAGAAATTATTAACTGTGCTAAAATAAGTTATAACTATAACGTATAATCTGTTTAATTTATTTTAAGTTAAGTTTAAGTTATATAAGATTTCTCAAATACTACCTACGTCATTAGAGACTGTTATTTTGATTTAATTTTAATTCACTATGATGTACATACCTATTAAATATTTAGTCGTACCTTAGTAATAAAATGCAGTAGCTTATTATTTTGTTTGATATTATTTTATTTTAATCTCATATTTTATTTCCTATGTTCTATTTGTTAGCTCTCTTCGCCTGAAACACAGGATTACCTAGTTCAGGCTCTTGTTTTTATTATACCTATGTTTAATTAAGATTTCTGTACCTTTTAATATTTTTATGTTACCAATTTAAGAAATTTTTGAATAAATTATTTTATTATTATTTAATTCCAATAGTTCAGTCGTATGTTTTGTGAAATAGGGTGCGCAATTTTTGGACTGTCACACATTACGAACTTTGTGTGGAAATCTTGGTTTATTTGTTCGATTATCGAGTACCAATCGCAAGAAACGAAACACGCAATTTCGTACTTCGTTGAATTAGAGTAGACCCCCAGAGAACCTGGCAAAAGCTTAGTTTTTTTGAAGGTTCATAATATTTGATACAATGAGTAGAAGTCTATGTCCAGCAGTGGATTGCTATAAGCTGAATTTAATGATCATGTTGACGAGTTACGATACCGATATTTTCCTTACGACTTGAAGCTTAGGTTTGAAAAAGTTTATTATAAATTTTTGCAAATTATTTAGTAAGAAACTTAATTTCCTACGCTTCTTACTGCGCTATTTACAGTATATTTGCATAATACGAGAAACGGGCGATGCAAAAAGCATCTCATAAATATTTGCCGGTCTAAAAATATTTTCGAGTAATGAAAAGTTGGAAAACTTCTTTTACATAATTAAATATATTAGTGATGCAATCACGCTATATCACACAAATAATATAAATGCAAAAGTTTGTCTGTGTGTGATTGTTTGACACCACTTAACTCTGTAACGGATGAACACATAAGGTACTTTTTATACTAGTGCTAAGCGAGTGAAGCTAAAATTATTTCTAAAATTACACGCGCTGAACTGACACTAAAATTATTTCCTGTTTTGTGCATATTAGCAATAACCATCAAGACAACTGTTTTTTTAAATCAAATATCGGCTTTGTACATAGAGATTCAGTATTTATCAATTCATTCAGAATCATTAAAATTTTAAAAAGCTAAGATATCGCGTCATTTGCTAATAAACTGGAATGAATATAGCTAAAACAAGGGAAGGGTCTCGGGTCCTGAGTCATAATACCGGATAATTATGGGGATTAATAAAATCTTTTAGTTAAAATGATCGCGATAAGTTTAAAAAACGACTTAAGCCTTACCGTGCGTTCCTCTACTCAAATAATCTATTTACTGCTATCATCAAGCAATTCTTGTATAATTGTATTATCTTGTAATGTCTTCATTATAAATGAATGTGAATGAATATCGAAAAGGGCTCCAGCGATTTTCATGAAATTTAGTATGCAGGGGGTTTGGGAGGCGATAAATCATTACACTAATATTATAAAGAGGAAACAATTGTATTTTTGTGTGTGTGTGTGTGTGTATGTTTGTAATGAATAAACTCAAAAACTACTGTGCTGATTCCAAAAATTCTTTCACCATTGGAAAGCTACATTCACCCTGAGTAACATAGGATATAATTATTGCTAGAAAAGATTAGGGATCCGTAGCCCGTGCGAATCAGGGACGCCACTAGTCATCTAACTATTGAAATTAGGTTTAATTTTAAGAAAACGACAAAAAACCGAGCAATGCTCTGTCATTCATGTACTATTAACTAAACAGAGTATAATAAAACTAGTCACTTAAGCAGACGCACAATTGTCATGAGTATCCGTCTATTTACTTCATATATAGCACTGAGAACACAACTCTTGACAAAAAAGTAAACTATCAACGAGTTATCATGTTAATATGTAAGGAAAAGAACGGTAACGAATTTAGTCAAAAAAAATACAACAAAATAAACTTTCTAATTCTGCACCATACAGTAACACTATCACAAAGACTTATGACCACCGTTGAAAAAGGAGAATGAATGAAAATGAAAAATCAATGAAAAAGAATGCACATCTCAAGAAGCTAGGAGACCGTAATAAGCGAAATTCTCTTTGCCATTTTTCCTTTACATTATTTTGTGCTTCTATAGAGAAGACATAAAAACAGTGGTAATCCCCCTTATTTGCTTCTTTATCGTTTTTTTCCCTTTGTTCTCCTATACCGTACAGAAGACATAAAAACGACTTTCTTGTTCTAACAATCTGCAGCCTTAGACTTCATTGAAAAAGGCTATTACTCAAGACTTTAGTATTACGGAACTCGGCGTCACCCGGGTGCTCGACAAGCTGTGTCTGCCTTTTTTAATGTAATGTGGTAGTCGGCTACAGAAGGTCATTCTGTTGCCGACTGCAGACAAAAGCAGCATGCGACGTGTCGCCGCGACAGTACCTACTGGTTTCTTTTATTACATTATATAAAAGCGAAGGGGGTACCTAGTACATGTTCGACCTAACTTTGACTTAGTTGCAAAGCCTCTAAGTAGGTACGCCAAGAATTCCGAACACCGGTGGGTTTAGAAATTTGCTCTGTGAAACTACTCTGCAGCGGTAATTACTAGCTTAGACTCCATTATTATTATGCATAAGCTCTAATTTCAATATGAATTCGCTTGCTACTTTTCCTTATTATTTTGCATAGCAAATTTTCAATCTGATAACGTTTCTTTAATGAGTACGTTTTTCATTTTAGTTCTCATGAGATTTTTTTAATAAATCCCTATTCTATGCTGTTGAAACAATTTTTGTTAGTGAAATAGAGAGCTAATCGGCTATGATCACAATTTCTTGATGTTTGTGTTTTTAAAAACTGTGGAGAAAGACAGATTGTTTCCGTGATATTTATATAGATATTTAGATATTTGCCGGAAACTATAGGATAAAGATGTGAATAAATAAATAGTTAATAATGCTGGACATTATCACATTATCTAGCCCCAAAGACCCAAATTAAGCAAGCCTTTTTGTTAACATGTTGACCGTGCCGCAGCCGTAGGACATGGAGAGTTGTGTTTTTCAGCAATTAAAGCGTTATACATTAAAGCAACCACATAACTGGTTACTACTGGTTCAACGTTCAACTACTTATGAGTAGGTATTTATTTATTTATTTATTATTATTTATTTATTTATTTTTATTTAAACAAGGATTCACAGTTTTACAATGTTAAATTATAGGCTAGTTAAACATAATTTGTACATAAACCAATTTGAATCCACATTTTGTAAACAGCTCGTAATATGCGTTAGGACGATAAGTTAGCAGATGAGTATGTTACTAGTCACAAAAACTAAACAATAAAGAGTAAAAAGATAGGTAGGTAACAGCAACAAAGCAGCAATGGTAATTTTATAAAGAATTTTAAATATTACAACAACTGTTCTATTTCAATCGCATTTGTGTGTGTGTGTGTGTGTGTGTGTGTGTGTGTGTGTGTGTTTTATTTGTTCATAAAACATTCCTCGTCCTCCGTGGCGTAGTGGCGAAGGTCCACCTGAGACGCAGAAGGTTGCGGGTTCGATTCCCGTTGCGGGACAAATGTTTGCATGTTCTGTAGATATATATCTCGGGTCTGGGTGTTTTCTATGTAAGATATATATGTATTTACAAAAACAAAATATGTGTAGTATATCAGTCATGTGGTTCCCATAATACAAGCTCTGCTTAGTTTGGGACTACATGACGCTGTGTGATAACGTCCAGCATTATTATTAAAATTATTCAAATCAGCGGCGAACATTCGCAGATCTTACAAACATTTGTTTCAAATTGATATAAGTGCCTATGAATGTGTGGAATCGGATAGATTTATTACAAAAGCTTTTTATGAAAGGAAACGAAATATTGCTTAGGTATCCGTGATTCGTGATTCAGACAAAGAAATACTTTCCTAAAATACTCTTTCAATATATCATGAAAGCCATAGCCACCCCTCTTTCAGTCTTCAGAAACCCGCCTTTAATAAAAATATACGGCTCTCCCTGAAAATAATGGTCTAAAACGGCATGTATTGGCAATATTTCAAAGTGGAGCTGGCAACCCTGGGTGATACCGTGATGGGTACCTCAATACTCAAACAAAGGTAAAATCCTGAATTTTCTCATGAAACGGGAAATCTGTATGCAAAGCGATTCAAATCTTTGTTGGCTGAGAAAGGTTCGATGCGAAGTGGATTTCAAGGTATGCTGATAGGTTGTTCTACTATTGGGTAGGTGTATAAAGGATGGTGTCATTATAAGGAAAGGAGAGAGGAAGGAGATTAAAAAGATATTGAAAACACTCAAGATGTAAAGAAAAATTACATTCACGGAATTTTGAAAAATCACTTCCTTGACCCTGAAATAACCATTAGGTGATTAGGTTTGTTAACTTGCTCTGAGTTTTGTTTCGTTTGCTCATTATAGTCTGAAGGAAATATTATTTTCTTTCGGTGTTCTTTGCAGATCACCTTGATTAAGCAACACTCCGTCCGGTCACTACTTCGGTGGGTGACCGTTTAGTGGAATTTCGATCTGATCACTTCCGTGCGTGCGGGAGTTACGATTGGAGATGGGAGATGTTGATTTTTCCGGCTTTTCAGTTGTCAAGCCATTTCGGTGACCTTTGGGCGGCCTGAAAGCTCCGACATTAGGGTTTTGCTACTACTTAGTTCATACGAAAAAGAAGAACATTGTTTTTTGATGTTTATTTCCCAAAATACTTATTGGAACCTATTTGTGTTGTTCTGTTTAGCTAAATGCTTATACATATATCACTGGCCACCGATCATCAGGTGAAGTCAGTATCAGAAGTAGATGTTTTTTAAGAACTTGGATACGATTCATTGCCAGTTTAAGTGACTTCATCATCATCATCATCAACAGTGGACATGTGTCAAACATAGCATTCCACTGCTGGACATAGGCCTCCCCTAATGAGCGCCATTGCGCCCTGTCCTGAGCCCGGCGCATCCAGACAAAGTACGAAAATTTTTATTACTTTGTGCTGATTATAAACTATCTATCTAATGATATTTCGAAAAAAAAATATTTTTCATCACATAGTTTTGGAAACTTATTTGATTTTTTTAAATTTGTTATGGGCATTTGTTATGAGGTCGACAATAGGCCGACCATTCGTAAGTCAATGGAAAAAGAGACGCTAGCAGCAGATAACATTTATGCTTGGAAGCGCTTCAGTATACAACTAATCTAAAAAAAATCTTATCTGTTACATCAAGATGCTAAGCGTATACGAAGATAAATCTGTCTTACAGTAGTTATAACCAGACCCAGGTTTTTCATTAAATCTTTGATGCGACCACCAGGTACAGTTTGCTATGCAGTAAGCTTTAAATTATAAAAACTTACTAAATATTTCATTTATTAAAATCTCTGGCATATTGACGTTGTTTATGGGTACAAGCACTTGCCCGCGGTTTCATTTGGGCTGGTATTTCTATCTCCATCTATGAAAAAATACTCATATGTGATAGGTGAATACTCAAACGATGCACGAGCTCAATCCGATATCCCTCGTAAACAATATTTTTTTCTTGATGAAAGATATCTTATGTCTTTTTTTATACCCCTGGCAACAATAATAATTGTTGATATCACCATCCCACACGAAGCTAATCTCGTAGTAGTCGTATCAGTGAACGGTCTGATAGCGAAGATCCTTGACCAATATTTTAAGAGGCTTTCGCTAGGCAGCTGGATCAAGGGACAGACACAGAAGGTGGTTTTTCTGGACTCAGCACGTATTTGGGCGTGTTTCATCGTCTGCAGCCCTACGTACTGACCGTTTGAGCCATGCGGTCGGTGCGGTGGTTCGCCATTTTGTAACATTTTGGAATAGTTAATTTAAAGTTTTTACTTTAATGATTTTTTTGAGTTTAAAGAAAAATAAAGTAGAATAATAATAATATAAAATTAATTTCAGGCTACACGCTAGGGTAACGTAACGTGTGGTGTAGATAACGTGTACATGTGAAATTTTATGATAATCTGTTGAGTATTAGGCGTGAATGTTGCATGCACGTTGCCACGGGTACAGAAAAGGAGATAAGGTAGCAAAAAGTACCTACTGTTCCTGAGAATCAGAAAAATAACATAAAATAACTGTTAACGCGAGCGAAACCGCAAGCGGATGCTAGTAATTTATAGTTATGAGTTAGAATTTACGACCCTACCCAAATAAAAGAAATTCTGATGACAAACAGAAAAGGTAAATAGATTCGGGGAAGTTGCTTAGATACCTACAATATTTATTAGAATTGGTAGGTAACTCCTTTCTAATATCTCAACTAATATAACTCTATGAAACTGACAGAAAGACTGACAATCAATGAACAGTCAACCATAAGTCCTATAAACTTGTTTGCAGGGTATTTTTAACATAATCAGTAAAAACACCAGAACATTTGAAGATGTTCTTTTTAAAACCGGTAAATTAATTATTTCTGATGCGCCTGGGTAGGATAAGCTCGTTCGAATGGCCTTCCGCACCGATACCCCAAGCTCGCTCCCTCGTGGTGCGTTCGCTCAAAAACCGAAAAAACACGACGCTGCCAGTCAGCGTTCAATTTGAAGCCATACTTAGAGCCTTCCCAGATGGGCGATTTGCTCGCGCGATTAACATATCAATAAGCATCCAATCGGGCTTGCTGAATGTCACGTGGTATGTGCACGCACTTCACATACCACGTGACATTCAGCAAGCCCGATTGGATATGCATGTCATTCGCGAGACCAACTCGCGCGAGCAAATCGCCCATCTGGGAAAGCCCTTAGGCCGCGGTCACGAAGTCAGCGGCGGCGGCGGCGTATGGAACCGCCGCCCCGCTCCCGCTGACTTCGTGACCGCGGCCTTAGAGCAATTTTAGTTTTAGCTTTTGAAATAACGCGAACTGTATGTTCCTTGCATCTGTGGGTGCACTAAGATTGACTCAAAATCACCCCTTGAAGATGTGAAGCACCGATTGAACTTAACACATTGACTGCAGGTCTCAAGGTTGATCTGAGGCCTTATTTACTAACTCAGTTTCACTCCGAAATGGTCGGCACCGGACCTTATCAATTTGCAAACTTTGACATTTCATCGGTCGAAATTCAAAGAACGTCAATTGGCTTACTGTCAAAGTTTGTATAAACAGAACCGGTGCTTATCATTTCTGTGTGCGACTGAGTGAGAACCTTCCCAGATGGGAGATTTGCTCGTGCAGTTGGTCCCGCGATTGACATGCGTATCTAATCAAAATCGTCAGATACGTGGAATGTGACGTGCGTTCTTATATAAGCAAACCTGATTGGATTCGCATGTATATCGCGCGACCAACTCGCGCGAGCAAAACGCCCATCTAGGAAGGCTTTTATAAATAAGGCATCTGTTCCTGGAACACAGTTGTATTTTCAGCACTCAAAATATTATTCCTACCCGGGTGGAGTCGCGTTAGTTTCATTTGTGTGAACTATGGAGAGTAATAAAGTCTAGACGCGAATAACAATAAAATCGTAGCAAATGACACTTGCAAAGTTTGGGAAACAGCGTCTGTCCAAGTTTGGTTTGTGCTTGCTTTATAGTGAGGCGAATTTATGAGTTTAGTCCAGTAATGTGATGCGAGTTTATCAAGATAGTTTTTTTTACATATTTTTAAACGCGTACAGACCAATTTTTATTTTCCTCTTTAGGGATAACATTTTAAAATGTTTTTAGGAACACTAATAAAGTTGATTTAAAATTTACTGGCCTGTAGAAACTCTATCTAGTGAATTAACTGGCTTCAAACACTGGTAACTGCATACTGGACTCCGACTAAACTTTCCTCTATGCAAAGAGTACGGGCAAGCTACTGAGAGCAATTCTCAAACTTTTGTGCATTATGTAAATGGGTTCGGTGATATTTGGGAACAATTTTAAAGGTAACAGTTTTAGATACTCTTTTATCTAATATTCCTGGGGCACATACATGAATGAGCAGGTTCATCATCATCAGCCTATAGCAGTACATAGCTGGACATAGGCCTCCCAAATGAGCGCCATTGCGCTCTGTCCTCAGTATAACGATGTTAATGTTGCATGATGGGTGAGAAAACATAGAATATGAAAGTAACATTTTGTATTTTCTCGCCTTGACCTCTCATTATAGCCTGTACTGAGGGTTATCAGGAACTATGGAGGCTATCACACAGCATCATGTAGCCCCAAACTAAACAGAGCTTGTATTACGGGAACCACATGATTAATAAACTACATAAACACCTTTTCTTTGTAAATATATGTATATTATAAGGTTGTTTGCTGTTTCATTTAGTATTTATTCACATTATTTCTATAAGTTGATTTGTCATTATTTATTCTTCTTCTTTTTTGTTAAACCATAACCTAGTATGTAGTAACCTGTATCTATTTAACTTAATTATAGGAATCAATATGATAAATTTCACCTGTGTACTTTTTTTTTGCTATTACGATCAAATCTTAACTGCAATTCTTGGCTTTAGCTTCAAACTTGTTATTTTTTTCTTTAAATTTAGCACTGTTTATTTTGCAATGACTAATTATATGTCCGGAATTGTGTTCTGCTATGTCATCCTATTAGATTCCACGATACAGGCTACGCCTAGTGTGGAGGCCGCTGGTTATATTATTATCGATTTCCTTTTATTAAATAAATATTTTTTATTTTAATTATACATAGAAAACACCCAGACCCCAGACAAATATTCGCAGAATACCTACCTACAAAGAAAAACAAAAACGTAAAACGTGGTTCATTCCCAAAGCGCTCTTTTTCAATCCCTGAATATTGATAAGACAAACCCTATTTGAGCTGTTTGATCAAATATTTGATCTCGGTAAGCATCAATTTAAAGTTTAATATCTACTGAGGAGGTTGTTGGATCTGGAGGACTTGGAGAACTTCATTTTGTGGCAACTCAATCCCCAAGTTTTGATTTTATTAAATTCTCTTTCTAGACATTGAAATTAATAAATTATTTTTAGTGGATACTTCGCTACTTGGTAAATTGTTACTATAGATAAGTTATAGCTAAGAAATTTGTTGATTTAAGTGGGGTGAATTAATGTTTTTCTAATGTAGGCAGGTACGTACTAAGTACTGAATTTCGATTTAGTAACATTATTCGATTTGATTTTATCTGACGACCTCTGTGGCGCGCCGTGAGACAAATGTTTGTGTGATTTGCAAATATTTGTCTCGAGTCTGGGTGTTTCTATACATAATACGTAGGTATATATTCACAAAAAAAAGTATATCAGTCATCATTTATGGTACATTATTGGTATATGTATTTTTTGTAATAACATATAATGTCCCACTGCTGGACAAAGGTCTCCCCCATCTCCTTCCAACACTTACGATCACTTGCTGCCTCCCACCAGTTAAAATAAGTAATATGACCTGACCAAAAATCAAAAGATCTCCAATGTTTTCCTTCCTTCCAGGTTAATAAAACTTAGACCAATAATGTACCATAAATAAAATATGAGATACTTAGTATATTTTTATGGTTCTGCTTTACCTAGCTTAGTCAGGATAGACTTTTTAAACATTTACTTACCTACTTATAGCATCACCGGTCCTGCCTTTTAAGTTTAGCTATAAAAAGGGCTTGTACCCTCAGCATAAATAACCTTAAGGGATCTAATTTAGGTCCTCATCAAAGTACAACGAGCACACCGTGCCTTGATTAATATTTCAGCCCTCAGGAACAGGGTGGACCGCAGTGGTTACTCCTCACCTCGTCTAAAACATTGCTGCTTTCATCCTGCCTTTTTAAGATACCCGGTAGCAAACCAGCAATGTAGAGCAAACTTTGTTCAGACACGCTAGACTTTATCGCAATCAGAAAATGTGCAATAACCATTGCTGTTTTAATAAAAGCTTCAGTAAGCGTAGCCACACCATTGGAGAAGGGTTTTCTTAACGAAAGAATAAATTAGAGACGGTACTTTTGTTAGATTTATCTAGCAATATAAGTTTTGAGCATAATTTGCATTGAAATACATTCTGGAGAAGAATGTATTTTTTTCTATTGTTTCTTGTTTACCTGGTAAAAAAATCTAGCAATAGAAGAAACGGTCATGTTAGCTGTCTTGAGTACACGGAGCGAGTAGACACAGAAAAATAAGAGTGTAACGTAGGCGAAGAAGCACGTTAATTCGTGACGATGTTGTATTAATACACAAGCACTGGACTGAAAGCACGGTCTCGCTAGTTGTTAGTACCTATGTGCCATTCTACTCGGCACGTGTAATCAAGGCATAAAACCTACTGCCGGTTTGTGTGATACAATCCAGCACGACCATGGAAGCTTTTAGTAATTTCTTTGCGGTACAAATTCATGAAATTAAATATACTATTTTGTACCCTGGAAGAAAAATAACCGTAGACAATTTGTTGACGAACGAATAGAGAAAGCTCATTTTTGAATGTAGATGTAGCAACACTTTAGATTTTTGCATTACATTGGTTATCTGAAACTGAAGTGATGTAGTGGGCTGGCCATATCTGCCGAAAAACCAATAACCGAGTTCTTATTAGTGGAAACCGCGGCTTGGCAAACGTAGTGTAGGACGCCCTCCGGCCAGGTGGAGTGACAATCTGCGAAAGGCTGCTGGTAGAAGCTGGATGCGTCGAGCTCATTTTTAAGGGAGGCTGTCCAGCAGTGGACTGTTACAGGCTGATGATGAAGAAGATGATGATGAAAGCTAAAGAATGGATAAAAATAAGATTTTAGGAAAAAATAGACATGTTGTTTGAGACTCTCAATCAGGAGAAATACGTTGTCTTCTCTATCGTATGGTAGATATAAAAGAAGGGACTGAGATGAGGTCCAGCAATGTATAACAAGGTGAGAATAATTCAGTGCTCAACAGTTGTTTTCTGGATGTGCACAGAATGATATAATATTCCTGTTGGTTATAATTAAATGGAATTGCCTCTCACCGCGCGTGGGAACCGCAATGCAATTTGGAGCTGTGACGGAGTAAAATAACGAATTGAAATAACGAACTTTACACGTTTACTTTAAATTTATGTTAGGTAAGTATTTCATTCAGGGATGTAAGGTTTTCAAACTCCATCTTCGGAATCCAAGCAAACCTTACATGCTTGTGGTGCACCATGTTGACAAACAGGTCGACGGAATGCGGCATAGCACAGCCTCAAAGCTAAAATCCCTGATCGCTGCCAGGCACTAGTGTCGACGGCGAGAAGCTGTGCCCGCATGCCCAGGGTGGGGAATTTGGGCATAACCCTCTGATATAGACTATTGTTGTTGATGAAGCAATTAAGGATTGATAATCATGAGCAGTAATTGAGTGACCAGGACAGGGCGCAATGGCGCTCATTAGGGGAGGCCTATGTCCAACAGTGGACTGCTATAGGCTGATGATGATGATGATGAATTGAGTGACCAACTGCACTACAGGTAAAAATTAATATGCACGGGAGATAGTTTTTGGAACATTACTTTTATCATAGGACCGTATGCTAGTAGCGTAATGTTGAGGCAACATAACCATCAGCACATAATATGGGTACATACGGGCTTCATCATTATCATCATGATCTTTGTAACCATTTTCAGCCCAAAGCTGGGCATATCCCTGGGCAGGTACGGCAGTGTGCAAGCACTCAAAGCTAAACACTAGCACGTTGAGTGCAGGCCTTGGAATAGACGCTACGCGCACAGAAGCGCTCAGATCTAAATTACACGGTCACCCATCCAAGCAGTGATAGGCACCAAAGACAGGTCATGAGCGCTTCCCTATGAATCAGCAAATAGGCTCTATGACTATAAAAGCTTAAAATTTTCTCAGTATATATAATTTATTATTTTTGTCTTTGCTTTTCCAAAACCAAACACACACCACCGAAACCGCAAAATAAAGAAAACTCGTCAAATATTTATTTCCTAAAACAGACGATTCGGTGCTTATTAGGGATTCCTATATTATTTAAGCTGGAGCCCTAATAAAACAAAGCGAGCCAATTCGTGAAGCAACGGCCTATGAAAACAAATGTATGGAGTTTTATGGCCCATTGGTCAGCTTTGTTCGTGTTTCTAGTTAACTAGCTTCCGTCCCGGATCGGCTCGCACTCAGATTTAAAAGTGCCTATCTTTCATTTTTTAAGACGGAAATTTTCACGTACGATTATATGGAGACCGACGGCGTTTCAACTTATTGGGAGAGTATTTATTTAACTTTAATTAAAACGGTAACGGTCAAATTACACATTAACAGCCTGCGCACATTGGACGACAAACGTCAGCGATTAGACGCTACGACAAGCTGCGGGGGACGATTTTCATACATTTTGTTCAAAGCTCCGCACACACGGCGACAATCGCGATAGTAAGATATGACAGACGCTCGCGACTAAGCGCGACGACAAAGCGTCGTGTTTGTGAGGTCTGTAATAAGTCATAATTAATTACAGTCATACATCACGCTCACAAAATCTCAAACACTCCGACATCATTTTTGTCCATACATCCGTCAACAAATCACATTCAGGACTGGCATCAAGGATAGCGTTGAGCACAGCGATGATGGGAGTTGAGGATCGGGACACCAAGGGATGAGGGTACGGCAAACAACTTAATGCTTCGGACCTTCATCGGGGTGAGTTAACACGACGCTATAACGGCACTACTAAATACTTCTTAATATTCAACCCCTGAAGGAGTTCAGCGGGCAAAATATCCTATGCGAAGTCGCTATACTTACTCCCAATGTTTGATTAATTTAATAGTTATAGCGTGAAGAGACAAATATAATATCCTTTTCATCACATAACCTCACCTATAATGCTGCACTGCAGTGCGTCGAGCATGTCCTCCGAGGCGGGGGTCCCCGACTTCTTTGCCATCATCCGAACTCGCGTAGCATCCTTTTGGAGTAGGTTGAGTCGCTCCAACAATATTATTCTGAGGGCTGTTTCTGATCAGGTTTTTGGGAATCCGATCTTCCGCCTTTGGATTTCCGTCCATTCAGACGGAAACAAGAAATGACCTCACAGTTGCTTTTAGCTCTGTGCAATGTTCTTTTCTAATTTTTAATTTAATTTAATTTTATATTATCATGTGATATGGGTCTATTTGTGTGCCTGCAATAAACGGAGTTTATTATTTATTTTATAATTTTTTAAATGCGTAAGTTGTGTATTATGTGTGTGAGTATGTTTATTCTCACTCAACTCCGTAACGACTGAATGGATTTAGATGAAACTTGGATTATACATCGATTGAGACCTGAATTAATATGATTGGACTGACTGTATGTTGTTCCTTCTCTAGAACTAATTAATTATGTGAAAAGTTCGTGTCTTTTCTCTCTTTATGTGCAAAAATGTCCGTACCTAGTATCAAGCAAATCGCACTACGCGTTAAAAAGTTCAATACGGTTTTTTAAACTAATGTAACTTTTCACTGCTTTTGAGGTTGAATTTTCAAAGTCCCTTCTTCGTGGATGGTTTTGCTATACAAGGAAGAGGCACACCAAATTTGAGCATAGGTCGTCTTAGGCCGTGCGTTGATTTCCGAAAAAAACATTATCTTTTATAAATACAGATTTTCTTGTGGGTACAGATTTTTATGAGTAAAAGCATTACTAAAGGATAACAAACACATACACTCAAACCTTCACTTTTTTGATAAATAAACTAGGATATTATTTGTAGGAATGGTTAGCTTTCGTTCGGGTTATTGGTTTATTATTCTTTGTGAGGCTGCTCCAGTGGGAAATAGCTTTCCGATCCCAATGTTGACGACGTGGGATGTTGGCAGATGCAAAGACTGTGGGTTCAACTCGTGTAAAACTTTATAGTATTATTATATAATAACTCAATATTATTATAATTAAATTAAATTATAAACAGGCTCACTAGAGACCTAGTGTGGGGAACAGAGCTCCCTTAGGTACAATTATTTGTCAACTTATTACGCATAAACCTCATGTATTGTGTATCTTATGTACCGAAAATGTCTTATGTTACAAATAAACTTTTTTTTTTAATACAATTATTTGGGCACTTACTCAACTAAATAGCTAAAAAAGAATCGAGACTTAAGCAAAAAATATTTGATTGTCACTGATATGGATGAAAGTAAAAAAAATAGACAAGCAATTTTTTTATGATACCTGACTATGTAACTAGCACATGGAACACTTATAATAAGTAACCATTACTTATAACAAAGTATTGCTTCGCCTACGAAGAGTTACCTATCACGCATAATTAAAACGTGCTCTACGATGCAACGCCCTGCATCCATCAAGTTGAGAGATGAAAGTGTTAAGTTTTATGTGCCCGTGTAATTTCACCGACACCCAAACAGCAACACAGCAATGCTGCTTCACGGGAGAGGTAGGCATGGTGGTAGTATTTCCCCGGTAAGCACTTCAGAAAGAAATCTACTGTTAGCAAACAAGTATAAACTTTTTATAAATAATTAAACCGACTTCAAATAAATCACTTCTTACTTCTTGCCCTAAAGAATTTTGAAAATCGGTTCACAATCGACGGAGATATTGGTGATCATATGGCGAAAATTACAACTGAGGATGAGGTTTTTTGAGTTTTCCGGGAAAAGTACCAATCCCTCAGGAATAAAATGTATATGGGACCACCTGTGAAACCTTTTAAACAAAAAAATAATTTCGTCGGTGAACATACATAAAAAATTCGAAAAAAAAGGTTCCGACGAATTGAGAATCTCCTCCTTTTTGAAGTCTGTTAATAAATACAAGATAACCCTAAAATTATCTTCAGAAGAAAAGCTTCAGTGATTTTGTCGCACACTGTACCTGTATTTTACGGCTGTACGTGACTAAACGGGCGTTTTTGGTGCACCTGAAATGATATTTTTAGCTCAAAGGTAAAATATATGCAACTTACATACTGTTTTTTTAACATTGGATGGATCTTTCGTTTGTCCACGAACTCACTTGTTCTCAAACGATGTATTGGTATATTAAAGTGAAGTATTAACTTTACTACCTATTTAGAGATATCTTCTTCCACGCTTCTTCTCACGCTTCTTCATTGCTGAAGGTCGTGTCTATCCTTAGACTTTTATTGAGGTATTGATGAGCTGCTTCGATACGGGGCCCCGTCAGTGCCTTGACTTGGTCAAACATTGGTTTAGCCATTGGGCTAGGTGATCATTTGATAGGTGTTTTCCTTTTATCTTTCCGTAATGGGAAAGATAGAAGGAAAAACACTAGTTTGTCAACATTATCTTGCTGTCTACAAAAGATGTGGCAAAACTAGCTTAGGACTCGTTGGTAACAAAATTAGCAGATAGGTAGTTAAGTTTATATAATCAAGAGTGGATTCGTATTTTGGATTTCTTGGTAGCTAAAATGTTGCACATTTTAATAAGCTTCCTCTCGCAGTTTCACTCTCGTTGTACCCAGATACAAAGTAGCCTATGTGTTAATCCAGGTCACAATCTATGTATATTCCAAGTTACAACCCAACCCGTTATGTTGTGTCTTTTCAAAAAAAAAATAATAATGGCCTTACATATAAATATCTGTCCAAAGTTAAACAATGCTTAAACTATTGCCATCTCTTACAGTTGTATAATGGTAAACAGTGACAGGACTAACTTTAAATAATGCATTGTATCTATTTATTTTGTCCACCTGTCGTCACTCCGTTTGACCAAGTGTCCTTCCCAACTCTACTTGAGCTCCAATACCGCTCGCTGACAACCTGAAATAAACTCCTTAAATAGAATAGAATAAGATTTTAACCCCGGAACTAAGAGATCAGACCGAGGGTCAGTGGTTATAAACATTTCACCTCTTTATCCCGGTAAGCATTTGCATTAGCATGATAAATGAGGTTGTATATAGGTCGCAGCGTTTCCTCTACATAGCTTACTGCTGCTAGAAGAGACATGTTTTGTAGGAGGTTATAATATAATATTATGTTCTGTAGGAATTTTATTTGGTTTCGTTTAGGGAATACCAATGTTTTTACCCTTTCAAGGGCCTTCCTTGAAAGTTCCTTGAAAATGAACACTGCAAAGTTGTACTAGTACTCTGTCTTTTTTTGACTTTGTGCTAGCCGTGGCACCTAACTAAATTTGATACTAAACCGACTTATCAGCAATGATTTGACCAAGATTCTTAAGATTTCTTAAATAAACTATGAAAAAAAAACGCTGTAGGTCTAACGGCTGAGAAGCAAGAGGCTTATACCAGCTGCAGGACAATTGTTTGTATAATCCGCAAATATTCAGGTCTGGGTGTTGTGGCTTCATTAATATGTAGTTCTAGACCAGGAATAACATAATAGGCTACTTTTTATCCGGCTACCACGCGTGCGAAGCCGCGGGCGAAAGCTAGTAGAACATAAAATGCTTATATGTAAACGTACAATCTAATTCCAACCATTTTACTTCCTTACTTTATTTCCTCCGTAAATCCAACCTGGTTGGTATACACTTTGTCCATACCTATCTGTCCTATAAAAAATCGGTCGTAAAGTCGGTCGTGGGCTAAGACGAACGATTTAATTGAAAAAGTAGGTAAATACTTCCTTATGATCGATGATGATTATCTCAATACGTGGATACATTAGGTTGTCGGTAGACTGATGTGGACAGGTTTTCATATACAGCTACACGTTTTTTTAAGTGAGAAAAGTTCCGGAGTCACTCAAGGCATTTTCTGGGTCCCTCAAGGTTGCTTTAAATTGCCTATAACTTTTGAACCTTTGAAGTACGAAACACAAATCTTGGAGTACAAAATAGTACAAATTCTTCTGAGCCTATTCATGATCTCAATTACTATAAATCTCTCGTGGTCGTGCCAGGAAGGTAGTACCCAGCACGACCAAAGCCACTATGCTGTATCTTCAAAACTATAAAGGTACACATTTTTTCTTCCAGGGTACAAAATAGTTCATTTTATTTGTACCACAAAGAAATAACTAAAAGCTTCCATGGTCGTGCTGGGTAGTATCACACGCATCTACGTACGTTTCAGAGTGTGGGTTGGAATGGTGCGTGCTATTTCCCGCGGTCCGAACTTTACATGTGCAGGGCGCTTTTCTGTCATTCTGATTCCCTTAATGAGAAATAGAAATATAACCTCTGGCAATGCCTTATCCACGTCTCTATGTCTTCAGAAATGCAGGTGTGAGTCTTGTACGAGGCCGGCGTGTAACCTAGCACAGCTGCGAGCCACATGCTAAGTAATTAGCCCTTTGCGTGATCCCTCAATGGAGATTTTGAAATTACACTGGCTTCTTTACTTTTTTTGGTAAACAAATAATCTTTTGACCATTGTCGCATAATTCCATTGTTTATTGTAGTTCCATTGGCTAATTTTGATCTGGAAGAATTGCTTTTATTAATGGACACATAAGGGATACTTTGTATTTCTCAAAAATGAATGAAAGAAAGTTGTTTATACGTAGGTACTCAAAAATTGTTATAACTTTTGAATCTATCATGGTTGTGAACATAATTATTAATATCAACGGGATAATTATCATCATTATTAACGTAAAATATCGGGAAACAATAGAACTCACAATCATATGTAACGATATCCCGTTGATATCAAACGTTGTTGACTTGAAAATAACAAATTATTAACTCCACTGCTGGACATAATGAGCGCCATTGCGCACTGTTTTGTAAAATATAATTAACTATGACGATTTCTGCAGGGAGGCAGCATTGCTGTGTATGAGGTTGGGAACTTTTATGACAACTTTTCTATCAGGACAAACTTAAATGAGACTGGGCCGGATATGTTTGCCGGATGGCGGACCAGTTGTGGGCTAACATTGCCACTGAGTGGGTTCCAGATGGAGTAGCGCGACTGCGTGGCCGTAACAGGCGGAGGTGGCGTTACAAACAGGACGTTTTCTCGATATCCTGGCAAGCGGATTTCCAAGATCGGAAAGTGTGGAAAGAGGGAAGGGAGGCTTTTGCCTTGCGGTGGGATCAGACATGCTCATAACATAAGATAAAAGTATACGTATAGTAGACGTAAAAAGACTAAACGACTGAAAAAGCCGGGACGAACAACTTGCCGTACCTTCCGAAGCTTGAAAGCTCTCAAATCTAAATGCAACTAATCGCTCACCCGTCCACGTAGTGACCGGGCGGAGTTTTGCTTTGCCAAAGTGATCTGCGGGGTGATCGGCTAACTTTGTTGCAAACAGCGATCCTGATTTTACAAACTTTGACATTTCATCCGTCGAAATTCAATGAACGTCAATTGACAAACTGTCACAGTTTGTTAAAACAGGATCGGTCTCAATCATTTCTGTTTGCAACAGAGTTAGCCAATCACCCCGCTGCTAAGAACAGCATAGTAAGCCACGCCACGAGAACTGTTCACCAGCAACAAATCTCTGCAGTTTCACCCCTTAAATGACCCTAATATGCCTCTTTTATTGTGAAATTTATAGCATTACATATTTCCCTTTGAATTATTTCGGTCCACAACGCTGCGTTGGGAATACATGGCACGGGAATATGACATAGAATACACAGAGCGTGGCTTGACAACAAAGCTGGTTTAAATAATCCACCAAAGCGTGTGTTCAAGCTGAACTTACGGCGCAATAACGGGTTATTAAGGGGTGGCTATGTCCAGCAGTGGATTATTATAGGCTGATGATGATGGGTGCTTTTCCATCCGAATGACGGGGCAATAGCTTTTTCTTAAGCTTTAATATACATTTTCCTCCAATATACATATCTATATACTATCATTTGAAGACTTGTGGTGCAGTGGGTAAAGGTTCGACTGATACGCAAAACGTTGCGGGTTCATTTCCCGTCGCGAGACAAATGTTTGTATGTTCTGCAAATATTGTCTGGGGTTTTAGTGGTTTCTATGTGTTCTGTGGTTCCCATAATAAACAAGCCCTGCTTAGTTTGAGGCTACATGATGCTGAGTTTTGGCCAAATAGCTACCATTGCCATGCTCAGAAAAGTTAAATACTGACACGTATACATGTAGTCGTTGACCTGGATAGTTTTAATAACACACCTGTCGCTTTTATATTCCATTTCATTGAGTTTTAGTGGTTTTAACTGATTTCACTTCAATTTTTGAGATTGTTTTGTTCGCTGTTACAATTTTTTTCTTGCGTGTTATATTGCATGTTAATTTTGGCAAGTCAGTACTCGCCTTTATATAAGCTCTGCTTAGTTTGGGGCTACATGAGGCTGTGTGATAGTTTACAGCATTTATTTATTATATTATGAGTAAATAAATAAAGTTCTTTTAACCGAAAGATTTGTACAAAATCATCTTGGAATTAAACTCCAATCTGCTCCAACTTGCGTTTATTCAAAACAACTCGCTTTGGGATTTATTCTATAGGAAATTGCTCTGAGCCGTCTGTTCGCCTCGCCCGGACTTTACTGTTTCTAATTATGTCACTTTGGAAGGCAAATTCATTTTAAACGGTTGGTTTCACTGTGATTATAGTTATCATACAAATGCTGGTTGTATTTTTTAATATTGTTTGGAAATTAGTTTTACCACTTCATAATGTCTTGCAGTAGAAGCCTACTTTAAACGTGTACCTACCGAAATATCGCGTAGGTAAACATGTTAAGGGAACTTGGCGTCGCGGACACAATTAGTTTTCTTACATGTTGGTAGAATTTAGAATAAGGTTCTAAAACTATCTAATGTATAACGTCACACTTAGCTAAGCTTAAGCTTTCTACATTGAGTTGACAGACTCGGGTTGAAGACCCGATGTCTCTGGTCTTTGGACTCTTGGCTAAACATGAGTGTGCGCATTTTGACATTCTTCTTTTTTTAACTTTATTGAACGACTGGTGGCTGTGAGGTCGGTTTACATGACAGTACAGCAGCCAAAGTTTGTCACTCGTTTGGTGCCACCCAGGGGATACGTGCAGGGTACGGGTGGCAGTTCCAGCGGACGTGAGAAACTTCATACCCCATGAGTGACTGCCCGATCACCAAATACGACGGCGACCCAGCAGACTTGTTCGGCCTTGATAATGACACTATCCAATGAATAAAGGAACTTAAAACTACATTATAAATTGAAGGACTTGATAAAGCCATACGACTAAATAAGAAAAAGGTTTTTTTTTATTTTGACTGCCTTTTCAGTGGCTAAGCTACAGGAAATCCTTTATTTATTTTAGTAAGGACTTCCGATGAGTTACACTATTATGTCAAAAGAACGTCTTATTAAAAGTGCCTTTCCTGTGCTGACTCTTTTAAGGTTTTTAGTACGCAAGGAACAAACTCCATAAAGGATGGTTTTGGCTGAGCGCTTATTGAGGTAATTGTAACGATTGTTTTAGTATACTCACCTGAGTATACCAAGAGGATTGGAACTGTCAGATCCACGCAGACACCGTTTGAGATTTTTCTTTCCCGACTATCAAAGTCCAATGACAAAGACCTCTAATTGGACATCTTATGGTTGTGGGAACTTGGGAGAGGTCAAGCTGTATCTCTAGTTACTCTCAAGATTTAAATAAAATATACATAGCCCAGCTTTATGTTAGAATAGGTACATTCTATGAAACCATAAAAATCCGTGATCGTCTAACTTATTATTAGAAATTCCAGATTATAAAGTATAGCCTGTGTTTTAAGTAAGCACATGTTCTATGAAACTATAAAAATGCATGATCCTCGAACAAATATTTGATATTTACAGTTTTATATTAAAAGCGGTAAAGATTTTATAATTCCAGCTTTTATTATCCATTCTATTTCGTTTGGCGGCTTTTAACAACTTCAATTTATGGTGTCGTTGTTCATACAGCTTTAACTATAATGACATTTTAAACTTAAAATAAAACGAACTAAATTATTAAATCGAGGTTGGCGGCAATAATTGGTTTATTCATTCCGTTTCATTCATGGCCAATCGTGAAGGCTTCAACGGAAATTGAATTTTATAGGAAAATTGCTTACAGTTTTAGCATGGCCTCTAGACAAAGTCATATTTCATTAACGATATGCCTGAAAAATACCGGCATCCAGCATATTTTCATACCAAGTCTTGCCTTAATTAATAAATAATGCTGGACACTGCCACACAACATCATGTAGCCTCAAACAAAGCAGAGCTTGTGTTATAGGAACCACATGACTGATAAACTACATGGTTACAATTTTTTTATAAATACATACCTATTAATACACAGAAAACACCCAGACCCGAAACAAATATTTGCAGAACGTGTGGTGGGAATCGAGCCTGCAACCTTCTGCGTTTTTTTTATTTTTTATTTTACTTGAAGATGGAACAAGCACATGTTGAGTGGTAACCATTACCATACCATATCACAAAGCATTGCAACATAGATCACGTTTTTTGAAACGTGCTCTACGATGCAACGCCCTGCGTCCATCAACTTGAGGCATGATGATGATAAGCCTCTTGTGCCTGTAATTTCACCGGCACCCACACCCTTCAAACCCTTTTAACCCTCAGGCGGACTTCTTTCACCATGCGCCACAGAGGCAAATCCTTCGTGTATTTATTATCAACCACAGACCAATGACTTTTAGCTGTTAGTATATGATATTTACACACTAACAGCTAGAAGTCAAAACAATAGAATGAGCAGTTGAACATATTCGAATAACAAAAAAAACAACACCAGCCTATATTATAAGACCAATACTGAATAGAGGTCTCCCGTATTATGAAAGGGGATATGACCATAATCCCCACGCTGGACATACGGGTTGGGTTTCGCAGAGCACAGCTTCTCGCACCGCGCTGACGCTGCTGCCCCTCGGTGGTCAGGGAATTTAGGTATACCGGAGTGGCTGCGCTATGCCGCAATCAGCCGGCCGCCAGAGCCTCGTTTGTCAGTTAGCAAGGTCTTACTAACAAACGGGGCTCTGGTGGGCCACCACTGGCAGGTGAGGTTGGCTTGAGTTCCGAAGGTTGCGGCCGGAACCCCTAATTATTACCCTTAATTATTAATATTTAACATCATTATCATTTTCACCATTTTCAGCCGGTTTGGGCCCGCTGCTGGGCATAGGCTTTCTTTTGATTTTGCTACTTTCCTCGATCCTGTGCTACTCTGAGCTAGGTTCCGCCTATGGTCTTTCTTATATCGTCGACCCATCTGGCTATGTAAATGTAAATGTAAATGGACTCCCTTTTCCGCAATTGGACTCCAGTTGGTCCATTGTGCGTGTGGGAGATCTGGTTAAATACTTAGCCAGCCTAACTCCGCCCAGAAGCACAGAAGTTTCCTGGGGTCTTCGCAGGCTTCGCGGAGTGACCTCGGTGTTCCAAGGATTTGTTCACGTTGTGATGCAACTCCCACGCATTCCAGGATTACGTGGGCTGCTGATTCTTCTTCGGTCAGACACCCTCTGCAGAGTGGGCTGTCTGTTGCTCCGATGTTGTAGAGGTGTTTGTTCAAAGGAGAGTGTCCCGTGAGGGTACCAACGATGGTGCGAAGATCTTGTCTTTTGAGTCTTAACAGACGACGGGTCAGCCGCGGTGAGGTGGCCGGTAGTGCTGCTCTGGACTGCCTGCAGTCCGTCGTCTGTGCCCAGCGTTCGTTGTGTTGGTTACGGGTGCGCAGCCGCATCCATGTGCGTAGCTGAGAGAAGGGCAGAGGTAGGAACGGCGGTGGACCTTCTGTTTGGGTTTCCGATCCCCTCCTCGCTAGTCCATCTGCGGCGTCGTTACCCAGTGATCCGCTATGTCCCTTTATCCACTGAAGAGTTACATTGTTCTTTGTAGCGATACTCTCCAGGGCAAGGTGGCATTCGTAGACGAGCTTAGAGTTACAGCTGTGGCTCTCCAATGCTCTGAGTGTTGCTGCGCTGTCTGAGAGAATCCGTATGTTGTAGCCGTCGACCTCTCTTCGGTTGATTGCAGCAGCAGCTTCGGTTATGGCCACACATTCGCATTGAAAAATAGAGCTGTGTGTGCCAAGCGTTAGCGATATGTTCATATTGAGATCCAGCGAGTGTACCCCGGCTCCCGTACCCTGCTTGGTTTTCGAGCCATCGGTGTACACACGGACTTCGTGGAGCCCTGATTGATCGCTCCGGTTCTCGTGTAGTTGGATGCGGTAATGTTTCTGGTATGTTTGTTGTTTGGGGATCCTGTCGCACGGGGCAGATAGCAGGGGTTCATAGGCCATCGCTCTATCCAGAATGTGTGCGTGTGGGCTCCTAGTGTTTCCCCATAGGTTCAGGTGTTTTAATCTGATAGCAGACATCGCCGCCTCTTGTTGTATATACAGGTCAAGCGGGGCTAATCCCAGAATTATTTCTAGAGCAGCCGTCGGTGTTGTTCTCATGCAACCAGTTATAACGGAGCATGCCAGTCTTTGGAAACGTTGTAACTTGGTGATGACGGTGCTTAGCTCGGTTCTGGTCCACCATACTATAGCTCCGTATGTTAGTGTCGGTCTTATTATGGCTGTATATAGCCACATTGTTATCTTAGGTGACAACCCCCATGTTTTCCCGAGCATTCTACTGCATTGGAAGAAGGTTGTGCACGCTCTTCGTAGTTTGTAGTCAAGATGCTTGTTCCATAGTAGTTTGTTGTCTAGTATGACTCCAAGATATTTGACTTCATTAAATGAATTACAAATTTTGTAAGTGTTATTTCAGTATTGAATAGTTTGAGAAGTCTAAGGTTGTTCACATTCCTTTTGTGTGTGAACAATATTAGTTCCGTTTTAGTTGGATTAACTGATAACCCGTGACTCGTGCACCAGGTTTCAATTGTCTTGAAAGCAGATTTTATGAGGTCGCATAGTATGTTTTCGAAGCATCCGGTGGCTAGGATAGCAAGATCGTCTGCATATCCCACTGTGAATAGGCCCCGGCCGTTCAGTTTACGGATGAGTTCATCTACTACTATGTTCCAGAGCAGCGGCGAAAGAACTCCGCCCTGTGGGCAGCCTCTGGCTACAATGCCTCTGGTAGTTGTGTTGATTGTGACTTGTATTGCTCTATATTTCAGCATGTTGTTTTTCCACTCAGCTAGTGTCGGAGAGACGCCATATCTTTCCAAGGCAAGGTTAATACTAGTGAATGTTGTTTTATCAAAGGCTCCTTCAATGTCAATGAAGGCTCCCAAGGTCGGTTGTTTTGAGGCTAATCCATCTCCGATACGAGATACTACACTGTGTAGTGCTGATTTTGTTGATTTGCCTTTACTGTATGCGTGTTGGTGTGGGTGTAAGGGATTGCGTAGGAGAGTGTTACCTCTTATTTCCTGGTCGCATAATCTCTCTAAGGTTTTGAGGAGGAACGATGTCAGGCTTATTGGTCGAAATGATTTTGCAAGCGTGTAGTCGCTCCTCCCTGGTTTTGGTATGAATACTACCTTCACTTCCCTCCATTTCCGAGGTATGTATCGGTGGGCGATACAGCTTCGGAAAATTGTGACTAAGTGCTCAATTATTATGTCACCGCACCATCTTAGGAGACCTGGGAATATCCCATCTGGTCCTGGCGATTTGAAGGGGAGGAAGCTGTTGATTGCCCAACTGACCGTCTCTGGATTTATAAGGTTTTGGGCTGTGTTCCAGTCTTGGCTGTCTGGTGCTCGTTCGGATTCTTCTTCCCATGTGTGGTTTTCGGTTATCCGACAACCAGGGAAGTGAGTCTCGAGAAGTAGCTCACTTGTTTCAGCATCTGTTTTGGTGTAGGTGTCGTCAGGTTTTTTTAGGTGTCCAGGCGATTGGTCTGGTTCACTTGCTAGAAGATACCTTATCCTAGTTGCCTGACTGTTATTTTCTATGTTTGTACAAAAACGTTTCCAACATTCCAGTTTTCTGAGACGTATCCGTTGTTTGTAAGTTGTCTTCGTGGTTTGGTAGTTTCTCCAGTCCGCGTTAAGTCTGGTGTTTATTGCTCTGTTAAAGAGCCTCCTTACTTTGCGACGTAGTTTTTGCAGTTCGGGATTCCACCAGTGACGTTTTGGTCCCGCCTTTGGGAGCACCAGGGTGCAGGATTGTTCATAGCTGTGGGTTAAAATGTGCGTTAGTTTATTTACGTATTCGTCGATGTAATCGACTCCTACTTCTGTGTGTGGCGCAATCCCGATGTTGACAGATGAGCGGACTAAATTTGCAAATTTAGGCTTATCCGTCTTCCGCGGAATGCGCCTCGGTTTTGGTGTTGGTAAGGTTATATTGAGGTTGAAGCGTATCCATCTATGATCTGAACAGGATGCCTCACGAGAGACCCGCCAGTCAGAGATGGATTGCGACACCCCGGCTGTGGATAGGGAGAGGTCAATAATGGTTTGTGCTCGGGAGCTGACGTATGTCGGCTCGGAGCCTTTGTTCAGTAGTGTAAGATTAGTAGTAAAAAGATAATTTACCAACTCTTCTCCACGGGCGTTGTTCTTGTCGCTGCTCCACAGAGTGTGGTGCGCGTTGGAGTCTTCTCCCTTCTCCCTCTCGCAGTACTCGACTAGCGACACGAGCTCTGGTGGTGGTATATCTTCGTCACCTGGCATGTACACGGACGCAAGCACAATGTCCTGCGTTCGGTCGCCAGGTCCTGTGGGGACTTTAATAGCTGTTAAGTTTCTGGAACAGAATTCGGTAATTAGCGGTGTTTGGATGTGTTTGGGGGTAAAAATGCAAGTTCTGGGATTGCTTACAGTGGAGTCCAGGAGAAGCTTCCCTCCGATGTTGAGCAGTCCACAGATCCTGCCCTTTCTGAGCCACGGCTCCTGGATCAGGGCTATTGTGCGTGGGTTTTCTTCCAGCGCTCTGCGCAGGGAAGCCGTCGCAGTGAGGCTGTGCTGGAGGTTGGTTTGGAGGATGGGGATGGACCTATGAGTGCCTGATGGGAGAGGAGTTGAGGCAGCTGTCGCTGGCATCACTCCCCTCCACGTCGAGAAAGCACTCGTCGGTCTTGGGTGTAGATGGAGGATCGACATGTGGATCCATCCCCACCGGTACGCACTCGGGTGTTTTACCATCGGACTTAGATGTTCCGGTCGATGGTAGTTGGGGTTGGGCGGGGGTGTGAGCGGCACCTTTAGAGCTGGTTGCACCAGAGTCCTCTTCTAGGATGCGGACATAGATGTTCCCAAAGAGGTAGTAAAGGCGCCGGTCTTGTTGTTTTAGTCTGTCAACGTCAGACTCCGGTACGCGGAGGAGCAAATAGATACCGGGTACTTCCCGCTCTGTTTGCTTCTCCGCCTTGACGAGTGCCCAGGAGTTGATGTTGACAGACTCGTTGTGTGCGGCCAGAATTTGGCGCAAGATGTTAATCTCCGGTGCGGGATCCGGCACAAAGAGCCCGCACAGGATTCGTCGCTGGATGTCTGCTTGTGGTCGGACCACAAGCTTCGTCCCTGCGATTGGTGAAACAACGTTGGCGACCGCGCGGCGGAGCCACATCAGAGCGACGTCGTCCTCGCACCAGAGTTTAAGGACGCCCTCACTAAAATGTGCTTTGCCACGGTATCGGACTTTAGCCGTTTGAGCAGAAGTCACTGGGTTAAGAAGTTCTTCCATTAACTTCTGCTCCAAACAAGTCCGTACACCGATGGCCTGCTCCGCCGTGAGGTCATGTTGGGGTTCGGTCATTACGGCGACACACAGTTCGTTGGCCCTGAAAGCCGCTGCGTAACTGACCCGTTGTTGGTTGGGTCCCGACTTGACGCGTTTACCGTCACCCGTAGGTGTGGTTGTGTCGTCCGGCCGGGACCTTTTGGTAGCGGTTGTCGGTTGGTCAGCCGTAGTGGTGGCGCGGAGCTGCTGGCTTGCCTGCGCGTTTGCCCCTTGGCTTGGATCGGCGGCGGGGTCGGCTGCTTCTGCTGGTCGATGGCGCTGCCTCGGGCGCAGCCTGCAACCGGACCCGGTCGGCTTGACAGGAAGTCTCACCAGATCGGGTCGAGGACTTGACTCCTGGAAGGAGTTGTCGTCCCCCGTCAGCAGCCTTTTGCCTTGCCTGCGTCCTCACCTGGGACTCCGCGCTGGCCTGCTGCGGCTTGCCTTTGCCCTTTTTCGGTTTCTTCCGAGGAGAAACAAGGGTCCAGTTAGGTTCGGTTGGCCGTTCGGATATGACATCCTTAAGTGCCGAAAGGTTTATGACGGTGTCTTTCGACGCAGCCTCGAGGGGCGCGCCGTCAGCTACCATCATAGGGGTTTTAGAGCCCGATGTGCTTGTGGAAGAAGCCTTATTCTCACGCAGCTTCGTCTCGGACGATGCCTTGTGATGAATTGGCGCATTCGGCACAATCGTGCTCTGGGAAGGAAGCGCGCCTGAAGGCGCAGCCCGAGAAGTGGTGGGCGCTTGGTTAGCAGCCTGTGTTGGGTTGTAATTTCTTTTAGAAGCCATTACGAGTGTTGTTTATACTTCATCTTCGGAAATTCTCCACCCGCCACGGAGTCCTCAAACGGGGACGTCGCGCGCTCTACGCGCGATCGCCAGAGTTATTCCGAAGACATAGGACCCTCACCCTGCGGAATAGACGAGACTGAACGCTGCGAAGAAGGCCGCGGCTGCCTACGGCCAAAGAGGAAGCCGCACGCTCACCACGGGTTCCGCGCCTCGCCGTCTGCCCACCCACAGTTAGGGATCCTCGCCTACGACCCTCAGACGGGGCGTAACAGCCGATTGATCGCAAGTGGCTAGCTCACGACCGCCCGTGTGAAGAGAAATCCAGACCGAAGAGCCGTGTTGATGGCAGCAGGCACAACCACCGGCCCACTGCGATCTCAGACTCCAGGCTTCCTTCATCCTCCGGTACGGGATCCCGCGCACGGCACAAACACGCGGCAGGCCATTACTGTCCAACATCCTGCTAGTCGCACGATGGTGAACCCTCCGAGACATGACCCGAAATCTCAGGAAGTATTCGTCTGGTGGTTTCAGTTACGTCTATTTCTGAGGGAATTAGACCAATAACAGGGAAGCAACCACGTGAAGGATAATCCACCAGACTTGCCTTAGGGATCGGTGACTGTTGCGCTACACTCTCCTAAGACCATTCGCACCTTACCCTTCTTGAAGAGATGAGTAAGGCAGGCTTATATCTATGCTACGCAAGCGGCTACTAAGAGAAGCTAAAGCAGCAAAACAACAAGCTAGGCAAAGCAACTATTAAAGCATAGACATAAACCCCTCCCCCCCATACGCCCATATGGCTATATTTAAATATTTAACACTAGCGGCCCGTCCCGGCTTCGCACTGGTTAGGGCACTTTTTTTACACCTTGGGTTACTTAAGTTTTAGTAAGAATCCCTAATCTTTTCTAGCATTAAATATAGCATAAGTTACTCAGGGTGAATGTAGCTTTCCAATGGTGAAAGAATTTTTGAAATTGGCACAGTAGTTTTTGAGTTTGTTCATTACAAACATACACACAAAAATAAAAATGTTTCCTCTTTAAAATATTAGTGTAGATAGCATAAAGACTAATGCAAACATATTCCAACAAAATGATGTAGCTTCAAGTAGAACACATCAACTATAGGCATTCCTGTGCTATGTATAGTACTATACTCTTTATAAGTAGGTACAGATCCACAGTCCCGAAGCTCGACCTTTTCGCGCAACAGTTGGGCTGAGCGACGTATCGACTTGTTCCCTAATCCTTAAGGGATGATTGATTACGGTACAATCAATCCTTTGTTAGCATTTCAACTGAATATTGTTGTCCCGATTTTATATCATCGGAAATGAAAAAATATCTAAGTCTAAAATACATAAGTTTGTAATTCTAATTCTAATTTGAAGTAGGGTTGTGGGGGGAGGAGTTTTTCACTGACGTCCCGCAGTGTATTGTGCATTGCCCCCCTGCTAACCTGACCCCAGCCAGCCCAACTCCTTGAAATAACGGAGGACTCTGGGTCAGTGGCAACGTTGCTCTAAAATTCCCGAATAAGAATAAGTTTAAGACACCTATGCTCAAAATCTATAATGATTTAAATAGGTACCTAAGTTTTAAATCTACTTATAACATTTAAAATCTATAACGTTTAATCTATAAAATTTAAATGGTCGAAATACTTAAATTATTTTTAGGTCTAGTGACTGTAGGAAGGTTTCGGCAGAATACCAGCGCCTAGCTACTTCTCCGTGGCAAGGCATTAATGCTGAGTCGAGGCCTTTTTCTGCTGTGGCACACAACTACATGCCAGGACGACTGCTTATTTAACTACTATTAGTAAAGCTATTACTATAGCTATTTAGCTACTTTCTTAATTCTGTTGTTGTATGTACTGTGTGCCAAGTGGTAAATAAATGTTTGTCTATTGTCTTTGTCTTGTCTATTTTTAAGTATGAACCACATTTGGTATCAACTACACTTTGGCTCTTTGGCGGTCGCTGCCACTGTTCATATAATTAGGTATTTTAAACATAATTAAAAGAGCTGGACATTTCATAGTACCAAACTAAGCTATGCTTGTATTCCATACAAATATCAACATCATTCGTTGCGTGGTTGGGTAGTTTCCAAAATTAAATGTTAACATGACGTCATCAAACAGAATCAGATTTTTTTTCTTATTTTGTACTATGAAACCCTTATTACTCGACAGTAACAGCATATATCAATGGTAATACTTCTCAAATTGTTCTATAAGAAATAAAACCTCTTTACAATATTTTTTTATGTGAATTGGTGGTACTAGAATGCTCTAAGACTTTGAATCCTCTATATATAAACTCATATTCATTCTATATGTCAATTGTTCGATTTTTTAAGATTATTTTATCCAGGCCAGGTATACATACATAACATAATAATTGTCATTATCAGCGTGTAACGTGAAAACTTGGGTGAAACGCTGGTATGTAGTTTTATGAAAAAAATAGGGAAGAAAATGTGTCATTTTGTTTGATGAAGTCATGTTCCAACAGAAACAAAATGGGAAGAAACTACTTGCGTGGTCTACCAAAATACAGAAGTACCAAGGTAAGCCTCGCCACGAGCACTTCGCCAAACATTGATCTACGGCGAATGGTATAAAATTCTTCGAAGATACAAAAACCTTTTACACGGATAACATACCAATGGAAATTGTTTTCTTGGGGTTTTGCGGCTAAAGTGTATTTTCATTTCATTCAGTCGGCAAGTCTATTCAGGTTTACTTTTTCGTGTTTCACTTTGGGAATGAAAGATTATTTCTTTAGAAAAATCTTTCGTTTTATTTTTTGGCTACCGAAGTTTATTTGTATAACTTTGAAAAAAATATCAATAAATTATTTTTGTAGCTACGTGTTTTTCATAATTAAATTTTAAGTAAGTGTATAGGACATTATCACACACGGTCAATTGATTTCAAACTAGGCCGAACCTGTTGATGGAAACCAGAGACTGATATACAAAAAAAGACATTCTTATAACATCCAAACACAGAACAAACATCTACGTTCGCCACACAAGTGTTTATCATAGTGTCACTATTATATTTGGAGTGCGAATAAAAATCATTTTTTTCAGCGTCATTCAAGGTAAAAAGCAAACGAGATTACCTTAGTAACTACACACATTGCCACAATTATTTTTGCAGTGGAAAAAAAACTAAATTTTGTAACAAAAAAAATCCATGTTTTAAAACTGAGTTGTTCTCACAACTCACATTTGAGTAGAGGAATAATTTATAGAGAAGCTCTCTTGCGAAATGGAATGTTGGAAGAGGAGGCAGGGCCACGCCCGGCGTTATATGAAAAATTCAAATTCGCTCCAAGGTTAAAACACAACATGTAACAAGGTATAAAGTTGAAAAATTATTGCAAGAGAAATCAGGAATTCTAGTAATATAAATGAGAAACTTTGTTTGGATGTTTGTTGTACCCATTGAAGCCGAAACTTTATGAATGGCAATCCATTCAATAGGTAGTTTTGGCTTACTCATTAGTTTCAGCTTTCAGTAGTAGCTTGGATATGTTACACATCTAGGCAAAGTTTCAGCTCAAGCTGAAACATTAGAGCTACCAATTTCCGCTCTTTACATACCTACCTACGTATTAATGAGTCGAAACGCCGTTGGTGCTTTTAACGATGTAACGTAACGGTCATGAAACTTCCAGTTTTTTCCATGATGTGGGACATTATGATTGCACACTTTAGTATGTTTATGAGCTTTGAGCAGACGATGTTTATTGTTTATTAAGTTCTGACTCAGTTCTAGTCATTGTTGTTATACCACAGGAGACGTATAGTCAGGCCTATTTCACTCCACAGAATAGGTATAAAAATATACCTACGCATCGCCGGCCTATCGAGCGTGGTCCGTTACGTCGGTTGCCGCGTTCTGCCCGGAAAGAAAGTGTCCTTGAGCAGCCGCGGCATTTTAGTTTGTTTTTGTTAATGTACCTATATTTTTCGCCAAATGAAGGCAAAAAAATACTACACAGCATTTGGTTGCCTGAATAATAATAAGAAAATGTAAATAATACCAATAGTAGGTACAGAACTGAAAGTTTTTCTACCAAATAATGCGTTGTTTAGATATCAAAGTCTCCCGTATTTACTTAAGTAGGTAGGTACTTAGGTACAAGTTCTTTTTGAATGCGGTACCTACCTATGTACATAAATAAACGTAATATTATTATGTAGGTATTTTTTCATAGACAATTTTTGTGCCATTGGTACATAGTGCTGTAGTAAGTAGGTATTATGATTTTGATTATGTAGACTGAGAGCAAGATTAGAAACCCAAGCTAGGTACATTTTTATTTGGTTTAACTTTAAGTAGGCAGTGTAGGTTATCTACTTAAAAACAGTCTGGTAGGTAGGTGTAGGTAGACAAATCGATGTGGTAAGTTACCTAAAGGTAGGTGTACTAACAACTAAAACTAGATACCTAGGTTACCTACAAACCAAATGTTGTTTTTTTCTCTTGCAAATATCTAGGTAGGTACCTACCTACTAAAATTTCTCTTAAGATTTAGCATGATGTACCTACCTACCTTAAACAGTGATTATTCAGTTTTCGTACACAAGACACCTAAACACTTAAGTAAGTGTTAAGGACCCAAGTACCTACCTCGTAGGTATGCCTATTTTCTGAGTTCTTAATGCAGCTAGCCAGTGTAAAATAGTTTTCTGATCTAATACTAGGTAAGTAGATATTATTTGAATTATCATTGTTCCTAAAAAGAAATAGGTGGCTAGGTAACTGGATAGTAAAATGTTCAACAACAACATCCTATTCAGTCCACTGCTGGACATAGGCCTCCCCTATAAGAAGGGGGATATGCCCATAATCCCCACGCTGGGCATGCGGGTTGGGGATCGCAGGGTACAGCTTCTCGCACCGCCGACGCTGCTGCCCGTCGGCGGCCAGGTTATTATTATTCGTCACAGAATAATTCTCAAGACAACCCTAACGTTACACGTGCCACGTCAGTAGAGATAGAGCTATACGATAGAAAGGGATGCAAGGTGTAGGTTAATATAAATGTTAGGCACTGAGTTCAGTGCGAGCTGAATAGCACTTTATTGCGTAGCAGCTAAAGTCGCTATTCAGGAAAATTAGGGGTTTCACCTCGGAATGATAGATAGTCGGCTATAAACTTGTACAAACCTTTATTTGAGCACCCTAAAACTTGTCTCAAAACCTACTTATCGTAGGGTGTAGCTTCTACATATATTTCAAGGTCAAAGGTGAAAATGGGTTTTATGCTATTGATATAGTTTTTCCCGTTATGAATAAGTAGATTCACGTACCTTTCAAGGTATAATAATTTGTATATTCAGTTTTGAGGTATTTTTTATTATTATTAGCCCAGGCTGTCCCACTGCTAAGCAAGTCCTCCCTTCACTCTTGACGGTCTTGTGCAAGTTCTTGCCAATTAGTGGTGAAGTGGTCCAGGTCGTCACGCCAGCACTTTTTGGCCTGCCCCTATGCCGTTTGCCGTCAGTGGGAATCCAGCCAGTCACCATGTTGGCCCACCTTTTCAGTTGCATACGGGTAACAAGACCCGCCCATTCAAATTTTAGATTGGCAACCTTTGCCCACGTCGTTCTTAAAAAGACAAGATTATGTCACTTACATGAGAAAAGATTTCTAAAAAAAAGCAAGTAGGTCATTCAATTAATATTTTATATAGGTACCTACATTAATAACCTACTCATTTCAGTTTTGTAAGAGAACATTTTTGGACAATAGGAGTATATTTAGCTAGTTATATTACAAAAGTATCTACTCATTTCGCATTATAAGTTCCAATAATGCTAGTTTATAAGTTATGCATATCTTTATATACATAAAGGATCAAGGGGAAGAGTAGGTAGTTAGTTCCTATTAATTAGCACCAGTCATCATTACGCGCTTGTTACTTGGGTATTATGTAGGGAGCTCAAAGAGTAGATAGGGGTAGTATGGAGGAAATTAATAGGCCTAACTTTAACTAAGTATCAAATTCCCTAAATATGATTCGGTAATACTAGCAACGTAATACCGTATATTAATATTTGTTACTTTAATGTTTCTGATATTATTTATGTACATAAGTATTATAAAAAAATGTAAATACATAGACCAATGTGACTAGTATCATGTAGCCCCAAACTAAGTAGAGTTTGTGTCATGGGAACCACATGACCAATATACTACTTTAATATTTTTTTTGTGAATACATACTACATACACATTATCCAAAACACCCAGCCTCGCTCCGAGACACATATTTGCAGAACATATATTTGTCTCGCGTCGAGAGTCGAACCCGCAACCTTCTGTGTCTCAGGCGGGCCTTTGCCCTCTGCGCCACAGAGGTATTTATAAAAATATCGGATAAAGGGATTAATTTTTTTTCGATATTTTCCAAGATATTCCACAAGGAAAAATATTTAGTATAAATTCCGCAAAATGCATACGCGTGCACCGCCCTCCCGCCCGCAGATTCACATGCAAATCAGAGAAAGAACAAGCAAACATGCAATCATTAATAAATGCAACCGTCTACTTACTCTTCCACCAAATAAAAACAACACGTTAACCTGTAATAAGCTTGGAGAAACGACACACACATAAATACACAAGAAAAAAATCAACAGAAATTTGACAATGTTTCGCCTTCCCCATAAGGCATCCTCAGGAATGATCGACTCGCTGTCCACCAACGTCGACGTCGCTAAAAAACAACAACGACGCAGAACTCCGCAGACGTGTTGCTTCGCCGAGCGCTAAACAGAAAAAAAATGTTAAATAGTTGGATAGCCAGCTGAAGCCTGAAAGGTGCAAATTCATTATAGTAAAAGTTTTAATTTAACCAATACCAAAAACTGACATTATAGCTTGTGTTTTCTGTTAGTCAGACTTGCAATCGACTTCCGAATTTTTTCATTATAATAAAAAAACTAATTTAATTTAAGACTTTATGTATAAGACGTTATTCTGTGCCTCACCAAGAACATTAATATCGCAACCCTCGACGCCACTCGACTCTCACTTAGCATAATTGTTTAAAATGGGTAGGTATGTCTGACTAAGTTTGATATCGTTCCTTTTGATGATTTTCCATTTGATAATCGGATTTAGAGCTCGTAAGCAGTTTGAAAGGGTAAATAGGGGTAATAAGGGCCACAATAGCAGTATATTATTATCTAGTATACTAAGGCAGACTGTTTCATTACGTTACTTTGAAGGGATTTAACCCCAACAAACGGCATCGCCGCGTGCGGGGAATATTCCATCACAGGAAAAATTACAGAACGACATGTTTTGTTAATCCGATTTGTAAATATTTATTCTGGGTCTGAGTATCCGACCGAGATATTCAGTAAAATACCACATTCTTATTGATAGGTATGACATAAGTTCAAGTACGAGGTAATGTGAACTTAGGAAGTAAATTTTATTGTAAGTATGGAGCAAGTGGTTTTTGTTAAATAATTAACATATCGCATAGATATTTTGTCTTTTGAATCATGTAATGGATTTCTGCAAACTCACGCCTGAATCAATAACTATATCGCCTAAAATATAACAAGACATGCAATCCGAAAACTTGGTAACACTTTATTACTTTACTATTTTTATTATTATTTTATTTAAACTTTATACAATTTTTTTTCATATTTCTTCAGTCGGAATAAGTAATTCTACCAAATCTAGCGCTGCATTTATGACTACGTGCAAAATTTTAATATTTTTCTTGTTTTAACATGCTCCTTTTATCCGTAATTTTAAACATGTGTCCTATCTGTTTTCTTTCTTAAATACGTCACCGCAACTAAGTAAATACTTAGGTAGAGGTGCTCGTCGCTAGCATTCCGAGCGGCTTCCGCTTCCGTTTCCCCATTTCCGCCATTTCCCCTTTCTCCCCAGTGACATGATGCTCGAGCTCGCATGTCTTAATTAAAATAATATTTTAATTACAACTTTGAATTTGAAATTGATTTTGGATAGGTACAGAGTGACGCGACGTGTGAATGGCTTTCCAAAATGTGTTTACTTTGCACCCTTCCACCCTTTGTTCGGATTCATGGTATAAACTATTTTGCATAAGTAAATAAATTATTTAGAGTAGTAAGGAAGCTATGATTCTAAAAATTGCAGGATAAGGTCGTGAGACTCTATGAAGTTTGAATCCTTTTATCAATTTAAGCTGGTTACTATCAACATTTAAGTAGTAGGTATAAATTTATTGTATTGTCAGAAATTTTGAAATTATGCTAATGCGTATCTATTACTTACATAAAAATATTTTACTTTTAACACAGAAAACGTTTATAGTACGTACCTAACTTAACTTAATGGTGCTACAAGTAGTTTAATAATAATTATTAGGAAGGATTTCATTCCTATTACTTTTACTTAATTATTAAAAAAATAAGGATTTTTTTGTATTTCAGCGAGTGCTCAGGTACCCAAATATACAACAGAATTGTAATGTATGAAATATAAAAATTTAATAGCTTTATTGACGGCATTCAGATAACTTAACAGTATATAATGAACTAATGAATGAACACATTATTGCGGCAACTAATTACAAATTACATACATACATAACATCGATGATTGACGGTATTTCAAAGGGCATTCTTCTGGTTCACCCTATTATATGTCTGTATTAATTATGAAATATCCTGCAAATTCCTGCAGCATAGTCAGCTGAGGTGCGATATAGGTAATATCGGGGTATTTCTCGGATATGCGACCCATGTCTCGTGGGCTTCGGGCCGTGACGTGACTGCTCCGACCCTCCTTGACCTATCGAAACTTTGCAAAAAAAAGGCTACGATGAAAGCACTAGGCCTAAAAATGTAAAGAATAGTAGGTACTTAATGTTTTCCATTTTGAACCTGGCCTGAACCCGCATCCTTGCCAAGCAATTTTTTTCGCTCACTTTTCGCTACACACATCGAAATGACAAGTATAAACTTTTTTATAAAAAATAAACTTCAAATAAATCACTTCTTACTTCTTGCCCTAAATAATTTTGAAAATCGGTTCACAATTGACGGAGATATTGGTGATCATAGGGCGAAAATTACATGTGAGGATAAAGTTTTTTGAGTTTTCCGGAAAAAGTACCAATCACTCAGGAATAAAATTTATATGGGACCACCTGTAAAGTATTCTCTTTTAAACAAAAAAAAAATTAAAATCAGTATACAATTGAAGGTATCGGTGAACATACATAAAAATAGGTCGAAAAAAAAGGTTGCAACGAATTGAGAACCTCCTCCTTTTCGAGGTCGGTTAAAAAGAAAAGCCATCGTTCATCATCACCAAGGAGTTTTTAAAAGGGAATGCGCGCTTTGAACATAAATCACAGAGTGAATGCAAGAAGTTTTTATTACGGCCTAATTTATCCAGCTAATAGGCAATGTGTTTGGTAAAAAGAGAAAATGAGAGCAACACCTATTAACTGGAAAAAAATAGCACTGAAAATTTTCATAAGTGTGACGCTGTTAGTGCCTGGGACATTGTTTAAAGTTTTAGAAATGGTGACCAAGTTTTTCGTTTAACTAACCTAGTCCGCCATGTTTTCAGAAAAACTTGGTTATTTGGAATTGAGCTGCGGGTTTCCTTTTGTAATTTTTTTGGTTTTGAGAAATGCACTTTTGTTTAACTTTAACCTTCTATTCGTTTAAGATCAGGGTTGCTTGGGGAAAAAGAACGAACACATGATGATTAAGATTCAAGATTCAAATGTTTATTTGCTCGAATACATAAAATGATTTTCACAATTAGGTCTTATAGCTATGTTAGTACGTATTCAGCCTGCATGCGTTTAAGCAAAACGAATTAGCTATTTAAATTTTTATTAAGGCTATAAAATAGTAACCAATTATTTAACGTTTTCCCTATGGTTCATATAGTTTAAGTTCTTCTGTATATTGTAGATTACTCCCAATCCTAACTAGTAGGTATTATAATATTGTAAGTATGTTTGTTTTTTACGCTTCAAGCCTTAACGACTCAACCGATCGTCATGAAATTCGTTGTGAGGGTTGCAGAAAAGGAAATATGGTACCTTTCATCCAGAAAAAATACTGTTCAACAACTGTTACTTGTAAAACAAAACATTTGAAAAGATCTAGTGCAGAGTTTGTCAAATGTGTCGCGAGCGAAGCCGTTGGCGAAAGCTAGAATTCTAAAGAGGAAAAGTTTGTAAATTTTCATGTTTTAAAGGATAATCTTAGAAAGTTCATACTATTGGAAAATAATTACAGTGCCAGATTTGAAAATTATTTCATGCCCTTTTCATGCCCATCATGGGCAGCAGCTAAGGCGTTGCAAGAAGCTGTGCCTTGTGATCCACAACCCGCATGCATAGCGTGGGGATTATGGGCTTATCCCCTTCTTCATCATCATCATCAGCCTATAGCAGTCCACTGCTCTACCGTGTTAAACCAATACACTGTAAGTGAAAAAAGTGCATTTTGAGAATACGGGCAAATTGGAATTTCAAACCCTATAGATTTATTGAATTCTGTGTTCTTTAAATCGTATTTTCTCAATGTAGGTAATAGCTAGAAAAATATAAACTTTACAGGGGCATAGAACAGATAAAAAAAAACGATTGATCCCTGTTAAGCCAAAACACAGTACATTAAGATACAGTGTATTGGCGTTGTATGGTAGTGCTGAACATAGGCCTCCCCTAATGACCGCCATTGCGCCCTGTCTCGAGACGCATCCAGCTTCTACCAGCAGTCTTTCGCAAATCGTCACTCCGCCTGGCCAGGCGGAGGGTAGGCAGATCCTTCTTTTCACCCTGATAAGACGGATCTTATCAGGATAAAAAGAGGGATCTGCCTCCCCTGGGATTTGGGATGGCTATGTCCATGATCATTAATCAAAGCTCAACTCCAAAATCATTTACACTAGATTCAACCCACAGCTTCGCTCACGTGGTACCATCGAAACATTTGAATTTATTTATCAATGTGATTATTGTAGAGCTTAGTTCTAGCTTCTAAACTAACTTAACTAACTTTTAAACTAACTTAACAAACTTTTTGTAACTTCTTGTTTTTTGTATTTCTTTTTTTTTAAATATTATCTTTTTTGTCTATTTTTTTTATATCATTGTCGTGTTATGTATTTGTCAGAATAAAAGACTTTTCTTTCTTAGTATTCGTAAAACGAGCTTTGGAATATAAACGAATATTGAAGAGCCCTCCCTATAAATATGTAAGTATCAGTGGTGAGTTGGTCTCCGGTCATGCATTTTGGAATTCAAAAGTATACAATCTCAAAGTTTTGTACCTTGTGGTGAACCTTGTTTGATATTCAGGTAAAGTTTTGCTTTGGTAGTCTTGAGAACTTACGCTCTTTTGGGAACGGATATATTTATGAAAAAGGTATAGGTAGGTAAATTCAGTGAATGGACAAAGATTAATTACAATATTTTAGGGTTTACGAGTTCAGAACCTACATTGTTGGTAGAATTAGAATGGTCCCAATTGCCAACCTGTCAATGCCAAAAAATAATACCGCTATTCTAACTTCGCTCGTTTCTTTGATAGATACGTTTATACCTTATCAATTGACTCAGGTGTGTGTTTGCGGAAATCTATTACAAGTCATTCAAAAGTCAATACATTTAGTACCAATTCAGCTAACCTTCTCTGACAAGTTCTAGATAAACCCAACAGAAATTCGACAATGTTTCACCTTCCCCATAAGGCGTCCTCAAGAAATGATCGACTCGTTGTCCGCCTTCGGCACTCCGCAATTTCCGCAGACCCTTTGCTTCGCCGAGCGTGAAACAGAAACACCATTAATATATGTCTATACCTATCTACTAAGGAAATTAGCGCTCGTTACGTTACATTATAAATAAATATATAAATAATGCTGGAATTTGTTTTTTTTTAATGTGCGCAACTTTCATATTCTTAGAAGGTAGTTAGGTCATCATCATCAACATCATCATCATCAGCCTATAGCAGTCCACTGCTGTACATAGGCCTCCCCTAATGAGCGCCATTGCGCCCTGTCCTGAGCTCGACGCATCCAGCTTCTACCAGCAGCCTTTCGCAGATCGTCACCCCACCTGGCCGGAGGGCGTCCTACACTACGTTTGCCAAGCCGCGGTCTCCACGGTAGTTAGGTAGTTACAATAAAACAATAGGTGTGTTTTGATAAACAGGGATCATGCTTTAGAATAGGTGACTATTTAGTGACATAGATCTGACTGCTTTCGTGCTTCGGAAGACACGTTAAGTTGCTGCTTTCAGTTTTTAAAGTCATTAAGCATTAGCGGAGGCCTTCGTTTAAGGGGGTGTAAAGGGTTCCAAACGCCACCTTTGGAACTCAAGCCAACCTCACCTATCCGTGGTGCACCCAGCTAACAAACAACGGGGCTCTTATGGCCGGCTGATTGCGGCATAGCGCAGTTCAACACCGTGTTATATTATGGTGATTCCCCCTCTTATTAGGAGAGATCTATGTCCAGCAGTAGGTATAGGTTATTTTCGTTGTTGTTGGCCTTCGGGTGGCCTAAAAACTCCTACACCAAAGAAACTACTATGTACGGAATAACGCACGATAGGTAGGTAATGTCAAAGTTCAATAGTACATTGTTCACCGAGAGGAGAAAGTGACCGATTACCGTCGAGGGTGTCGTTTGAAACACCCGAGATCGGGAATCGCACTTTCTCTCGAGTGATACATAGTGCTTTATACTACACCTACGAGGAAAATAAAAAACTAACTTGACTTTGACTTTGACTTTGACTTTGACTTTGACTTTGACTAGCCAGTGCTTTTTTTTTAGCTAGTGGCCAGTGTCATTTTGCGAACTTGGAGATAAAAACTCACTGTAAAAACTTTTTGGCTTTTGATATTTAGGTTACCAGCGCATAGTCTTACCCAAAATTAAAAAAGAAAAACCACGTAAGAAATGGATTTTCATACACTTTTCTCTCCCGCTCAGATGCGTTTTCTCCCCGCATATTTGTTCGATATGCAATGAAGTACTTTCTACCGTAAATTTGATAAAGCATCAAGGTACTTTCCGAGCAGGTGTAGTATAAAGTTTATTTATTGATAACTCAGGTTACACGTCAAAAAAGAAATGGAAATTAAATATTATTAATTACTTCGGTTAGGGCACTTTTTTTACACCTTGGGTTACGTTACTTAAGTTTTACTAAAAACTGTAAATACGCTACAGTTTTTTGCCATTCGATCCGGATTAAAGCCAGTTTAAACGAAGAAGAGTGTGCCCGTGAACAAGTCTAGTATCACAAGCAATTCACAGAGCCACTCGAGTTGATAAGCAGACATCAAAGCCTCACTTATAGGGAAACCCTTGAAGCGGTGTCACGCAAACAAAGTAAGTACCTACCTACTTAGATAATGTATTTTCTTTTAACCCCGCGACTTGGGGAAGTTATTTGAGATTATAATGTGATGGTAATATTTAACAGAAGCGGGAGTCACTCCCCCTTCTGTTGTGTGGAAGCGATGAAATTAACTTTATAGCATCATTTATTATTTTTATTTGGTTTTTTGACATTGGCTATATCGTGAAATACGAATAACGACGCAAAGTTTTCTTACTGTGCTTTGTACCCTAGTAAGCCTTTTACATTAGACAGATAACTTTATGTAATCAGTTTCAATCATTATCCTCATCATCATCATCATCATCGTAGTCATTAGCATATCTATAGCAGTTCACTGCTGGGCATAGGCCTCTGCTAATGAGTGCCATTGCACACTGTGCTTAGCTCTGCGCATCCAACTTCTACCAGCAGCCTTTCGTAGATCAGCACTCCAGCTGGAGAGCGTCCTACACTACATTTGCAGAGGCGAAGTTTCCACTCAAGAACTCGATTACTTCAACGGTGGTCGGTTATTCGGCAGATATGGCCAGCTTACTGCCATTCCAGCTTGCTAATTCTCTGTGATATGTTGACTACTTGTACAAAATAAATCATATCATACACAGGTGGCGCTGAAATAGACTAACGGCCGGTTCCTATAATATACCGTTACCGATGACGCTTCGTTTTCCCTTGAAAATCTGTCAAATTTTCGACGCCTCGTTGTTAATTTTTGACAGTTTTTCAAAGGAAAACGGAGCGTTATCGGTTACGGTATAATATAGAATTCGTCGGTTAATGAACACACGGGTAGTGCTACTTGTCAGTAATCATAAAAAAAACTGAAAACTAACGTCAGTTATTCAAATTTTTTTCGAACAAATTAAATCACAAGCTAGGTAAAAAAAAATGAATCATGCTATCTACAGTACGCGCGCCTGTAAACAGAAGTGCGTGACGTTGCCAATGTTAAGTAGCTCTTACACAGCATGATTAAAATTTTCTTTATTTAAAGTACGTTCACACATTCTCACCAAAGATTAATATTTTTTAATCAATAGAAATATATTTTATTGAACATGGGTCATAGGGGCCGGGCCTTATTCGAGTCAGGTACTTTAATTAGATTAATGATTTGATACCGACATGACAGCTTCATTAGAAACTTTTCAAGGAAAAAGTAAAAGGAAAGCGTGGCAGAAGAAGACTAAAATAAGCTACATGAGCCAGCAGATAAAAGTAGTCGTCATGCCGTATAAGGAAGTGAAAAAGAGTGGAAAGAGCAAAAACAAAGAAATAGGACTAAAGCATAGAAGAAGTCTTAAAATTCATTTATGCTCTGAACATTAACTCATACGGCAGATCTCTACTTTCTTATGTCCATATATGTTAGCTAGAAAGAGATGCATACTTTATCTCAATGCGATTTCTGCTACTTCTTACGACTTCGTACCAGGGCATTTGTATGAACCTGCATAGAAATTTGTTCGATCGCCCTGGTACGATTAACTTTTTGGAGTCGCATTGATATATGTATGCATCCCTTTCTAACTGATGATATTGGACATAAGAAAGTAGATATCAGCCGTATTGAATTTTAAGACTTTATCTATGAGCAAAAAGGAGAGAATGGCATCACAACACCGACAAGAGCTTAGGCACTTAAATTGAATAATAGTTGTATTAATAAAGCGGGTGCTTATAAAATTCAATTAATCACTTGTAGCAATCAAACAATCTACAAAATAAATTTCTCTCCACAGTCTTTAATATTAATGTGAGCAATCAGAAATCCGTTATCGGTCCGTTTCCGCTTTGTTCCGGATGTAAATTTTGGATCAAGTAATTTGCTTCGAAAACAATCTGTTGTTTTAATAATATTCTAAAATTGCCGTTTGGTTTATACTATGTTAATAATATAAATTTAAAGTGATTTTGTTTGTTTGTTACGTCTTGGCGGCTCAACCGCTGAATCAATTTACAGATAATAGGTATTATCTGTCACTGTAGATACTTTACTTCAGTCGCTAGTGCAAAAAACATAAATGGAGCAGCGCCTCTAGGGAAGTATGTAAAACTTTGACATTCCCATACAAAAATAATATAGTTAACGCAAACTTTGTAGAAAGTATGTTTTTCGCAATCAAGCCTCTCGAAAGTCGTCAAAAATATATTATGAAAGATCAGGCTATATCTTTCTTATATTTTTGTTTACCTATGGTTTAGGGTATTTGAATGTCTACGGTGTCCCCGTAGACATTCAAATACCCTAAACCTTTTGTCTAACATTGGGACAAAGTGCGACCTGCTGATTATCATATTGGCTTTCTTTTAACATATCCTAAAAAATTCGTAACGCTGCTGTTACTGCTGTTGTAGTAGTAATACCAGCATCCTGCAAACTTTTCACATTTATAACTTCCATTGTGTTTTCTAGTGTGGCTTGGTGCGGTTTAACAATTTCATAACACAACTTATTCCAAGTCAACTTCAAGACTAAAGTACTATTCATTATCTAGCATCACGGAACGGGTCCAGGACCTAACGTGACAAACACTGCACTGATGCCTAACTGACACATATGATTCTACGATGGTAAATAAGATGTCCTGCACTGTCCTCCGTCAGTGTACACTGGCCATTATTCATTTATTCATATTCATAGATATATATTCATTGCATACAAGTACATTATTGTCAGGACATGAAGTTGAAGATGACATGACCTTATCAAGGCGCAGCAAATTTGTTTGAGCTTGTCCCCTCTTAAAAAATAATATAACCAAATTATCTACTTTCTTTAGTTAGAAATTGAATATATTCGAATTAGTCACGTTAAAAATATTGCTTAGTTATCAGTTACTTATAATTATGAAAACAGTTCTAGGCTAAGTATTTTTGTATTTTTGTCATCTATGAATTCATTATTCATGTATACATTCAGTTATCGAGAAATAACATTTTGCTATTAATAAATTTACTTTCAATCAAAGTCCAGCAGTTGACAAACATTTACAACGTTATGATTGCCGGACTAATAAAATAGGTAGGTACTAGGTACGTACCACTACCAACTGATAAGAAGGTATACATCAAGATAAAGCAATTGTAACAATTAAGTTCAAATATTTGTTTGTTTGTTTCAGAAAACAACGAGAAGTTGGATAGAGACTTCGTTCCAGAAGCGGGAGTGCAGATGCTTTGTACCCAGCGTTAAGGATGAGAATGTGTAAGTACATTCATACCGTTACTTAGAACTTGATAGACATAACGTAAGTTCGGACCGCGGGAAACAGCACGTGCCATTCCAACCCGCACTTCGAAATGTACGTGTAGATGCGCGGGGCTGACAGTCCGATCTGGCATGTCGACGCGAAGGAAAATCTCACAGTTTTACCCGCGCATCACTTCAGTGATCAGTCCCAGGAGGGCAATTCTCAAGCCAGAGACATTGACTTCTACAACTAGACTTAGGTAGAGTGATCCGCCATTTTGTCTCTGGAAGCAGAAAAACGGTATTCTCGTGATATCACCAACAGACAAAAGTCGACTCAAATTAAGAGACATGCAACGAGTGGTCCTGAACACACGACAAGGCTTGTCGTAGGATTTGTCGATGATAAAGTTGATGACAGCCGCCATATTTACGTTCATAAACATCGATGTTTCCAACATTGATATTTCATTTCGATCTAACATAAAAAAAAAAAACTGTTAATGAATAGGTGGCGAAATAACCACCGAGTACAACATACGCAAGAATTAACAATGAGTAGATATAAAGTAAACTAATTTAAAATTTATCTACGTTTTGTTGTGGTTGGTATAGATCAATCGGTATGTAAAAACTGACATAAACAAGAAAATGACCTATATTATTAATAAATAGCATCTTAACATAGCATGAGGCATGAGCATGAGCGTGTGTTTGTGTTTTTTTCACTGGTACTTAGATTTTAATGTGCAAAATGACAGCCTCTGTGGCGCAGTGGGCGAAGGTCCGCCTGAGACGCAGAAGGTTGCGGGTTCGATTCCCGCTGCGGGACAAATGTTTGCATGTTCTGCAGATATTTGTCTCCGTCTGGGTGTTTTCTATGTATGATATGTATTTACAAAAAAATATATATATTTAATGTGGACCCCTCTAAATATATATCAATCTATTTTTCTATTCGTTCAAAATCAAGTCCGTTCGAATATTCATTCGGAAACAGTATTACAATCGATACCTAATTATTATTCATGATAAATTGATTAAATCTGGTTCAACGCTGAGATTATTATTTTTTTGGGAAAAGATAAAGATTTAATAGATAAAGTTTTTACCGACCACCGGCAACCCCCGCTTTGACTGATACTTGCTTGACAGCGCGTAAACAAACAAACCAAGCATTTACGTTTTGTTTCAAGCTAATAAACTTGTCTTAGTACCAACCTAAAAAAAATTTTTTATTCTATCAATAGGCCTCAATAGTTGCATTTTAAGCATACTATGGTTAATATAAATCAAATGCATTTTAATTACTATTTTTGTATGGTTTTAAGCCTAAAATTATGATGTACAAAATCGGCCAATTTTACCCCAACTACTGTAAATTTACCCGCGTAAAACGAAATGTATTTTAGCCATGTCACGGAAATGTCGCAGCGACTTCAGTCGAGTGGCCGTAAGAATAGCTATTTTTATGAATCGTGACTTTAGAGTACACACAAACCCTCGACCCAAGTTGGGAGACTCTTAGTCGACTCTGTTTCGAGTAAACCTGTGAATTGCCCTCCAGATGCGCGGTCCGATCTTTACGCGCCATTAGCACGACAGTTTGATCCGCAGTCCGAACCGCACAGATCTGACTGCGGTTTAGAACGCAGTCCCGATGCGCGGTCCGATCTTTACGTGTGCAGGGCGCTATTGCCTTGACCTACAACTTACTAGTATTCTAGAGCGCTCCTGGTGTTATCTTACTTTGGTGATGTTAGTGTAGTCATGGAGATACGCAAAAAAGTCTTCAAACATTCTAAAAAAACATCTAGGTACATCTTGTAGGTGGCTAAACAGTTAAACCAAACTTATTTATAAAGTATAAGGTACCTTAGCTGAGCCTCTCGTTCTAGATCTCTCCCTGGTTGAAATATTCGTGATCGCCCTATACGTCATTTTGGTTAAACAACACTCCGCTCTGCAACTACTTGGATGGGTAACCATTTAGTGGTATTTATATATGAGCGCTTCCGTGCTTTGGAATAAGCAGGTCCGGTCCCGGCTTTTCCAGTCATCAAGTCATGTCGGAGTCCTTCGGGTGGCCTAAAAACTCCGACACCAGAGTTTGTAGAAAATGTATTCTTATTTTTGGCAGCTGGGCTGGCTCAGACTAGCATTGTAGGGATCGAGGGGAATGGCATAATAAAAAAAGGCCTAGTACCTATGTTCAAGTGGGTCGAAAATTACTAATGATGATAATGATGTCCTTCTAACCCATTGCGAATAAAAATTTAATACTGCAGTATAAATATTTATCCAACTCGACATTACAAAATCTTTAGGATAAAATGTTGAACCAATGAAATTCTAGAGAACAAACTTCTAAGAGAAAGTTTGTAGACGAAATTGTCGACGCAGATGGAAGATAAGACCCAGTTGGTTTCCTTCAAAAACTTGGTCGTTTTCAGAATTTTTCTCCGAAATGAGAAACGTTTTAGTGATAACACGTACCTTCTTTGTATTGTGGATGATATATTTTATACAGCATTCCAATAAAAATGCCGTTTCTCAGATATCTAATAGGTCAAAAAAAGTAAAAATTTAATTATTTTACATATTCTACTTTAATAAAAGTTGCTAAGTACCTAAGTACCTCCACTCCACTCCACTCCAGCCTTTATCAGTCCACTGCTGGACATAGGCCTCCCCTAATAAAGGGGGATATGCCCATAATCCCCACGCTGGGCATGCGGGTTGGGGATCGCAGGGCACAGTTTCTCGCACCACCGACGCTGCTGCCCTAAGTACCCACTTGTTTCATTTTAAAAATCTTAGCTAGGTACACAAGTACCTACTTGTTTCATTAAAAAAAACCGAATCTAAAAGTACCTATATACAACTATTTAATTACTTTTAGTATGTATCCAGCTGTTAGTCTTTTCAAAATTGAATAAATAAATAAATAAAATGTATTCCCAATGTAATCAAACTGAAATGTGTATTGAAACCTGGGCTGTCCTGGAATCCTTGCAGGGTTGCCACGTGGACTATCGTTATATCGAAGTGTTGAGATGTTTGTACGAAGCCGCCACTATGAGTGTCCGAGTACAGGACCAGCAGTCTAAATTCATCCAACTGCGCCGCGGAGTGAGACAGGGAGATGTCATATCTCCGAAACTGTTTCCAAGCTCATTGGAGGATATGTTTAAGACTCTGGACTGGAAAGGTATGGGCATAAAACTTGAAAACTTGTGCCCAAATAGCATTGTATTAGTTATTACGATTTAGATATGCTGTCATGTTTTTACTGTAATAAACATTTTTTCATTTTCATTTTCATTTTTCATAAACATAAACGGCGAACAAATCTCACACTTGCAATTCGCTGATGACATAGTCCTAATGGCGGATTTGCTAGAAGAGCTGCAACAGATGCTGGACGGCCTAGCATCAGCCTCACGAAAGATAGGTATAGGAAGACCAAAGTCATGGTCAATGACCGAATTGGCCCGACACCTGTCGTCGCTAATGGACACCTTCTAGAAATTGTTTCGGAGTACACGTACCTCGGGCAGATATTGCAGTTGGGTAGAAACAACTTCGAGAAGGAGGCCAAGAGGAGGTTTCGGCTGGGTTGGGCAGCATTTGGAAAACTACGTCGAGTTTTCTCGTCACCCATACCACAATGTTTGAAAACGAAAGTTTTTAATCAGTGCGTCCTACCTGTCATGACATACGGAGCCGAAACGTGGACACTCACAATACGTCTAGTCCACCAGTTTAAAGCCGCTCAGCGAGCTATGGAACGAGCCATGCTTGGAGTTTCTCTGAAGGATAGAATCCGCAACGAGACTATCCGACACAAAACTAAAGTCGACATAGCTCAGAGCAAGCTGAAGTGGCAGTAGGCTGGCCATATCTGCCGAAGAACCGACAACCGTTGGGGTAAACGAGTTCTTGAGTGGAGACCGCGGTTCGGCAAACGTAGTGTAGGCCGTCCTCCTGCCTGGTGGAGTGACGATTTGCGAAAGGCTACTGGATGCGTCGAGCTCAGAACAGGGTGCAATGGCGCTCATTAGGGGAGGCCTATGTCCAGCACTGCTAAAGGCTGATGATGATGATGATGATGATTCCTAATGTAATAAGAACTTCAACAAATAATCATTAATACATTATAACCTTAGACACAAGCATTTCACTTCATAATTTAGATGACACATTGCGCTCCATGGTTAAATGTGCTTCGCAAACTACTTTAACTGCTGCTAACAAGCTTCAAGTTACGAGCGAGTTAGCCAATTTGCCACCAGCATCTGTATTCTGTCAGATCCCAACTTCCGTTACAATTAAAATTACCTTCCTCGAAAGTTCACTGAGATTATAGTACTACTAATGAAGAGCCAATGACATCGCCAGGCGTGCAAGGGAAATGATTTTCCACATAAAATGATGTGGAAATGATGGTCTCTAGCTCATACGAAGAAGAAGAAGACATAAAATTAATTTGCAATCTGAAGTCATACAAAATCACTTAAAAAAAATAAAAAATATAACTTAAACTTAACTTATAACTTAAGCTTAACTTTTTTTGGATTTTTGCGATTTTTTGGATTTTACTTTGGGTTTTTTTCTAAACCACCCTAGGCCCTAGGCGCCTTAGCATGCCGTCTGTTGATATTTGGTCAAGCGTCCGTACGCAGCTGGACAGTGCGTTCCTGTGTCCATGGCTTTTCAGGACACGCGTAACCGACTACGCCTACCAATGTATAAATAGCGGCACAAAACTCTAGCGCTGACCGTTATTGCGCAGATGTCAAAAGTAAGGTATCATATGAAAGCTAGAGGCGAGAGAGAGCGAGAGAACCATGCGCAGACGTTCGTTTGGCGCTAGACTTACGTGCCGCTGACTGTACGCGCTGTCCGTACGCAGGTTACGGATAGCGCGAACATTGGTAAGCAGCCTTTACGCAGGTTTATAATTTACACATACTTACCCCCTTATTCATAACCAAATGCCATTTTATAACGGTTCTATAAAGTCATTTAAACGTAAATATAAAGAGGAGACGTTTTATTTGACCATTTTAGCTATCTGATGTTTTTAGATTGTAATGAATAAGGACTATTAGATAAAAACAGCTCATAAAATGCAAAATTCAAAAAATTTATTTATGAAAAACTCGAGACACGTTAATGACACCTCATCAGATATTTATACCAACTTCATTTATCTTAGATTAACACAAAGACAAAGGCTTCATCTCTCAAAATATAATTATCCTCTCAGAACTTGACATTTTAAAGTATCAAGTACGAAATCAACAGGCAACAATAAATCCACCTGGAGCTTCAAGTTTGTCGACATAATCCTATTTAGGAATAAGGGGGTGCTACAATATTGCTTCGTGATATTTAACCTATATTGACTCTTGTAGCGGTTATTATTACTAATTATTAATTATTATGTGAATAATTAAATAATTCTGGACAGTATCACACAGCATCATGTAGCCCTAAACTAAGCAGAGCTTGTATTATGGGAACCACATGATTGATATACCACATAAAATCGAACTCAACTTAATGTCAAAATTTATGAATTTCTTAGTAGCATTTGATACATACGTTTTAAAAATTACATAATATATACTTTTTTTGTAAATACATATGGATAGAAAACACCCAAAACCGACATAAATATTTGCAGATCATTTATCTAGTAGCGGGAATCGAACCTTCAGCGTCTCAGGCGGGCCTTCGCCCACTACGCCACAGAGGCCGTCGATATAAAAAACAAGCAAACACTACACTTTCTTTTTAAAAACGTCAGTATTTATATTAATTTCTAAACAAAAACTTATTCCAAATTTAATAAAGTTAAATAAATATTTCAAAATACCTACATGTTCATAAACTTGAACGAAAATACAAAGTTAAATCAAAACCTATTCGAGATCTTCGTGGACTTGATCATCCAAACTAAAAGTTTAGATCTGCTAAAAGGGATAATGCTTGGATCAATAAAGCTACTGGGAGCTTCACTAGGAGTCAGTTCCAAGAGGGCTCAATTATTCGTGCACTTATTTTGTATTCTATCTTCTCAGTAGAAGTTGGTAGACAGCCAGCGGTTCCGTAGTACGAAGACCCACTATACCCCAAAAAGTTAATATAATTTTTTTACTAAATTTATTCTATTAGAAAGTAAAAATCTTTTCAGTCGGAAAATTAAAGTACACTGAATCGTAATTTTTATAAAATTTATTCACCAATTAGTAACGTATTTTTATTTATTTATACCATACAGAGAAAAATTCAAACTTTAATTTTTATTTATTTATACCATACAGAGAAAAATTCAAACTTCAAAAAATTTTTCGTATTGAAATCGTGTGTGTCTGTCGAGCCCTTTCACACAATTTGGACAAAGTATACCTTCCAGGCGACGAATTCTTTTTACGACGCGACCTGCTAGTGGCATACGCCTTTTTTTCCATGGCTTTGGCTTTTTCTTGACCATTCTGACTTTAATTCCTCTTTCGTGTACTATTTCCATACGGCCGTTCACTGTCTGTGAATAATCATATGATTCGGTCATATTAGAGTCGTATGTCTCACTACATGGTCGCTGCTCATCCAGCTTGTTTATGTCGGAATGGAAGTAACTTTTCTGGCTGCCGTCACTCTGGCCCCAAGCCAGTTTTTCGGTGCAAAGATGCGGTTCGTCACCCATCTTGCTTTTGGCGTAGATATTTTGGTTTTTGGTAATTTTAAGATTTTGATAAAAAAACAGAAATTTAGAGCGAAAATAATGAAATGCCAGTCTGCCCAGTCTTCAGCTGTCAATAGGATTTTTTTTTATGTCACTCAAATTGATTTTTGTAGGCCGTATATGGTAAAATTAAAGTTTTATCGAAAAATAAGGGTTTTAAAAGAATTTGTCTCTTTTGTCCAACAGATGCTGGTGTGGGCTTAGTAAAACTGCCCATGGAGCGAACACAGCAACAGCTAACCCTGGGGAACCTTGGGTACCAACTCGGCACACACATGCGGCGCCGACAGATGCCTACGGAACTGTCGAGTTCCAGGGTGGTCCTCATCCCACCAAAGCTCAGGTGAGCAGCTTCTTATGCTAGCTAGAGTATTCCACCAACAAATAAATAGGTAATACTGGACCATTATCACATAACATCACCTAGCCTCAAACTAAGCAGAGCTTGATGGGAACCGCATGACTGCTAAACTATTTACTCGTAAATACAGACATTTTTTGTAAAGACTTACATAATACATATTTTTTTTAAATAGATAAATAAACTTATATCTTATCTTTCTCTTATCTTCTCGACTATGCTGATGTCGCTTTCCCGGATGCTACTGAAGAGCAATTGAATAAATTAGAAAGGCTGCAAAATCTATGCTTACGCTTCATACATGGTCTACGAAAGTATGACCATGTATCAACTTTTCGCGCTCAGCTGAAGTGGCTGGAGATCAGAGAGCGTCGGAATATCCACATGCTATGTGTCCTTTTCAATATTCTTCATGATCCTCTTTCACCCAACTACCTTAAAGAACGTTTCTGTCCTCTTTATGGTGCGGATCGTCCCGTTCGCTCTTCACAGCAACTTAAATTAAAAACCCCACAACACAATACGGCCAGTTACTCAGACTCGTTCACGGTTACTGCGATTCGCCTTTGGAATAGCATCCCCGATCATGTTCGGAATGTATCCTCCATTGGTGCTTTCAGATCTAGAGTGTATAATCACTATTTAACTCTTATGATCAACTCTTATAAAATGAGCGGTATCTTAAAACGTTAATTCTCTATGTGACTATTTATTTTGTTTTATATATTTATAAATAGGTATAAATGTATACATCTACCATATAATATATATACATATATAATATGTATGTTGTATGTATGTATATATATATATATATATATATATATATATATATATATATTTATGTTTATATTCATTATTAATATTTTTATATAATAATAATAATAAATAAATAATCCTGGACGTTATCACACAGCATCATGTAGCCCCAAACTAAGCAGAGCTTGTATTATGGGAACCACATGATTGATATACTACATAGATACATTTTTTTTTTTTTTTGTAAATACATACATATCATATAGTTTTAGTATAATATGTTAAAACTAAAATTCTGTGATCTTGAGGTATTTTAAAATTTCCTTGATGTATTTATTGCCACCACATACTTATTTTAAATCCACACTACACAAAGGTTAGCTGGTAGAGAATGCTTCCTAGCATTAAGTTCGCCTATGTACATTTATTTCTGTGCAATAAAGAATATTCTATCTATCTATCTATCTATCTTTTCTAATATTGTACATAGATAACACCCAGACCCGAGATAATATTTGCAGAACATACAAACATTTGTCCCGCGGCGTGAATCGAACCCGGGGTACAGATTGAATTGGATATCGTCCGGCAAATGTTTGGCAAAGGCACTGATGCACCTAAATGACAAAAGTTTGTTATATTTACACCGAGATATGCTAAACAAATACCTAATATCTCGATGTATGTTTATAGACCTTATTACCTAAGTGTTAAAGTACCCCAATGACATTTTAAAAGCATACAAGACGAGCTGCCATCAAATAAGAAACGACCACAGCACTACTTGCGATAACTGATGCAATTGTTTTGCAGTATGTCCGACTTTCCCACGACACCCGCCCCGAGCTGATAGTAACTCTGCTGACACGGGAGTGGCAGCTCGAGAGGCCAAAACTCCTTATCACCATCCAAGGAGGAAAGGCCAACTTCGACCTGCAGCCCAAGCTGAAGAAAGTTCTTAGGAAAGGACTTTTAAAGGCGGCAAAGACTACTGGAGCCTGGATTTTTACTGGAGGCACTAATACTGGTAAGAATGGTTCTATGTGGATGTATTTCCTTAAAATATGTACCTTCTGGCTAGAAGTGTATAGACCAGTTATCAAAGTTCCCCGTATCAATGATAAGTTTCCAGGTCCAAGCCACATCTGCCAAAGAACCGATAACCGTTAGGGTAAACATGTTCTTGAGTAGTGACCGCCACTCACGCAAAAGTACTGTGGGACGCCTTCCCGCCAGATGGAATAATGTTCTACGAGATGTTGCTGGTAGAAACTGGATGCATCGAGCTGAGATTAGGGCACAATGGCGCTCATTAGGGGAGGCTTATGTCCAACTAGACTGCTATGGACTGATGATGATGATGAGCTTTTTATATTTATTAAGGGCAAGCTTCGAGGCTTGCGTGGGCAAAGATGAGGTCGACGATGGGGCGAGCTTTCCCAGAAGTGCCTATAAAATCTTTTTTTTAATTTTTGAGCCGTTAGGGTCATAAGTCAATGGAAAAATTGACGCTGGCAGCTGATTCCATATCACACTGCTTGATCTTGTTATTTTATATTTTATAATTTTCAAGTTATTATAATATACCTATTTACAATAATATTATTTAAAAAAAAACGAAAACTGATTTCAATACTAAGTTCTATAACTAAATGTACCAACTTAAACTAAAGTTATATTTCGCTTTTTAGAGCAGTAAGGAAGTTTTTATGCACGATGGCGCTCATTATTAGGTGAAGCCTATGTCTAGCAGTGGACTGTTATAGGCTGATGATGAGATAAGAACCTACGGTACCTACCGCTAAAAATTACAAGTGAGGATGAGGTGTTTTGAGTTTTGTAGGAAAAGTATCAATTCCTCAGGAATAAAATTTATATGGGACCACCTCTGAAGCATAATCTACCAAACAAAAAAGAATCATCAAATTCGATTAATTATTGGCGGAGTTATCGCGTAACATACATACAAAAAAAATAAAAAAGCAATATACAGTCGAATTGAGAACCTTCTGTTTTGAAGTCGGTTAAAAAGAATCTTCAACTCTTCATCTCCACTTTCATAGACGTTTAAAAATTAACAGTTCTTCGTAATTTTCGGATAAAGGAGTACTATAAGTAGAATCTACTGGTAAGGCAAAACGTGAGGAGCCATGGTTTAGTTCAATCATGTGGATCCCTAGAGTTCGCAGATCCTTATAGCCCGCCCATTGAGTGCCTAATGGAAGTCTGTGGACAAAAATTCTATGAATTCTCATTTATGCCCTAACTAGTGGCTAACATCAATTTATTTATGTGTGATGAAAAACTCCTCTGGTTTTCATTCAGCAATTTGGAGGCTTATAGCATTTTTTGTCTCGTCTAGCTTTTTACAATCATTTTGTTGTCGATGATTCCCGTTTAATTAGTTTGGTTTAATAAAAAACTTTCTCAGCTCGTTTGTCTGTCGACGAAGTTTCTCGATAGGGACGACAAGATCGCTATTTCCCGTCAATGTTTATTGAAAACAGATAGGAGTGGCCCAGTTAATTGGTTGTCAGGAAAGTGGCAGAATGGCTGGTTGACTCCGCTGACTGTTAAATGGCTGGATAAATAGATTGAAAATTATGTCCTTTAAGTGAAAAAAAAATAAAAAATACTTTATTTAATAAGAACCATTAAGGTACATTTTAAATCGTATTTTTTTTTCTTTATTAGGTTCACTGATTCGTAACGCGACCAAACAGAGAATAAATTGACAAGAAACTCTGATTGGCTTATTATTTTAACGTCTTTGTTACTTGCTCTTAAATATCAAGTGGTTGGACACAGTTCCATCCCAAGCTCTTTTGTCATCAAAGTAATCATTAATTTTATAATAAGCTATTTACATGTAAATTAAGCAAGTCATTTAGAATTTTGTAAAAAAAAGTTACACATTGCCTTCGTGCTCAGCGTTACCCTGGTGAATTTCATCTCTCATCTTCCAAATGAAACGTTCGTGCTCAACATAAAAACTTTTTAACCAAAAATTTAACCGCCGAAAAACGGAAAGCTGGAAAAATAATAAACCTTTCTTATTAAACCATAATAACTAAGTTCTTAAATTAATGTAAGTATACCTAAGTAATTACGAGTCGGCGCGCGCCCAAACAATGAGTCAACAATGTGTCGCGCCGCGCCGCCGCCGCGCATCACGTTTTACGTAATTGATTAATTTGCTTGTTTGGCGCCGATTCAAAATTACTTAGGTATACTTACATTAGTTTAAGAACTTAGTTATTAAGGTTAAATAAAAAAGGTTTATTATTTTTTGCTTTCCAGTTTTTCGGCGGTTCAATTTTTGGTTAAAAAGTTAAGCTATTGCATAGCTTCTATCGAGGGCCTTGAGCGCGGGGACCGAATCCAGAAATTCCGTAACGAAAAAAAACCTCACGCTCCCCACTCCGACGGGCACGGAGGTGTGGCTTGAAGGCCGTGCATTGTCTAACGTCGCTTCTTTTCGGCAGTCTTCGACACGGTGTTTGTGTGCGTGCAACTGGACGTATTGTACGACTCTACGAAGCTCGTTTATTTAATAAAAGAAAAAAAATTGTTTTCTTATCGGTCACCACGCTCAAAAAGTGTAACTTGAATTAATATCAAAGAAAAAGAAATACTGCATAAATAAAATAAATAAATAATTATAATTGCATAAGTTGATACAAAATGCTATGCAATCGCTTTACCGCGGCAGTCCCCGAGTGCCACACGTCTTTTTTTTTATTTTATACTTTTTTGTGACTTTAACCTACCAGGTTAACTTTTGTACAGCTAAACTTTTGATTACTTGTAAAATAGCTGCCTTCTTTACTTTAGCTATTAAATGTTATGTAATACACAACTCAGTATTAAAATCTGTGAGTGAACAATAAGTTACCCCAATTTTCCCACCCTAGGGTAGATTTTTCCCAAATTTTTACTACTTATCCAATAAAAAAAAAACGATCACAATCGGACTACTCTGTAAAAAGTTATGCGTGGTCATACATTACAATCAGCGTGTCAACAATCAATCATCCCCTGTTTTCTTCACCTTAGGGTTGTAATTTTTTTTTAAATTTATATGGGACCTATTTCGGAGTATACCCTTTCCAATAAAAAAAGAATGATCAAAATCGGACTACGTTATAAAAAGTAATGCGTGGTCATACATAAATAAATAAAAATATACGCGTCGACTTGAGAACCTCCTCCGTTTTTTTCGTAGGTTAAAAATTGAAATGTGTCAGGAAAATTAATAAAGCTAAACACGAAGAAAACCCTTTATCAATATTAATTATGTTTACCTAGCTTCCGCCCTTGTTAAAAAGCCTATAGCCTAGCCTATATATTAATCCAAGTCACAAACAATGTACACCTATTTCAAGTTTCATCCAATTCCGTTTAGCCGTTACGGGGAGTTGAGTCGGAATAAACATACTCAATTACTCATACATTTTGTATTATTGAATGAAAGCTAATACTTATATTTTAGTGTGTACTTATACTCATGAAAGCTTACAAAATACTATCTATGTAGATGATATCACGAAAATGCTACCAAGAGTTGACAGATTACTTAGCTAGTGCTCTTGCTGTTCCCAGCTTCCTATCGATCTACCCTCAACAAGGTGAGGCCAGACTAAACACAATGAAGGTGTTCCTTTTAACTGTTGATTGTTTAGTACAAAGGAAAGCTTCCCTTTTATGGTTAACAAAACAAGGTGATTTGTATTATTTTGTAAGGTTTTTCAACAACAAAGTAGATTTTGGAATAACAAATTTATACTTTGTTGAAAACGCAAACAACATCAGCTGGTAGACGTCCAGATAGGTCATAAATATATGAAGGTGAACCGATTTTAATGTTTTCTGTAGATAAAGGTTCTATTAAGCGAGCGAAGTTACGACTAGAAACTTAGTTATTTAAAAGCTATCATTCATTTAAGGTTACCTCGAGAAATTCTTCGCCTTGTGTAGTATTTTTTATGATACCTGGTGATGGAACAAACACATGGCCCAACTGATGTTAAGTGACTTTTGAAACTATCATGGTTGAGAACATAATTATTAATATCAACGGGATATTTACCATGATTTGTGTGTGACTCACAAATCATGGTAAATATCCCGTTGATATTAATAATTATGATGTTAAGTGGTACAAAAAGAAACAACAACACCAGCCTATCAGTCCACTGCTGGGCATAGGCCTCCCCTATTACAAGGAGGATATGTCCATAATTCCCACGCTGGGCGTACGGGTTGGGGATCGCAGGGCCCAGCTTGCACCGCAGGGCCAGGCAATGTAACTGTGCCAGTGTTAGGCTACGCTATGCCGCAATCACCCGGTCGCCAGACCTCCTTTTGTTAGTTAGAAAGGTGCACCACGGACAGGTAAGGTTGGTTTGGGTTGGAACCCCTTACACCTTAAGTGGCAATCATGAGCAATAAAACAAAGTAATGTATAGTAGGTTAGACATGTTTGAAACGTGTCCTACGATGCAAATTTCTTCGTCCATCAACTTGATGGTGGTAACCCTCTTGTGCCTGTAATTTCACCGACATCTACATGAAACTTTGGGGCAAAAATAGGCGAGGTGGAAGCACTTTCCCGATGATCCCTTCACATAGACTCTGTTACTACCTACTAACCAATGATTACGAATTATATTAATTAGAGAATTTCGTCTCCACCTAAGCGCTTCCGTGCTTCAGAAGCCTTGATGTATTTCCTGGCTTTGACGGTTGTTGGTCACTAGTTCATACGAAGAAGGCAGGAACATTATGAACATTTTTGCAGATCGCAATCAGTGACTTAGAGTTTATAGAATGACCGATATTATTTTGGCTCAGCGACCAGAATTTACCATATATAGCGTACCATTATTCAGGTAGCAAGGTGTCGTAAGTGCATGTTGCTGTTACCTACTTTACGAGCTGATACAATTATCATGCTCTCACAGCAAACCTAATTTAAACCTTTAAAGTTGTAGAAGCTACACCTATGTAACTACATATTTCGGGTAGTGAGATAGATCATCTTTAATTCACCCAACTTATAAAAGTGTGTAAGTAGGTAACTATAATAGATTAGATCTTGATTACAGTCTTAAAATTAGGTACCTAGATTAAAATAAACATATTCACTTAACATTGGGTATTTTTTTATGGTGATACTTGACTTGATAACGATTACCTATCACAAAGCATTGCATCGTAGACCACGTTTTTTTGGAACATGCTCTACGTTGCAACGCCCTGCGTCCATCAACTTGAGGCATATAGATGATAAGCCTCTTGTGCCTGTAATTTCACCGGCACCCACACCCTTCAAACAAAAACACAGCACGCCTGTTTCACAGCAGAAATAGGCATGGTGGCAGTACTTCCCCGGACAAGCCCTCCATAGAGAACTCTACTAATACTAAAACTAAAACTAAAACTAAAACACTAACTTAGAATAGGCAGCATCAGAGATAAAGCTCAGATAAGGTCTGGTCACCATCAAACTTCAACGATGTGTATCTTGATTTGCGCATCTCTTCTCTTATCATATTTGGTTAATACCGGGCCTTCCGTTACAAAAGCTATGAGTAGAAGCTGAGCATCTAAAGAGTTGCATAACGATAGAATTGCATTCTATTCTATACTCGTTTTATAAAAGATAGGAATAAATGAATATGTGGAAACAAAATCCATTGCCATATGTATGAAAGATGATCATCACTTCGAGAATGGCTCAACCGATTTAGCTTTTTTGTGGTCGCACAAAGCTTTTATTTAAAAAAAATTGCGTAAAATCCACCAAGCGGATAATTGAAAAAAACGAGAAATATTGAAAGTGCTTTTTGTATGTAGGTCGGGCGTCGGGCGGGTCAGCTATGTAATATCTATCAGGAAATTACACGTTGTTTTATTCTCATCCATAGGTGTGACACGTCAAGTTGGAGACGCACTGCAGCTGGAGAGGTCACAGCGAGCTGGTCGAGTGGTCAGCATCGGCATTGCGCCCTGGGGCATCGTGGAGGGCGCGAACGAACTCATCGGGAAAGGAAGGGATGTACCCTATCATGCCATGGCATCTCCAAGGTACGATCTCTATAATGTATCAACTCTCATTCATAGGAACTAGGAGTCAGGTTTTATGTTATAATGTACATATTGGCATGTACGAGATGTAACGAGACTATCCTACATAGAACTAAAGTAGTCAACATAGCTTAGAGAATTAGCAAGCTGAAATGGCAGTGGGCTGGCCATATCCGCCAAATAACCTATAACCGTTGGGGCAAACAAGTTCTCGAGTGGAAATCGCTTCTCAGTAAACATTGAAGAACGCCCTCCGGCCAACGGACGGGTGGAGTCACGATCTGCAAAAGGCTGCTGGTAGCAGCTGATGCGTCGAAGTGAGGATAGGGCACAATGGCGTTTATTTGGGGATGCTATGTCTCCCAGTGCAAGCACCGATATTTATAAATGTTTGGATTTCGTCTTTGACTACCCCTACCCCCTATACGATATCCTTATTAGATTTGCGTAGCTAGGATGATGTTGGTTCGAATTTTTGCACATTGGTATTTGCTTTTTTAGAATGAAAACGTCCAGTTACAGTATTATTTCCTACGAAATATAAAATAATAAAAGTGCCTCGCAAGCATTTCGGATACTTGCTTTGCTCGCACTTGTTGTTCCATGGGAAGTAATGTAACTCAGTTCGGTTTTGGTCTGTGTCGCGGCAACTTATGTATTTTTGTCATCGATCACATTAAATTATGTTTCTAGCCAATACCTTTTTTTTAAACTATTATTCGGCCTACCCCGTAATAGGTACCCTATATATTTTTATGTACCCCTGACAACGTGTATACGAAACTTTATGATCTTCGGTTGAGTACACACTACATTACCATCGCTAAAAATAAATAAAACAACACAATAATCTAGCACCTAAGTTTATTAAACTATTATTATTTGAAGGGGTCAGGCGTTATTAAAACAGTTGCCGGTGTCAGGCCGTTGGTTTGAGCTTGAAAGAGCACATCACTGATCAGCTTCTCGGCCAAGATCCTCATATTCTCAGGAAGGTGCCTTAGTTTTGCTGCTACGTTTATACCTGAAAAAAATTGGTTATAAAGATTAGTAATAATTAGCCTATCATCATCATCATCATTATTAGCCGTTTTTGACCCACTACTAGGCATAGGCCTTCCTTTGATTATGCCTCTCAACTTAATCCTGCGCTTGTCTTGGTGTCGCCCACGATTTTTCTTATCGTCGCTTTTTTGCATCATGATTCATCAAGAAGCCTCGTGGTTAGGGGTTCGTTTCGGGTGCTTGTACATTCTGTTTCCGTAAAAAAGTCAATTTCAATCCCAAATAAATAAAATCCTTATCTGTCAGAAAAGAGCTGTATGAATTATTCATGCTCTGAGCAGAATGATAGCAGCTAAAGCCTACTTTGTAAAAACTAAGATATTAACAGTTGTATCCCTATTTATTTATCGGTCACTTTTGGAAGTACATTCACAAAACGTAATCTTCCTATGAAACTAGATATCCACCAATACAACACCCGAGATAAGGAAAAACTGTTTATTCCGAGACGGAGACTTGTGAAAACTTACAACCAGGGTTTTTGCTTAAAACTTGCAATGTATAATAAATTACCCTTAAAAGTTAACCAGCTTCCCTTCAGTCAATTTAAAAATAATAATTAAAACATTCTTTAAAAATCATTTATTTTACCATATCACTGAATATCTAAGTTGTTCATTTTCTAGCATGCTTTGAAATGTTATAAAATTGTTAGGTAATTATTTTAAGATAGGTACCATAACCTTCTTTAACTTTAAACATATTCAAAATGTATCTAAATTTAATCTTCTTCTTATTCTTCTTTGCGTGTCAGTGATTCAACCCAACCATCTTTAATTTAGTTTTTTTAAATTTCTTTGGATCAATAAGTAGCCACCTCCACGGCTAGGTCGGTCGCATTATTGAGGTCTTCCCGAGTGCAGGTGGTCGGGCACAGCGGGCAGGAGAGCAAGTGCCGCATGTCCTGGGTTGGCGCCCCACACGCACACAACAACAATGATATTAACAGGTGATATTAATAGGCAACAACAATGATTGAACCAATTCTAAATTTAATAATTAGATGTATCGATTTGACATGCCTATGTTATATGTGTTTTATTAAATGATCAATAAATGAATCTGAATCTGAGAAAGATTACATGAACCTTACCTATAGCATCATACTCATCGTCGACCCCAGCGGACGGTTCTGCCCTAGGTCTGCTTCTCTTACGTCGAGGTTCCTCGTAGTGAGTGGCTCGTCTTGGTGGACTATTGCTGGGACTGGACTGGCGAGGGTTGTATTCAGTGGCGAAGTCGGCTTCATACGTAGGCTCAGGTTTTATATCGTCGGATGGGGGATCTTCGCTCTCTTCATCTTCTTCTTCAGAAGTTTCCTGTTGGAGGTACAATATTTTAACATTTTTCAAAACAACCAATAGCTCTTTTGGAACTTACTTCTTTGGGATGTTGTTTTTGAGTTACAGAAATAGATTCTATACCAAATCCCATGCCACTATTAAAGAAAATGCGACATGCGTTTGGTTGGAATTTTGGATGTATGTTCATTACTCCCTCACGCCAAAACTAATGAGCTGTTTTAAACTCAAACAGATCTAGACAGAAATAACAAAGGCTTTTTTTTATTCGGGTACCTACTAAGCGGAGTCGCGAGTGAACTTTAGTATTTTTAGTGTCCACAAAATCTAGGCCAAATTGAATTTGACTGACGATGTCTCGATCGCTCACTTAAGCGCGTCGCACACCACGCAGATACGGTAACATATCTGTATCTGAGCGCGTATCTGTCAATATCGATCTCTATACTAAACTCAAGGAGCAACGCACACTACGCAGATAACTTATATTTTACCATCAAGTATCTGTAGGTACCGACATTATATCGAAAGATGGTCAGATGTTATCTGTCATACAAATATACACACACAACATACTGTAATACGATCTGCACCAAAAACCAAGTATAGCCAGTTTGAAGGATTCCGCGTGAATATATCATTTCGTATATTTATCGTATCTGCGAAGTGTGTGATAATTTCAGATATGTTAAGTTTTTAAACGCAGATAAAATATTACCGTATCTGCGTAGTGTGTGACACGCTTTATATATATTTTTTTTATTACGATTTTGATCTCTATCATTTAGACCTCTGTGGCACAGTGGGAAAAAGCCAGCCCGAGACGCAGACGGTTGCGGGTTCGATTCCCGCAACGAGTCAAACTTTTGTATGATCTGCAAATATTTGCCTCTGAGTGTTTTCTATAAGTATATGTATTTATAAAAAAGTATATAAGTAGTATATCAGTCATGTGGTTCCCATAATAAAATCTCTGCTTTGTTTGGGGCTATATGATGTTGTGTGATAATGTCCAGCATTATTTTAAATTAATTTATTTTCCTGTGCCCTTAAAATCGAGGTCAAATTGACTTGTTTGGTTGTTGATACTAACAATATTGACTATCTTGATCACATTTGCCCATTTCCCGCGACAAGAAAATCAAATTACATTAACATCAACCATGCCATCGCATCGATCCCTTATTAATGTATAGCAATGGCTTCCTTCCGGTTGCAGTCCACTTGAGAACCTTACACGTTGATAAAATTCCAATCACGAACCTATCGGCTAGTAGCAAAAAGATTCCTACCGATAACCCCCAGATTATCCACCGGTAATTGCCCATTTAGAAGGTCAACGTGTTCCGAATTCAAGTTAGCGATAAGAGAATTAGAACGGTGGCGGTCGAGAATTAAATTCAATGATCAATCTATGCATTTTTGGATGATCAGAATACTCATAGTACCTACTAGGGGTCGCAAACCGGGATCCTGAATCCCGAAAATACCGGAATACCGGACCGAAAAGAACGCTTTCAAATACCGGCATTGAGAATACGTTATTTTCGGTATTTCACTATAAACCTATATTAAATAATATTATGTCAATAAAAATAACTCAGCAGCAGCGAGTTATTTATAATACTTTCGTAATAAATGATTGTTTTTTTTAAATAAATGTGATTTTCTTATCATAACGCACTTTTATTGTTTGGCTAGTGACTATTCCCTTACGAAAATTACGATTCCATTACATATTTCAAATATTTTTCTCACTATATTGAAAATACCGAAAATACCGGAATATCGGTATTCATTTCAAAGTAAAACCGAAAACACCGATTTGTGAAAAGAGTTCCGGTATTGCGACCCCTAGTACCTACAGGACAATAGTAGAATGGATTTTTTAATTTTAAAAAATATGGTACTCATTAGACTATCAGTGGACTGCTATAGACTGCCGATGATGATGATGAAACAAAGATAATTAATTGACTCAGGCGACTTTGCGGAAATCCATTACAAGATATTCTACAAGGCAACATAACAAATATAGTACAAATTCAGCTAACTTTCTCTGACGAGTTATACAAAATGCATACGCGTGCACCGCCCTCCCGCCCGCAGATTCACGCGCAAATACAAAAAAAATAAAAATACAAAATACAAAATTCATTTATTCAGTAGGAACTGTATAGTACACTTTGAAACGTCATTTTTTTTTAAATTTACCACCAATTCGTAACGTGACCAAACAGAGAAGAATTGGCAAGAAACTCTGCTTGGCTTATATTTTTTTTAACGTCATTGTACTTAATATCTATTACATTGTTTTTGATGGAGTTGGAGGCAGTTTCATCCCAAGCTTTTTTGTCATCTAAATAATCAGATATTTTATAATAAGCTTTATTACATAGATTACGTTTAACAACATTTTTGAATTTATTTACAGATAGATTAATCACATCATTTGGGATTTTGTTAAAAAATCGTACAGACATCTCTTTAAAAGATTGACTAACTTTATGGAGCCTTACAGTGGGAACAGCTAGTTTATCTTTATTTCTAGTGTTAACATTATGATAGTCGCTATTTTTCTTGAACATGTTAATATGTTTTCGGACATACATTAAGTTTTCATATATATATTGGCACGGCACTGTCATAACATTTATTTCTTTAAACTTAGTTCTAAGTGATTCTCTGGGGCCCATATTATAAATTGCACGAACAGCCCTCTTCTGCAACACAAATATCGTGTTGATATCTGCAGCATTCCCCCACAACAAAATGCCGTACGACATAATGCTATGGAAGTAGCTGAAATAAACTAGTCTAGCCGTTTCTACGTCAGTAAGTTGACGGATTCTTTTGACTGCGTATGCTGCAGAACTGAGTCTGTTCGACAACCCATCTATGTGAGCGCCCCATTGAAGCTTATTATCTAAAGTTATGCCTAAAAATACAGTACTGTCCACAAGATTTAGATCTTCATCTTTTATTTTAATGTTAGGTTTAACTTGTTTAACATTTGGTAATATAAATCTCATACATTTTGTTTTAGTCTCGTTCAGTAATAAATTATTTACATCGAACCAGTTAACAACTTTCGCTATTGCATTGTTCACGTCGTCAAAATTGGTCTGCCGTCGCTTCAATTTAAATAAAAGTGACGTGTCATCCGCAAACAATACAATTTCGTGGTTGTCTCTCACAAGTTGAGGTAGGTCGTTGATGTAAATTAAAAATAAAAATGGTCCAAGTATTGACCCTTGCGGAACACCCATCTTTACTACAGATCCCGGAGAACATTTTCCATTTACGTCTACTTTCTGTATTCTGTCAGATAGTTAAGAAGTGAGAAGGGCTAAAGCCATACCCCTGACGCCATAGTGATCTAGTTTCCTGATTAATGTTTCATGGTGTACGCAGTCAAATGCCTAATCAGAGAAAGAACCAGCAAACAAGCAATTAATACTTGAAGATTGAACAAGATCATGGCCCATTCGATGTGCCATTAAACGCCGATGTGTGATGATGTGCCATTTACCATTAAACAGCAAAGCATTGAATAGTAGGTCACGCATGTTAAAAATGTGCCTAAGTTACGATGCAAAGCTTGTGTCTATTAACTTGCTCATGTATCTGTAATATCTCCGGCACATACACTCCACATTGAAACACAGCAGCTTCACAGCACTAATAGGTATTGTGGTACTTCCCCGGACGAGCCCTTTACAAGAACCAGTTATCTGTCGCGCTTCGCAAGATGGCCGGCAACCACTATCAAGCCAACTTAGATTGTGATAGTCCAGCATTATTTATTATTTATTTATTTTGTCTTATTTTCATTAGTAGTAACTAAAACGAAAATTTCTGTTTATTCCGTGACGTGGCCATTTAGTGAATCTCGCCCAGAGCGTTTGCCTGGCTGTGTGCCAGTCACATGCATTATTCTGTGGTTCCAGTTCAACGCTCAGGGCGATGTATAGAATTTCCATCAACTTTGATGAGGTTTATCAAAGAGTATTTACAGTAGAATTTTGGAAAATGTTATGCTTAAATGATGGCTAAAATTTATTTACTTTTTTTTAATAATCCTTCAATTTATAGCGATAGGACTGGTCTGACTTCGCAAACAAGAGGTTGTTCTAAATTCAGTTTTATATTTTTAGTTTGTTCCCTCATAATATTAAGAAAATATGTTGTTTGTTTGGGCCCTTTTAAATTTGAAAAAAAAACAATCATTTAATCAATTTAATTACAGTCGGTTTCCTTAAATTTAATTACCTATTTGCATTTGAGCTAAGTCAACTTTGGTTTCGGGTATTCTTAGGCCAAATAAAGGCTTCTGAAATGGTGAGTGCAAATGATTTAACTATTAATCAAATCTGGTAGATAATTCAATTGTTCTAGGACGGGCAGCCGGTGGTTTTTCTTAACGATCTGCTAAGAACAGCCTAGCTAGGCAGTCCGCCATAGCCACTTTGGAACCAGTGAATTTACTAGCGATTGTTGTATTAATTAATAGACATGAAAGTCTGAAATCAACTGAGCGTTTCTAATTAACCCTCCTTGACTCTATTTAAAGAAAAGCCATTCGCTCAAGCTCAGCAGCCACTTGGGGGAGTGGTTTTGTTGGAGCGTAAGTCCTCAACTTTATTCGCTCAGTCAGACTTAGGTTTAAACAAACATGTTGGACCTTTTTAGGTGCAGTTTGCCTGTCACTAGACGTAACTTTTATTAATAAGTGCCTTTAAGAGTGTATTTTTTTAAATTAAATTTAAGATAAGTACTAAGTGTTCGTGCAAAATGTAAACTTTTATTTTTCTATAAATCTATTAAATTTCATCACTAATGAAGTTAATAACCTAACCAAATACATCCAAAATATTAGCTAGAAGTAAGAGGTCTTTGTGAGGGACTCATCCGGGAAGGTACTTCCACCATACCTGTTTCTGCCATGAAGCAGCATTGCTGTTTTAGTTTGAAGGGTGGGTGCTGGCAAAATTACATACACATGAGGCTTAACACCTTCATGCCCCAAGTTGATGGACGCAGAGTGTGGCATCATTGGGCACGTTTACCACTAAACCTCAGGGCCATGTGCTAGTTCCATCTACAGGAATCAAGAAGCCAACAAGATTTATGAGGCGCTTATTACGCTGCCTAACTATTTTCGTCAAACTGCCATAACTTATGCGTCTGGCTGGCTTGTTGCCAAAGTTACAAACTTGATTGTTGTTCACAAAAATTATTATGACCAGGAGATTTCTAGTATTTATTATATTCCAGCAAGCTATCAAAAATTTCAATTTCTCATAGTGTACTTTGCTTTGAATGCTGAAAACACAACTGAGCTGCACTCTTCGGGCAGGCGTCAAGGGATTTCAATTTTTTACCAAAGGACTTGCCTTTAATGCTCTAAGCTATAACACTTTACTACTTTCATTATTGTTACCGTCTGTTTGTTATATATGTTAAGGCTAGTGTGTACAGTAACTAGTTTTCTATCTATTATTTAAAAATATTATGGTAGGTAATCTTAAGATGCAAATCATGACGAGAGGACTTGCTCACTGATAGGGTTGGATTGCACGGTAGTTGATTGAAACACAGAATTATGGTCACTGATTTTTTTTTATATTATAAAGATCTTACATAAAAATTCAACACCATATTAGGCCATTGTTGTTGCAAAAGAAGAAGGTGTTGTCATCTATCAGACTTAAAATAAAATATATTATTAACCGACTTAAAAAAGGGGAAGTTCTCAATTCGTCGGAACCTTTTTTTTCGACTCTTTTTTATGTATGTTCACCGATAACTCCGTCAATTAAGGACCGATTTACAAAATTCTTTTTTAGGTTTCAAAGTGTATACTTCACAGGTGGTCCCATATAAATTTATTCCTGAGGAATTGGTACTTTTCCCGGAAAACTCAAAAAACCTCATCCTCACTTGTAATTTTCGCCCTATGATCACCAATATCTCCGTCAATTGTGAACCGATTTTCTTTAGGGCAAGAAGTAAGAATTGATTTATTTGAAGTCTGTTTATTTTATTTTTTAAAGTCCTAACTTGTTTTGTTAGAGTTTCCTCACTGCTTACAAGAATTGCTTAGCCTGGGCGAGCTCGATTTGTTTTAGCTGCGCTGTTCGAAACTTTAAATATTATTATCCTTGAATTAGTACCTAAGTTTTAATAGAAACTTGTATTTACGGAAACCTCCAATATCTCTATGCTCATAGTAATTTGGGATACAAACTTCCCCCGAGATCTCACTTAACCACACCCAGTTTGCCGGCATTGTTCGTTGTTATTTGTAGAGAGATATTGTAGTAAGTGTTGTACATCTTAATTATTTACCTTTCATGTTCATTTGAAACGAACATTAATGATATTGGTAACAATATAATGACTATTATTATCATCCAGGTAATATGGATTCATCGTCATGTTCAAATAGCGGATCTTGGATAGTTTTTCTATAATTCTATTATTAGTACGTTATTAAGTATATTAGGATTGCGATTTTTTTTATTATTCATGTATCTTCAGAATCTGCAGAATTCAACTAAAAGTATGATTAAACTAACTTTCAACCACGGCTGCGCTCGCGTGGTTCGGAATAAGTCTTAATAGGCTATGTATATTCCAAGTTTCATAGTTCAGCCGTTACGGAGTTAAGAGGGACAAAATCACACAAACAAACTTTTGCATTTATAATATTAGTGTGATTTTGAGGACCACGGAACAGTTAACCTTCTATTAGTACAAAAACTTCAACAGCTTTGAAGTCTGATATTGATGATGAAACGTTGTTGTTTGGCGTTTAAGAAGTTCTGTCGAGAAATCCCCTGTTTTAAGACTACCATTCAATCATCCAACAAGTCTACCTAATAATGAGTTGCTTTACAATTTGACGGCCTCTGTGGCGCAGCGAGCGAAGGTCAGCTGAGACGCAGAAGGTTGCGGGTTCGATTCTCGCCGCGGGAATCGCAGATGCAGATGAAAATCATAATTGAATCATAATTGCAGATGTTTTTCTTAGGTCTGGGTGTTTTTTATGTATAATATGTATGTATATATGTATATACAAAAAAAAAATATATAAGTAGTTTACCAGTCGTGTGGCATCCATAATACAAGCTCTGCTTAGTTTGGGGCTACATGATGCTGTGTGATAGGGTCCAGCATTATTTATTTATTTATTTATGATTACGCCTCTGTGGCGCGGCCCTGAGGCCGCGGTCACGAAGTCAGCGGGAGCAGGGCGGCAGAGGCGCGGCGCGAAGGAATGGCGCGTTTCAATGGTTGCGGGTTCGTTTCTCGCCGCGAGGCGAATGTTTGTATGATCTGTAATTGTTTTCTCGGGTCTGGGTGTTTTCTATGATTATGTATGTAGTACCTATATCAATCATGTAGTACTCAAAACACAAGCTCTGCTTACTTTGGAGCCAGATGAAGTTATGTGAGTCTAATCAAGCATTAGTTATTTATTTAATGATTTTTTATGTTCCATTTTTTGTTAATCCAAGCTCGGTCTCAGTCAAACTCCTCTTTAAGTGCGCTCAATTCGATTAGTTGATTGGTTGGTCGGTTATCTGTTATTTGGTCTGGCTGCTATAAATGTTAGTTCCAGACCGCTGTTAGTTTTTACTGCATTTACATACTTTTGTGTGGCTTTTGAGTATTTGTTTTGACTGTATTACATTTTAAACCAATTAGGGAATTATTTACTTTGTTAGGAGAGATGTAATAATTAAACATCGCTTTTGGGCTAATGATGAGTTTTGACTAGCACAGGGTTTTGGTGGGTTGAATCACAGTAATTCGTGACCTAGCTGGAAAGACGACACTCAAAAGAAGATTTGTTTTAAACATAGACTTATATGTATTTGTAACTGAATACATAACACAAAAAAAATAAAAGTTTATATAAAACATGGATAGGTGCTACAGCAGCAAAAGCGGTTTCGGTTCAGCATGATATCCATTGATTAATTTTCATCGATTAAATGATTGATGAATATGTCGTGGATGCGACTAGCACAAGACCGTGGTGGATGGCATAAACTCCGGGAGGCCTATATCCAGCAGTGGATAAAGTCGGGCTGTAGATGATGATGATGATGAATATATGGAATAATCGTGCCTCTGATCATTTGCGGCTGTAAGTTATAAAGCAAGAAAACCTCAAACAAAATTAGAAAAGAAAACGTTCAGAAGGAATGCAAAAGCTCATTATAAGCGAAACAGCGCATACTTTGCAAAATACAAGGGCGTATTTTTTTAATACAGCTGCATTGCAAATCTGCATAAAGTCGTACTTTGTTATGAGTCTGTTCCTTTCACTCACAGATGCTTTTCAAATGTTCAGTGAATGTTTGAATTGAGCTAATTGGGGGCTAAATGAGCGGGCTCACACTTTTTCGCTACAATAGTTTGAATTGTTCTCCACTTGCACTGTTTTTTCCTGTTATATATCATTTTGCACGCTTAACACGTTGACTGCAGGCCTCGGACTCGAAGCACATCCTGCAGCAGGTACGGTGCCGCAGCAGTGTGTTATTAAGCAGTCAAAGCGTTAACGTTGAAGCTTTATGGATGACCATTACAGATATTTTGAATGAGTTCTGTGTTTTTCGGGGAAATTTCTTTCTCTCTTTCGCTTTATTAGTCAGTTATTTGGGAGGGCTTTTGTCTAACATTAATTATGTGTAGCCAGAAGTTATACGCATAATCATGTCTTTCTACATATTCAACCCTTTTCCTGCGTCCATCGATCAGTTCGTTCGATGCCGTCTTACTAATAACAGACTTCACTAATTAAAAAAAAGATTCTTGTCCATTTCTTCTTTATTTATTTTTATTATCTGCCTTCAATGTTCCAGTGCTAGGCAAATGCTTCCTTCCTCTCTCTACATTCATCTCTCTCCTGTACTAAGATGGTCCATTCGGCGCGCGAGCTCGTCCCTCCATCTCGTCCACGTGTCTCATGCCGCATGTCGGAAGACAGATGGGCTAAGTTAATCACAGAGTGGTGCCCAGACAGAGGCCATCTTGTTGGATTAGATTTCTCTCTTGGATTTCTTCTTTAATACCTAATTATTTTTTTGTTTCAGATCAAAACTTGCCGTGCTTAACAATAGGCACGCGTACTTCCTCCTAGTGGACAACGGGTCAGTAGGAAGATATGGAGCGGAGATAGTTCTTAGGAGGAAACTGGAGAAATACATCGCTGCACAGAAATTACATCCATGTAAGTACTTTATGGATCAGACAGCAATAAACTGTATTACATTTTATTAGAACACAAAAATGCTTGAACTAGGTCAAATCGTGGACAAACCTGCCATGCTATTTTTAACTGACTTCAAAAGGAATAAGAAAACGGTGGCGATTCTCAGTTCACTGTAATTTTATATCTTATTTTATTTTGAAAACAAAATGCACAGCTCTTGAGTACAATATAAATTAAACTCTAACATTAGTCATAGAGTTTTGATTTTTTTCTAGTAAAAGGTATACTAAATTTATTATTTTAGTAGATTTGAATGTGTCATAACCAGTGATCGGAATTAGGTGAGCTAAAATACCTAAAGTTCGAAAAATAACAGAGACTAAGTGGAGACGCCTTGCGACTAAATATTTTTCCGGGAAAATTTTCCCGGGTTTCGAGAAATTACTTAGGTCCATCTAAAATTAATACAGTAAAATAACAATCGAATTAATTTCCTCTTCTTATTATTGATAACAAGAAGAGGAAACGAATTCGATTGTTGTAAAAAACGGTAAGCACGATTTTTATTGTTTTCAACAAATAAAATGAACGATGTAAGTAAGCGCGGAAGCTAATGTGATTTATAAACCAGCTTTAGTAAATAGCTATAGTAATAAAAACATTTATTTAAGCAAGGGAATAAAAAAGCCATTTTATAGTTTTTGTACCATTTATTCATTTTGTACAGATAATGGAACTCAAAATCAATAATTAAGAAAGTAACCAGTCCTACCTAAGATACACAGTCGGAACTCTAAACATTATTTCCATTGATGTTGAATTTGTCCCTTAATCTGAATCGCTAACGTTTTCATCATGGACGGAGTATAAAGAAATATCTTCGTCCGGAGAATTAAAGAAAATCATTAGGAGTTTTTCCATATTATCTATTTTCAAACGATTTCTTTTTGTACTTAAAATCCATTTATACGTAGAGAAGGACCTTTCAACATCAACTGAAGTTACAGGTACATATTTATAGAATGACAATAATTCATTTTCATTATCTAATCCTTTATCTATATTTTCACAAATGTCTCTTAATGCATCTAGATCGGGATTTCTGTCCATAACGTTTTCTAATTTTTGTTTTACTGGTTCAGAAGAACACCAGCTTAGAACAATTCTTGCTTCATCAAAAATATGGAAAGATTCCGTCAACAATAAGTTAGACTTTTGCAATTTTTTTAATGAAATTTGAATTATTTTAAAATATTCGTCAATGTAATCTAAATCAGTTTTTAAACTTTCTTTTCCTAGGACAGTTTTAGCATGCCTGATAGACAAAGAATCAGAACTTCTTAGAAGTCTTACAATAGTTTTTATTTCTTCGTAATATTCAGCATAATACGAAGCTGCTTCTAGCCATGTACCCCACCTTGTTATGACAGGTTCAGGTGGCAATGGCAGGCTCGGAAATTTTTCCCTTAACAATTTTACTCTATTAGGAGCCTTTAAAAATATTTTTTTTACATTTGAAATTAAAGTATCCACATCCGCATATTGTGTCCGTATTTTTTCTGCAACGCGGTTAAGAGCGTGTGCTAAACAGGTAACATGTATCATATTTGGCAAGGAGTTCTTTAACATTCTTCCTGCTTTTAACATATATGCTACGCTATCAGAACATAAAACTAAAACATCTCCTACTTTGTCTTCATACGAGTCTCCCCACATATTTTCTAGGCATCCAATCACAAAATGAGCTATTGTCTCTCCATTTACTTTTTCTAACATTTTGCAAGCTATTAAAAATGGTTTGTTTGTTGCGAGATTTAAAGGTTTTACAAGAAAATTTACAATATAACGACCTAAATAGTCGGTAGTTTCATCTAGAGATATCCAAAGTTTCTGATTAAGAACATGGTCATGGATTAATGCAATTTTTTTTTTAAAAACTACGTCTAAATAAACCTTTCTCAATAACGATTCATCGGGAATCCTTTTAACATTTGTACATTTACAACACATATATTTCATTAAAAAAGTTTTAAACTCTGGTCGATTTACTCGTGACCAGGGTATGTTACACAATATAAGAAATTGTATTAAATCTAAATAAAATTCTTCGTTCACTTGCCTAGCAGTACCTTGATGTTTTGGTCCGTCAATATGCCTCTGTATATTGCTTTTTTTGCATACAATAGAATTCTCACATTTAGAACAAAATATCGTGTTGCTAGCGGGGTCGTGGTACAATTCGGGGTGATCTCTAATCCACGACTGTACAATCCCGTCGGTAGGTTTGGTCGCCATTTATTTGCTAGTTGCGTTGAGGCAGAAAAATTACTGAAAACAATGAGACAAATATATAGTTTCTACACTTTTCCAGGGACGTCTTCGCGTAAAATATAGTTTGATGATAGAATTGCCAGTAGCTCCAACATTTGTGCACGAACTCAAATATAAAACACTGAATAAAATTCCATAAATAAATAGTTGCATAAAATTGTTTGAATTTGGTAAATTTATCAAAAGCAGTCTAATATTTAGAATGTTTTAAAAGTGTAGTACAAATCAAAGACTTACCAAGTAATTTGATTGCCGTAAAGCGCAGTAAATTTCTGGTTGCAGTAAATCGTAGTCCGTAAATTCAAGCCAAGGTAGATAGGTACAAGTAGTGATATGGTTGCAATAAATCGCAGTCCGTAAATTCAAGCCAAGGTAGTTATGTGAAGCAGATCCAATAATCGATACGAAAACAGGTTAATAAAATATTCACGAGTCTAAGATACACACGCTGCCGAGGTAACTACAGAAGTGATGCACGCACGCATACAAGTTATGACGCCGTTTGGATGCAAAACACCCTCACCCTTCAACCCTTTTGTCATTGTTTACTTAAACAATGATTCGTTTCCCAGAATAGCCAAAGCATGCTGTCCCTTTCTTAGCGTTTGTTGTTGTTGTTTATCACTGGTTTGCTGTGTATTGCTACAAACACTTAAAGGGACAGCATGATTTGGCTATTCTGGGAAACGAAAACATAGGCGAATCCAGTTTTTTACCTGAGTTAATAACAAAATAAATCTTATTGAAGTTTGTTAAAAAGGAAAATTAATTCAGTTAGTTTTCTGTATGAATAACATTAATATTAAATGTACTTAACTGATATCCTAAAACTTGGAACAAATTCCCAATTTCCGGGAAAGATTTCCCGGAAAAAAATGTTAATGGTAAGGAAGTCTCCATTTTTTTTGACTCTATTCTTTGAACTTTAGGTAAATTAGCTCACCTAATTCCGATCACTGGTCATAACATAACTCGTAGCTTTGACCCTATTATTATAGGATCTACCATAAACCCTAATAGACCATAATACATTGCATTGGGAGCACATTCTCATTGATTTGCTTATGTACTTAAACTATCCAACATTCTTCTTAGCTCTTGGACTAATGATAGACCAATATGCTAGATAAAGACGTGTGTATGGAGAAATATATTCTCAAAAGGACACATAGAAATTATAATTTTTTCTTGATACTGTCTTTATACGACCTTTTTATTGTTTAGTATATATAGTATATAAAGCGTAATATATTAGATAATAAGGTTTGAAGCTAACATTCGTGTACTTACTTTTGTTTTTATAAGTTCATTCATGCTTACGCAAATTTTTACGTTCGCCTACAAATTTATCTTCCGCCATCAAGAATTTCTGAGCTATAAATTCTCTCTTTTAAACTTCGTCTAAATTTACCTTTCTGACATTTACTTTGCTACTTTCTTTAACATTAACTTTGTTCAAAAAATACTTTCAACTTTAGCGTATGATAAACATGTAAACGATATTTTTTCTACAAATAGGTACATCTCGATTGAGCCGAGGAACTACTGTAGGTACGTCATAGTGTATCTAAGTATTTTCCGTAGAGCATAGAAAAGCACTGAGCACAAATTTTTAGACACCTTCTCACTCTGATATAGGATGCTTTCTGTTTCTGTACTTAGACTACGATGGTATACTTCTAACTGTTTCAATAGTTCTTTGGTCTGCTATATTTAAACGCTCAAAATGAAATATTTGCTAGAGCTTCAAATCTATTTAAAATGAAAGGGATCAAATAGACCGACAGGCAAACGACCGTAAAGTCCAGTAGGCACTTGCTTGTGACACTGTTAGAATCTTTTTTAGTTCAATAGCGAGGTACTTTCCTTCATTCTTATCACAGATCTTTTGCTACTCGGATTACCGAATTTCGAGGGGCTCACTTATTTTTCCACGGAAGAGCCCTTGGCACGGCCTGTGATTTTACGGTCCAAGGGAAACTCTGAAAAGGGTCAGCGGACGTAGTTGTATGAAGTACTCTTGGTGCAGTTCATAATCCTAGATTACTACATGGAAACTTTGGGGATGAAGTGATAGAGAAACAAGAACAGCTAGCAAAGTATAACAGCGGCACAGTTATCACTTTGTTCTTAGCAGAAAATTTTAGTTGGGCGGCATATTTATGTCCCGAGTTACTCAGTCGCTAAGCTATGTTTGAAGCCTTCGGGCGGTCGGGAGCCGGCCATGGAGAGACGGACAAGACGGCTAATACTAAGCACGGGATATTTTTACAAGGTTGTTTTGAAATACTGTATTTCTGTAATGGGTAAACTAGGCAAAAGCCTATGATATCTACCTTAGGGCCTAATCATACACAGTTTTTATATTATTACTAGCTTCCGCCCGCGGATTCACTTGCGTGGTAACAGGATAAAAAGTATCCTATGTGTTAATCCGGGTCACAAACTATAAATATTCCAAGTTTTATTCAAATCCGTTTTGTAGTTTTTGCGTAAAAGAGTAACAAATATCCATACTTACAAACATTCGCGTTTATAATAATGCAGGATTTTTTATTATTAGAACTGGATTTAATAGAAATCATTTGTTTGACGAACACATAACACAGTAAAGCACCAGATGGAAACACAAGACAAGTTACATTAAAATAAGAAAGTAGTAGGTAGGCACAGAAGTGTAAAATAACATAATAAATTGGTCTAGAGTTAGACTGGATCTAGACTTGTACTTGTACATAAAACAAATATGCCACTTAGCTTGCTCCGTGTCGGGCGGCGCCAAACAGGTATTATTTGATTTTGTCTTGACTCTGCGTACAGAATAAGCCTGGTTGTTTTCTATGTTATATATGTATGTATTTACAAAAAATATATTACATCAGTTAAGTAGTAGATACCCTTATCGCAAGCCCTGCTTTCTTTGGTACGTATAATCTTGTGTTAAAATGTCCAGCATTATTTATTTATTCAAATATCTGTAATTTTAGAAAAATAGCATCTTTTCTATCTTTATTGTCAGCGTACTAAAAAATACGAAGATTTTATCTCTACAATGGAGTTACCTAGCTGCATAATTTTTGATATCCTGTGACATTGGATTACCGGACACAATTTATGGTACAGTATTGTTGGGAACAGTAATTACGGCATGTTGTACGGATGATGGAGAGCCTGTGTTTTGCTACAAAGCCTTTTGTCGCGGACTATCTTCGTTAGGTCATTAAATAATACTTACGTTCCATTGTTGATGTTAATTAACCGGATTTTGGGGTGTGAAATACATTTTATGCAGGTCAAGTCAGTTAAAAAATTGAAGAACCACGGAATGGATTACATTATTTTTAGTAACTATCTTCAACAACTATATATTTTTAAATTAAAGATTATTTAAACAAATTAATGAGGCGTTATTTTGACGACTTGTTATCGACATTGAATGTAACCTCAATCCCCACAACCTTATCTAACAAACAAAACAAAACTAGGTAAGTACAATCACTTCACTTCTTTATTAATTGTCTTCTCGGATAGTTTCCACAATTTCGCCAGTATCAAGTATCATGTTCATAATAATATGAGGCAACGTAGGTTTATAAGTCCAGTCGTCCAGTCTTCAGTCAGGTCCTGTTTTCTGCTATAGCCATGGCAAATATAACAAAAAACGATCATCGCACAATTTTCTTCATCAGAAAATTCCCGTTCAATCTTCTTTTATTCCATTTCATTTACTTGTGTCTTATAACTAACGTAAATGAAACTAGTAACAAGTTTGACACGAACAATTTATTAACACTTACAGCGGTTGGTTCCGGCGAATGTGAAGCCTCCACCACCACAGGCTGACCCCTCTTACTATCCCCCTCCTCATGCCGCACCAGAAACGAGAACAGATCATAGTACCACAACTGAGGCACGTACACTTCTGACTCACTACATGCCACCTGCCGACTTTCCGTAACTTTTTTGTACTCTCGACGCACACAGGCACGCAAACTGTCAATCTTACGCAGAACATGGACACGGGTCGCGGCTGGGTCGTAGGTTTGCACCAGTCGCGTCAGCTCTGTTATCGCCTCGTGCCGTTTCAATTTCGCTTTGTAGGACGCGCATTGTCGGTTCCAAAGGCACTCGAGATCCTTGTACTGGAGTATGAACTGCCTAACTAGTTTGCGGGGGAAATGAACGGTCGTTTCGTCAGACATGTTGCGTCGGGCTGCGCGGCGCGCAAGTCACTGAGCTTGTTTGCGCGCGGGGACATGCCCCGTCCCTCGCTCCCCCGCTCGCCCCTCTGCCTGTTTCGTTATCGACGCGTCGCATGTTCGCGTGCGCGCTCGCTCGGTAACTGGGTTGTCAACATTTTGCATTTCGAGATGGTTACGTATCAAATATCAGAATCATACGGTTTTTTCGACGGACTAAATAATGGTCTATAGGTATATTTTTAGAGAATAGTTTTTGGTAGAAACAACTTCGAGAAGGAGGTCAAAAGGAGAATTCAGCTGGGTTGGGCAGCATTTGTAAAACTACGTCGAGTTTTCTCGTCACCCACACCGCAATGTTTGAAAACTAAAGTTTTCAATCAGTGCGTCCTACCCGTCATGACATACAAAGCCGAAATGTGGACACTCACAGTGCGGCTAGTCCACCAGTTTAAAGTCGCTCAGCGAGTTATGGAACGAGCTATGCTCGGAGTTTCTCTGAAGGATAAAATCCGTAACGAGTATATCCGACATAGAACTAAAGTTGTCGACATAGCTCAGAGAATTAGCAAGCTGAAATGGCAGTCGGCTGGCCATGTCTGCCGAAGAACCGATAACCGTTGGGGTAAACGAGTTCTTGAGTGGAGACCGCGGCTCGGCAAACGTAGTGTAGGACGCCCTCCGGCCAGGTGGAGTGACGATCTGCGAAAGGCTACTGGTAGAAGCTGGATGCGTCGAGCTCAGGACAGGGCGCAATTTTAATATCATAAAAATATAATCCGCCAATACGTAGATAGATTGAAAGCTCTTTATTCCTACTCGCACCATAAAGGCAGGTAGGTACTTAGTATATTACCGAAAGTTTCTATGCAACCTCTTTGACTCGCACCAATTTATTTCAACATAATCAGAAACAGACAATAACAATATCGAAAGCACAATGGGCGGTCTTATCGGTTAGGGCGATCTCTTCCAGACAACCTTTGGATGAACTGGATTTAAAAAGACTATCAGACGAGGCATTATTTGAACCCACAATTATATTATATCATTTATAATGCGCACTGCTAAAATAAGGAATCAGCGACCAGCGTCTGTTTTTCCATTGACTTACGACCCTAACGGCTTCAAAACGAGAGTTAATAGGCATCTTCTGGGAAAGCTCGTCCCATCGTCGACCTCATCTTTGCCTATGTAAGCCTCGAGGTCAAGAGCTAGCCCATTATAATTTTAAAAAAGTACTCAGGCTCTCATGGCTCGTCGTCATGACTGACCAAGATTTTTTTTTCGGCTCGGTAGTGCGTCGTAGTTGGTAGCGCGTCCAGGCTCCCGAGTATCGCTATTTAATGGAAAGTCAGGGGCCTAAATCCCGCCTAAGCCGAAAGAAGGATTATAGTAGGTACGATTAATTTATTTAAAATATTATATACATGTAACCTTATTGTACCAAACTTCACGCAAATCAAATTCATTTAATCACAAAAATTCATTAAATTTCATGTACTTAGGTGCTTAAAGTCTAAAGTTTCACATAATAGGTATGTGCGGGTTAACACTTTAAACGCAATGTACTAATTATTAAATTATTGCCGTTTACATAAACAGTAATTCAGTATTATGTCGGTCGGATTCGGATTACAACAACCCAGACTAAGCAGGTATAATACTTACATACCTACCTACCTATTAAGTTATTTATGAGACTATTGAGCGTATATACCTACACAACACCTAGCAGTCACATTCCTACGTATTTAGTTAGAGCCTTAAACACCACACTAGCATTTTGTCCTGTCGTGGGTATCAAGAACTATGAAATCGCCCTGGTACTTAACTTATGATACCCAGATCTGTAATAAAATATAGCAGATCATAAAAAAACATCACCATCATCATCTGCAGCAGTCCACTGGGCCTCCCCTAATGAGCGCTATTGCACCCTGTTCTCAACTCGACACATCAAACTTCTACCAGCAGCCAAATAAAATCCCGCAGCAAAAATCCAGGGTTGGTAACATCCAGCTTTATAGAGCTATTTAAAGGAAGTACCTACCTAGCTATCTGAAAATCAGCGCTGCTTAGCCCCCGTGGCAAAGCAGCTTCAAGCTGAGATAGAACCTTTTTAGCCCAGGCGCAGATGACACCCGCACCTATCTTTTTATTAGTTCTTCGCTTATGTAGTAGTTACTAGGTACCTAAACTTCTGTCCTTTCTTTATTCTGTGGTATTGTGTTCCCTGTGCTGTAATTGTCTGTGTGTGCTGAATAAAAAATTATCTTATCATATCGAGCTATTATTAATATGAACTGTTTTTGATGGTACCTGATGTTAAGTGGTAACCATTACTTAAACAAAGCATTGCATCATAGGTCACGTATGTTTGGAATATGCCCTATGATACAATGCCCTGCGTCCATTAACTTGAGCCATGAAGGTGATAAGATAAGCCTTATGTACCTGTAATTTCACCGGACCCACACCCTTCAAACCAAAACACAGCACAGCTGCTTCACGTAAGAAATAGGCATGGTGGGGGAGTACTTTCCTGGACGAGCCCTTCACAAACAGCTCTACTTTGAGAACAAAAACAGACACAATGTAAGTAGGTTTTTAAACCTATATGTGTACCTACCTCATTAAGGGTCGGACAGCTCATATCCTCGTATGACATGGTCGTTTAATTTGTTTACACTCCCCCAGAGTTTTGTTTGTTATAACTTTGTTAATTTGAGGACTGTCACATTTTACAAAAGTGCCCCAAAAGTTAATTAACGTTTTGGACGAGGACTCTTGATATTTACTTTGTTGGTGAAGTAGGTTTGAATCTATATAACCCTCGTTATTTATTTAGATTTCGAGTCGATTTATATATAGCTATACAAGGTGAGTTCAAAATTAGTATGTTATCACTTAAGGGGTGACTTTGGTCATGGACGTGTTCTGAGAATCAAGGATCAGCCTTTTAGGTCTGTTTGCTCTACTTGTAAAATATGCACATACATTTGATACTAGATAGAATCCCAATGGGACTAGCCGACATAGAACTAAAGTTGTCGACATAGCTCAGAGAATTAACAAGTGACAGTGGGCTGGCCATATTTGCATACGAGAACAGACAACGCGGTGGAGACCGCTCTCCGGCCAGGTGGAGTAATGATCTGTGAAAGGCTGCTGGTGCAAGTTGGATGCGTCGAGCTGAGGACAGAGACTCATTAAGAGGGGCCTATGTCCAGCAGTAGACTGCTATAGGCTGATGATGTATGTTTATAGGTTTTCTCAGGCAATTGGCATGCATGCCTTAATATTCAACACATTTCTTAAACTTTGCTATGAGTACTTTTTCTGATGAAAACATTTTCACAAAGATCTTGGTTCAAAGATATCACGTTTCCAATTTATTCTTCAGCAAGAAAGTACTGAAATCTCGAATCCAGTGGATTAAATAAAAATAAATTAAACGAGGTCTAGCCGCTGTCACCGGCCAAGCCTTTGGTTAATCTTCCAATTTTACAGGATTTGGGCCAGGCTGTAAGATAACTGTGGAGATCACGAACTGAGAGTTATCTCTCTCGGATGGTCTCAACGATATGAAAACTGTAGTTTGAAAACAATGGGGGCTGAAACTCAAAATAGAGTGATTGGAAGCAGTTGGGGGAGCCATACGTTCAATGGCGACAAATGACGATGAGGTCACATGTTCTCTGCTTCAAATTAACTACTCTTATTTTCTTATGAGCTAATTCTTATGGCGAAGTTTGTAAGCCGCCCGAAGACCTCCGACATGGCTTAACGACTGAAAAGCCGGGCCTAAATCATAACGTCAACACCCACTTTGCTTAGATAAGTTATACTTGGGTATAAGTAAATAGGCATCTTGAATTTTCTCTTTACGTAATCATATGGTTTGATCAAGTCGTTCAATTTATAATGTAGTTTTAGCTGCTTTATGGCTGAACAAGTCTGCTGGGTGTATTAATTGTAACAGAATATCGAGCCGCTCTAATTTTTTTTCACAAACAATATTGAGCTTGACGTGCAATGAAATAATCTTCAGTTTTTTATTAAAATAAGAGTCTTAGAGCGGGGGCAGAATGGGGGTCATTTTCTCGGTTTTTCCCACATCACAAGTACTTATAATCGAACTTATAGTAAGCAAAGTAGTCCAATGTTTGGTCTGAAATCAGAACCCAAAGAATTATTCACTAGACTCCAAAAATACACACACATAAATATTATTATAGAAAAAGACACATTTTGAGAATTAACTACATGTACATATAGTAGTTTATAGTACTGTACAAGTATATATATATATGTTATGGACAAAGTGATTAATGCGGGCATTATTCATAGTGCCCGGGCAATATGAATAATGACCAGCTACTTAGGGCAAAGTGATTAATTATTACCTAAACTTCATTATTTATCACATTGACCGGTCATTATGAATAATGCTACGTGATCATCGGGCAATGTGATAATATAGCTACTTTGGGGATGGAGTGAGGAGAGGGAAGCGAACGCGTGACCCGCGCTAACCAATCAGAGCCCGTCATGGCGGCGTACGAACGTCCATCGCTACACTGTTCACTACACAACTCTCAGTTTTGCATTCCAAGCGAATACGGACGGACGCAGATAATTCGTCATTCAGTTTCGTAACTAAAGTGAAGAAAGAAAAGCGAAGTTCATAAGGCATCGCTAAAAGGAAGAAATTTGTATTTTAAATTTTGATTTAAAGTCTGAAATAAAAATAATAGTTAAATATTGTATTGTTAGGCCTCGTCCTCCAAGGCACCAACCAGTAGTGATCACGCAGTTCTCAGGATAAAATATTGCTAGCAGATCTCAAACACTAACTATTCTTGGACTTTAACATTAAATAAAACAACACATCGACGCACAAAATTCACTTATTTATTCAGCAAGAGCTTAGGGAGAATAACCTTTCTCAACCACGTCTAGCTAACGAATGCCATGCCGATTTTATTTTATGTCCGATCTCAACTTGACAACAACCCCAACGCTGTCACTAGCTTGACGTCACTTGGACTAGGTACCAAGTTAAGTCAAGCGAATTCTTGGTAATTTCAAAAGCTATTCGGAAGTACAAATCAAAACCAGTAGGTAAACTAAATTAAAATACTAAACGGAAATGCAGATTAACATCAAATAAATTACTCTATGATAAAAAATAGTTAACAGCTCGGCCATCCGTTAGCTTTACGAGTCCCTCGTAAATTAATCACCTAGGTAGATTTTTTTTTTTTTGACACCAATTCGTATCGCGACCAAACAGAGAAGAATTGGCAAGAAACTCTGCTCGGCTTATTACATAGTTTTTAACGTATGTTACAATTTCTATTCGCATCTATTACATTGATTTTGAGGGAGTTGGAGATATTTTCATCAATAATTTTTTTGACATCTAAGTAATCAGAAATTTTCTAATAAGTTTAATTACAAATATTACGTTAAACAACATTTTTGAATTATTCTAGAGCAATTCACACAATTTCAGAAGTTTTCTTAGATAGTCGAAGCCTTATGACAAAGTAAGATGGAATCAGAGGCAGAATCCATAAATGGTTCAATCCTATCTAATAGACAGAACAGTTTGTAAAAATAGTACATCGTAACAAAAATTACTACAATTAAATTATATAATTTTTGACATCAAAACAATAACCAATTCTTTTCCCCACGGTGTGCTTATGCTTTTTCTATTATATATTGATATTATTATTATTATTATATTCATCTTCCAAAATGCATTAAAACCGAATGTATCCTATTTTCCGACGATTTGCCTGTTGCAGTAGCTTAGCAATTGATTTCGCGATCACAATTAAAAGGTTAATATACTTTAATTCAAATGAATATAGTTTCAAACCTACTAAAGAACCCCTATTGACTTGAGCGTAATATCAAACATTCTAAACATCGATGAAACAAAGGAGTTGAACCTCGTAGGAATATTGCTGGAGACTAACTTGAATTGAAAGCCCCACATTCTATGTATAAAAACAAAGCTATCACAATTTATACAACCAAACAGCACATTTATAGCAAATACGTCTGCTTATTATGCTTCTGTTATGGGAAGATTACTTACGCCATGACCTTATGGGTCAAGTGTTGAATTTGATCAACTATTCACAATGCTGAACATAAGCTTAAATCAAATTATGACATGATTACGGACTATAATAAAAAACCAAGATAAGCTAATCCTTCCCTCGACTAAACATAAATTGGCAAGGAATTACTCGTTCTTCACATTTACGAAATTAATAATAAAATATATACTGAAGCACAAAAAATGAGGAGAATTCTTTATTCTGGTATTAACCTAAAGCTACTTTTTGTAGAAATTGTTATCATTATGTTGAATCAATAAAATATTTTTCCGACCAAGCATCATGACATCCATCCTAACACTGTAACATTTAATTAGCATGTTTAGTAGATATGAAATTATATTTTTTTTTTCCTTTGATTATTTTAGTTTAATATCGCTTTTATTATGATTGCATTATTTATTTAAAATGAATTAATTATCTTCTTGTCCAATTATAATTGTTACTAATAATTATTAGTTGCATGTAGATATTTATTATTATTTTGATATTATGTTAGAATAGGCTCAAACCGAATTGCAGTGCCCTTATAGGGTAGATGTACCTGCTATTATGCTACATGTGCCTATATGCAAATAAATGATTATGAAATTAAGCACGTCATTTGAGAATTTGTTAAAAAGAACGAACATTAGGTACCCTTTAAAAGATTAATCAACTTTATGGAGCCTTACAGTACGAACACTAAATTTATCTTAAATTCTAGTGTTAAAATTATATTTGTCGCTATTTTTCTTGACAATATTGATGTCCGAAGACATACATTAAGTTTTCATATACTTATGTCAATACATAACTTAGAATAATAATACCTACTTATCAATTATATACATAAGACATTAGTGCCAATGCACGGAACTGTTTCTTTAAACTTAGTTCGAAGTGATCCTATGATTATATACTTACTTAAAATGTTCCTTAAATTATTAAATATATATTATACATGACATAACAGCCTGACCACAGACGCTCTACTACTGCAGCGGCTGTCCTGGCAGAAAGGTCAGTGGCTAGAGAACTAACAATGTCAATTACTTTCAATAGTATAATTTGATTTTGTTTAGGTTTATGCGTTGACTGATTCATGACATTAAACCGCCAGCGAGGCTTGAACTGATCCATGACTTTGACCAGTTCATCTACCGATAGACGGAGAACATAAACAATACGCCGATGACACATTAATTATCCTTTCTGCTGACTCTCACATTAATTAAGTAAAACTTACTAAAGAAACCATTGCCATTTTAGGCGACAGGTTTACCATGTATGGCTTAAAAACAAATATAAGCATCATGTTCATCAATGCTATTTCAGCAAATCAGGAACTACTAAGTTTAGTACGACTACAAGATGTAAGTAATATAAACACCAGTAACCCCGTTAAACTATTAGGCTTACACTTAGATAGGTGTTAATTTGCAAAGAACATGAAGATAGTACGTGGAAAAAGATGATTTAGATACCAAAATTGTAGAAACGAGCGGTCAGAGTTCTAGTTAACGAACATTTCATAGAATCTTTAGTTCATTTTTATAATTGAGAGATATTATCATCTGTAGCTAAACGAATTATTAACTAGGGAAAGTTATATCTGAGTAATAACAACAATCTAAATACCGTAAGTCACAGATTAAATATTTCCAAAGAAACTATTAATGCTAAGTGATTTATTAATGCTAAGTAGCATTTTCTTCCAGATATCTTTTGTGTTGGATAAATCACCTGAAATTATAACGAAACTCTGAACCTAATTTATTCTACCTTCTTTATCACTGGCAAGTCATTTTTCTTTGTGCACTTTTTTTTAATTTTCCTATTGCAATAGGTATTACAATTTTAATTTTATTTTTGACGAAGGCCTTTTTTTGAAACCCATATCCAAACCATAATACATTTTACATGTATTTTTCCTATCACAATGAATTGTTTGAAAATATACTTGTTTATTGGTAAATTACTTTTAAGATATATATGTTTTTAAAAGTCGTTCTAATGTTATTTCATCAAAATTTAACCTGCCTCGATGAGTCGTTGTAACTGTGATGCTTAATCGGAGTATTAGTATTAAGTACCCACCAAAATAGCATAAATCTTACTTCGACACGATTTCATTTAATTTCATTTATAAGTACCTATACAGGTCCATGACTTTGATCCCTTGCATTTTTTTTGAATTATATTACTTCTCTATACCACACTAGGTACCTACATTAGTAAAACTGTACTAGAACGATCTCACATCGGCTTGTAGCTGAATACAAAGGGTCTGGCGGAAAAACAGCCTACTGGTAACGCAGCCGGAACAACGCTGATTTGGGGCCTATTTGCTGCCGTAGTACACAATACTTTCCTATTTATCTATATTCAGTGATATTATTACGTAAATAATTGTAATTTTAAATGTATTTGAGTACTATTTTGTGATAAATAAATTATGTCCATGTCGATGCACACGTTTTTATTTTGCCAATGAATAATCCATGACGTTGATTATAAGCCTACTTGTGTATTTATTATATTCTATTCTTTTATTTATATGGGAAACAAACTATATCTATACTATATGATCTTGAAATGGGTAATTATCTTTATACATTTTTTTTAAAGGCCTACAGGCAGCCAAAAACTCCGCCAATATTATCTAAATGATGACCTTGATCAGTATAATATAATAAGTACTATGAGCAGGCTGAACGAAAACATTGAACAGCCAGCGAGGTCTGAACTGATCCATGACTTTGACCAGTTCAAGTTCAAGTTTTAAGTACATAGATTAACTATATAGATCCATGACCTTGATCTGTGTATTTATTTTGTCGATGAATGATCCATGATGTTGATCATACACCAGCTTGTAACGAGTTATTTTATTTAGTTTTTATATTTTAACTGATTGATCTTGACTTAATTGATTGATTATTTAAAAAATATAGGATATTAACCTATATTATATATAAGAACAATGTAAATTTGTAAAATCATATCCAGAATTATTTGAATCTTTTGAAAATGTATATAAATTTAGCTCAAGACAAAGACCGACTAGCATTGCCCTGCCCATGGTCATGCCTAAATTATACAGCCGCACATGTTATATAATGGCGATTAAAATATATAATAAACTGCCTAGTCATGTGAAAGAGCTCAAAGGTAGTATATTTAGTAGAACACTTTTTAATTCGCTCATTTAACACTGTTTTTATAATACACAGCAATACTTAGAATTTTAAATTTTGAATATATTGATGATACCTATGTTAAATTTATTTATTTTATGAAGTATTAATTCTTTCATTTTCTTTTGTTACGTACCTATATTCACTGACTTTTGAAATTGTAATTTTGACGAAATAGTTTATATATATATTTTAATGAATGACATATAGAAATATAAATTGGACAAATAATTAGATTATTGTGTGAGTATGATTGTATTTATAAACATTCACTTCCGTTACACCGACGAGATGTGCAGCTCTATAACTAATAATAAACTTTCAACAATGTAACTTGACCATGTCTTGTGTGAATAAATAAACTTTGATCCATGACTTTGATCAGTATAATTCGATTAGGATTATGCGCTGGCTGTTCGAAGACATTGAACAGCCAGCGAGGTCTGAACTGATCCATGACTTTGATCAGTTCAGTTATAAGTACACAGATCCATGAATTTGATCTGTGTTTTTGTTCGGCCCGTTAATGATCCATGACGTTGATCATATACTAGCTTGTAGACGACTGTACCGGGCTGTGGCTACTTAGTTGCTTTTCTTGGGTATTAATTGATTGGGAGGTACTCTACCCGGTACTTCGCATTATTCACTGTATAAGCTATTTACTGAATTAGATGGTAATTCAAGAATTAACCTTCAATCAGACAAAGTTTGGTGCGTGGCAACGGCTTGCAAACTGTACACTCGTATTACTAATTAGCCGGCTCGAGCCCTGCTCTGAGGTTAGTTGTAAAAATATTGGAATAACGTGGACAAAACTTTCTGCATCACTTCGAACAATAATACTTGTAACATTGGAAGGAATTAACATCGTATAATGCAGGCTCGGCCTAGTTTAGGTATTAGTAATACCAAATTAATAGAATAATAAATAGGTAGGTATATATAACTTTTAGGTTGGTTTTGTTAATATTATAAACTTTTTGAAATAAATAAACTATTATTATTCTGACTTTTGATCGTCTCGAACGCTCCTTGCCACGTCGTCTAAGTGTATACCCCGACGTCGGCCTTCATGCTTAATACTCCGGAAGAGACTGACACCATGTGAAGAGTTGCTTTCAGAAGAGCTTGCCCTTTTCTTTCGTTTCGACATCTCAGGAGATTACCTCAAACAAACATGAAAAAAAAAAGTATTAAATACCATGCTACAAAAACAGAATTGAAAAAAACTAAACAAAATACAAAGTATATGCAAAATATAAGTAGTAGAGGGGTAAGCGTATAATGTGACCAAGCAAAGGCACGTAAAATACAAATATGTTGGTATACTCAAGTACCTACCATCAAACTATAATTAATTACCTACTATCATTCATAGCATATGGTAGTTAAGTAGGTATATATGTTTATACTTATACACCTTTAGGTATCACTTGAATAATAAGTTCATGAGGAAAAGAAAAATAAAAGCAAGGAAAACCATCCGTGCATTGATGATCATTTTACGAAAACCCACACGTGAGAGTACATGTCTAATTGAGGTTCTTTATTATCAATCATGATATTACCAACCACGATTAAGACAATGTTATTTAAAAGAAAAAAAAAATCTCATTATAGGTTAGGAAGGATAAAACAGTCTAAACTCTCAGCCATTATCAGGGAGTGCCCTGGCCAAATGGTACTGCGATCTTAGGCTATCCACTGATCACCTTGCTAACACTATCAGGGAGTGCCCTGACCACGTGCTAACGAGATAATTGTGGGCATATGGTCGATAACAAGGACAAAATTGAATACCGGTACACAAAAACATAATTTTAGAATAAGAGTTCACTTCAACGTACCTTGTTATCTTTATTATCCCACTTCTGAGCTGTTAGGCCTCGTCCTCCAAGGCACCAACCAGTAGTGATCACGCAGTTCTCAGGATAAAATATTGCTAGCAGATCTCAAACACTAACTATTCTTGGACTTTAACATTAAATAAAACAACACATCGACGCACAAAATTCACTTATTTATTCAGCAAGAGCTTAGGGAGAATAACCTTTCTCAACCACGTCTAGCTAACGAATGCCATGCCAATTTTATTTTATGTCCGATCTCAACTTGACAACAACCCCAACGCTGTCACTAGCTTGACGTCACTTGGACTAGGTACCAAGTTAAGTCAAGCGAATTCTTGGTAATTTCAAAAGCTATTCGGAAGTACAAATCAAAACCAGTAGGTAAACTAAATTAAAATACTAAACGGAAATGCAGATTAACATCAAATAAATTACTCTATGATAAAAAATAGTTAACAGTATCTTTTATTATTCTGCCCAACAGGTGATGGGCGTTATGTATATTGCCCAGGCAATTTGATTAATTCAATAGTTCTTATCACATTGCCCTCACATATTGGTCATTATTCATAATGCCCGGTCATTATGAATAATGACCGGGCATTATGAATAATGACCAATTAATCACATTGTCCATAACATATATACTACTTAATAGCACTAGTGTGTGCACACACGTGTGTCTACTCGCCTATAGCTGACAGATTTGGAGGTTACATGACTTCTTATCACCCGTAAATGCCCATTTCGCGAGATTTAAGGTGGCACGCCCTTTGTGGCTGAAATTGATAAAATACCGCAACTTATTGGGAGACGACGATAAAAAGACCCGATTTATGGAACTGTTATCTATTGTTCGAGATTAGTTGCTTTGGGTATATGTTGTATCTTGAATGTCTTATTATGTTCATTCTTCAAGATAAGTATGAAATTTGCACCTGCATAAGTAATACAAGTTTTATTTTTTTATAAAACATTACAGCTATTATTACAGGCTTTACAAATAAAGTTAAACTGTAGCAATTCTTTGTATTGAATTTAATGGTTTCTCTTCACATTTTCATAGAAATTGGATGAAGAAATTCGATATCGATTCTAACGATTTGATTTTTGAAGTAACTTTGGAAAGTGTTCTGTAGATTGAGACAAACTTGTTTTCTTTATTAAATGTCCTTTTATACCTTGTTTCTAGAAAAAAGGTCTTAAATCTTAATGAGGTAAATGTTGCCATAATACTTGACGCGTGGATAATACTCGAGGAAACAAAAAAAAGGCGATGATGGTTTGGGTCAACCAAGGTTTTCGTTAGTAAAGTTATCAACAAGATTACCAAATTCGTCAAAAACTTTCGGAAAGAAAAGTAATTACGTTCCACTCAGCAGAATAACGTTATTATCTTCGACTGAAACTTTCTATTTCCGTCAATCAAGTACTTGTATTTATCTTCATAGTCATGGAATTAAAACATTTGGCAAAAGTTCTTCAATCAAGGTAGATAATTGGTTACGCCAACATTATGTTTGCTTGTAACTTTTTTGTTATAAATTTATCACCGCTAGCAAGGCTCAATATCTATACTTAGGTAAGCTATGGGTTGATTTACTTTCATTGTAATTTCGCGTAATCTATCGGTTGGACTACGCGAAATTCAAACTTTCGCGCGCTCCGCTGCAAACCTAAGCAGCGGGGGTTTTCACATTACGACGCCTGTGTATGACGTCGTAATAGTCGTTGACGGGCCGCCTTCGAGAGCCGATCTCATCCCGGCATTCGAGTCTTCTTGCTTCCGAATGTGACTGACTTCCACCCCGCGTGTCGAAGGGTCTTACTCCGCTGATCATATCAGAAGACCTTCGTACCAGTGCCTCCAGCAAAGTGTTTGTTGTGACGGCCGCGCACCGCATCGCTGGCCAGCGTACGCTCGGCTATTCCGAAAGGAAACCCCATCACCAAGACTGTTCACCAGTGTTTTGGATCGCAGTGATATACAATACAGAGCAGCCCCAGGACCAACCGAGATTGCTGGACTTGCAAGGTTCGTAAATCTGCCTTTTATCTAAGTGTTAGATAGACCTTGCAGGCGGTAGACACCGCAGCTCGCATTTTTTGTGTTTCAACCAGCCCCCCAGTTTTGGGTTCGCATCCCGCGTCGTGTAATTACTTCTAGCTTCATATTATTAATCATTTCTGGTCCTCCAAGCTGAATACCGACCATTTTGGTCCTTACGAACCGGATTGAAACCACAAAGAATTCGATTTTTTAATACGTAAATTGCATATCATTATACGAATCTCGTCCTTATTGCGTTACGTAGAAAGTCTATTTTGTGCCAATACTTTACATGAATTTCCGTTTAATAATGTAAAAAAAAAATATTGAAAGTTGCATTTTATGTCATGATTCATGGTAAAATTGCTTATGTTATTTGTAACCTATTTGATTCATGTCGTGTAATAAGTTTTACGAAATTTAATTACGCATTACGCATTATTTTTCTCATTCATTCGCGAAACATTGCGGGTAGCTTCGTGTATCGTCGCATGGCACTGAGCAACATCGTCATTGGTTCTGTCTGACTGACCTCGTGTTTGGTAGTCAACACATTCCGCTTTATGGGTTCTCATAGACATACATGTTGACTGGTATAGTTTCGTTATACTGCGACGACTGGTATAGTTTGGTTATACTGCATTCTAAAAGTATTTAATGCATCGCAATACAGTCCACACCGCATTTGATGAAATTATTAAAATTTAATTGAATTATCGCTCACATTCACATTCTTTGTTTCTTTGTGGAACGAAGAACTTTAGGTACTTATATAACTTGTTTACTAGACCTAACACTCGCGCTAGGTTTGTGCGACTGGATAAGTTATTTCCATTTGTGCAAGTTTTGCATTTCGTAATTTATTCGATTTGCTTTCTTTGGTTTTTGCCATTCGCAACTACGTTTGTGTTAGGATTCCGCATGGTATTGTCATACCTATTTAGAAAAATATTGCATTTTTCACTCGCATCGCACCCGTTTAGGGTTCCGTACGTAACGTATCCGGAAAAATAGTTCCGTACGTACCTACGTATCACATCGCGCCTACGTATCAGCTTACGTTGGCAAATTGTTTGTATAGTTTCGTATACCTACGTATTCAGTCATATTACAAACGAATTACTATTTAATAATTTTTATGTCCGTCCTTTGCACTTGTTTTGTAGGATATCGCGTGGTCGGATAGTAGTTCCGTACCTATTTATTTATTATAACACATTTAATTTATTTTGCCCTTTCGTACAAACGCATGTTAGGGTTCCGCGTAGACGGATAAGTGGTTCCGTACCAATTTTTGTAAAAAGGTTATAATTTTGTCTTCTCTAATCATAATGGAGGATTTAAATAATAAACTCAAACTTTATGAAGGCAAACGTGCCGCGTATTATAGTCGCATACAAAGGATTTATGACTCCATTTCAACTCTCAATGATGAGAAATCGAAAAATACTTTTATCGCGCAAGCTAAAACAATTGATCAAGTTCGTAGCGAAATTATAACTACGATTGACAACATAAATATGCTGTCAATGAAAATTAATTCTGATTATGAGGTTAATTATAATACATTGTCTGCCTTTGACGATCTTTCGTGTGAGATTAAAAATGTTCTAAGTTCACTGATCCCAAACAAAGACTATACTAGGACGTGCGCGCCGAGCGTAAGCGTCTCCGCCCACGACCGACTTTTCCACCGATTTTTTGTAGGACAGTTAGGGAGGGGAACCTCATGGCAACCTCATGCACAGAGTGTATACTAACGAGGTTGGATCGACGAATGAAGTAACGCCATAAGAGACAAAATGGTTGGAATTGGATTGTACGTAATTATTTAAGTATTTTATGTTCTATTACTTTTTTTTGTAAAGTTCATAGTTTAGGAGTTAGGACACTTTCAAATATAAATAAAATATATTTTTCTGGATTCAGAAAATTAGGTATTAAGGGTTTAAATGGTTGGAATTAGATTAAACGTATTGATTTAAGTATTTTATGTTCTATTACTTTTGTTCGTTAAGATCATAGTTTAGGAGTTAAGACACTTTCAAATATGTATGAAAATTTATTTTACTGGTTTCAAAAAGTAAGGCCTTTAGGGCTAAAATGGTTGGAATTGGATTATACGTAACGATATAAGTATTTTATGTCCTATTACTTTTTTTCGTAAAGTCCATAGTTTAGGAGTTAGGACACTTTCAAATATATATGAAAATTTATTTTTTCGATTCAGAAAGTAAGGCCTTTAGGGTTAAAATGGTTGGAATTAGATTGTACGTAATGATATACGTATTTTATGTGCTAGTACTACTTTTCATTAAGTTCATAGTTTGATGTAGGGCACTATTAAATATGTATGAAAATTTCAATTTCTGTATTCAGAAAGTATGGCTTTAAGAGCGAAAATGGTTGGAATTAGATTCTTCGTATTGATATAAGTATATAATGTTCTATTACTTTTTTGCGTAAAGTTCATAGTTTTGGAGTTCGGACACTTTCAAATATCAATGATTTTTTTTTCTGGATTCAGAAAGTAAGTCTGAAAGCAAAACTGGTTGGAATTGTATTCTATGTATTGATATAAGTATTTTATGTTCTATTACTATTTTTCGAAAAGTTCATAGTTTAAGAGTTAGGACACTTCCAAATATAAATGAAAATTTATTTTTCTGTCAGAAAGTAAGGCCTTAAGAGCAAAAATGGTTGGAATTGGATTCTACGTATTGATATAAGTATTTTATGTAGTAGCTGACCCGCTCGCAACTTCGTTTGCGTGTATACTAATTTTTACGTATGTCCTTTCATGTGAAATGTTTCCCGAGCCTGGTGATTTGACACGGAATCCTAAATATGAATGGAATAAAAAGTAAATATACTACATATTACTACATTACCTACCCCGTAATGTAGTCATATGTAGAGTACCTGTTCCTGTTCCCACTCTCACTCGTTTTTCGTTCCTGTTCCCGTTGGCTACCCGTCACCAAGTTAACTGCCTGTATAGGTATGATGAATGAAGGACCCTATACACGACATGTCTGTCGCAGCAGCGTCGTATATAGGGGCAGTCTATTCGTCCAGCGATCATTGCCAGGACGGTGTTGGTGCTGGCCCGCGTCCTTCGCACGAGGGATGCATACCTCTTCCGCATAGTGGCGTAAAAACAATCGGTGTGTGCTTGCGAGAACATGTCGGAGGCGCTGCAGTAGCGGGACAGCCCCAACACCGCTCTGAACGCGTTATTAAACTGGACGCGGAGGGAGCCATACGCCACTTGAGTGTACTTAGCCCACAGGCTGCATGTGTATATTTGCTAGTGCCCTAACTCCTAAACTATGAACTTAACGAAAAAAAGTAATAAAACATAAAATACTTATATCAATACGTATAATCCATTTCCAACCATTTTATCCCTAAAGGCCTTACTTTCTGAATCCAGAAAAAATAATTTTCTTATGTATTTAAAAGTGCCCTAACTCCTAATCTATGAACTTAACGAACAAAAGTAATAGAAAATAAAATACTTATATCAATACGTAGAATCCAATTCCAACCATTTTTGCTCTTAAGGCCTTTCTGAATCCAGAAAATGAAATTTTCATACATATTTTAAAGTGCCCTAACTCCTAAACTATGAACTTTACGAAAAAAAGTAATGGAATATAAAATACTTATATCAATACGTAGAATCCCATTTGAACCATTTTAACCCATAAGGCCTTACTTTCTAAATCCAGAAAAATAAATTTTCATTGATATTTGAAAGTGTCCTAACTCCTAAACTATGAACTTTACGAAAAAAAGTAATAGAACATAAAATACTTATATAATTACGTACAATCCAATTCCAACATTTGAGCTCTTATGGCGTTACTTCATTCGTCGATCCAACCTGGTTGGTATACACTCTGTGCTCCCCTCCCTAACTGTCCTACAAAAAATCGGTCGTGGGCGTTGAGCCTTAATGTTAGCTCCAGTTTTCAAAAAGTTTTCAATAAGATTTTATACTAGCTTCTGCCCGCGGCTTCGCACGCATGGTACCTGGATAAAAAATAGCCTATAATGTTATTCTTGGTGTAGCTCTACATAATGTGCAATGACAATTTGTTATAGCGTCTCCGCCCACGACCGACTTTTCCACCGATTTTTTGTAGGACAGTTAGGGAGGGGAACCTCATGGCAACCTCATGCACAGAGTGTATACTAACGAGGTTGGATCGACGAATGAAGTAACGCCATAAGAGACTAAATGGAATTGGATTGTACGTAATTATTTAAGTATTTTATGTTCTATTATTTTTTTTTGTAAAGTTCATAGTTAAGGAGTTAGGACACTTTCAAATATAAATGAAAATATATTTTTCTGGATTCAGAAAATTAGGTATTAAGGGCTTAAATGGTTGGAATTAGATTAAACGTATTGATTTAAGTATTTTATGTTCTATTACTTTGTTTCGTAAAGTTCATAATTTAGGAGTTAGGACACTTTCAAAAATAAACGAAAATTTATTTTTCTGGATTCAGACAATTAGGTTTTAGGAGCTAAAATGGTTGGAATCGGATTCTACGTATTGATATAAGTATTTTATGTTCTATTACTTTTTTTCGTAAAGTTCATGGTTTAGGAGTTAGGGCACTTTGAAATATGTATGAAATTTTCGTTTTCTGGATTCAGAAAGGCCTTAAGAGCAAAAATGGTTGGAATTGGATTCTACGTATTGATATAAGTATTTTATGTCCTATTACTTTTGTTCGTAGAGTTCATAGTTTAGGAGTTAGGGCACTTGCAAATATAAATTAAAATTATTTTTTCTGGATTCAGAAAGTACGGCCTTTAGGCCGTACGGCCAATACGTAGAATCCAATCCGAACCATTTTAGCCCATAAGGCCTTACTTTCTAAATCCAGAAATATACATTTTCATTGATTTTTGAAAGTGTCCTAACTCCTAAACTATGAACTTTATGAAAAAAAGTAATAGAACATAAAATACTTATATAATTACGTACAATCCAATTCCAATATTTGAGCTCTTATGGCGTTACTTCATTCGTCGATCGAACCTGGTTGGTATACACTCTGTGCTCCCCTCCCTAACTGTCCTACAAAAAATCGGTCGTGGGCGTTGAGCCTAAGTAATACTACTAGCAAGTTAGGGTCAGGGTCGTGTCATATCAAAATACCTAGAATCGAACTGCCTACCTTTGATGGTGATATCCAGAACTTTCCGTTCTTTTAGGAGACGTTCAAGCGGGTTATACATACCAACCCCGATCTATCGGACTCGGACCGCATTCACTACCTGCTCAGTCACCTCCAAGGCAAGGCGAGGAGCATCGCAGCTGGCATTGTGCCTGCTGCTGACAACTATCGCGTAATCTGGGACGCGCTTATCGCTAAGTACCGAGACACGCGCGCATTAGCCGTTAGTTACCTCAATCAGCTGTTTTCTTTAAAGTCAGCTGGTTCGTCACCCGCTAATGTGGAAAAGGTATTTGATAAATTTACCGCAATTGTAGCTGGACTTAAGCAATTAAAAATAGATAACATGGATGATTTTATCTTTACGTACGCGGGTCTTAAGTTATTAGACTCCGACATCGCAAAACATTATGAAATGTCGCTTCGCAGCCTGAAAGATCCCGAAAGCATAGACTACGATTATTTCGTAAAGTTCGTTCGTGAACAGTTAAAAATTCTGCATCGCACCGCGCCGCATCGATCTGAGAGGTCGACTGTCAGCAGCGGCGGCGCCAGTACGTCGTCCGGCGCGCGCGCGGTTCCGCAGGTGTATGTAGCTACATCACCTAAATGTTCGCTCTGTCATTCAACGCATGCCCACTTGTTTAGGTGTAGTGCATTCTTAAAACTTAACACGAATGACAGATTTAAATTTGTTAAGGACAACCATATGTGTGTCAACTGCCTTAGTGGACAGCACACCGTATCCAAATGCCAGTCTTCCGCCACTTGTAAGAAGTGCAATAGTAAACACCATTCCCTGTTGCATTTCGAACAATCACCATTGCAACAGAAACCGGCCGATATTAGCAGCGCCGCGCCGGCCACGCCGACGCCGCCGCCCGCTTCAAGTAACAATGTAAGCTCTGCGCCCGCGCAAGACCGGGTTTCTTTGTGCACGCATTCAGCCACGGTTCAAAACCCGACTCGCACTACTGAAGTGCTGGCTACTGCGAAGGTGTTAGTAGTAGGTAGAAAAGGTAAGGACACTTTGGTTCGCTGTCTTCTTGATCCCGGTTCTCAAAGGAACTATATAACTACTCGATGCTGTAGAAAGCTCGGGTTACCTATCCGCGAGGATTCGGTGGTCACTGTCAAAGGTATTGGTGGTACTTCTCAGTCCGTCCGGGGTTCCGTTGATTTCACATTTAGTTCGCGCCTTCGTGCGCAACCCAAGTATACCATCGACGCTCTGGTTTTAGACGAGATAACCGGTCAGCTCCCGTTATGCTCGATAGATGTCACTCATGTGCCTCACATTGATTCGAAGCTACTTGCTGATGATACTTGGGCTACGCCGGGGAATATTGACATCCTGTTAGGGGTAAAACTTTTTGCTAAGTTATTGCAACCAGGTCAAGTTACTTCTACAGCTGGGTGTCCTGACGCATTAGAGACGGTGCTTGGCTATATACTTATGGGAGACGCGCCTGTCTTGGAACTTCCAAAAGCCACTCTGTCTTTCTGCGCTACGTCTTCTTTGGAGAACTACGATTTGCGCAAATTCTGGGAGATAGAAGAAGTCCAAGCTTCTTCGATCACTAGTGTGGACGATAAGCACTGTGAGCAGTTTTATTGTTCCACCACTACTCGCACCCAGTCGGGCAAATATGTCGTGGCTTTGCCACTGAAGACAAACGCATCGGCGTTAGGAAATTCTTTTGAAATCGCACGTCGTAGGTTTTTTAGCCTCGAGCGTAAACTTAAATCGCATCTTAACGTCAAGCTACTTTATGACGACGTCATAAAGGACTACTTAAAAAACAACTACATTTCCCTTGTCAAGGAAATTATTCCTGGTGAGGTATCTTACTATATACCGCACCATGCTGTTATCCGCGAGGACAAGGCAACCACCAAGTTCCGCGTGGTGCTTGACGCCAGCGCGAAGACAGCCAACGGCACATCGCTTAACGACATACTTCACGCGGGTCCAGTTCTTCAGTTTGACCTTCTCAATATTCTTCTGAATTTGAGATTGTTCGCTATAGCTATTACAGCTGATGTTAAAGCAATGTACCTCAGAATTTCAGTGTGCCCTGAAAATCGTCCTCTCCTGCGCATACTTTACCGCTTTCGTGAAGACGAAGAACTGCAAGTACTGCAATTCTCCGTCCTTCCGTTTGGGCTGAAATGCTCGCCCTTTCTCGCCATCCGCACAATTCAACAATTGTGTCAGGATGAAGGTCATCACTTGCCTCTCGCCAGTGAGATATTGAGTCGTGATATCTACATTGATGACATCGCAAGTTCTATTCCTAGCACTGCGCTAGCCATACCTACCGCTCACCAGTTGATTAAATTATTTTCACTTGGTGATTTTGAATTGACCAAGTGGTCAAGTAATAGCGCCAAAGTTCTTCGAGCTATTCCAGAGTCATTGCGACTCTCGCACAGTGTGGATCTAAGTAAGGATCCAACATTGAAAGTTTTAGGTCTTCGTTGGTTTCCCGAAGAAGACTATTTCGCATTTCAGGTCAATCCTGATAACCGCCCCTGCACGAAGAGAAATATTTTGTCGTCTATCGCGCGCCTTTTCGATGTTCTGGGTTTAGTCGCGCCTATGATCTTATACGCCAAGCTCCTTATCAAGGATCTTTGGCTTGTAAAAATTGGATGGGATGATGTCCCACCAAACCGCATTGTTCGACTTTGGGAACAATTTCAGGCTGAACTACCAGCTGTCTCGCAACTTAAATTCGCACGCCACATCGGTGTTGTCGAAAATTGTACCATCTCATTAGTTGGCTTTGCAGATGCTAGTGAAAGGGCTTACGGTGGTGCTGTTTACGCCCACGTAGTCAAGCCAGATGGAGAAATCGCCGTATCACTCGTATGTGCCAAGTCAAAGGTCGCACCTCTTAAGGTTATTTCGCTAGCTCGCCTCGAGCTATGCGCCGCACTTCTTTTATCAACATTGATAAAAAGAGTTTTTGATCTCTACTCCGCCAGATACGCCATTACGGCTGTCGTAGCATTTTCGGACTCAACTGTAACTTTGAGTTGGATTCATTCATCGCCACATCGCTGGCACACTTATGTGGCCAATCGCGTTGCCAAGATTCAAGAGAATCTTTCGGCTGAACACTTTTTTCATGTCAAAGGATCAGAGAATCCTAGTGACTGTCTCTCCCGCGGCTTGACTCCCGCTCAGCTTGTCCAACATCCATTGTGGTTGAATGGACCAACATGGCTTAAACTGCCCCGCAACGAATGGCCTGTGAAACCATTCGTTTCAGGTGACTCGCACGAGCTTCCAGAACTGAAGCCTGTGGCTCTACCTGCTCTAACGCCGGAACTGTCTAAAGCAAGTTCTCACGCTGAAGACATTCTGTACAACCTCTCTAGTAGGTTTTCTTCGTGGAAAAAATATTTGAAAACAATTTGTTTTATCTTCAAGTTTTTAAAGCGGCTTATAGGCCCAATAACCGCATCTGACTTGGAGTTCGCTGAATCAGCTGTGTGGCGATCTGTTCAACGAACCCATTTCGAATCTGATTTAGATCGATTGTCTCGCAACAAGTTATGTTCTAAGCCATTACAAAAACTGAGCCCGTTTTTGCATAATGGACTTATTCGCGTTGGTGGTCGTTTAGCCAATTCTGAATTGGACTATGACTCACGCCATCAAATTCTACTTCCTCGACAGGACCACGTAGTGGAACTCTTGGTGTCCCACTATCACGTTACAAACTTTCATATGGGTCCAAACTTGCTTTTGTCTCTCTTGAGAAATCGCTATTGGATTCTGTCCGCACGGCGTATTGTTCGTCACATTACATTCAACTGTAACGTTTGCTTTAGAGCCAAGCCGCGACCAGTGTTTCCTATCATGGCAGATTTACCCCACTCTCGGGTGGAAACTGCTCCCAAGGCGTTTTCCCACACTGGGTGTGATTACGCTGGACCACTGATGATCACGTCTGTTCGCGGCAGAGGACAAAAAAGCCGCAAGGCATATATTTGCCTATTTACGTGCATGACAACGCGTGCTCTTCATCTGGAAGTTGCCTCAGATCTGAGTACCGCGAGCTTCTTGTCAGCACTTAAACGTTTTCTTTCTCGCCGTGGTCCGATCGAATGTCTATATACAGACAACGCCACCAATTTTGCTGGTGCCAAATCATATCTACGCGAACTCTACGATTTTTTATCGCATGAATATCGCCCATATTGGGAAAAGGAACTGGCAGATCATAAAATTACTTTGAAAACAATCCCATGTAGAGCTCCGCATTTCGGTGGATGTTGGGAAAGTGAAGTAAAGAGTGTCAAAACGCACCTTCTAAAGGTAATTGGTCAACAAATACTGACTTACGATGAGCTCAGTACAACACTAGCTCAGATTGAGGCTCTTTTAAATTCGCGACCGCTCTATGCGCTTAGCTCAGATCCGTCAGAACCTACCGCACTAACTCCTGCCCATTTCTTAAACACAAAACCACTCGCCTTTTTCCCTGCTCGCGAAGTAACTGAAACGCGTTTACACCTTATTTCGCGACATGAATTGACTGATCAACTTGTCCAGTCTTTTTGGAAGCGGTGGTGCAATGAATATCTGCACACCCTTCAATCAAGACAGAAGTGGAATACGCCTTCCAATCCATTGCGGGTTGGTATGGTTGTGGTCTCCATGCAGGACAATGTCATGCCCTTGCACTGGCCGATAGGTTTAATTACTGAAATCTTTCCGGATAAAAACGGGGTTTGTAGAGTCGCAACTGTCAAGATTCAGGGTGGGTTTTTCCAGAGACCAACAGTAAAGTTGTGTCCTCTACCAACACAGTAGATACTCAACTTATTGTTTCTTTAGGTTAAGGTTAAATGTTAGGCATCGCAGGGTAGAGTTAGGTTTAATTCGCATCATACTTAATTTTCATGTAGATTCGTGGTGATATGCAATTTATTTAATTTCGCTTCCTTTTTGTGTTGAAAGTAGGACCTTTCAAGCCGGGGAATATGGTTACGCCAACATTATGTTTGCTTGTAACTTTTTTGTTATAAATTTATCACCGCTAGCAAGGCTCAATATCTATACTTAGGTAAGCTATGGGTTGATTTACTTTCATTGTAATTTCGCGTAATCTATCGGTTGGACTACGCGAAATTCAAACTTTCGCGCGCTCCGCTGCAAACCTAAGCAGCGGGGGTTTTCACATTACGACGCCTGTGTATGACGTCGTAATAGTCGTTGACGGGCCGCCTTCGAGAGCCGATCTCATCCCGGCATTCGAGTCTTCTTGCTTCCGAATGTGACTGACTTCCACCCCGCGTGTCGAAGGGTCTTACTCCGCTGATCATATCAGAAGACCTTCGTACCAGTGCCTCCAGCAAAGTGTTTGTTGTGACGGCCGCGCACCGCATCGCTGGCCAGCGTACGCTCGGCTATTCCGAAAGGAAACCCCATCACCAAGACTGTTCACCAGTGTTTTGGATCGCAGTGATATACAATACAGAGCAGCCCCAGGACCAACCGAGATTGCTGGACTTGCAAGGTTCGTAAATCTGCCTTTTATCTAAGTGTTAGATAGACCTTGCAGGCGGTAGACACCGCAGCTCGCATTTTTTGTGTTTCAACCAGCCCCCCAGTTTTGGGTTCGCATCCCGCGTCGTGTAATTACTTCTAGCTTCATATTATTAATCATTTCTGGTCCTCCAAGCTGAATACCAACCAATAATTTAACTTTTGACGCCTGAGGGACACAATCAGCGGTAACAATAAATTATTAGGGATGGGCAAAATTTTCGCAGTCGGTTCAACGGAAAGTTGGCAAAGGAGAATGCCTAGAACCCGTACCAATTGCGTCAAAACCGAACGTATCCCATAAAATTTATTATATTTTATTAATGACATTAACATTTTCTTTAGTTTTACACACACCGACGGGATTAATAATCAAGTAGGAAAATATTTTGTAGATTTGGTTTCCGCCACACGTCGCCATTACACTGCAACAACCAATGATCTATACGTTACTATGGCAACCAAAATTGACGTTAAGTATTATTATGGCTAATACCCTCATTTTTAATTATTTTGACAGTAGAATCGACTAAAAACTTATTGGAGATTTTTTTGACGCACTCACTTTAGTCTTGGTACCGAGCGCCATACATCAGACGGCATTCTGCTTTAGCCGACCTATTTTGGCCAGGTTAAATATGTTGGAAACTATATTTTTTTTTGTTAACCTGTCATTGATATCTACTGTTACTTTATATAAACCTGTAGTGTAAAACGAGTGGTGGTAAGTTGTTTAAAATTTCAAATTATATTAAAATAAATATACGGAAAAATCTCACACACGGTCGGACGGAAATAAATCTTCTCCCCCTTTGTATGAGCTGGCTTGGCTTACTCTAGTGTCGTTTTAGGCAACTCGAAGGCATCTAGCCCAGTCCAACTTCTTAACGTACCTTCCAAAGCACGGAAGCTCTCAGATTTGAAAACCACCGAACGATCACCACCCAAGTAGTGACCGGGTGAAGTGGACCAAGGTGATTGGGGTTAAGTGAACTTTGTTTTGGACAAAATGATAGCAAGATTTTGTATAAAACGTTCGGCTTACTCCGAATTTCGGAAAATCTAGTACCCCATCCCTGATACCTATCCTATCAAACACCGATGCCTGAATGGATGATTGGTAGAGTTGCTTTTTGAAACAATGACTTTTGCTCCCTTGAGATCAAGCTTTTTGAATAATAACTTACATTTCATAGTATGTATTCTGGTCGAAACAAATCTAACCTAGTATTTTGACCCTAAAGAAGAAGTAGGTATTATATGTAATGAATGGCTTAAATATACACGCTATTTTAGTCATACATAGACAGATAATTATAAAATTTTATGTAGGTAGGTATTTATTATATATATATATAGGGGGGTGTACGGGGTTCCAACCCCCATCTTCGGAACTCAAGCCAACCTCACCTGCACGTGGTGCATCCTGCTAAACAACGAACGGGGCTCTGGCGGCCGGCTGATTGCGGCATAGCACAGCCTACATCGGCACAGCTAAATCTCCTGGCCACCGACGGGCAGCAGCATCGGTGGTGCGAGAAGCTGTGCCCTGCGATCCCCAACCCGCATGCCCAGCGTGGGGATTATGGGTATATCCCCCTTTATTAGGGGAGGCCTATGTCCAGCAGTGGACTGATATAGGCTGGTGTGTTGTGGTGTGGTAGGTATTTATTAATTTAAGGTAGTCCAATTATTTCGCGATAATAAAAAAGCTTTCTGAATCTTCTTTCCATTTCCTTTCTTATCACACTACCGTTAAATGGTTGTATTAAATGTATTCGGATGTCATGTAATTTTGGTAGAAATTCTTTTAACCATAAAATGTTGAAGTTTGTATGTGTGTTTGATGTGTGAATAAACTAACAGTTGTAACGGCTGAATGGATTTGCATTAACACGTGGATTTATTTACATGTTCGTTTCGGACAGTGGTTTGAAATGGCGCGTGTTGTTTCTCACGGTCCGGACTGTATCTACGTGTAGCAGGCGCTATTTTGCTCCAAACTAAATGATTTTATCCAATTATCTATTTATATGGTTTCTGCCTAATTGCGCCTAATTGGTGGTAGTAGTTAAAAATATATAAAACTAGCGGCCCGTCCCGGCTTCGCACGGGTTAGGGCATCTTTTTTACACCTTGGGTTACGTTACTTAAGTTTTAATACGGATCCCCAATCTTTTCTAGCAATAAATATAGCCTATGTTACTCAGAGTGAATGTAGCTTTTCAATAGTGAAAGAATTTTTGAAATCGGCACAGTAGTTTTTGAGTTTATTATTACAAACATACACGCACACAAAAATACAATTTTTACCTCTTTATAATATTAGTGTAGATAATTAATGCTGGACACTGTCCCACAGTATCATGTAGCCCCAATCTAAAGGCAAAATTTCTTTTAATCACTTTTGCCTTTCAATTTGAATGAAGCAACCAAATTGATCCATGTAAACATATAAGTGAAATATTCAATTTCATTGAAAATTGTTGTTCAATTGCGTTGAAAGAATTGAACACGCTCAATATTTTCACTTTTAGCGTTCACCTGCAGCGCGGTTGAACGAGAATGAACAATTAATTTTTATTCAGTCTATTTCTGAAACGATATCTTTTGAAGAACATGTATTGAACAGTACACTTTCCAGATACCGTGTAAACAGCATTCCTTTCATTTCTGCTCCATTCAACCAAAGTTATTCAATTTGGTTGACCCGAGTAATATCGCCTTTAGAAGAACTTGTATTATGGAATTTATGTGATTGATATACATACTGAGATATATAACACTTTTATACTGGCTACATATAATTTTGTTTATATAAATTGATTCATTTTAAATATAGAAAACACCTCAGGACAGGGTGTAATGACGCTCATTAGGGGAGGCCTGTGTCCAGCAGTAGACTGCTATAGGCTGATGATGATGATGATAGAAAACACCTGGACCCTAGATAAATATTTACAGATCATACAAACATTTGACTCTCGGCTGATATCCATGTCTATTCGGGCCTGCGCTCACTGCACCACAGAGGTTGAAACGTAGGTCTGCTATATTCTCTGCTCTCACTTTATGACACAGATTTTCACCGAAATCAATCCGCACCCGTAAATAGACACCTATAGAAAGAAACCTAATAAAAACTTGTCGAAGTGTAAAAGACACCTGACTTTTATCGTCGATAGAACATTTATTTGAGGTCGTAAACGTACTTTGTGACGCTTTTATAACGTTTTTATGACAAGTTTTTGATGTGTATCATGGTGGGCTATCCATGTAAGTGGAATTGTGTTGAATCAAATAAACTAAGTACCTCTATACAGGTCGTAACATTTAGATCGGTCAGTATGGGAAAGTCTGAAACTATAAGACATACGAAGATTTGTTCTTAGGAACCATGTAATCAATTTTAGTAACAAGGAAAACTGCATTCATAAATTTGTAAATAAAACTTGTGCTCAGCTCAAGAATCGAACCCGGATGTTTTGAAAAATAAAATTAATAAAATTCATTAATTATTAATAAAACAATATTGTTTAATTTATTTTAGTAGGTGATCGAAATGACTACCACTTTTTTCAATACAATATTAAACTCGTTTAGGTAACGATCTTACTATTGCATTTTGTATCTTCAGATGATGAATTTTCGTGACACCATTGAAGACCTAAAAGCAGCCATAGAGACAATTTAACGAAAATTCACCATCTGAAGATACAAAATGCAATACTAAAATGGTTACCTAAACGAGTTGATTAGTGTATTGAAAAATGTGGTAGTGATTTCGAACACCTACTAAAATAAATTAAAGGATATTGTTTTACAATGCATTTTATTAATTTTAGACATCATTTTTTATAGTAAAATTTATTGCTTGAGACCTACATAATCGATATCTAAATAAAAACAGTGTTCGTTTTATTTTTCAAAACATACGGGTTCGATTTCCGAGCTGAGTACAAGTTTTTTAAATAAATTTATGAATTCAGTTTTCCTTATTCCTAAAATCGATGACATGGTTCCTAAGAACAGATCTTCGTATGTCGTTTAGTTTCAGACTTTCCCATACTGACTAAATGTTACACTCTGTATAATACAGTTAGTATCGCAACTCGATGTGATTTTGATAACGATATTTTGTTTGCACCAAGGAGTTTTTATTAGCGAGTGCTTGCGTTGAACAAAAATTCCCAAAAGGGGGTTGTTTCTCGTTTCCTCTTTTGTGTAACACTAGAGAATACATAAGGAATAGATGTTTATTCAAAGCGCATACTCACTTGATAAAAACTCCTTGGTTTGCACAAACGCCCTCCTCACTCTCAAATTTTTTCCCTTTACACACATTATTTCGTACTTTAAATAAGTATGTGTATTCTGCGGGTAGATGAGCGTGTTCCCGTATTTTGCGGCCACATTCGCTCTACAGACGCAGCAATATAGGGCTGACCGCAACAAGCGCGTCAGACGCTGATTAAGGACGCTGTTTGTGCGGTTGACAACCCTACGGTAGGTATGGCTGTTCATGTACAGACAACAATATATTTCTTTCCAGTATTAAGATGAATAATATTAATTTATCTATCACGTGGAATGCTAGCTGCTTGCAAAAAGTGGGCATGTATCGAACGTAATGTTTGGACTTGCCTCTGACTACCCCCGTTAAGGTATCCTCAATAGATTTGCGTACTGAGCAATATCTGAAGATATCTATAATGGGGAAAAAGTCGTGAAGGTGTGTGTGTGTGTGTGTGTAATATTATTTTAGTAGTGTAGTGTTTGACCAAAGTGTAAATGAAATTATACATTATTTAAATTAGACCATTAGACGACCACGCTGGCACAATGGGCGAATAGAGACCTCGCAATCTCTGAACTGCAGATTGTCATTTCACTTCACTTCACTTCGAAATTGTGGAAACTATCCCAGAAGCCAATTCATAAAGAATTGACTTTATGAATTGGCTTCTGGGATAGTTTCCACAATTTCGCCAGTATCAAGTATAATGTTCATAATAATATGAGGCAAAGTAGTACGGTTTATAAGTCCAGTCGTCCAGTCTTCAGTCAGGTCCTGTTTTCTGCTGTAGCCATGGTGAATATAACAAAAAACGATCGCGCAATTTTCTTCATAAGAGAATTCCCGTTCAATCTTCTTTTATTCCATTTCACTAATACTTGTGTCTTATAACTAACGTATAACGGTTATAATACCATGACTAATAAACAACATACATTAGAAAAACACTAGAAAATAAAATTTAATAATAATGACAACCGTCGTTCAAGGTGAAAAAAATTGTGTCCCGATTGTGGTCCCGATTGTCCTTTGCAAACTTTGACAGTTGTCTGTCGAAATTCACAAAACGTCAATTAACAAACTGTCAAAGCTTATAAGCTCATTTCGGTGTGCAACTGAGTCAGATAAAGTCTTAAAATTCAATACGGCTGATATCTACTTTCTTATGTCCAATATCATCAGTTAGAAAGGGATGCATACATATATCAATGCGACTTAACAAGTTAATCGTACCAGGGCGCTCGAACAAATTCATACAAATGCCCTGGTACGAAGACGTACGAAGTCGCAGAAATCGCATTGAGATAAAGTATGCATCTCTTTCTAGCTAACATTTATGGACATAAGAAAGTAGAGATCAGCCGTATGAGTTAATTTTCAGAGCATAAATGAATTTTAAGACTTCTTCTATGCTTTAGTCCTATTTCTTTGGTTAATATACAAACTGTACGTAGTATACGCAACCTGTAAGTAAATAAGGCCTCAGGTATAGTTGTTATTGTACCAATAGTTCCTGATACCTGCGATACAGCGTAACTGACGTTAGTTATGTTAATAATTTATTGTATTATTAATCCTTTAATTGCGCGTGTAATTATCTCTGTGGTTAAGTCGGCCCGCGCGTACGTTAAGTGAGCCAAGTTTAAACTAATTTTATAAAACTTATTCATTTATTTATTTATCAACATAGTCATCGGTTGGCCTACAAACCCCTCCAACAAAGACAACCATTATGTCATGCTAAAAGAAGAAGAAGAATTTACACATCACCCACTTATTTAAGTTTTCGCTTATGTGTGTTTGTTTTTAATTATTAGAGATAAGTAATACAAGGCAAACTTACAAAGAAACAAATTATTATTTAAATAGAATTTTCAGAAATATCAAATGTTTGAATAATTTGAAATAATTTACTTTTTCCATTAGTTAAATTAGAAATCTCATTTGCAATACCAAATATTCTTAAGCTAATTTGTTTCTTAGAATTCGTACATAGCAATTACTTAGGACACATTATGGCCTCCACGTACAGTCACGGTAAACCCACCGCACCGGTAGATCGGGCCTCAAAGGAAAATAACTGCGCGGGTTCCGATCCCGATTAATTTGAAGCAAGACTATTCTGGTTAGGGCTAAACCGTCTTACTTTTTGGATTAACTTCAATGCACGAATTTTCACGAATAATATAGAACAACCAACTATCTTGGCGCCAACAAGAGGGCTACGTCCTGTTTGATAATGATCTGATCTGGTACACCATAAAACTATACCTACCCGAAAGTAGCGTTTCGTAAAGCTTCCTATTCTTTGTGCATTGTTCCAACGTATATAAAAATCGTTGCTATTATCAGAAAGATAAGAACAGCACCGTTGACAGAAATGTTGTTGTTGAAATTGACGTAATAAAACATTCTACAAAACCTGAGGATAATGAGCATTCAAGCGATGTAAGCATCGACTAATACTGTTACTTTTGTGGGTTCCAATTTTAAGTCATACGTACCTAATGAATGTACTGAAGAATACACTCTGCATTGCAATTTTAACGAGCGGTTAACCGCTTCGTAACTCTCTGTCTACAAATGCCCTACGTCGTAGCCGCTACACCGTAGCTGCTACGGGAACCTCGTTATTCCTAATTTCATTTTGTTAGACGTTTAATTAAATAAATCTAATTAGTGAAACTGAAAACTCGTTGCGTAATTAAAACGATTAGGAAAAACCTCAGTATTTTCTAATTTCGTTGAAAATTTATTTCCTTGTAAGTTAATTAATGAATAACATGTTTATGAAGAAAGATCTTACAGTCGTTTTCCTAATAATATAAAGATTTGTCCTCAATCTAACCACGTAATGAGAACGTAAATAAATTACTAATTTATTTACATTCTCCCAACTCTCATGCTATTTTTGAACATAGCTTATCGGTTATACTTCATCGGTCCATAAATGTACCTGGCGCCTTCCCTAATAGTAATAATAAATAATTTAAAGTAATTCATAAAAAGTCGGGACCAACTGAAGCAGAGGCTCGATCTCTAAGACTAGTATTTATTCAGAAGATATCAAATTTTTGCCAATGAGACATCGAGATTCAAAATAACGCTTTGTCATAGGCCACCAACTGGTCTCATTCCAAAATAGTGACTAATGTTTCTTTTTTAATAAGAACACCAAATAAAGCCACTTGGCTTGATAGTCATTTGACTTGATATATTATAGTACCCTGATTTACTCACAGTACGGCTCGTCCACCAGTTCAAAGTCGCTCAGTGAGCTATGGAACGAGCTATGCTCGGAGTTTCTCTGAAGAATAGAATCCGCAACGAGCCTATCCGATCTAGAATGAAAATGATCGACATAGCTCAGAGAATTACCGATGCGGCAGTGAGCTGGCCATATCTGCCGAAGAACAGATAGCCGTTGCGGTAAACAAGTTCTGAGTCCTTCGCTTTCCGGTTAGTGAATTGACAAATTGTGTAAGGCTGTTGACAGAAGCTGGATGCCTCGAGCTGAGGACAGGGTGCAATGGCGCTCATTAGGGGAGGCCTATGTCCAGCAGTGGACTGCTATAGGCTGATGATGATGACCCTGATCGAAATGCCACTAAAAGATACAAGATACAAGAAATTTATTTGCATAAATAAATGTAAGTAACATTAGGTCTTAGGACTAGTTATTAGAAGTACAGGACTTATTTACACTTTTTAGGCATTGCAAGTTAGTTTGGGTAGAGGGCATTTTATTTACAAAACAACAAATAACTTTAGAAGTAAAAAGCCTTATTAGATCACGCGGTATACAGTTTGTCTTAGTAAGACTATCTTTCACTTGGCGTAGCATAATAAGAGTAAGGGCTCTTATACACGAGCGGCAAAGTATCTACGGCAGAGGCAACTGCAGCCGTCGACGCGTCAAAGGGCTGCCGTTGAAGCGTCGACGGCTGCCGCCGACAAATGTCGACAGCTACAGTTGCCCTGCCGTTGGTGGCATGCCGCTCGGTCTTAGGATTGACTAAATAGTGAGTAAGACATTCTTACTATGACGTTAAGCCATGTCGGAGGCCTTCGGGCGGCCTAAAAACTCCGACACCAGATTTGGTCACTAGCTCATACGAAAGAAGAAGAAGACTATGACGGACTGAATACCGCGTGGTTTATTTTATTTTATTTTATTTTATTCACGAACACCAACATAATAAACACCAAAACACAGGCTAGCACACAGACCAGAGAAGATACAGATAAAGTGTTATTAAAATAATAATTATAGGTGTAGACTACATTATTACTATTATTATTATTCAGCCATTTTGATCCCACTGCAGGGCAAAGGCCTCCCTCCCCTCCTTCCACTCCTCGCGATTTGGCGCTACCACAGGCCAAGATCTTAAATACGCGTCAAGCTCATCTCGCCATCTTTTTCTGGGTCTTCCACGTCGCCGTCTGGTGTTTGGTGGGATCCAGTCTGTTGTCGTCTTTGCCCACAAGTGGTCGGACATTCGGCAGACATGTCCAGCCCAGTTCCACTTCAAGCTGGCGGCTTTATGGCCAACATCGGCAATTTGTGTTTTGGAGCGCAGTAGGTGTAGACTACATGCGTTGATTAATAAGCTTAATAAGTTTTCATAAGCCTTTAAAGGCCTAGGTACTTATTATTATTACTTACATAATCATCAATTTTGGCAACAATCTAAGCGATCTTTTACCGAAATAGTTTTTTCGAATAGCGCTTGTGGCGTGGTTAGCATCGGTGTTTTTAACAGATCAACACACCGCCCGGTCACTACTTGGATGGGTGACCATTTAGTGACTTTAGATTTGAGCGCTTCCGTGCTTCGGAAGGCACGTTAAGATGTTTTTCCCGGCTTTTCAGTCGTAAAGCCATGTCGGAGGCCCTCGGGCCTAAAAAACTCCGACACCAGAGTGGGTCACTAGCTCATACAAATAAGAAGAAAACCGAAATAGTGACCAGACGGAATTTCTCTGCTAAGAATACGAAAGTAAGAAACGCCATAAGCTTGTAAAGTGTAATACAATCCTTGTCATTAAGACCGGCTCCGATACACTTTAATGGCTAATTCCGCAGAAACACGCATTAATTTGGATTGCGCTAGATTGTATTGTAATGGCTACTTAGACGAGATTACCTGTTCTATCTTTGTTAGGTAAAACGAGTGTTTACAAAGTATGTTAAGAGTACATAAAACAAACTATATAAATACTTGATTCGTCAGACCTCATAGCTGTGTTGGTAACTCTGCCTTGTGAGCTGCTGGTCGCGGGTTCGGTACCTGCCTAGGACAATCAATTTTGTGAGATGAATATGGTTATTTGTTCTGTGTCTGGGTAATTTACGAGTATGTATGTTTATTTGTCCCTGGTATCCGTAGTCAGGCTTTGCCTAGTTTGGGATGGGATCAAGTCATCCCAAACTAGGCAGAGCCTGACTATGTGAGATATATGTATATTATTTACTAGCTTCCGCTCGCGGCTTTGTAAAAAAGTAGCCTATTTGTTAATCCAGGTCTTAAACTATGTATATTCCAAATCCGTTCAATCGTTACGAAGTAAAGCGACCACAAACATACACACACGCAAACTTTCGCATTTATAATATTAAGTGTGACTAGCTTCCGCCCGCATATGTAGAAAAAAGTAGTTAAGTGGGAACAAACATACTAATTCACACACACACACACACACACACACACACTTTTGCAATTATGATATTAGTTTGATCTGATTTATTAACTTTTATGAAGAACATAAAGGTATTTTATGGACAGAGTATGAGGGGGCCAACACGTTACAAGGAGTTGTGCGCAACTCCTTGTAACAATTTGTTACAATTTGACAATTTGGCGGCATCTGTGAGGTCCTCAATCAGTGAATTTGTAAAATGAAAGTTTTAATTAGGACGAAAATGACCACATAACAAATAATAAGTATTTAGTATATTCAATATAAAAACTACGTCGAGTTTTCTCGTCACCCATACCGCAATGTTTGAAAACGAAGTTTTCAATCAGTGCGTCCTACCCGTCATGACATACGGAGCCGAAACGTGGCCACTCACAATACGTCTAGTCCACCAGTTTAAAGTTGCTCAGCGAGCTATGGAACGAGCCATGCTGGGAGTTTCTCTGAAGGATAGAATCCGCAACGAGACTATCCGACACAGAACTAAAGTAGTCGACATAGCTCAGAGAATTAGCAAGCTGAAGTGACAGTGGGCTGGCCATATCTGCCCAAGATCCGACAACCGTTGGGGTAAAGTTCTTGAGTGGAGACCGCCGCTCGGCAAACCTAGTATAGGACGCCTTCCGGCCAGGGCCAGGTGGAGTGCCGATTTGCGAAAGCCTGTTGGTTGAAGCTGGATGCGTTGAGCTCAGAACAGGGTGCAATGGCGCTCATTAGGGGAGGCCTATGTCCAGCAGTGGACTGCCATCGGCTGATGATGATGATATTAAAAACTAGTTAAATATATTAAGCGTCAGCGAGCGGATATTGGGGCTCAAATGGGCAAGACACTTGGCTAGACGGAGTGATGACAGATTGACCAGATCGTTGACCGAGTGGTGGCCGAGAGATAGTTACAGGAATAGGGGCAGTCCTCCAGCGAGATGGGTCGACGATATAAGAAAGACCGTGGACGGCACCTGGTTCCGAATAGCTCAGAATCGAGGCAAGTGGCACAATCAAAGGGAGACTTAAACCCAGAAGTGGGTCGATAACGGTTGAAATGACGATGATGAAGTATATTTATATGCAAAATTATGTGTGTGATTGTTTGTTCCCACTCTCCGTAACCACTGACCGGATTGTGTTATGTTGAAACATGTAATAAACATAGTAACTTTACAAGTAGGTAGGTACTTATTTGCCAACAAAATAAATACGAATTATTCACGAAAGAAGTACTTCAGTAACTTTTGATTAGTCCAGCAAAATGTGTTTTGTTGTGTTCTTTCTTTGCTTTGAAATATTTTATTAAAGTCTCCATAGAGTCATTCTGAGCGGGGAAATATACATTTTTCTTCGAGCAAGATGTTTTTGTATACTGCATTTTTAGTTCCTTTTACCAGACAGAACAAGATTGGATTCGTATGTTACGCTATTTTGTTTATTTCGACATAGTATAATTTAAGGTTGCGGGTTCGATTCCCGCTGCGGGACAAATGTTTGCATGTTCTGCAGATATTTGTCTCGGGTCTGGGTGTTTTCTATGTATAATATGTATGTATTTACAAAAAAAAATGTATCTATGTAGTATATCAATCATGTGGTTCCCATAATACAAGCTCTGCTTAGTTTGGGGCTATATGATGCTGTGTGATTAACGTCCAGGATTATTTATTTATTTATTTAAATAAAATATGGTAGGTATTTATTTCTATGCATTAGATTAGGTAGCATTCTTTTCAATATCCTTTTGTCTCTTAACAATCTCTTTGGTCATCATGATAGATATGACCAAAGAGGTTTAGAAGTAATTTCACTGCTTACTCTTTATTGTGGTTATGGACCAATATGGTTTGGATAGAAACTATTTTCTGTTTACTATATTTATGATATTGACAGCCTATTGTTAGCGATAGGGTTCGTCTTTTAAACTTAGGACTAGCGAGTGAACACGTTGACTGCGGAGGTCGGACGCCAAGTGAGTCCTGCAGCAGGTGTGTTTTTAGCGTATATACATTAACCCAAGGTTTTTATACCATTTCCATTAGGGTAACTATTTATTCAACCAAAGAGGCACTTCCAAATTGTGTAGAGTACAGTATAGACCCTAGTAAATTTTCTATCAGACTGAAAAGCGATAGGTTTACGAGGTAGTTTACGAGACTTGCACGAGCACATAAACTGTAGGTGGCTCCTAACTCTAGTATTCAATTTTCGGAGGCTTTTGCCGCTGATGAGTTGCTGCCTTGTTAAATGGGATTGGTTTGGAGTTATTTTTAAAGCCCTTTTGAAATTGTGAGTTTTAATTTGATAGATCTATATTAGAAACATTAAAGATTGCTTACTAAAAGCTAAAACTTTAATGCAATAAAGCGCAAAAGTCACTGTTTGCTCTATGTTTTAACCATTGCATGAATTTGCTCAGAGAAGAGGTCCTTACAGTTTATCACAAACACCAAAGAATGGTAATGCTGGTTCAGAATCCCACTGGATTACCATTTTTTGGGGTGTAAGAGGTTCCAACCGCCAACTTCGGAATTCAATACATTCAGGAATTCACCTGCCTGTAAATAACAAATAGGGCTCTGGCAGCTGGCTGATTGCGGCATAACACAGCCTAACACTGGCACAGCTTTATTTCCTGACTACCAACGCTTACGGGCAGTAGCGTCTGCGGTGCGAGGAGCTGTCTGGCGATCCCCGATCCGCATATGGGAAGAATCCAAGAATGAACTGATATTGCCATGCCTAGCGTTGTTGTTACGGTTCTTCACAAATATGAAATGACCCCTAAATTCCGAATCAGAATTACCGATAATTCACTTTTAGAAAAACTGTTAATAAATTTATTGCAGACACACACTCTTCAACACCCGTGGTGTGCCTGGTGATCGAAGGCGGGACGAACACGGTGAGAGCTGTGCTGGAATACGTGACAGACAATCCACCGGTACCGGTGGTGGTCTGTGATGGCAGCGGCAGAGCGGCTGATCTCATCGCCTTTGTACACAAGTGAGTTTTGAGGCCTTTTGCCAGTTTTTTTATAATTAAAGAGCTTAGCTCCTGTCGTCATTGCTGTCTTTCATTTTCCCTCTCCTATTTTGTATGGTTTCCATCAAGACCCTTTTCTCATCCACTCATTAAATGACTGTAGTGTAGTTTTTATTTATTAGATACTTATATAAATAAAAAATGCTGGACACAGCTGGACCAACTAGCCCCAATCTAAGCAAGGTTGTACATAAAATGAGAAACATGACTGTTATATCTAATACTTATAATGTATATTTTTGTAAATAGGTACAAATGTAATAATAATAGGTACGTAGAAAATATCCAGGACAAATATTTGCAAAATTATTCATACCAACATATAGAACAGAACGGCCAATAACAATAATCAACATATTTATAATGGGCGCTTAATCTTAACGCTTACAGTGATCTTTTAAGACAAACATTGAATGAACTGGATCTAAAAGAACTGTAACACAATATATTTATGTAGTTGACAGCCGAGTAAACTAGACAACCGATGGTGCGACACCAAATGAAGTAGATGGACGATTAATGTGTAGGCCGAAGCAAAGGCGAGGGTACACATATCAATGCCTAGTTGTGGCCAAGGCTTGTATAGATTTTTTCTCAAATAATGCGCGGAAATTAAAACTAAGTAGTACCTAGGCAGAACTTTTCAAAATCAATGACGAACAACAAACAACAATAATTATAATCTATCACGGGCCAAAGTGTTCATTTGGTTTATTTTCAATAAACAGCTTTCTATTTGCAAGCCAGTTCGAAAAAATAAAACCTTTGATCGTTCCATTTAGATATGAGTTTATATAGTAATTTACTTGGCCGCCAAAACACGATAGATATGGATTTTCATACAATTCCGGCCACTGCTCGCATGCTCGCTATTTGGCCAATAAATCAATTTTGGATTTATCTCGAAAAAAGTTGTCAAAATAATGCTCAAATTTCCAAGCATGTTTGACAAAAAGTACATTTTGCAGGATACCTAGACATTTCATACTCGTCATTTTGTATGGAGAAGTTGACTACGCTAGAGAACACAATGACTTAGGTATTACATTGGTACGTAGATGTACCTACAATATTCAATGCTGGAATCAATCCCAGAAATCACGAGTATCACGAGTATCAGATACGTGATTGAAAAGCTAGTGGAATTGAAATACGAGATGAGTTCGCAAAGAGCAGTACCTCTCAACTAGTATGTGAATAGCCATAGAGAGCTTGTAATCAATTTACATCCAATATGCATGAACGTGAGTGGATTTTCAAGTCACGTGATTTTATATGAAAACTTTATTACACTCAAAATAATTTTACAAATTGTGCTAAAACAGCATTTTCTACCGTAGACTATGACAGGTGAAAAAGTAGGACAGAAAAAACAATCAGAAAACATGATTAATTAAATGAGTCCGTACCTACCTACTTTAGACTTTACTAAAAAGATTATAAGACAAGAATCATTGTAAACTAGCTTACCCGTCTGCAACTTCGTTTGCGTGTATACTTGTATAACAATCTGATCAATGGTTTCGTAACGCAGAGAGGACCAATATTTATTTTTTATTTTGTACTAAATTTCAATATAGATTTTTGGGTCTGGAACCCTTGCCCTAAAACATTCTACCAAAATTTCATTACAATCTGATCAATGGCTACGGAACGCTTAGAGGATAAACAGACAAGCATTGATTTTTATTTATATAGATAAGTTTTTAAACAATTGTGTCGTATTTTCAATTTAAAGTTAAGGTACCGTAGAACACTAGAAACTGTAATATATTAGATCGCTATACTAGCTATTCTATAATTTTGGTTGCACAGATATGCATCAGAGAGTGGTGAGCAGACGGTTCTAGAGTCTATGAGGGACTACCTGATTGGCACCATACAGAAGACCTTCGAGGTGGGCCTGCAGCAAGCAGAGTGTCTATACAGCGAGCTCCTACAATGTACCAGGAAGAAGAATTTGGTGAGTACAAAAAACATTAAAAACAAAACAAACATCTTCTTGACTTTTTTTTCCCATCCAAAATTATCATGCTGCACATAGGCCTCCTGAGCTCTATACTGAGCTTGACGCATCCAGCTTCTACCAGCAGCCTTTCGCAAATCGTCACTCCACATGGCCGAAGGGCGGCTCCACACTACGGTTGCCATCCAAAAGTGATGATACAAATCTATTGAGGATATCATATAGAAGGTAGTCTTCTTCTTCTTATTCTGAGATTAGCTAACGGCCAACTCTAGTGTCGGAGTTGGGGGATGTTAAATTACAGGCACACTAGGATTATCACCTTCCTACCTCAAGTTTACGCGAGCCGTTTCATCGTAGGACGTTACAAAGAAACGTGATCTACGATGAAATGCTTTTACCATTACCTATAAAATGGTTACCACATAACATTAGATGGACCATGTGCTCGTTCTATCTTCAGGTCACATAAAAAAAGATGAAGCCTAAAAAGAAAAGCCTGAACATTTGGTACAGGTCCGGTTTTTGCAAGCAGTTAGCATAAGCATTAACGTACCAACTCGATACATTAATGCGTGAAAAAACTCGTATATGGTCAAAAACAAACAATCTACTCAACGCACGCACTTTTGCGAGACTAGTTTTGCATCACGTTTAAACGATGAAATTGTTTTCATGCCAACAGTTTCACTAATAAAAAGTCATGAAATTGATGCATGCATGTGAAACTGGACGTTTACGCGTTAAATTGATAGTGAAATAAATATCGTGAAAGTTGTTTTACGCCACTACTTTCGCAATGTAAATTCGACCATATTCCCTTTATGGCGTCTGTTCACAGAATTCAAACGGAATCGACTCAAGCACAAATTTTGCCAGTTTTCAATTCAAACAGCACAGGCTATTGTGTATGTGAGTAGTCTCAGGGATAAATTGGTCTCTGAGTATAGTTCTTACGGGTATGACGTAAAAAACCTCACATCTTTGCGATCAAAAATACCATGCACGTCACAACCCCTGGCCTTTGTAGAAAAACCCTCTATTATCTTCCCAACCAGCCACCATCAGCAATTTATTGGGCATGAGATGACAAGGCACCTACTTTTAGGCAAAAGTTCGTGTATTTTAGTTAAATAAGGTCGCACTATGAACCTTTTACCTGAGCTTACATAAGTTTTCTACGTGACCTAGAATATATTTCAGGCTTTATTTATTTATTAAACTACTAGATCACCCGTTGAACTTACCACCAAATTGATTTGTAATTCAATTTGGCAAGTCCCATACTAAACTAGCAATTTATTTTTTATATTTCTCGCCTCAATTTGTTTATGTTTAATAAAGTAATATTTACTATTCTGAAAAGTCGATTATTTCTAGAGCAATCGATTGAAATGGTTATAATATTATTGGATTATTAAAAGCCATACTTTTTTAGTATGTAGTAACTTTAATAGTTACATGGGCATAAGGAATCTAAATTCTAAACTTGAACCAAAAGAAGAATGATTAACGAGATATCAGAACATACATCCAGAATGACGAAAAAGTCATGATGATGTACATTTATGTTTGTTTTATCATTCCGTAACTCAAAAGGAAAAAAGAAACCCCTAAAGGTATACACTTCGTTGTCCGTTTGTCTGTCTGTCAAGACCCTTCACTCAGTAAGGCATACTTTTTAAATACATTATTTGTTGTTATATCGGCAATAGAAATATACTGTGTAAAAATTCAATTCTCTCCATATTACAGTTCATGAAATACAGCCGAGTAAAGGCTTATATCTAATAAAATATCGTTGGACATGATTCGGATACGGAACCCTAAAAATTATGAAAGAAGGTACTCTGAGTATCATGTTTTAGAAGTTCAAAGAAAAGTTTTAATTGAATAGTCTTGTAGGTGCAGGGTACCAGAATCTTTACTTCAGAATTTTTAACTTGAAAGTGCCCAAGATATTTATGAGAAATTTTATTTTGTTTAGACTATGAGTTTGATAAATATTAAAGCAAATTAAGGAAATCAATTTATATAGAAATGTGGGTAGTCATCTGTCTGCAGGATAGATTTACCATAACCTTACCCAGATCGTGTGGCACAAAGTTTTCGCTACACGATTTAAAATAAATAATTGGAGTACAGAGTACAGGATACCAAGAAGTTTTTAAATGGAAGTGCGCACTTTGAACACAAAGAAGGCCGGTCATTTCAGACCTGACTTTAAATCGAAGCGAATTTGAATTACGATATATGTAAAAATATTCTTGATAATGGAGTACTGAAATTTTATTATAACTAATAACTTTATTTATTAAAGCCGGAGTACTTAGTAAATTAATAATAAATATCGCAATACGCCCTATCATAACGTATCATGGTTATTTAACGCACTCTTGTGTGGCACAATTTGGATGAATTGTGCATCTCAAGTCCCAATATCAACCGTCCAAAACAACTGATCGATCATCTTTATGCCTAAATTTTGTTTGTAAAAGGAAGAAATGGGACAAAGGCTGGAAATCTCTGTGATTGTAGACGACTGAAACTCTATTTTTAGGGTTCCGCACCCAAAGGGTAAAAATGAAAAACCTATTACTAAAACTTCACTGTCCGTCTCTGTCCGTCTACAGGCTGTAGGTACAGGCGGTCTCATAGACCGTTATAGCCAGACAGTTGAAATTTTCACAGATGATGTATTTACTTTGCTGCTATAACAAAAAACAACTAAGCAGAGAATAAAATAAATATATAAGTGGGGCTCCCATACAACGGTACCGAACACTTCATGCGTGAATCAAACTCTCACTTGACCAGTTTTTTTTATTTAGAATTATGTGGCACTACTACTCAATTTTAATAAAAATAAGGGGGGGGATAAGGGATAAGGGGATACTTAGGGGGTACTGGGGGGGATAGGGGGGGGGGGGTAAGTGGTTCCATCCTCCATCTAAGCGGAACCCAAGCCATTCTCACCTGCACGTGGTGCACCCTGCTAACTAATAAACGAGGCTCTGGCGGCCGGCTGATTGCGGCATAGGGCAGCCTAAAACACCGGCACAGCTACATTCCCTGGCTGCCGATGGGCAGCAGCGTCGGCGGTGCTAGAAGCTGTGCCCTGCAATCCCCAACCCGCATGCCCAGCGTGGGGATTATGGGCATATCCCCCTTCTTATTAAGGGAGGCCTATGTCCAGCAGTGGACTGATATAGGCTGTTGATGTGATGTGATATGACTCAATTTTTAGTGTGTGAAAGTCTCTCAATGGAAAGTGAGCTGTTGGTTGTAGAGATGCAGGTTCAAGTCCCGTCTAATACCATTCAGAATACTGAGTCTATCTTTACTAATAAGTAAAGATCGATTAGAAAAAATATATAAATATTTTATTAAACTACAGGCCACCTGTTACAACGAAGAAAATAAGACCTAAGCCAGGAATCAGTCATAAAATACTTATTCACAGTTCCCACTATCTATGAGTTCCTACCACATACCTCCACAGTCTTGTAGTTCCTACGTAGGTATCGTCACAGAGTACGAGAGATAAAATTATGCAAATACCTACCGTTGGCGTTTCGCCTGGAAATATCTGCTTATATTTTTATGAATATTTCAAGGACTGAGATTTTGTGTCTAATAAGATTATTAAGGAAAATTGCTGTTTTAGCAGTCTTCAAGAATATTAGGAAATGTTCAAATAACGATGATTTTACTATAATGAGATGACTATCAATAACAAGCTTGAGCTATTTCGGAAAAGTATTCTAAAATAGTAGATTGTTTTACAAGGGACTAAACCATCCCATTATATACGAGGTTGTTATACTCCCGAGCTTAGCGAGGGAGGATGACAAGACCGAGTTATAATGGGTGGTTTTGGCCCGAGTAAAACACTCTACTTTTCACTTCGATTGCGAGAAAATAAAACAATTCCAAATTAGTCAATTTTCAGAAATTTTATTAAAAATTAAATGTGCAGTTAGAGCAATTTTGAATGTTTAGTGATATGTTTTTCCCGGGCAATTTTATTTCGGTTCTCTGTGATTGGGATGTGATAATATTTTGAGTTGATTGTTGTGGAGTAAAAGTTGGAGAGACTCGAATCATGCTTGAGTTTCCTGCGCGGCTTCAGCTGAGTTCACATATTCATCCAATCCCGCGATGTAGATGCTTGGGGTTCTGTAATGTTTGGTAGAATATTGATTCCTTCCATAATCCGCTGCGTGACGTGATACTTGTTTTGTATAGAGTCCTCTATATAACCTTCAGCCACTTGATCGGACCTCCATCCACCGTGGCGTTTTAATGTCGTTATATTCGCACCAGAGTCCGCCAACAGAGTCGCGGATGTTCTGCGGAAACAATGGCCCGTGTAGAGTTCCGGATTTGGTAAATTTAGATAAGTGGCAATATCTTTAGGCATGTTACCAAATTTATTTTTGCCTATGACTTGCCTTGTGCATTTACCATTTTGATAATTTAGAAAAAATCTTCTCGTTGAAACATTAGTGGGACGTAACTCCTGATAGGCTTTAACTATATTAAGGTATTCTCCACTGATGACAAATTTACGCTCTTTGTTTGTTTTCGTGTTCGGCAGACTCACAGCTTGTAGGTTTGTATCCGTTTCTACGTCTTCTAGCGTTATATTGGCAAGCTCTATTCCTCTGCATGCACCGCTGATTCCATAAATTAAAGCAATCTGTTGAACAAAAAAATAAGTGTGTTAATAATCGTAATAACCTAGGTACATAATTTAGGTATGTAGGTAGATATCTATTTATTTAGTTTGAGTAGAGTACATAAGTAGGTTACCTTTGTTGCCAAGTATTGTTTATTTGGAGCGTTATTTAAAAATGTTTCGATTTCTTGTGTCGTCAAGACTTTAGATTTTTTTGCCTTGTATCCAGTGGACAATTTCTTCAGTAAAGCCGTTAAATTTACATATTTTTTAATATCGACGTCGTGTCTCGTTTTTAAGGTCATTCTTAACATTGAATATGTGCTCCAAAGAGTCGACGATTTGAATTTTTTCGATAATTCATCAAAATAAGTGAGAAAAACCCCTTCTGTAAAAGAATCCACACGTTTCTCATCTCTCCATTTCATAAAATTTTCGTAACTCTTTAAATATATTTCACGTGATTTTGTCGGCAACAGATTCATAATTATTTCTTTGCCCTTTTCTTCCATTTGCATATTAGCATCTTCACTATCACTTGATGACATTTTTCACGTTCACAATTTGAAAGTTAAAGTCAGGAAGTTAAACGTAAAAGTTTGTGATTTGGAATGAAGAAAATTCTAGAGATTTAGCGCCAATACCATCTTTTTTTTTAAATCTCTATACCTTCAATAACCCTCAACGAAACAGATCGCATTCTACCGTGAAGGGAAGAATCAACCTTCATAAAACATCACCAAGACGGTTCTATTTTCAAAAAAAAAGATTGACGGAGCACCAAGAAGTCGAGTTTTTATATAAGAGAACGAATGCTTTGTACGGGCTGATGATTTTAGACAAAAATTAAAAAGAAAAAATACTTTTTAGCCCTAGGTATTAAACTCGAGTTTTAGGCCCGCTAAGCTACACTATTATGATACACTTTTTGAGCAAGAGAAGTGAAAAGATAGTTTATTTCCACAAAACGGCACATAAATATGTTTCAACACAAGGTCTTAGGCTTGTTGCGTCCAGTATACAATAGAATAAAATAGAAAGGCATTCATTTACCACAAAACACAGAAAAAAAAACAGATTTTTTATTATCGTAATTAAGAACTCTGACATCAATCTACATATTAGAAATGGGTAAATTTGTTAGGAAATATCCACATCTTTATAAAAATCTTAACGACCTTCCTAGACGATATGCTCTTAGACCGGGAAGAAACAAACTTTATGAACCACCATCAAAACTTACAATTCATAGTACAGGCCCTTATAAAATGTCTATAAAAATCTTTTCACTTCTCTTGCTCAAAATGTGTATCACAATAGTGTAGCTTAGCGGGCCTAAAACTCGAGTTTAATACCTAGGGCTAAAAAGTATTTTTTCTTTTTAATTTTTGTCTAAAATCATCAGCCCGTACAAAGCATTCGTTCTCTTACATAAAAACTCGACTTTTTGGTGCTCGGACAATCTTTTTTTTTTAAATAGAACCGTCTTGGTGATGTTTTATGAAGGTTGATTAATTTTTAATAAAATTTCTGAAAATTGACTAATTTTGAATTGTTTTATTTTCTCGCAATCGAAGTGAAAAGTAGAGTGTTTTACTCGGGCCAAAACCACCCATTATAACTCGGTCTTGTCATCCTCCCTCGCTACGCTCGGGAGTATAACAACCTCGTATATAATGGGATGGTTTAGTCCCTTGTAAAACAATCTACTATTAATAAAATTCCTGACAAAATTAAACACGCAAAGACAGATTCGTTATTTATTTAAAAATTAAAATTATTCCTCATTGACAAATGTTATTATGACCTAAATGAATTTTTGACAGATAAATTGAAATAATTTAATGGAATAGGTACATACTTTTGACATGAAATTTGTTATTTATTTTAATTTTGTTTCACTAAATCTTATTGTTTCAAATTTTTAATATAAATTTTCTACTTTAATTTTATTATTAAACTTAAAACAAAAGATAAAATAATATAATACCTACTCATAAAAATCTACCCACCTAAAATCTAATGCATGAAAGCCTCGGTCTGCCTTCTACATATTGCCATGGCCTAAGGGGTCCACATGTGATACTACCACACAATACTGTGTTAACTCTGTTACCTTATAACCATGTGATGACAATAAATATATTGAGTATTGAGTATTAAGAGCCTAGCTTTTGTAGGTTCTCACCATTTAGCTCTTTCCATTGCTGTCTCTTTTACTTCCTTATTCGACATGAAGGTGATCTTCTCTTCTATCTAGTTCATGTAGCTTTTTCTTGGTTTTACTCTTTTACGCTTTCCATCTACCTTTCTCTCGATAATGTTTCTAATGAAGCTGACATGTTATAAGGTGTTCAATCATTTTTCCTCTTCTGTTTTGTATGGGTTTTCATCAAAACCAATTTTCTTATCCACTCGTTTTAGAATTTCCTTGTTAGTAATCTTCTCAGCACAACTGATCAAATGGTATTATTAAGTAGTATTAAAATTCACTACAGGTAATTAAAATCCTATGGACCAAAACATTAGGGCAATAACTAAATATCTAGAATACTTATAAAAGAGATAAATACATAGAGTACATACTTAAATATTTTACACCCACATAATGAAAAGTTTATTTTATTCCGGGTTTCAGTTGTTTTCACTATCAACTCTACAATTATTTCCCTAAGTTATAAGTCAGGAACCATAGTTCCTGACATGGAATTATTAGAAGTACTTCTTGGTTCCTGATACCCGCTAACCGTACCGTTTTGTTATGAAACGCTGCACGCTAATTCACTAATTTGCATAAAATTAATCAAAAACACTGAAGCACAATACATTAACGACATAGAACTGAAGTAATTATTATTATTTTTTAACCTAAAATACATTTAGTTCTCTGTTTTATATCCTGTTATTTTGTTCTATTACCTATCGTGTTTGTGCTGTTATTTTTGTTTTAATGTTGTGTTAATGTGTGCCGAATAAATACTTTATCTATCTATATAATAAACACAATAAATCATTCACAAAAAAATGTATTTAGTAATATACTTATGCATACCTCCTCATTACCGTAAGGCGTGTACTGAGTGTAAGGGTTTCTAGCATTCATCTACGGAACCCAAGCCAACCTCACCTCCCAGCTAACTAACACTCGGGGCTCTGTCAGCGAAAAAATAACAATCAACAAATACAATCTAAAAACTTAAAACTAAATCTAAAAAGTCTAAAACTAAATCTAAATCATTATCATCATTTCAGCCATTTTCGACCCACAGTTAAGCACAGTTGAGCATAGGCTTCCCTTTGAATATGCCACCAGTCTCGATCCTGCGCTAGTCTGAGCCAGGTGCTGTCCATGGTTTTTCTGATACTTCGACCCATCTCGCCGGTGGAAGTCCTCTATTTCTCTGACCATCTCTCGGCCACCACTCGGTCGAAAAATATAAGCCCAAGTTTCAATGTTGAATTGATAGATATCACCTGGTTTTCTGATTATACTGGTTTGAATGAATACGCTATTAATTTGAATGGAGTTCTATTTCTACGGTAGTTTTAGTCAATAGCCTATAATGAAACCTTCAATGAAAGCTCGTTAGCACTGGTAATCGACGCCTAGAGCGCTAGCGTTCCACAGGGAGCTATAGACGTACCGATTTTTTTCCTTTTGCATCGTAATATGAAAAAACAAGCTTTTGCTCACAGATTCACCTGCGTGGTTTTTTGGGTTTAAGGTTTTTAAGCTTATTGCTGTTGTCGTGTGAAGAGAACAAAATATTAACACAAACTTTTATCATATATATTATTAATGTATTATTACTGTATTTAAATACAATTATACCACACTAGCTCCTGTCCGCAGCTTCGCGCGTACGTACTACGTACGCTATACTACGGGAATAAAAAGTACGATGTGCTAATCCACGCTATGAATATTACAACTTTCATCCAAATTATCACCATCATCATCAGCTTATAGCAGTCCCCTGGACATAGGCCTCCCCTAATGAGCGCCATTGTGCCATGTCCTGAGCTAGATGCATCCGGCTTCTACCAGCAGCCTTTCGCAAATCGTCACTCCACCTAGCCAGAAGGCAGATCCGTTCAACCAAATTATATAATCCAAATCCGAACAAACATACTCACACACACAAACTTTCGCATTTAAAATACTAGTTGGGTGTGATTCGATTATATAAGTAATCATTGAAAATAACAGAGAAAATAGTAGGTACTTAAAAACCAATATTCTCTTCTATATGTGCTGATTAATTCGATTGGAAAATGCTATTCAAGAAACTTCATCTTAGTCTTAGCTTAGTCTTTGTTAAGATACTATCTTTCTTTCTAACGGTTCAACTTGGACAGAGTTCCACAATGGCGTCTTATTAAAAAGGCAATTATTATAATTATCTTTTTAGAATCTTCTGTTCAACATTTCGAAAATTCTCGTCATAGACGCCATCGCTAGTAAAGACAAGTTTTAATTTAAGTTTATTTGAGATTCACTACTTAGCTTTTGTTTATGTTTTGAGTAAGGTAAAAAGGGTAAAAGTTAGAGATAAGATAAGTTAGTTAGAGTTCGTCAAACGAATGAAAGCCCAGGTTTTGAAAAATGCGTATCGTATGCGTATCGATAATGTAAGCACGCTCTTAATTACTCTTTCTTTTTCAGATCACAGTGTTCAGGATCCAAGAGCGGGCGGAAGGTGGGGAGGTCCAGGAGTTGGACCAGGTGATCCTCACAGCGCTGTTCCGGGCCCAGCACCTGACGCCGAGCGAGCAGCTCTCATTGGCTCTCACGTGGAACCGGGTTGACATCGCCAGGTCTGAGGTCTTCGTGTACGGACAGGAATGGCCACCAGGTAAGCTCTTTACTAAGCAAAGATATTTATCATGATGATAATAATGAAGCTCTTCGTTAGTCGGGTCATAATTTTCACTTAGACTGCTAAAGACTCTAGTGTATATGTTATGGACCAAGTGATTAATGCGGGCATTATTCATAGTGCCCGGGCAATATGAATAATGACCAGCTACTTAGGGCAAAGTGATTAATTATTACCTAAACTTCATTATTTATCACATTGACCGGTCATTATGAATAATGCTACGTGATCATCGGGCAATGTGATAATATAGCTACTTTGGGGATGGAGTGAGGGGAGGGAAGCGAACGCGTGACCCGCGCTAACCAATCAGAGCCCGTCATGGCGGCGTACGAACGTCCATCGCTTCACTGTTCACTACACAGCTCTCAGTTTTGCATTCCAAGCGAATACGGACGGACGCAGACGGATAATTTCGTAATTCAGTTTCGTAACTAAAGTGAAGAAAGACTACCGAAGTTCATAAGGCATCACTAAAAGGAAGAAATTTGTGTTTTAAATTTTGATTTAAAGTCTGAAATAAAAATAATAGTTAAATATTGTCTTTTATTATTCTGCCCAACAGGTGATGGGCGTTATGTATATTGCCCGGGCAATTTGATTAATTCAATAGTTCTTATCACATTGCCCTCACATATTGGTCATTATTCATAATGCCCGGTCATTATGTATAATGACCAATTAATCACATTGTCCATAACATATACATATTTCATACGTGGAAACGCGCCGGTGCTTTTTTGACAGGAACGCTAAAGACAAATGTTAAAACTTTTTTGACATCTTGTTCGATATCTTATTTTGTTTTTTACATTTAATTGATTATTTTATTTATTGGTTTAATGTCATTGCAATTGAAATGAAAAAAAAAAGAAAAAATGAAAAGATATTTATTTACCAAAAAGAAATTGATAACAATTTTACCAGCGGCCTCCACACTAGGCGTAGCCTGTATCGTGGAGACCAAAATAATAATGTTGGACGTAATCACACAGCATCATGTAGCCCCAAACTAAGCAGAGCTTGTATTCCATAATACAAGCTCCGCTTAGTTTGTGGTTCCCATGAACCACATGATTGATGTACTACATATATAATTTTTGTTTTTGTAAAAAGGAAATGAAAGATAGTTTTTCTATCACTTCCATCTTCGTAACTGATACTAACTCTGTTGTTGGAGTTTTTAGGCCACCGGAAGGCCTCCAAACAAGGGAAAAAAGAGAAAACATGGCTTAACGACTGAAAAACCTATACCAACATCTTAACGTGTCTTCTGAAGCACGGAAGCGCTCAGATCCAAATGCCACTAAACGGTCGGTATTTTTCTATTTCTACATCTAAGGAATGTAGAAATAGAAAAAATAGTAGAGCATAGAAAAATGAGTTTATTTAATACTCTAAAATAAACTAAGTTTTAGTAGTATTTTTAAAAGATATGTTTATGGGATGATTGAAGGTACCTTTTAGTTATCTCATGATCTTAATTTTATCATGTAGTAGGTATCTTATTATTCGGCTCAAATAACAAGTCAATTGGCTCGCATAAGGCCGACTAAACCACTGAATTAATTGCTCACGCAACTCAAGGGTTAAAAGTGCCGAAATTCCCGATTCAACCCCCAAGGCTGGGCATTACCCTATAAATTAATAATGAAAATCGAGTACGTTACACTTGTAAAACAGTTATGGCTAAATTGTTTTGAGGAAAGCGAAACGTTTTTCTTTACTAAAACTATACCGAAACCGTTTTCAGATTGGAATAAGTTGAGAGGAACCCTTGTTATTGAAGCCTATGGGAAAAATAAATAATCAAACTTTTCTAATAGTCAATAACAAAGAAAAACACAAGGAAACCTAAGCAAACGTTATTGAAATAAACAAGAACCATGATTGAGGGGTCAACAAAAATTACTTAATACGAATGAATTGTTAAACTAGCTTTCGCCCGCGCTTTTGCTCGCGTAGTACCCGGATTAAAAGTAGCCTGGTTAATCCTGGTCAAGAACATAGGAACACCAGCCTACTGAGCCCACTGCTGGGCATAGATTTCTCCGATAAGGGCCCATAATCCCCACGCTTGGCATGCGGGTTGAAGATAGCTAGGCAACGACGACGCTACTACCCGTCGGCAGCCAGAGGATTTAACTGTGACGGTATTAGGCTCCGCTATGTCACAATCTGATGGCTGCCAGAGCCCTGTTTGCTTTATAGCAGGGTGTCCCACGGAGAGGGGACAGGTGGGGTTGCTTGAGTTCCAAAGATGGAGGTTGCAACCCCTGAAATTTCAATACTATAATCGTCTAAAACACATACTTGTAAATTTTTATCTCAATCCATTCAGAAGTTTTGGTGTGAAGCTGGAAAAAAATATTTAACAAATTTTCCCCTTTATAATAATTAAGTAGGATGAGAATAGTGGCCATTCCAGACGGAGATGCCGTCACAAAGTACAAAAACAAGTGGTATCCTGGCAAGTGGCTTGCCAAGATCGGCAAGTGTGGGAAGAGGGAAGGGAGGCCTTTGCTCTGTAGTGAGATCAAAAGGCTCACATTAAGATAGGGTGTAAATTAGATTCAAGAGGGTGTCTTGGGAAATCTACGAACCTGAGTCCCAAGTGCTCTGAAAAAACTAATGGCCAACACCGATCGGTGGATGGCAGGCTGGGGATTTTAAAACCAAATTAAATCATATGCATCTTTTGGTAACAAGACTTTAGTTCGAAATTTTAGAGATGAATTGAGCATCAAGATGGTGAAGTAAATGCACACTATTAGATTAATACCTTGTCACTATTAGATACCTAAAAAAATGCCTTGGTTACATTTTAAAATGCCCTGCCCTGCCGTCTTTACGCTGGCTTAAGTTTAACTTATAGAAGTTTTCAAAGTATTAACTTTATGTCAGTGTATCTGTACGTACATAGGTAAAGATCATTTATCATCTAGAATCTTCGAATTACATTTATATAAAATCTCACAAAATGTTTTTAATATCTATTTCATCTTCAAAAGACAATTTAAAATGAAATCGAGAACTTCGTTCCAATATTAAAGCTAAATTATGTATATTTTAAATTAAGAGAGTTTCAATGACTTTAAAATGTTAATAAAAAATATTTGCATAAATTTAATGACATTTTAGCTTCTCGATTGATTCACGACGTTTTTCTTCAAAGTTTGTGCACATAATATTTTCAAAACTGGACCATTGGTCGTCCACATGGTCTAACTGGATTCCATTGGTCGATCGGGGATCCAGATACATTTATTTAGTAAACCCCACTAGGCCACCATATTTGGCACAAATAACCTAACCCTCATCTCTGATGAGTTCAAAAATACCCCGCCCACGTTTTCATGCAAAATTGAGGTGGGTAGTGGGTAGGTTACTTAATTTAAAATGTAATGGTAAATATCAAAAACACCCACAAATCTTTGCTCAGATAATTAACAAGCTGAAGTGGCAGTGGGTTGGCCATATCTGCCGAAAAATCGTTGAGGTAAACGAGTTCTTGAGTAGAGACCGCGTCTCGGCAAACCTAGTGAAAGACGCCCTCTGGTCAGGTGGAGTAACGATTTGCAAAATGCTGCTGGTAGAACCTGGATGCGTCGAGCTCAGGATAGGGCACAATGGCGCTTATTAGAGGTGGCATATGTCCAGCAGTGGACTTCTATAGGCTGATGATGATGATAAATCTAAACAACACCTAAATAAAGGTACGTATAGCAACCATCACATTTCGCTTCGTTTCCAAAAGTCACACAAAAGTTTGGAAATGAACCAAACCTACCAATGCTATTGAGTTATAACTTTTAATTGAATGAAAATCGAATTTGTTTTATTTCACTTGTCGTGTTTCCTAGTATTTTTCAGTATAAGTATTTTCACTTTCTGGGAGATGGAGCTATAACATAAAAGTTAATAGAGCCCCAAGTCACCGTAACAGAGGTATCGTGCAAGACATTTTTGAAGGCAAGTGCTCTCTCATAAATACCTACATACTTAAAAGTATGTAGGTACCTATGTATGTATAATTTAAACTAGGTACCTACCTTAAAGTTTTAGTAGAAGTAGAGCTCTTTGTGAAGGGCTTGTCCGGGGAAGTACAAGACACAACATTTTATTGATAAAAAAATTATTAACATGTCAAATGTGTACAATTATTCACTTACATGAGTAGGTAGTACCTACTTACCTACTCAAAAATAAATGTTTATCATAGATACATTTCGATTTTATATATACGATCTGCGAAAGGCTGCTGGTAGAAGCTGGATGCGTCGAGCTCAGAACAGGGCGCAATGGCGCTCATTAGGGGAGGCCTATGTCCAGCAGTGGACTGCTATAGGCTGATGACGATGATGATGATGATGTTGATGATAGATACATTTTAACCAGTCATTCTCATAATGTAATGAAAGAGACAATATATTATGTCATATAGGTACATTTAAAAAGTACATAACTACTAACGTAATTATAACTCTATGAACTAAGCTGAGGACACGGTGTTCTACTGTTCAGGTAATTCTAAGAATTCACCTATACTGTAGAACACCCCCTGCAATAGCCACGTCCTGATATATTATATATACTATAAACAGAAGGGCTCATTTTTACGTATACAGATTTTTCTAACTTACCAACTTACCTTACGTGGTTTGTGTTTGTATTTGTTGTGGATAGTTTGTACTACCGCTATGCCTATTTTTCATCATCATCATCATCATCATCATAAGCATCATCATAAGCCTATAGCAGACCACTGCTGGACATAGGCCTCCCCTAATGAGCGCCATTGCACCCTGTCCTGAGCTCGACGCATCCAGCTTCTACCAGCAGCCTTTCGCAGATCGTGAAACTGCCTATTTTTGCTGTGTTTATGAAGGATGTGGTAGTGTATGAATATTAAAGGTACTTAGCACCTTCATGCCTCAATTTGATGGATGCAGGATGTTGCATCTTAGAGCATATTCCAAACATGCGTGACCGTTGATACAATACTTTATGATAGTTAGTGGTTACCACTTAACATCAGGTGGTATCTCAAGCACATCTACCCACTCTAGGAACCATAATAAAAATCTATATAATTTGAATGGTACCTATAAATAAATAATTGTTCGTAGGATACCAATTATGATAAAAAGATCAAATTATGATATTACCCTACATCAAAGGGATTCAGCAAAACAAACTTACCCGCTCGCAACTTCGTTACGTGTAGACTCCTTTCCCGAACGCGATTTTAATTTTGCGTAGAACCCTGTTTTCTGAATAAAAGCACATTCTTAGTTACTCCAGTTGGCTACCTGACTCTGGAAATTCTATCAAAATAGGCATGACGACTGGGTCAAAAAATAATAATTCTAATTAGTCCGTCAGTTAGATCAACAAAAAATAATAATTCTAATTAGTCCGTCAGTTAGATCAACAAAAAATACTGGACACGTATTTTTTTATTTATCGAATCAATAGAAATGGACGGAGATAAAGAACGTTCGGGAGTGGGGGCTCGTGACGTCCCGCCTAGGTAAAAAATTTACTATAGCGTGACGTCGGGCGGGAACTTTAACGCAATATATCTTTGTTATATTTTGTTTAATTGACAAAAGAAAAAATACGTGTCCAATATTATTTGGATATGTAAATAACAGACTCATTAGAATTTTTCAGTCGTCTAGCCTATTGCTCCATACGTCCGAAAATATCCGGAGCCAATGAAAAACCTTCGCGAAAAGAATTCTCAATTCAAAATTTTCACAATTCGCTTATTGCCATGCAATAAGTATAAATTCGAAATATCTCATTGCACAATAACTGAATTTACTGAAATGCTTGCTGAACATTGTTTCCAAATTGTTGAAGCAAACAGTTTAACATGCTGATCGCTTACCAAAGCTTGTTTATCGGAAAAAGTTATTTTGTAATTTGTTGATCGATAAAAAAAACGTTGGATAACGCCGGCATGGGAATTTCAAACTTCTATCGGCGAATATGAAACTGGGATAATTTTGTTTTATTCCTTACTTGTAAGCAAAAGATAGTAAAGCATATAAAATGATGTTTGTCAGAAAAAGTTTGTCTCATACGATTCTATTTCCAACTTCATTGGAAATAGAATGGGGAATGGTTTCTGAAAAATCCAAAAATGCAGTTTTTTTTTCTTGAAAATAAACTTATATTATAGTTTCTTAAGAACATAGCTTACTATTAAAAAAGGTGCCCTCGATGAGGTAAAATTTTGCCCCACCCTGTATAAACGTATCTTTATCCTTCTGAAATCGGTTGCAAGTAGCCACGTAGTTCCTACTTTTGGGTCGAATTGTACTAGGATTGATTTAATCATTTGCGAGCCCATCAGTGAGACAAAGATTCGCCGTGATCAAAGAACTATGACTAAAGCATAGAAGATGTCTTAAAATTCATTCATGCTCTGAACATCAACTCATACGACTGATTTCTACTTTTTTATGTTCAATATCATCAGCTAGAAAGGGATGCTTACTTCTCTCAATTCGACTTCAAATGAGTTAAAAAAGCAAATCGTACCAGGGCGCTCGAATAAAATGCTATTAAATTTCATAGAAATGCCCTGGTACAAAGTCGCAGCAATCGCATTGAGATAGAGTATGCATCCCTTTTTAGCAAATGATATATGGACATAAGAAAGTAGAGATCAGCCGTATGAGTTGACGTTCAGATCATAGTGAATTATAAGACTTCATCTAGTTCTCTTTTATATCTGTGGCTGTGATGATTGCTATATAGAAATTAATACTACGTACGATTATTATATTTTTGTTTCTTAGCCACATTTGGGCAGGCTAAAGTCTTTTGACCATACTGCCAAGTCTTCCGTTTTATTTTGTGTGTACCAAAACAATCAGCAAAAAACTCCTTTAACTGAGAAGTCCAGTTTAATACTTTTGTTTCATTTCACTACACTTGTGTCTTTTTACTAATGTAGGTTGGTTAAAGTGCCATAAACTTTATGCAACACAAATCAGAAAAACAATAGAAAATAAATTAAAATTAAAATTACACTTGTTTTAGATGAAGAAAAATCCCGCCAGTTCGTATGTTTGTTATACTGATATTTATACTTTATCGATACTGACAAATCAAACTTTTATTAGACATTTAGGATAAAATAAGTATGCAGTAATTACCTAACATATCCCCATAATTGTACCTAATCAAAAGTCATTTTGTAACGCTCGATAAAACGAGCATCTCCCTGTCATTATGATATAAAAAAATTAACCTTATCAACAATATGCTTCTGAATAGGGCCATTGCTTCCCACGTAGAGAAGCCATCATATTCATCTAGAAAAAAAACGAAAATCTCTTAATTACTTATTAAGATATGATAGATAGATATAAAAGCTAGTTTGACATGATATTTTGACGTCATTTTAGCTATCTGAGGTATAAAGAACTATTATGAATTGGACGGTTAGTTATTGTATAAAGTTGCAAAACTTCTACAAACTTCAAATTAAAAACAAACGTAGGAAGGTACTTCAGTTATAGAAATAACTACTTAAGACGACTAGTAGGGTCAAACCTCCCTCTCGCTCGCACTATTCAACATTTTTGAAGATATAAAATCAATGAATGTAGTTATGCAAAATAGCAAACCTTCACGGGCTAGAAAATAACAATACAAAGGTTCAGCAATAATCTCATTTTGATTCTTTCACGTTTTCTTAACAAAAAACTGGTACCAATGTGATGAATTTTGGTGCCAATTTTTTTGTAGGAAAACGTGTTGGGTTCAAAATGATATTCTTACTGAACCTTTGTATTGTTATTTTCTAGGCCGTGAAGGTTTGCTATTTTGCATTATTACATTCAGTGATTTTATATCTTCAAAAATGTTGAATAGTGCGAGCGAGAGGGAGGTTTGACCCTACTAGTCGCCTTAAGTACGTAGAGTAGGTACGTATGTATTGTATAATACTAATCTATATATAGAATAAAGTCGTATTAATTACACTATTTATAACTCAAGAACGGCTAAATCGTTTTGGCTGAAAATTGGTGGAGAAGTAGCTTAAAACTAGGATATAGGGTAGGGTAGGGGTAGGGTAGTGGTAGTTGTTGTTATGTTATCCTCATTGATTGCTTTTTCCATTTCGATATCTTTTTTGAATGCTTCTTTAACTTCTATACCCTCTTTGAGACAGGATAACGTCTGTCGGGTCAGCTAGTACTTACTATATTATACGTAGAGTATAATATCTTTAGAAGAAAGTTTTAATAATGTCGACGCAAACTGACGAACTTTTATTGGTTTTTGTAGCTAAAAGGTTGTAAGTTTGTGTCTTCTCGGAACAGATGTTTACCCTCCTTGTAAGCAAACATTGCTTGATTGCTTTTTAAGTGAGGGCAAAGCAACGATGACAAGGGCAGGAATTTTCATTTCATCATTTGAAAAATCACAGATATAGAAGAGAAATAGATGAAGTCTTAAAATTCACTATGTTCTGAACATCAACTCATACGGCTAATCTCTATTTTCTTATGTCCAATATCATCAGTTAGAAAGGGATGCATACATATATCAATGCGACTTCAAATGAGATCAAAAAGTTACGTACCAGGGCGCTCGAACAAAATTCTATGCAGTTTCATTGAAATGCCCTGGTACAAAGTCGCAGAAATCACATTGAGTTTAAGTGAAAGTAGAGATCAGGCGTATGAGACTTCATCTAGTTCTCTTCTATATCTGTGAGAAAAACAGTGTTGTTTTTGTTTTGTTACTATTGTTTTTCTGATTCATGTTGCGTAAAGTTTATGACGCTTTAACCAACCTACTTTAGTAAGAAGACACTATATTGAAATGAAATAAAAGCATGGACTAAACTGGACTTCTCAATTATAACAGAACATGACAAAACCAAAGACTGACGACTTGACTAAAACACGGAAGAAATGGAAAAGACGAAGAAAAACACTAAACAAAATAAATTGGAAGACTTGGTATTATGGTCAAAAGACTTTAGACTGCCCAAATTGGGCTAAGAAACAAAAAAAGAAAAAAAAAGCAACGAAGCATATGAATATAATTATATACATTACTCGTTTATATTTTACAAAATCTGTAATAAATACGTATTTTTTATTACATGGTGTAAAATACCCTATGATACCTATTAGCTACTATACTTTACCTACAGATACTACTATGCCTTCCGTGCTTCGGAAGGCACGTTAAGATGTTGGTCCCGGCTTTTTCAGTTGTCAAGTCATGTCAGAGGCCTTCGGGTGGCCTAAAAACTCCGACATCAGAGTTGGCCACTGACTCATATGAAGAAGAAGAAGAACCTACCAATATTCACTTATATTTTGCCAAGAACAAAATACCAGACCAGACAAGAGCATCACATAATATTTTTAAAACTTTGCATCCGAATCATGTTCACCCGGGGGTTTTATTAAAATTTGTATGAATTATTGTTGTTAGTGCTGCTAGTTTTGCTCCATTGTTTAAATAGCAAGTTATGGTATGATATTTTTAGATTTATCGTGAGATTTATCCGGTTTTTACCGCGGAAAACTCGCCTTGTGAATATTTTGCAGAAATTACATACTACTCAGATTTCCCAGTAGATTTTCTTAATGATATATGAGTGTTTTGACTTCCAGTGTGCCTATACCTATCCAAAGAGGTTCGATCATTCAATTTCTTTAATTATAAACATAGAACCTACTTGGAAACTCTCCGTTTTCAATTGAAAACATAATAGCTGCAGCTTTTGGTGTTCTTAATTCAATTTAAAAAAAACTAATAATTGATGAGTTGGTGATTTACAGATTTGTTCATTTATTTTCTACTATTTTCATGCGTGGTGCTTTGCTATATTTTATAATTACCATTTTCTTTTATTTTATTTACATCGTTTTCAGTTTCCAAAATGTTACTTAAATGAATTCTGATAGAAAATTACCTTCCAGATGATGGTTTCCTAACGTAACTAAGGTATTATGAAACAATGTAGAACTTGCGGTAAGGAATTTTTTAAACTAACTTTTGTACTGAAACTTCGAAGTGGTTGAGATACTTAAGTATTTTCACCTAAAACTACTTAGCTACATTGTTTACGTAAAAGCAAGCATCAGGTGTCCTATATGCAGACAGGGGCCGTGTTTGGAATAACAATGCAGGCGTGCAGGCTTCCAGATAAGGTGACAAATATCAAAGGTACACTTTATAGTGCTAGTTAATCCTATATCGAATTTTGGCGACCTCGTTTGCCACCACACCGGCCTATATCAGTCCTCTGCTGGACATAAGTCTCCTGAAATAGAGGGGGATATGCCCTTAATCCCCATGCTGGGTTGAGGATCACAGGACATAACACGCTACTGCCCCTCGGTGGTTAGGAATTTTAGCTGTGCTGGTGTAAGGCTGTGCTATGCCTCAATCATATAGCCAGACTCCCGTTTGTTCTACAGCAAAGAACGAGGAGGCTTGGATTCCAAAGATGGAGATTGGAATACGTTGCAACCCTCGTTTGCGCCAAATAGCCAGCTGAGGCCTAAAAGGTTGGTTCGATTTCCGTTGGGTGACAAATGTTTGTCTGCAGATATTTTTTCTGACTCTAGGTGTTTTAGTCTGATAGAAATACGTTGGAACACAAGCCAACCTTTGCCAACTTTTTTTTCAACATTTTTAGCGTTGTGCACCCTAAATAACAAATGGCGCTCTAGCAGCTGGCTGACCGCGGCATAGCACAGCCTAACGCCGGCACACCTAAGCCCCCTGACCGCCGGCAAGCAGCAGCAGCGGCAGTGTGAGACGCTTCGCCGAGCGATCTTGAAGCCGCATGCCGAGCGTGGAGATTATGGTTATATACCACTTCTTATTAGGGAAGGCCTGTGTCCAGCTGCTACGGACTGATATAGCAGATAATGTTGTGTACTTAGGTCTAAAATCCAAAATATTCAATTATAATACTAAAAATGTTACACCGCAGCACGAACGATTTTTTTTGCTTCTCTTTTTTACACTTTCACAATGACGAATGCCAGCCATTCTTCATTTCCATGACAAAAATTGCTAGCTAAATGGACAATTTACACGCAATAAAAGTTAACATGCTGAAAATCTTACTATTTTTTTCATATTGCAATCAATGCAATGTAATGTACAATCTATGCAATTCCATTACATTGCGCGAGCAATTAGTTCAGTGTTTTAGTAGAAGCGTGGGCCTTATGCGATTTTTAAAAATTGCATTACCGACTGTCTGACAGGATAAGCAAAAATCGAGGTACTTATTATTGAAGCACGGCTTTGTCTATTTTGGTGTTTTTAGCGGATCATCCTCCGCTCGATTATTGTTGTGGATGGGTAACAGTAACGTGTTGCTGTAATGTAGAAGGCAGACGTTTTTATAGTATTTAGATCATAGCGCTTCCGTGCTTCAAAATATACTTTAAGCCTTTTTCAATTAAACCAAGTCGGGGATGTCGGAAGGTGGCCTGCAATCTCCAATACTAGAGTTGGGAGGCCTTTGGATAGCCTAAAAGCAAACAACACCAGCTTATTGGAAGTAGAAGACTTATTTTTTAGGAACAACTTAATGGAGCCGTGTGCAAAAGCTAGTGGACTATAAAATAGGCTCAAAGTAATTACACAAAAAAGAGAGGCTTGTAATACTAAAACCACACGAAGCGAGGTTGTCTACCCAGGTTGCAGGATCAAATTAAAAATATCTAAGTAAGGTAGGTAGATTTACTAACCTTGCAAGTTTTTTTTGCTAACTGATGTTAAATGGTAACCTATCTAACACAAAGCATTGCATCGTAGGTCACTCATATTTGGAACGATTGTCTTACAATCATCAAATTGAGGCATGAAGGTGATAAGCCTCTTGTGCCTGTAATTTCACTGCACAGCATTACTGCTTCACGGCAGTAACAGGCATGGTGTCAAAATCCAGAAATCACCTATTAGTACTTCATAAAGCTAAATAGAGCTCGCTCAGCAATCTATGGAGCGAGCTATGCTCGGAGTTTCTCTGAAGTATAGAATCCGCAACGATACTATCCGACACCAAAGTTGTCGACATAGCTCAGAGAATAAGCAAGCTGAAGAGGCATTGGGCTGGTCATATCTGCTGAAGAACCGATAACCGGTGGGGTAAACGAGTTCTTGAGTGGAGACCGCGACTCGGCAAACCTAGTGTAGGCTGCCCTCCGGCCAGGTGGAGTGACAATTTGCAAAAGGCTGGTAAAAGCTGGATGTGTCGCGCTCAGGTCAAGACAATGGCAGCAATGGCTTAAGTCCAGCAGTGAACTGTTATAGGCTGTTGATGATTATGATGAAAGCTAAATAATAGTAAATAGTGTTATACTCATTCAAATTTGATCTTCATGTGACACTCCCCTACAAAAGGCAAACAACAAATGCTTCTGATAACTTTACCTTTTGTACGAGACATTAATTGAATACTGTTGTCTCAAAGTTTAAATACATTTCAATTTAGTAGAACGAAATGGTTTTTCATAACATTGTTGTAAAGTTTTAATTATATTTAGTTGTACTATTATTTTTAGGAGTTCGTTAGGACAAGATAATTTAGGAGTGGTATTCAATGAGAGGTTTTGCTTAATCAAAAGAAAACTAGGTTTTTATCCATTTTGTTATAATAAAGTAATCGTGGAGGGTTTCATTGTCTGACATAATTATGTTTCCAAGGCTTGTATATTTTCAAAGAACTTTTTTAATTCTGGTTATTAATTTTCATTAGTTATGTAATTATGTTCCAAGCATTATTAGATAGGTACTTTACTATCAGACAAAACGTTTGTTTCTGACTAAGTATTAACAAAAAATGTTTACTATTTCTACAAGATCTAAGAAATTAGAAATACATTACCCTGGATAACTAACTATTAAAATTTTTTTTTATTTCTCCAATTATTTCCATTCTGTGTAGCCCCAATAATGGGGATATATAAGTACTTATTCCAATTATCACGATTCTACGCCGTAGCTTGGCTACGTCCATCGTAGCAATAGATATAATTTGAAAAAAAAACTGATACAAACATAGGCTATATACGTACCTACATTCTAAAAAAATAGATTGCTCTCTTTTTAATAATGTGTGCTGGGTTGATTATAAAGTAATTTAATATTCAAATGGATTCAGCCACGCCACGTGCCTCGGGGCTTGTAAATACTTAGCATTTTTAATAAAACTTTTCAAGGGATTTTACAATAAAAACAACGCTTTCATTTTTATGAACAGCTGTTAGATGTTCCCAGAAAATATCAACTGACCAAACTTTTCCAGTAGATCTCAACGCCTATTTCTTCGTTGACACAACGGGCGAGCTAAGATACAAGAAAAGCGGGTTCGATTCCCGCTGCGGAACAAATGTTTTCTTGATACGCAGATATTTTTTGTTTTGGTACACACTATATATCTTTGTCCCTCTGACGTTGGCTGCAAGTAAGGACGTAGTTCCTATCTTTGGGTCGGATTGTTGTGATTGGCCGAATCGTTAGCTGATCCTAGCTTTATAGTTACAAAGATCCATTGTGACGATACAACGACATAGGAGTGTTTCCTAATATAGAGTAATTTAGCTGATCGTAAGATGTTACACTATTTTAATGCAATCTTCTTCATCTTCATCCAAAAAGACATCCCTGAGAAAAAACTGGGAGAGTTTGCGATAATCTCCACGCTTAGCCAGCGGATGTGACACATAGCCGCTATGATTAGTGACACATCAGTGGATTCTGCTTCTCATCATCATTTTCGTTTCCAATCATTATCCTCATCTGAGTGCTGAGGGTATAACATGTTTTCCTCTTCCATTTTCTTCTATCAGCCGTCATATCAACACACTCCTTTTTACTCTTCAGATTCTGCTCCTCATATCTTAGCATCCCTGTCATTTCTTAACTTATCCACGAAAGGAAACTGAAACCTCTAAACCCACTCTTGCCATAAATTTACTTTCTATTACTCCCACCAGGAGCTCTGGACGAGGCGATGATGCAAGCCCTGGAACACGATCGCATAGACTTCGTAAAGCTGCTTCTTGAAAACGGAGTATCCATGAGGAAGTTCCTCACCATCCCTCGACTAGAAGAGCTTTACAACACCAAGAGTGGTCCCAGCAATACCCTTAGGTATATCCTGAGGGATGTTAGGCCACACTTGCCAAGGGGATATGTGTACACGCTTCATGACATTGGACTGGTGATCAATAAGCTTATTGGAGGTGCTTACAGGTATGATAAACGTAGTTTGAGAAGTTCAGCATCATGAATGTTGAAGTCCACTGCTGAATTTAGGCCTCCCCAAACAATTTGTACGACGAATGGTCTTAAGTCTTTTACACTCACTGAATTCACAGTTAGACGCCAATCTTGCGAACTTGCGAAGAAAATATTGTAGGTACATCATTTTTCCTAAGTAATATTAATTTTATGTGAGTGTGTTTCTACAAGGCAAAATATTTAGTACAAATTTGGCTAACCTATTAGCTAATCTAACTAGTTTTGTTAAGCGGAATTTGTACTAAATATTCATGTAATGTAATGAAATGGCAATGTAAAAATTTAAATAAATATTTTGCATTGTAGAATGAATGTGATGGAATTCTACAAAGTCAATTAATTATTTGTGTGATAGCACAGAATACATTAGTACCTACTAGAGTAATAATTTAGTGGGAGTATTCAATCATCAAGTGCTAAATCACTGTAGTGTGGACTTACCTCTGTTTACTTTTCCATTATCAAAGGCCTATTCAACCACGCGGTATTTAGTCTGTCTTAGTAAGACTGTCTTACTGACTAATTAGTCAAGCCTAAGACAGACTTAGGGTTTTTTTTAGTATAGGCCAGCCCTTGACCTCATTCATGGCTTGCGTGGGCAAGGATGAGGTCGACGATGGGACGAGCTTTCCCAGAAGATGCCTACTATCTCTTTTTTTGAAGCCGTTAGGGTCATAAGACAATGACAGCTAATTCCATATTTTAGCAGTGAGCATTATAAATGATGTTTGGAAGCTTATTCATATTATGCTACGCTAAGTGCAAGACAGTCTTACTAAGACAGACTGAAAAACGCGTGGTCTAATAATTCTTAAGCTTACTGAGTATGGATAATGGAGTAATATTGTTTTGGTAATATTACTTGACAAAAAAAAAGAGATTTTATATCTTTCCTACTTTCACAGAAATTTCTTTCTCATTTTACACGCACGTCAATATCGCAGCTTCATAACTTATTCAACAAAGCTAATATCCATGCCTTATTCCAGATGTTACTACACAAGACGCAAGTTTCGTCCCATCTACGCGAAAGTGATGAACAAAAGTGTGAACGTGCATCGGAACAGTGCTTCCTTCACCAGGCACCAGGCTGGTGGTCTCTCGCTCATCACAGGGTTTATGCCGGTCACCAGTGAGATGGCGCTTTTTGACTATCCTTTCAATGAACTGTTGGTAAGTCCTGTGTCTGGTAATGTTCTCTCTTAGAGTTTTTTCTTGGGGCACAGGGTCCTGATTACTAGAACCAATCGCACGTAACGAAACACGTAATATCATACTTCGGTGAATTATCGTAAACTTTCTGCATATAATAAAATTTAATTATCAAATTCACTGTGTATTCTGTGCGTAGGCAGATGGCTTTTTTGTACTTATAATATTTTCTTTGAATTATATTTTACCTCTTAAGGATAAGCAAATTTAATTTACTTTATAATACAAATTTCAACGAACTACGTACAAGCGACTGCAGGTGGCTCCGCCAGAAATCTTCTGAAGCTTAGCAGAGCAAACACTTAAGTGATAAAAGAGTTGTTTGCAAACAAACCGACCAGTTCTAGGATATAGTTTTTGGTTAACTTATATTTATCTGATTTTATCCTGTCCTGTGTTCTAAATTTTATCTTAAATAAGGTAATCTGATTTGTATTTCGGTCTCCCGCAACACGGGCTAGCCCTAATGCGGGGTCCACTGTATTTGTATTTGTTCGTTAAATAAATAAACAAACATTAGGTATGTAGGCATTCTCAGCTTTTAATTTAAAAAGGGTAAAAAATTCACGATTTTCAGCGATGAAACGACGAGCATTAAAAAACCCATAAATCATTCAGAGAAAGCCGCGTCCCTTTTCAACTTTCACAACGAAAAATACATAATTTTATAATCACAAAGCGTAACCCTCAAATCTGCGATGTTATTACTACCTACTGATGCATCTCCTATATCAATTACTAATTCTATAAATAATTCAACATCAAAATATTTTAACTAAAGTCACACTAATATCATTCTAATATTATAAATGCGAAAGTTTGTAAATATGGATGTATATATGTATGATAGATAGATAGATAGATAAATCATTTATTTGTTACTACAGGCACACAATTTACATTAATAATTAATAACAAGATATAAGCACAAAAAATAACATTAATAGAAAGAAAAAAAAAACACAAACATTTCAAAGAACCTAGGAATTATGAACTTTTATGTAAGTTTGTGTGTGCTGCAGCAAGACAAAAAGGCCTTGCCTCAGTGAAATTTTTAATTGTATGGATGGATGAATGGATGAATGTTTGGTACTCTTTCACGCAATAACTACTGAACTGATTTGGATGAAACTTGGGATATAGATAGGTACATTGTTTATGACCTGAATGAACACATAGGCTACTATTCATCCCGATACCACGCGAGCGAAGCCGCGGGCGGAAGCTAGTTTCTAAAATTATATGCGAAAGTTTGTGCGTGTGTATGTTTGTGGTCGCTTCACTCCGTAACGGCTGAACGGATTTGAATAAAACTTGGAATATATAAATAAATAAATCACACAGCGTCATGTAGCCCCAACCTAGCAGAGCTTGTGTTATGGGAACCACATGATTGATAAATTACAGAATACATTTATTTTTTTGTAAAGACATACATATCATACATAGAAAACACCCAGACCCGAGACAAATATCTGCAGAACATGCAAACATTTGTCCCGCGGCGAGAATCGAACCCGCAACTTTCTGCGTCACAGCTGGACCTTCGCCCACTGCGCCACAGAGGTTATTGAATATGCATAGTTTCTGACCTGGATTAACACATAGGCTACTTTCTATTTGGGAACCACGCGAGTGAAGTCGCGGGCTGAAGCTGGTATAAGTATACAATGTGTCGGGTTACCGGTGTCGGAGACTTTGGGGCGGTGAAATATGTTAAATTTTATCATATTATTGTATCAACCGTGAGTCTTTTTCTTTAATAGCTTGATATTTAAGCTTTCAAGGGTCATATTCAAACCGTCATAACTTCTAACCTATCTCACTTTGCGCTAAGATGAAAGACTTATTTCAAAGCACACATTCTGTACTATCGTTTAAATATAAAAAAACATGTTGCTTGACAGTTTAAATTATATGAAAAGTCAATATAAAAAAAAATAAGTGGAAAAAAAACTTTTCGGAAATCTCGGAAAGAGTATATTTGCTCTTCGATAGCTGAGTGCAAAAGCCGTTCTTATCCGCTAGAGGATAAAGTAAAATTGAATTTAGAACATCGTGTGCACTAAGTTTGTGAATTCAAAACATCATTAAACCTATTTACTTCTACCTCCATGGTGCCGAATTTGCCATACAACCTTTTTTTAATTAGATAAAACCTCAGACTCATAACCTTCTTGGTTTACTTTTTTTTTTTAACTTTAAATGTTAAACTATATAATGTTAATCTTTTTTTTAAATTTATTTATTTCCTCGCTGAGGTGGGATGAAAAGTTACGTGTTGCACTCGAGTGCAAAGGTAGCAGGTAATCAAAAGAGCACGAGGTGAAAAACTCTTGATTCCCTCGCTGACGCTCAGGATTCTAATTTTTGAATGTTAGAATCCTTCGCTTGTTCGGTCATCAAAATTGAGCACGCCCTTAAAACTTTGCACTCTTGTATAACAAATAACTATTTAATGTTTTAAAAATCATTTTTAGTGCTTTAATAAAATTAAAATAGTAAAATTGTTATCATTGATTTAAATCAATAACAATTTAGTCATTAATGACTAAATTATTAGCTATCATATGAGTCCTATTTTGTCTGTTTAGGACTTCTACATCGGTAGCCATGGCTTGATCAGTACAAGCACCTCAAAGAAAAACAAAATGGCTGCCATTTTACCATGGAAAGAGAGGAAAAAAATAGTGATTTGTCGATAAAAATTTACCGTGTTTCACAGCCCCAAAGTCTCCGACACCGATAACCGGACACATTGTATAAACTGTGGAGCTGAAGACAGGGTGCAATGGCGCTTATTAGGGGAGGCCTGTGTCCAGGTCCATGTACAGGCGCTTCCGTGCTTCGGAAGGCTCGTTAAAATTTGTCGGAGGCCTTCGGGCGGCCTAAAAACTTCAACACCAGAGTTGACCACTAGCTCATAAAAAAAAGTAAGAAGGAATTAAGGGTGCAGCGGGAAAAAGTCGCGAGGCGTTCACTAGCTACCGATATTAACATAATTACCTAACTACGTTGTATGATCATTATAATCGATGTGAAGCTCGCTCAATCTCGTAATAAAACTCGCGTTAAACCTCATTTCCAATGATAATACATTTAATTTATGGAAAATGGAATAAAAAATATTAAAAGCATTTTCTACGTGAAACGCTCAACATTTTTACTCACAGTTTACTTACAGTTTTTTTATGAACGCTATTAGTTTTGCCCTTGGGAGCACAGGATTCAATCAATTTAGAGTACAACTAGTGGAAGCCCCGAGTTCATACGCCTTCGAGATTTTTATTCATAACCCTAAAGTATCACTTATCGGTTCCAAAACTATCCTATTTATCAAACTGGAACAAACCGTACAAATTCACGAAATTTCATTGAAATAGGTTTGGTGGTTTTGGATACTAGTGTGTACAAACATAGTGACATGTTATTATTATATTATTTACTAGCCCTTTTTTAAATGCCCGCGTGGCTAGATAAATAATGATTCCGATTCCGATTTCTAATATTACTATTTCACATTGACCGCAAATTTTCACGGGATAAAGGTTAGCTTAACGTGTTCACTATAGGAAGAAGAGTGAGTTGCATACTCAAAGCTTTAGGCTACGGACACGAAGTCAGCGGGCGCGGGGCGTCGGTGGCGGCGACGCGAGGAACGGCGCGTTTCAATGCATAGATTTATATGGAAGTGGTCTCGAAGGTAGCGGCCCGGCAGCGTACGAGCGATGCGTGCCAGTCTGGCGGTGACCGCACGTTTGTATTAAAACAACACTTTGTCGCTCCAGCGACGCGCAATCTGCCCGCTGGCTTCGAGACCGAGTTTGCGTTGCCACGCCGCTCTCTGCGCACCCCGCAATCGCTGACTTCGAGACCGCAGCCTTACACTCAGTGTGAGCATGTGTATGTAGTACTAAAAGCGAGTTCTGAGGTATACTAAGCTATCTTCATTCCAAATTCATTCCAGCCGTAGCATTTTCAAAAGAGGAACAAAAAAACTTTATCACTAACAGTAAATATGTGAAAATTACCTCTTAATAAGTGTTTAATAATCCCGTTTTTACTAATTTTTACCTTAGGTTGTTTAAAAGGAAAACCTTTAATAGTACATTTTACAACAAGTGCACAAAACGAACCATTTTTATCGGAGACTTTTAGCAGCTTTAGCTGATAGTAATGTCAAGGATAATAGTTATTTGTTATACAAGAGTGCAAAGTTGCTTTTTAACCGCGTGCTCAATTTTGATGACCGAGCAAGCGAATGGCGAGTGATTCAAAAATTAAAATCCTGAGCGTTAGCAAGGGAATCAAAAGAGCACGAGGTTTAAAATCTTTGCACTCGAGTGCAACACGTAACTTTTCATTCCACCTCAGTGAGGAAAAAACTAAATGCGAAAAAAAAACATTTACAATCACAAAGGTTCTGAGTCTGAGTTTTTAATAAATTAAAAAAGGTTGCATGATAAATTCGGCACCATAAAGGTAGAAGTAAATAGGTTTAATGATGTTGAATTCACAAACTCAGTGCACATGATGTTCTAAATTCAATTTACTTTATCTTTTAGCGGATAAAAACGGCTTTTGCACTCAGATATCGAAGAGCAAAAATACTCTTTGCTCAATTTTCATTTTTCACCTCGTGCTCTTTTGATTCATCATCATCATAAATCTTAATTTTGAACGTATGCCTTCCCCAACTGCTTTCAACTCACCCTATTTTGAGTTTCAGTACAGCTTGTCGGTTCATCGCGCAAATGTCATTTAGATATTATATAATATCATGGAAAAAGCTTCTTGGATAATCGTCTCTGTCTGCGCTGGCTTTAGGTACCTTAGGTGACACCTAGCATTAAGGGACTGCAGAAACAGCCATTACACACAAACTTTTGCAAATAGTGCGTTACATCTGAGCAAAATGGTGATTGTTACATTTGAAGCTATCCAATCTACACTAAAGTACCCCATTGACCTGTGTGGATAAAGGCCATTCTAGCAAAATTATAAAAGTTATTTGATTACGTTATTCAAAATAGTAAATTGAATTGTTTTGTTACTAAGATACACTTTAAGTTTATTAGATTTTTATTTATTGCTTGCTTTTAAATAAATTGTCTAGCCAAGCTTTTACGAGATACTCAGATAAAACCAATCTTTATAATGTGGGGTTTCATTTATTCTCTTGTCACTCTTGCCAATGGTAATTAGCAAATTATATATTTTTTAAAAGCACCTTGTTACTCATTTTGCTGAAGATTTTTAAAGATTAACTCTAACTAGCCTTTCACCCGCGGCTGTGCTTGCGTGGCACCCAACAAAAAGAGCCTCTATGTTATTACTGATAATAAACTATGTCACTGTGTTCCAGTTTCATCCAAATCCGCTCTGCTGTTACGGAGTTTAGTAGAAATAAACATACAGACAACAAATACACGAACTTTTCTCATTTATATTTTAGTGGCATAGCACATTTCTGCAAAACCCACCAACTATAATATATAATAACATTCAAAGAATGTGATTTTCAAAACCTCTCGGCGTTTTTCCAAAATCCGATTCAAGTAGTTCACCTCTCTCTTGTCCAGATGTGGGCGGTTCTAACGAAACGGCATCAAATGGCCTTACTCATGTGGACGCACGGCGAAGAAGCACTCGCCAAATCTCTAGTTGCTTGTAAACTCTACAAAGCAATGGCACACGAAGCAGCAGAAGACGACATGGAGACTGAAGTGTACGAGGAACTCAGGCATTATGGCAAGGAGTTCGAAAATAAGGGTAAATTTGCAAGCTTACCAAAATTTGGTTTTTGAACTTTGTACATTATTCATCAAAGTTTGTAACAGCGCACTTTGGTAGAACTTCTAAATATTTGCCAATAAAATACGATGAACACTTCATGCGATGAATGAACGTTTTTGTGTCATATAAACAATTTCACAAGGGTTTTGCCAGTACTTCATAAACAGGATACTAAATCTTACTGTGGTTCCTCTGTACACCATTTTTTGAGAATTTTATCCCTTTGAATGTCATTTAGTGTGTGTGATGTTAACCTGTATTGGGTGTCCTTGTACGAGTAAATAAATAAATACACCAATATCCAGCTAGACAGATAAACAACATACGTAACATAACAATCAACTGTCACATACATAGGCTCGACGCTACATTTGGATTCTCTCCTGTGTCAAAGGTATCAGAAACTATGAGCACATGATACAGCCACAAAAATCTGCAGATCATGCAAAGATTGTCCCGCATTAAATTGAACCCGCAACCTCTTGCGCCCCAGTCCGCCATTCGTCCATTGTGCCAAGATAAACATAGCACAGAGCATCATTACTCAGTACTGTAAATATCTTTTTTCCTTCTGCTATACCACACTGGACGAAAGTCTCCCCCAAATCTTTCCAACTCTTCCTCTCCTTAGGTAACTCCCACAATTCTCTAGACACACAGCTAACGCTTTCTCAGCCAACCTCTATGACGTATTCCGTCTTCAGGCCATGGTGTATGATATTGGCCCATTTTTCCGATGACATCCAACTCACGTAGCCGATCCAGTTCCACCAGATAAATATCTATGTTCCTAAACATCCACAGCTCTAGAACTTCTAGACTATTGCTACCGGCAAGATGATGATCAAGCACAGCAACTCTTAACCTGTGAACTTCAAAACTGGTCTGGCCAGACCTGTCTGAGTCTAGCCGTCACAGCCAACCACCGCGCCTTACTGGCCCATCCATGCTCACAAATCATCCTTGCTGATCTGTGGATGGGTGGTCTCAGAACTCGGAAAAACACCAACTTGAAGGTAAGAATCTTTATTTGAGAGTTCTCTCTTTTCTCTTTCATTTATTAACGCACAATCTAGTCATTGGCACTTATCAGATGTTGAAATATGGAGCAAAAGGTTGAAAATAATTTATAGAACGCTCACAATTCAGGAACCTTAACTATGATCAGAGGCAAATCTATCCCTGAGTAGAAATCAGAGATGAGATTTGTATTTAAACGGTCAAAAAATCTGTGATTTTTGGCACCGTTTTGTGTGGGTGTGTCATGTTTATGTAAAATGGACTAAGCTCCCTTATTTCAACAATCTTAAAGCACGATTGTAGTAGAATTTTAATGTTAGATAAATAACTTAGAATAACGATGACCGTTATGTAAATTCTCGATGTCTGTGTGTCAATGGATCGCTTTTTTATATCTTTGGATATGCATGCTTGTGACGCTGATTACGCAAGAACATTCTGTACAATGTGGTTCATAAACAGACAGACATCCATATTAAACTGATTTGAAACGACTATCTTGCACTAATTGGCGTCCAATCCCGCCTCAGGATCAAACTCAATAGATCCAAATATCTGTACAATGATCAAACGCAAATCCGTATCGAACTGTCCCAAAGCCGGTTATGAGGGTATATCTTGGATGTTTGTGATAGTTATTGGACAAATCTATTAGGGAATAACTTTACTTTGAAGTTTAATATCAGATTCACTCCATTAAATCCCATGTTTTCCGAAAACTCATTGAACCTTTAGACATCCCTTGTACCATGTTATGCTAAATCATAAAATCGGTTTATCAGCTTTTCACGTCAATTGCACAATCTATGGAGTATAAAGGGGTTTAACTAATTGCTTTTTAATTTTTTAGTACTTGACGGTAAATTGCCTAGTGTTCATTTATTGATTTTTATAAATAAGTTTCTTGTTTAGTTCTTGAAATTCTCGCTCTCCGCATTGCTGGTATACATATCTAGTATACCTATATAGTATAGTATCAAATCACTGATATAATAATTTGTAGACTGTATTTTGATTAAACTCTCAACAAATCTTTGTTATTCTCTTACTATATCCAAAACGACTCTGCGTGCGATACACACCTGCAGGTTACAAAAAACACATCAATACGAATATCTATTGCGTTCGAGCTGAGTAGAGCATGTCGCTTGTGAGATAGTACCACCGTTTCCTTTGGCACATCGGCTTTGTCTGAAGGTGATACTGAGTCTGCTCTTCCCGCTCTACATACTCCATCTGGAGTTCAAGTCCAAAGAAGAACTGCAGCTGATGCCGCAAACTGAGGAGGAGCACCTCGAGAATGAGAGCATTGAAGACGATAGGAGCACCAAGGATCCAAACGACGCTGAGGTAATTAGAGTTTGGTTGCTTGCCATCTTGGTGGAGGGTCACTTTCGTTAAAGCGTAACACAGTTCACTGCTTTTTTTAATTTTGGAAAGGAGACTGACAGAGTATCTGTGAAACAAATTATCCATGAAATACAAAATTGTTTTTAGATATAAAAAGTTACTGATTCACAAAATAAAGGAATTTCGCAAGAATTTAATAAAGGGTGCCTAATAAAATTGTTACACTAATAGGTTGGAGTTGTGAAAAGGCGTACGCTTTCTATCAAGAAGATAATCCCACCAGGCCAACAGAGTAAAGCTAACAAGGTAGCCCGCGCCTTGACCGTTGCCCTCACCATGTAATACGAACACAAATCACTGTCGCACTCACACTAGTGATTCACAGCACATACGGGGTGTCCCTTGGTTCCACGTTGTTATATCGACCGAGGGCTGACTTTGACACAGAATTGAAATATATTCTTTGATATTATGACATTTGTTGAGCTCGTAAAATTTTTGTTACTCAATCGAGACGTATCCCAGCGAAGCCGGGGTTAGATGAAATATTATTATTTTGTTTAAAAATGCGAGTCACTTTGATCTTTTTATTCTTTATAAAAAGCTATTAACATAATTTTTAAGCAACTGTTTTTTTAGAAAGTGTGTACACACAGCGTCACGATCTGGTATACCCCTTTCAAGTATAAATTTAAACTGCTGCCGTGGAGGCTACCATATTCAAATGGCCAAAATCTTATACAAAAATATTTATACTTGGCTGGAGAATCGAACCACCAATTTATTCACACCAGTTTATAATAAATAATAATATAATATTATAATATAAACTTTATTTCAGGCTACAATAGAATAAATACAGATGGTGTTTTACTTATCCTACGGCCCATATAAATATATACCTTATAGACTAACATATATATTAATAAAACTATAATTAAAACACAAATCATTATTATTTGCCACGTAATATACACGACGTGGGTCGCGTGGTGTCCAATATTCGTCCACGGAATCGTCGGAACACGACACCCTTCGGCCAAAGCTCCTCCTTCATGTAGGTCGACAGATGTTCGGTCGGAACCCGCACCACAAAGGAGTTAAAGCTGACTCTGTGGCGGGACTCCAACCGCTCGACCCTCAGGTTGTCCTTAGTCTTTGCGCGCAAGTACTCCGCTACATCCTCCGCCTTCACGGAGTAATGCACGCGAGACACATAGAGCTTATGAATGAGACGCTCTAACCAACTGAGCTATCGTAGCGGTTGGCAATTATGACGAAATTTTAAGTTACAGTATACGTTTATTATTTTGTCTAGGTATGAATGGATGCGTCAGCTAGTAACTTTTTCATTTGTTTATCACGGTAGTGCGCAACTACTTAAAATTATTCTGTGCAGCACTGGACTATTGAGGGTAGTTGTGTATTAAATGAAAGTTCAGAAAAATAGGTTACTTGTTTCGTCTTGGGTGTGTGTCATTGATTTTGTTTATGAAAAATAATTGTGCATATATAACAGCCGAAAAATTGAGGTAATGAGTGGGTTTTGCAAAATAACATTTTGGAACGCTACAACCCATCAAATGTAAGAGGAAATGGCAGAATAACATTAGGTAAGTTGTATGACAATTATAAGTAGGATTATCATAAACAATGTGCTTAGTAAACCTATTCCCTTTTATATTATATAAACATAGTCATACGTTTATAATATTGTGTTTTTATTTTCAGGTTATTGGTGATGGATGTCATCAATGGGACCAGGAGAAATTGTTGAAGTGAGTGGACGCATAATTGGCCAGTTTTGCAAGAAATAATGCTGTTAACAGTTCAAGCAGTGGATAAGCGTCCAGAAGGAACAGTGTATTTAGTTCATGATAACTGCGTGGTTTATCGTTCGCGAATCTTCTCAGACGGGCATAATCACCACAGCATTGGTCATCTAAAAGTCCAGATTTAAATATGTGGAGAATGTGTGAGCATATGTGGGGTCAATTTGTCCTAATTGAGACACGAGTGTCGTCCACCTGCAACAGGAGGTCCTAAGAACCTGGGAACTGATGCGTCCTAGTGGTTTTGGGCGGACTTTGGTTACCCAAATGAAAAGAAGGCTTCAACAAATTATTTTAAGTAAAAGACATCCATCCCATTCGGTATTAATAAATATTCAGATATATAATGTTTTCAATAATAGATAAAATACCAGAGTAAGTATTTGCGAGTGATCTAAATTGTTTATTGGATTTTATACGGCAAGTATAACCTGTTCCAATGTTAACATGTTTGTTCACTCGTTAATCTTATATGGGTAAATTAAGTATTATTCTATCATTTAAAACATTATTGAAAATTCTAAAAATTAAGTAATAACTATCTTTATTGTGTTATGTTAAATTGTGTTTTAATAAATTTGTTATAACTTTTGAAAATTGTTTTATTATTTTACCTTAAATAATTAAGTAACTTACCTACTACACTTAAAACGTAGTCCATTGTGTTAATAACAAAAATAAAAAAAAACAAAAATTCATTTAGGCATTGAGGGATTTGAACCCAGTACTTTTATAACGTATAGATAAATGTCGAGTGTTGTAACCGCCACTCCATCGTCTCATATAGATATATGGACGAAATTAAATATGCGTAAGCAAGGAGGAGAAGGTTTATAAAACACACATTTGTGCAAAAAGTTCGAGATCCACGACCGACACCGCGACGGTTTGAACCTACTAACGTTAACTAGGGGGGTTACCAGACTCTGACGCTGTCTGTACCTACCTATAACTTTTTAATTTGAAAATGTCCATGGCCCTCCCAATATTAAATGGTAATCAATAGTTCTCACTACTAAACGACACAGACGAAACTATTATTTCGCTTATCTATCCTTTCATTTTATTTTGTTATCATTTCGGGACACCTAGTATTGTATGAATGATTGCACAAATAGCCGTCAAAACACACCAATAAAACACAAACTACCGATCGCTAAGTGGAAACGTAAACTCACACTGCAATATCCACGCAACAAAATTGGATTCCGTCAAGCATTGTGTTCGTATTACATGCACGCGACCCGATCAACCAGTCCTCTGGACAAGATCCCTATTCCGTAGCGTTTTCACGCATTTGGAAAGAAACTTGTATGGAAATGACTTTAGGTTGAGACAAATTATACATTTTTCTTTCCGCAGACTTGACGCTATGTTAATAGATTTTGTCTAGAAGAGCTGTTTTTGTTATTCTGCCACTTGATATTGGCTTTTACACGAATATTTGCGTTGTGCCAAAATCATCCACGTGATTACACAGGATTGATTTCATCCGGGCAAAATCCGAATATTTTGTGAGGCCAGTATAGTGTCAGTTGTAGATCCGTCTAAGCTTTGCGTGAATGTGGCCTTCCGTGACGTTTCTGTACTTCGAACTCCTTCATTCAACCCTTTGTCTTCGGGCTCGACTTTATAGGCCACGTTATCGTTTAATGTCTCACCTTGAATTCGCCACCGGCATGCCTCTTTACGACAGTCATTTTACTTAAAAAAATTAACGAACTTTTCGCAGTTCTGAAAGCTTTTACAACTCTTTTATTGCTCGGACCGTTGATTTAATTAAGAGCAAAAGCGAGGTGGACTATAAACGCTAACGATAAAGACTTGTGTGAAAAAGTTGGATTTTTGCCGATGTAGCCCGTAGTTAGATTTGTTGTTTTAATAACTGAGTAAGGCTGTTTTTGTTATAAAATTCTGTTCGGCAGCTTTAACTCTTATATTTTCTGTCTCTCTCCTCTTTTATATCTAACTGAGCTTGTGAACGGAAAAGCATTACGACTAAAAGCTTTTGACTTATCTTTATTCGTCCTTAGCTTCATGCCTGGTATGTTGTAACGCCATCTTTTACTATCAATAATAACCTCCTTACTTCGGTTCACTACTAATATTTTTCGACATCGCTCTTGAGAATGATTTTTCTATTATATTGTACGGTGTGAACATAATGTTTGTAATATTTATTGTCTGGACTCAAGCAGGCGTTGATTGGCTCAGGGGCCGAATGTGAAACTCGTGTCGATCAGAACGGAAAAGTGGGTAAAATAGGCTGGGAGCCTTCTTACCGCGAGTTGCCGGAACCGCACGCCCTCGAAGACAAGAGGATGAGGCCACTGCGGCTGAGGAAGAAAATTTATGAGTTCTTCACTGCGCCGATCACAAAGTTTTGGGCTGATTCGGTTAGTGGTCTTGTATGATTATATTATCTTTGGTTATTTTTCAGGGTTAATTATTTTTATTAGATGCCATATCGGTGGGGCGAGCTCATTTCCTTTAAAATCGGTGGGAGGTAGCTCTGGACAGAGTGGTTTAATAGTATAAGAGAGACTTTTGCCCTTTATTGGAACGAGAAGGGTTGAATATAAAAAATATATTTGGTTTTTTAAGGGCTCATATTGGACATGAACAATTATTTAGAAATAGCTAAAATTACTTAAAATTATGCTAACAGTAAATTTATAATATTTCGTTAGGGCCACAAACGAACAAAATCATGCATGATTTAACACTTTTTGTATTAAGATTTATTAAATACCTAGAGTACGTCATAGACACAAAAGAAATAAGTATTTCTTTATTGTCCTAGATCTGTGACAAAAATATAACAATTTTAGATCACTAGGCGCATATTCAGTTATAGTCTTTAAAATCGTAATAAATAAATAAATAAATAATGCGGGACGTAATTACACAGCATCATGTAGCCCCAAACTAAGCAGAGCTTGTATTATGGGAACCACATGATTGATATACTACATATATATATTTTTTTTATAACTTCTCTACTTTATTTTTATCCAAGAAAAATGCTTCATACTAAGCAGAAATGGTTTCCTTTGACCGCGTTCGAAGTGCTACTATTATTTCTAGTGCCTCTACCAGTAACCACCATTAGTTACAAGAAAATAAGGCCAAGACAATAACTGATCATTTGTTACCCTCACTGTAAGGTACTCTGTTTTACAAACAGTCATTTTGATAAACGGTATTCCACGTACTGGATAGATCTTCAAGATGAGTATAGCTCGCGTCACGTAAGGTGGTCAAGCTGCGCATTATGCGATTTATCGGTCTATTTAGTGGTATGAGGCAAAGAAATAGGACTAAAGCATAGAAGAAGTCTTAAAATTCATTTATGCTCTGAACATTAACTCATACGGCTGATCTCTACTTTCTTATCTCCATATATGTTAGCTAGAAAGAGATGCATACTTTATCTCAATGCGATTTCTGCGACTTCGTACGATTTCGTACCAGGGCATTTGTATGAACCTGCTTTTGAAGTCGCATTGATATATTTATGCATCCCTTTCTAATTGATGATATTGGACATAAGAAAGTAGATATCAGCCGTATTGAATTTTAAGACTTTATCTAGTTGTCTTCCTATATCTGTGGTATGAGGTGTGGCGCGGGGCGGGAGGGTCAAGCGCCCCATGCTTGACGGTGCGCCATTGGTCCGTTAAGCTTTGCTTTCTGCACCATCGTGCACCAAAGTTTTTAATTACGAAATGGTTTTACATAGAATGTTTTTTTTTACTTTTTTAATATATTAGTTTACCACTTAACTTACGGTACCCTAATTGTATTACAATGTAGCCAAGTAGGCTAATGAGTAATTTAAGTTTATTTTAATTTTGTACAAATATAATTTCTAAGAATGTGTCCATTGGCACTTTTCTTACTCTGATTAAGATCAGAGACAGTAAGAAAAGAGGAGGACTTTGTTCTTGTGTTCATTGAAAGTAGCATTAACACTATACACTACACTATGTTATTGTTTGACACTACACTAACTCAAAAGGTTTAGACCTTTTGAGCCTTCTCACAATGTCCGTGTTGTCGAGGAGCTGGATGGCCTCGAAGTTCACGCGGTGATGAAGTCTTTGTTCGTAAAATAGTGAGAAAAAAATATTTATGACGTAGGTATATTGTTTTATGAAGAGAGAGAGGCTGATAATAATGCAGTTAATAATATATATATTTTTTTATTAGATTAATTTTATACTAAATAAAACATGTTTTTATTTAGATTTAATGATAATTCTATATAATATATTTTTTAATGAAGGTACCTACAAATAACCAATATACGAAGCCGCGAGTAAAAGGCTAGTTCAACAATGAAATAGTAGGCCTACTGTACTACTTAGTACTTTCATGCGCGAGTGTACCTATGAGAGAGTTCTTTTTACGTGACGCGACCTGTACTAACTATTCAATATTGAGCTAATTTTCCTTTCGAATAAAATGCAATATGAGCTGATAGAAAGACCATTACTGATTTATTTGAAGCCACAGTTATGGGGTATGGGAGATACAGGCATATCATTCTTAGGGACTGACGAATGTGCATTTGACACTTCTTTTTTCGTAACTCTCGTACGAACTTATTGTAATATAAGTTGAGTTTGAATTCGTATTTATGTTATCCCAAAAGGGGGTTAAATGACTCCCGGTGGTTATAGGACTTTTGTAATTTTTCCTTAAAATCGAAACTGCTTGTAAACTTGCACCATAATTTTACTTAAAAGCCTATGAACAGCTTTAGAACTGCTGATATAAATATAAAATGCTTAGTCAATCTGTCAATTTTTTCCGTCTGCTAATTTCATGATTCCGAGGAAGGAATAGAGTGATAACGAGAGCCGTGAAAAATTGCTTTCCCAGTTACAAATTACCTTTTATTAAAATCGTGATTAAACTTGATGAAATACCATCGTTTTGCCTTCGTTTATGAAAATCATAGATACATTTTCAGCGAGGGCGCTCCGCGAATTACGGAATTAAACAGTTTCCAAGCTCGAAGAAGAATAGGCAACAAACAATATTTGATCTTAGAGTAGATAATCAAATAATAGATAGAACTAAAAAATATTCCGACCAATTGAGAACCTCCTCCTTTTTTGAAGTCGTTTAAAAAGTAGGTACTTAAAAACTCATCAGTATTTCTGATGAGGTACTTAAAAACTCATCAGAAATACTGATGAGTTTTTAAGTATTAAGCTATATCAAAATTATTATGAATTTGTATCATTTCAGAAACAGCGTTTCTTAAAACTTAGGTTTCTTGTCTAAGTTCTTAAGGTTTTTGTAGTTGTACTTAGGTACGAATAACGAATATAAGCCCTAAGCGAGGCCTGTCATACCAAGTCAAAGACAATAATGTTGGCTATTCAAAAACCATACTTTTATAAAATTATCATCTATAACTTCCCACCACAACCCGTTAAGGTAGATCGCTCATAAAGCCTCGTAGTTTTATTAATAAAATAAAAATACTAGCCAAACAGACACCTCGGTAAACTCCTGTTTTTCTTATTTCCTAAAGCTAAACAAATGATAGCCATTTGATCCAATTATCTAGTTTTCGGACAAAAAATATAATTGTCCGGTAGAAAAGAACGAAGTTCAGTTAATTAGTAAAGCAGTTTTAAAATTAAAAAAACTTTTATCGGTGAAGGTATTGACCTACTTAAATTATAATTTCAATTGAACAAATTAATCGCTTTGACTAACAGAAATTATAATAAATTACTTATATATTCGTCATTTCAGCCGACTAACCGAGTTATTGAGCGTCCGAGTCGGGAAGTACTCGACGCAAAGGCCAATGAATAATGAATATTCGTTTGTTTTCTATGTAAAATAAAAATAAAATAAAATAAAATACGTAACTAAGAAGCTTAATATTGGGTAATATTATTTTTCTACAACTGGATTACGTTGGCATAGAAATATACATAGGTAGTTTCCTTCTTAAACGGTTTTATTTAGCTTGCCCGGTTTGTTTTTTGGGTTAAATTTAGTATTTGAATATTTACCCTTTTCCTTTGACTGAACTGAAATTTTTTATAGTAACCACGCTTGGCCGGCGCGATTAGTATCTTTTTATCAATAACACAGTAAGTAAGTGATAATCGATAACCATTTTATTCCGCCATATCGCTTCTGCGTTCCGTGCGCTAATGAATTGTCGATAGCTCATAGAAAACATTTTTATCCAAGGTGTTATTCCTTCCCGCCCTCAAATTGATTCGAAAATTGTTTGGGTAAAGCTATCCAAAGGCCTACAGTAACTTAAAATTTAAATAAAATAACTAAAAACAGGGGGCAATTTTTCAATCATCAGTGGTAAGTGACTACTATCTGTCAATTCATTTCAATCAATCAATAAATTTCTTTGCTTCAATATATTTATAATTATGCATAGTATAGAAATACTAGGTATGTATAAATCTATCATATTAGTATAAAGGAGAATGTCGAGAACCCGTACCAATTGCGTCAAAACCGAACGTATCCAACAAAATTTATTATATTTTTTAAATGACAATAACATTTTCTTTAGTTTTACACACCGACGGGATTAATAATCAAGTAAAAAAATATTTTGTTGCACGTCGCCATTAGACTGCAACAACTAATGATATATACGTTAACAGTAGAATCGACTAAAAACTTTTTGGAGTTTTTTTGACGAACTCAATTTAGTCTTGGTACCGAGCGCCATACATCAGCCAGCATTCTCCTTTGGCCGAATTTTACAAGGTGATTTCATACAACAATTTAAATTTTAAAAAAGATGCACTTTTAATATTTTAAGGAACATATGGCTTAAACTGATTCGGAATGATAACATCAAAAGCGAATACCTAACTATAAATGTGTGGACTTGTCAGAGTACCCCTTTCACATAAACACATTATATTGAATAATGAATCTATGGATCGACCTATTGTATTTTCATGGTCCTACATAATTTATCGACAACCAACCGTCATTGTGTGGATACCTGTTACGCATACCAGGTTTAACTTGTTTAATGGATGAAACAAGGTTTCTCGTACCCTTGTTAATTAAATAGGGATAGAGGCACTTTGAATACCTTATGAGCTATTACGGTGTACTTGACTTAATAATATTACGGTGATTTTTGACAGTTAAAATTCAAAACATTCAAATTCAAAATCTCTTTATTTATTTAGACCTAAATAAACACTTTAGATCATATTTTTAATTTACATCAATTTGTATGCGACCTACTTTGATGATTCAAGGCAACCAAACATAGAAAAATTGGCAAGAAACTGCTTTGCTTATATTTTTAAACGTATTTTTTGGAGGGAGAACTGAGACTGTTTAATTCCAAGTTTTATTTGTCATCTAAATAATCAGTGTTACCTGAATGCTAGATTATGTCTCGTTTATAAAAAGTTATGAATTAGGGACAGCCAGTTATAAGCGTTTTGAAGTTTTTAATCGGATTGCCCTTGCTGGAAATTCAGCCTTTTTTGATAGTGAGACAGTATTGCAAAGTAGATCACTTTGTGAAGGGTTCGTCGGGGGAAGTACTACCACCATGCCTGTTCCTGCCGTGAAGCAGTATTGCTGTAAATTAGGAGCATGTTTAAAATAAAGGAGTCATTGAACCATGTCAAAGTCCTTCGGATTGTTTTCCTAATAGAACTCTATAGCTATATCATATACAAAGAAAATATCACCTACTGCAGCAATCGATATGTGTATTAATTTTGCTAATATAATATTAATTGTTTCAGATAGCCTACATATTGTTCCTACTTATGTTTACGTATACAGTATTAGTCAAGATGTTGCCCGTCCCGTCTTGGCCGGAGATATATTCTATTTGTTATATTATAACGTTCTTATGTGAGAAAGTGAGAGAAATTGTTACGTCCGAGCCAGTGGCTATTAGGTAAGTTATCAATCACTCAACTATCTACTTTTGTTTGTAAAACTACCTGAGTGTTATGTACTCAGAACTGACCTCGTCCATTACAAAGTTGTGCTAGTACGAATCTCAGCAAATGAGTGATAGATTCTAACATTTTTCTTGCAGTCTTTTTGTGTTCCGATTTCTAAATTTTAAACACTATAATAGAAAGCACATATAGGTACACAAGCATAAAGGAATGTATTTCTATAATAGATTAAAACTATATGATGTGAGAAGATATATTTGAGTAAGCTAAATTTCATCTCAATTAATAGAATTCACTATATAATTATTATCCTCATCATAAATTGGCAGCTTACCTTCATAATCATCATCACATAAGGGTTGTATGGCCCGACTGTTGCTCTTACCATCTTATAGTAACGTATGTATGTTGTAATAAAAAAATTGGTAACAGACCACGCTAAAATTGTGTTTACAAAAGCTAATTTCCTCAACGCGCCATTCGTCATGAATGTCAAGAGTCAAGAATATGCATTGAATGCTAACGAGCTATATGATTGAGTGGGTTTTGATTTACAACTTAGAGAATATCGGAAAATGTCTAAGGTTGGATGATCCATAATAGTGATTCATAAGCTGAATGAAAAGTATATTTCATTCAGCTTATATCCAAGCTTACTTGGAAGATGAATGAAAAATAGGTTTCGATTCAGGGTTACGGTAGACAGATCTATTACAGGCATATAAATCATAAATAGGGAAAGAAACAGATGAGTTTTAATGGAACTTTTTCGCCAAAAACGTAAAATCGGTATTTATTTGCTTTGAAAAGAATAATTCTTCCCAAAAAGATAAAGGTGCTTACAAACATTACTTTTTCTGTATTACTTATTCTTTGCTGGGACATCTTAATTTCTTTTATATGTTATGGGCAAGCTTTTGACCTCGAGTCTTGCTTAAGTAAGGATGAAGTCAATGATGTGATAGTGCGAGCTTTCCCAGGAAATGCCTATTAACTCTCTTTTATGTGTTTTGATGCGACAACTTTGAAATAACGGTTTGAGTTCTGGAAACACAACTTCGTAGTCTCCCTTGAGCGGGATGTGTTCGAATAAAAATTGTAATTGCAGAGGTGCACGGGGCACGGAGCTGATATTTGAAGCCCGCAGTCAATGTTATACAGCGATAAGTAAATGATCTAATCACATTGTTACGACCAAAAATACCAAAATAAAGACCTTTAAAGGTAAACTACGCACTAGCACGTTGACTACAGGCCTCGTTGAAGGAGCGCGTACCCCAAGCCCTTAGAACAAGTTTGTTTTCAGTACTCAAAACGTTAAAGTACCTAAAAGTTAAACGTTATCGGAAAAAATATGTGACTAAAAAAGCATCCAGCCAGTGTTTACCCTTTTAGCGCTCATTCAAATCTATCGACGCGAAAAAAACAATTCCATTGCATATTGATGTTGGCCGTAGTGCAATATTCCTATGGGAAGAGCCGTTCGGTTTTCTGATTTAAAAAATCGGAGGATACAAACGTCATGCAACAATGGGCTTTAGAGACTCACCTATCTCTTGTATGAAACCATTGAGATCATTGTAAATGTGGTATAATACCTATAGATATTTGCTAATTGGTTAAAATCTAAATGTACACAAATTAATCTTTCGAGTGTAAATACTTACTATCCTCATGAAAAAAGTGTGAATTAATTTATTCAAGATTGGGAATTTTCACATAAATTGCATCAGTGAAGGCACCGATGCCGTTTCGCCTCGTTCAGAGAACCTTCATGAGGGTGAGTAAACGCGACGCTCTCGATCCCGTCTGTCTGGCACTGTGAAGGCTCTCTGAACTATTATACCGTACCATTATTATAAATGCGAAAGTAAGATTGTTTGTTTGTCCCTCTTCCACGCCTTATCTGTTCAACAGAAAAGGAAGGGCGAGGTATTCAAATAATTTACAATTCATTTGATTTATCTTCCTCAATGTTTCATGCACCCACAAAGCATCAGCGTTAGGTAGTAGGGGGTCGCAAATTCGCAATACAAATAAAAAGGAAATTTAGGTAGAATCAGGTCATTTTACAAAACAATTTTTACAGAATTCCAAATGTAGACATATCACGGGAAAGACCCACAATCATTTCTAATGAACACATAAGAACTTAATATCATTTTTCCAGCAACCTATCTATTCCGTAGTTCATCATACAATAGGAATGACGACTGAAAAATTTTATCAGTCATTTACATTATCAAAAAATACTGGACACGTATTTTTTCTTTTCTCAATTAAGCAAAAAATGACAGATATAGTGCGTTGAAGTTCCACGTGACGTCACGGTTATGTAAAAAGTCACAGATAGAAGAGAAATAGATGAAGTTTTAATATTCACTATGATCTGAACATCAAGTCATACTGGTAATCTCTACTTTCTTATGTCCATATATCATTTGCTAGAAAGGGATGCATACTTTATCTCAATGCGATTGCTGCGACTTCGTATCAGGGCATTTCAATAGAACTGCATAGCAACATATTCGAGCGCCCTGGTAAAATTTTCTTTTTGAACTTATTTGAAGTCGCATTTAGAGAAGTATGCCTCCCTTTCTATCTGATAATATTGGACATAAAAAAGTAGAAATTAGCCGTATGAGTTGATGTTTAGAGCATGAGTGAATTTTAAGATTTCTTCTATGCTTTATTAATAGTTCTTTGTAAAAAGTGTACTAAGCCGTGAAGTCACGCGGAACTTCAACGTACTATATCTTTGTCATTGTCACGAACCCCCACTCTCGAACTTTGACGCTCTTTATCTCCGTATTTTTTATATATTTGATATATAAAAAAATACGTGTCTAATATTTTTGGTTAATCTATATGACGGACTAACTAGAATTATTACTTTTTTACCCAGTCGTGATTCCTTATTTTGCATTCTCTTAAAGCTCTTGATTCAAGTATCCAAAATACTTACAGACATAAGTTCAGCGTGTGGGCATGGAACATGTGGAACACGTACGATGCCGGCTTCATTATATTCTTCCTTGTTGGCCTGACGCTGCGGTTGAGGACGGGGTCGATGGATGTCGGCCGTGTCATCTACTGTGTTGACATCATCTACTGGTATCTGCGGATACTGAATATACTTGGCGTTAACAAGTACTTAGGTAAGCAAATTACAAAATTGGTTGATCCTTTAAGACCATGTTATACTGCGGGTAGCTTAATTACACAACCCTGATCAGACATGACGGCTTACTCGTACGAAAAAAAGAATTATTTTCGATGTTTTAAACGAGAACTTAATTATTTTTCGAGATGTTAAGCCATGTCAGAAGCCTTCGAATAGCCTAAAAACTCTGACACCAGAATAGGTCACTGGCTCATACGAAGAAGAAAAAGATCTTTTTCTTCACCAATATCATTTTCGCTATGACTAAAAAAGCTGGGTTCAATCTGTATAAAAACCAAAAAGTCAAAGTAAAGTAGTTTATTGCAGTTATAGCTATGTCTATTTCAGTCAATATTATGACTACTAACCTATGTCTAACTCAAAAGACTATTACACTTTAGACACATCATGCAAATTAGTTGAATGTTCGTAAAATGATAAGCCACAATCACGAAATCCCAACTGAAACTTGCTTTAATTTGACAATAAGATTTGTTACCAACTCAACTTCGCTTACATGTAAATTAAGTTGCAAACTTTATTCAGAACTACTAAGAGCTCATTAGGACTATTCAAGATGGTCTGTGATAAGTCTATATTTGCATAAATTTTACAAATGTTTTGCCTATAGTGTTATGTAGATAGATTATGTAGTTCAAGGTATACTGTACTGTGGAACCGTACTGTGGTGCTATTGGTCACGAAACCTAATCCAACAAACATTATGTTGTAAAACTATTTGAAGTAAAACACATATAAATGCTACGATAACGTTATTTGAAGGCAGGAGGTTGAAAGGCTAATCATTTCCATCACGACATAATGTTACTTTGTAGGTTTTCTCTTACACTAATAATTTTTTGGTCAAACCATTATGCAGTATATGATGTAAGTATAGAGTGAATATCAAAAATACATTAAAAAATTACTGTGATTCGTTAAGTACAAACCATTCATCAAAACAATGACAGATTATTTTCTTATTATATGAGAGACGGTTCTTTTGTTTTCAGGACCTCTAGTCACAATGATGGGAAAGATGGTAAAAAATATGATATATTTCGTGGTGCTATTATTGGTGGTGCTAATGTCATTTGGTGTGGCGCGTCAAGCTATATTGTACCCAGATGAGGAAGCTAGCTGGCATTTGATAAGAGAAGTAAGTAAAATTGCTGAGCTTATATTGTCTTTACAAAAGAATAGTCCAAATTTTTACAAACTTATGCTTAGGTAGTTCAGTAAACGTTCATATGAATATTAATAATTATAACAAGTGTAAAACTCTACTTTCAGCATAAATAAACTGGTTCTAGAAAGACTAAAAATACCTTCGTGTTGATCTTTTATGCAACTGTTATCTAATAAGTTTTTTTCAGCTCTTTTAAGTTCCTTATCAAGCTCAACTTTATCTCGCAGATCTCGATGTTCATCTTAATTTGAACTACCATTTTTATTTCCACATCACCTTCATCAACTAAGAGTCACCATTTGTGACACATTACTACCCATCCTGGCATCAGATATTAATTCATGCAGAACATCTTACAGGTATTCTTAATCATTTCTCAAGCTGGAGAAATTGTTACTTCAATCTCTAATCATTTTTGCATGTAACTCATTTTCTATGTCTTGTCATTATTGCTAAGATTCTTATATCGGTAGGTCAATCTTTTTAAGATTCAGTCATGTATAAATTATTCAGCCTTTTTATAATTTTATTAACTTGGTAAATCAATAAAATTAATAATTATATGGCTGACTGTTGTACTGCCTGTGCTTCAAAAATCAAGTTAAGATGTTAGTCGCGGCTTTTTCAGAATAAATTTTCTATAAAAACTGATAATTATTTACAAAAAAAAATTCAAAAGGGTATTTTTCAGACTGCAAACTTTTTTAATGGGCCAACTCTAAAAGATTCATCTAAAAGTCTAATGAAAATTCGACTGCGTAGGATACTAACAAATCATTTAAAACCAGGCCATCACTAACCCTTGCAGGTGTTCTTCCAACCTTACTTCATGCTGTACGGAGAAGTGTTCGCTGAGCAGATGGCTCCCCCTTGCGGGCTGCCTGGGCTGGAGGAATGTCGCGTGGGGCACTGGGTCCCGCCCCTCGTCATGAGCGTCTACCTGCTCATCGCTAACATTCTCCTAGTCAACCTGCTCATTGCAGTGTTCAATAACATCTTCATTGAAGTCAACGGGGTGTCCCACCAGGTTCGCGATATCGAATTTGGATGTAGTTTTTGATGTTGTTGCGTTGGGTTTGACACCTGTTGCGAGATTTGAGCGGTAGTTAGTGTAGTTTAGGAGTTTTGGTTGTAAATTAGATATTAAATAGTTTGGTATTGGTACCTCTTATATAGATCAATCATTATTGTTGCCCTTAATGGAAAGCAAAATTTTATGTATCTTTTCTGTTTTTTTATCGTTTAGTTTACTTATTTTTAGGTATTTTACCAACCGTACTTTATGTTGTACGGGGAGGTGTTCGCTGGCGATATTGACCCGCCTTGCGGTATCGAGGTGAACCAACAAAAGTGCGTCACGGGAAGATGGATTACGCCCATTGTAATGACGATATACCTGCTCGTCGCCAATATCCTACTCATAAATCTCCTGATAGCCGTTTTTAACAATATCTTTAACGAAGTCAATGAAGTCTCGCATCAGGTTTTTGTTTTTATTTGCTTTACGTTTTGTTATATTCAAATCAGAATCAATATTTTAATTCTGATCTGGATAATGTCGATGTTTATTTTTATGGTTTTTGAAGATATTAATTACTATCAAAATAAAATTGAAATAAAGTTTTGTAAACAAGCTTTATTAAATAAGTTTTTTAGTTATTTATATAATATGGTATCTTCAGAAACTAAGTTCGATAATTATTTTGCTTTTCAATTGCATCCCTAGCATAATTTACATTTTTAAACAGCTTATACATAGTTTTAATTTTGCTGTTAACAAGGTTAGACAGGTTATTTCAAGCCAAAATATATTTCAGGTGTGGATGTTCCAAAGGTTCACTGTGGTGATGGAGTATGAACGAAAGCCTGTTTTACCTCCACCTATTATAATATTTTGTCATATTTACCATGTTTGTAAATGGGTCACAAGAAACGTATCGCATAATAGACTGCAATATGATAATGGTTTAAAGTTGTTTTTGGAAAAGGAAGATATGGAAAGGCTTTACGATTTTGAAGAAGAGTGCGTCGAAGGGTACTTTAGGGAACAAGTAAGTATTACCTTCAACCATAATCAATTCCATAAAAATATTAAAACGTTAACACGTTCCTTCCTTCTTCCTTCCTTCTTTCCTTCCTTAACACGTTGACAGTAATTATAGCACAATTACTTCAGACATGTCTGGCCTCGGTCATGACGCTCCACGCCATGCCCGAGTTACCGAAGGTACCAAACATCGATGGTTGTGTTATTCCAAACTCGAAGCGTTACGTGATTCTCATTCAAAATTAAAATAATTAAAGTAAACGATAATAACAGTAAACGCGTTATTCTTTCAGGAAGTAAAATTATCGAATTCAATAGAAGAGAGAGTAAGAAATACAACTGATAGAGTAGAACATATCACAACCAAGATGGAGGATTTGAATCAAAAAGCTAACTGTCAAATACAATCTATACAGGTATATATTGAGAGTAATGTTCTACCCGATGAAGTTTAAATACTCAAACGTAACTTGGCATTTTGTTTTTAGAATGTTGAATTTAGGTTAAGAAAGCTGGAAGATGTAGCAGAGCAGACTATGAACCACTTAGCTGTGATACATCGGTTTATGGCTACCCATCCATCGCTGGTAAACAGAGGATCCACTGATACCTTAGGACCACCGCCTCCTACCTTCACGGCGGGACCACCAAGACTGCGAACGGCTAGTGATCGATCTGAGGTAAGTTTTCTATTAAATTAACATTAAGCTATACCGATGTACTGTGTAAGTACACAATAAACAAAAAGGGACCTAAAATAGGCCTTGTGATAATGAATTGCAAATGGAACAAATTGTAATGGAATAAGAAATTGAGAAAAGGCGATAATGGCTTTGAAAATAAAATAATCGTGGAACCTGTTGTCTGGAACTGGAATTGGATACTTACTTATCTAATTTTGTATTCGGGTCTTTGTTTTAATAAATTATTCCATCAAAAGAAATGATTAACTTTAACTACAAAGGTTTTAGGTTTCTAAGAATCTTTTATCACTAATTGCTTCTGTCGTTCCCCCAGCATGTCTGAATATTGATATCTTATGTTCTTGTTTTTCATATCTCATTGAATGTGTTTATCCCTGTGTACCTACCTACCTACCTACTTGGAACATATTCTCCGGAAACTCACCTAAATATTTTATTTATTTGGACGAAAAATGTAATAAGTTATTCAAAGGAGTGCTTCTGAAAATACGTTCCAATTGCCTTTGTATTTGGTGTTTTGTCGTCACGTCCTTTGAGTGTTTTATTTCAATAGAAGCCAACCAAAATGCTTACTAATCTGAACACACACAATTTTACTTAGGTAAATAAACGTGTCCACCTATAAAAATAACTTACCTAGCAAAACCATTTTAGAAGTCTTGAAACATTAATCTATTGTGTTTGTGACTCGATATATTCTAGTTTTGATAACAATCTCGTTTCTCAAAATAGCCCTGGCTATTTATCAAATAAATTAGAGGGTGATAAAGTCAGGCTCAGCCGATTACTGGACTTTGAATCTCTAATTGGGACAGAAATCGGGCAAATGGGGACAAATCATTCCACGCGTGTAAATTGAGCAGTCAAATGACGTCATTCAAATCACCAAGTACAAACCACTGGATGTGTCTAATTTTGTGTCCAAAGTTACGAAGATGGTTCACTCAACCACTAACTATCCACTAGTCATATTATTCAAAGTAGGAAAGATTTCTCGTCATCTTATTGTGAAGGATAATGAAAGAGGAGAGTGAGGATAATGAATGAGGTATAGAATAGTAGACAAAGTCTTTATCGATTCAATTTCAATAGTAAAAGTTTCAATTACTCTTTGTCTTGGAAAACAATGAGATTGTAAACTGTTGCCAGAAATTGATCTGTTTTTAAAATTTCCTGACTTTCACTTATAAAACTAAAGACCTCGAAAGACCATGAGGTCATAAGGCTTTATTTAAACAATTACGTCCAAAGATAAACGATGCTTATCACGTTGATTGCTGCACGTGCACAGTTATGATTATAAAACTATAGCCAACTCTTGCCGATGGAAAATGAGAAACAATGACACGGCTATCTTTGAGCAATAGTTTAATTCATGTAGAGCTTTAAGTACGGAGAGCAGTCTCCAATCACAGAAGACCCTTTAAAGCGAGATAAAGTACTAGTAAGCTATAAAGCTTAGCAAGTGAGTGAGCCATCACGTATGTGACAGGTGCTGTCAGACAGTGACACAGGCGCGGGCGCACGCTTCACAGTACGGCCCGTGCAAGAGGAGGACGAGCACGCCTCGCAGCCCTCCGACGTAAGCCAATTCCATTCGCTACTATCCGTGTTACCACGCTGCCCTTTCAAACGTTGGGGCGACCCTTTAATTGAAGTTATGACTCGCCCTTTTTAGAATTGAAATCAAAATATGTTTGTATGTGACCAAATTCCGATGAAATTACAGCCTATGTTGTTCTTGCTTATCGATTCATGAAAGTCAGAGTCGATCACTAATAACGATAACAAAGACTTTTTTTTTTAAACTGATTTATTTTGATCGTGTTTATTAATCTAGAAACGAACAGTTCGTAGCAAAACGTGCCGTCGTAGAGCCCTACGAATGTGTTCAAGAGAAAAGGTAGATTTGACTGTTTAATTCGGTGTAGTACATTTTTCTCGTTCGCCAATTATTCAATTGGTCCATAGGTGTTATTAATATTATTTAACATCCATCAACTTTTACTGTACTTGATCAAAAATGGATACTTTATAATATATTATTACAATTTAATGAAAAAGTCATTAATGTTGGTATGGTACAAAGAGTGACCTTATCACTTATAGCGATCTCTTCCAGGCAACCTCTGGATGGAAAGATACTTTCAGATCAAACCGGCGGTGTGCCTAGTCAAAATTATTATTTATAATACAAAAGACTACATCTAAATACCATTTGACTAGAATAGGCTAGATGCCTGAAAAATTCTAATTAGTCCGTCATTTACATTATCAAAAAATATTGGACACGTATTTTTTCTTTTGTCAATTAAACTAAAAATTACAAAGATATAGTGCGTTAAAGTTCCGGGCGTGACGTCACGGGTAAGTACACTTTTTACATACGTCACGAGCCCCCACTCCCGAACTTTAACGCTCTATAACTTTGTCGATTTCCATAAAAATTTACGGACTAATTAGAATTATTATTTTTCTACATCATCCCTATTATAATATATCTCGATGTATCAAAAATTATGATATTATGATAGAAGCACTCTTACATAAAGAATTAAACATATTTATAAGTAACTATAGAATAACATTTTCGGATAAATCCAAACATGAAACTAACTATTATTTATTCTACCAAATTAATGTTAATGTTGTTTCATTTATGTTATCTAAATTCTACCAGCGCTAGTTTAATTAAATTTAACTTGCCCAAACCATGATATTTCCGAGGAAAATTTATGTAAAATTTACCTATTAAAAATGTCTAAATGTTAGGGCAGCGTAACGCGTTAGTTTTACAATAGTATAATTGAATTCAATTCATAGTATTTACGTCTCAATAGCATACGATTACGGGTTTGGGAGTGAGTATGAATTAGATTAAGGTCTTCTCCCACTATACCAGGCCGTGTCAATTACCTCTCTTTAATCATATCACTGTTTTATTGTGAGTAGTGCTCGCTTTGTTACTATCGTTGTGTTTAGTTTACTTACACAGTATAACGTTACTTAAAGTCAGGTTAAATGGTTTAGTTATTGTTGAACGGTCTGGTATAGTAAGTGAAATCCTTTTGTGTCGCGTGGACAGCACCATCCATGTTTGATGTATCAGAATTTCAGTTATGTTATTGCATTTCCCATTTTGAATGTTGCCGACATTTCTGCTAATCTACATTTTGTTATATATTTACCAATTTTGTGTACCTTTGTCCACTTTAAGTACCTTGATTGTTTCACTGGCTTACTTAATCACAAGTTTTTGAGCACCATCAGTCTCACAAGCACTACAATTTTCTGCAAGAGATTTAGTTTTTGTCCATACTTACTTTTACTTTTTGATATGCATTATATTAACTGATCCATATAGTAAACTGACAAAAGAAAAGCATGAATTTCATAGAAAACAAGCATTTTGTAACCAGGCAACACATTTTCTAGAGATTTTTCGCATACAAAATCTAGAGCACATGTACACATGTATCTTGTCCCTATACCCAAGGGTTTGCTGTAAGAAAACTCTTTCAGGGTTAAGCCTTTGTACATAGCATTTAAGTAAATTTATTTCTGTATTACGAGTATGTTTCTGTGTACAATAAAGAATTAAAGAAGAATTAGAGCAATGCTTTGTCCTGATCATCTAAAAACACTAGCTTCCCTACGTTTAAAGTAAATTTCTTCATACTTATCATCCTAGGACGAACTACCACAGTCAGGGCCAGAGATAGCCGTGGAGAAGGAAGCTGACTCATCATCAACATCATCAGCTGTCAGCAAAGCAGGTCCTGAGATCACCATCATCAAGCCACATGTGCCCCCAACTCCGGTCAGGCAGAGGTCTTCGGATAGTGCCAGAACAGAACCTAGTGATGAAAAGAAAGGTACAGAACTTTAAATATAACCTTTTACTAGAAAAAGGTACCTACTTAACACTAAGAAGAAATATTTTGAACCAAGTATCTAAAGAAGGGACTGAAGTAATTAGCTATTAAATTCTGAAATATACCTCCTTTTCTCAACAATTTCCTATAGAACATTTGAAACTATCATGGCTCTGAACATAATTATTGATATCAACGGGATATTTACCACGATTTGTAAGTTCTATTATTTTCTGATATGTCAATGCAATTGCATGTGCCATGATCAAGAGAGAATGCTTCGAAATATCACCAAATATTAGAACTCACAAGTCATGGTAAAAATCCCATATATTTTTAATTATTAATAATTTCCTTTATCTACAGTTCCATCGTCTACTGATGATGCCTTCCTACCAGAAGTTCGTGAGACGCCAGGTGATCTGCATAGCTTGCGACCAAGAACCACTTCTGGTGCCACTAGAAGAACTGCCAACACTAGGAGGTACATACCCTTTTTACAATTTTATACACATATCGAGCTAAGACTCAATCAATTCCATGTTTTATGCTTAGGACCTAGTCTGGAAATTTTTAAACTTTCCATAATTTAAAGCCCACGGTTCAAAATGCAATGCGGTGGAGTCATTTGAATAATATTATTTTCTGTGTGATTTTCGTAAAGACATTCGAGTCAGATTTGTTACTTAGGCAAATGATGCAAATAAAATTGAAATCAAGCCAGCTACATCCATATCGTTTCGGAGCATGTGAGTTTCGTTTCCACGATCATTATCCATTCTCATCTGGATTCCAAATTTGTTTTGTTCACTGAATCGGCAAATAACTGTATTCATTTACCTACGAAATTTTACCATTTTCATGATTGTTTTAATTTATTTTTTGTTACTTTCTTGCATCTGTTAGGAGACGATTGTGGAAACAGTAAGTCAATTAGACTCATTGGCGACTGGCTTGGCTTGTATAGTTGGTGTAGTTAGATGTAGTGCACTATTGTGTAAATATTTAGTACTACCATTATCACGGTTGTAATAAAGCTTGTACGAATACTCACACATTGTACGATCACTATTGTATCAGCACAATTGTTTTATGTCACACACAACACACTTAAACAATATTTTTGTTATTTTTAAACGTCAATTATCTCTAACCTAAACTTCTTTGTTGTACCTATTTAAATCTAAACCGAATATATGAACTAGTAGACTTGTATTATAATTAACCGTCTAACTTCTCTGTATTTATTAACATTGTGTAATTTTGTCTCTTTAACTTTAAATTCTCTGAGTACTTCAAGTTATTTTATTTTGAATTAAACGCAATTACTTACATGTGTAAGGTAAGATTCAGCTTCAATATTATTTTTCATAACCAACACCACTTACTGGAATTATTTTCCCTACAACACATTTTGTCACTTCTAGTTTTGACCACAAAACACTACAATACACCTTTCAGATTTAAAAGACTTTGAAGGAGATTTGAAGAAGAACATTCTAAAAATCTGCCTATGTCTATGTAACTAAAAATTTCACTCGACTAGAGTGACACTGATTTTTCTAGAGTCTAGAGGAATCAATAGTATGTCACAAACGCCACGAAAAATCACTACGGTCAAGCTAAAGCGTTTATTTCTATCGACGGTTCTTTTGTAAGGCTAGTTTCCAAGACATCATTTCCGTAGTTACTGTCATAAAAAGTACTCAAAACATACACTGCAATTTAATAAATTGCTTAAGCCGTTTTGGCGTCGTTGAATATCAAACAAAAAAACAAATATCTGAACCGTGATTCAAACAATAATCTGTTTACTTCATTATGATGAGTGAAACGCAGATCCATGCAAGACACAAATTTTATATTGTGCCTGGAATATAGAAGAGGTTAATTATAAAATACATATCAAATGTGATAAATCCAATTCAAACGCTGCCTGATTGTATGGATTATTCATAGCCTGAGTGGCATCTAGAAGTCCAATTTTCCCTCGAATATGGTCGTAAAATCTGATGCCAGGCGTTCAGAAGGCGGCAACGACTGCGGCATGGGCCACCAATCGACCCACCACCTGGCACCTCGCAGGCAACACAGCCAGACGCACTCCGAGCCCGACAACTCTGGGGTTGACGCTGGTTCTGTACACAACTCTGTTACTGGTAAGTCAGCTGGACTTTGTACCCCTGACAACAAGTATCTGAAATTGCATGATGATCAGCCGATTAGATAACAGTTTAAGTACTGAAAATATACTTGCTCTAGGGCACGAGCTGCTGCAGTCAACATGTTAGGCGTAAAACCATACACAAAGCAACAAATATATTCACTTTCTTTTTATAGTTAGGATATCATTGGGATATTGAGAGAGAGAGAGTGAGAGAAAGTTTTACCCAAATTACTAACCTAGTAAACATAATTAAACAAAATATACAAGCTAAGATATATATACATTTCCAACAATATTAAAAGTAGACAGAAATAGAAGATATGGGTAAAATAGGACCCTATCTCAGCATGGTCTATCTCTGAGGGCTTACCACAAGTTTTGATAGTTTTCGAAAACTTTATAAGTTTCGGTATCTTTCCATACATTTTCGTAGTTCATGCACGTTTCCCTAGAGGCGCTGTACTGAAAATGTATGGAAAGATACCGAAACTTATAAAGTTTTCGTAAACTAAAAAACCTGTGGTAAGCCTTCTCTGCGCTTGATAAAGTAACTAAAAACCGTTGGGGTAAACGAGTTCTTGAGTGAAGACCTTCTCGTAAGTAAGTGCAGAACCTCCTCCGGCCATGTGGAGTGACGATTTGCGAAAGGCTGCTGGTAGAAGCTGGATTCGTCGAGCTCAGGACAGGGTGCAAATGCGCTCATTAGGGGAGATGTTCAGCAGTGGACTGCTATAGGCTGATGATGATGATGATGATGAGTAAATAGCGAGCTTGATTAATTACTCAGTAAGACGGTTTTCCTAAGACAGGCTGAACACCGTATGTTCTAATAAGCCTTAGGATCATCATAGGCCTTTAACATCAGCTATAAAAGATGATTTGAGCAGCGTTCTACAAGGTTCGGCACTTACGAATATGACTTGTAAGGCCGATACGGGAGCAACAGCGATAGAATAGCATTAGGATATTGATGATGTAATTCAGGATGGGAGGCGACAGGCGGCGCTGCCGGCGTTCCGGTCCGGGCGGCCGGACGAGCCCCGCGGTCCTCCTTCCTACTGGCCATGCACGAGTATACCAGCATCACTGACGAACTGGAGACTGTGTACGGACTGTTCTCTCCACCTCACACGCCTAGGTAACTTGCACACGTTGAATGCTAATAATGCTTTGCGATGATTGATGATTTGCCATCATATTTACAATTTGCTTTACGTACAAAAGTTTCTAGCGTCTTTACCGTTGGGGTAAACGGGTTCTTGCGTGCGGTTCGGTAAACGTAGTGTAGGAAGCCCTCCGGTCAGGTGGAGTGACGATCTGCGAAAGGTTGATGGTAGAAACTGGATGCGTCGAGCTCAGGACAGGGCGCAATGGCGCTCAATAGGGGAGGCCCATGTCCAACAGTGGACTGCTATAGGCTGATGATGATGATGACGATGACAACAGTTTCAACGTCTCTTCTTTGAAGAGAGTAGGTAAATCGCTGTGACCCTACTTTAGAAGCACTAAGTCTTAGTGTGGGGAGTGGGGAACAGAGGTGAACCTAGGTACTTAACTCATTTCCCCAATAAGGGGAATCTGAGGAGCTCGCCGACGGGGCCGTGGTAGAATCCTACCGGGACCCCATGACCTCGTCAAGTGCTTCATCAGGCGATGAATGGTTCGATGTTGCACTAGCACTATGGTAATAGCGATAGCAAGTCGCTGGTGGAGAGCTGCTGGAGGCCTGGCAGACCCCTCTAACTCTCCTCGAGATGAAGGACATGCATAACGCATTTTCACACCGACAAAAAAAAAGGTATTTATCTCATTTTAAGTTGTTTATGTCATACAATTTTTGTACCCTTACACTTACTTGAAACAAACTTATCTTATATTATCTATTTCCCTTTGAAATTGACTTCTAAACGTTACTCAAAGTTAACCATTGCTTATGTTAGTCGTGTCACTGTTTTTCATTATCTAACGGTAAACGATGGGCAGGGTATAATCATCGTTTATCTTTTGATAGATTTCTATATGTAAGGCCATATAAGTCATATTTATGCATGTGTGAAAATCTTGACTTTCTACCAAACCTTTAGGTTATACAGTTTAAGAAGTCTATAGAGGTTTTCAATCAGAAATAGAGGGCTCCAAATGTTTCGCTAAGACTGTTAAGGACTATTGATTCTGATACCCTTAAAAGTTTCACCTGCGTCCCGCAAAGTACGCCGGATTATTGTCAAAACACAGGTGCACAAAACGTTACATAACGTGACTTTTACTCGCGAATAAATCTTAAAATATCACAGAACATTATTCATATTTATTGGTTTGTAACCGGAAATGTACAGAGATAAATATTGGTCGGTTTTATTTGAATGTTACCATGCGTGGTTATTTTCCCTTTAAAATTGGAAACCCTCAATATTTCTATTACACTTCAACTAAAGACTTCTTTCTATGTTAGGCTGAAGGAAGGTCTAAAACAAAATTTTGCCTTATTCTATACTTAGTTATTACTTTTTATGGCAAACCGGCTATGTAGATTCAAATTGATTTATGTACAAAATATGTTTAACTAGCCTTTAATTTAACACTGTTAAACTGTGAATCCTTGTTCAAATAAATAAATAACTAAGCAGACCCAATACCGTGCCAACACATTTAATTTTATTTATTTTATATAAAATAGACCGGTTCTAAGAATTAACAGTGTTTTTCTATCTCCCTATAAACAAGCCGCCAATAACATAGATGAAGAAGTTATTAATTATTATTTATTCATGGTTTTAAGGTAGGTAAGTAAATAACCCCATGATTTCTTTCAGTGACCTTCCTACCAGAACCCCTATCACATCATCAGCTCGTCTGCTATCCCCCGCCCGAGCCGCATCGCCCTCAGTCCGGAGAAGGCACGCCAGCGAGATGTCCAACCCAGAGTTCGCACTCTTCATGGAGAAGGAGCATCTGCGGGGAGCTGAGGAAGACGACTACATCATCATGGAGAACCTGATCCAAAGGCGGTGAGTTTAGAACATGGTGATGGGTTTGTTTGCAGCGTTATATGTGCCTTGATGTGATATCTGTCTGGACGGAACGTGCAAACAGGAAGAAAATTCAGTCTCAATTTCTATATTTGTATTTGTAATAACGGCAATAAATGCTTATATTTCACTCGTTTTTGTATGATAAACGCGTAGCTAAATTATGTGTTTATGTGCGTCTGTTTAAAAATGCAACACTCAGTACGTACGTCAGCAAATTGGGTATTTTTTTCGAAATATATTTGTTTAGCAAGCGATTGTGTGTGAATTACCCATTTATTATCTTATCAGTCGTCAATAGTTAGTGTTAAATAAAATTCATCATTTAGGTAACTTCTTATTTCTCATCTAAAATTAATATTATAAGGCTTTTGAACAGGATTGATGACGGTTTCAACAACCGGATAATCCGATCACGAGAACACTTATGGCATAAATTTTCACGTACTTGCAAATCCGTAATTTCGCCTATTCAGACCTAGTGCGATCCTGTTGGAATTGCTTTCTGAGTGGCGCTTTGTTCCCTCGAAAATGGTATGAAATTCGGCGGTTTAACGCGTTCTCCTTTATATTTGACCTCATTTTGAGCAATACTGTGTCATTCCCAAGAAAAATGGAGGCACATTGTGGAATAACTTTCCAGACATTTTTAAACAATTTTTGTAAAATCACTATTGTGTTATTGACCATATATCCCATAGGTACCTACATATATGATAGTCTGTGATAAGTAAGTCCCCTCTACCCTTGATCGAATTATTTCTTTGTAACTGGGGTATCTTGAACTACCTACGTCTTAACAGCTGCCATTTTCATTAAATTTATACTAAAAATTCAACTTTTTCAAAGGCCTGTCTGGCATCAACAATTTTTGAAAAACCACGTCACCACTTTTAATCGGATTGCTCAATTCCAATACAAAGTGCGCAATGAAATTTATTTCAAAAGCAAACAACAGTTACAAAACCTTTTTCCTCGACTCAAATGAAGGGTTGTACATATATGTTTCACGCTTATCATTTCGTTCGTAATAATTACACACGTGAATGTCTGATTTTAAAATGTGTCTGTTTAATGCTGGCAAAATAAAGGAACACGTTGCTTTTCGTGCCGTCCAGGACCTACCAACACAGCACTATAACAGTAATTTTGAACACATAGCCTAGAATTGGGGTCTGTGCTGGACAGATACGAGGAGGAAGCGGCCGAGGCTGCGGAGGGGGAGGCTAGTGGGATCAGCATCAGCGTGTGCGTCAACACGAGTGCTGAGGAACATCCCACGCCGCAGACCAGCGCGCTGCTCACCGTTGGAGATAGAAGGCTACCGCATCAGAGGTTAGTTAGAAGTTAACTGACAGACTGTTTGGTCGCGTTAGAAATTGGTGTGAATTCAATGATCAATGAACTCACCATTCGTTTCGTTGCCGATTCTTTTTGTACGCTGTACGCTGGATCATTCAGAATTATGTTAGTTAGTTCCCTATTTATTTATTTATAACTAGCTGACCCGGCGAAATTCGTACCGCGCCTTAGCATAGCAATTTTCTTAAAAAAAAAATCCGTAAGAACCTTCTCCTAATAATAACAAATACAACAAAAAAAAGAATTAGTGAAATCAGTCCAGCCAATCACGCGTGATGCCGTGACCAAGGAAAACGGGTTTCATTTTTATATATATAGATGGAAAAAACAGCTGAAATAACACAATAGTATATACTTATAAAAATCAGAAAGCCAATTACATGTTTTCACGAGTAGAAGTTGCTAAAAATAAATACTTCCTGCAGTTTCTTCCTTTAAAAGACCAGAGCGTCACGTATCTTTGGAGACAAGATGCTGCCCCATCAGAGATTAGTCTAATGATTGATGATTTCATTTTTTTACGCAGGACCCTTCATAAGTAACGTAACAAAAAAGATTAAAGTAATTAACTTCTTCTTTAGCTAACTGATTACAAAGAGTCGTAAATAGAAAGAAAGTATTTTCCGGTGTCGCTATTAAAGATAGGTGTACCTCAAGGCTCAACACTTAGGCCATTTTTATTTATTATTTACATCAACCATTCACCGTTGGGGTAAACAAGTTCTTGAGTGGAGATCGCGGCTCGGCAAACGTAGTGTAGGACGCCCTCCGGCCAGGTGGGGTGACGATCTGCGAAAGGCTGCTGATAGAAGCTGGATGCGTCGAGCTCAGAATAGGGCGCAATGGCGCTCATTAGGGGGGGGGGGGGGGGGCTATGTCCAGCAGTGGACTGCTATAGGCTGATAATGATGATTATGATTTACATCAACAACCAACCTCCCAGTCCAGACCGCAGTCGAATTTTGACGACGTGAATAATTCAATATCGAAAATTGTTAACATAAATAGTGGTTTACATAAATAAATGTAAATAACATCAAACCAGTTTTATTATTTATTACTAAATTGAGCTTAAACAAAATTTATTAAATTTAGGAAATTAATTTTAACGTAATATGTTTGAATTTTATTCTGTGCTGCATTGGACTTTAGATTTAAAGCTCAATGGGGTGGTCACATATATGGGTTGTCGCAGACTCAGTTCTGCGCAAAGAGGTTGGATTTTTTTTCTTTTGTTCTGTTGCATACGCAGTCAAATGGATCCGTAAACTTACTGACGTAAAAACGGGTAGACTACTTTATTTCAGCTAGTTCTACAAAATTGTGTTTTGAAGGAATGCTGAAGATATAACACAAATTACTCCTGAAACTCTAAATTTATATGGGTATTGATTGATGATAAAGGGGTGACCTGTCCAGCAGGGGACTGCTATAGGCTGATTATGGTGATTTTATTTGATGACTTGTTGATATATGATTGTCGTTACAGAACATTGCGAAGAGCATCGGCGATAGACACCCGTGACCTTCCTTCACCACTACAACCGCTGCTAGGAGAGGACGGTTGTGGAGATGTCTTACTACCCGTACCACGGCAACCTTCGGGTAAGCATCATTTTCTTAGTTCCTATGATATGTATTGTCCTGTTATTTTCATTAACACTTTGTCTTACATTTCAGTTGTGAATGTCTTGAAGCATAACTCCATTATTTACTGCTAACTTTTGTATTTACATCTTACGGTTTTACTTTTCTTGAAATTGTGTTCTTGTTTTTGTAACACTTCTCTGGTTCCATTAAATTTTTTATGTCGAGTCTCGAGACTTATGTTAATTTTAGTTTTTGATATCTCATAAGCAACATTAATTATTAACAGAATGTGCCATTCCTCCAAATACAAGTAGGTCACAGAGCATCAACACGTCTTCAAACTAACTTCACACAGGATGATTTCGGAATACTAACAAGCATTTAACAGTATGTGGTTGTAGATGTCCAAGTTTTCAATTTATCGGGTTTTTTTCCTGTTGGTCTCCGATTTTCAACTCCACTTTTGTTTTCTGCACTGAAAAGACAGATTTAACGCACCTTTAGGAAAATTTATTCAAATAACTGATTGACTGATTCCTATAAAGATCTTATTAAGTTCAATGGTCAACGGAATATTTGGCCATTAGAAGCATTTTCAAATTTCAAATTGTGAACTATACAATTATTAATATCAAGGGGATATTTACCATGATTTGTGAGTTCTATTATTTCCCGATATTTCGACGCAGTTGCATGCGCCATGATCACGGGAGTACTGAAGTCTGTAAATAATGAAATATCGGGAAATAATAGAACTCACAATCATGGTAAATATCCCGTTGATATTAATAATTATGTTCTCAACCATGATAGTTTCAAAAGTTATATTGTGAACTATGTCTTTGTTCTCAAACAAAATTGTTGAAAATCGGCATCCGACGGGAAACCACATCTTCTCTAACCCCGAATTCTGTCCGCAGTTCTGGAAATGCGAGTACTAACAGTTGGTAGACAATTGCGCAGGCGAGACGAACGCGTCCAGCGAGCTCTCCCTCTCGCACATGGTGAGCGAGAGCCTGCCGCCGCGCCCTTCCATCGTGCTCGACTCCTCGCAGCTGCCGCGCCAGCGCTCCGCCGAGACCGCGCCCGTCTCCGCGCCCACGCCCGCGCCGCCAGAGACCATGTGCTAGCCGACGCACACGAGGTACGTGGCACAGAGCCTGTGCTAGCCGACGCACACGAGGTACGTGGCACAGAGCCTGTGCTAGCCGACGCACACGAGGTACGTGGCACAGAGCCTGTGCTAGCCGACGCACACGAGGTACGTGGCACAGAGCCTGTGCTAGCCGACTCACACGAGGTACGTGGCACAGAGCCTGTGCTAGCCGACGCACACGAGGTACGTGGCACAGAGCCTGTGCTAGCCGACGCACACGAGGTACGTGGCACAGAGCCTGTGCTAGCCGACGCACACGAGGTACGTGGCACAGAGCCTGTGCTAGCCGACGCACTCGAGGTACGTGGCACAGAGCCTGTGCTAGCCGACGCACACGAGGTACGTGGCACAGAGCCTGTGCTAGCCGACGCACTCGAGGTACGTGGCACAGAGCCTGTGCTAGGAATCAGAACCAAATACGAGATATTTATTAAAATCCTCCAACTTCGCAAATATCCCCTATATGGTCGCAGTTTCTACAGTTCATCATCAGGCTAATCCCAACTAATATGCTATGTATGATTACGAAAGATCCTTTATACTGTCACTGCGCAAGTAACCTAGATTTTATTTTTAAAAGTCGATTGCTATTGTATATGAATCACAATTTCCAAAAATTATTGACAACAACGTCTTTCTTATTCTGAACTACTTCCAGATAAGGTTCAGGTACTTAATACAGCATCAAAAATGTATGTTAAAACTTTCTATACGCAGGTAAAAGAAGACAAGGAGACACATTCTGAAGCTTCCAAAGATGATAATGTTAGTCTTAAAAGCCAGTAAGTGTAAGTAACACCTGCAATAATAACTGAAGCGTATGAAGTATTATCATAAAATTATATAACACCAAAAGTACCTACTGATAATGTAATATAAGAATTTTTGAGACTTCCCTTTTCAGTTTTGTTAAAATATTTTGGAAAATCTTGTACTGTTGCACTGAATGCACTATTTTAGAACTTTGTCTTTCTGATTGATCTACTATCTGACTGAATCAAACTTGACTTTGAAACACATCATATCTATTACCTTTGCATTTTGAAACATTCAAAAAGCTTTTTATTTTTATGTCAACATTTTAAACAATATCAGATAATGTTGCATGCAATTTTAAAATGGGGAATTCTTTATTTTCCTGGCTTTAAGAAATTTCCTATTCATATCTATTATTTTATATCTGTAGATCACGAGTCATGGAATCAATATCAATGAACTTTAAGGTACTTAATGAATTTCAAGAGTATCTTTAAGGTATTCTATCTCGAATTCATTCGCTGTAAATATGCAAATTTATTCTATTTAATGTTTCATCTGTAGATAGAAGTTTCATGTGGATGTCCTTTCGTACTTACTTCACTTTCATTAGATCGTCGAACTAGATTTGATTCGTACTTAAATTAATGTTTATAAAAATAAGGTATAATTTGATTCCTTACGTTAAATACCTATACTGTTTAAAGACACCATTCCGATGTGGTATATACAAAGTGTATTTGAATTCGTTATCGTTTTCTGATATTTTGAATGGGGATTTAGACCATTTTCCACAAGTTGTGAGACATTGAATAATACACTATTCAGAATTGTACTTCAAAAACTAAGGTGAATTTTTTTATGTGTATGGCAGCCCTATAGTTTAGGCAGAGCTACATACAATTATCATCATCAATAATTCAAAGAAAAATTTAAACAAAATCATCATTTTTGAAGTTTTTGTAAAATTTGTTGAGTAAAATTGTGGCGTAACTTACAAGCCATTTTCATTAATGAAAAACTACAAGGTCCTGGATATTGTTGACCTTTGGGAGAAGATTTACCCCATTTTGAGATAGCAAACGAATTCAAATATACCTTTATGTTGGTATTCCCTAAATTTTATTTGTATTACTTGTCATTTCACACTATGCACTCATTTAGACCCCGAATATTGAAACGCTACTCAACTAGGTATTTGATAGATAGAATTAAGGTCCATCGGATTGAATGAAACGTTGAACCGACGGACCTGTCGCAAATAACATACCTTACTACAAAGTTTGCGATAACTACACTTTTTAACTTTTTTTATTGAGATGTCATAGTTTCACAAACTTCCCGCTAGGGGCGCTGCTGCATTTTCATACAAAAATATAGATAACTGAAACTATGTTGCAAGCTTGCAAGGTATGTTTTTCGCACTCAAGCATCTGAAAATAATGTAGGTAGTTCGTTGTAGGAAACATCTGAACATTCAACCGATACCTCGGATTTATCACATCGAAATACTGATATGACAATTTGATCACAATACGCTCGAATAGGTATTTGATTAGCTTTTCAATATTTGGGCATAAGTTTTTAATATTTTGTGAATCTCAAATCTACTTCAGCGATATAATACAAACTCGATAACGTAGTGTCTTGTACAGAATAGACGCGGTACAGTAAGTACTTAGGGAAAGACAAACGACAATACAATGATAAGTGCTCACGTTGTATATATTATACTGTTGTCAGAGTTGCGATTGTTAATACAGAACTAACATACCTATTTGTTTAATATAATAGATACGTTAGAAAAACTATATTATATTTGACAAAATGACCTACGTTTAAAGAAATACGTAGGTAACATCGCTTGTTCGTTGCAATTATGTATTATTTTAAAATGTAATACACGGTGTTACTAGCGGTATGGATCGACGGTGGCAAGGTGATGAAGGGACCTCAATGCCTATTGATTTAACTCCTATGTATATTGCCCGAAATTCTGTTGTTCAAACGTAAATTAAAAAAAAGTCTTTTAAAGTCTAGAGTTTATTTATTGCTTGAAATACATGCAGGTATAATTATATTAATAATGTTAAAATTTATTATTTTATCAATGTTTTCTACCCTAGTAAAACATACAACTTATTATATCACATTACATTCTACATACAATAAAAATACGTATAAATAATAAATAAACTAAAGCAATAATCCTCTAAAGATTAAATAATTTAAACAAAAAAAATTTTCAACAACTCAAACTGCAAAAAATACTGAATTAAATTTATGAATTTATTGAAATTTTGGCCAAATACTTTACGAATTGTATCCAAAATTTCTTAAATATCAGAATTAGTTTGGAAAAACTGAATATCGGGGAACATACATGGGGAATAAATCGATAGGCATTGAGGTACCCTATCACCCTGCCACCAATGATCCATAACTCCACTTACACCGTGTATAATATAAAGTTTGGACAGACAACAGTCTTTAAATATTTTATCATAGAATTTATTGTTGTTTTACTGGAATTTGGTAAATCAAGAACCAATTATTTTATAAACCTCAAATAAACAAAGTTGTTATTTGACTTACAATAATAATGGTCATCACAATGTGTTCATTTATACCAAATATTATGTGCAAATTTTACCATTTTATTATATTTGCAGTACAATAATGAATTCATCTTTGTATATAAATTTAGACGAGAAGAAATTGATTATGTATATCAGTTAAGGTTTTAATAAAATGAGTAGAATAAAATCAATGTAATTTTAAGAAAAAGATGCAATAAAGTTTTCTTCGTATTTGAAAGATATTGTCATATGAATCTAATCTAGTTATCACCAGTCGATTTGACGGTTCTTAAGCAATAACTTTTATTTTATTTTAACGTAAGTACCTACCAACTTATTAGTGTTTCACAAAATAATAAGAATATTACTTATTTATGTCAACATTAAGAACGTACCTATCAAAAACATTCAAGAATTCATTATAATTACATAGGTATAAATATGTCCACTGTTTTATACCATCAACAAATATTAATAATTAATTGGCCACGAGTCTTTTTATTTCCAAATTCGAGGCAAATTTAGTAAAATAGAGATCATTCTTAGTTCCGTAGAAATACATTCATTGTTACATTTATATAAGTAATGTTGTTAGAAAATGTTTTATACAATTTGTGAGATGAATAGAGTGAATGCCGCTTCTATAATTTCATTATCAGATGCTAACCCGAGCACAATCTTTATAATGACTTTGAATACTTCAAAAATCTTTAGCACAATGTTTTAATTCAATCAATTGTCCTTTTTGGGATTCTAATTTTCATACTTTTTCTGAGTGATAGTCTACTTCGTCTGTGTTATGTAAAACATATGTACAATAAAACAATAAATATATTTGTGATATTATAATAGAGCTGGTTTATTTGTTAATCCTCAATTAATTAAGGTCTTATTTTTAACTGCCAGTTACCTTCTATAAACAGGGCGATCACCATTGATATTATATATACTGTTACTATAAGCGATCACAATATTGTCATTGATATTTATGATTTTTCAATGGATAGGTACAGATAAGAATCTGAAGTCAATAATTAGCACTATATAGAATAAGTGTGTGATTGTTTTAATTTTCTATATTAGAGCTTTTTCTCTTGGTGAATAAGCCGCGCGTGTGATCTGCTTTACTATTCCGCGAAAATTATACATTCCTGTTTTTATGTCGTATTTGCCTACCACTTATGAATGGCGCATCTGAGTGTTAGCCAATTCAAACTAGCTTGACCAGACTGGCTTACCTCGGAGAAGATGATATAGATATGTACGTACGTATACTTCTGGTACCACAGGTACCGTAGGTAGCGATCGATCAACCATAAGTTCAGCTAAACTGTATAACTTGAAAGAGTCGCGAGTTCACCTCCAATAGCTGCAGAATATAAATGAAATATCTATCTACTCTTATTTTTAAAGTAGGTTAATATTGGCAGTCGAGTAATCTTATAGCCTCTAGATACACACTGTCGCAGATTTTCCCGAGAAATCCTTTTATCCGTAGCAAATTGCATCGGGGCTTTAGTTTCACTATTTTACTGCGGTCTGTGCCTGTCCTACAAATTAGCTACCTACTGTACATTCGCATTTGGATTGAGATTTGATCATTGACAATGCTTAATAGACACGTTCCATAGCTGCAATGGCTCCAAGATAGACCTCGGATTGATCAAGTAGACTTGATGTCCTTGAAATTAACTTAACTTTTAACGAAAATTTCGAACACCCACGCCAAGGTACTGAATCAAATCGCACTTAGCATTGAGTTCGGTGTTTGAAGGTGACATTGGCAGTCATTGAAATTGTCTTCGCCACTTTTAAAAGTCCTTTCCTAAGAACTTTCTTTAGCTTGAGCTGCTTCCTCCTTGGATATAGATGAGGAGTTTTGGCCTCTCAAGCTTGCACTATGAGCACTACTGTGCTCTGTTACTATGAGCTTGGGGTGGTTCTCCTGAGAAATTCGGGCTTACTGCAAAACACCGACAACAGAGTTGGCCACTAACTCATACGAAGAAGAAGCAGACTGCAATACAATAACATTCGAAAAAAAAAACAACAACTATATTATATTTGTATTAATTTCATTAATTAGTGAGGTTGCTACACAACCACTAAAAGCAATTAAAGTAATTAACAATATAATATTTACATTTACATTAGAATTGGATTATACATTACAGGATAGAATTAGTGTACAATAATAATTATGCAAATAACAAAAGATAAAATTATATAAGATATTAAAATTAAAATTATATAAAAAATAATAGTAATAAAAACTAATATAAATTTGGAAATAAATAATAGTTCTTGTAGAGTCAAATGCAATTGTCAAGCACATTCTTTCACACTCAGAATAACATACATACCTACATCATTCTTTCTCATAGTGCTTCAGAAATACCGACACCTCATTTACATTTCATTTTAATTTTCACGCATTGTGTATTAACAATGCGAAAGTTAAATTATCAAGAATTTACTCTTGATATCGAAATTAAATTGGAGAAACCTGCGATTCCTAAGGTCAAAAATCCTATTGAAAAAACCAGTGTACGAAAGTGTTATTCGCCGATACATAAGGCAAATAATAACTGCCTTGCAAGAGCACTCCAAAAAATATCAAAGGCCCTACACAAGGGTCGCAAGGTTGTTTTTACGCTTCGCCACTCCAAGGTGGCTGTTCGGCGCGACTGAATTATGTCGACATAATTATGTCGCGCCGAATAATAAGTAAGGCGAAAGGCGAAAGGCTGCTGGTAAAAGCTGGATGCGTCGAGCTCAGGACAGGGCGGAGTGGCGCTCATTAGGGGAGGCCTATGTCCAGCAGTGGACTGCTATAGGCTGATGATGATGATGATGATGATGAATAATAAGTAGGCATCGATATATACTGACACTATCATAGTAGGTATCAAATTACATTTCGAGGAAACTCCACTCGTTTATATAAGAGACTGCAACATCAAGTGAACGCAAGTAACGAAGTGAGGACATGGTAGTTTAAGGACATAAAAAAATGAACCGGAAGCCGAGAAATCAAGTATCTACTTAATTAAATAAACTTAAAATAAGGGAAATTAATTGAGAGTTGATTTTCAGGTAAAACGCCTCCAATATAATAAAGGGCGCAACGGCTGAATGTTTGTTACAAAAAATGTAACTATATTTTCTCCTCCTTCACGCAACACAGATTGTGCTAAAATATTGGACATAATGTACCTAGTTCTAAACCAGAAATAACAAAGGCTTTTTATCCAGATACCACGATCGTAGCTGCAGAAACTGGAATAATATAAACGAAAGGCTTGAACGAAGTACATTGATGATGGTGGGACGAAACCATCTGCAACTCCCTCAAAATACTGTAACAAGAAATAAACTATATAAGCCAAACTGAGTTTCTGGCTTCTCTGTTTGGTTACGAAATGGTGTAAATTAAAAAAGAAGCTAACTATTCAAAGTTGTTAACCATAAGGTTCTAATTGGATAAACCATTATGAAGAAGTTGAAGGATATTTGTTGACAGAAAACTCTAGCTAGCATCAGAAGTTTATAAGTTGCTACTCATCTGAGCTTTGGTGGGATGAGGACCACCCTGGAACTCCACAGTTCCGTAGACATCTGTCAGTGTATGTGTGCCGAGTGCCGGTGAAGGACGGCACCCATTCTTCCCTAGGGTCAACAATTGCTGTAGTCGCTCCATGTGCAGTTAGGTTTGGTCAAACCTGCGCATCAGTAACGCAGGAAGTGGGACACGAGGCGGGAGCGTCTGCAACACGAAACATAACGTGCACACCTGTGCGACTCCGAGCTGTGCGTCTTTATCTGATATAACTACTTAATAATTGCATTACATTCTCGTACTTTACATCAGAATCTGACTTAGATGAGGAAGCCTGACTTTATTAAATTGCTCTTGCGGAACAAACCCCACGGTAAGTCTGACGATCTCAGATTCTTATACTATTTTATTCCATTTAAAATTCCGGACCGATAGAATCCCATATTTTTTTTTTCGTAAATTCGTTGTCTTAAAGTCTTTGTTTTTCAAATCATATATAATAGGATATCCACGCACTGTTTGTAAAAACAACTCTGTATCTTTGTTGCCATCCTATCCTCACCTGCTAAAATATTTGAAAATGTCCTCCAAGTTAATATACCAGCAGGTTGAGAAATTTTTATGTAACTCACAGCATGGTTTCAGAGGAAAGAGGTCGGTGGACACCAACTTGCTTACTCTCCAAGAGTACATCTCTACGCAGTTGGACAATAGACGACAGGTCGACGTGCTCTATTTTGACTTCGGGAAAGCGTTTGGTAGGGTGAATAATGACATACTGCTGGCGAAACTAAGTGCCATAGGCTTTACCCCTGGCCTCTTACACCTTCTCGCCGATTATCTGCGGGATCGCCAACAGTTTGTCAGGCTTGGAAACTACGATTCTGTACCTTATCACACGCGGTCCGGAGTCAGTCAAGGATCAGTCTTGGGACCTTTGTTATTTTTGATAATGATTAACGACCTACCAGCGGTTCTTCAACATGGTAGGTGTCTGCTCTATGCGGACGACCTAAAGCTGTACGCTGTAATTCGATGTCCGTCTGATTGCTTGGCGCTGCAACGCGATATAGATGCTGTGTTCCGATGGAGTGTAGAGAACAAAATGGAATTTAATTCCTCTAAATGCTCGGTAATGACCTTCGGGCGAATGAGGCATCCAATATCCTTTGATTACGATATAAATGGTGACGCGATCATCAGATCCAGGGTGATAAAGGATTTGGGCGTTACATTCGACCGAGGGCTTACATTTCATGACCATATCGCCGACGTAGCCAAGGAGTCGTTTAAAAGATTGGGCTTTGTGCTGCGAAATTCTCGAGATTTTCAGAGCGAGTATGTCATACGTCTTCTTTTCAGTGCATTGGTCCGAAGCAAACTTGAGTCCAGCTCCTGTATCTGGAATCCGCACGAAGTCACATACGTCCTCCTATTAGAAAAGGTACAAAAAGCGTTTCTGCGGTACCTTTACAACTAAATTTATTCAGGGATGTCTCGGTTACAACTCTCTTAGTACTAGAAGAGCTTGCAACCAAATGACAACCTGCTGTAAAATTTTCCGTAACACAGTAGATGCTACCGATTTGCATAGCGAGTTACTTCAACTTTACGTACCTAACAACTATGTTCGATGCAGAAGACATAGACTTTTCGCCGTACCCTCGTGCAGAACAGTTGCACGTGCTAACTCTCCGCTACCTCGAGCCCTCGCCGCCTTCAATAAACTCTTATCAGACAATCCAGATTGTGACATATTTTTTGACGAATGGCATAATCTTGTGTCGGTATTTCTGAAGCATTGTGAGAAAGAATGATGTATGTGTCTAAGTCTGAGTGTGAAAGAATGTACTTGACAATTGTATTTAACTCTACAAGAACTATTATTTATTTCCTTTTTTTATGTTATTTTTTAGTATTATTATTTTTTCTATAATTTTCATTGCTATAAATAATTTCCATTTTCATTTTCATCTTTTGTTATTTGCTCAGTTATTATTATTGTATACTATTTCTGCTCTGTTATGTATATTCCTTGTAATGTAAATTTTAACGTAAATATTTTATTGTGAATTACTTTAATTATGTAGTGTAAGTGGTTGTATAATGACCGTACTAATTAAATAAATTAAATAAATAAATTAATTAGTAGTCATCGTGTAACAAAATAAAAATAATTAATAAAATATTATGGAAGGTAGCTTTCTCGCGCATACACACGTCTGACCACTAGACGCGTGCGTCCCGCCCGCTCTGCCGAGACGCGGCCGTCGCGTGTTTGCCCGTGTTGTGGTCGCGTAGGTGTGCAAAGCGTGAAGTAAAGTATGGGTAGCGTCTACCGCGTAGCAGACTCTCTCGCGCAGGCATAGATAAATTAGACACTACGCTAGACGCGCAGGTGTGGGCGACAGCCAGCATCTGCTGGACAAAAGCGACAAATTCTAGTAAAACTCTTTTATTTATAGATTAAACTCAAACTTTGACCATATATAGAATTTAAAAAAATTGTGACATCGAAACAGAAAATTCAAATAGTATTTTACTGTTGACAGCTGTAGACTGTGGCAGATAGGTATTTTTTATTTTCTGTCTTTTTATAAATCTTTGTTATTATCGAAATCAAAAGTTAAAGCATTAGTGCTACCGAAAATCAAAATACTGAATCAAAAGCAAGATGGGCGACGAGCCGCAACCTAGCACCAGCAAGCTGGCTGGGGGCCAGAGCAAAGACATCCAGAAAAACAACTCCCATTCCGACATAGACAAGCTGGACGAGCAACACTCTGGCAGTGAGACATCTATGACCAATTCACAAACTGAGACCAGTCGTACGGAAATGGTGCAGGAAAGAGGAATGAAAGCCCAGAAGGGCAGGAAAGAGCGCAAGTCTAAGGACCAGAAAAAAAGGCGTAAGGCAACGGGCCGCGTGGTAAAACGACCGCGTCGTGTAGAAGTAAAGCGACGGGTGGCACGTCGTTCAAAACGTTTGAAAGAGGCCAAGAAAAGGGAGCAGCATTTTTCTGCTTCCACCATGTTTACAAGACTTTCTGCCGAGTCTCCGGATCAAGGCTGCCCGTATTGTGGACACCGCTGCTGCAGTAGAAGGTAGAATAATTGTACAGACTTTCTTGGAACTAACTTTATTGATCCAAGCATTTTCCCATTAAGAACAAAGTTATTTTTTGAATTGTTTCGGTATTCCGAATCGGCTGATCTACTAGTCCATGGAGATCTAGAATGGGTTTTGATGGAATAAGTTTTTAACTTTGTACTTTAATTTGATTGTATAAACGTATATTTTTAAATGAATTTGTTTATTTTATTAAGTTTGGAATAGGCTAGAAATAAGATTGTTTTCGCCAGATTTTATGAAGCGAAATATGAGAGAAACAGAGAGAGAAAACTCCGAAATTTTAGTAAACGGGACAAGTTACGTTTTAAATGTATGGCCACGCAAACTGCAGTCAAGTGTGAGTAAACATATTCTCTTACATGTCTTTTTTGTACACGTATCTGTGAGTCTTAGCACATTAAATCTATTTCAATGATTGACAAGCATATCTCTTTGCAAGCAAGTAGATAAGGTAGGATAAGGAATAAATTAAAACCTTTTGCATTCAACTCGACTCTAGGTATTAATATTTAAATAGGTACAATATTTTGTATGATGATTGCCTTTACAACAATGTACCCATATTTGTTACGCTTGTCTGTTATTCAAACGTTTCCATTAAAAAGCTCTTCGTTTGGGTGTGTATTGGACACTCGCTAATGTACCTACTTACCTAAATAAATTATGAATCTAAATAAAAAATCTTCGGTCAGCCTCTAGAAGATTAGTGTACTATCTGCAAGGTAGATGCTTCTGTCCATTTCAATCTACTTTCTCTTATTTCCTTTTTTTTAGTCACCTCTTCTGATACATCATCGAGAAAATGGAAGGGATTTCACTCTCAGCCTTGCATTATCGCTAATATTTATTAATAATATTTACACTTTGAATAAAATATTAAATAATTTTACACTAATAATTATTCTAATAATATTTACACTTTGCCTTTGCTGTAGTCAGTCCTAGTCAGTCCTGTCAAAAAATCCTTTAGTCTACATTCACACACTTTAACATTTCGTCAAAACAAAACCAAAATTCTAGACTATCAAGGTTAGTTTGCTTTCCAATTAGACGTTTGTAGAAGCGCTGCAGTTTCGACTTCCCACCACTGCTGAGTTTCATAAGAACCTTACCCGAATAAGATTCATCCTATCAGAAGGCCTACTTTCAATAAAAAGTATTTCTTTATAAATCACTAGCTTCTGCCCGCGGCTTTGCTCGCGTGGTACCAGGATAAAAAGTAGCTTATGTGTTAATCCCGTTCAGAAACTATGTATATTTCAAGTTTCATCCAAATCCGTTCAGTAGTTTTTGCGTGAAAGTGTAACAAACATTCATCCATACATCCATACCTACTCGCAAACTTTCGCATTTATAATATTAGTAGGAGTAGGAAGTAGGATAGTAGGATGATGATTATTTTGGCAAGAATATGTTAACGTTCGGCTAGTCCACCAGTTTAAAGTCGCTCAGTGAGCTATGGAACGAGCTATGCTCGGAGTTTCTGTAAAGGATAGAATCCGAAACAAGTTTATCCGACATAGAACTAAAGTTGTTGACATAGCTCAGAGAATTAGCAAGCTGAAGTGGCAGTGGGCTGGCCATATCTGCTGAAGAACCGATAACCGTTGGGGTAAACGAGTTCTTGAGTGGAGACCGCGGCTTGGTAAACGTAGTGTAGGACGCCCTCCGGCCAGGTGGAGTGACGATCTGCGAAAGGCTGCTGGTAGAAGCTGGATGAGTTGCGCTCAGGACAGAATTTCTCTAGGTTGTGAACTCACAACCTAGAGAAATTCGCCGCACAGTTGTGCGGCGTGAGCTGTTTCAACACGAGCCTATAATGTACTGTACTTGTACCTATAGGTAATACCTACTGTTATGAGGTAGAGTTTGAGATAAAAATGAATGATCTGACTTCGGTGCCAGTGTTACCGGACTAGCGACGAGCGCAGACGGTGCTTGACCAATTGAACATTAGCACTTTGACAGCGGGCCTTGGACATAAGGCATATGCTATGCCCGTGGAGGCCAGCTTCACTTCCATTGCTGTACTCGAAGCGTGATACATACATTACACAGTAGCACGTTGACTGCGTTGGGGTGTAAGTGGTTCCAACCTCCGTCTTCAGAACCCAAGCCAATCTCACCCGCGGTGCACCCTGCTAAATAACAAATGGGGCTCTGGCGGCCGGCTGATTGCGGCATAGCGTAGCTTTACTCCACCACCACACCACCACACCAGCCTATATCAGTCCACTGCTGGACATAGGCCTCATAGGTAAAGGGGGATATGCCCATAACCCGCATGCCCAGCCTTACTCCGGCATAGCTAAATTCCCTGACGCATCTACCAGCAGCGTCGGCGGTGCGAGAATGCCCTATGATCCTCAACCCGCATGCCCAGCCTTACTCCGGCATAGCTAAATTCCCTGACGCATCTACCAGCAGCGTCGGCGGTGCGAGAATGCCCTATGATCCTCAACCCGCATGCCCAGCCTTACTCTGGCATAGCTAAATTCCCTGACGCATCTACCAGCAGCGTCGGTGGTACGAGAATGCCCTATGATCCTCAACCCGCATGCCCTGCCATACTCCGGTATAGGACGGACGGTACGGACAAGACGGTAGGCGCCAAGCTACACTTCCACGGTTATGTTATCCAGTAGGTACTCAAAGCGTTATGGGTACATTATTTATTTATTTAATTTTTTGGAAGACTAACATCACATAAAAATATAATAAACAAAAACATTGCCTTAAAAGAAACAAGAGACACATATACAACTAAAGGCTAACAATAAGTCTTCACTTTTAAAAAACAAAGTATTAATGGAGCACGCACGATATAAAGTAAAAAGATTATATAACACAAAATATATCATAGATCTTAAGTACATATATGATTGGACACTGCAAAGTACCCCTTATTTATTAGAACTAGAGCTTTGTTTAAAAAAAATAAACATAGTTTTTGTAATAATTATCACACACACGCCATAGATAAGAATTACACCGATAATTGGTATTAACAAATTTTACACTGAATGTGGGAATATACCTCCTAGATCTGCTTGGTATATAAAACTGTATTACTGTGTTGTGTAACTGTTTATCTTGAATTATACACTAGCATGTTGACCGCGGGCCTCGGACTTCTCGCTACGGTTCTTCGGCCCTTCCACGTTTGTGTTAAAAGCAAGTGAAGTTACTGCATCGCTCTTACAAGCATCTAATTTGAAACTGCCCAAAATAAACAAGCCCAATGCTTATAATTTTCGATGGCAAATAAGAAAGTTAACAGGTTCCCAGGTTTTATTGGCACAGAGGGCATCCAGGCTGGCTCACGATGTATGATGCTGTCCCCACTGTGCATCAATACCAACGCATCACCACCAGAACCGGTTTCAGAGAAATTGAGATCTTGCGAGGTAATATTTTAGGTGTACAGTACAATCATTTCACTCTGAAGCTTATTTATTAGACAAGCGTACTATATGAATGCATAGTTATTTATTGCACATAGGCTACTTTTTATGGTACCAAGCGAGCGAAGCCGCGGAGGGATGTCAGGGCAATATAAATGGCTATTAGTGCGGGTTGGTACTAACACCACTCTGTTTCTGCCGTCACACAGCAATGCTGTGTTTCAGCTTAAGGCGACTATACAGGTCAAACCTCCCTCTCGCTCGCACTATTCAACATTTTTGAAGATATAAAATCACTGAATGTAGTTATGCCAAATAGCAAACCTTCACGGCCTAGAAAATAACAATACAAAGGTTCAGCAAGAATATCATGCTGAACCCAACACGTTTTCTTACCAAAAAATTTGCACCAAAATTACATTGGTACCAGTTTTTTGGTAAGAAAACGTAATAGAATCAAAATGATATTATTGCTGAACCTTTGAATTGTTATTTTCTAGGCCGTGAAGGTTTGCTATTTTGCATAACTACATTCAGTGATTCTATATCTTCAAAAATGTTGAATAGTGCGAGCGAGAGGGAGGTTTGACCCATATAGTCGCCTTAAATGGTGTGCACTCCAGTGAAATTAGAGGCATGAGTCTTAACCCCTTTACAATGTAGCTAAGATTAAGTTTAAATTATGGCGATTTACGTGCAAACGCTAATTGTGGTTATTATCCAGTTTATTACACAGTTTTGCCAACATTTTGTGACTCGTATAAGTCAATAAAAGTGTAAACTCACACGTGTTCAAGATCAAAAGAATTTGAATTTCTTAGGATTTCATGACCCACATATGGGGTATGTATGGTAAGTAGCTCAAAATGAACCACCGATGGGTTGTGCACAGTGAACTTGTTAACAACTGTGTCTCAAGTCGATGGAATGCATCAGACTTAAATTAAAACTTTACTTCGAAAAAAAATTGAAATTAGTTAATGCATTAATTTTTTATTTGATCAAAATTCTGTATCGTAAATGTAAATAAATAGTAATTAATAATTAACATTATTATTGGTGGAGTGACGATTTGCGAAAGGCTGCTGGTAGAAGCTGGATGCGTCGAGCTCAGAACAGGGCGCAATGGCGCTCATTAGGGGAGGCCTATGTCCACCAGTGATGATGATGATGATTATGATGATGACGATGATGATGATGAATTAATAATAATTGTAAATTTTAACTCCAAATTAAAAATTCTTATACGCCGTTTTTTCTATCTAGATATCACTACAAATGATCTTCGAAGCTCTGAAAAGGCTCACTATGTTTCGGCAAAATGTTGATTCAACCGCTATTCTAAAGTATATAATGGTTAGTTTTATTTCCCTATTTATATAGTACCGAGAGAATCACTTAGGTGACGATACATGTCAAACCTGCCTCTCGCTCACACTATTCAACATTTTTGAAGATATAAAATCACTGAATGTAGTTATGCAAAAAAGCAAACCTAGAAAATAACAATATAAAAGTTCAACAAGAACATCATGTTGAACCCAACACGTTTTCCTACCAAAAAAGTTGTACCAAAATTTATTACATTGGTACAAATTTTTGAAAGAAGAAAGCGTGATAGAATCAAAATTATATCATTGCTGAACCTTTGAATTGTTATTCCCTAGAATGTGAAGGTTCACTATTTTGCATAACTATAGCCAGTGATTTTATATCTTCAAAAATTTTGAATAGTGCGAGCGAGAGGAGGTTTGACATGTATAGTCGCCTTAACTGTCTACGGGCATCAGCGTCGGTCGGCGTGCAAGAAGCTGAGCCCTGCGATGCTCCCAACCCGCATGCCCAGTGTGGGGATTATGGGCAATAATCCCCAACCACAACTGCTTGGAGGATGTCCTCCGGCCAGGTGGAGTAACGATCTGCGAAAGGCTGCTGGTAGAAGCTGGATGCGTCGAGCTCAGGACAAGGCGCAATGGCGCTCATTAGGGGAGGCCTTTATCCAGCAATGGACTGATATAGTCTGATGATGATGTTAATAAGTTTTTTTTATCAAAACCCCCTGAGCTGTAGCCCAGAAGCAAGTTCTAATCGGACCTCTGGGGATAGGCGAGACTAACTTTAGTATTTAAGATGATAGGACGGATTATTAATGGCATGGAAAACCGAACTAGCTTCGAATAATAAAAACTAATATTAATACCTACAAGTGTTTTCACTCAACTTCGTAACGAACAAATTTGGATTAAACGTGGAATATTCATATTATATGACATGACCTGTATTAAAAAATCTAGGCTACTCTTTACCCCCTACTACGTTAGCGAAACCGCGGGCGGAAGGTAGTACCTACGCAATATACAAAGCCATAAAATTATGATTAGTAATGAGCAAGGCTGTCCTACGTTAGGGCAAAGTCATAAAGTTCAAACATAATAGGGAACAAAGAGAATAATTTTAAAAGTATATATACCTACGATTTCCTTAATATTTCATTTTTTATCACAAAAGGTTCTTTTATATTTCCAAGCATTTGTCTTTGAGGGAGGTTTTAAAAAGTAAATTATGATTTGCTTGGATTGTACAACTTGTAGCACAAAGCGAAGCGCATATAGAACGCTTTTTAAGCTTTTGCTGTGTTTGCGGCAACGTGGAAAAGGGGTAACAGATGAGATGAATTAATTGCATTTTAATGCACAGGTTACACGGGCCTCGTTTTAAATACTAGTATAGTAATTTAAGAACTAAGTAAATTTTAATTTTTATTATTCCTACATAGGTACTAAACAGTATGCAGGAAAATAAAAAAAATACTACTGCTACCATTGAGTTAAATAACAAGAGATGCAAACCTCCCTAACAAGTGTCAAAATATAGTAACCACTTATTTATGACGAAGACGTAGCTTTGAAACTAATTGTCATTTTGAAGGAAACATATATTTATCTCTTTTATTTAAATTGGCCTGCTTCGAGAATGGCAGTTGATTTTATAGGGATAGCTACAGTGCTTGAAATAAAAGGCTCGATGTGGCCTGATCTAGACTTTTTCCCGAAAATGAATAAAAAAAAAAAAAAATTTCAAATACACCAGAACGACATACCAAATTTCATGCCGATTGGATCACCGGTTCGAGAGTTATGCTCGTACAAACATAAATACATACTTACAATTCTACCTCTACGTATAGATTAAGATTTTAGTAAAAATTTAGGGGGAACTACGATTTTTTTTCTATAGAGAAAATTTTATGGAATCGTGTTTTTGACACAAATTATCGATAAAGAAGTCCTGATTTGAACTTTATTATAAGTAATGGTTACCACTTTACATCAGGTGGGCCATGTGCTAGTTCCATCTTCGGGTTTCATAAAAAAACCAGCGAATTTGTAAATAAGCAATTTGAGGTACTTAGTTACAGTAGACACTCTTCACGACAAAAGCCGAAACATTTTAAGAGTAGTAGAGTTCTTTGTGGAGGGCTCGTCCACGGAAGTACTGCCAACAAAACATGATCTACGATGCTTTGTGATAGGTAATGGTTACGACTTAATGTCAGGTGGGTAGCAATAATAATAATATTTAAGTCTAAAATATTTTTGAACTAATTAAACTATTGTTATGCTTGTTCAAAACGGAATAATTAAGATAATGATAACGAATTACGCTTTGCAGAAGAGCTACCCCGTGGGGCGGGGCGAAGGGCTGCTGGAAGAGTTGGAGGAGAAACTTCGAATAGCGGTTATTGTTGGTGAGATTTTGTACTAATATTTTAACGATGGTATGATTTTTTATAAAATACCCCAAAGTAAGCCCACGAAAGATTACTACTTATATTTATACTTCTTTTCGTTAAAGTAGCAATGGGTAGGTAATAATATTGCTCTTGTAACTTTATAACCGCTGGGGAATAAAGGTAGAACCTATTCAATTATTTATATTCCCCTATATTCCCTACACTCCCCTATACTCCCCTTTACTATTCCCCAAAGGAAATATAACTTGTAGAATTGTTCTGGAACCTATTCAAGAACCTTTATTTCCCAACGGTTCGTAATTACGAATTAGAAAATGAAGTGTGAAGACCCCTCACCCGATTGACTGACGACGTCAAGATTGCAGGAAGTCAGTACATGAAAAGGGCTTGAGTCTGTTCTTTGTGGCAATCTTTGAAGGGACCTATATCCCAAGGAGTGGTTTATTACGGGTAGGATTCTTGGGTTGGACAGCCTTTGGAAAACTACGTCAAGTTTCTCGTCAACCATACCGCAATGTTTGAAATTGAACGTTTTCAATCAGTGCGTCCTACCCGTCATGAGTCATGACATACGGACCCGAAACGTGGACACACACAGTACGACAAGAACACTAGTTTAAAGTCGCTCAGCGAGCTGTGGAACGAGCTATGCTCGGAGTTTCTCTGAAGGATAAATCCGCAATGAGACTATCCGACAGAGAACTAAAGTTGTCGACATAGTTCAGAGAATAAGCTTGCTGAAGTGGCAGTGGGCTGACCACATCTGCCGAAGAACCAAGTCAAACGTTGGGGTAAAGGAGTTCTTGGGTGGATACCGTGTCTAGGCATACGTAGAGTAGGATGTGTGACGTCTACATGGAGTGACGATCTGCGAAGGTCTGCTGGCAAAACCTGGATTCGTCGAGCTGAGGAGTTGAATGGCACAAGGTAAGGGGCCTAAATAACATATCAAAATGCATAACACATCAGGCATGGATCGTGCCCACCCGTGGACCTAAATGGGATCCAAGTACTCCAATGCGAGGATGTGCGGTACCCGGGAATTTATCTAGACAGACGCCTTACATGGAAAAAACGCATCTTCACAAAAAGAAAAGCACTCGGCCTACATTTACAAAAGCTTTACTGGCTAATGGGTAGGAAATCCAAACTCTCACTGCATTACAAACTCCTGCTATACAAGAGCATTCTAAAGTTGTATGGAGCTGAACTGTGGGGAACAGCGGCAAATTCAACGCTTCCAATCCAAAATACTACGTATGATTACTAGGGGTCGCAAACCGGGATCCCGAATCCCGAAAATACCGGAATACCGGACCGAAAAGAACGCTTTCAAATACCGGCATTGAGAAAACGGAAATCGGGATTTACGTTATTTTCGGTATTTCACTATAAATCTATATTATATAATATTATGTCAATACACAATTAAAATAACTCAGCAGCAGCGAGTTATTTATAATACTTTCGTAAAAAATGATTGTTTTTTTTTTAATAAATGTGATTTTCTTATCATAACGCACTTTTATTGTTTGGCTGGTGACTATTCCCTTACGAAAATTACGATTCCATTACATATTTCAAATATTTTTCTCACTATATTGAAAATACCGAAACTAACGGAATATCGGTATTCATTTCAAAGCAATTCATTTGAAAAGAGGTCCGGTATTGCGACCCCTAATGATTACAAATACCCCATCACAAACCACCAGCTACACCTTGACTTCGAGATGCCAATGGTTAAAAATAACATAACCCACAAGCTTAGATTGTATGCCAAACGTATGGAGCTACATCCAAACGAACTTGCACAGAATCTGATACTCAAATCCACCACCTTCCGAAGACTAAAGAGGAGAACCCCGCAAGATCTCATACAACCAATGACTCACTTGGAGAACACTAATAATATGGATATGCCACTAGGCCATTGGGCATATTCCATGCATGCCGATGACGGAGCAAAAAAATCAAAACTAGCTCAATGCCCAGAATAGTAGATTGCTAGAAAAGAGGAGATTATAAAAAAAAGTTGAGGGAGGCCTATACCTTATAGCAGTGGATGAAAAATTATGGATGATAGATGATGAAATAATAGTAATAATAATAACTAACCCAGACGGTATAGATAGTTAGATAGATAGAAAACTCTTTTGTACACCAAAAATTACAAAATTTAAATAAACAAGTATATAAAACTGATCTGCGGTTATATAATGGGCGGCCTTATCGCTAAAAGCGGCATCTCTTCCAGGCAACCTTTGGATGGACTGGATTGGAACGAGAGGGAAAGCGATGTTACAATATAAAAAAATTAATAAGTAATTAATTACATTATTTGCCTACATACATGCATACCATATATGATAATAAAGTTAATTAAAATAATGTAATAATAAAATTATGCTATATGAACTACTACGTAGATACATAAATACAATTGAATCTGTTAATACCTACTTACACATGACCAAGGACATGCTTGAGCGATCTTGGGAAGTATAATTTGTAGATCATTTTCAAAGATATCCAGGGACTTAGCATGTCTCACAGGAACTAACGTATAACGTGTAACTAAGGTTTAAGCGCCAACAAAGGTTAATCTCACGATTCGATACTATAGCATCCCCTTATTCCTGATTAGGATTACGTCGGCAAACTTGAGGCTTCAGGTGGATTTATTGCCTGTTGATGTCGTACTTGATGCTTTAAGGGTGGTTTCCATTAAGGTGACTATACATGTCAAACCTCCCCTCTCGCTCGTAATATTCAACATTTTTGAAGATATAAAATCACTGACTATAGTTATGCAAAATAGCAAACCAATTTTGATTTTGATTTTGATTTTGATTTTGAAATAACAATTCAAAGGTTCAGCAATAATATCATTTTTATTCTATCACGGTTTCGTAAACGTACATGTAACATTTTAGTTTTGTAGGAAAACGTGTTGGGTTCAACATGATATTCTTGCTGAACCTTTGTATTGTTACTAGGCCGTGAAGGTTTGCTATTTTGCTATATCTCCAAAAATGTTGAATAGTGCGAGCGAGAGGGAGGTTTGACATGTATCGTCACCTTAACGGAGCGTAACAGAGATGTGGAGAGCGGAGATCTCCACATCTCTGTTAAGCTCCGTTACATCCGTCGGTGGTGCGAGAATCTGCGATCCCCATCCCGCATGCACAGGATGGGGATCATATATCCCCGATTTTTAGGAGGCCTATGTATAGGCTCATATGTTGGAACGAAGAAGTGCAAAATTGACCAATCGAATTGCGTTTACGAAACGTGATTACGTTTTGAAGCTCATCTCCGCACGCTCGGCTGGAAACGCTACCTTATTGTTGTTCTGAGAGGATGATTATATTTTGAGAGATGATTAGGCTGTTGAGGTTGTTTTTTGGGTAATCTAAGGGAAAGGAAGTTGACACAAATATCTGATGAGGTGCCGTTTACCTGTCTGGAGTTTTTCATAAAAATACAGAATTTCGCATTTTTGCTTTCAGTATTCAGTGTGGGTGTGGTTCAGTGTGAATTGGTTAGAATATTGTCTAAGTATCTGTCAATTCTAAATCAGATCTTATAACATAATCTAGTGAGCTTAGACTTTTGAGAGAACACACTATTATACTAATAAGTGTATAGCAATACACTAGTGTGTAGCAATACGTAAGTTTGTGTGTGAATATATATGTTCCCAATAGGTGGGTCCACACCAGACGATCCAAAATGGATCGGCGATCTCGCGATCCGCGATCCAAGATCGTGATGCGTGGAGCGTGGATCGTACTAGGCCGATCCAGTTTATTGAAACTGCGATCCTGAACTACGCTCCAAGCGATCCATAAGCGATCCGTGATTCAGTCGAACTCTTGCTAGAGATGGAGTCACACGTACAGCAACGGCGTCGAATTGCCGTGGCAGCAGTAACCTTTATTTTGCTTAAATATTTGCGCAAAAAAAACGCAAAAAAAGAAGACGGTTTTGGGTAAAAACAATATACAAAAATCGCTTGGAATCTGGGACTCGACTTTACGCAGAGTTAGTGTCAGATAAAGTTGAACACAATTTTGCAAGAATGAATGTTAATACATTTGAGATATTGTGTTCATTATTGAATAACAAGCTAAGAAAGAATGATACAAATTATAGAGATGCCATTACTGTGAAGGAGAGGTTACTACTAACATTGAGATTTTTAGCGACTGGAGATTCGTACGTCAGTTTGTACTTCATTACTCAATAGAAAAGTAGTGTATTATAATTATAATTTAAAGAAGTAACATGTTTACAATTAATCAACATTATTTGAAAACAAAAGAAAACAAGAAAGGATATAGGTACTTATTTAATTCGGTGGTGACTGTGGAAGTAAACAATCCTGAAGTGGTTGAGACTGGGACTGCGATGAAGTTGAGGCTAGATGAGCAGATGGTGATACCTGTGGAGGTGGAACTGAATAATACTGAGGTTGTTGAGACAGGAATTGCGATGAAGTGGAGGACAGATGAGCAGTTCATGATGACTGTGGAGATGGAAGTGGAAAATCGTGAGGATGAGGAGACTGAGTGTGCGATGAAGTGGAGGCCGAAGGTGTGCTAGGATATGAATTAGTGTAATATCCATAATTGCTATATCTTCCTGTGTCAGCTTGAAAAATAACTTGGCATATAGCATTTTTGACATGAGCTAATGTTACTGGATCATATTTCCGCAATTCAGTAGATATATACTGTCCGAAAGTGATGTAAGAATCTGTGTCTGGTTGTGATGGCTGTGTACATTGTTGCAACCACTTTGAACCACTTTGATTTATATGTATCTTGAGCACCTGAAATAAACAAGTAACTCATTAAATAATCACGTGTATTTATATTCTATTAGCTTATTTACTACTAAATTTTATTCCTTAATTTTACTTAAGCATAAGTAGCTTTCTTTTCTTACCTGATCCAGTTATACGGCTTTGTTTCTCTCTGTATTTTTCCCTTCTGTAGCCTCCCGCCAGAGACCGCATTTTTTTCTTTAGGTCTCCTATTGGTTTGTTCTCCATTTCGCGAGAAATCTGACGCCAAGCATCGTCTCTTACACCTCTATTGGTATAATTAACATCTTTTGGGTCCCATAAACATTTAAATTCCTTATATAGCGATATCAGACGGCGACTTTGCGAGATGTCCATGGTGTGGTGGATCGCGCGAATCACACACAACCGTCCACACCGCGCGCGCCACGCAACTGAGGCACCTTTGAGGCTGGCAAAAAACCGACAACGTACGGATCGGGCGCAGCAAGGAGCGCGCGCTCCAATACGTGCGCATGGATCGCGCGCGGCACATCCACACCGCCTGCACATTTGGATCGCGCTCCTGCCGCGCGCGATCGGAGCGCGATGGATCGTCAGGTGTGGACCCGCCTAATCAACTCCGTAACGATCGAAGGGATCGGAATATAACTTGGAATGTACATAATTTATGACCTGGATTAATACAAAGGCTTTTTGTTCTATTACCATGCGAGCGGAGCCGCGATCGGAAGCTAGTAGATACAACAGAATAGAATATAACCTTATTCAACACACACAGAACACAGAAACACAGGTAAACGTAAATGCATAGCTTAAAATACATACAAATATAGAAACGATCGATAACGATAGACAAACATTAATATAGAACAACGATAACAAAAGGCAAATATATAAAATTATGGTTGAGGAGAATGTTTAGATGTGAGGTTGTGAAGATATGTACATACATACATGTTTGCTACTCCGTCACTCTTGGAAACTATAGAACTATTTTAACATTTTAAAAATACTCCCATGTATTTTTGCCATCACATATTAAGTGTTATTCCACATTACAGAAAGATTAGCTGGTAGAGAATACCTCTTAGCATTAAGTTCGCCTAAGTATCTCATATAATTGTAAAGGGCCCTTACTGAAAATCAGCGCAGCATCTGAGCTTTGTCTCACATGCTGCCTATGCTGAGTGAGGGTCCTTTTTCACCCACTGTTCAAGTGCACTACATACTTATATATCTAGGTATATAAGTTAGATTTTTTGTTATTTTTGTAATTGTTGTTTTGTTAGTGTTAAGTACATTGCTTTTAATTTGGGTGAAATTAATATATTTTCTTTCTTTTTTCTTTTATATAATTTTGTGCAATATAGAATATTCTATCTATCTTACAGTTCTTTTTTTTTACATAAGGAAGAACCTTACACAGTTTCCTAAGCGTGCTGATTTGCACACGCACAGCCGCCTCACGAGAGGTCGCTGCCAACTTAGGCTGCCATTCAAACGACTGTCTAAGTCACAAAAACATATAGACTTTATAGGTGTCAAAATCTAAAATAAATTACCCAAATTTGTTGTAGATGCGAATAGTATTGGAACATTTGTCAAAAAACTCAAAACACTTCTATTAGACCGAGCATACTACTCGATAGAAGAATTTTTTATGGACAAATTCAATGACGACATTGATCCCACTTCCTAATTTTGTCAATACTTTACCTATCAATAGGTATTATTAAAAGTGTATTTTTATATATTTTATTTAAAATTACTTTGAAGTGTAAAATTGTATTTTATAAATAAATAAATGAATGAATGAATGAAAGCAGTTATTATTATTCCTTATGTGCATGAGGGCTGGCGTCCTACACTACGCTTGCTGAGCCGCGGTCACCACTCAAGAACTCATTTACCCCAACAGTTGTAGGTTCTTTGACACAATAACTTATTCCTTATTCAGGTATAGTGACACACACTCCGGATGATCTGTGGTGCCTGTCTTGCGCACTGATGCAGCGGAGATTGACCAAGAACCATATTTCGCTTTTCTGGAAACTCTACGCTGACACAATGAAACCTGTCACCAGGAATCCTGATTATCCTGTTAGTAGTTCCACAATTACCTATCCTACTAATATACGATTTACACGTACCGGCGCGCGTCGCATCGAAATGCATTTTAAAACATGCTAAAGGAAATTGAAACATCCACAAAGCAGTTAAGTTCCTTATTTGCATGCAATATCTACGTACGGATCTATTTATGTCATTATTTGATAAAACTCAAAGCTTCGTAAATTGCGTACTAATAAGGAACTTAACTGCTTTGTGGATGTTTCAATTTCCTTTAGCATTTTATAAAATGCTCTCCGACGCGCGCCGGTATGTGTGAATTTTAAATCGTGTTTATGATTATTTCATCTTTTTATTTTTATACTCTGTATGTTAGTAAGTAATTAATAGTTTTGGCACGCCAACTCATCGAATTAATTCACTAAAATAATATTATTAGTGAATTATTAGTGAAGTATAAATAAATAATATAAATAAATAATGCTAGACTATATATCACACAGCATCATTTAGCCCCAAACTAAGCAGAGCTTGTGATAAGGGAACCACATGATTGTTATATTACTCATATACATTTTCTTTTTGTAAATGCATGCATACATAATATGTATGTATGTATTTACATACATGACTATCATTATTTTTATTTATTGTGTGTAGTATGTATTTATAGTATATATATATATTTTTACTTACATAATATATATGTATGTATTTACAACAAGTATAAACTTTTTATAAAAAATTAAACCGACTTCAAATAAATCACTTCTTACTTTTTGCCCTAAAGAATTTTGAAAATGGGTACCAATCCCTCAGGAATTAAAATTTATATGAGACCACCTGTGAAGTACTCTTTTAAACAATCAAATAATTTTGAAAATCTATCCACAATTGGCGGAGTTATCGGTGAACATACATAAATAAAAGACTAAAAAAAAAAGGTTCGACGAACTGAGAACCTCCTCCTTATTGAAGTCGGTTTAAAAGAAATCATGATGTTATATGAACCAGACCCGAGATAAATATTTGCATTTTCTGCAGATATATGTCCCGCGGCGGGAATTGAACCCGCAACCTTCTGCGTCTAGGGGGACTTTCGCCCACTGCGCCACAGAGGCCCTCAGTATGTGAATATCTATGTGAAAAATCTGATCTTGTTTTACTGATGTATCAAATAAACGATTTCATTTACCATTCTTACACGCACTTTATTTCTACACGCGTGGGAATTTTACCTGTCGCGGGAGTTAAGGCGACTATTCATGCCAAACCTCCCTCTCGCTCGCACTATTCCACATTTTTGAAGATTAGTCACTGACTATAGTTATGCGGAATAGCAAACCTTCACATTCTAGAGAATAACAATTCAAAGGTTCAGCAATAATATCATTTTGATTCTATCACGTTTTCTTACCAAAAAACTTGTACCAATGTGATCAATTTCGGTACAATGTTTTTGATAGGAAAAAGTGTTGGTTTCGACATGATATTCTTGCTGAACCTTTGTATTGTTATTTTCTAGGCCATGAAGGTTTGCTATTTTGCATAACTACATTCAGTGATTTTATATCTTCTAAAATGTTGAATTGTGCAAGCGAGAGGGAGGTTTGACATGTATCGTCACCTTATTGTAACCGTCGCAGTTTCACTTCTTCTTAATAACTCAAGTATTTACTTTCAGATGCAGCCGATTCCAGATGATGAAATATTATAAGACCTTAACTAAGAACAGTTCTGATTTTGTAATTGCATTTTGATTTATATAAAATATTTGAGGAAAAAGCGCAGTTTTCAATTAAACAGACCTTTAGGGGCCGTCCATTAATCACGTAATGTTTTTTTAGCATTTTTGTAACCCCCCCTTCCCCTTGGTGATACGTGGTGAGGTTTAAGACTAACCCCCCCTCCTCCACCCAAAATCAAATGTATTTTTAGTACCTTTTTTTTTTTTTTTTTTTTTTTTTTTTTTATACTACTAAGTTAGCAAACAAGCATACGGTCCTCCTGATGGTAAGCGGTTCCCGTAGCCTATGGACGCCTGTAACATCAAGAGGTATTACATGCGCGTTGCTGAACCTTTTAAGAATTTTAAAACGCCCTTTTTGAAACGCTGCATATTGTAGTCTCTGGGGAAAACCTCGGCAGGGAGACCATTCCACAGCTTGATTGTTCGCGGGAGGAAATTCCTCTGGAACCTCGCAGTGCGGGAAGATAAAGGTGGCAATGTATGTGGATGATACCTCAGCCGATGTCGAGCGGTGCGATGATAAAAAGAAGCAGCAGGCACCGTCTCAAACAATTCTCCGGAACACTCTCCATTATACAAGCGGTAGAACACACACAGGGAGGAGAAGTCTCTCCTAAAACTTAAAGGTTCAATACCGCTTGTGAGTATGGGATCGTCGACAAGCCTCGTAGCTCTTTTTTGAATCGAGTCAAACGGCTTAAGCTGGTACTCGGGTGCTCCTGCCCAAAGGTGACAGCAATACTCCATGTGGGGCCGGACTTGCGACTTATAAAGAAGCAGCCTTTGCACCGGACTGAAATAAAGCTTTGCCCTGATCAGCACACCGAGCTTTTTTGATGCCAACTTTGCCTTGTTCTCTAGGTGACTACAGAACTGGACGTCGCTAGAGATGTCCATACCTAAGATCCCAATACTCTTGCTAATGGACAGAGGTGTATTGTTGAATTGCGGAGCTACAGAAAAACGGGTTTTCTTGGCAGTGAACGCGCAAACCTGTGTCTTTGTGGGGTTGAACTGAACCAGGTTAAGATCTCCCCAGTCCGAAACTCGGCTCAATATTCCCTCTATTTCAGACACAAGTTGACTACGGCTTTCCTCTATGGCTGTACGAGGGATATTAGAACGGCCCGTGTAGAATGAGTTACCTGTGCTATCGTCTGCATAACAATGAATACCATCAATAGATAGCATATCATTAATATGTAGCAAAAATAGCGTCGGAGACAACACGGAACCTTGTGGGACACCGGCATTGATGTCCAAGCAATCAGAGCAACTGCCGTCAACAACAGCTCGTATGCTTCTGTCGGACAAAAAACTAGCAACCCATTTACACAATCCCTCAGGCAGTCCGTAAGAAGGTAATTTCGATAGAAGACCGCGGTGCCAGACCCGATCAAAGGCCTTTGCTATATCTAGGCTAACTGCCAAGGCCTCACCTTGACTCTCAATAGCCTGAGCCCACCGATGTGTGAGATATACTAGGAGGTCACCAGTCGAGCGTCCGTGGCGGAAGCCATATTGGCGGTCGCTGAGCAAATCGTTTCCTTCTAGATATCGCAAAAGTTGTGTGTTAATAACACGTTCCAAGACCTTAGAGAGAAGAGAGGTTATAGCAATAGGCCTATAGTTAGATGGGTCCGATCTATCACCCTTTTTAGGTACCGGGTGAACGATAGCAGTCTTCCATGAAAGCGGAACCTGCCTAGTGGAGTAGGATAGCTCGTAGAGGCGCGCCAAAACAGGACACAGTTCAGGAGCACACCTCTTCAGTACTACAGCCGGAATGCCATCTGGTCCACTCGACTTATTAACATCCAGAGAGAGAAGCTCCCGCCGAACCTCCCGCTGAGAGATTGTAATTTCCGGCATCGAGATTCCGCACCTCGGGATGGAAGGAGGCACGGCTCCTCCGTCGTTCATAGTCGAGTTAGAGGCAAAGAGATGTCCCAGAAGATCAGCTTTCTCTTTTGCGCTATGGGCCAAGTTACCGTCTGGTTTTTGAAGGGGTGGCAAGGACGACTGACAAAAATTTCCTTCAGCAGCTTTGGCGAGTGACCAGAAAGCTCGACTCCCAGAGGGATGGCTAGCAAGTTTCTCGCCAATTCTGCCGATGAAATCGAACTTTGCCCTGGCTGCTGCTTTCTTACTGGACCTTGAAGCAGCGTAGTATTTACGTTTCTTATCAGATACATCAAGATCCTTATTAATTCTGGCCGTGGTCCAAACCTTGTAAGCAGTCTGCTTGATGGTTTTAGCTTCCCTGCAAGGCCGATTAAACCACGGACGTCTTTTTACTCCTGCAGCCACTGATCGGTTAGGAATAAAACATTCCATACCTGTCAGGATGGTCTCTGTAATGGCAGTAGTACAGAAGTCTGGATCATCGGATGTGAAACAAAGCTGCTTCCATGGGTATGACGCGAAAAACTCACGCAACCCATCCCAGTCTGCTGACTTATAGTGCCACATTCGACGCCATTGTGTAGGCCGCGGAGGATCGGGAATCGAACATAGCACTTGCGTCCGGACCACACAGTGATCGGATGAGCCACACGGCGCATCTACTGTGACGTTATATCCGTCCGGGTGCGTGGTCAACAGAAGGTCCAATAGGGAGCATGAATGACCCTCAATGTCCGGTATTCTAGTTATGGTGGATACTAGCTGAGAGAAACCGTAGGCCAGAGAGAACTCGTATGCAGATCGTCCTGCGTGGTCGGTAGACCGAGATCCCAGCCACTCAGTGTGATGGGCGTTAAAGTCACCAAGTAGCACTAGCTCTGCGGAGGGGTACTGCTCAAGAAGTCGGTCAGTCGTCAATTGCAGGTGCTCAAAAAAACTGTCGGTTCTTTCTTTTTTGTCCTGATGGTCACCACCGGGAGATCTGTAAAGGCACGCATAGATACGGGTGTGGCCTCCATAATCTACTCGTACCCACATAACGGACAGATCCCGATTCTCAAGGTATTTCAGTCTGCGACAGCAAATATCCTCCCGGACGTACAGACATACACCGGCATTAAATGCAAACTTGTGTTCAAGATTGTAGCCTGGGTAATGTAAGTATGAAGTATCGGCTGGGCTTGATATTTTTGTTTCCGTAAGGAAAAACAAGGTCGGCTGCGCAGTCTCGAGATGATGATGGACTTTATTAAGGTTGTTGTTACCTACAAAGAAACTTAAAATTTTTAGAATATTATCGTTAAATACAGGTATAAAGTTTAATCTAATTTTATTCTGAAATTCAGGACCATGATTAAGAACTTCGTTCGCTGCCTAGCAACGGTGAGTCAAGATCACAACACTACACGCCGTTTTTCGGTTTAGAAATCGCGCGATTGACGAAAAAATTAATACACGTGATACCTTACTACACCTCCGATTGTGATATTTCGCGATTTTTGCCAAACCCTCTCCCCCACCTTTCAAGCCTCACGTGATTAATGGCTCCTATAATTACAGAAAATGATGCATAGATAGAATGTAGTAATTAGATAGGAACCTATAGATGATCAGCTTCAAGTGGAAACTTGATACTCACTGACGCTGTTGAGCGTGGGATAGGAACATGGATATGTTACCTACCCTATTTTGAAGATCGTAATAATTGAATCTATAATGTACCATTATTGTACAACAAAAGTACAAAATACAAAATAATACGACCTCTATGGCGCGATGGGCGAAGGTCCGCCTGGGACGCAGAAGGTTGCGGGTTCGATTCCCGCCGCGGGACAAATGTTTGCATGTTCTGCGCAGATATTTGTCTCGGGTCTGGGTGTTTTCAATGTATGATATGTATGTATTTACAAAAAAAATTATATGTGTAGTATATCAATTATGTGGTTCCCTTAACACAAGCTCTGCTTAGTTTGGGGCTACATGATGCTGTGTGATAGTCCATCATTATTGATTTGTTTATTATTATTATTGTAGTCCGACTATCCTACTGTAGTACTGGGAATGAGTTTCCAAAAAAAATTTCTCGCAGTCTGACTGCGTAGTTGGACTGCTTGGACACGCTGAATTTTTACCCGGTTATTCCTGCCAGTCCGACCGGTAGGTAAGCACGGTGTTCCAAACCGTAGCCGGACGCTGAATCCCGGTCAGGCTAGTTAACATTTTCTTCCTGAATTACCAGGGTAGCATAAGTCACAAATAGATCTTACATTTTGATTCAGTAGGTAGGTATAATTATAGACTGGTCTGAAGCCTATCATTTGGGTACGGATCTCTTCATCTAAGTTTTAAAAACCTGTGTTTGAAGAGTTCTCTTTCCTGTTCTCGGGCTTTTACCGCCAGACCCAACGAAAATCATTAGTGAAAAATGTTTTATGAGACGGACGATACTCCATGCTTTGTTTTTCAGACAATACAGTTTCATACAAAATATAACACTACCTAAAACTGGGTACGGATAGCGCGTACTGTGGTACGCGTAGTCGTTTACGCGTGGACTAGAACGCCATAAAGCGACCAAAAGCCGACTGATGGCGCGGCGGCTTGCGTACGAGCTAGTTCGAGCGGTACGCGTGCCCCATGTACCCCAAGAGTGTACGTGTAGCTGCAAGTATGGGACATAGCCTAAAATTAAAATAAAAGATGAAGATTTAAATATTGTTGATATTACTGTATTTTTAGGCATAACCTTAGATAATAAGCTTCAATGAGGCGCTCATAGATTGTTGAACAGACTCAGTTCTGCAGCATACGCAGTCAAAAGAATCCGTCAACTTACTGATGTAGAAACGGCTAGACTGGTTTATTTCAGCTACTTCCACAGCATTATGTCGTACGGCATTTTGTTGAGGGGGAATGCAGCAGATATCGACACCATATTTGTGTTGCAAAGAGGGCTGTTCGTGCAATTTATAATATGGGTCCCCGAGAATCACTTAGAACTCGGTTTAAAGATATAAATATTATGACACTTCCATGCCAATATATGTATGAAAACGTAATGCATGCCCGAAAAAATATCAAATTGTTTAAGAAAAATAGCGACAATCATAATGATAACACTATAAATTATAAAGATAAATTAGCTGTTCCTACTGTAAGGCTCCAAAAAGTTAATCAATCTGTTAAAGGGCAATGTGTAAGATTTATTAACAAAATCCTAAATTAAATGCTTAATTTATCTGTAAATAAATTCAAAAATGTTGTTAAACGTAACCTATGTAATAAAGCTTATTATAAAATTTCTGATTATTTAGATGACAAAAAGCTTCGGATGAAACTCTCTCCAACTCCCTCAAATACAATGTAATGAATAATAAACTTTTTAAAAAATAAAACTAAAAAAAATATAAGCCAAGCAGAGTTTCTTGCCATTTTTTCACTGTTTGGTTGCGTCACGAATTGGTGTAAATTAAAATTAAAAAAAAAATACGTTTCGAAGTGTACTGTACTGTATGTGCTTATTGAATACCTAAACTTATTTTGATTTTGATTTTGAGCGTTCCAGGACACGCGTAGCCGACTACGCGTGCCGATGTACATTGTACGCGCTGTCCGTACCCAGCTTTATAAATACAGCCCAGACTTGATTGCATTTTTTATTCATAATATTACCTTAACTATCTTAGAAATAAATTTTGAGTAGGTATACTAAGACAATGGATTACAAAAACATTATAAGGAGAACTAGCTTCCGCCCGTGGCTTCGCTCACGTGGTACCTGTACATAAAGTAGCCTTTGTGTTAATCCAGGTCAGAAGCTACGACCTCTGACGACCTCTGTGGCGCAGTGGACGAAGGCCCGCCTGTGACGCTGAATGTTGCGGGTTCGATTCCCGCTGCGGGACTAATTTTTGCACGTTCTGCAGATATTTGTCTCGAGTCTGGGTGTTTTCTATGGATGATATGTATGTATTTACAAAAAAAAATGTAGTATATTAATCATGTGGCTCCCATAGTACAAGCTCTTGATGCTGTGTGATTAGGTCCAGGATTATTATTATTATTATGTATATTCTAAGTTTCATCCAAATCCGTTGTAGTTTTTGCGTGAAAGAGTAACAAACATTCATACATACATCCATACTCACTACTCACAAACTTTCCACCACACCACACCACACCAGCCTATATCAGTCCACTGCTGGACATAGGCCTCCCCTAATAAAGGGGGATATGCCCATAATCCCCACGCTGGGCATGCGGGTTGGGGATCGCAGGGCACAGCTTCTCGCACCACCGACGCTGCTGCCCGTCGGTGGCCAGGGGATTTAGCTGTGCTGATGTAGGCTGTGCTATGCCGCAATCAGCCGGCCGCCAGAGCCCCGTTCGTTGTTTAGCAGGGAGCACCACGTGCAGGTGGGTTTGGCTTGGGTTCCGAAGATAAGGGTTGGAACCCCTTACACCCCATAAACTTTCACATTTATAATATTAGTATGAAAGGATATGTACGCATGGTTTACTCATATACTTGACTGCAGTTTGCGTGGCCATTTACAAAAAAAATGGCTTTTTCTCTGTCCCATTTTCGTTTCAAAGTATATGGCGAAAACAATATTATTTCTAACCTACTTAACTTAATAAAGAAACCAAATTCATTTCAATATTACACGTTTATAAAATGAAATAAAAATACAAATTTTACAATAAAAAACTTATTCCAGATCTTCATGGCTCTTAAGGAGCTCTAATTTATGTAATTAGTCTATCTTCTGCGGCAGCATCGGTGTCCACAGTGCGGGCAGCCTTGAGCCGGAGACCCACCAGAAAGCCTTGTAAATATGGTGGAAACAGATAAATGCCGCTCCCTTTTCTTGTTCTCTTTCAAACGTTTTGAACGACGTGTAGCCGGTCGCTTTGCTTCTAGACGACGCGTTCTTTTTACGACGCGGCCTGATGCCTTACGTCTTTTTTTCCGGTTCTTTGGCTTTTGCTGTTTCCTGGTCGGCTCAGAGTGTGAATTCGACATAGATGTCTCGCTGCCAGATCGTTGCTCATCCAACTTGTCTACTTCCGAATGGGAATTGCTTTTCTGGCTGCCGTCACTCTGGCCCACACCCAATTTGCTGGTGCTAGGCTGCGGCTCATCACCCATCTTGCAGTGGTGATGTGGTTGGTGCAGTATTTTGGTTTATGGTAGCTCAATGCTTTAACATTTGATAAAAAACAGATTTGTAAAAACGCGTAAATAAAAATACTACAATATGCCACAATGTACAGCTGTCAGCAGGAAAATAATGTTTGAATTTTGTTTCTTTTTTTTATGTCATCGTTTTTTTACGCTGTCTATGTTTGCAGTTAAAGTTTAATCTTCAAATAAAAGAGCTTCAGCAGAATTTGTTGTCTTCTTTCCCTCAGATGGTAGTGTGGGCTCAGTAAAACTGGTTATGGCACGACCACAGGTCCCTCTCCTGTGGTGGTTTTCTACAAATAGAGGGTTGCCGTCAGCTCAGTGAATTTCTCTCTATCTTGAGCCAAGCGGTAGAGTTGTTTGACGCTGGCGATTTTTGTCCACTCCTGGATGTTACGAAACCAAGATTTTTCCTTCTTCCAATGTGTCGTTTGCCTTTAACTTTGTTCATCAAGCAAATTTGTGTATAAAGCTTATTATAAAATATCTGATTATTTAGATGACAAAAAAGCTTGGGATGAAACTGCCTCCAACTCCATCAAAAACAATGTAATAGTTATTAAGAGCAATGACGTTAAAAAAATATAAGCCAAGCAGAGTTTCTTGCCAATTCTTCTCTGTTTGGTCACGTTACGAATAGGTGGTAAATTAAAAAAATGACGTTTCAAAGTGTACTATACAGTTCCTACTGAATAAATGAATTCTGACTTCTGACTTTTTTTTGACATCATAATAAGTTGGAGCAATTGTTAGGTATCTTTCGTTTCGTTCACAAGACCATGATACGTACTTTTCTGTGTTTAATTGTCTGTAACAATTCCCGAGCTTCGATGCGCTGGACAACCTTTACAAGAAACCTTTTGCGTCCAGCTAATGCGTAACATCCTACGGTAGCATTACGACGTAACATCCTACGGTATATTTCAAATGCTTCGAAACACTTCTGAAATTCAGTTTATGTTATTTCAGTTTTTCCAAGATGTATTGCCTGCTGAAGACCGCTGCTCAGCAAACTTAGCTGGACGCCCTCCGTCCAGGTGAGGTCACGATCTGCGAACGACTGCTAGTAGAAGCTGGATGCGTCGAGCTGAGGCTGGGAGTTGGGTAATCGTAATCAAAATGTTCGACATGTTCGCTCACGTGATGCAGTGGAGATTTCGAGCATTGTGATTGGCCAACTCGCAGCCCGTTCCGCCTAGCTCCGCGTCAATTGAATTGTCCCCTAAGGGAGATCCATATTCTGACATATCATGCACCGAACTTAATACATCAGAGTTGAATGCAAAAGTTTTTTTGAGCTAAAGCTATTGCTTGGTAATCTTTGAAATGGATTTTACTAAAGACTCACGGATTAAAAAAAATATTATTATACATTTTTGGGCTATATCTCAGGGTGCCAGCCAAACAAAACTAAAGTGATATTCCGGTAGCACATGCTTTTCTCTTAACTTTTTACTATCGGAGCAATGTTGTAAAGTCAATCTCTATTCCATACATATTTAGGGTTTCGCGTAAAATAACCATGTTTGGAAAAAAATACGTAAAATAACAATGTATATAGTACGCAAACGTTGTAGTGGACGGGTCAGCTAGAGTATAAATAATTATAAATGTTATTTAGAACTAAATTAATGGATTTTAATCCATTATTTTATTTTTCTGCCTTTATCAAAATTGTATTAAAAAAAAGAAAATTCATACTTTTGTAACTTGGCCGAGAATGACTAATTAATGTAATTTTTGTTTGTTTTTTTTATAAAAAAATATCTTCAAACTTCTGTATCTCGGTAGAGATTGACTTTACAACATTGCTTCTATAGTAAAAAAATAGGAGAAAAGCATGGTGCTCCCGGAATATCACATTATTTTTGTTTGGCCGGCACTTTGAGATTTAGCCCAAAATGAATGCTCTCCTTAGTCAAACTTATACTTATTATGCTGCCGGCGGGGGCAAACGTTTGGGTAGAACTTTCTCGCCCGTAGGTAACAAAGTATTGTTTGTTCTCGCACCCTATAATAATAAAAAAAAACCGATTTTTTTGTTTTATAATTGACAATTTGTGTTGAAACAGTAATAGGTACAAACGTGACATGATACATATATTTTTGTAATGGTCTTTTTACAATCTTTCATTTGATATTTCTAGGGTACGGAAATCCCCCACTTTTTTATTTGCGGGCTATTTTCAATATTAATGTAGCCCATGTCACTACCACAATTCTGATGAATTCAACGACACCTCATAATATGTCAAAATCCGTCCAGCGGTTTGGGCTGTAGGGCGTGCCAAAAAAATGGACATACATAGTCACATACATACATACATACTCTCGAAAAACATTACCCTTCTTCTGGCGCAGTCGAGTAAAAAAGTCGGTATAAGAGAATATATACAGACACTTGACTGCAGTATGCCTGTCCATACAATTTTAACGCAACTTGACCTCTTTACTAAAATTTTGAATTTTCCTCTCTCTCTGTCCCTCTCATTTCTCGTCTCAAAGTATCTGGTGAAATCAATCTTATTTCTAACCTAAACTAAATTTATTAAATTAAACAAATTAATTTCAAAATACACATTTATGAAATCAAATTAAAAAGGTACAATGTTAACAATAAAAAACTTATTCCAGATCTTCATGGCTCATAAGAAAGCTCTTTACAATTGTTCTACCTTCTGCCGCAGCAACGGTGTCCACAGTACTTGCAGCCTTGAATCGGAGACTCACCAGAAGGCCTTGTAAATATGGTTGAAACAGAAAAATGCCGCTCCCTTTTCTTGTTTTCTTTCAAACGTTTCGAACGACGTTCCGGTCGCTTTACGTCTAAGCGACGCGTCCTCTTAACCACGCGACCTGGTGACTTCGTGCGCCTTTTATTCCGGCCATCTGGCTTTGTCTCTTTCCTGCCTGCCATCGGAGATTTGGTCCTTCTTTCATTCACCACATCCATACTGTTCCCAGAACGTGAATTGGACATAGATGTCTCACTGCAAGATCGATGCTCGTCCAGCTTGTCCGAGTCTGAACGGGAGTTGCTTTTTTGGCTGTGGTCACTCTGGCCCCCAGCCAATTTGCTGGTGCTAGGCTGCGGCTCGTCACCCATCTTGCAGTGGTGGTGTGGTCGGTGTAGTATTTTGGTTTTTAGTACGTCTAATGTTTAACTTTTGATTTCGATAAAAAACAGAGATTTGACTTGACTTGACTTCTTGATTTTGGGAACAGAGATTTGTAAAAATGCGAAAATAAAAATATCAATCTGCCACAATCTTCAACTGTCAGCAGAATATTAGAAGTTTCTTTTTTAGACGTCACTCAATTTATTTTTTATGCTGTCTATGTTTGGAGTTAAAGTTTCATCTGTGTTTATCATCATTGTTTATGCCTTTTTCTGGAATCAACGCACAGGGTTTCATAGAAAGAAGCAATTCTTAAAACCACTCACTAAGAAGAGATTTTGGAAATGCAGCCTTTAAAGGGGTAAAAAGTCTTGTATAAAAATCTTTCATGAGAATGAGGGGTGCGATTTGCTGGAAATTTAGTATGGACAATTAAAGGGCCACCGATGGACGAATTGCCCATACAAACGTAATAACAAAATGATTTCTAATTCAAGCATATTTCCTCTATACTATATTGTTGTACCTATTATTTGTATTCTAATAGTATTTATCTAGGTTCTTGTAGAGTTTTTTTTTCAAAATACCTAAAATGAAATAAAAGCCAGTAGCATACCTATTGCACATTTTTCTGCCAATTGTTGTTTCTGCAAACAATATATTGTTGTTTGTTAAAGATCATAGCTTTAATTGTTCTAGTTACAGAATAACAATTTTATGTAAAGAAAACCATAATTTTTGGTATTACGGAACACAACCAAATTCATATCAAATTTTGGACGGCCAATATTGCTATCCCGCACGCACGGCTAAATCATCAGCTAAACAGAGATACCGATATCTGGAGCAATCTATGCACGCGTCTCAAATTGAAGTTGCGAGCGAGGCTCACCCAAAGGTTGAATTTTTTTTTCGATTCACCGGATTCAAAAATTAATTCAAAAAAGTCTTCTGTCTTCTGACTTCTGTCTGAGTTGTAATTTTTATAGTTATAATGTGACTTTTGCAATAGATTCCAAACTTGGGTCAATTATTTTCATATGAAGTAATAAACACGTAAATATAACAGGATTTTTCAAATTAACTCTAACGGAGGGGTCTAATGAAATTTTAATTTTTTTAAGTTTGAAACATCAAAACTCCTTTCAAAAACTCTCCATAAAAAATACCGATATCATGATTTGTTTCAAATATACTTAAGACGCGGGATGACAACATTTTTAACAATTCTCGAGGAAATCTTAACACGTGACACGATCATCTCCAGAGATGCATAGAAAATAAAAATACGGATTTCCGAATTTTCTAGAATTTTCCGGATATTCCAAAATCAAAGGTGGAAAGAAATTGGTAGTCAACTTTTGTAGAGGCAGGTAACTTTAAATTCCGGTGAAATAGTGAAATACCTGTTCCCCATAACAAAGTAAAGAAATACGGGTTTCAGGTGTTTTAAATATATCCTTAAAAATAAGCAACATACAGTCGAATTGAGAACCTCCTCCTTTTTGAAGTCGGTTAAAAAGGGGGTGTACCGGGGTGTCAAATTTTTATGATGAAAGAATCTTGACGCGATTGACTGAGCTGAAATTTTGGCCGTAATTTGTTTTATAGTTATAACATAAAAGCTACTTTTTATCGGGGTACCAGTCAAGCGAAGTCGCGGGCGGACACTAGTAAACAATAAAGACTAACTACTCGCCTGCTACGCTCCACATTGGTTGATGTTTCGTTGCTTTACTTTTTATGTCATCATCATCATCATCATCATCATCAGCTTAAAGCCGTCTTCTGCTGGACATATGCCTTCTCCAATGAGCGCCATTGCGCCCCATCCTTTGCTCGACGTATCCAGCTTCTACCAGCAGCCCTTCGCAGATCGTTACTCCATCTACACAGGTTTACGTTTGCCTTATATCGTAAGGCGAGCCACATCAGCCTCTAATACATGATGACAACAACCGCTCTGTCAAGAGTGAAACGAAGAAGAAGAAGAAAGGGACCTTTCCGGAAAACTTTCAAATTACAACCCACAATACTAACATAACTATACATAAGTACCTACTATACAGCGTGTAACGAAACAAACTTCATAAAACATTGAACACGCACGAGAACATTCAAGGTACACTAGCACGGTGACTGAATTCCTCATACATGGCACAGGAGGAGTCTGAGAAAGAATTTTGATGAGGAAATGGGAACAGGAACAGGAACGGGAACGGGAACGGGAACAGGAGTGAGAGAGAGCTGTTAAGATTGTTAAACTTAATGCGATCGTACTGATAAGTTCAACAACATTTACGCAGGGTCATCTAGTTTAAAATATAATTACTACAGTTGTAAGATTAGTGTGATTAATGCAGTACACGGCAGAGGCAAACTTAGTTATATCACACCCTACCTGCAAAACGTTGTCTCAAATTAAATTATGGATCTTGCAACCACTGGGTTTTAGAGGACAGATTACGAATGAGAAATTGTTTGAGCAAGCAAGGCAAGGCATTACTTTAATCGTAATTTCAACTTCGTTGTTCCAGGGGGATTAATCAGCCGCTTTGTTTGCCCTAAGTTGATTGTGTAGACGTGAGACGGTTAAAATTTACAAGGATTTTGCTAAGTGAATTGGGTGAAACAAATTAGAACAAAGGTTTTGTAATATCCCAAAAATATTATGAAACCCAAAGTTTCCTTCAGGTTCAAATTGAAATAGGACTTGCATAATTTATCCCCCTTATGCTTAACCAAATGTCATTTTATAACGCGACTTCAAACTGTAAATTGTACCAGAAGCCTTATAATTGTATATAGCTATAATATATGTATGGTACCAGGGCACTCGAATCTAGTGCTAAGCAGTTTCGATAAAATGCCTTGTGGTCTCATTTATACTAACCATTTGAACTCCGAAATGATAAGCACAGGTATTTTTTTCAAACTTTGACAGGTTGCCAATTCTTTGAATTTCGTCAGATAAAAACATTGATATATACTGTTACTATCGTAACTAGATGCGTAGTGTCGGCCATAATGCGTGTAGGCTCAGGTCTTGGCCATGGCCAAGATCCTCTACTTCCTTCATACAGTGGCCATCTTGACGTCGACCGAGTGACACTTCCACGAAATAGTCAAATAGTACATAGTCAAATAATGTGATGAAAAAATTCATTTCTTGAACTCAATTGCGTAAAAAATCACGTGGAATTACTTATTTCATGTGTATCTATTGATTTTTTGCTAAAATCGCAGCAAATATTAAAGAAAAATTAGTTAACTAGGTCACGCCATGTAATGTTGCCAGCAAAAAATGTGCAGTTTTCCCGCTTTTTGTGGGAGATTTTGAGGAATAAAATATTTGTTAACCTTTTAGTTTGATAGAAGAATTCACAATACATACAGGAGAATATTTAAGATCACTTCAAATAGATCTCTCACTTCTATTGATAAATGCCATCATCTATGAAATCAAATTATTAACTCAAACAAACAAATGGAAGACCGGAAGATATTTGACGTTACATGCGGTGGTTGAGTGATATTACGACCACTATTATATGTTGGCACAAACCTAAACACGTTTATTTTATTTCCACAATGAAAGTTTACTATTTCAATCCACTAATATGATCAATGATAATATCACAAAGTCATGACAAACAGTTATTTTTTTTAAACAATTCACTTTTGAGCGATATGGTGATAATTAACTGGTGACAATTTGTACTCTATGAAAATGTAAGGCAGGTTAACAGAAAAAACTAGATACTTTTTTGTATTTAAAGTGTTAGCCCACACTTCAGGGAAAATCTAAGATTTTTTAATCCTATCCTACTTCCTACCAATATTATAGATTCGAAAGTTTGTGAGAATGGATGTATGGATGTTTGTTACTCTTTCCCGCAAAAACTACAGAAGGCATTTGAATGAAACTTGAAATATACATAGTAGTTTATGGCCTGGATTAACACATAGGCGAAATTTTATCCGGGTACCACACGAGAAAAGCCGCGGGCGGAAACGAATATCCTATAAAAAATAATTTTCATTTTAGGGAAAAAAATCGAGATCAGGCAACATCGAGCTTTTTATTTCAAGCATTATAGCTATCTCTATAATATCAATTGCCATTCTCGAAGCAGGCCAGTTTAAATAAAAGAGATAAATATATGTTTACTTCAAAATGACAATTAGTTTCAAAGCTACGTCTTCGCCATCAATAAGTGGTTACTATATTTTGACACTTGTCATGGAGGTTTGCTTCTCTTTTTATTTACCTCAATGGATAAAAATGTCACAAGTTTGCAAATAAATAAACCATTTCGGTGTGTGCAACTGAATTAGTAAATGTGGCCTTAAGGCATTTTATCAAAACTTCATAACACTAGATTCGAGTGCCCTGGTACTACAATTTGAACTAATTTGAAGTTGCATTGAGAGAATGCATCCCTTTCTAGCTGATGATGTTGGACTTAAGAAAGTAGAAATTAGCCGTATGAGTTGATGTTTCAAAGCATGATGAATTTAAAGATTTCTTCCATTTCTTTTCCTTATTCTAAGGTCACAATGGATCATTGGTTCTCAGTAGTCTGAAGTTTGGCTTAGCAATCTATTCGACCAATCTTAAAATTCACTATGATTCTATGTGAATTTTAAGACTTTATCTATACATAAGAAAATACAACTCATACTTTGAACTGAGAACCAATGATCCATTATGATTTATGACCTTAGAATATATATATAGATAACTACGTTCAGACGTCAACTTATACGGCTGACCTTTACTTTCTTATGTCCTTATATCATTTGCTAGAAAGCGTTGCATACTTTATCTCAATGCGATTGCTGTGACTTTGTACCAGGGCATTTCTATGAAACTGCAAAGCATTTTATTCGAGCGCTCTGGTACTATGTTCTTTTCGAACTCATTTGAAGTCACATTGAGAGAAGTATGCATCCCTTTTTAGCTTATGTTATTGGACATAAGAAAGTAGAGATCAGCCGTATGAGTTGTAGTTCAGAGCATGAATGAATTTTAAGGGTTCTTCTGCTTTAGTCATTATTCTTTGTTACAATCAGACTCAAAAATAGGAACTAAGTCGCTACTAGCAGAAAACTTCAGAAAGATATGGATTTGAACTTGTGAATTGTACAGTTTAGGTCTGAGTAGGTAGTGATCACGAACTTAAATGAACCTTTTACTAAACAAATAACAAATTTTTACACTAAAAAAATAAAACAACACGAGCTTTAATTAATTAAAATCAATTTAATAAAAACGTTAAAACTTAACTAATAAGTAAAATCTCGTAAGTAGGATACATTTTGAGGTAATCAAAACATCTTTTGAGTATATTTACAAATAAAGTTAGTTATGAAATGATAAAGCGTAGGATAACTTAAAATTAAGTTATTTAAGCGTAGAAGAAGTCGTGGTCGATTTCAAAGTTAGTTCTTGCTGACAGTTCTGATGCGATGTTCGACGGGATTTTATCTGTAACAAAATAAAAAAGAATAAATAAAAAAAACATATGTATTCAATAAGAACTGTAAAGTACACTTTGAATCGTATTTTTTTTATTTACACCCATTCGTAACGCGAAAAAACAGAGAAGAACTGGCAAGAAACTCTGTTTGGATTATATTTTTATCATTTTACAATGTGTATTCTTAACTATTACATTGTTTTTGAGGGAGTTGGAGACAATTTCATCCCAAGCTTTTTTGTCATCGAAGTAATCAGAAATTTTATAATAAGCTTTATTACAAAGGTTACGTTAAACAACATTTTTGAATTTATTTACAGATAAATTAAGCATATAATTTGGAATTCTGTTAATAAATCGTACACATTGCCTTTAAAAGATTGCTTAACTTTATGGAGCCTTACAGTAGGAACAGCTAATTTATCTTTATTTCTAGTGTTAACATTTTGATTGTCGCTATTTTTCTTAAACAACTTGATATTTTTTCGGACATACATTAAGTTTTCATATATGTATTGACACGGGAAATGCTTAAAGAACCACCCAGCTCAACGATGTACTTTTGATAGAATAGTCCAAATGATTACTTCTTTGTCCATCTGTTTGATGGTCTATCTGTCTGTCTTTCTGTCAAGAACCTTTACTCAGGAACGCGGAGGTATCAAGTAGCATTTAATATCAAATAAGAAAAATAAATCATAATGGTTTAATTAATTGTTTCAAGATGATTAGATAAGGAAGGTTTATTGAGAATGTCTGTCTTGGAGTACACCAGATCAGAACTATTTTGTGCGTTAGCAGAAGTACTCCGCGAAGAGTTGGCATAATTTTTCTAATAGTTAAAATGGTTTTGTATGGATTATACTTTTATTAATCAACAATTCTCGTCCCACTGCTAGGCACCTTTCTGTCTAAGACTTCCAAACAACTCTACCCCGAGTTAACTCTCAGCGTCTCACCACCCTCTATATACTTATAAAATAAGATCGCAATAAATTTTGAATACTGAAAACTGACTTCAAACGGTAAATAATAATGATCATTCTCAGCATTAGCCTATCCATTAGCAGTGCAATGTTGGATATAGGCCTCCCCTAATGAGCGCCATTGCGCCCTGTCCTGAGCTCGACGCATCCAGCTTCTACCAGCAGCCTTTCGCAGATCGTCACCCCACCTTGCCGGAAGGCGTTCTATACTACGTTTGTCGAGCCGCGGTCTCCACTCAAGAAATCGTTTACAGATCGGTTGTCGGATTTTCGGCAGATATAGCCAAGCCACTGCCACTTCATCTTGCTAATTCTCTGAGCTATGTCGACCAACTTTAGTTCTATGTCGGAGTCTCGTTGCAAGTTCTATGCTTCAGAGAAACTCTGAGCATAGTTCGTTCCATTGCCACGTTTACGTGATCCCCGTCGCATATACTTGGCAAATAATAATTTAAGTTTTATTTATATGTTTATGTAGGTTAGTTTCTGTATGGACCATAGAATAAGTCAACTAACATCTGTACTACTTTAGTGATCTTTTTATTTTATTTTTTGAGCTACATTTATGTCAAATTTAGTCCTAATATTCTTGTTTCGGATTCTATGAACTTTGATAAAATCTTGTGAAGTCTGAAATAAAGTAATTTTCTCAAATATGCTTGGAAATTAGAGCATTATTGAAATTGCTGTACCGGCCCAATACATGCGAGCAGCGGCCGGCAAAAGTTGTATGAAAATTCTTAACTGTAGTGTAAAAAATGTACCGATCTTTTACCCCAAAAATATGGCCACCAAGGAGGTAACTAATCAAAGGATGTATTTAAATTTGGAACTGGCTTGCAAATAGAATGCTGTTTAATGGAAAAAGTATAAGTTCTGTTTAAGAACTACTTAGCTTTAATTTCCGCGCATTATTTGAGAACAGTACTTGCCTAAGCCTTGGCCACAACTAGGCATTGATGGACTCACGTATGTGTGAGTCACATTTACACGTTCGTCCATCAATGCCTCTTTTGCTGGCCGCTGCAGTAATGTACTATTTTTATTGACCTATGTCAACTTTAATTCTAGACCAAATAGTCTCGTTTAGGATTCTACGAAACTCCAAGCATTTCTCGTTCTATAGCTCGTTGAGTGACTTGAAGTACACTATATTGATGTAATAAAATAAAAATCTTACCATTACACCTATTAATAAGATTGGACCAGATAATCATTTCCTGCGAGAACACCCCAAGCCTCCCCCCTTTCAGGGTGAAATCATAGACGTTTCCAGAGTCATCGACCAGTATATAATATCTCGATGGCGACCAGTCTTAGTTTTAATTTATATTAGTTTGTTAGTCTGTAAATTATTTATCTAAATGGACCATAGAATAAGTCAAATAACATTTATATGTACTATTCTAGTGTTATCTGAAATAAAGTTATTTTATGTTATTTATTGAGCTATATCAACTTTAATTCTATACCGAATAGTCTCGTTTCGTATTCTACGAAACTCCGAGGATTGCTCGTTCTATAGCTCTTTGAGCGAAGTAATATTGATGTAATAAAAGAAAATCTTACCATTACACCTATAAATAAGATTGGACCAGATAATCATCTCTTGCGAGAAGCAGAACACCCCAAGCCTCCCCCCTTTCAGGGTGAAGTCATAGACGTTTCCAGAGTCATCGACCAGTATATAATATCTCGATGGCGACCAGTCTTAGTTTTAATTTATATTTGTATGTTAGTCTGTAAAGTATATATCTAAATGGACCAAAATGGTTATTTTATGTTATTTATTGAGCTATATCAACTTCAATTCTATACCGAATAGTCTCGTTTCGTATTCTAAGAAACTCCGAGGATTGCTCGTTCTATAGCTCTTTGAGCGAAGTAATATTGATGTAATAAAGGAAAATCTTACCATTACACCTATAAATAAGATTGGACCAGATAATCATCTCTTGCGAGAAGCAGAATACCCCAAGCCTCCCCCCTTTCAGGGTGAAGTCATAGACGTTTCCAGAGTCGGCTACCAGTCTGTTGTTCTCGTAGATCTTGAGGCGGATGAGACCGATCTTGGGCCGGTGGAGGAGACGCCACCGGTAGGCGGTCTTCTCACGCCAGCCAACGTTCCGGGGGTCTTTCCATAGAAGCGTAACCTGGAAAAGAAAGCATTAGTTATTGACTAGTAGTTACATAGAGTCATAGAATGGAAACTTAAAACTTAACTGTAAACCAGCCCTGCGTAGACTTTGTTAGCGCAGATTAGTGCTGACCCTATCCCTATTGCCAATTCATTTTTGTTCTTCTGTTATATTATATTATTATTGTTTAAGGTGTTTCTGTTTTTTTTGGCAATAAATTGATTTGTATTTGTATTTGAAATGGTAAAATAGGTCTTCCTAATTCGGGCATATTGTAAAATTATTAACTCTATTTAAATATTTTAATCCGTATGTTAATTTTAGCACGAAGAAAATGAATAAAGATTATTTATTTTATTTATTTACTAGCTTCCGCCCGCGGTTTCGTTCACGTGGTACCGAGATAAAAAGTAGCCTATATGTTAATCCGGGTCACAAACTATGTATATTCCAAGTTTTATCCGAATCCGTTCTGTAGTTTTTGCGTGAAAAAGTAACAAACATTCATACATCCATACTCACAAACTTTCGCATTTATAATATTAGTAGGATAGAATTTATAGATGGAGGTTCAGATTTAGATATTTTAATTTGAAAGAAATAAAGAAGAAAGAAAATATTTTTATTTGTTAAAGGACACAAGTAAAGTATTAGGTCCTTACATATGAAATCGGAGTTTTTTATGGAGAATTTCAAGAAAATTTATTTCCCAGTACATACATTTTTGTATTATTTTTTCTGGAACTACAATCCTATTCCCCTAAAATTTTGTGTATTTTGACTTAACATTGAAAAAAGTATATGTAACCTTTTTTCTTTCCCTATAATTTCCCTAAAATTCTATGTAATTTACCTGATCTTGTGTAGATTCTGTGTTCCACAGCGCATTTCGCAATGTCTTCCCATACCTTATTGCTTATATTTTATTTTCCTATTCTATGTAAGTTACCTAATCTTGTGTAGATTCTGTGTTCCACAACGCATTTCTCAATGTCTTCCCAGGTCCCGTCTTAGAGTTGAACAGTTTCAATTGTATGCCCGGCTCGGCGCCAGCTTTGAATCCAATACATGACAGCTTACTCCATATTCAGCTAATGTTAGGTAGAAATTCTCTGTTTACCTGATCATGCGTAGACTCCGTGTATTTTAGCCATACCTTGAAATCTGTACTTATAAAAATATACCTAGCCCTTGAAAATGTCTTAATGTCTAATTATTTATATTTTCTTTTCTTATAATTATATGTAACTATTTCCTTTCCTGTACTTTCCTGATCTTGTGTAGATTCTGTGTTCCACAGTGCATTTCTTAATGTCTTCCCATACCTAATTGCTTATATTTTCTTTCCCTATTCTATGTAAGTTACCTGATCTTGTGTAGATTCTGTGTTCCACAACGCATTTCTCAATGTCTTCCCAGGTCCCGTCTTGGAGTTGACCAGTTTCAGTTGTATGCCCGGCTCGGCGACGGCTCTGAATGGCGTTGTTTGCCAGTACGTCTGGGTGTTCTTCTTCCACATTACCACGTAAAATCGCTTGTTGTTTTGGTATCTGAATAAAAGAAGGTTTAAATTACGTTATTTTTATGATTTTTTGAAAGAAGAATAGTATATTAATGCATGAAGCTAAATTTTTCATACTTTTGTAAATAAATATGAAAAAATAAAAAATAAATAAATGTTACTTTAGTTAGCAAGAAATTAAAGACATGTTATTTTTATTTTATTTATTTATAATGATTTTTTTTTATTTATGTGTTAGCCCACACTTCAGGGGAAATATAAGGTTTTTATTTAATCCAAAAATTTTGACTCAGGTGGGATTTGAACCCACGATCTTCCCATAAATACCGGGATGCGCTAACCAACTGCGCTACCGAGCAAACTCCTCGCCTTGTTGAAATTTTCGGGCAGTCACGGCTAAGCGCCGTTGTCTCCACCTTCAGGGTCTGAGTTCGCTTGAGTCGATATATAAAAAACTAATGTAATATTTATATCTGTACCCCTTAGAGGAGTAACATAATATGGAAACTTTCAATAGTTATCTCAATTTTAACGTGTGGTATATGGAAATTACTGAATTCGATTCAAATAAAACTGATCAAACGATATGTAACGTAATTTTCTTGCAGGTTTCAACGTGTTTCCCTCAAAACCTTGTCACTTCAAAATTTTACTCCAAAATGGAAACCATGACCATTTTCGTATAATACGAGTTGCATTACTAGGGGTTCTATCATCAGTTAATGGAAATCTAATGTTACCTACACTTAAGAAAATAAATATAAGTGAAAGTGAAAATTTCTTTATTCAGTACGCACACGGCACATTACAGTACACTTTGAATCGTAATTTTTTTTAATTTACACCAATTCGTAACGTGATCAAACAGAGAAGAATTGGCAAGAAACTCTGCTAGGCTTATATTTTTTTAAATGTCAGTTTTACAATATTTTTCTCATCTATTACATTGGGTTTGAGGGAGTTGGAGACAGTTTCATCCCTTTTGTCATCTAAATAATCAGAAATATAATAAGCTTTATCACAGAGATTACGTTTAACAGCATTAAATTTATTTACAAATCAATTAATCACGTCATTTGAGATTTTGTTAAAGAAACGTACACTTTGCCCTTTAAATGATAGCTTGTGTATCATGTCTATTTATTGTAATTTTAAATCCCTTCCTATTATTACTATTGATTGCGTGGCTTTCATATCACTGCGGCCATGAAGACCTATTGTGATCGCCACTTCTATTCAAGTCGCCCCTTGAAGCGGGGCCTTCATAGTTCACAACCAAGCCCTACTGCTGACAGAAACTGTAAGTCCTTTTTGTGTGTGAATTCTCTTAGCTCCTCTGGGCTTAAAGTGAATTTACCCAGAATGGCGCTACGTTTGTGCATTAGTGGCCCACACTCTCCTAGCAGACGAAGGGGCGTTTCATCCGCTTCTTTGCAGAACCTGCAGGTTGGAGTGTCGCAAAGCGTCAACTTAAACATGTGTTTGTTAAGGCGACAATATCCAGTGAAGGTTCTGACCATAATGCGTAGGTTGTTTCTGCTTAGCGCTAAGACTTGGTTGGTATACCGTTTGTCAAAGGCCTCTAATTAACAGTTTGGAATGGTTCATGCCCGGAGAGTTATACCAGTATCTGGTTGACTCTTCGAAGCAGGAGTCTGTTAGGGTTCTTTTGGCCAGACTCTTCCTAACTGGATTTTGTACTTAGAGCTCTGACACAGGTATCTTTCCAATAACTGGAATCTGTTCTAGAGCTTTTTGTAAAGGGTTTTGTAAGAATTACTACCACCTGCCTGTATCTGCCGTGAAGCAGCATTGCTGAGTTTTGGTTTGAAGATTGTGATGCTTGTGAAATTACAAGCATATGAGGCTTATCATCTTCATGTCTCAAGTTGTATAGGGCTGTTCCAAACATAAGAGATCTACTATGCAATGCTTTGTTATATTTAATGGTTGTCTTTTAACATCAGATAGGTCAAGTGCTAGTTTCATATTTAAAAAGTTATCTAAATAATTGGTTTTAATAGCGTTTTAACAAATAGCGACTAAGTAGGTAAGTTTGTACAGCTAAAGTAACTGTGAGAAACAGTCTTCAATGTACAGCTTTCGAGTCAAGAACTTAAAGAAGCCATTTCTGATTGCTTCATGATATTGTAGTATAACTTACCCAAATATGAACCCAACATAATCATCATCAATCTGGGTATCAACGAAGAGGGTGCCTTCAAAATCCACTCCAGTGAAATGCTCGAAGCCCACAGCCAATCCAGGGTCAGAGTTGAGAGTCTGCAGGATCTCTGCGCCCTCATTGGCTATCTCCCAGTTAGGGTCCTGCTGGGATTCCCCCTCAGGGTCCAATCTCACCGTCATGTAGTTCCTGGAAACGACAAACAAATAATATTACTGTACTGCTTGAAAACATGCTTGGAGAGCATTATTTTGACAACCTTCTTCAAGATAAATCGAAATTTCTGTACCTGCCCAATACATGCGAGCAGCGGCCGGCAAAAGTTGTCAAAATTCATATCTGTCGTGTTATTTAAAAATGGAACGATATTTTACTCCGAAACGTGGCAACCAAGGAGGTAACTAATCAAAGGTTTTATTTAAATTTCGAACTGGCTTGCAAATAGAATGCTGTTTATTGAAAAATTTACGAGTTCTGCCTAGGAACTACTTAGTTTTAATTTCCACGCATTATTTGAAAAAAGTACTATACAAGCCTTGGCCACAACTAGGCATTAATGGACTCACGTATGTGTGCCCTACATTTACACGTTCGTCCATCAATGCCTCTTTTGCTGGCCACTGCAGTAATGTACTATAAGAGATTGGATTTTGCTTTTGCTTGATCTTGAGCTAATTCTTGAATAATGTGCGCGGCAAAAATATATTCTTCAACCGACGTTATAGCCTGCTCTAGTTGGCGAGGTACATATATTCCTTCTTCACGCCAAAAGTAGTTAACCTATGAAGCTAAAATTTTGCATAAGCCGTTGGCGGAAGTAGATTAATATTAAGGAAATGTATTTCCGATCCCTCTTTAAATTTGCGTATTGAGCATAGAACAAGTGTTATTTGAATATATATTGATAGAAACCTATATACATAAACATTATGAGGTTTTTGAGGAACAATACTAAAATCTAATCAAACACATACAATACTGCAAATTGTGCGTGGAACGTGAGGAAACTAATGCACTAGTCTAACATGTTAAATGTTTTCCATTTCATTCTATTGTATAAAACAGTAAAGTATCTGTTTTATGTGTTGTGTAATTTGCGTCAAATAAATAGTGTTCAAAAAGCTACTGATAACACCATCTATTGGTCAGGGGAAGCAGCCGGACTGAACGTCGCACGCACATAGGCGTTCTCAGCGTTGCCACCTTAGCCCTTTTCGGGCTAGATCAGCACTTTTTACGGTAGGTGAACTCGTTTTTTGATGATTTAGCCCAAAAAGAGCAATCTAGCTTTTTTCATATTGCGATACTTCGAAAATTAGCACTGTGCCTATCAAGTTATTAAACAATGTGCGCCACGTAGCATGGATTTCGTCAGTCACTCTCATCATCTCTTTTAATGACAAAATTAGCTACCTACATCCCAGGAAGAGATAGAAAATATCAATGAAAGTAAATAAAGAAGAAACCACAAGATCCGGTAACAAGAACCAAATATAAAACAAGATCAGGGAGAAAAGTAAAGCAACTAAAACATTTGTCAAATTATTACATAGAACCAAAATAACGAGAAATTAAATAAAATGTTTAAGATTTTTGAAGATTTCGATTAAGACTACGATTTTTAAGCATTTTCATGACCAAATTATCAAAAACCAGGGTGACAACACTGAGCGTTTTTTAGAACGCTCAGTGTTGTATATAGTATATCAGTGTGTATATAGTATATATTGATGAAATTAGTTGTAACTAACTTCATCAATATTCGTGAACTCGTAACGGCACCGTTAGCATTCATATTTTTTAATTTGTTTTTATTTATAATTAAACAAGTTATACACCAAAGAAAAAACAATATATCATAGTAGATTCCCTTGACTGCCTCCTGATACAAGTAGAAAAGAGACGTAAGCTCAAACAAATAGATTCTTTTTCATTATTTCTTACTTTACCTGAAGTCAGTGCTATGAATGCGAGAGTTGTTGGGGCAGTTGTCGATTTCGTTTATGACGCTGTCTCCGTCGAAATCATTATCACACGCGTCGCCAACACCATCATCTAAAAAGGCATTAATTAAATCATCACCATCATCTCCAGGAGCCTTATTTTCTAACTCAGTTGCACACCGAAATGATCGGCACCGGACCTATATTTGTAAACTTTGACATACATTTGTTGAAATTCAAAGAACGACAAACTGTCAAAATTTGTAAAAACAGGACCGGTGCTTATCATTTCAATGTGCAACTCAGTAAGTAAATGAGGCCTCGGATCTCTTACAAAGAAACACAATAGTTTATCGATGTGTCAATTTGGTTTAGTACTAAACTTGGCACAGAATATTTTTATTGTTCGTATCATTTTCATGAAGGTCCATTTGTTTAAAAACGTAGTCCACAATGAGGATTTTAAGCTTAAATACTATATTACCTACCACCTACGGAAAATAAATGAATGAATGAATGAAATCGTTTATTGAAATTCTGATGAAATCACATTAACCTTAAATATAATAATTAATTGTTAAGCGTAACACCAGTTTCTCGGGAAGGACTTTCCTTTATGTGTAGTGAGATTTTGGGGGGTAAGGGGGTGGGAGGGGTGGGGGAGGGGGGGAGGACCCTCCCCCTAAAAGGGTTAAGTGCGGAAACTCATAGTTTCCGAGAAAAATAATAATTTAGTTTTGAGGTTAAGTATGGAAAAAACGTAAACAATATACACCAAAACACACTATCGGGAGAGGGGGGGGATGCGGTAGTGTTAGGGAAGGGGAACCTATGACCTATGACCACTCTAAAACCCCGTTTCAAATCATAAAAATGGATATTTGACTCCAGTATGGGCTCTCGTCAGAACTCTCACTCACGCATTTTTTATACACTCTAAGGGTAGGGACCACAAGACAAGGTGGCGTTGGGGTGCTCTGTGTCGGTTCTGTGTTAGATTTCGAACCTAATCTACTCAAGTCGGGGTGTCCTAGAACCTACTTTGGTGAGAAAGATTTCCGGGTGGTTAAAAAAAAAAACCTAATAACCTACTGTTTATCTGTGTCAATTTTTACACGACTAAATTCAATCAATCAAACAATCACCAAAAACCGGCGGGAAAACAACAAAAGATGTCATTGTCATTGTCAGATTACCAAAAAATACCATAAAATTGCCGCAAAAACCACGAGAAATGTCATTGTCAGTGTCAGATTACCAAATAATTTGCAATCAATAGCAAACATTATCAACAAGTTTGACGAAAATACGTGAAAAATTGGAATTTTCAAAAATTCATATCTCAAAAACTATTCGTTTCCGCACTACGCCATTTCAGATTTAGGCTTCCTAGGTGTAGCCCTACCTGTGACAAAAGTTTCAGCCGCCTAGCTCACTACACATAAAGGAAAGCTGAGCCGTTTCTCGTCTCTTCGAACAATAGTATAAGCAAAAAGTTAATAAATAAAACAAATTAATTAACTCCTTATATTAAAATAAATAACGTAAATCTATTTAGCTGTATAGGGGCATCGTCAAAATCCTATCACTGCAAAATCTAATAATTCTAAAAATACCCACTTAGATTTTATACAAGAATTCTAAGAATGTTTGCTCGCAAAATTAAACTGCGTAAAGGGGCAATGTCAATAGTTCACTAAACACATCGAGATATTATATACCACAACTATAGAGTCACAGTCTTCAAGTGAAAACTGTCAAAAATCCTCTAGGCATATTTGACATAAATAAACTTCAAAATGCCAAATTTGCACTTTTTTTTATAGTAGGCGCAGACACCATTTTTTCATCTTAAACAACGGCTGTCATATTTATTAAATTTTATTTTCTACTAGAAAATAAAATTGATATACATTAGTATATCAATTTTTATTAATGGTATTTTAACAGTTATACGTTAATAATATGACACAAGTATTAGTGAAATGGAATAAAGAAGATTTGGACGGAAACTCTCTGATGAAGAAAATTGTGCGCCGATCGTTTTTTGTTATATTCGCCATGGCTATAGCAGAAAACAGGACCTGACAGAAAACTGGACGACTGGACTTATAAACCGTACTACGTTGCCTCATATTATTATGAACAATTATTATACTTGATACTGGCGAAATTGTGGAAACTATCCCAGAAGCCATTTAATAAAGAACTGAAGTGAAGTGAAAGTAGGCGCAATTGACAGCGTGCGCCAAGATTTGGTGCAGAAACTTTTTTCAACGTTTGTGGCTCTATATTATAATCATCCCGATGAAAAAACACTATAGTTACATTAAAATAACTAAACTTACTGTTCGAATCTCTTTGATCTCGATTAGGCACCAGCGGGCAGTTATCATCCAAATCATTGATGCCGTCTCCATCATCATCGTCATCACACACGTCACCCTTGTCATCACCGTCCACGTCTTGTTGATCGCTGTTAGGTATCAGTGGACAATTGTCTAGTCCATCTTGGATACCATCCCTGGAATTAAATTAGGTTTACAATTAAATTGGGTAGTCCAATACTCACAACGTCCATCTAAAGTTGGCTAAAAGTAGCAATGTAGAGTCTGTCGTGAAAAGGATTAATAGATTTATTAAAGAAAGATACAAAGTTTACACAGTATGCACAAAAATCTTTAGTATCTTAAATTGAAATAAAGAAATATCTTAGGTAATTGGTCGAATCGCTGAACCTAACTTTCGAGGGACAATGATCCGTTATTAGACAGTGACAGACAATACTAGTAGGTATTATCTGTCACTGTTATGAGTATTCAAGACCCCTTTTTCATAGGATACGGTGAAGGTATCAAGTTGAAAGTAATATCAAATACGCAATCCCTTGGAGTATTAAGAAAATCTAATTTCTAAGAGCGGAGACCGCGTCTTGGCAAACGTGTAGAATACTCTCTGACTAGGTGGAGTGATCTTTGAAAGGTTGTTAGAAGCTGAATGCGTCAAGAGTGCAATGGTGCTTATTAGGTTGTCTAGTCTATGACCAGCAGTGACTGCTTTAAATGTTGATTCAGACATCAAACATCAAACTTCATTTTTTTTATTCAATTAGAATCTTAAGGAACACTTTGATCAACAACTTTTTTAATTTACACTTTATTTATGATTATATTCCTTTCGTAATGTAAAGGTTTCAAACCTCCACCTTCAGAACTCAAGTAAACCTCACCTACCCATGGTGCACGCTGATAACTAACAATCGAGGCTCTGACAGCCGGCTGATTGCGGCATAGCCAACCAAACCCCGGCAAGCTACGTCCCCTGGCCGCCGAAGAGCAGCAACTTCGGCAATGCGAGCTGTGCCCTGCGATCCCCAACCCATACCAGAACCCAACCCAGTGTAGAGATTATGGGCATATCCCCCTTCTTATTAGATGATATATCCAGCGATAGATTGATATAGGCTGGTATTATTGTTGTGTATATTATTTTCTACTCACTGATCTCTATCGACGTCGCTATCGCAGGAATCTCCCACGTTATCTCTATCAGCGTCTTCTTGCGACGGGTTTCGTACCCTAGGGCAGTTGTCACAAGCATCTCCTATCCTATCGCCATCCATGTCTTCTTGATTAGGATTGTACTTGCGTGGGCAGTTGTCTGCTCCGTTTGGTATACCTGATATAAAAGTCAAAAGAAAGAGTGGGTACTGTTGGCTAGCTAATTTATACTTAGCTGAAAAATACCAAAAATAACTATACAAGATGATGGGATTACAATAATGAAAAATATTGATTTAGTAGTAAAACAAAGGCAAACAGTTATTTTAAACTAAGGTTATATACAAGTTATATTATAGAAAGTTTTACTGAGGACTTACGAGCTATACAAGGTATGCGCTGTGAAACCCACGCTGGATAAAATCATTCATAGGAACCAAAAATTAATTCACGAAGCGAACTACGTCTCGTCAATTGCATTTTTGGATCTTGGAAATGATTAGATTTTCTCATACATTGTTTTACTTAATAAAATTTATAATACCTATTCTTTTTGTGGGTTTGCTTAAATTATCTAATCTGGGGACTTCGTCATTATATAGTCATCATTAACCTAGCTCCTCGGACATAGCGCGTAGCGTCATTTCCGACAGATCGAAAGTCAACGTGTAAAACTTACCATCATTGTCTATATCTGGATCACAGACGTCACCAAGTCCACCTCTATTACACTGATAGAACTGTGTTCCTGCCCGGAACTGTACTTTGTTGAACCATGTCAGCAACCTTAGAGTAAACTAACAATTCTACCACAAGACACTTCGACTTTAGTTCTTCAAACTTACCATCATTGTCCATATCGGGATCACAGACGTCACCAAGGCCATCTTTGTCAGTGTCTTCCTGCCCGGAGCTGTACTTTGTTGAACCATGTCAGCTACCTTAGAGTTAACTAACAATTCTACCACAAGACACTTCGACTCTAGTTCTTCAAACTTACCATCATTGTCCATATCGGGATCACAGACGTCACCAAGTCCATCTCTATCAGCGTCTTCCTGTCCAGGGTTGTCGTAAGCGTCACCGTACTCACCTACTTACTGTTGTGAACACCCTAACTGGGTACATATTATGTATTGAATCTTTCCTAGTCTTAAGACCTGAATAAACTTTAATGTAGCGTATATATATAATATGATTACAATAAACATTGAATACTAAATACGGAATACTCTCACTTCGTTTAACCAAGTCAGATGCTTCTGATTTAACTAACAATTCTACCACAAGACCCATCGAATCTAGCTCTTCAAACTTACCATCATTGTCCATATCGGGATCACAGACGTCACCAAGTCCATCTCTATCAGCGTCTTCCTGTCCAGGCTTGTCGCATGCGTCACCGTACTCTCACTTCGTTTAATCAAGATCTAGCTCTTCAAACTTACCATCATTGTCCATATCAGGATCACAGACGTCGCCAAGTCCATCTCTGTCAGCGTCTTCCTGTCCAGGGTTGTATTTTCGTGGGCAGTTGTCGCAAGCGTCACCACGCTTGTCACTTCGGTCCTCATCTCTGTCTTGTTGGTCCGGGTTCGATACGAACGGGCAGTTGTCCTGTTCAAATAGGAGGTAGTCAAAGGCAAGTTGCAATACCAGTTCAAAATTGGAATGCAATAGAACACTTCAATTCTGAATTAAAAACCTTATCAAAAAGGTTGTATATCTTTTTATATTTGTTATACTTTATGCTATGGTATAATAAGTACCAAGTATCTACGGACTGCATGGAAATTTAGGCGAAATTCCAATGGGTCACAAGGCCTATTTTTACAATTCGTACATTCTGATGTTCTATCATCAATATCACTGCTATCACCAATCATTCCAAGGCATGAATTGATTTGTCATTTGTCAAATTGTATTACATAATTGTATAACATTTATAACGACCGTTTGTGGAAAATTAGACTATTTTCAAATTACTTTCCCTCCCCGGAACGTGGGGCGGTATGGCATCGGCATAAATACAAGCGTGGAGTGCAAGCGCGCTCACTTTCACCTTGGCTTTCGGTGCTGATGGACGTTTCTAGTGCTAATGGTTGATATAGAGAGTATGTAATTTGTACTTATTGTGAGAAGTAAATAATTTTGATGTATGCATGTATTGTTTTAAGCCCCTCAGTGACCTCATTTACTAACTCAGTAGCACACCAAAATGGTCGGCACCTGACCTTTATTTGCTTACTTTGAGATTGCATCTGTCGAAATTCAAAGAACGTCAATTGCCAAACTATCAAAGTTTGTAAAAACAGAATCGATGCTTATAATTTCAGTGGGCCACTGAGTTACTAAATGCGGCATTTGAGCTTAGTTTGAAAGACTAGTATTTATGAACAGTTTAATACATTATGTAATTCAAAGAGTGCATAGAAACTTTATGTTACCGGCATATTGGGGATTCCATCGCCATCCGCGTCGGGGTCGCAGGAGTCTCCGATGCCGTCACCATCAGCGTCTTCCTGTCCTGAGTTGGAGACTTCGGGACAGTTGTCAGCCGCGCAAGAGGGCTCAGAGCAAGCCAGCTTGTGGTCGGGATAGCCGTCGATATCTCGATCCGGTCCGCAAACGGTACCGTTACCAGCCCAGCCGGTCTGGAAAATATACCTAAAATATACCCCTGACACAGTGGGCAAAAACCCGTCTGACACATAAAGTAAAAAGGGTGTGTTAGGCTTCATAACTTCAAAAAGAATGCAAGCCAGATGAAGCTTTTGCCGATGCTTCATTTTCAGAATAGTGGCTTACGAGTCCTCTGAATGGAATATTAAAACAAAAACGAGCGCAAGCATTCTGGATTCACTGAATAATAAAAGGTGGCGTGAGATAAAATTGATCGCAAGGTCTGTAAATAGTTGTCTCGGGTCTGGGTGTTGTCTAAGTATAACAATCTAAAGTCTTAAAAATATTAATCATGTGGTTCCCGCAACACAAGTTCTGTTTAGTTTGTGGTTAGATTATGCTGTGTGATAATTTCCAGCATTATTATTTTAACTTACATGTATTGAATGATAGAAGCAGAGTAACAGCGATTAATCGATTTCGATTATGGCGACCCTAACCATTTTAGTGACTGACCGACTTCAAAAAGGAGGAGGTTCTCAATTCGTCGGAACCTTTTTTTTCGACTTTTTTTATGCTCCATTTTTATCCCATATCTCCTCCAATTGTAAACCGATTTTCAAAATTCTTTTTTGTTTAAAAGAGTACATATACTTCACAGGTGGTCCCATAAAAAATTTATTCCTGAGGGATTGGTACTTTTCCCGGAAAACTCAAAAAACCTCATCCTCACTTGTAATTTTCGCACTATGATCACCAATATCTCCGTCAATTTTGAACCGATTTTCAAAATTCTTTAGGGCAAGAAGTAAGAAGTCATTTATTTGAAGTCGGTTTTTTTTTTAAGTCCTACTTGTAGCTTAATGACAGTCAAGGTACTCACCGCACAAACACACTTGTACCCGTATCCACAAACAGCGTTATACCGCCGACAGTGAGCTGGGTCGCAGCGCTTGACCAACTCTCCCGCATCCAGACAAGGTCTGGTTGTGTTCACGTAGTAGTTACCTCCGCACGGAACACAGGTATATGAACCCTGAAAGAAGATATGAGGTGAGACACTATAAGTGATTATAGGTCCTAACATATGAAATTGACGTTTTTTTCACTCTATTTTATTTTGAACATATTGTTTTTAAATTCGACGGTCATTTTCAAAATTAATTTATGTTCTGAACATAACATTAATGCAAAGATTGAAAATTCAACTAATACTTATTTCTGGGGAAGTTCATCCCCAAAAAATAAAACTTTTAAACAATTAATTTCATGTGTTGTTGCTTTCAATGGTTAAATTCGTTGTATTTTTTTTATTTGTTATTAGTTTCCTTTTTTAAATAAAGGCTACGCATACTTTTCACAATGTTGTCCAATTATACACACAAAATTTTAAAGGAACAGGATTTGTAGTTCCAGAAAAAAAAAAAAAAAATATTACACTGTTATTGTTACTAAGCCTTATGCTGCAATTAAAAAACTCAATAAACTGAATACTGAATACTGTATTGAAAAATCAATTTTCTCGAAATTCTCCATACAAAACGCCAATTTCATATCTAGGGACCTAAAATACATACACAGTCTATTGCAATTTCAACTTCAATAGCCTTTATACTACTTTGTTATGTAAAGTAAATAACATGGGAACGAATATATCAGAGGAAGCTTGAAAGTGGCACCTGTGGCAGGTAAGGTGAGGAGTGGAAGACTATGGACATGTGATGAGGAGGGATGAAAACCTTCTGACTAAAAAAGTATGAATGTGACTGGATGTACATACGAGTACAGGGAGGCCGTAGAAGAAGTGGAAGGATGGATTGTGGGTTTTTTTAGTGAAAGAAGTGAATATAGAGTTGTCAGCTGTTAGGAATAAATGGAGCAAAAAAACATATTGTGTAGGTAACATATTAAATAAATGTATAAGTTTGACATCGGTGGTGTTGACAAGACTGTTTTGCTTTCCAGCATAGGCAGACTCCCCCAGACTCTTTCAAAGTTCGCGATACCGAACTCAATTAACATCAAAGTAAGTTTTTTCTATGGTACTTGTAGATTGAACCAGCACATGGCCCACCTGATGTTAATTGTTAACCATTATCTATCACAAAGCATTGCATCGTAGATCACGTTTTTCTTGGAACACGATACGGTATTGCATCGGTACGATGCAACTGTCTACGTCCATCAACTTGAGGCATGAAGATAATAAGCCTCTTGTGCCTCTTATTTCACCCGTAACCAAATCCTTCAAACCAAAACACAGCACAGCTGCTTCACGGTAGAAATAGGCATGGTGGCAGTACTTCCCTGGACGAGCCCTTCACAAAGAACTCTTTACTACTAAAATAATAATTACCGGTTATAGTGGCTAATTCAATTCAGGGCCTGAGATATTAAAGCCTATGTGCCTATGTGCCTATGTGTTCTTATCAAAGTTGGTGTAATGGATGAAAATAAGAAACTTTTTAGTTGCATCTGGATAATTTATTAATGTTACTAAGCAGTTGATTGTATGGGGCGAAGCCTGGAAGAAAGGTAAGTATATCTACATTTCTTAGAAAAATTCAATTCTAGCCTTATTGAATCTGATACCAACTTAGAAACATTTGATGAAGAACTGGTTCATTTATCCTTGCAACCTTGGTGTTTTTTTAACAATATTGTAAATCATTCGATGACTGAAAATTATTTCCTGATGGTATATCCGCTTTGACAAAGCTTCGTGTTTCGCCTCTGTCTGCTTTGTGAAATGTCAATAGTGCGACTTTTTGACACTTCGCAGACCTTTGCCATTGGTTACGTTACATGCCATAGGTTTCGTTAACTCAAACTTACCGGAGTATTAACACAGAGTCTTCCTCTATTACAGCTAGCTCTTCCCTCACTGCACTCGTCTATATCCACACACTGTTCCCTCCGTCTATCACCCCCCGCCCCCTGCCACCCGCTGCTGCCTTCATACCCTGGCGGACAAGCCCCGCAAGTAAAACCCCCCTCTAAATTCACGCAGGATACTAGTTCATCACATGGACGGATCAAGTCACATTCGTCTATATCCACGCAGGCGTAACCTGTAACCAACAAGACAGAGATAGAGTTATCCCATTTTACGAAATCTGGTGCGATGACTTTAATTGCATTGTTAATAAGATTCAAAATCAAATAGTTCACAGATTTTCGTGAAATGGAATAACTTTACGTGATAGCCACTTATTAGTTACCCTGAGAGACACCGTTTTTACACACCAGGAGTTCCACCAGACTTCTCATAGTTAAATCTATGCGTTAGAATAGGCTGTTTCATGTCTGTTTCGGTCTGAAATTCTGGTCTTAAAACTCGTGTAGCAGCACAGAATAAGGAGGTTTTATTCGTTTCACGTAGGTGTTCTAGTACTAACGCTCTAACGGCAACGAAATTTGTACGACGCTTTGTCAGCTACGTCGTAGAATTTTGCGATGCGTCAACGTAGTGTAGTGGCCACATAAAGAACGATAATCAGACAACCAGATGAGCATGAAAAATACCAGTGCGTAAATTACTAAGAGATATCCTAATATGATCAAAGAGAACAATATGCGCCAAAAAAAAATCAATGCGTTGAAGTCTAAATGAACATAAATATTAGTATGCCCTTAGAAAGAAAGATTCTAACATGATCAAAAATAATGATATGCGCCAATGAATAATACCAATCTTTAAGTACCTACTGGTGATACTAAAGTCTAAATTAACAAAAATACCGAATAATATCAAACTAAATATTAGTATCCCTTCAATTCCCTTATTTTCAACATAATGTTATTATTATAAGGGGCATAGAACCGATAATTCTTGTGGAATCAAGGTTCTTGAATGGGCTTCTACCATAAAGACGAAAGAAGTTAGATAGACCTATCAATAGACCAACTGCATCACCAATGTTATATAGAGTTGCTAATGTTATATATTGGAAGTTATATAGAGCTCAAGCCTCTCGCCCCTTTCATCAGTAACTATTTCGGATTGGGGACCATGTATGCACTTCTACAGGCTGATGTAGATGATGAAGTTTTCTGTGAAATAATAATCAGCCGATGTAACATCAGGTGTCTTGGCCATTAGGTCATACGAAGAAGAAGACGAAAAAATAAATTAGCTCGTGCTATCCTTCCTACTATTATAGAAAAGTTTGTGAAATGTTTGTCCCTTCTTCACACCAAAACTGATCGGATTTGAAACTTGAATTAGACCTGGAATATTATATAGACAGTTTATTTTTAACCAGACACAATGCGACTGGAACTACAGGTGCCCTTTCATCAGTAACTTTTCGGGGACTTGATATAATGATTTTTTCTGTAAAATAAAACTCAGCCGATGTAATAAAACTGCAAAAAGCCGACAATAAAACTCACCGTTCCACTCGAAACCATTCGGACAGCCCTCACATTCGTAGTAAGGGTTAGCAGCTTTAGGAGTGCACCGTCTGTTTTCACACGGTCGTCTTGCGTCACAAACATGTTGGCAACGCTTGCCGTCGCCGAGGTAGCCGGCGGGACAGGGGCCGCAGCTGGCGCCGCTCGCTGTCTCCTGGCATTCCACCCCTGGAATACCCCACTTGTATAACCTCAGATGCCGTCAAGGCAATGTGCCTCTCTCATACCCCACTTGTATAACCCCACATTACATCAAGTCAATCTGCCGCTCTCATATTGAAAAAAAACGGGTTTTTACTTTGGATGGACCTTCGTTTGACCACAAACTCACTTGATTTTAAGTAACGTTGTTGTGTAAGATGGAGCATGAAGGTCCAAAAGACACTAATTCACACAAGACTAAAAGAGTCCTTTTCATTGTAATGTTACATCGGTGAAGGCAACGATGCCGTTTCGACTCTTTTAGAGAGTCGGCCGTCTGGCCAGACGGGACGCGGAGGGAAAGCGTCGTGTTCTCTTATCATGATAAAAGCTTGTCGAAACGGCGGTGACGGCAGAACGACGGTGTAAAAGTACGAAAACTCCTGTTTTTCATTTACGTCACACTAGTTTAACAATGTAACTTAATCAAAGTGGTTGCTACAGTTTAGTACAGGTTAAAGCTGCAAACGAAAGTCTCGAAATGAAAGATATTCGACTATGTGAACAGCATACGCGCAAGAAGCGCTCAGGCTACCTGGTCCTCTCCCACTATGGGACAAAAGTTTGCACGACCTGCAAATAATTTGTCCCGGGTTGTGGTACCTATAGTTCTTGATACCCACGACACAGTATAGAATTTTGAGAAATTTGGCCGTTATGACTTATGATGTTATAATTTCATGATATAAGCGCTTCCGTGCTATGGAAGGTACTAACGTTAAGATGTTGATCACGGCTTTTTCAGTCGTTATGCTATGTCGGCCTTCTAACGAATCGTGTGGGTTAAAAGTGGTAAAAAAACTCGACACTAGAGTTGGACACTTGCTCATACAAAGGAAGAAGTTGATAACAAACCTTGGAAGCAAGTATTCGCTCGACAGGATATCCTGTAACACTCCCTCCCGTTGCCGTGGTATCCAGACGGACAAGATCCACATCTGAACGTACCATCTGGCAAGTCTTGGCATTGAACACCTGCACACATTTACATAATATTTTTGAACCTTGAGAAGGTTTATACAATGGTGTGAAGTAGCAGTGGAGCCAACTATCAAGATACCTCTCCCAATTTTACAAGACGACATCTGGAAAAGTCGTCATGCGATTTGTGAAAGCAAGAGTCCAGGTTCGGGGTTGGAGGCCATTTCGAATGTCTCTTCAGAGGCTGGAGGACAGTAGAAATACTGGTTTCAAATCCTAGTCTTTCCAGATTCTGGCGAAGCACAAGGGTCCGAATGTTTCTTCAGAGGCTGGAGAGCAGCAGAAATATTGGTTTCAAATCCTACTCTCTCTAGACTCTCTGGCAAGGTACAAGAATTTACTCCTAGACCCTGATTTCTGGCCAGCAGTCTATAGACGTATAGGCAAGCGATGCAGAACCGATATCCTTCACTAGTTAAGCAATATTATAATTACACATAGTAAATGCATATGTTTGTTAGTCTATAAGGCAGCTATGGGACATTGTCAACATATTTTTGTATGTGTCCTGTCCAGTTACCTGAAATAAACGATATATTATTATTATTATAGCATTTATGGTAAAAAGTTCTACATACGTCCTCCAAAGCATGGGTTGGGCGTACACGCAGAGCGGCAAGTTTGTCCATCGCTGGTTTGTCTCCCTGGACATCTTTCACACCGGTATCCTTGGTTTGAGTCGATACATCTCTCCACTACAAGAAAATATTTCATTGTGCATTCATTTGTGATTCAGCTCGCCTTTTTTGCTGCAGGTATGACAGCGCCAGGTTCTCAATTCTGTTGTTTTTTTGTGTTTGTTACCTCATGACTTCGTCATATATTCTCATATAGTTTAGTTTAATAACCTATTTGGAAAATTATTTTTTCATTTAGAAAGGTACAACGGAAAGTATAGGCTTTCAGTTTGGTCCCATTTTCGTGATCAAAATTTAGGAAAAAATACCATTGCAATAAAATACTACATATATATGAATATATTTCATTAAAGGTGGTTTTGTCTCCCACGGGATTTTTCAGAATGCCTTTTTGCTGCTACTTACAGCTTCATAGCTAAAAAATAAGCATTTTGTGTAATAGGTAAAACTACACAAAATCTTTCTATAAGCTCTTATAAGTTTACATCCATATTTACCAAGAAACTAACGAGCGGTTAAACGGCGCTGTTTGACAGAAGATTTCTGCTATTAACTGTCATTTTAACGAGATGGTTGCAATTATACCTCTATTGGGTTTTTATGTCGGTCCAATAAAAGTTTTATCGTGAAATTAGGCTAGACGACTGAACAATTTTAATTAGTCCGTTTTTACATATCTAAAAATAATGGACACGTATTTTTACTTTTGTCAATTAAACAAAAAATAACAAAGACATAGTGCGTTTAAATTCCGCGTGACGTCACGATATAGTACATTTTTTACCTAGGCGTGACGTCCGTCATGAGCCCCCACTCCCGAACTTTCACGTTCTTTATCTCCGTCAATTTCTATTGATTCGATAAATAAAAAAATATGTGTCCAGTATTTTTGTTGATCTAACTGACGGACTTATGAGATTTTTTTTACGTCATCCCTCTGTTTTTTTTACTGTGTATAGGTACTAATGCTGATAATTTTTAGAATAAATAAATATATTATAACAAGCTTCCGTCCGCGGCTTCGCTCGCGATAGGTACACGGATAAAAAGAAGCCTATGTGTTATTGATCCATCCTAGTCACAATCTATGTGTATGTATATCTATATTCCAAGTTTCATCAAAAACGTTCAGTGGTTTTTGCGTGAAAGAGTAAAAAACATCCATACAATCTCACAAAGTAGGAAGGAAGTAGGATATTACTTTTAAAGATTCTAATAATTACCTGTAGAACAAGGCCGTCTGTTACAAGTCACAGGCACACACCTCCTTCCATTGCCCTCCATTCCTTGAGGACACGCGCCACATTCAGGACCTGACGCTGTGTTGCGACACTCCACTCCTATTGTAAATATTACTATGTTGGCTTGACTCGTATTCCCAGTACTTTTGTCATCAACGTCGAAGAAACGGGGGTTTTCAGTCATTTCATTTATTAATCTCGGCACTTTAGACTCCATCATCATTTCTCCATGATCAAAAATATTTGAAATATCACAACAAATCTCTAACTATATCGTAATATCATTACGAAAGTACTTACCCACATTACCTTTTTTCATAAAGTCAACTTTCTCATTTACTTATTTCTTTTCCTCAATGTATACACTGTCTACAGAGTTAAGTGCCCCCACTGATTCTCCGTCATTGATAACAACTATTCAACATATAAGGTCAATCAAGCAACTCATTCGCAAATTCACGTGGGTGACCCAACTCTGTAGGCAGTTTTGAACTAGCATTCAAAGCGATAGGTATCGAGGACTTATAAATAAAACCCGATGTTAATTCACTCAAAACATTTAATCAAAACCCACACAAGTTGCTTGATTTACCTTATATAAATGGGAATTACGGAGACTAGTACGAATGGTAAATAGATTAGGTAATAAGATTTGATATAGAAACCTCAATAAGATTAACACAGGGTTAAATATATAGAACCTTACAATTGAAGATAAAGGCAGAAAAGCAGAAACGACTATAAATGATAAAATCAATCAATCAAAATCCTATTAATGACATTATAAGAAAGGGGCAAACTACAAAAAATCTCAGTCTGATTTCCGCGAGATCAAACTAAAATGCCTTTTTAAAAACCTAAACAAAAACTAAAGAAAATAGGGATGTTATATATTCATTCAATAACCAGGATAGCATGATGCCGAAGTGCATCGTTCCACTGGCGGCGGGGTAGGAGCTCTGTTGCAACATTGACTTAAGCGATTCCTGAGATCGCCAATAATGCCTTTCTGTTCTCCCACCTCTCTGCGCAGTTGCTCTATTGTTTGACGGAGTAATTGAAGCTGGCGGATCACTTCATCTGTAAGAAAAGGTAATAAATGAACTTTCCTAGCCAACTAATTTATTTTATTGTTTTCTAGTTTTCACTCGTGTTTTTTTTTCACATCGAACGTTTATTAATAAACTTACCATCGCATGATTCAATAGCACTAGATGGAATATCTCCTCTAGGCCTCTCTGTCGTCGTTCTAGGATCATTAGAGATATAATTTTCTCTGTACTGGTCCCCTTGCATTTCTTCTTCGCGTTTCATTCTCTCTTCGTTCTTGATAAAGTCTCTAATTTCTATGACGTCTGAAGAACTCCGTTTGTTTTCATCTTCATCAACCGTTATTAGTGATGGAGGTCTCATTGTGTCATCGTTGCATTCTAAAGAATCCATTGCAGATTTTTGGTTGCCATAGATTTCAATTGGTGAATTTTCTTCACGATACTGCAATAACAAAAAGCGTAATGAAATGTTTCTGTCAAGAAATGTTTGATTGATACAGTGTTTGATAGTGTGACCTAAATAATAAAACTACACTAACCAATTTTAGCTTCTGACTAGACAATATTTCCAGCAGGTCGTATGTACCGGACAAATCGTGCCAGTGGAGAGGTTTGCAGCCCACTACTAACTTCACTTTACTTGACGTTACCACTAGAAGGAGGGTTCCTTTAGGGTGCGTGCCTAGGCCCCATGATACAGACTTTATATGGCCACCATGAAGAGTTTCTAGGGTTACTGGAAAAACAATTACAAGATTAATTATGAATTTTATGGATCAAAACAATAAGTAGGCTACAAAAATAATTCTTAGTGAACTTTCTCCAAAGCTAATTTAAGTCAATGCATTGATGTCTGTCTGAGTATCATAGATACCTTTATTACTCTTCTTGTTGAAATACAGCCAAATAGCAGTATCATCAGATCCTTTGGCGTGTAAGAGCTCTTCTCTCCTCGCGTTCCTGCCTTGAGGAGGTGGTATTAGCAGGACGACTTCACCGCCGTCGTTGATAGCTGCGCTGGCCGATGTAACCAAGCTGTTTGTTGCTTCTGCAGAAATGTTGACTTTTAGATATTTTTTTTATAATTACATACCTAAGTGCACCTATCTGTAGAAATTCTACACATATGCATAGGATTTTTTTATTTTAAACATAAGTTATTACCTATTCATCTTTCTGTCTCAAGTTATTTTTTTACAAATGAAAAGATAGAATATTCTTTCTTTGATAATTATATTAAATTATATTATTATCAAAGTTCTAAGTTATATGGTGAGTGGGCTTTTTGGTAAGTAACTACATTGAAACACTTTACGGGTTAAGAACGCCTTCACATGAAATTTTCTTGAAAGCATCATGAATTTGCAAAATTACGGGTTTCACAGCATTAACATGTAAATTGAGCAATTTATGTCTGAGTATGTACTACAGTACAGTCACGTGCAATAAGATTTAGGTATACATTAAGGGCCGTATCGCTTATAAATTGAATCATATTTTGACGAGCACGATGTCATTTGTTATACCATCGCTTTTTATTTTAACATAAGTAGTACTATTGTTTAATACATCTTACCTAAATGCTAAATCAACAGTAAGTAGGCATAAGCATACGAAGAAATCGTAAGACATTTCGCGAAGCTAAAATAAAGTAATATTTTATAACATTTTGAACTTAAGAAATTGTATCAAAGTTCATCGGTCACGAGATAAACGTTGTATGAATTGATTTGAGTGATGATAAAGCCGACAGTAGCCGTCATAGCTCGATAAATTCGGGTTGCCAAATCAAGTTGGTTTTATCAGTTGTTTAGTATACTTACAACTTACTATATTATGAATTCTGTGGTATTAGCCCATATTTGTAATTCAATAAATTCAATGTTGGCCTACTCAAATGTACCCAGTAGGTATAGGCCAGACCGTATCATACATCATTATTTAAGTTGACCCAAAATCAAGCAGAGCTTGTATTAATCAATGGGAACCACATGTTATATAGAAAACACCAAGACCCGAGGCAAATATTTGCAGATCATTCAAACATTTGTCTCACAGTGGGAATCGAACCCGCACCCTTCTGCGTCTTAGGCGGGCCCTCGCGCACCGCGCCACAGTGATCGTCAGTTTGGTAGTTTATTTCTGACATCATCATCATCATCATCAGCCTTTATTCTGCACCTACTTGTTATTATTAGTATTGGTTTTTCAAACCATTCGTTAAATGAAAATATGTAGGTACCTAAGTATTTTTTAAATTTGATTAAATAAATAAATAATGCTGGATGCTATTACACAGCATCATGCAAACTAAGCAGAGCTTGTATTATGGGAACCACACGATTAATATAATACATTTTTTTTTTTTGTAAATACGTACATATCATACATAGAAAACACTCAGACCCGAGTCAAATATCTGCAGAACATGCAACAATTTGTCCCGCAGCGGGAATAGAACCCGCAACCTTCTGCGTCTCAGGCGGGCCTTCGCAAACAAAAAAACGGGGGCAAAGTTTGTATAGGACAACGTGATTCCTTGGTCCAATCTACTTCAAATTTTGCATAAACATTCTTTTACAGAATTGATGAAAGATGTAGTTCGTATTTTATTGAAACTCATCGCCTAACGGGGTTAAAAAGGGGTAGAAAGTTATTTTATTTTATTTTTAATAGAATTTTATTTTGACACGTTTGAAAACTCAATCCGATCTTTTAAAATTGGAATGTTAAATCATCGAGATATTATAATCTAGAGCCACAAACGTGGACAAAACTGTCTGCAAAAAGTCGGCGAACGCTGTCGATTGTGCCGACATTGAACACTTTTCAAGCCACATGAGGTCTAAATTAGCGCAAATTTGGCATTTTTAAGTTTGTTTATGTCAAATACTCTTGGACGATTTTTGTCAGTTTGCTTGAAGACCTACTTTTCAATTGTCGATAGGTTGTATTTGATTTTTTTGCTCGGAAGTATATGAGCTATATCAGACAAGGGGGCCATCAAAATATGGAGTCCCAAAAGGGGCCAATAAAAATAACAATATTTAAATATATTGAGTGAGGTATCATATGAATGGGTTTTGTTTGTTCATTCCAAATTAGTTTTTATTTTAATTCTAGAATGTATAGATCAATAGATACGTTAATCGGCGGCAGTCAGAGGGAAGTACAAATATTGTGTTTGGCACACATGCCTGCTTACTAAGTGCACAGTGCTCACAGTCAGAACACATAAAAAACAGTTGGCTCCGTAGAACAAGTGTGTTTTCAGCACTCATACACTAGACACTAGCATATTGACTGCGGGCCTCGCAGTAGAAGGTCGAGTAGCAGCTCGCACCTAGAGCAAGTGTGTTTTCAGCACTTAAGGTGTTAGGTTCTGAATTTTAGCATAGAAACTTAGTAACTCTATGCTATGCGGGAAGGCCAGATAGGAGATGAAAGTTTGCATGGAGGGGAACCAATCATTTCTCAAGTTACGAGAAGGTATATAATAAATTGTACTTAAACTTTTCAACTTGACGAAGGGTCGCCAACGAAAAAAGGAGCAAGAACAGGCTCGGAAAAGGTAGCGTAAATGGGAGTAGGAACGGGAATGGGAACGCGCCCGGGTACTGACCCGGACCTAACTTGGTAATTTAGGTAATGTAGGTTGGTACTTTTTATTCCATACATAGTTAGGGTTACACGTTACTAAAAAGCGTATACACGCAAACGAAGTTACGGGCGGGTCAGCTAGTATTATGATATTTTTATTAGTTTACTGCATGACTTCAGTCGGGCTAACATAATTTCACAAGGTAGTCAATAAAACTACACGGTGTTCGCCGGACTCGGCCGCGGTCGTCGGGTCCTGCTCCTCAGTTATTAATAAACCCGATGACACAACTCTGTTTGACTCACTGTTGCTTGTTTATTTGTAACCAATTCGTAACATGGAATATTACGAGCTAAGTTTGAAAGTAAAGGATCCACCTGCATCGAACTTTAGTAAACACCAAAAAAGCTGAAGGTCAAATCTCAGACTTCAAAAAATTGAGGAGGTTCTCAATTCGGTTGTATTTTCTTTTTGTTTGTAAACCATACCTCAGAAACTCCGTCGTTATTGAACCGATTTAGAAAATTCTTTTTTCGTTTTAAAGGGTAGGTATATTGCGTTTGGCCGTATTTAAATACACCTAAGAATAAATTTCTTTTAAATCCGTTTTTTTTTTAATTCAACTATTTATCTTTAAAAAGTGACTGATCGTTATTATTATATCCGAAAAACAAAGAAAAATAAGTGATTGCTGGGGCTTATAAGCTTTGGGCCATTGTCACTTTGGCCTGAAGTTTGAAAGCCTTATCTAGATTCAATTCAATTCAATATATTTATTGCAAGTAAGAGATTTACAAGAGTTTTTTTTTACATTTTCAAGCAAATGCACATTTTTACAAAGTCATTAAATTAATTTGGTACATAATCCCATGTATTCCTACACACTCATGTGCCGAGCTCCCAGGCTCTTTTGTCATCAAGATAACCAAGATTGACATCATATATTAAATTTGAACACTTTTCTTAAATTGATTCTCTGAGAGTTTAACAATTTTATCTGGTAATTTATTGAAGTACTTAACACATTGTCCTAAGAATGACTTATTTACTCTAGCTAATCTAGTTTTTGTACAAGCAATTTTATTTATATTTCTTGTATTGTACATATGCCCATCTCCAAGCCTTTGTCCATAATTTTTCCTAACATACATTATATTCATGTAAATGTACAAAGAAGGCATTGTTAATATTTAAAAAGTTAAGTAATTGTCTTAAAAAGTTATTTTAGAGAAACTCGTGGGCCAAGCTTGTAGATAGCCCTGACAGCTCTTTTTTGAAGTACAAATATGGATTTAGCCCCTGCAGCTTTTCCCCAGAGGAGTATGCCATATGACATTAGAGGTTAGAGACCTTGGTGGCGCAATAAGCAAGAGGATGCGGGTTCGATTCCCGCTGCAGGACAAATCTTTGCATGATCTACAAATATTTATTCCAGGTCTGGGTTTTGTGTTACCTATGCTTTGTTTACTTATATTTCCTGATAGTCTAGTCACAATAGTGAATATTAGTGTGAGGTGTAAGCGGTTTCAACCTCAATATTTGAAATCCAAGCCAACCTCGCCTATCCGTGATGCACCCTGCTGACTAACAAACCGGGCTCTGGCGGCCGGCTGAATGGCGTAGCTAACCTGCCCGTCGACGGGCAGCAGCGTCGGCAGTGAGAAAACCGGTTCACTGCGCCCCCAATCCACATACCCAGCGTGAGTATTATGAGCATATCCCTATTTATTAGGGAAAACCTATGTCCAGCTGTGGACTGATATAGGCCGGTGTGGTGATCGAGGCTATTACTATTATTGGGTGTTTTGCTATGTTCTTCGTCTTCGTATGAGTGAGTGGCCAACTCTAGTGTCTGAGTTTTGAAAGGTTTGAAAGCCTTCCGACATGTCTTAACGACTGAAATAGCCAGGACCGACAACTTACGTGCCTTCCGAAGCTCGGAAGCGCTCAAATCTAAATGTCATTAAACGGTCAGCCATCTGACTGGGCCGAGTTCTTGTTTAACCAAGATGATCTGCTAAGAACTACTAAGTAAGCGATGCTACGAGTTTAAATGATAAGTCTACCAAACGATTAGGAATGGTTAGAACCAACAGTAAACAAGTACTCTCCATTTTTTTAGATTAACTGTCGGACTGTCTGATCTATCTTTGATTCTCGAGAACTTCCCTAACCGGAGTCCCGTATGAAATGCCTTCAATAACTGTGACGTCACAGATTACCGATGTCGTAACGGTACGCGGATAAAAACTAACTTGAATCGCCTTCTAGGGTCTTCCTGGAGGCTCACGATCCTGACCTCGTTGGAACAGAGAAAATTATAGTAGAAAGATTAATTAAATGTGATTGGATTCACCGTTAAAACTTAGGTGAGAAAGTCTACTATTTTTTACTACTGAATACCTTTAGGAGGGAGTAATATGACTTCAAAGATAACTAACCTAAATCTCTTTAAAGCTTATTATAAAAATTCTGATTGTTTTGATCTAAAGCTTGGAATGAAACTGTCTCCAACTCCCTCAAAAACTATGTAATTGTGTCAAAGAAGTTAAAAAAATGTAAGCCACGCAGAGTTTTTACCAATATTATTCTTCACTGTTTTGTCGCGATACCGTGTACCTACAAAAATTTAAAAATTTATGATTTAATTAAAAATTTTGTATTTTATATTTTTGTACAATCCAATATTTTGCTCGTGAAAAGACTTCATTAAAATCAAAGGTATACCTACTTACTGAGGAAGGTTTAGATTCAAGACTAAGTAAGTACTTGTAGTAGGTACCTAATTACTTAGGTTGAGACAGGTAAAATAAAGTGCTTTGTTGCTTTAGCGTCACTAAGTACACATTGGTACACCAAATTGCTTTTCATGAAGCCAGGACTCTAAACAATGACCTCATAGTTATTTAGCTCTTTACAATACAGTCTCAACTAATCACTTTTCTCCGCAAAGTTCGTATCATCAGAAACATATCTAAGTACCGATTTAATTCACCAAAACTACACCATCAATGATTCCAGATTTGTCAATCGTCAGATAGGTATTATTATCTGTTAGATAATCTGCAAATAGAAAGCAAAATTTCATACTATTTTTAAATTTATTTCTGGATTATTATATGATGATTATTTATAACATCATGGAATTACTAGTTACTGTACTAACTGACGAGTTAACGTACAAGGGGAATGCACGCTTTGAACCAAAATCTGTGACAAATGAATTCTTCTTATTAGGGTTTGTGACTCGCTTCCTCTTCAGTGTTACCTAAACGAGACCTAACATTATATTAGAGCATTTTTAGGGAAAATTCCCAGACACATATTTTTGTTCAGAGCGCGCACTTCCAAGATAAAAAACAGTATCCTTCGTTTAAGTACTCTACATTGCTCAATTTATTCAAAGCTCAATCTAAAGACCGATAAATTTTCCAACAAAATCTCTGAATTTTGAGTAAAGGTTCTCCAATATTTGAGAAGCATACCTAAATAAACAGGGCTCGGAACAAGGTACTGTCATCTGTACCAATTAGGCTATCAAAATCTAACGTGGGCCGTGAAACGACCCTGCCTAATACAGAGCCGGATCTTTGATCAGCTGTTTAACCTGTTTGTTAGGGAGTTAAAATGCCTATCTAGATATTTGTTTGTTTTACTAGCCTAAAATTTATATGCGAAATATTTTTAGGGACCAATCAGAAAATTCCCAAATAGGGGGGACTAAAGATAAAGGGGACTATACCTACCGAAATCAGCCAGTACCTAAGATTCTACCAAAATTAGCCACTTGCCACACCCTATCATCATCTCTCATCATCATCAGTTTATAAAAGTCCACTGCTGGACGTAGGCCTACCCCGAGATAGGTAAGTAGGTTTTGAAGTCGGTTTTAAGTTTTTTGTAAAAAAAAAAAATATATCTTGTTTGACATAGATGCCTTCCTTATTGAAAACCTTGCATTTTTATTTTTATTCTTGTCCTTCTTTTACCACCAGTGACTTCACAAATCCGTGAAAAATCCTTTGCGATTTCAATGCCTTTGAAATTCTAATACTTTTCTACCTTCTTTGAATTTTTATTATGTGAATTCTGGAGCATGAACCCTGGCTATTATTGATCTGTTTATTACTCTGTTAATCTGTTTATATTTATTGGGCTTTTTATGGTTTCTCTTGTTCTTTCTCATTTTAGCAAAGTCGTTTTTAAGCCATGTTGGAGGCCTTCAGGCGGCCTAAAAATTCCGACAACACACCTGGCCAGTAGCTGATACGAAAAGATCTGGAAAAAATGATAATATACCTACTTATTACTAAACAATACCTATATAACTATATTGACTTGAAATATTCTGACTAGAGTTGAAAGCTTGGTGCTCATATTGGGAAAAGAGCGTGGATTGCATCTCGGACATTCTGTGTAAAAAAAAATACTAGTTGAATAATGTCAAGATAATAGAGACCTACTCTATCTAGTTAAATAAGGAAAACAAACTTGTGAAAATTATTCATTTCGATAAGTTTTTTCAATGAATTAATTAGTAAGACATTACTAATAAATGTTACGTCGAATTATGAAGTCATTAGGTTTGTTATTGAAGGCCTAATAATGATCTCATTGTATCAGCTCTACTTTTGACCGAGGTATCTATTATGACAACGTTGTTACGCACTTTAGGTACTTTTGGGACCTCCATCTAATAAATAATAAATAAATAAATAATGATAACCTACCACATGATGTAGTTAAACTTCTGTATTTGACAAATTTCCTTTGGCATGGTGGTTTCGAGAACGAATGCATACAGCTTAATAAAATCGCAAAGAAATGTCGGACATTTTTTCACACAGTTTTTTTTAGCATTTTTTAATAAGCAGAGCATAAGTTATGGGTATTATATGACTGATATAGGTCCTACTTTTTTTGTAAATACATATTATACATAGATACACCCAGACCCGTAGATATATTCATATGCAGATCATATAAAAAAAATAATCTCACCTTGGGAATCGAATCGTAACCTTTCGCCTGCTGCAAATTGGACCCGCTGCGAGACAAATGAGTATTATGGTTCTTTGTTAACTTTAGAATCTTGAAATTTACCTATTGACAATTTGATCTGCTAACCAAACGAACTATTAAGAGAAACGAAAGGAATCTCTTCATTATTTCTGATCGTATTCCTTTGCAACTAGACGCGTTTGAAACAGATACCTACATAGGTATTTAAAGTACAAATAATTGCCTATTTTAATAGGCATTGCATTGTAAGTAGGCTGGTAATATACATTGAGTACGGTAATAAACTTATGGAGTCAATTCTGGGCGATGCGTAGGCGCAACCTGTTGAACTGAACCCAATGATGTCATTCTGCGGCCTGTTGCATTTTGTTTTGTTTCTTCTTTTTTGTTTGTGTTTTGTTTTTATCTACTTCAAAGTTAACTCAATAGAAATTCTAGGTTTTTACATTCATATGTCTTACGATAAGATAACATTTCCAAAGCTCAAAGCTCAACTGGGCATCAAGGAGGATGCCCCTCGCCGATTTGCACTGGCGTTTACTGCAATCACACATTAGGTATTTGATTGCAGTAGGTAAATTATTCTATTTTGGTAATTCTAATACTTAGTTCTCATTATCATCATAGGTATGTACTTTCGTAGGATTATACCCTAGACTGTTTCTTGTGTGGTAAAGAATTTACAGCAAAAACGCGTTCATTTTTTGTGCTGCTATTTCTAAATAACAGTATTATCTATGGTCTAAATAGCTTCCGCCCGCGGCTTCGCTCATGTGGTATCCGGATAAAAAGTAAATAAAAATATGTTAATCTATGTCACAAACTATGATATTCCAAGATTCATCAAAATCCGTTCAGTACCTAGTTTTTGCGTAAAAGAGTAACAAACATCCCTCCATTCTCATACACTTTATCATTTATAATAATCAGTAGAATAAACCTCATAATAAACCACATTCTGTTTTATGTTCAAAATCCTCAATTGCTTCAGACTTTGGTAGAGTCATTATAATATTTTATTTCGTAACGATGACTATGATTTAGTTAGACAAAATTGTTTCACAGATGTTCTAGCACTTTAACGACAACATTTAATAAAAAGAACATGTTAATAATTTTAACAGTGTGTTGTTTCCATTATAATTATGTTGTATGTTATTAATTACATTCACAGAATTACACTAATTAGTTTTCAAGATTAAAGTCATGAACAATAATCCAATATAGCAATTAAAATTTGTTTAATCCTACTTGAAATATTATAAATGTGAAAGTTTGAGACTATGGATGTATTAATGGATGAATGAATGAATATTTGTTACTCTTTCACGCAAATACTTCTGAACGGATTGTAATGAAAGTTAGAATATACATAGTTTGTGACCTGGATTAACACATATTCTACTTTTTATCCCGGTACCACGCGAGCGAAGCCGCGGGCGGAAGCTAGTATTTCATGAATACATATTTCTACCAACACTATACTTATTCTCACAGTCACAGGGCTCTACTCATAATGGCTTCGCCAGAATACCAGCTTCCGCTGCTATGACCGCTTTTCTAAGACCTTTTTAATAAAATAATTTTGTTAAATAAAAGCTTAGAAAGTAGGTAGGTAACTAGTTTTTTGCATTACTTGGAAACCATAATCATAGAGATGAAGTCACCTAACTTTCTTGAGTATGCATGTCGTAAGTAATTCTGATTTTGGTCGGCTGGAATTTGTGCTATAGCAGTGTGGCTTGGCTCCAAGCATTGTGTATTTATGTTGGTCACTACGAGATGAGCATGCATTGTGCAAGTCCAGTATTATACGCCAAATATGGTCGGCCATATGTCCCTTGACCCTAAAGAGACATCCCTGGGATTATAAAGCTACTATTCTGGGCTTGAAAAATGTGATATGAAGATAATTTTATCATCATCATCAGCCAATAGCAATCCACTGCTGGATAAAGGCCTCCTCTAATGAGCGCCATTGCGCCCTGTCCTGAAGTTAATTTAGCATGCTAGAAAAACCTATATAAGTACCTCAGACTACATTAAAAAGTTCTTTTATATCTCTCATGTTCGGTAAGTAGGTTCTTATTACCTCCAAATGGGCCTTGACTAATTAGCGCTCTTGGGTAATAATGTAGCTAGAAAAGCCGTAGGGGGGTAAGTAATTTAAAAAAAACACTTCTTTCTTTCAAAAAGTTGCATACATCTATATCTAACCATCATACTGGCAATAGACATCATGCATTCAGCCCAATGACCAAAAAGGTCGCTTTGCTATTCAGCCTTGTCTTCGTGTGAGTATAATAGTCATCAATTTTAAATATCGAAAGGCGAAGCACAATTTCGTTCTAAAAAAATTTCTTTACTTGATTCTTTTTAATGAGAAAAGGCGGGAATAGAAAACTTTTACTTAAATATTGTTTGTTTTTGGGATTTTTTTATAATTACGTGCTAATTAGGTAAAAACATGAGTTCTTCAAGTGATGAAGATATAAGCTGCACTCTCGATTCAATGAAAATGGAAGCTGAAGCAGCAATTAACAATATTTTGCCTGAAACTTCTAAAGAGAGATATTTGAAAACTTACGACGAGTTCATAAAGAGGCGAACAGAAAAACGAGTAAAGTCTTTATCTGAGACTGTATTCTTAACATACTTTAGTGAGCTATCAAAAAAGCTGCAGCCATCTAGTTTGTGGTGCATTTATTCAATGTTAAAATGTTTTATTCTTGTAATGCCGGTTTTTTCTACTTACCTCACAATCGAGATGTAAAGCAGAATAGTTAGCTCGGGTGTAAGCACCAATTGCACCCTCGAACTATAGGCGCCCTCGCTGCGCTCGTGCGCATAAATATCTCGGGCTGCAATTGATGCCTTACAGCCCTTGGCTACTAATCTACTATGAATGTAGTCTGAGGTAAGTAGGTAAGGCACTCGTGGCTTAAAACGCGCGGGGTTATGGGAACGCGGTGCAGTCGGAACAATTCGTAGGTTGGTACCCAAATATTTTCTTAGGGTGCTCCGATTTTCGATTTAATTTCAGGGATCACCATTTTGGAACTGTAGGTACATTATGTATTATGTATGTACAATCTGTAACTTTCATTATCTTTTTTATTATTTTTTATTATCTAGGTAGGTACCTATGTATCTATCCTTATTTAAATCAAGTGTTTCTTGTGGTTTCTGTGCTTCTTAGTTACGAAAGCCTATCACAACCACCAGCCTATATCATTCCACTGTTGGACATAAGACTCCCCTCCACTTCACTTCTTTAATAATTGGCTTCTGGAATAGTTTCCACAATTCCGTCAGTATCAAGTATAATGTTCATAATAATATGAGGCAACGTAGTATGGTTTATAAGTCCAGTCGTCGAGTCTTCAGTCAGGTCCTGTTTTCTGCTATAGCCATGGCGAATATAACAAAAAACGATCGGCGCACAATTTTCTTCATCAGAGAATTCCCGTTCAAAATTATTTTATTCCATTTCACTAACACTTGTGTCTTATAAGTAACATATAACGGTTATAATACCATGACTAATAAACGACATACATTAGAAAAAAACTAGAAAATAAAATTTAATAAAAATGACAACCGTCGTTCAAGATGAAAAAAATGGTGTCTATGACTCCCCTAACAAGAAAGGGGGTAATGACATGCCCATAATCCTCACGCAAGGTATGCGGGTTGGGGATCGCACAGCCGACGCTGCTGCCCAAAGGCGATCAGGGAATTTAGCTTTGCTGGAGTTAGGCTGGGCTATGCTGGGAAAGAAAACCTAGTTAGATATATATACTTACGAATACGAAGCGACAATTATGTGTCCCCGAGTAAGCTGAGCTAGCATTTGACAACTAGGTAGGCACTTGAATAGCAAACTGGGAACTAACCGTGCCTAATGGATTATCTACAGGATGATTTGATAAACGTAGATAGGTACCCACCTATCTAACTTACCATTGAGCTAGCTGTATATTGTTTAAAACTATATCGGGCAGCAAATAGATGTACATATCTATTTAGAAACAAGTAGGTAATCTTTCTTTCAATTCTCCTCGATTTAAAGTAGGTGGTATGTATATAAAACAGTGGTTAAGTATCTTTTCGAATTAAAAAAAATAGGTACGGAACATCTCACTCACGGTCTACATATCCCAAACTAGACAGAGCCTGTACCTACTATAGATACCAGAGACTAATAAACATACATAGATGCAAAAACAACCACGCACAGAACAAGCATCCATGTTCACCACACAAATGTTTGTCCTGAGCGGGAATCAAACCCGCGACCAGCAGCTTAGAAGGCAGAGCTTCTACCATCTGAGCTATGAGGCAAATTTTATTTCTCTTTTTTTAAGAATTTCTAATGAGCCTGGCCAACCCCATCTTAGGCTTCAGTAGTTCTCAATTCTCCTCATCCTTAGTTATTAGAAGTTAACTCAAATGACTCAAACACTGATCTATTTTCAGTTTTTAAATTAAAATCTGTCAACATTCATATTCAAGTCATGATCACATATTTGATAGTTTCATTGTAGACTAAGTAGGAATCTACATACGGGTCATCACAAAAATCATGCCTAAGTTTACTTGCAGTCACAGAACGAACTCATCAGATGAACCATGCATTTTCTGAAAACTCTTGAAATAGATCGTCCATCTCTAAAGATAGTCGCACTCATTTACGTGGTCATTAGCACGGGAACACCGGATGATTAACGATGGCGGATGAGAACTCACTTTAATGAGAATCACAAACATATCTACAGTCTTCCCTAAGAGCAGGGAGCCAGGGTACCAAGGGAAGGGAGCGATATATCCGAATATGGATGATAACGCCATTTTGAAAATCTATTGGTTTATTAAGCAAAGATTATATTAAAGAAACATATCTACAGGAGTCTGTCTACAACCAAGTGAAGGGAGCAAATATGGCCGTGTCAAAATAAAAACCACTGAAAACAAAAGAATGAAATATCACACCATTAAAATCTATTGGTTTATAAACATCGAGATAATGAAAATAGAACACTATAGACTGACAGTCTTCAAGTGAAATTTATCAAAAATCGTCCAAGCGTGTTTGACATAAATAAACTTCAAAATTCCAAATTTGCACTAATTTAGACCCTAAGTCGCTTGAAAAGTGTTCAAAGTCCGCGCAATTGACAGCGTGCGCAGAGTTTTGGCGCAGACACTTTTTCCACGTTTTCCACTCTAGAATATGAATATCTTGATGTTTATAAAGCAAGGATTATCCGAAAAACAAGAGAGAGACTAGCGAAAAATATTGAGTAGCATTTTGACAAAGCGTTCATTCAAAACAACGCTTTGTCATTTTGCCAAAAAAAATTACGTTACTCTTACGATACGTTTTCAATATTCGTGAGGGTCCTGCTGAAACTTGGATCCTCTAGGCTTAAATATTGAAAACAAACAACAGCTTTAGATTATTTGCAGACAAGACTGTTGAAAACTAACCACTAGGTACATAAATGAGACCACATGATACCAACTTTCTTTATTCTGTGACTGTACCTACCAACAATTTTGGTTACCTGGGTTAGGGGATCCTAAAAACATCGCTACCCCGAATTCGCTTTGAATTGAACCGGAAACTACCTGCCGCCACCGGAACTCTGTCAATGTTAGGTTCCGGCTGTGAGGAAACGATCAAGTGATTCGGAACAATTCTGAAACTCGTTTTACCTAGAGCGCTAGAGCTTAAAGTTTCCGAATGGATCATCGAATGTGAAACTACTTAGTTCTTATGCATCGAGATAGTAGGTATACTCTAACTAGAGCCACAAAAGTGGCAAAAAATGTCCGCACCAAACCGGACGATTATTGACAGTTTTCACTTGGAGACTGTCACTCTATAAAGAATCTCTATATTGATAAGGTAGAGAAATCTACCACACTTTTTACACCTATTATAGTCACAATCATAACGTATCTATGTCCCTCTGGAATTGGATTCAAGTAGCGAAGTAGTCGAATCATTAAGCTGGGTACGGATGGCGCGTACATTGGTACGCGTGTCCGGGAAAGTCATGTCTGTACTTGCAGCTACGCGTACACTTTGCGGAAAACGTGCCGCGCGAGCCGTGGTTAGTCGATTTCGGCATTTCGCATAGCGCTATGGATCGATTGACATCGCGTTCAGGTTCGCGGCGGTCCAAATTAACTGTACGCGTAGCCAATATTTACGCGTGGACTACGTACTGACTACGCGTACACAGGACCGCGGTATCCGTACCCAGCTTGACCTGAATCTTACTTCAGACGGACATTGCTATCACATACCTTGGTCCATGATGAGGGCGTTCACCGCCACCATCGTTGCCAGTAGTGCTGTGGCACGTAGAGCAATGGCTGAAGCAGCCATTTCTGCAACACCAAACATGTAGGTTCTTAAGCCTTTCAAGTAAAGGAAGTTAACACTCACAAAGTCTGCGTATTTACAGAGTACACTCCTTAGGTGGACACTCCAACTGATTATTTATAATCGTCTTACGTTGGCTTTGCATTGTATCCTGATTGCTATAATCAGTGGGCACTCCCTACCCTGTTTAAGTGAATTGGTATAATATGAGTAGACTACGTAACGAGGAAAGCTAATCAATCTAGAACTATTCAAACGTCTGTCTTTATTCGCATGTACGCCAAATACTCCAACATTTGGAACATATCGCGCTCAGAATCCCCAGTAATATGGAAAGGATAATCGTAACAGGCAAATAGAAGGCAAAAGACCGAGAGGGAGGAGCTCGAAACACTGGTCTGACCAGGTGTTGGAACAGCTAGAAGCTCCAGTTAAAGTCGCACTCATTAAGCCTAAGACCGTGGCAGATGGAGGAAAACCATTAATAGTGTCCTTGCACGGAATCACGATCCTCAACTATTGGGAAACGACTGAGGAGGAGGAGGAAGAGGAAACTTAACATCTTGAAAAAGGCAGGCGGGAGATGGAGGAAAATCGTTGAGGAGGCCAAGATCCACAATGGGTTGTAGTTTAGCACCGCAGGAAGTAAGTTAGTAGGTAGGTAGACCTAGACTTCGGTAAGTTTTTAGGGGATGTTGATGAATCAAAATTGGGGGTCAAAATTTAAAGGTCTTGCTTTTTTTTTATATACTACTAAGTTAGCAAACAGGCATACGGTCTTCCTGATGGTAAGTGGTTCCCGTAGCCTATGGACGCCTGTAACATCAAGAGGTATCACATGCGCGTTGCTAACCCTTTTAAAAATTTTAAAACGCCCTTTTTGAAACGCTGCATATTGTAGTCTCTGGGGAAAACATCGGCAGGGAGACCATTCCACAGCTTGATTGTTGGCGGGAGGAAATTCCTCTGGAACCTCACAGTGCGAGAAGATAAAGGTGCTTACCCATCTACCCCTAAAATACTGGGATTATAGGTACTTTATATCAAGTGAAACTACCTAATCAATAAAACACCCAACAGGCACAATTTCTGCACAAGTAGGTACTGTTACCTGACTAGGCACGACACAAGATGCAAAATAATTTATTTGCATAAATAAGTATAGGTAATAATAGGTCTTAGGACTATTTAGAAGAGTTAAAGGACTTATTTACCCTTTCACATTGCATTGAAATTACCGGATTAACGCCGGCGCCGTCATGCCTCCAATTGGTGGAAGCAGGGCGTTGGATCGTAGGTAGGGCATGTTCTAAACATGCGTAAGAAGCAATACTTTGTCATAAGAAATGGTTACCACTTAACATCACGTGGGCCATGTGCTAGTTCCATCTTCAGTATCATAAAAAATACCTAGGTAGGTACTTATGAAAGTACTAGCTAAACTCCACACACCTGTGTGTGTTCTGGTCTGGACAAGAAACAAAGAATTCGCTGGCCATCGTCAGATACTTGTTTGTCCATATAAGCTTAATTTAAAAAAAGTAATATTGGTAGGTAGGTTGGTAACTTATCGCAAAACTTATCATACTTAGCTGGTTCGTAGACAAATAACCCAAATTGTAGAGATATGACCTATAACATAATTAGTTGACTGATAATAATCATTGAAATTATAGGTTGCATTATATTCATGTTCTACTAACGTAGACTTTTAAATCTTGGAAAAGAACCCACAATATGACGGCCTCACCCCATGGTCCAGTGGGCGAAGGCCCGCCTGAGACAAAGAAGGTTGCATGTTCGATTCCAGCCGCGAGACAAATGTATGTGAATATTCGTCTCGGGTCTGGGTGTTTTTTTATGTATAGTATGTAGGTATGTATTTACAAAAAAAATTATATATGTAGTTTAGGAGTCATGTGGTTCCCATAATACAAGCTCCGCTTAGTTACCAACACATGATGCTGTATTATTTATTTATTTATTGGGTTAGTAGAGTGTAGGCGTTTGAGTGTTCTGTATTTTCTTGTTCTAATATACCTACATTTAATATAGGTTCTTGAAGGATCTCAATTTTCCTTAAATTTCAAGTCCAAGTTACTTAATTACTTACCTGCCGCTACCTACTTTAAATTCGAAACACCTATCTCTAATATTATTACTATAAACAACTTTTTAAATGCACATAATAAAAATAATCTCATCACAAAAACCAAAATAATAAATTTCTTACTTTTCTGTCACTCGATTTTGCCGCGCAAACTTTTTTTTTTTCACGCGTGTTAGGCAGAAGCGCGTGCGCGTACTGCCTGCGCGCTTTTCGACTGGCGCAGCTGGCTCATGGATAATGGTACCGAGTGTGAGTGGTAGTGGTAGTAAATGAATGAACCCAACGGGCAAGCTGCAGTCTTGTAAGCCATTGCAGGCTGGCTGTATAAAAATAATATGTTACCCATTTATTATACTCACCTAAATATGGCTTTTAGAACTCTATCCACCTAAACGTAAAAGTACCTATTAATTTCTTGTGTATGTACTTATAGGTAGCGGTAAGCAAGTAGATATCCTACAAATTTTATGAATTGTAGTGTACTCTACAATAATTGTTACTTTGCTAAAATAAGAAACTATGTATTTCAACTTTACTTTTTAACACGTTGACTGTGGGCCTAGGACATGACTACGCGCCATGCTCTACGAGCAGCAGCACCGGCCGCCTAGAGCAAGTGTTTTCAGCAATCAAAGCGTAAAAAAAAGTAGGAAGTATTTTACCTACAACAAAAAAAAACTTGATTTAGATATAACAATGGAATGACTAAAGTTGTCTCCTGTGTGTGATCGCATGTTCGGTTATTATAGTCCCCTCGATCGGACTACTCGTGAATTTTTTTCCTAGTCAAGACCCGCCTTGGAAACATTATGTTAAGCATTCCAGCAAGACCTAGGTATTCTTATAGCTTGTAATCACAGACTTCATTCAACGTAAGAAAGATCAAAATCATAATTGACAGGCAAAAAAAAAATACCACAGTCGGGTAAAACATGCCATGCCATAGACAATTAATTTAAATTTTTATGTTTGTACTGGTAACCACGGAGTTTTCAATAAAAAGCCCAAAGGGGGATTGTTTCTCATTTCCTCTTATGTGTAACATTAAAGAGAAAATGAGTCACAACCCCTTTGGTAGAATATTACTCTTTTGTGTATCACTAAAGAAGAAACGAGACACAGCCCCTTTAAGAAAATACAGTATGCACAGTTTTTTGTACAAAGAACGCACTCCCACAATAAAAACTCCTTGCTATATCTGACTTTTAAATGTTGCGACCAAATACTAATTTGCCATTATTGTTGCAAAATAAATGACACTGGTTTTTTTTTGTTTGATCTAGAAAATATTATGCATAAAGGTTTTTCGATAAGCATCGTAAGATAATGCTTATCATCCTCCTCTATAATGCCTCCTAGGAAGATTTTTTTTTTTTTAATTGAGACAAATATTATTAATAGTTTTAATTGTTAGGTACTTTTCAATGAGGGCTTTACACAAGATCCCATCAAAACATTTATGTAAAATGATAGCCAAGTTCAATATTATGTATGATATATGCCTTGGTTGTTGACCTTAACAACAAAAGAAGTGAGATCTAAATGAGTGCCAAGTTCAAAAGTCAGTCCTGAAATTTATTTATAACAACATAAAATATTTTATAACAACTTAAAATATAATTTCTTCTTATACGTATTAAAATAAGTGTAATAACAATATATGACTATGACTTTCAAAGCATAAATCGCGATCTTATAGGTCAGGTTATATCGAGATACAACCGGACAGACCAGATGTTTTTTGGACGTTCTTATCAAAAAATGATAAAGATTTACTAGTTTCTGATTTATTCCCTTTTATTTACCTAACTACCCATCTGAATGCCAAATTTTAACTTTACAGAACTGGGTTAGAATTTTGATATATGGGTCAGAATTTTTGAGACGTTAATATTTAAAAATCATATAAAATTACTAGTTTCTGATTTATTCTTTTGTATTCGCCCAACTACCGGATGCCAAATTTTAACTTTCTAGTTCATCTGGAAGTGGGAAATCATTCTATTAGGTCAATTAGTGATAAAAATATTGATTTTTGGACGTTCATATCTAAATAACCGTTTGAGGTGTGTTTATGAAATTTGAAGCACACAATATGTATCTCATGCCAAATTTTACATGTTTATGTGAAAAAGTTTTTGAGTTATCAGGGGGTTAAAACTGGCTCCAAATGGTTCGTGTAATATAACACACGGTGCTGCTCGCCAGTTATGGTAGTTTGAACTTGGCTTCTACATAGATAGGCTGCCTGACATAGGCTACCCCAGATGAGCGCCATTGCGCCCTGTTCTCAGGTCAACGCATTTTACATTACAAAAAAAATACATTTGATATACATAGCAGCCATCGCTATCCACATTGCAAGTTTTTTGTGTGCAATCCTAAGCGAAAGCGAAATCGCTTCTCGCTCAGTCAAGTTTTAAGCTATTGCATAGCTTCTATCGAGGGCCTTGAGCGCGGGGACCGAATCCAGAAATTCCGTAACGAAAAAAAACCTCACGCTCCCCACTCCGACGGGCACGGAGGTGTGGCTTGAAGGCCGTGCATTGTCTAACGTCGTTTCTTTTCGGCAGTCTTCGACACGGTGTTTGTGTGCGTGCAACTAGACGTATTGTACGACTCTACGAAGCTCGTTTATTTAATAAAAGAAAAAAAATTGTTTTCTTATCGGTCACCACGCTCAAAAAGTGTAACTTGAATTAATATCAAAGAAAAAGAAATACTGCATAAATAAAATAAATAAATAATTATAATTGCATAAGTTGATACAAAATGCTATGCAATAGCTTTACCGCGGCAGTCCCCGAGTGCCACACGTCTTTTTTCACAAAGTATTTATTTTTAGTGTCTTAATTAACGTTCCTCTTCGTACTTATAAGTTAGAGGACAACTCTGGAGTTGGAGTTTTTAGGCTATCAGAATTCCTGTATTTATCCTTACGAATAAAAGCCAACATGGGAAACTTGGAAATTGGAGCTGGCAGTACTAACTAGAAAAGTTGTCAGTCAGATTCAGTTTGTCTATGGCCAATGTTTCTGATTTGTCGTAAATCCGTAGTAAATGTCATAGCACTTTTTTGAGTTCGCTAAAACGTGATGGCAGAAAATAGAGAGGAAATTCTAGCAAATTTCCAGGTAAATAATCAAGCACTTTTATTTTTTTATCTAGAAATTTGTCCAAAAGAAACCCAATGTCATTGTGATGAGGTTATGTCGTAAACAACAACAGTGACTTCAATTCTTCGCCTATTCTTTGTACTTTGCTCTAAACATGAAAAGTAATTATTTTTCTATTAATCCTTTGTCTTGGCTTTCTACAATATTCATTTGGTCATCCATAGTTCACGTTTAGCACAACTGATATCTCTTTGAAAAGTTTTGTATCATTTCTTTGTGCCCAGTCATAGGGAAGTAAAAACTACAAGGTAAACATCTCTAGTTGTTCTATTGCGTTTTAAAAGTTTACACAACAACATGTTAAAGCCATAGTACTGTCTAGGAATTCTTTTGTTAGAGGAATCCCTTCTGCAGCATGACTTTGATTATTTTTCAGGGTATAACAGCTGTTGAAGATGTAGCAGAAGCAATATACCACCTGGAAGAAGCTAACTGGGACTTACTGGTAAATTCTTCATTAGTTTTCTTATATGAAATTATTCACAATGCTATGACTATGATGTGTGGCCTCCGAAAAAATATATAAAGGCAAATGTTTGTCCCTTCATGCCATACCTACTAAACAGAATGAGCCGAAATTGTGCACATAGTGTATCTAGACCTGGAATAACATATAGCCTACTTTTTATCCAGGTACCACACGAGCGAAGCTGAAGGCTGAAGCTAGTTTATAATATTAGTTTGAGTAGTGTCATGTTTAATGGGGTGTAAGAGGTTCCAACGCCACCTTCGGAACTCAAGTCAACCTCACCTGCCTGTGGTGCACCCTGCTCACTAACAAACGGGGTTCTAGTGGCCAGCTGATTATGGCGTAGCATAGCCTTACACCGGCAAGGCTAAATATCCTGCCTGCAGACGGGCAACAACATCAGCAGTGCGAAAAGCTGTGCCATGCGATCCCCAACCTGCATGCCCAGTGTGGGGATTATGGGTATGATCCACCTTATAATGGGAGGCCTATGTCCAGCAGAGGACTGATATAAGCTGTTATTGTTGTATTGCTGATTTTTAATTGTAATTTTAACAGGCAGCAATAAACAGAGTCATGCCACAGGATGGCAGTCACACAGCTCAAATGGCAAATGATGATATGAACGATGTTGAGATGATTGATGAAGACATATCTGTGATAACTCCAAAAACACATCCACCAGGTAAGCTGATTTATTTGGCTAGTTATGAGTGCTTTTAGTGTTTTGTTTCCAATAAAACACACCTAATATTTTAAGAAATCTGTCATTGCATTTACCGATCAACGAGTCACAAAGAAAAAAAAAACTTTTTTCTATTTAACTTATGATCTGCTGGGAAAAGTCTCCCCCATTGATTTCCAAATTTCACTGTCCCGAGCTACCTCCAACCACACTCTTTTAAAGGTAACAAGCTCATCCTGCCAATGCATCCTTGGTCGCTAAAATATAAAATAACTTTTAAATAACAGCCAAAACCTTGTGAAATCTATGATTGATGCAGAAAAAACTACACCATTTAAAATTTATGATCGCTGTTATTAGTGTTTTCTTTCTAGTACACTATTGTGTTATAAAAAGTAAATCCTTTATTGGCCTTATATAGCCTTTCTTAGAGAAAGGCTATATAAGATTTGTTTTATATGTTTAAGAGCTGTGGATTTTGTTTGAACAAATAAAATAAAAATAAATAAAAGCTGTTCATGCATTTAACAATTGGAAAAACAAATAAAAAAAATCACACAAAATACCAAGATTTTCAACGTTACATTATTGAACTGCTTTTATTTTTTTCCGAAGTATGTAAGCGCCTGGATCTAAATGCCATTAAAATATCTGAGAAATTAAACTTTAAACAAAATAAGGCCGGTCATTTGTTTAATGGCGCCATTGTCCAAATCGATCCTAATCTAAAAGTATAAAATAAATACCCAGCCAAAATTCTCCGGCTTTAATAAAAAATACTATTAATTGCACATTCTAACCTGCAATGAAAACTATCAATTAAGACATAGATCATTTCTAGACACGACATTTTATATTCATGTCACAGGTTGTATGAAACTGTCGGTCAGTTTTATAACTACTAAATTTTAGGGAAAACTCATGTTTTACCAAAAATAAAAAGGTGCACAAAACAGTTTCTCTGTATTGGCTTTGTTTTCGGATTTACCTGTACTGTCTCAGTTAAAATGAACTGTATAATTTAACAGCATCGGAGCGCGATTCAGCTGGTTTAAGTTACATACATACATAAATTCCCACCTATTTCCAAGACGTATAAGTGACCACAGATCTCCAGTTGCTACGATCCTGGCAAACCTCTTATGCTTCTTTCACTCCGTTCATATGTTTAATGAATTGAGTTTACTTGGTGGTATGTTGGGAGGCACAGTGCAGTGATAGACCTTCTTTGTAGTACGTCTTCATTCGTTGGTGGTTGGGTGAGGAGTCCATACAGACACATGCAATCCATACCTAAGCTGTATAAGTGTGGATAAGTGCTGAGTTCGCGTCTTACACCACATATGTTTAATTTATCTAAATGTTTAATCTATAATCTTCACTCTAACAACTGCAACTCTGTTGCAAACAGAAATGATTGACACCGATCCTGTTTTAACAAACTGACAGTTTGTCAGTTGAAGTTCATTGAATTCGATTGTGAAATAACAGATAAAGGTTTATGTATTTAAGGCCAGCGGGGTGATCGGCTAACTCTGTTGCAAACAGAAATTATTGATACCAATCCTGTTTTTACAAACTTTCACATAAATTCTATAAACATCAATTGACAAACAGTCATAGTTTGTTAAAACAGGATCGGTGTCAATTATTTTTGTTTGCAACAGAGTTAGCCGATCACCCCGCTGATCACACCAAATGGTATCTCAATGAAATAGGGCCCTAAGTTTTATGATATTTTGACGGCCTCTGTGGCGCAGTGGGCGAAGGTCCGCCTGAGACGCAGAAGGTTGCGGGTTCGATTCCTGCCGTGGGACAAATGTTTGCATGTTCTGCAGATATTTGTCTCGGGTCTGGGTGTTTCTATGTATGATATGTATGTATTTACAAAAAAAAATTATATGTGTAGTATATCAATCATGTGGTTCCCATAATACAAGCTCTGCTTAGTTTGGGGCTACATGATGCTGTGTGATTACGTCCCGCATTATTATTTATTTATATTCCAAAAATGGAATGGATCCTAGAGTATGGTTTTCAAGTGTGGAGCCCCTACTTTCACAAGGATATAAATATATTTGAAAGTGTCCAAAAAAAAGCCACCAAAATACCTCAGGCTTTACGTCGTTTGACCTATGAAGAAAGATTAAATGCCCTAAACCTCACTACTCTTGAAGAAAGACGTGTCCGTGGTGATCTTATCGAAACCTATAAAGTCCTTGGTGATCATTACAACTTGCCTGACATTCAGGATATCTTCTGCAAGAAAGAATCCCTAAGACCATCTCGTTGCTCATCACTTCCTTTGTAACCGAGTGGTCCATAATTGGAACTTGCTACCTGAAGATGTTGTATCGGCTACATCAGTAAACAACTTCAAAAGTAAGCTCGACATCTGGCTACGACTAAATAAATCAGTGATAAAAAAGTGACAGAAACAATGACTTAATTTTGTTTTTTTAATACTGCCTGAAATGGACACATCAGCGTCAAGCTGCTCGTCCATAACTAAATAATAATAATAATAAATTTCGACTCAGGCGGGATTTGAGCACGCGTTCTTCCTATCAATACCGGAACGTATAGCCAACTGCGCTACTGAGTCAAATCTATGGGCCCTAAGGATCTGATTTGGTTACAACGGCAGCCTTTATCAGTCCTCTGCCGGACATTGGCCTTCCCTAATAAGAAGGGGGATATGCCCATAATCCCCAGGCTGGGTATGCGGGCTGATCGCAGGGCACAGCTTCTCGCCCCGCCGAAGCCTGCGCGTTGGCTAGTTAGCAGGGTGTACCACGGGCAGGTAAGGATGGTTGGATTGAGTTTCGAAGATGGAGGTTGGAACCTCCTCCATGGGGTCCACACCTCATTTAATAAACCTCATTTTATTTAATGGGTAAACATTTTATGGCGAAGGGTTCGTAGTCTGATTTTGTTTGAAAACAAACCTGTTCTATGATTGTGTTTGTACTGTGTTTTTATTGCACAACAATTCGTTGTTATGCAATCAATGACCAGCAGAAAATCATGTGCTTATCCAATGTGTTTAATTAAAGCATTCAATTTTAAATAGAAATTCTGCTTTGAGCACTCGCGAATTTCACCGCACTGATAAATAAAATGATTTAAATAATAATGTTGGATATGCTCACACAACATCATGGTCACAAGGCATAACTTGATAGTCATGCGGTTCCTTAACAAGCTCGGCCAGGTAGGTACTTATTTTAAAACTATAGTGCTTTTTTAGATAGATAGATTTAATACTGAATGTATTAAATTAAAGAAAGAAACTAAGTTTATACAGTTTGCACCAAAACACATAGTATGTTAAATTTAAACTAGTCATACACAACAATATGAATACAAATGTATTTTTACAGATAGAGAACAAAGTAATCAAGCGTCCACATCAGCATCATCTCCTAGGAATAATTCAACAGATTTAGTTGAGCTGATAGTACATTGTAATAATAAGATACATGAAATCAAAATGTCCGGAATGGCTACAGTCAGTAAGTATAATTTTATTTTTTAACCACCAACTATGAAAGTAATCTGACAGTTTTATTGCTTAGTCCAAGAACTCATGGTCATTGTCCAAGCACATGGCCCAACTGATGTTAAGTGGTAAACATTACCTATCACAAAGCATTGCATTGTAGATCACGTTTTTTGGTAACATGCTCTACTATGCAACGCCCTGCGTCCATCAACTTGAGGCATGAAGATAATACTAAGCCTCTTGTGCCTGTAATTTCACCGGCACCCACACCTTTCAAACCGAAACACAGCACAGCTACTTCATGGCAGAAAGAAGTATGGTGCCAGTACTTCCCTGGACGAGCCTCCACAAAAAACTCTACTACTGCATTTCAAAATACCGCCGCAGAACTTAGTACACGTTCTGCGGTGGTATTTTGAAACGTTCGAATCGCTTACTTTTGCCCCGAAGCGAATTATTTAATCGAATTTAATGAGTCAACTATAGGTATTATTTTAGACTTTTTAAATATTCCCTTTTTGTGTTGGGGTTTTTTTAAACTTAAAGAGTGTAGTAGTGTGCTGGATATGCTGGCTGCAGCATTAAACCATACATAATATTAAAAAATAATGGTTTAATGCTGCAGCCTGGTTTATGCCATGCATTATATAGCATACATGGGCGTCTCAAAATGTAGGTCACACATATGTTTGAAAGTAAAGCAAGAACCCTACCGCAGCTAACAAAACGGCTTTACTGATTTTGATAAAACATGTCTATTAAATATTCAATATATTATTATATATTAATATAACACGGCTATTAAATAACATCCCTCTTTTTGCGTCGGGAGTTAAAAAAGAGCTGGCGAGATTAACGCCATTGTAGCTAAATTAGGCCTTAGAGACGATTAATAAACAGACAGATAAAGAAAGAAAGAAAGAAAATTTATTTATTTGACCCATAATACACACAAATATACATAGTACACTACATAGTACAATAATGATACTTACTAGGTAATTTAAAAATAAGAATAAAAATAGGTATACAAATTTGCTAGCATCTAAGTACGCAGACAAATTATGATTCTGTACCTAGAGAAGTAGGTAGGTATCACTGTATCTATACTTCAGCCATATTGGATGAAGAATGTTTGTAAACAAACATTTCAACACTTTTTGCAATTATTCCATAAATACGTAATATTTCAGTTAACTAATGTCATAAATTAAACTTTTACTATATAGGTAAGATATTAATGGAGTGCACATATTTATAAAACAAATAATAAAAAAGTACTTTTGAGGTTAAGTATGGGTGGTTTGTTTATATTTATTCTTCATCGAATTTGACTGAAGTATAGCATAAGCACCCAGTGATTAAATAGATAGGCCTATTTGGGTACCGTCTAGCCTGGTGATGCAGTGACACATACCCACCCACACGATTGCCCACCCATGCAAAAACAGATAAACTTTTAACATCAACAGGTGATTTAAAAAAGCGGTTAGAAGCTGTATGCGGCGTGCCTATCTGTAGGCAGCAGATCTCAGGGCTCGGCGGGTCGCGGGCTACTTCCAGTGCAGCGCTTGGCAGCTTAGGGCTGGCGCGAAACTCGGTGCTCAGACTGAAGGCAGCAGAGCAAGTGATGCCGGATGATGAGTGAGTATCTGCCGTTGTATTTTCATTCTTTTTATTGTCCATTTTGTTCTATCCCCCCTTACTTATGAAAGCTACTCAAAGTGAACCAGTTCTCAAAGTTAGTTGTAGCCTAAGTATCGTTTATCTTATGAAAGATGTTCGTAAGCAAGGCCATATATGTTTAAAGCGGGGAATTCACTAGACGGACATGCCTGCGGGCAAGTCTGCAGAGATTTTATTTATTTTTATTTTATTTTATTTGGGAAACAGACGGTACAAACGAAAATAACAAAAATACACATTAAGAAATCTTACACCTGTGAAGTTTCCACTATAAACATTGCGCATAAAAACTAGTGAACAGACCTACTAAATCGGAATCAGATTCTTAATTGGATATTTAACTGTATACCTTAATTATTTTATCATGGTTGTTTTCTTGAGGTTAGAGTGACTGTTACTTGTTATCTATACCAGCCTCTTTATGTCTCTTAATTTGTGTTGTGTGTGTCTTTTCAAATAAACTATTTCTATTGCTATTTATATTTCTTACTAAGATAAACTTTACATGTATATAACACTTTTACATGATCAAAATTCACATATCTACACTAGAGAGACATGCCCGTGGGCAAGTCTGCAGACATGCCCCTCTAGTGCATTCCTCGCATTGGTCGGTGCTAGTACAATAAAGAGTTTTTATATCTGTCTGTCAAACTGAATACTATAGTGATATTTTGGATTTTAAGTGTTTGCCCACACTTCAGGGAAAATCTTATCCCTTGGAAGCTGCAAACGCAAACCCTATAGGTGAAGCAAACGGCGCCTAGTCGTGAATGCCCGAAAATTTCGACAAGGCGAGGAGTTGACTCGGTTGCGCAGTTGGTTAGCGTGTCCCGGTATTGATGGGAAGGTCGCGGGTTCAAATCCCGCCTGAGTCGAAATTTTTCGGATATATAAAAATCTTAAATACTATAGTGTGTTTTTATGGGTCATTAAGGGATATTCGAACCAAAGAAACTGTCTTATGAACCATTTGCTCATTTGACCTACGTAATAATTCAGAGGATATAAGATTACAACAACTACAGCCTTTTTAGTCCACTGCTGTATGCCTTCACTTATTAGAAGAGAGATTCGTAACATGCTCTAAGATGGAAATTTCTGCGTCCATCAACTTGAGGCATGAAGGTATAACATAGGCCTCATGTTTCTGTCATTATAATTATTAATAGTATTAAAGAAAGAAACACACGATAATTGGTTAATTCACTTTAGTTTCATGAAAGTATATTATGTAGTATATCAATCATGTGGTTCCCATAACACGAGCTCTGCTTTGTTTGGGGCTACATGATGCTGTGTGGTAACGTCCAGCATTATTTTTTATTTTTAAGAATAGTTGGTACTTTGTGAGACGTCAGAGGGCTCAATATCAGCCCCGCGAATGGTTTCAAATTGCGACAAAAAGGATTAAAATAACATATCTTAAAAAACAAATTGTATATTTTTTACGTACCTGAATCATTAGATTCGCTTAGCGCACCCTTCGAGATCTTGATTTATTGTAGATTAGCTTCCGCCTGTGGCTTACCTCGCGCGGTACCCGGATAAGGCCTATGTGTTAATCCATGTCACAATCTATGTATTTTCCAGTTTCATCCTCTGTTCAGTAGTTTTTGCGTGAAAGAGTAACAAAAATCCATACTCCTAAACTATCGCAATAGGAGGAAGTAGGATGGCAGTGATCCAAACTGTCCGTGTGAAAATGATTTGTGTTTGTTTTTAGTTTTAGTTCATGTCTTTAGATTCTTTTATAAGCTGCCAATAAAATAAATAATGCTGGACGCTATCACACATCACCATGTAGTCCCAAATTAAGCAGAGCATTGTATTAAGTAAGCATTTATCTTGATAGGCTTGATTTAACTGTAGTTATGCGAACCCTATTTATTTAGTTTACAAAGCAGATTACAACCAAATAGTTTATACAATAATAAGAAAAATAGTTATGTTCTATGTTGTAGCCTATTATGTAAAAACAACAATACATTTTGTTGGAAATTTCTCATTTTTATTATTTTAAAAACCTTTTTTTTATTTTGCTTACCTGGCGGATAGAGATAACCGGTGAGTGATCAGATTATAGTTCGATTTGATTCATAATTTCTCACATAAATCTTCTTTAGCCTAGTAAAAGTTAACTTCAGAACACCTATATCCAGCTTCTATTTTAGAAAATGACAATTTCAATTTCTGTGTTTCAAATACAGAAAATATTAGGAATTTCATTTAAAAAGCACATGCAGTTACCACAATGTCCTCTATAACAACAACATCAGCCTATTCAGTCCACTGCTCGACATAGGCCTCCCCCGTCCCCTATAAGAAGGGGGATATGCCCATAATCCCCACGCTAGGCATGCGGGTTGGGGATCGCAGGGCACAGCTTCTCGCACCGCAGATGCTGCTGCCCATTGGCGGCCAGGGAATTTATTCGCAATCAGTCCGCCGCCAAAGCCCCGTTTGTTTGTTAGCAGGGTGCACCACGTGCAGGTGGGGCTTGGGTTCCGTAGATTTGGGTTGAATTCCTTACACCCCGTGCACTATATGATAAGTGCAATTTTATATACAAGACTAGATCATAAGTATGTAAGGTTACTGATGAGTATGCATGAAGGATGAAGTGTAAGGATTGTACGTATCAAGTGAAGATCCATGATCAGCTTACCTCAAGCTTTAAGATGTTTTTGTATAATTTAAAAAAGTTAATACTAAATATTACATATAATTTAATAACACTTTTTACCGACGCGACGATTCATAGTGGTGAAAGAATTCTCAGAATCTAAAAACTCATTTGTTGACCTATGAAATTAAACTGAGCACCAATTGACCTTTGAAAGGAAACTGGATTTCCTTTTTCACACTATCACTATAGGCATCACTAAAATCTGCTTATAGTGCCACTCCATCACTGAAAGTTGACGATCATTCTCTTTAACGTTTCTTTATCAAGGTCTTTTGCCTTTTTGATTCCCGTACATTGCGTAATGTTGCGCAGCCTAGATGTTTTTCGTCTACCAATACCTCGTTTCACATCACTTAAATAATTAATCAGTATCCCCTTCGGTAAATAAGCATGACTTTATGTGTATACTTGTATCCTCAGGGTAGCAGAGCGTCTGACAGCTACATACACGCTGCACATAAAGCACGACGACAAAGAATATACGCTCAAGTTCCCTGGAACCAAAACTGTGAGAGAAGTGAAGAATGATATATACTCGCTAACGGATATACCGGCGAGGCATCAGGTAAGAACCTATCTAAATATAAGGAGGACTATATGCATCCAAAATCAGGATAAAAAAAAACTTATTTATCATTGAATAATAGAAATCACGCTGGACACTGTCACAAAGCATCATGTAGCCCCAAACTAAGCAGAGCTTGTTTTATGTAAACCACATGACTGATATACTACTTATTGTATTTTTTTTTATGTAAATAAATATAAATTAGCAGCTAATGCAAGTATTTTTCCGTGGCATGGAACCCTGTACCTTCTGCTTCTCAGTCTCTAAAGCACACTTAATATAAATTGCGATTTAATATTATAAATAAGAAAATTGTGTTTGTGTGTGTGTTTTAAGTATGTTTTTTCCCACTCAACTCTGTAACCGCTGAACATTGCTAAAGTCGGTGGCTTTGTTGTGTAGATTATTTAATGGCTGGGGCCGTGATTTACCCTTCACAAGCATCTAGAGTCATTTTCGAGTTTACACACCGAAGTCGCCTACACAGCCACCAGCGAGACTCGAAGGCAAGCTGTGTCGGCGGATTTGGTTTGTAGACTCCATAATGGTTAAGCTTTGCACTGATTGTCATTAATCTGTGCACTAAGACAGGAACGAATATTTACATAATAAATGAATTTGTTACAGTCGTGGACTGGTTGGCCACAAGTACAAGGTCTGGATGACACAGTTCTAGCAATGGTCGGCTTAGATTCGCCTCAGCATGAACTAACAGTCAAACGGCAAACCAACAATAGACAACCAACCAAGGATTACAAGAGGGTTAGTAGGTACCATTATGTACGATTCACACTTACGTGAGCGCGTCGGAGAGCATTTTATAACATGGTAAAGAAAATTGAAACATCAAGCAATTAAGTTCTTTATTTGCGTGCAATTTACGTAGCTTTGAGCTTTGTCCGACACTGACATAAACAGATCCGTAAGTAAATATTGCATGCAATTATGGAACTTAACTGCTTTGTGGATGTTTCAATTTCCTCTAGCATGTTATAAAATGAGCTTCGATGCTCTCCGACGCGCGCCGGTAGGTGTGAATCGAACATTAATTGAAAGTACACGCTCAACATAATGCCTTCATCATGGCTATATTTAAAACTCGGTACTACCGTCTACGTTTGCCAAGCCGCGGTCTCCACTCCAGAACTCGTTTATCCCAACGGTTATTGGTTCTTCAACAAATATTGGCCAGCTCACTGACATTTCAACTTGCTAATTCTCTGAGCCCTCCGGCCACGTCGAGTGGACGATTTGCGAAAGGCTGCTGGTAGAAGTTCGATGCGTCGAGCTCAGGACAGGGCGCAATGGCGCTCATTAGGGGAGACTATGTTCAGCAGTGAACTGCTATAAGATGATGATGATGATGATGATGATGACTACCATCTAGCTGTCATATCTATGTCCACTCCTTTCATTCCATCTCTTCGTGCATCCAGTCAACTTCATATTCAACTCTTTTAGTCACATGACTTTCATTCCTCCTCATAGCATGCCAGTGCCATGCTAGTCTACCACTCCTCACCTTATCTGCCACAGGTGCTTTCACTTTCAGACTTCCCTGATATACTCGTTCCTTATCTTATCCATTCTCATCACACCGCACATCTATCTCAACATTTGCATCTCAGTGGTATGCAATATTCTTTCGTCCATATTTTTCATTGCCCAACACTCTGATCCATACAATGCCACAGGTCTGGTTGTAGATTTCTCTTAAATTTAAGGGACATTCGAGTCGCAAGTGGTTCCTGAGACCTGTCGCCATTTCACCCATCCCGCATTCATTCTATTATTCATATTCCGGTCAATATTGCCATCATTTTGGAAGAGTGAACAAAGGTGCTTAAACTGCCTAATCTATTATTCCATAAAAAAAAATTGTTTTCTTTCTACAGATAATAGTAGAGAGTTCGGACAGTGAGAACAGTTCTGTAGAAGAAATTGAGGAGCAACCAGATGTTTTTATTGCTGAAGACGACATGTTCGTCGATATAGTGCAGACTGAACGATTGCAGCCCTTGAGTGAGTGAGACAAGCAATGCGTATGGATTGATGAGTTCGAATTTGGTGCATAAATAATTTGATAAGAGGACTTAGTGCTGACTGTTCAAGTTAATCGCTGGCTCACTAGGGTCAGAAGTTACTTCTTCAAGAAATTCAATAAGGCATTAGCGGCCGGCTGATTGCGGATTGGCCGGCGGCCGCCGATGGGCAGCAGCGTTGGCGTTGCGAAAAGCTGTGCTCTGCGTTCCCCAACCTGCATGCCCAGCATGGAGATTATGAGCATCTCCCTATATTATAGGAGAGGCCTATGTCCAGCAGTGGACTGAATAGGCTGTTGTTGATCGGCGACAACATTTCGCGGGGGTAACGCACACAACTGACTAAAACTAAATTTTTCTTGTGTCGAAAACACCTTATGGTCCATTCACACATATCAGTTAAGTGACAGTTCCGGCAACGTGTCCGCTCAGTTCAGTATCAATGCTGCAGTGTTGCGTCAGTCATTTAATTCACACATGTCAGTACTCAGTAACGAATACTTCCGTGATTGCCGGCGTCGGCAGTGACACAGAGCACTGTGTCGTCACTGACACTGATAAGTGGGGATGCGTTCATAGAGAATGTATGAAATAATACTTCGCACTGTGCCGGTACTGTGGCTTCACTCATATGCTACTAACTGCATTTATCTATGTTTATTTTTAGTATTTTGTATATGCGTTATTGTAATGTAAGACTTACTAGGTGTTTTAGTAGATTACTGGTATTTTCTATTGTATATATTACTAGCTTCCGCCCGCGGCTTCGCTCGCGTGGTACCGGGATAAAAAGTAGATATGTTAATCCAGGTCAAAAACTATGTTTATTCCAAGTTTCATGCAAATCCATTCAGATGTTTTTCCGTGAAAGAATAGAATAGAAATAGTTTATTTGACACACACACAGCAACAGAACAAAATATAAGATACAATACATTAAAATATGAAAACATTAGTAGATAGAGGTATAAAATAACATAAAAATGATATAACAAATAGATTAGGTACGTAGGTAGGTAGGTTTCATCGAAATCCGTTCAGTAGTTTTTGCGTGAAAGAGTAACAAACATTCATCTGTTCATCCATACATCCATACAAACATTCGCATTTATAATATTTGTAGGATTTGAATTTATTTATCATTGAAATGTTAAGTGACGTCATCCAATCTTAGGCTCAGTCTGAAAATCAGCGCTGTTTTTCACTAAGCAGGTGTTAAAACAGCAAAAAGCTGAAACAGGGCCTGTTTCGCTGCTCCCGGTACAGACTCCCTAACACTGGCATTATTTTGCATGTCTGTATAATTGTATGTGTTATTTTGTGTCTATTTTTTAACCGACTGAAGTCCTCTTCAGTCAGGTTATGATTTTAGTGCGTATGTATGTTTGGAATATTATTTGTCGGTCGCTGTAGCCCAAACGGCTCGACGGATTTTGACTAATGAGGTGTCGTTCGATTCGTCTAGATCACAAAGGTGACATAGGCAATATGAAATTTCAAAAAATCCATTATTGGCGACATTAAGAAGCCATTTTGAATTTAAAAACTACTAAACTAACAAGTACCAAAAACTTGCTGTCTATGCAACCGGGTTTGTTGTTTTTTAAAATAAATATTTGTTACTTATCGTTTCTTTGTATTTTCTTTTTGTGAGTTCGTTTTGCCATTGTGTGTTGTCAAATAAAAATATTTTATTCTTTTTTTTCTATTTTATTCTGTGTGAATCAACCGTTATCAGTGCTGGTCAATAAACAGGAGATATGTTATTTTTAGTGTCAGAACGAGTAGAGGACGAAGCTCTCGGCTGTATAGAGTTCGCGCAGCGCTTTCGTAACCGCTACGGGCCGAACACGCCGCATTTCTTCGAGGGCACTCTACAAGACGCCATAAAGGAGTCCTGTCTCAAACCTGCTAATGAAGTAAGTAGGCACTGGAATATTATTCATTTGTAGATAACCTTTTCTAGGGGTGTATGGTAAGGGGTTCCAAACGTCATCTTCGGAAGCCAAGCCAACCTCACCTGCTCGTGGTTCTAACTATCAAACGGGGCTCTGGCGGATGGCTGGCACAGCTAAATCCCCTGGTCGCTGACGGGCAGCAGCGTCGGCGGTGCGAGAAGTTGTGCACTGCGATCCCCAACCCGCATGTCCAGCGTGGGTACTATGGGCTTATAGCCCTTTATTAGGGGAGGCCTACGTCCAGCAGTGGACTGATATAGACTGGTGTGTTGGGTGTATAACCTAATGTTATTGTCGAGCTGAGGACAGGGCGCAATGGAGCTCATTGGAAGAGGTCTGTTTTTTAGCAGGAGACTTAATAAAACTTATAATTGGCAATCATCTAAAGATTTCGCATATAAAATTTTGTACCAAATTTTTCTACTCTTTATGTCTCCTTTGAAAGAAAGAAAGAAAGAAAATAAATTTATTTGTAAGTAACACAAGACTTGCAAATACCTAGAACAAGTAACATAAAGAATAATATTATAAGTATAGTAAGTCCGGACGTCACAAAAGGGACTCCGGCTCAGCATGGGCTGGCTGACTAGCAAGCTAGCAACCAACGCTGGTCTTCCGTCAGAGCCTGTTGTTAACGCCTTTGTATATATGTTTGTTTGTTTGTTATGCTTTAATGCTTTAACTACTCAACTGATCATCATGAAATTTCACATACACGGCAGGGGTCCAGAAAACGACATAGGCTACCATTCATCCATAAAAAAACAAAAATCATTTGACGAGTAAAGCCAAAGCTTAATCATTTATTATGTTTTGTCTACAGAGAAAGTTACTGGGTGTATATTTGCACCACGAACAATCTGTGCTCTCAAATGTGTTCTGCGCTCAACTGCTCGGCTGTGATACGGTGCTACAGACGCTGGCAGCTAACTTCGTGGTATACGGCTGGGATTTGACGCATCCCGATAATAATAATATGTGAGTATAATTTATTTATTTAATTAAAACTAAAAATTTTATATATCCCAAAAATCTCGACTCAGGCAGGATTTTAATCCGCTACCTTCCCATCAATACCGGGACGCGCTAACCAACCGCGCTACAGAGTATATTTCCGGGCAGTCACGGCTAAGTCGAGATTTTTGGGATATATAAAAATCTTAGATTTTCCCTAAAGTGTGGGCTAACACTTAATTAAAACTGTCTTTGACCACTAACTGTAAACTGCGATCCTCAACCCGCATGCCCAGCGTGGTGTAAATTCAAAAAAATACGTGTTATAGTCTACCATAGCAATTAAAAAGCATTTTAAAAATACTCCGATGTATTTATTGCCACCACATATTGAGTGTAAATCCACATTACGCGAACGTTAGCATTAAGTTCGCCTATGCTAATATCATTTTGTGCAATAAAGAATATTCTATTATAAGGTTATCTCTAAGCTTAGAGGAGCTACGAGAATTCACATCCAAAAAGGTCGTACATTTTCTATCAGCAGTAGGGCTTAGTGGTAAACTATGAACGCCCTGCCTCAAGGGGCAACGTAAAATAGATGTGGCGAACACATTAGGCATCCAGCCGCAGTTATATGAAAACCAATGTAATCAAGAAATTCATAAAGTTCCTATTGAAACCAAATTGTGTTATTGTGGCGTCCGTCGTTCAGCACATGCTGAGCCAACCCCTATTTCGGCACAGGGTAGCTATATGGGGCTTATATAGGTTCTTTTATAAATCTACCTTGGCCACCACCACTGTTCATAGGTACTAAGTTTTTTTTTTCTTTTTATACCTTTGTGATTTGTGTTTTATTATTATTATGTAACCTATGTAGTACATTGTACAGTGTCCCTGCCTTCTTGTGTCGAAATAAATGTTTTTTTCTTCTTCTTCTTCTTGAATAACCAAATTTTGTGCATTTGATAATAGTATTTGAAAACGGAAATATATTTGTAGACGATATTAGTATTGTATCCCTATATGTTTTTATTACTTGATAGTGATTGGAATGAAGAAGTCCATAATTCTATTACTGATTTTTATTTCCAAACATTGTAACTGCTACGTGTACACGGGTTGAGCGGGGAGAGACGACTGGCGACGCGATACCAAAACAAACGCGTCAGCCCGATTGATTTTTGTGGCTGGTACCTAGCAGCCACATATGTTTCTCTTACAAGCACAGGAACAAATAGCCACTGCCACCATAGATAAACAAAAATCAACATTTTTGATGAGTTTACTATTCTTAACTACGAGTAGCATCCAAAGCCTTTGTGTAATGTACGTTGCTTCTCGTTGGCGGTCAGGGAATTTAGCTTTGCCGGTGCACCCTGCTAACTAACAGATGGGGTCGAGCAGCCGACTAATTGTGGCATAGCGCAGCCTACACTGGCACAACTAAATTCCTTGACTGTGACGGGCAGCAGCGTTGGCGGTGCGAGAAGCTGTGCCCTGCGCACTCTAATCCACATGACCAGCGTAGGGATTATGGGCATACGGGGGGTATTCGGCATTCAGACGGCTATAGGTAGTACCGTGATGCACTTTGCATCTCGGCAGCAAGACCTACTGCAATCTGGCCCTGGTATTTTCCAGTTTAATAGTCTGCTTCATAACCTATCTAAATAACCTACGTTAAAAATTTCGTAGATTTGATTGGAACTGCTATAGGCGGATGATGATGTTTATGTTATTTCAGGTTACTAGCTTCAATTACAAACACGCTTGGCCCTGTAGCCAGTATGACAATCCGCAGTATTCCAGTGGACAGGCTACCAGCGCTGGTAATCATCATGCGAGTCCGATCCAACACAGAAATTTACTCTGTTATCAACGGTAAGGAATCAAAGGAAAGTTTTCAATCAGTGCGTCCTACCCGTCGTGACATACGGAGCTGAAACGTGGACACTCACAGGACGGCTAGTCCACAAGTTTAAAGTCGGCCAGCGAACTATGGAACGAGCTTCGGAGTTTCTCTGAAGGATAGAAAGTTGTCGACATAGCTCAGAGAATTAGCAAGCTGAAGTGTCAGTGGGCTGGCCATATCTGTCGAAGAACCGATAACCATTGGGGCAAATGTGTTCTTGAATGGAGACCGTGGATCGGGAAACGTAGTGTGTCGCCATCCGGCCAGGTGGAGTGACGATGGAAAGGCTGCTGGTAGAAGCTGGATGCGTCGAGCTGAGGACAGGGCGCAATGGCGCTCATTAGGGAAGGTCTATGTCCAGCAGTGGACTGCTATATTCCGATGATGGTGATGATGATGAACGGTAAGGGATTGGAAAACGTGGAAAAAAGTGTCTGCACAAAAACTCTGCGCATGCTGTCAATTGCGCGGTCTTTGAACACTTTTCAAGCGACATAAGGTTAATTAAGTTAGGTTATAGGTTAATTAAGTGCTTTGGCATTTTTAAGTGTATTTATGTCAAACACGCTTGGACGATTTTTGTTAAATTTCACTTGAAGAATGTCACTCTATAGTGTTCTATATAATTATCTCGATGGGGATACCTAATAAGGACAATCTTGAGTAATCGAAAATATAAAAAACTATTGACAGAACAATTTAAAAACTAAAACGCAAACCGAATTCCTTTCCTCTGGCATGTTTTAAAATGCGCTCCGATGCTCTCCGACGTGCGCCGGTAAGTGAGTATCGTACATAAGGAGATAAATTTCTATGCTCTTATTCATATATGTTTTTGAATAGTAACTTCCACCCACGGCTTGGCTCCAATTTTCATATCTAGCTCTAAATTTTCCAATCAAAATAAAATAAAAATAATCAAACACCTTGACAGGTAACGTAGGCGTATCAGAGCTAATGGCAGGACTAGTGGAAGCATGGGACAGGTTTGCGACGCAGCGCGCTGAAGACGCCAAGGTGGAGAGGGAACGAGACGCGAGGCAAAAAGTCAAACGTGAACAGGACGAGGCATATCAAAGGAGTCTAGAAGTTGATAGGTAAGATTATTAACATTGAATATGTCTTGGGATCAGGAATGAGGGCTTTTTACTACACAATTTAAAAAGAAAATTCACCACAGAAAGTTGTTGTAATTCAAAATTGTTGTTAAACGTAATCTATGTAATAGAGCTTATTATAAAATATCTGATTATTTCGATGACAAAAAAGCTTGGGATGAAACTGCCTCTCCCATGCCATACTATGCCTTTGGATGAACTCCATCAAAAACAATGTAATAGTTATTAAGAACAATGATGTTAAAAAAATATAAACCAAGCAGAGTTTCTTGCCAATTCTTCTCTGTTTGGTCACGTTACAAATTGGTGGTAAATTAAAAAAATTACGTTTCAAAGTGTACTATACAGTTCCTACTGAATAAATGAATTTTGAATTGAATTGAATTGAATTGTAAAAGTAGAATTCTTAGTGAAGTGCACATCCTGGCTAGTACTGCCACCATGCCTATTTCTGCCGTGAAGCAGCATTACTGTGTTTTCGTTTGAAGGATGTGAGGCTTAACACCTTCATCCCTCAAGCTGACGCAGGGTTTTGCATCGTAGGGCACGCTCCACAAGCGTGAATTACGAAGCAATACTGTGTTTATAATAGTGGTTACCACTTAACATTGGGTGGGCCGAGTGCTCTTTAGGTACCATAAAAAACAGTAGGTAAAGTCGGCGGTTAGGGGGTTTAGCAGTCAGAGCCCCTGGTCCACTGTCGGAAAGTATGTCTTTATACTGCGCTAATAGAGCAGAAGAATATCAGATTCCTGTGTTTGTTTCAGAGCGAAAGACGAAGTAAAAAAGCAAATAGAACGGGAAAGACATGAAGAAATAGAGAGAGCGGAATCAGAAAGACAAATGGAGGAGGCGAAAAAAGAGGTAAGTTTTATTCCATATAGTGTTGTGGAGGTAATATCATCATCAGTCTATAGCAGTCCACTGCTGGACATAGGCCTCCCCTATTGAGCGCCATTGCGCCCTGTCCTTAGGGCTTACCACGAGTTTTGATAGTTTTCGAAAACTTTAAAAGTTTCGGTATCTTTCCCAGTGTTGCCGTTTTAGCATTTTTAATGCTAAATTTAGCATATTTTCGGGTCTGTTAGCTTGAAAAATTCGCATTTAGCATATTTCATGATTAACATTTTTTTGTACGTTACCTAAAAATTCAAAATTCCTAAGGAATTTAAAAGAAAAATATAGATTTTAGCATTTTATTTAGCATTTTTAAAAGTTATTTAGCATTTTTTGTAACAAGTTTTAGCATTTTCTCCAAATAAAAAACGGCAACACTGATCTTTCCATACATTTTCGTAGTTCATGCACGTTTCCCTAGAGGCGCTGTACGAAAATGTATAGAAAGATACCGAAACTTAAAAAGTTTTCGAAAACTATCAAAACCTGTGGTAAGCCCTCTGAGCTCGACGCATCCGGCTTCTACCAGCAGCCTTTCGCAAATCGTCACTCCACCTGGCCGAAGGACGTCCTACACATTGGCCGAGCAGGGTCTCCACTCAAGAACTCGTTTACCCTAACGGCTATCGGTTTTTCGGCAGATATGGCTAACCCACTGCCACTTCATATTGCTAATTCACTGAGGTAATATCAGAGATGACTATAATAGTGAGGTGGTTAACTGACTCGGAAGCAGTATGGATATATTTCCATTGTGGTATTTGCTGAATGCGGGTTCTATTCCCGGTCCACACCAGACTGGCCTAATATCAGTCCATACCAGACCGGCCTAATATCAGTCCACTGCTGACATGGCCTAATAAGATGAGGGATATGCCCATAATCTCCATGCTGGGCTTGCGGTTAGGGTATCGCAGGGCAAAACTATTACATTGTTTTTGAGGGAGCTGAAAACAATTTAATCCCAAGCTTTTTTGGATTCCCTTACACCCTCTTATTCCCTCTTAGAATAAACATTTGTGGGTGTTTAATTGTTTTGTATGGATTTTTTGTGTTGTATAGGAGTGTTGGATGTAAAAATTTTGGATACTTTTCGTTTGATTTTTAAAAAGCTATTGATGTCATTTTACTGATTAGGTAACTTTCTTTCTTACTTTCTTTTGTTTTGAAAGGTTACTTTCGATATCAGTTTAAAGGAGAATGCCTTCTGATGTATGGCGCTCGGTACCAAGACCAAGTGAGTGCGTCAATAAAATCTCCAATAAATTTTTTGTCGATTCTACTGTCAAAATAATAAAAAATGAGGTTTATTACCTAGTAACACTTCACATCAATGTTTGTTCCCATAGTAACGTATATATTATTGGTTGTTTTGTTGCAGTCTAATGGCGGCGTGCGGTGGAAACCAAATCAACAAAATATTTTCTACTTGATTATTAATCCCGTCGGTGTAAAACTAAAGAAAATGTTAATGTCATTTATAAAATATAGTTAATTTTATGGGATACGTTCGGCTTTGACGCAATTGGTACGGGTTCTCGGCATTCTCCTTTTTTTGATATCTGTAATATTTACGGAATAATCACCTGGTCACGATTACACCTTGTAGAGGTATTTAAGTAAGTTTATCATTCTCTGTTAAATAATTCAGGCTATGTTTTCTATAGTTTGGGATCGGGTTATAGTTGACCGTGTGTGAAATATCTCATATCCATTTATTGTTATTGATTTCAGGCGCTACGCTCGCAAGCTGAGTCCAGGGTCCCACCGGAACCGGAAGAGAGTGCCAAGGACGTTGCGCGGATCCGCTTCCGGCTGCCGCCCCCACAGGATACAAATCTTGAGCGACGCTTCCATCCCACTGACACGCTACAAGTTAGTATTCAATTAGTTTATAACTCCAACCTATTCAGTCCACTGCTGGACATAGGCCTCCCGTATAAGAAGGGGGATATGCTCATAATCCCCATGTTGGGCATGTAGGTTGGAGATCGCAGGTACAGCTTCTCGCACTGCCGACGCTGCTGCCCTTCGACGGTCAGGGAATGTAGCTGTGCCGGTTTTAAGCAAGTTGCAATCAACTAACCGCCAGAACCCCGTTTGTTGTACAGCAAAGTGCACCACGGGCAGGTAAAGTTGGCTCGGGTTTTAAAGATAGAGTTTTGTACCATAAAAAATATTATTTTTTAAATAAAATAAGTTATAAGTAGCAGATCCGAAAGATATCTGTCCAAATTTTTGAATTCATACAAAAATCCCATAGAAATAAGCACGTTTTTTACAAAAAATAGTCAAGTGTTTGACCACATCTGTAACAGGTGAAGATGTTTAGTCACTTTCTTCGAATTGAATTTCCAGGTCTATTTAATCAATTTGAACCTTAACATAGGAACTCTTTGAATCGTTTTTAATCTATACCAATTTGTAACGCTACCAAACAGAGAAGAATGCGCAAGAAACTCTGATTCAGACTACTAAGAACTTTTTGAAATAAAATTCTAATGGGGATCCGTAGCGTTTTTATCCACAGACCCCGTACGTATTGGGGATCCGTGTGTTCAAAAACTCTATGGATCTCTAGTAATGGGGATCCACGGGTTAACCCCTTCCAGGATAGGGGGATGGTTTTTGTCCATCCTGCAATAGCATTGTATAGGATAAATGATGAGAGTACACAAAATATATATATTTTTAATACATTGTTTTCTTCCAGGCGTTATTTGACTTCTTAGCATCAAAAGGATACCCACAAGACAGTTTTAAGGTGATCACTAGCTGGCCTAGGAGAGACGTAAGTAATCATATAAATACATATTATATTAAGGCATTCTCTGTCCCAAACAAAAGAGCAAAACTGAACCGGCAGTCCACTGCGTCAGGTGAGCGAGTATTTCGAGCATTGTGACTGGCCAACTCCCAGCCCGCTCCACCCAGGGGTCTACTACGATTCACCGAAGTACGAAATTTCGTGTTTCGTTTCGTGCGATTGGTCGTATTTCATACTGTAAATTCCAATATTGCGATTGTATGTTGTGTGAAATAGAGTAGGATGCGCAACGTTCGGACTGTCACATTACGAACTTCGTGCCAAAATTTCGGTTTTCATTTGATTATGGGTACCAATAGCAAGAAACGAAACACGTAATTACGTACTTCGTGAATTGTAGTAGACTCCCAGCTCCGCGTAACATATAATACATACAAGCTTCCGCCCGCGCCTTCTCTCGCGTGGTACCCAGACAAAAGTAGCCTTTAATATAAAATAAATAATACTGGACAGTATCACACAGCATCATGTAGCCCCAAACTAGCACCCAGACCTGAGACAAATATCTGCAAATAATGCGAACATTTGTCCCGTGGCGGGTATCGAACCCGTACCCTTCTACGTCAGGACTCTCAGGACCTTCGCCCACTGCGCCACAGAGGCCGTCCATGGCTATTATCAGTCCACTGCTGGACATAGAAAGAAAGAAAATACATTTATTTTTACCCAATACAGTGAATACAAAAAAGTAGGTAAAAGAAGAACTGTTTCTTTACTTAAACTAATAAATACTTATTAACTAATCTATGCTATTAAGTACTTAGGGCAAAAATAGGTCCCTGTCTCAGCTTCATGCCGCATCTTCACTTAAGTAGCTACCTACGTGCCGACGCAGCGCTGGTTTTCAGACAGGGCCTTCTGTGCGTTCTGTGTGACATAAGCCTGCGATCCCAAACCCGCATGCCCAGCATGGGGATTATAGGCATATCCCCCTTTCTTATTATCTTATTTTGACGACTTCTGTGGCGCAGTGGGCGAAGGCCTGCGAAGGCTGCGGGACAAATGTTTGCATGTTCTGCAGACATTTGTCTCGGGTCTGGGTGTTTTCTATGTATGATATGTATGTATTTACAAAAAAAAAGTATGTACGTAGTATATCAATCATGTGGTTCCCATAACACAAGCTCTGCTCAGTTTGGGGCTACATTAATCTGTGTGATAGTCCAGCATTATATATTTACTAGCTGACCCGCTCGCAACTTCGTTTGCGTTTATACTCTTTTTTTACATATATCCTTTCATGTGAAATGCTTCCCAAGCCCGGTAATTTGACATATGAATGGAATAAAAAGTACCTACATATTACTACATTACCTACCCCGTGTTGTAGTAATATGTAGGTACCTGTTCCCGCTCTCACTCCTTTTTTCGTTCCTGTTTCCGTTGGCAACCCGTCGCCAAGTTAACAGCCGGTATAGGTATGATGAATTTTTATATGCCTCACTCTTGATTATGATTGGTTACCCATGCAAACTTTCATCACATAAATCACCCTCTTTAAGTTTCATTTTCGCTACAAAAAGCAGCAAGTCCTTCTCCAAGGTCCCACCTTTAGCTTTAGGTGTTTGTTTATTTTCGTTATAGTCTCTGTGAAAAACTTGCTATCCCTGTGGTATTCAAATATCCAAGAACAAATGAATGAAATTTAAATTTTGAATTCTAATCCGATTTAAATATTATTTTTTATTTGACATTCCAATTTTAAAGAATATCGCATTGCACCAAGCTTTTAAGGCTCCCCCACACAGGTGTGTTATTATCGGCGATAATATCGCATGCGTTATTGCGATAATGTGTCCCAATTCCTTGCACTTAATTGCGTTTTCGCAGCAGTATGTAACTTTTTAGCCATCCTAATACATAATGTACTAAAATTCTACAGATCTCACACTACGCGCAACTATCAAAGGCATTGAAAATGTAATTTAGAATTTATTTCTATAAAATTTTCTATAATGTACTGACGAAAAGTGAACGGAGCGCTGAGTGGCTTTGAGCGTAAAGGCCCTTCTACTGCCTACAAGATGGCTCAAGTTGTAGCTTAATTCAAAATCGAGATATTTTTTTTCCGTTTCTTGAATAGCGAGCTCAAAAGAAGTAATTGGGAAATTCTCGATCCAGTATATTGTTGAATTTTGACAAATTTTGGAAAATCTCAAAAAGTTACCATCCGATTTTGGAAAATTTTAATTGCACTTTGAAGCCCTCCGGCAGACGCAAATATTGACATAATTGTGACCGATCATTTTATTCAATTACACATCTTTTTTTAATGCATGTGACGAATTTACTTTTCATGTATGGCGTTTCAAAATTGTGAAGAAATTTACTTTGTGGCAAATGTACAACCCCTCTCATATCTGTGAAACTACAGGCAAATGTCAGAATTTCATGAAACGGGGCACTATACTCGATCAGAAAAACTTAAACATTTTCAATATTTGCGCATGCGATATTGTGATATATTCTGTTATATTGTCTGATATTATCGCCAATAATAACGTACCTATGCCCACGCACCTGTGTGTAGAAGCCTTTACGTGAGAACGTTTTTGAATAAATTTGGAATGAGTTTTCAAACACGACAGTGTCAAAATAAAATGGCATAACATGTGTCACTAAGGAGTATTGATATCAACTTCGATGCAAATCACCCCTAAAAAACTTTGTACCACTTTTTAACCCCGTTAGGCGATAAATTTCAATAATATACGAAACACGTCTCTCATCAATTTTGTTAAAGAATGTTTATGCAAAATTTGAAGTAGATTGGACCAAGGAATCACGTTGTTCCATACAAACTTTGCCCGCGTTTTTCACCCCTTTAGGGGTAGAATCTCGAAAAATTCTTTCTTATCGGATGCCTACGTCATACAAAGAACACGCCCTCCAAGTTTCAAGTCTCTACGATCAGCAGTTTAGGCTGTGCGTTGATCCGTCAGTCATTCAGGACAAAGGATTTTATTAGTATAGATTACCCTCCATTAAGGTATTTTTTTCAAAAACCTGGTATGCGATCTTTTATTATTTAATATTCAAAGTGTTCTGACGAAGTTTCAAGAAAATCACACCACGCGTTAAGATTTTCCCAAACAAACTTTACCACCCCATTGCAACCCCCTCAAGGACTATTTCAAATTTTCTATGACACCAATCTTCATTGATTGTGTGGAATATTACATGTTCCAGGTTTCAAGTTTCTAAGTTCAAGGAATACGATTTTTCATACAAACATTTTTACCCCTTTTCACCCTCTTAGGGGTTGAATTTCCAAAAACCGTTTCTTAGTGAGCGCTTACACTCCTTAAAGACTACCTGTACCAAATTTGAAACCTCTAAGTCCTGTAGTTTCTGAGATTTCGTGATGAGTGTGTCAGTGAGTGAGTGAGGATAGTTCTCTTTTATATATATAGATTTATTTATTTATTAGCCGAGACCTATGTCCAGCGGTATAAATAAAAGTTTATATAGGCTAGATGACTGAAAAATTATATTCAGTCCGTCATTTACATTATCAAAAAATATTGGCCATGTATCTTTTTTTTTTCAATTAAACTAAACATGACAAATATATGTGTGGAAGTTCCGCAGGACGTTACGGGTAAGTACACTTCTTACATTCAAGTGACGTCACGAGCCCCACACCCGAACTTTGACGCTCTATAACTTTGTCAATTTCTATTGATTTGATAAATAAAAAAATATGTGTCCATTATTTTTTGTTAATCTAATTGAAGGGATAATTAGATTATTATTTTTTTACCCAGGGAACATCCCTATTCTAATTTTGACTTTCTCTCATTCCAGCTCACGTCAGAATCTCCAAGTAGTACATTGAAATCCCTAAAGCTGTACCCACAAGAGACAGTCATGGTTGAAGAACGGTGAAAGCCTGAGAGCAAACACATCACATGATGAACCCTATTGCAATAACGTAAGGCTCTTTTTGTAATGGCATTATCTTCCGGAGGTAGGAAGACTGCAATACCAATGAATATGCTAAATTATATCTTATTGATAAAAACATATGCCTCTTTTTTGTGATTGCATACTTTACCGTTTAAGGACTGGCATAATAATATGCCTTAGGAATTATTACTAACGGCGAAGCCACAACACTGCGGTGCGATTAAAAATTCGCGGTCCGTTTATAAATTTACATTGAAAATATCGATTCGGGATTCGGTAAATACATCAAACATACGTGTGAAAAAATATGTGCTTGATTTACGCAATTCCTAATCCATGTAGCCGCCCTTATACGAAAATAAACGTATGTGTGTGATTTATTTACGGAATTCCGATTCGATATTTCTAAACGAAAAACCTAATATATTGATTTTCACGTTTTACACAAAACAGGCCCAAATCACCGCATTTCGGGATACACGAATTCAAGCCATCGAGACATTTAAAATCTAGCGAGAGTACTATATAATTATCTCGATGATTGAAACTCACCTTTTATACTTAACTTATTAAGCTGACAAACTGACTGACAATCAACGCACAGCCTAACCGCCACACCTTAGCGCCATCGCGCTTCTACACGCCCCATTCAACAACATTCCATGGCGACCTCTACCTCGCGAGCTCCTGGAGACAGTGTCCACCTCGGTAGCCAGAAATTGGACAACGTTACGCCTGTGGGAAGCCAACCCATGAGGTAGGATGGCACCAAGAGCAATACCAAAGGACTCGAGAGTAGTTGCTCTCGAAGTTGACGCCAGAGCAAAGAACTAACGTTTGATTCTTACCCGCTCTACCGTAAGCACGATGGTATAGTCGAAGTGTCGATGACCTTGATTCATTGAGCCAACATGAAATTTGAAGGGAGAGCAGTAGAGAGGACAGCAGTGAGCGAAAAAAAATTGACCAATAGAATTGCTTTATTTTGCGATAAGCAATAGACATGACGACTGGGTCAAAAAATAACAATTCTAATTAGTCCGTCAGTTAGATCAACAAAAATTACTGGACACGTATTTTTTTATTTATCGAATCAATAGAAATGGACGGAGATAAAGAAAGTGAAAGTTCGGGAGTGGGGGCTCGTGACGTCACGCCTAGGTAAAAAATTTACTATATCGTGACGTCGCGCGGAACTTTATTTTTTGTTTAATTGACAAAAGAAAAAATACGTGTCCAATATTTTTTGGATATGTTAATAACGGACTAATCAAAATTTTTCAGTCGTCTAGCCTATTGGTGGATTTTTTCCTCGTTCCCCGATTCGCTTCCTCACTCACAGCTTTACACAGCTCTGGCGGAACTCTCTTACGCTATCTATTACAATAGTTACAACGTAATCTATCTCTGAAATTGTCTGCAAGTAGGTATGTAGTTCCTATATTTGGGTCGGATAGTGCTAGGATTGGTCCACAGATATAGAAGACAACTAGATGAAGTCTTAAAATTCACTATGCTCTGAACGTTAACTCATACGGCTGATCTCTACTTTCTTATGTTCATATATCAGTTGGTAGAAAGGGATGCATACTTTATCTCAATGCGATTGCTGCGACTTCATACCAGGGCATTTCTATGAAACTGTAAAGCTTTTATTCGGGCGCCTGGTACGATTTTCTTTTTGAACTAATGTGAAGTCGCATTGAGAGAAGTATGCATCCCTTTCTAGCTAATATACATGGACATAAGAAAGTAGAGATCAGCGGTTTGAGTTGAAGTTCAGAGCATAGTGAATTTTAAGACTTCTATGCTTTAGTCATAGTTCTTTGGATTGGTCGAATCGTGTGGTGAGCCTAACTTCAGATATACACCTATATTCATTGCAATCGTACAAATAATTCATGTATATTTGATAAAAACTTCGAATGACCTGAGAATAACAAAATACTAACAGATTATGGGCCGTCTTCACTACGCCTAAGCGAAGCATCGTAAATGGTGTTCCACGCCAAATTACAACACCTTAGTCAATCTGCAAACTCTCATTTATCGCTTTCAAAAGTAAATAGGCTAAACATTATTCAAGATTTTTCTCTTCTTAGAAAATGAAATTAATTAATAGTAAATTAGTAGCCAAGGGCTGTAAGGCATCAATTGCAGTCTGAGATATTTTTTCGAGGGTGCAATTGGTGCTTACACCCGAGCTAACTATATTCTGTTTTATACATCTCGATTGTAAGGTAAGTAGAAAAAAACCGGCATTACAAGAATAAAAATTTTTTTTTTTTCAAGTACGAAATTGAGCTTCGCCGTTCGATATTTAAAATTGATGACTTATACTCACACGAAGACAAGGCTGAATAGCAAAGCGACCTCTTTGGTCATTGGTCTATTGCCAGTATGATGTATGCGAACTTTTTGAAAGAAAGAAGTGTGTTTTTTAATTACTTACCGCCCTAGGGCTTTTCTAGCTACATTATTACCCTAGAGCGCGAATTAGTCACCTACAAGCCCCATTTCGAGGTAATAAGAACCTACTTACCGAACATGAGAGATGTAAAATTATTTAAAAATGTACCTAAACTCATATTTGAACAACCTACCTGCCTTTTTTGTGAAATCTTTTCTCTTGTAAGTGACATTATGCTGTCTTTTTGCGAATAAATGATATTAAACCTTAACCTGCTGAGTGGAAAGTCTATATTAACACAAGGCGAACCTTCGCCGAGGCGTGATGTAGGTGGCCCATAACGAGTACCTTCAGTTTGTTAAATATCTGTTGACACGCGAGACACTGACACGTAGTGAGGGCGACGACCAATGATGATCGATGACGAAAATCAATTTGGTTGTCCAAACCAATGAGAAACCATTTTGGTTTTTCGTCGTTGTCCTAATAAAGGAAAGGCCATTTTGGTTTTTCATTACCGTTCATCATTGTCGCAGTCATCACTATGTGTGATGGTGACGAATGATGATGGTTCGATTCGAAGGTTTTCAATATTCGAAAATTATTAAAAGCTAATTTTAATACTGGTTGTAATAAATTGATTAAATGAAAAAGCGTAGCCGTTTGTAATTTTTCACTAAGTAAGATATTGTAACTATTTGTGAGGATGTTTATCCAAATAAAACGCTGAGACAGGAATAATTTATTTATTGCAAAGTCATCTTTCATCACAGTTCTTGAATAAAACAAGTTGATAAATAATGGACATTTTAAGTTAACAGGCACATAACAAAAATATCCCATCGAATAATTTGTTTTATCAAAGTTCAAAGTCATTTATTTGCGTATATGAATAATACATACAGTGGTATTATAATAAAAGCACAACTTGTTCGTTCTACCTAAATCTAAGGCATGCGAAATTTATTTCGTCAGTAGTTTTCTAATGCATTAGGTACAAATAAAAAATCAATGAAGAGTTCCGTCTTCAACGAGTTTCAAAACGCATAGGTGTAAAGAACACGCTTCGGAGTACTAAAACTTATTAAGAATATCTGTAATATTATTTCTCTTAACATACTTACAAAACTTACTTTGGGACTTTAAGATATTCTGTGTAAATTCAGGCATTATTTATTTATAAATTTACTAAAGTTTTTGACAGTTTTTAAATCTGTGAAATCGCAATAACATCTGTGTGAGTGTCCGTAGCTTACACAAAGAGAATTTTAAAAATTCTGAATACGTCAATATTAAGTGCAATATTATAGCTTTCTAGAAATCTAGGTCAAAAGGAGAATGCCGAGAACCCGTACCGATTGCGTCAAAACCAAACGTATCCCATAAAATTTATTATATTTTATAAATGAATTTAACATTTTCTTTAGTTTTACACACCGACGGGATTAATAATCAAGTAAAAAAATATTTTGTTGATTTGGTTTCCGCCGCACGCTACCATTAGACTGCAACAACCATTGATACGTTACTATGGCAACAACCCCCATTTTTAATTATTTTGACAGTAGAATCGACTAAAAACTTATTGGAGATTTTTTCACGTTTGTATTGACGCACTCACTTTAATCTTGGCACCGAGCGCCATACATCAGACGGCATTGTCCTTTAGGTGCCAAATAAACTTCGGAGTTACAGGCCTGAAACTTTGTATGCCAGAGTATAAGCTGAAACGTGGTAAACAATAGACGGTAAAGATTAGCCTTGTGCGGGTGAAGAAGTTAAAATTACCTTTGAGTATGATGGGACATTCACACTCGTTGAATTCGGTTCTCATTCAAGAACATTCCATATAAAGATTTATTTATTGATTACTAGTTCTGTGAATACAGATGGGGAATATTTACATCCAGTACTAGTAAGTTAGTGGGTAAATTTCACCATATTCTTCCTAGAAATGTATTTCCCCAACATTTCCAACAACAGCACGAGGAACGCCGTTATATAACCGACTGCGAGCACCATAAGGGCGGTGGAGAATTCTCTAAGGGAAACGGATCTGAGGCTGGAACCGGGGGAGAGTCTGAGGCAGCCGGGTCGAGACTCGTCCCATAGGGTCTGGAGACGACGCATTATACCGCGCTCTTTCATGACACGTATACTAGGAATGAGAAAAAATGTTTGTCAGGCCATCTTAGGCAAGCAAAGTAAAGATGGAACACGGCGCACGACACAAGTGAAGCCAAAAAATACCATGCTCATTGCCACAAAATCAAATTACACTAATATTATTATGTAGTGTGTTTGTTAGCCGTGGTGGCATAGTGGGATGTACCTCGGCCACCACTGCTAACAAGGTCCGGAGGTCCGAGATTCGAATCTCGGCCACCAATGGATTTGAGAAAATTTATGTGCGCTCATTGAGATATTTATGTGGAAAACGTCGAAAAAAATGTCTCCACCAAAACTCCGTGCACCCTGTCAATTGGGCGGTCTTTGAACACTTTTCAAGCGATATAAGGTCTAAATTAGTGCAAATTTGGCATTTTGAAGTTAATTATATCAAACACGCTTAGACGATTTTTTTTAAATTTCACTTGAAGACTGTCACTCTATAGTGTTCTATATAATTATCTCGATGTGTGCGCTTTACCATGTGCTCAAAACGGTGAAGAAAAACATCGTGAAGAAACCTGTGGGTTAGTCTGCTCCACACGTACTGACCATGTCTTTTCTGTGGGCACCTAAGGCTGACTAGGCTGAGAGGTTGTAATAGGCAAGGGATCTCCATTTGACCATTTCCCAGGCACTACGTCCCGGACAGTTAGTAAAAAGTTACCACTTGGAGCTGCATAAATCATCTAGAATAGACCTAAGTTTATTTCGTGTGTGTGTCTGTTCCCACTCAACTCCGTAATTGAATAGATTCGGATGAAACTTTGTGACTTAATATTGTGGAATAACATTACTGGCTAGTTTTTGAAACGCGAGCGTAGCCGCGACCGTAAGGCTATTAGCTAAAAAGCAGTATGACGAATTGTTTGCTCGCAGGTTTTTCAACTTCACATACGTCGTGTGTCGTGCTATGTCGATATGAAATAAAGAAGTTATTTGACTTCTGCGGACTGGAGTATTTATTAACTTATAAGGCGAGCGAGTAGTTTAAGTATTTATTCAAGAAAGAGCAATACAATATATGAAAAAACAGTAAAATAAAAGTATAAGGCTGCCACGTCAGACTTTTTGTAGGACTTCCTGGCATAGTATTTCTGACCGACTTTTTGTAGGACGTGTGCCTTGCTTTATTGCAATCAGCACGTTTCATTTTTCTCCTACAAAAAATCGGTCACCGATTATCGTTCGTGGGCGGGCAGCCTTAAGCAAATTAATGTTGTTTAGCAGCCGAGCTAGGTAACCCTGTGTTACAGCTGCTAAAACGATATATAGCTATAGATATATATTACTTGAAGATAGAACAAGCACATGGCCCACCTGATGTGAGGTGGTAACCATTACCTAACTCAAAGCATGGCATCGTATATCAGGTTTTTTTTTTTTTGGAACGTGCTCTACGATGCAACACCCTGGGTCCATCAACTTTAGGCATGATGATAAGCCTTTTGTGCCTGTAATTTCACCGGCACCCACACCCTTCAAACCAAAACACAGCAATGCTGCTTCACGGCAGAAATAGGCATGGTGGCAGTACTTCCCTGGACGAGCCCTCCACAAAGAACTCTACTACTTCTATCCTATACAGGGCAAGGGATATTTTACTTACCCATAAGCAATGTGCTCCTTATAAGGCGAGCGCTTGGTAACCGCAGTGCCTAGATACTGTGGCACGTACATCGATATCTCCGTTGCCTCACAAAGTTCCTTCTCAGTAAACGTGTTCCTCATGATTCTGTACGCAACCGCGCTGTCGACGTGGAAGGCGTAACCACCTCGCTTCACTAACTTCATGCCGACTTCTGATGGGTAGAAGTTGTACTGTGTGCCGGTGACTATTCTCTTGTTGTACATTTGGATTGCTAGGGGGTCTGTGGTGCGCTGGAAGCAGAATTAAGTAGGTCTAGTATGTGACCATCCAAAAAGTTAAAACCATCAGCAACAACAAATCCAGTTTATATCAGTCCACTGCTACATAGGCCTCTCCTTATAAGAAGATAAATATGGCCACCACCCTCTCGCTGGGCATGCGGGTTGAGGATGGCACAGCTTCTCGCTCCGCGAAGACGCCGACGCTGCTACCCGTCGTCGGCAGGCATTGGATGAATTATTGAACGATGATTCAACTTTTCTTATATTATTTATAATCGAATCAACAACAAGATATTTTAGAAAACCAATAGAAAATTATCATGATAAGGATATAAACCTACTGATCCTGTGTGCGATAGTTACTTAGAAAATACCTATTGTTACAACTCCCTACCTATTAATAGTAAATGAGCAATATGTTTAATCATTATTTTATTGTGGGTAATTGGAATAATTATGGAGGGAATTTTAGTTATTGAGTATATAGGCTCTGTGAAATTGGGCAGAATTGTGAAATCTGTGAGTTATAAATTATTACCAAAAGCCATCTAATTTCACTAACTCACAATAATAATTATTTTTTAAAAATGAAATGGACTTCAATAGGCATTTCGACTGGGTCAAATAATAATAATTCTAATTAGTCCGTCAGTTAGATCAACAAAAAATACTGGACACATATTTTTTTATTTATCGAATCAATAGAAATTGACGGAGATAAAGAACGTGAAAGTTCGGAAGTAAGGGCTTGTGACGTCACGCCTAGGTAAAAAATGTACTATATCGTGACGTCGCGCGGAACTTTAACGCACTATATCTTTGTTATTTTTTGTTTAATTGACAAAAGAAAAAATACGTGTCCAATATTTTTTGGATTTGTAAATAACGGACTAATTATAATTTTTCAGTCGTCTAGTCTGTTCTACTAATGACGTTACCCGACCAACTATTAACCGCGTGGCCTAATATCTATATAAAAATATTGCAATATGTTTTACTGTAGGTAGGTTCTTGCCTTGAAAAAGTCCTTGTTGTATAGTTCATCTTCAATACCCGCCTTCAAGTCACTCTTCAGCAAATCCTCCATGGTTCTGATGTTTTTAGGTGGATCCCGTAATAGGGTCGACACAACAGTCGCATTGTAGTATTGATAAATGGTTAATGTGAAGATGAACGTCACGAAGACTACCATCTTCACTGCCGTGGAGCTTCGGCTGATCGTTGTTCCTAAAGGAAGTATTAGGCATAGACGTAGACAGGCATTTATTTGTTGCTTTAACACACACAAAAAATTTACAAATTCATAGATGAACATTACAATCAATGGAAAGACAAGTACCTAGGTGTTTCAGTAAAAATATTTAAAAAAGAACGAAAGGAGAGAAATAAAAACAATTAACTCATGAGCTATTCGGGACGTCAAGTACGTACGTATAGCCAACCCTGGTGACCAGCGGGGTGATCGGCTAACTCTGTTGCAAACAGAAATGATTGAAACCGGTCCTGTTTTTACAAACTGTGACAGTTTGTCAATTGACGAAATGTCAAAGTTTGTAAAAACAGGATCGGTGTCAATAATTTCTGTTAGCAACAGAGTTAGTCAATCACCCCGCAGATCTCTGATTTTTTTAAAGTATCTATACTATAATACCCAGACAGACAACTTTAACTATGCCCTAAAAACGAATCTGTTTGATTCTACTGGACTGTTTTTCATCGAAATCCGAGTCTTTTTTTCTTGTTCTTTTAGCCTTTGTAGACGTACATTTGAATCCAAAACTACTTACCTTGTTGGCAAACCGCGCCCCAAATGAACAACAACGCCAAACTCGTAGAGTCATCACCTTCATTAGTTTTCCAAAGTCTGCTGACTCGCAGCATCAGGCCAAGGGTAATGGTGGAGAGCACCAGAAATGCGATGATACAGTACCATACTGTGGTGGCCAAAGGGCGCGTGTAAATAGTGTAGAATCCGCCAGGGTGCTTCGGATGTCGGAATATGAAGCATGGTCTGCGGAGATCATGGCAAACAAATAATATTAGAGTTTAATTATAATAGACATTGCGTTACCTAGGCCTAGCTTTAATAACTGAGTTTGAATAATGTTAAACGTCCCATTGCCCATTCATCGTTATTTTACCCTGAATCCTTTTAAATTTAAAATTCTAGAAATCTCTAATTCTATATTTAATTATTGTATTGCTTCCCTGGATTATTAATATGATAATTCCACTTGAATAATGTACCTGTGGGTTGATATTTTAGTCAATTATGTTTCAACGGTTTTAAAATTCACCGTGTTTGACTACGTCCGGTTCGTTACCTAGTTTGCCAAGTCTCTGCAGCATAGTCAACAGCTTTGGACCTGTCAGTGCGTACAAATAAAGGTGAGCCTCCGATGTCGGCCTCGTATCTTTGCAGCGCGCCCACCATGCCGTCAAAACTGCCGTTGGTAGGATATCCCCAAGAGTTGCTCCTTTGGAAAGTATAACTGAAAGTTAACAGGTTTTAAGAAAGATAGCTAAATCTGCAAGGATCGATGATCCAAGTTTATGTTCCAAAATGCTACATTTTGGATAGAAATAAGAGACAAAGCATCACATTTTCTTGTAACGTTAAAACTTTAATAAACACCCAGTTTACTGAACGTTCATGAGCTCATTGCAGACTTGATTCACGCTTGAATTTGTGATGTAAGTGGTTCTAACCACCATCTTCTGAACCTTACCAGCCCGTGTGGTGCACCCTGAATGTCATTGATTCGATATTTACTAAATAGAGTAATGTATGTTCACCTTATGTTAAACATATCCCGAAAGTATTTCAAAACAGTAAAAAACTTGAACTTATGCATCGGATCCACTGTTAAACCAGTTAAACTCGGATGTTCGTGTTCCAAAAACTCCCAGAATGTTTGATGAACTATTTTGCGGTTTTTTGAGATGACTATCGTGCTTTTAAGCACTATACCCTTCAAATCAAATCTATTGTTCTGTTCAATGTGTAAAGTATTCTTCCAAAAGCCTATCTGCCTTACGATAACTTCACCGTTTAAAGCAAACCCTGTGTTGAACATTTCGTATAGACTGACAATCTTTTTGTTTTTGTAGATTATTGTAACGTCTGAATCTATTTCAATGGGATATTTAGACAAAATTTCAGTGGTTTCATCGATGTCTTCAGTGACTATTACCCAAATGAAAGGACTTTTAAAAATCTTTGTCAAATCCAAAGAATCAAAAACATTCTTCCATTCCGCACACGCCGTATTGAGTATGATTCCAACTTTCTGATAAGAGTGTGGGGTGATTGTCGACGAATTTCGTTCGTTCTTCATAGAAAATCTAATTTTACTTTCATGAAATATTTTACGAGTTGGAATAGCCGATTCTGGATAGAGAGCAAACGCATGCTGTACATTTTTGTATTTTAAGATATCGATGATAATCGAAAAATCTATCATCAAGAGAGAGTTAGATAAAAAACTTGCGAGACGCATGTCGATTAAAAGAAAGCGAAGCAGTTTTACAGATTGGATAGGTATTAGATACCGCTATATGGATTGCTAGAAACAAGCCGGTAGGGACTAACTGTTTTTAAAGAAGAGTGACAGTAAAATTGTCTCTTGATAAGTAAATGAGGCCTATTACTGTCAGCAGTTTCAGGTCTGAGCAATCATACATTACTAAGGAAAGACAGTGATTTATAAATTGCTTTGATAGCTAACAATAACAAGTAGGTAGGTACGTATCTAATGCCCAGTTTCAGAAATAGAGAATGTATTGTATCTAGCTTACCTAAGTACCGTAAGTGTAGTTGGACACTAGCTCATACGAAAAAGTAAGGAACGAACCTAAGAACTTATTTATTTTTGTCACTTGGTAAATTAATAGGTACCTTCAAATCCTAACTAATATAATAAATGCAAAATTGAGTTTGTTTGTTATGTTATCACGCCTTATGAACTCGGAACTATCGGATAATCTTGTCCCATGTACACGTCAGTTGTACAGAAATGGTACCTATACCCATTTCCTTTGAGTAACTTTCATTCAGAAACGTAGCACTAACCTACTGTTCCCGAAGGATAGAAAAAACTCTTAACGCGAGCGAAGCAGCGGGCAGAAGCTAGTAAAAATCTATCATCTAACTAACTAGAACTTGTGCAAGTGCAGCGTGAATCGAACGAACCTCTAGTGACAGCCTGGCTACGCCCACGGTAGGTGTCGTGTGCCTAAGTCATGGAATTAACTGAAACCTTTTAAATTAAAGAGGGTTAGGATTCGAGCTAAATCCAAGGTAATTTAGAAATTCGTTTGAAAATCTACAATTTTTTAACTAGCAAGGGCAAGGTTAAAGCTAGTCCAGATGGGATGATCGCGTAGATCGCTACGCCACTTCTTTACCATCTCTTAGAGCATCTAAGGCATGCTATAGCAGTTCTAATATAGGTAGGTATATTCCCATCTATGCTAAGTATATGCCATCTATCTATGCTCTTGGCTAAGTCGCTAATAATATTATCAACTAGCTGACACGGCGAACTTCGTACCGCCTAACAGTCGTCGCCTAATATTGACAAATATTGACAATAATATTTATACGATACTAACGTCACTCAATGGTTTTGCCTTCCCGGAACCCCTCCACTAACACTTAAACTTTAAGATATGCTATTAAATAAAGTTCAAATTGACTTCTAAGTATTATTACAAATCTTTTGTGTGGGAATATAGAAAAGTGTTGTTTTTAGATTTTTTCTGGCAGTTTTTTAAATTTTTCTCTCCGTAAGAACCATCCTGGTGCTTCAAGGAATATTATAAAAAAAGAATTAGCGAAATCGGTTCAGCTGCTCTCGAGATTCGCACCTAGCAACACATTCAGAGATTCATTTTGATATTATAGAAGATGTTTCATTAAATCTCTTTTGATGCTTATGGCACAATAAACACGTTGCAAATAAATTATGTAGTTACCTGCCTAGTACTTAAATAGCAGTATTGTATCCGATCATTCCATTCCCATACCACGCTTCACCCTTTCTTATAAGAAACTGGCTGGACCCGAGTTGTTTGTTGGGCGTTTAAGATCTCATCTCTTCTTTCACAAAAAACACAAAAGCCAATGCTTTTGTTACAAAAGCAAAAGCCTATGTAGGGCCCGTTGACCTTTCACTTTCAATAAAACATGTTTCAACAAATACTTTTTGCATAAAAGAAAGAAAACAAGTTCAAGATAACAGCCCTGAGACACACCAGACTTTGTATTAGAACTTCATGAGAAATTTTGTTCAATAATAATGCTGGATACTATCACAAAGCATCATGTAGCCCCAAACTAAGTAGAGCTTGTATTATGGGAACCACATGACTGATAAAATACAGAAATTTTTTTTGTATATACATACGTATTATACATAGAAAACACCCAGACCTGAGACAAATATCTGCAAATAATGCAAACATTTGTCCAACCAGTTGTAATGCAACCTTCAGCGTCTCGGGCGGACCTTCGCCCACTGCGCCACAGAGGCGTTCAATTTATGCAGTAATCGAAATTATGATTCTAATGATCTAACATTATCTTTGATAAGAGTAATAGCCTATTACTGTCAGCAACTTTCCAATCACAAAGGAATATAAATTCATAAATAGCTTCAATAAAATTGGAGTATCGTTTATTCAATAAATTATGCAGGGCTATACCCACAGACGATAACAAACAAATTTAAAGCTACAACACCAATTACATTTAAAAAATGGTTATATTCAGATAAAATTCCATTGAATTCATCATTGATTATGGTACTGTTTGCTACAACGACATAGACAACCCTATTAATAAAATTTGTTTAATTCAATAAATAGATTAATAATTGAGATCCAATTAGTATGTAGTGAAGACATCTTGGAATGGAAATTCTGCAGTGTCCGGTACTAGGAGATCAGCTAGATAGCAAACAGTTCCTGCAGTTCCTTCATACAAGCTCTGTGGGTTGTCAGGTAGGCGAGCATCCCTAAGGAATTCATCGGTGTTCATGAAATCTGCAAATGCTTTGGCTCGGTATAGGTACTTTTCATCTCCAGTCAGTCTATGTAGCAGCAGGAAGACATAGCCGTTCCCGGCTACTCCATGGCAAATCCCTGGGCCTTTGCGCAGAAGTCCTTTACGCCACACCACTTCACCAGCTTTGATGCAGGCATCATAGTACATCTGCTCCTTGTAGACTAAGTAAGCTTTAGCCATGAGGTAGATGGTGCCCGGTGCCCCATGACACCAATGTAGCAGTTTGTGATCACTCAGAGATATCTCTTCCATGCAACATGGCCAGTTCCCTTCCTCAGTTTGCAGAGAAAGTATGTACTCCACTGTGATCTTGATATTATGTGCTGCCAGCTTATTGTACTCTATATAGCCAGGCACTGATAGCAGCATCTGTAGAATGAGGCTGATTCCATGGGCTGCTCCAAGATATTCTGTGTTGTAATAGTGGTACATCAGAGGGCAGGGTCTGTTTTGTCTCTTAGCATAATCTCTTCCGGATTCAACGATGTGATCGCAGAGTCTGTAGAGTTCTTCGTTTGTGAACACATTGACCTTCAGCTCACGGCTCATCCACAGCGCTCCTGCCAGATAGCCGGCGCGACCGACGAAGAATTCATCACCGCCACATTTTAGGAATCTTGGATTCAAGTACTGGCTGTACAGTGACTTGTACATCTTCAGGTAATCTGTGTATTTGTCGTCGCCTATCTCGTGGGTCAGCACAGTTGCAATGGCGAAGGTTCCGACGTCACCGAGCAGAAACGAAGTCTTATCTCCAGCTGACGTCTCCAACGCCGGCTGCAGGTACTCCAGGGCTTTGTTCAAATAAGCAGCCTTGTTTTCTGACAGCATCGGGTTCTTAGATAAATAGTAAAACATGAACGACGCGCCGGTAATACCGACGTAAATTCCTCCAGTCACATTTTTCCGTGAAGGTTGCAGTCTTTTCGTTATGTTTGAGATATGATCGTTAATCTGGCTGACGATCTCACCTTTACCGGCCGAAGTCTGAGCTCCCAGCTTATAATCGTCGTAGGGATTCGGAAAATATCGCACCATTTTGTAGCCGAAAGGGGTCAAGCCAGAAAATAGTTTTCCGATGGTTCGCCAGGTATATCCTCTGAGAAAACTTTTAAGCATCAATCAAAATGGATATTTCTATCATTTGTGCTTTAATTTACATAACACTTCACAGTATAAAGCACTTTTATCGCGTTTACGAACTGTGAATCTGTGAATCGGCTGTGTTTTGTTTGGTTTTCATTATTTCAATAATATTTGACAGCTGCGTTCTGTCAGTCACTACAGTATTCATTCAGGGTAGTGACCCCTTCATCTATCCAGAGAACGAACGAAGAAACGGGGTCACAAGGGTCACCCAAGTTCACTCACCCAACCCACCAGCATTTTGTTTTTACGATCAGCCGCCAGGCGCGTGCTCGGCCCTTTCCACAGATATAGAAGAGAACTAGTTAAAGCCATTTGCTAGAAAGGGATGCATACTTTATCTCAATGCGATTCCTGCGACTTCGTACCAGGGCATTTGTATGAACCACTAGAATTTTGTTCGAGCGCCCTGGTACGATTAACTTTTTGATATATTTTGAAGTCTCATTGATATAAGTATGCGTCCCTTACTAACTGATGATATTGGACATAAGAAAGTAGAGATCAGCCGTATGAGTTGATGTTCAGAAAATAGTTATTTTTAAGGCTTTATCTAGTCTAGTTCTCTTCTATAATCTGTGGCCCTTTCCATTTCTATGATTCCACTCCACCAAATCTCCAAACTACAACCTGCATGGTTGACAGTTGACACACATACAGTTGTTTCCTGTTCTTGACACTTGTGCGCTACTACCAACATCTACAATAATGACTAAAGAGGAAATGAGATCTTTTTTGTTCTAAAGCGCGCACTCCCATGTCATAAAACTCGTTGAGCGCGCCACGTTCAATTTGAAGGAATCAATAAAAAAATACTTTTGGTTACCTAGCAACTGTTGGAACATAACAAGTGGACCAAAACTGCCTTTTGTACGAATTTATCTAAGTAATTCATAATTGGGACCAATCATTACTAGTAGTGATATAAGTTGATGTTGCTATTGAGACATTTTTAACAATGCCAGTAACGCACAACCGTGGAAATGTAAGTACAATAATAACTGTGCCTAACATAGGTAGTAACTAAACATACACTACAAATTGTAAGATTATGTAAATCCACAATAATTATTCAAAATCTATTGATTTTTAAGAAAAGTTATACCTACCTTCTTACATAACTTACTTTCTTCGATGCACCAATTACAAATTGAGTTGAGATGAGATAGGTACATTCAACCGAACAGTTTATTTTATAAAAAACTCAAAGAATACTTGATCTCACACAGCTTTGGTAGTATAAAAGAGAATATTGAATTTAAGAATAATTAAAGCCTAATTATGTGATACCTAGCTAGTAAGAAACCTTATGCTAATGAAAATAATGAAATATTGTTTTTTTTTTTTATTTATTGAGGGATAAGTAGATATGTAAACATGACATAATTATATTATGTTTACATATCTACTTATCACATAAGTCACATCATAAGTTAAGTCATAATTAATATTATGTATTATGTTGTACTTAGTTGTAAAATTGTAGAAAATACCTAACTTTCTGTAGGTTAACTCCTAAGCTTAGGCTCATGATGCGGACCTGGATAATTATAAGAACTAAATGTACCTACCACATGAAACAATAAAGATTATGATTACGACCTACCTACATAATTACAACCTAATATGTTTTTAAATTAAATAATAACTAACCTTATGTTTTCCCTGATTGCTTCAGCCCCTCCCTACCCTCCTTGTAGGTAAGCTTACTTAATGTTTGTAAGATTTATTTACTTTTAGTTTTCACAAATGCGAAAGACATCGTTTCGTGCGAGAGGTCGCTCTGCACAGTCCCTCGATACTGGTGGACCAAGAGCTGATCCAGGAGCCAGTGGAGACGGCCGATTATTTTTACAAATCAGACCTGCTATAGCTGATCCAAGAGCTGCATTTGCACAACGCTCAAACACTGTTCTATCTGGGTAAGGGAAAAACATTATTTATTTAGAAAATATAAAAATACAAAATAATTGACAGCAAAACTTTCTTCAAACTTTAGAAACGATTATAAAGAGGATACAAAAGATGATTTAATTAATTTACAAGCAGTTGGAGAAGGTAAAGTTCAGTTATCGAGGACGCCGCAAGAAAAAGATCGTCTGCCAGACAGAATAAGCTTGGACAGGTAAAATTAAAGTGTTTTTCGGTAGCTTAGCTACTCTTATTACGTAATTATGGTTTAGCATTTGTATAACGTTGATAAAATTTACAGGAGAGGGCTGTCCTCAATACCCAATATCGTAGGAGAACCGGGTCTAAGGCTTTTATCATTACAGCACAATTTAATCAATAGCTTATCAGGTCTGTGTTCTTTAGATTTGGGTAAGCTTGTTTTTCTCGATGTCTACGATAATCAGATAGACAAAATCACTTCACTGGAAAGACTCTTTAGCTTGAGAGTACTTTTGATGGGGAAAAACAGGTAAAACGTTTTACTTACTTAAATTAATTGATTTCATGAATACAGTATTTATAATTTTTTGTTTGTTTTCAGAATTAGACGCATAGAAGGTCTTTCAAATCTATTAAAATTAGAAGTCTTAGATTTACACGGCAATAGAATAGGAAAAGTGTGTGGGTTATCTAATTTAAGTGAATTGAAAGTGCTCAATTTGGCTGGGAATCAAATAAAATTCATAGGACAAATAGACCTCCAAGGGTTAGTGTCACTGAGAGAACTGAATCTAAAAAGAAATCGCATGACAAAATTAATGGGCTTCCAACACACTCCAAAATTACAAAAATTGTATCTTGGCAATAATGATTTACAAAGGTAAAAATACTTTTTCAAAATCTACTACACGGAAAAACGAAATAAGTAATTATAAAGCTCCTCTTATTTTCAGTGTAGAAGATGTTTCATCTCTAGCAGAGGCGGTTTCGCTGATTGATATTTCTCTAGATGGAAATCCAGTAGCTTTGGGTGGAGATTGTATTCCTTTTTTAGTATCGTATCTCCCTAATTTGCTCACCTTGACAAACATGAATGTAACTGATCAGGTAAATAACTTGAGACAATGCTTATTTTTGAAGTTAGGTGTAAGAAGAGAAGAAAAATGTTCTTACAAATCACTTTTGAAATATTTCGAAGGTTCGTCAGGCAGCGATGGCTTGGAGAAGTAACAAGGAAGCAGCTCATGCTGCCTATTGCGCGCTTGGCGGAATTGCTCAACAAGAAGCTCGAAGAGATCAGATAATCAACAACGCACGCACTAACTGGGAACTGTTGAGAACTGAAAACAAATGCTTCATCACTCCTAGTCCCGGTAAAACCGATGAAATAGATAAAGAGTTTGCATTGGAAGTATCTGCAACAACATTAACTCATAGTGGCGGCACGCAAACTATAGAAATAGCAGGACTACCAGATGTTCCGATGACTTTGCAACCTGAGACAGAAGACTCAGACTGCAAAACTAATAATAGCGATAATAAAATAGCATCTGAAAATGTTACGAAACCATCACCGATGAAAAAGTTGCAAAGAAGCGCTACAAATCGGAAAGCTCCTGAACGCCGCGTAAACTTCTCCGATAGAAGTGCATCTCAAGATACAGATGCATCTCACTCAACGTCTACAAGTAGTGATCTAAGGTTACCACCGATACTTTTACCCATAATTTCTTCGTTAGAAAATGTAAAGCTTGCGGATGGAAACGAACCAATTCTCAAACGATGGGAAAGTATATCTAGTGTGGAACCAATTGTCGACTCTTCATTCAGCTCTTTACCTTCATCTAGCGAAAGCGAAGACGAAAGAAGTAAAAAGCCAGTGCGTCGCGTGCCCACTGCTTTCAGACGTCGAGAAAATTTTGGTTCAATGCGATCAAAGTCAGTCTGTGATCCTGAAAGTAGGAGAGCCAAATCTAAGAACTCTGATAACATCGAAAACATGAGTAATATCTCAACCAACACTAATGTGGGCTCTGTTTCTTCAACATCAGGCAGTGAGCAAAACAACAAAGTCTTAAGACGCGAAGGTTCTCTCAACAGTCGACTGAGCAATAGAAATATAAGAAGTGCTACTATAACAAGGAGAAGTGAAAGGGCGTCTTCTGCTAATCGTGCGTCAACAGCGAGAATTAAGTCTGGAAAAAGCTTAGCTAGTTTCAAATCTTCTGAACCAGTGCCGAAACCAATGCCTGTATCAAAGGATAGAGAGCAAGGTAATCTTTTTTTACCACTTTTGTGTCAACAGTGACCCTATTTTCAACCATATCATTGCTAGTCTTTATCGTTATTTTGCTTTTAGGTGTGGACTATTTAGTGGAAGTTTGTGATGGCGTTGTAAGCGCTTGGGGTGCTGGTGCAGTGCGTCGCCTGTCTCGAGATTGGGACTGGGAACGGGCTCGGCACGTTACTCGAGCTGCTTTCCATTATGTTCATTTCAATGCCGTGGCTCAATCTCTACCTGAATTGAAAGCCAAGTGAGTACTAGTGTGGACTCTCACTTGTAGTTTTAAGACTTCTTTTACTATTGATAATAATTTGGGTAGGTATTTATTGCAGTATTAAGGTAGGTTAGATAATATGAATGTTACGTATAGATTATTTCAATGAAGAAGTAGATAGTTTTAAATTAAACTTACAGATTCCCAAACGTGTCTCACATCTCAGTACGTGCAACAGGCCTACAATGGCTCGGACAGTTGCACGCTTTAGCTGAGCTACGTGGTATTACCGGACTGACAGTTATACCAGAAGGCAACCCGATCAATGTGAAGATCTGGAGAGAGTATGCTATTTATAGACTTGCCCACTGGGGCTTGAAAGAAATCAATGACGAATCGGTAATTAGAAATCATATATTTTTGGATCATCATAATTTAGAGCCAAAATTTTTTTTTTTTTGTAACGTTTGATTTTAATAAGTAAGCAAGTATCCATATATTTTACAAGTATTTTGCCTTGTAGAATATCTAGCAAGTATCCATTAATAATCAGCAATTTCAAAAAGCAGGTGTCCGATGACGAAATAAAATTAGCAAATCTTACTTACGGAGGTTTAAGTGATATCGTTCTACGAGCCCTGCCCGATGCTCCACTTCAGCCACTTTTGTCAAGATTAGGAAGAAATGGGAACAGTTCTAATAGCGCCAAGTCGTGGTTGAGGGCTGCAGACCCGGCTTTACGAGACGTAATAGCAAAAGAAGCACTACAATACAAAAAGGGACATGTGTCTCAGGTAATTATAATCATAATAACGGCCAAAAAATTTAGACCCTCGCTCAAAGCCCATATGCAAGAAGCTTAAATCGTAACTCGCTTTGACCTTTTTATAGAATACTGCTTTAAGGAATTTCCTCAGGTGGTGAGCAACATTATCCACATGTTACAAAAACTGCTTGATCAAGGCTCACAAACGCAGGCAGTATCGGGAACCCTAGAGCAATGTTGTCACCAACCCAGAGTCTTTCTCCGTTATTTTAAGGAGTTGGGCTGGCTGCACAATACACCCCAATGCGGGACGTCGGTGTAGAACTTTTTCCCCCCACTTCAAATTAGAATTAGAAAGCTTTAAGGAATTTCTTCAGGTGGTGAGCAACACTATTCACCTGTTTCAATCAACACAATAATGCGATCTCCTGCCGAACGTGGTTGACTCGGAACTTGGCTTGTCAAACCGTTAAATCAGGGAAAGAGGCATAGGTTATGCAGTGAAACAATAAGCTACTTACACTTTTAGAATTAGAAAGCTTTAAGGAATTTCTTCAGGTGGTGAGCAACACTATTCACCTGTTTCAATCAACACAATAATGCGATCTCCTGCCGAACGTGGTTGACTCGGAACTTGGCTTGTCAAACCGTTAAATCAGGGAAAGAGGCATAGGTTATGCAGTGAAACAATAAGCTACTTACACTAGTTCGATGAACCGTTCTGACAACCAACTTTTATACTCTAGAGAATAAGAAAATAGCCATTGGGCAATCCGTTTTAGAAATAATATTTTTTCTCACGTTGATCAATTGTCTTATTATTATATTATTATTGTATTATTATTTTATGCACTTTAGTTCGTCAATAGTATATTGAGCCATATTATGAGCCCTCACAGAATGCAGATCTTCTATCGGCCGATAGTTTGGTTCTACTCATAATGAGTGTGAAGATGTATGCAAGTGCGCATATTAGGTACAATGATTCAGTATCGGCCGATTGTGCACTAGCAGCTCAACCCGACTGATAGAAATACTGCAGTCTGCAAGGACACTTTTTTTTTTTGGCACAATTTGTTTTTTATAGGAGGACATGAGCTGGCGTGTAAGGGGTCGTAGTCAACTTTCACATGCTGTTGAGTTGGCGTGTGGTGCAGCACAGCGACTTAGAGCTTTAGAGCTACTGTGGCCAACGATGCTGGTTGAAATGATAGAGGAGATTCTACGGGACTATTCAGATATGGAGACTCATGTCAATGAGCAGATGCGCATGCTTATGGATATTGATTCGTGTGTAGAGTATTGATTGTCAATAAGAGATTGCTTCTTAGACTTAGTGTGTTCACATCAATGGACGATAATCGTCTGTTAAGCTGGGTACGGATAGCGCGTACATTGGTACGCGTCTCTTGAATGCCATGTCTGTACTTGCAGCTACGCGTACACTTTGGGGAACGCGTGCCGCGCGTGCTGGCTCGCGGCGCGATTTGTGGTCAATCGGTTTTGACTTGCGTAGCGCCATGGATCGATTGACCTCGCGTTCAGGTTCGCGGCGGTTCACATTAACTGTACGCGTATCCAAGTTAGCTATCCTTCAGTGGTTAGCGGGTAGTGAGCGACATAACAGCTCCGGTACCATTCATGGACAAATGGTAGTGCGTCCTTAGCGCACGAGTAACTCACCTGAGTACCGGGGTGCACTTTGCATCTCGGCAGCAAGCCCTACTGCTTCATAACCTATTGGTTGGTAAGGGGACGTTAAACATTTCGTAGATTTGATTGGGTTCTGTACCCGTATCCAATATACGCGTGCACAGCGAACCCTGACTACGCGTATACATGAACGCGCTGTCCGTACCCAGCTTTAGACGACACAATGATAACTTCATAAAAAATTAAAAATGAACTCTTCGTTTACAATCCCAACGAACTTAGCATTTTCATTTCAGTATTTTCAACTGTATGTAAATGCTATTGGTCCGGCAGACGTAACTACAACGTTTAGTGAACACGTTTATAGATACTGTATTGGATTAGTATAGGTGAGTAGGGACCGAGTTATTAATTTATAGGTATGTTATTTATTACCTATGTGTTTATCCTACATAATGGTTTAGTATCAACCTTACAATAATAATATTGGTACCTATCAATACTAACAAGTTTTTGTAGTTACCACTTTATAAGAAACGATGCTAAAGTAGATTTTAAAGGCAGTGTAACTTCAGGTTAACGACGATGTTGTTAATTGCTCAATTTTGTTGTCAGTGTAGTTAAGAAGAATAATGCATTTTTAGATAATAGCGTAGAATAACATTTTTATAGTTGCAATGTACTTATGTTACCTAAATTTACAAAACATGTACTGCCAATTTTAGTGCCTAATAAATCATGCATGTTCCTAAAACTTGTTTTTATTATCCATGATCCATGTAAAGATACTACCACTTCTAGTGAAACTAGGTCTTTATAATGTTCAGTAAGTAGGTAAAATATAAGACTGGGCGGAATGGCGCTTGTTCGGGGAGGTCTATGTTCAGCTGTGGATAATGGTAATGATAGAAGACGATACACATTTTAAGTAATGGAGATAGGTACGTAATAGTAACAGGCATCTCTTGGCTAAAATTCGTTTAAAGTATGTAGTACCTAATAATTTTCAATTTAAATCATGTTTATTTAGATACCTAGCTACAGTATCTATACCCCTACTAGGGGTAGTTCCTATAGGTAGGCATAGCATAGGTGTTATAAACGTAGATTAATTTATCTATGGGTGTTACACCTAACCTACTTTAGAGAAAAATCTTTTTTAACTCATCTTTCACTCTGATGTAAAATCTCTTCTTCTACGCCTACAAGCAGGAAAACGGAAGGAATGAAGAGGTTAAAAAGTTTACACAGAAAAGCCAACATTACAAAAACAAAATGAAGTGAAAGTGAAGCCGTGAAACGTGAAGCACAGAATGCGTGGAGTTGGCAATCACGGGATTTAAAAATGTCAAAGTCAAATTAATGCTGACTGGTTGGGCAGTGCTGCCAGGTTAAGCAATTTTTCGCCATTTAGACTATCTCAGAGGGTGTCGGAGCGACCAAAAAAAGCGATCGGCGACTTATCGTATTTAGGCTATCTTGAGAAAATTATTCGGCGATAATAGGCTATATGAATGGACCTTCCAGGACTTTATCGGTTTGATTCATGTTTAGTTGGTTACTCACTCAAGTACCCTGCATCACACCCTACATGGCCTCTTACTATAATCTAGAGTTAGAACCTGCAGGGTCTAGATACCATAATATCAACTTGTTGACCACAACCACGAAATTGAAATGTTTGCGGATGACACGTCTCTTTTATTTCAATTAAAGCGACGGCAGACAAATTTTGACGACGTGAATAATGCAATATCGATAGTTGTTAACTGGTTCGATGTAAATAACTTATTACTTAACGGGACTAAAACAAAATGTATTAGATTTATAATAGTGATCAAATGAAACCCAATGATACAATTTGTTAGGTTATATGGGGCGCCCATATAGATGGATTGTCGAACAGACTCGGTTCTGCAGCATACGCAGTTAAAAGAATTCATCAACTTACTGACGTAGATACAGCTAGACTAGTTCATTTAAGCTACCATCATTTTGTCGTATGGCATTTTCTTGTGTGGGAATGCTGCACAAAAGAATACTATATTTCTGCTGCAGAAGAAAGCTGTCCGTGCAATTTATAATATGAGCCCCAGAGAATAACTTCAAACTAAGTTTAAAAACATAAATATTATAACAGTTCCTTGCCAATACATATGTATAGATACATATCTGGGTCTGGGTGTTTCTATGTATAATATGTATGTATTTAAAAAAATATATATGTGTAGTATATCACATTATTTATTATTTATTTATTATTTATTATATCAATCATGTGGTTCCCATAATACAAGCTCTGCTTAGTTTGGGGCTACATGATGCTGTGTGATTACGTCCCGCGTTATTTATTTATTTATTTATATGTGTACCTATGTCCGAAAGAATCTAAATATGTACAAGAAAGATAGCGTCAATCATAATGTTAACTAGAAATAAGGATCAACTCACTTTTTCTACTGTAAGGCTCCATATAGGTAGTTAGTCAATCTTTAAAAGGGCTATGGGTACGTTTTTTGTACAAAATCCCAAATGACTTGGATAATTTACTAGGTATAGCATAGATAATGATAAAACGTTGTTGAGCTTAGACTTTGACCAATAATAATTATAATCTTATGTATAACCAAATAGAAATGAACATAATAAAACGCTAAAAATAGGTACGAAAATTTTTTTGTTGTTTAGTTTTATCTTATTTTGCATTCAAAACTTTTTAAATGGTTACCACCATTTGCCTTTGCATTGTAGCCCAAATATTCATCCAATGAACATACAGGTGAAAATTAAATATGAGGATGACGTTTTTTGAGTTTAGCGGGAAAAGTATTAATCGTGTGGCGATTCGGACATTTCCCACAATCGATCAGTCACATCACTAGTATATGTTCTGGGGTCCCATCACTACACAACCCCCAGGCGGGAAGTTTTGAGATATACTCTGTGGTTTCTAGATCGCTGGCACTTGATTTAATTATTGTCGTACATTACTTGAGATAAGTTGAGTTATAATATACTTTAATTGGTGCTTACAACGGTGTTTCCTTGCCCGCAATATCGTAGGAGATTGGAATCTCCTCAATCGCTGAGGAAGAAAATTGATGAGGGACGATTTGTGTTGTCTTCCACACAAAAAAAAATTTGGCAATCGGTCAGCGTTTGACGGAGAAACCGGTGAAATTTCATAAAACAAAAGATTCTGACGAATTGAGAACATTCTTCTTTTTCGAAGTTATTTAAAAAGTTTGATATTTATTTAGATTTTGTGATGAATATTTGGGCTACTTTATGCTAATATTTTTTTTTTATTTGGCGATTTCATTGAACAACATCTGGCAACTCCCTTGACGGGTGTGATGTGACTGGTTGGCTGTGTTCTATTTTCTTTCGTTGTTTTTGTGAAGTTTTCATAGTTGCTGGCAAATATAAAGGCTAGATGAGAATTAAACTTCTCATTTTCGAAAGAAGGTTTATGAAATCTCTACTACAAAAATGAAATGAAGCATTCGTAAAACGCCATGGACGATACAGAAAGCACAACAACATCAGCGGACGAGAACACTGGTAACTTGTGCGATAACCCTACGCGAGACACCCTTGCTGAAGGGCTCCTGGGGCTCTTGAAGCCTACTGTAGACCAGCTAGACGAGCGAGTGAGAGCTACTAGGTTAGTATACAACAACACCAGCCTATCCACTGCTTCACAAAGGCCTCGCATAAAACAAGGGGGATATGCCCATAATACCCACGCTGGGTATGTGGGTTGGGGATCGCAGGGCACAGCTTCTCGCACCACCGGCGGTCATGGGTTTGAGCTGTGCCAATGTTAGGCTGCGCTATGCAATCAGCCAGCCGTTAGAGCCCCGTTACACAGCAGGACACACCACATGCAGTTGGGGTTGGCTTGGGTTCCGGAGATGGGGGTTGCAACCCCTGACACCCCCTCCAGGTTAGTATAATAGCTACAAATTTAATTTTTTTTGTAAAACATCGAGATAGATACTTTGACATCCATTCTTTGACACATTATTCCATTTACTAAAAACCTAGTCTGTGCATGAGTTTGGCCTTTCTTTAAATAACATAAATAGTTCTGTAGATATTTGTCTCAGGTCTGGGTGTTTTCTATGTATGATATGTATGTATTTACAAAAAAAAAGTTATATGTGTAGTATATCAATCATGTGGTTCCCATAATACAAGCTCTGCTTAGTTTGGGGCTGCATGATGCTGTGTGATTACGTCCCGCGTTATTTATTTATTTACTTACCAACCTAATCGGAATCTCATGTTACTGAATTTACTGAACTTATGATATTCTGATTAAGGAATGGGTTCCCATTGTAACTCAACCATACTTGGCCACTAATACCAATTAATTATTATGGTAATTTTTTCTATGTAAAAATTTCAAACAATAAATATAGTGGGTTTTCGAGATTATATTTGCCTTTAGCCCTTCTCATGCTATTTACAGGTACTGTGAAAATCACACTAATAATATAAATGCGAAAGTTTGTATGTGTGTGTGAGTATGTTTGTGGCTGCTTCACTCCATAACGGATTTGAATGAAACTTGGAATATGAATAGTTTAAGACCTACATTGATTATCGCCCGCGGCTTCGCTCGCGTGATAAAAAATATCCTAACAAATAGGATATTTTTTATCACGCGAGCGAAGCCGCGGGCGGAAGCTAGTAAGAAGCTAAAGAATTGTCTTTTCAGAATATCGCAGTTAGAGCTAAAGCAGCAAATAGAAGCTTTAAATGAGGAACTTCTGAGGGTCCGTGAGGCTCTAAACAACCATCCTGACCTCGATCCCTATGTGAAGAAGCTGATAGCTTGTAAGCACAAAGTGACAGTTGTCCTTAATGTTCTACAAGGATCACAGGTAAGACCTCTGTTAAGCCTTGATGACCTACCAGAATTCACCCCCAAAAAGGACCTGGGGTCTACTACAATTCACCGAAGTACGAAATTTCGTTTCATGCGATTGGTCGTATTTCATACTGTAAATTCCAATATTGCGGTTGTAAGTTTTGTGAAATAGAGTAGGATGCGCAACGTTCGAACTGTTACATTATAAACTTCGTGCCGAAATTTCGGTTTTCATTTGATTATGGGTACCAATCGCAAGAAACTAAGCACGTTATTACGTATTTCGGTGAATTGTAGTAGACCTGTCAGCGACTGTCAGCGTCAGCAGTCGGGATTTGTGAATGTTGAATGCCCCACCTCAAAGGGCAACAAAAAATAAAAATGGCAATCACAATAAGCCTCCATGGTCGCAGTGATATGAAAGCAAATAAAAAAGAGACCGGTTTTTTAAATGTTAACTAGCTCTTAGTGCATAATATTTATTTCATAGAAAACTTAAAGCTGACCTCTCAATTACCAACATAATAAAAAAAAACAACAAAATCTGTCGAGCTGTTCTCAAAATAAATGTGGCAATGGATTTTTGGTGCGATATAATGTTTTTGATTGCTAGTACAATTTTAGCCTAGGAGTAAATAATTGAATTTGAAAAAAAAACAGACTAATTGAGAACCTCCCTTTTCGAAGTCAGTTAAAAAGGAATCATTTAATTCACTGAATAATTGTATCTGTGTATAATTTTTGTTTTTAATTTCCAGGACAGACTGAACGAAATACGGCGTATGGTTAGCAAAGAGAAGAGTGTACGCCCTGTTGTTCTGCCCTCACCCCAAGCAGAGCCAGAACAGAGCACTAGTGGAGTCTCCTCAGAACGGGGCAGCATTAACTAAAATGGAGACCCCTTATCAAAACCACATCAACAAGGCTGACTTTGACCATGTTTATGAGCCTGCTGAAGACAGCTTCCTACTCATTGATGCCTTAGAAAAAGACCTTAACTACCTAAAGGCCAAAAACCCAACAATATGTTTAGAAGTAGGATCGGGTAGTGGTGTTGTTATAACCGCTCTAGGTATGGCATTCCCACATGCATTCTGCCTAAGCACTGACATCAATTTCAAAGCCTGCGTTATGACGAAACAGACTGCAGAGTACAACAAAGTTCAATTGGATTCTATTAGCATGGATTTAGTAACATCAATGAGAGATAACATTTTTGATGTGATATTATTCAATCCGCCATATGTTGTGACGGAAGCAGGTGAATGTGGAGGGTGTGGTATTACTGCTAGTTGGGCGGGAGGCCTGAAAGGCAGAGAGATAACTGATAGGTTATTGGCCATGATACCAAAGAAGCTAGCTAAAGATGGTACATTTTACCTCTTACTGATAAAGGAAAACATTCCAAAAGAAGTCATAAAAATTATGACAGAACAGAAATACAAAAGTGAATTGATTATTGAGAGAAGAGTTAAGAATGAACATCAATTTGTTTTTAAGTTTTATTCATAATACAATAACAAGAGTATAAGATATGTTATAAATATAAGTATTTTGTAAAATAAGTTCATTGTTTGAGATTCTTTTTGACCGCTTCTGCAAAAGTTTTGGCTCCCGCATTGTTTTCCTCAACACCAGGCAGAGTTGAGCAGTTGTTGACCCATTTTTGGGTGTTTGGGAAACTGGTGATGTCCCAGCCTACCGCCTGAAACAAAACAAATTATTTAGAAGAATCTATAAAGGATTGATTAACTATATTCTTTATTATTTGAAAGGTATGTGCTATGGACTTGCCTCTGACCACCCTCATATTATCGTCTTAATCGTACTGAGTGATATTGAAGGAATCTATTTTTTTTATCAGATTCAACAATGTAAAAAGATCATTTGTGAAAGGCAAGCTTGATGCGCCTGAATGGGCGCAATGGCGCTCATAAAGGGGAGGCATTAGAATAAGGATAAGAGCTAGAAGAAATCTTAATATTGCTTTGAAACATCTACTCGTACAGTAGATCTCTACTTTCTTATGTTCAATATCCTCAGCTAGAGAGGGATTCATACTTATCTTAATAGGTTTGCTGCGACTTTATAACCAGGGCATTTTATCGAAACTAGATTTGAGTGCCCTGGTATGATTTACAATTTGAACTAATTTGAAATCACATTGATATAAGTATGCATCCCTTTGTAGCTGATCATTTTGGATAGAATGTAGAGATCAGCTGTTTATGTTGATGTTTGAGAGCATGGGGAATTCTATTCTAGATATTTTCCTTAATCTGAGGTGCAGGGCCTGCAATGCAATTCTTACAAGAATGCTTGAGAGAGAAGCGTAGAGTGATGTGTCAGCAATGGTTGGAGTGTCGCCGGCAACCCATTCGCTTTTGCTCAAGTATTGCTCCAGAATTCCAATTGTTGTGTTCAATTCATCCTTCAGAGCTTGTTTGATCTCTGTTTCCCCCAGAAACAGAATGGGGAACTAAAACAATGCAACAATTTTAATGATAGCAATCAATTCGATAGTAGTTTTGATTCTGTTCTTCACTAAATGTAAAATGAAACCTAATTTTATAACTTTGAAATTATAGCAGTCCTTATTATTTCCATCTTTAAGACAAGGATAGCATATCTACATAAAATTTAACTGAAATGTTTGATGTTTGAAGACGATAAGGGATTCCAAACACTATCTCTGGAATGCAAGCTAACCAGTCCATGATGCACTTTGCTGTACAACAAATGGAGCTGTACCCTGAGATTCCCAATCCGCCCAGCGTGGGGCTTATGGGAATGTGCCCTTTCTTTTAAACAAGGTATATGTCCAGCTGTGGACTAGTTGAAGGTGTTAGTGAAAGTTGTTAGAATAAAGGATGTACTTACACAGATTGCTCTTATTCTCATATACATCTGTGAGCTATCGAAATAAAGTCTCTGGTTCACAATAGCTCTCCTTCTCAAGTCATAAGGATACCACTGGTCATCTTTTCCATATTTATCAGACAAATAGCACGCTATAGCACGGCTCTCCAACAGCACAAAGTCATCTTCTACCAGTGTAGGTACGCAATGTTGCGGATTTATCTTCAAGAAACTCTCTTTTAGATGCTCTTTTTTGAATAGATTAATTATTTCAACTTCTATCGGCACTCCCACAGCTCTTGCAGCAAGTAATGCGCCGCGTGAAGGTCCGCTGATTGGATCATGATACAGCTTTAGAGTTGACATGGTTTTCACAATAATTTACTCAAAAACGTCTCGTGAACTCGTAGCGTTTAATTTATTTACGGAGTCTGCTGAAAGCACAGACTAGTTTATTAAACCCGGCCTAGCGTAGCGTTTAATTTCTCTATGCCCGGCCTCAAAGTTATTTAAGTTAATGTAATTCTAAGACCCGGCTTATAGAAATTAAATGCGTACCCGGCGCTGAAAGAAAGAATGAAAGAAAACTAAAACAAACAAGACCACAAGTACTCAGCCAGCTGAGTTGGCATTGGCAAAAGTCGAGCAACCAAGGTCAAACAAAAACCGATTATTTCCGAAAACTTCATGTATGTCAGTCAAGTTAAGCCCACAGGTTAAATAACTGAAAGACGTTGAGTTGAGTTGATGTTCAGTGTTCAGGTTAGGTTATTTTTCGCCATTTGGGCTATCTTGAGAAAATAATTCAGCGATAATAGGCTATATGAATGAGCCTTCCAGGATTTTATCGGTTTGATTCATTAGTAACTCACTCAAAAAAGTACCCTACATCACACCCTACATGGCCTCTTACTATACTCTGGAGTTAAACCCTGCGGGGTCTACATTATCATCGTCAACTTGTGAGAGACCACAACCACTAAATTGTACCTATTGTGTGCGGATGATAATAATATGTCTCTTTTATTTTAATTAAAGCAACGGTCGACTAATTTTGGCGACGTGAACAATGCAATATCGAAAGTTGGTAACTGGTTCGATGTAAATAACTTTATACTGAACGGGACTTAAACAAAATACCTACTTATATTAAATTTTATTACCAAAGGTTAAAACAAGTGAAACCCAATGTTAAAATGAAAGATGAAGATTTAAGTCTCGTGGATACTACAGTATTTTTAGATATAACCTTAAATAATAAGCCTCAATTACCATTGAAGCTTATTATCTTGTAATGTGTGCTTACCTAAATAAAATAAATAAATGGGGCGCTCACATAGATGGATTGTCGAATAGGCTCAGTCTCATCATACGCAGTCAAAAGAATCCGTCAACTTACTGACATAGATACAGCTAGACTAGTTTATTTCAGCTACTTCCACAGCATTATGTCGTAGGGCATTTTCTTGTGGTGGGAATGCTGCAAATATACACACCATATTTTGTACTGAGGGCTGTTCGTGCAGTTTATAATATGGGCCCCAGAGAATCACTTTCAACTAAGTTTAAAGAAATAAATATTATGACAATTCATCGACATGATGATGATGATGACATGTATACTGGGTGGGGCAAAATATTACCTCATCGAGGGCAGCCACCTCTTCGTTTTTAGCTGGAAGGTTTTCTTCTGAGGAAATTATAGGTATGTGACGATAACCAATTGTATTTTCAGAATTTTGCAAAAATATACAGTCAGCCTAGAAAATTACATTTGTCAAAAAAAAACCAGTTGATCTGAATTGACACATGGTACATACCAAATCAAATCGTATTTTTTTTCCATAATTTTTAATTTAATTTTCGTACAAATTCTATGAAACGGCATTCGCCACAAAATTGAGTCTATGTATATATTTTCCAAAGTCAGTTAAAAAGCCTGATATTTAGATTTTGAGATGAATATTTGGGCTGTTTTTAAAAAAATAGGCGATTTTAGACTACTTTTCAACAGAAAATTTGGCTATTTCATTGAACAACACCTGGTAACCCCGGTCAATAGATTGTCAACAGATGACAGATCTGACATTTGACTTTTGACAAAAACTCAAAAGGTCAAAAGCCCGCTTGGTGTGTGTTTGTTTATTTTTACACATTTTCCGCTTATTTCTAAACGTGATTTTACATAAACAGTGAATCAAATAAGGATATTGACAATTACATAATTTAACTTAGCACAAAAATGGCTCCAGTCAAGTGCAGATTATGTATGGGAACCAACTTTCTTTCGAACATATTTCGATTTCAGGAATCAATGAAGATATCTTCCAAAATTATGTCAATAGCTAATATCACGGTAATGTTTACACAATATAGCTATTTTTTAAATTATTAATCGCTAAGACAACAATTTCAAATTGGTAACCTAACTTTATTTTATTATAAACTAGCTTTCGTCCATGGCTTCGCTCGCGTGGTATCCGGACAAAAACAACCCTATTAGTTATTTGTCAAGTTTTTGAAAATTTCCGATTTTCTACGCAATTTTACTATTAAATTCCTTAACAACCATGCTTGTACAAGACATGCTTTGAAGCGTGGAGATTGACACATACAAAGGGAGGCCTATACCCAGCAGTGGGTCAAGTTGACGGCCTCTGTGGCGCGGTGGGCGAAGGTCCGCCTGAGACGCAGAAGGTTGCGGGTTCGATTCCCGCTGCGGGACAAATGTTTGCATGTTCTGTAGACATTTGTCCCGGGTCTGGGTGTTTTCTATGTATGATACGTATGTATTTACAAAAAAATAATTATATGTGTAGTATATCAATCATGTGGTTCCCATAATACAAGCTCTGCTTAGTTTGGGGCTACATGATGCTGTGTAACTACGTCTCGCATTATTATTTATTTATTATTTTTTATTATTTTATAAGTCAGGCTGCGTATGATGATGGATGATGATATACTATGATGATAGTTTAAGGAATAGTACAATCTTTTAATAATTGTTATATGTATTTGCTTTAATAATTTTGATGCATGTTTTTGTATTCATTTTGTAGGTTTCTTCTTTTTTTTGTTTTGTATATCATAGCGCCTTGGTATTATACTGTAATGCTGTGTTATAATTGTATGAATAAATATCTAATTAAATAAATGATGATGGAGAACCTTCTACTAAGTACTAGAAAACATCAAAAAGATGAATAGGTTGGGTTTTGAATATCCTTAATGTAGGAGGGTTAACTGAGTTCACCTGAAGCCATAAATATTGATTTTGGCTGCAGGAACACAGTCTAAATATTTTTAATATTTTTTTTAAATATCTTTAAACTTTCGAAATGAAACATAATTTGTGTTACTTGTGACAAATTAGGATATTTTTTGGTAATATAACAATGACGACATTTCTCATTGTTTTCTTGGCATAGACAGTAGATTATTAGGTTTTTTTTTATAACCATCCAGAAATCCTTCCTGCAGCAGTAGGTTCTAGGGCACCCTGACTTGGCTAAATTAGGTTCTAAATATATCACAGAACCGACACAGAGCACCCCCATGCTGAGTGTTGTGGTTCTTATGCCTAGAGTGTATATAAAAAATGTGGAGTCAGAAACTCTCATGGGAGATACTGAGCAGAAAACTTTGAACCTATATAAAAAAAATTACTATCTGTCTCCTGGAAGGACGAGTCGGCAGTACCCCTTTTCACTCCTCCTCCCCCCCTCGCCTCTCCTCTCTCCAAATCGTGCGACAATATTCTAAACTTTTAACGATGAATGGAATCAGTCAATTGCCCTGACCAAGGGAAACAGGGATTCGTTTATTTTATATATATAGATAAGAAACACACAGTATCTAAAACAATAGTTAGTGTAAAACTAAAATATTACACAAACCAGTGAAGTTTCTTCTTTTAAGAACTTCTCAGTTTAAGAACTGCCTACTCTAATAAACTGCATTTGTTTCAGATATTACCAAACGACGGTCTTCCTGACAAAATTTGCAATATGTGCGTGAACAAGTTGAATGACTGTATAAGCTTCGTCAGACTATGCGAGAGTTCTGACAGAAAATACAGAGAGACACTCGAAAGATGTGTAAATGAGTTATCAGTATCACATTCTATTGAAACAGAAATGGATCTCAGTCAGGATAAGTTTCCCGAATGCAAACTTTTTGAAATGGAACCGAGCAATGTTCTCATGGTCATCAATGAAACTAACCTTGAGGAGAGCAACCTCGATGATGATTTGAAGATTAAAAATAAGAAGCAACAATGTTCTACTTGTGGAAAAGTCATGTCTTCTAGGTATTTTATTAAAATATAAATAAATAAAATAAATAAATTAATTTTCTGCCAAAGGAGGCTAAAACAAACGAGATTCGTCAAAAACTGGTCGCAATGGCGCTCATAAGGAGAGGCCTATGTCCAGCTGTGCACTGCTATGGCTAATGATGATCTCAAAATCAATTTGCATGTTTAGTATGGGGATTTTGGACCTATAAATAAATAAATAATGCTGGACTATCACAAAGCATCATGTAGCCCCAACTAAGCAGAGCTTGCGTTATGGGTACCACATGATTGATATATTACATATCAGTGCCACTGCTTATTTTTTTTGGTTTGATACAAGGCTGGTGTTCTTGTTGTTGGAACTCTTATTCAATATGTAGTTTAAAGGTTATTAACATTAAATTTGAACAGTATCTAGTTTTTTTTAAATCCATCAGAATAAAACAAGAGTTCTAGGTATGCAGCAAGATAACATATATTTTTGCCAGAACATATTTACATGATATAGGTCTTAATTACTTAGTAGGTATGGTTCAAATATGTTCTACCGTAGAAGCATGCAAATGACAACCCAATAAAAAATAATTTTAAAATTATATTTCCTTCAACAGATTTCGTCTGAAGACTCATTTGAGGACTCACACAGGAGAACGCCCATTCTCATGTCCACATTGCAGCAAGAACTTTTCCCTCGCTCAGAACTTGAAAGTTCATCAAAGAACTCATACGGTAATAATCGTAGTTAAGATTTTGATATATCCCAAAAATTTCGACTCAGGCGGGATTGAACCCGCGAGTCCCGCGACCTTCCCGTCAAAACTGGGACGCGCTAACCAACTGCGCTACCGAGTCAACTCCTAGCCTTGTCGAAATTTTCGGGCATTCACGACTAAGCGCCGTTTGCTTCACCTACAAGGGAAACGTTTTAGCTTCCAAGCCTGCTCAATGACTAATAGTTTAGTACATTGACGAGAGGTGTCGCTTTGCTTATTCTATGATTTTTAGTCGAAGTTTTTGGGATTTATAAAAATCTTACATTTTCCCTGAAATGCGGGCAAACACTTAAAATACAAAAAAAATCAATCGTAGTTAACTTTAGAAATGCTACATAGTGCTGACATTTGTCTCGCGGCGGGAATCGAACCCGTGACCTTCTGCATCTCAGGCAGACCTTCGTCCACGGCACTACAGAGGTCGTCATACTTAGTTATACTTGCTGCCGCGCAATGTTTGGACACACCTTAAAATGGCGACATCTAGCGGCGATTTACTTATTTTTACACACATTTTACCATTAGGGTGAGAAACCACTGCAGTGCTCTGTGTGTGGGGAGTCATTCGCTCACTCTGCGGGGCTGGCCGCCCACAGACGCAAGCATACTGGGCAGACGCCTTATCGCTGTGTGCTGTGCCCACGAGCCTTTCGCACTGTTGGGCATCTACAGTATCATGTCAGGTAAGAATGTTAATGTTAATATATTAATACTATTGTCGGATCCAAAATCTCAGTCCAAAGATCTTACCACAGCAATTCGAATTTCGTCAAACTAAATGCAAAATTGTTTTCTTCACTCAGAACGTCAGAACTGATAAATTTTGAATATAATTCTGTTTACGATAAAGTTATACTGGGCACACTGACATGCGGTCTGATAAATTTTTGGACTGAGATTTTGAATCGGACTATTAATAGGCGATCCGGTCGCAACTTCCTATAATAATATTATTTGTAATAAACAAATAATATTATATTTTAACAGGCAACTTAAAGCTAATAAGTGTATTAGCGTTTTCGTTTTCCGTGCTTCGGAAGGCACGTTAAGATTTTGGTCCCGGCTTTTCAGTCGTTAAGCCATGTCGGAGGCCTTCGGGCGGCCTAAATATTCTGACACCAGAGTTGGTCACTAGCTCATACAAAGAAGAAGGAGAAGAAGCGGCTTCGCTGTATATTTATTTTCTATTCCTCGGGAACAGTACTCTTTTTCTGGATGGCAATTTCATAATGATCCGGAAAGAAAACAAACTCACTCTCGCAATTTTATTATTAGTTAGGATAGCCCACTATAGGACTCAGGATGAAATAATTTTCAAAATGGGTTCAATAATTTCTTAATTTATTTATCCCATTACATGTTCCCTACAAAACTCTCCTAGTAGTAATAATTATTAGGTACCTATTTACCATTACTATGCTAATGAATCATGAATTCATGAATGAGAATAGTGATGATGACTGAGTAAAAAATAATAATTCTAATTAGTCCGTCAATTTCTTTTGTCAATTAAACATAAAATTCCATGTGTCCGTCATTTACATTATTAAAAAAATATTGTAAATCATGGAAACATAGAATTTTTCAGTGGTCATGCCGTTCTGTTTTTAGTACTCTAAGAAAATTGAAAATGTCCTCTTTCCTTACCTTAAAAAAAATAATAACAAAAAAAAAAACAAAAAAATACCATGCTCTGAAACAGCAACTCATACGGTTTATCTCTACTTTCTTATGTATCATTCATTAGATAGAAAGAGATGCATACTTATCTCAATCCGATTGCTGCGACTTCGTACCAGGGACAATATAACGAAATTTCATAGCACGTTCGAGTGCCCTGTTACTATTTACAAATTGAACTAATATGAAGTCGCATTGAGCTATGTATGCATCCCTTTCTAGCTGATCATACTGGACATAAGAAAGTAGAGATCAGCCGTACGAGTCGATGTTTCAGAGCATGGGGAAATTTAAGATTTATTCTAGTACTTTTCCTTATTCTGAGCTGTAAGCCTGTAAATAATCACAAACATCGATCACATAATGCATTTATAATTTTTACTAAAAGCGCCATCTCTTGATACAAATTGACATTTTCAGGCGACACACGGGCGAGAAAAACTTCGAATGTGACACCTGTGGTAAAGCGTTCATCACACGGAGCGATTTAAAGCAACATTTCCTTACACATACGGGCGACCGACCGCACGTTTGTAATATATGTGGCACCCGGCTAACTCGCTCTTCGCATCTCAAACGACACATACAACAATCGCACGGAGGGCAGTTTTCATGTAATAAATGTTCTGCAAAGTTTACACAGAAAATGGACTACGAAAAACATAAATTGAGTCATATTAAAGCAGAGAACAATGAAATTGAGTAGCGGAACTCGGAATTTAGGGGAATATGTCTGTAAAATCTAACTAGTGTTTTGAGTAAAAAAAAACGAATGTAGATGTATAAAGCTCTACTGTGACAAGATATAAGCTATTTTGCATACCTATTAGTCTTCTTCATTATTAGATAGTAAAATCGGCCAGTCCAGGCTTAGGGCTAAAGTTCACCGGGACACCATGGCGCAACCAGTCATAGCTACCAACAAAATATATAGTGGTGTACAAACTCTAGCGCAGAAGACTTACCGCACCACTAGGCTTAGGTGCCGCTAGCTATAACTCTATAGAGTTGTAGGTATACATTTTGTTGGTAGCGGCGCCTGGCTGCACCGCCATGGTGTCCCGGTGAAATATAGCCTTTCCTTGAGCCAAGTTATGTAGGTAAGGTACCTAGGTTAAATGTGTAAAGCTATGTATATTAAATTTTATGAATAGCGCTGTGATATTAACGGCTGGATTTTAAGCTACTTGTTTGTATAATACATATTAAAAGAGGAGACTTTCAGTTGTTGTTTTTATTTATTTTCGTGTTTCGTGTCTGAGGTGTCAGTAACCTTGTCGGAACAATAATGCCAACGTACTTGTGAATATTAAAGCAAGCTGATAAAATTGAATCTAAATTGTAGCCTCTATAACTAAAAATTAAATCGTCGTGCTTGGCCCGCTTGGGCCAATTGATATGATTTTGTGTCTACGCAATGTCTTTATTCGACACTAGACCGCGTTACGTATGGCGATACAACTCAAAATATATGCCGGCTGGCAAGCACTATTCTGTTTACTGATTGGTCAACGGACTAGTAGGTATAGTCAAAAAGCTAAACAAATATTGAAATCAAATAATTGGTGCTTTTGCTGAAGTCTATAGATGTAAATCAACCGGTTTAAAATGTTTTAAACGGTTGAAAACTCGCCTACAAAGGCGGCCGCGGCAGTGGGTGTATGTGTGTGTAGGGCACATTGTTGGACACATTGAGTTGAGTCACAACACGAGTGACGATGACGCGATGAGTTTGGTTTTAAACCGAATCAAATTGATTTATTTATATCGTTTGAAAACAACGAAAAATGTTTTTCTAGCAACACAGAGTTTTTATAAATTAATTAGGTAATACCTACGCTTTACGCTTTTATTTATGTTCTTAGTTAGTTAGGTATGTGTATGATATTATTTATGTAGCTACTCTCGTATGTACACCGCCGTTTTTTCTTTATCGTGCTTTCGTGTCAATCCAAAAGTTGTCTAAAAGAGATCGCTCTTAGCGATAAGAGCGCCCATGGTACTTTGTTTTAATTATACATTTTCCTGCAAATTGTTGTTTTTTTTGTGTACATACAATAAAAATATATTTATCTATCAGTCTATCTACGCGAACTAAACCCGCTAAGTAGGTATATATCAATATCTATGTATCAGTATCACACATTTAAAAAATCTTTACACCGTTTATAAAATCAAGGAAATGTAGTTATAATTAAGAAAAACAGTCGTCAACACCGGCCTTTTAAAATCGGACAAAATGGTTTACTTCGGTTTTATACGAGTTTTTTCGTTTTAAACGGATTGGTTTAATTGGTTTTATACCGGCCTTACATCTATCTTTAGTCAAGTCAATGCCATAGAGAAAGAAAAGAAGAGAAGGCTCCCCCACATAGGCGCGTTATTATCGGTCGATAATTTATGACAGGTATTTCCTTAGCGCGTTATTATCATTCGATATTACGGATACCTACGGCATGCGTTAATGATTGCCATAATGCGGAAACGCTTGCGTCCTCCCAAAATATCGGAATATCGCAGGACGGAGAAACGCAAGCGTCCTACTTCTATTGCGTCGTTAGTATCGCAGCAGTGTGTAACTTCGTAGCCGTCCTAATACATAAAGTACTAAAAACTGATATCGCACTGTAGCGCATTCAATAGTATCGATTATGTACGCGCATATGTGGGGAAGCCCTAAAAATCCAGTTGAATAGTCTACTTCTCAATTTCAATCCGATCGGCTAGTGCAAAATATTCCGGTAATTACCGGTTTATTTTATCTGTCTAGAAAATCTGCTTATCTGGCGGGCGGCGGCTACTGGCAATACCATATTTATTTTTCTATTCGAATTTTGAAATTTGTAACGTTGCTTGCCGTTTCTGTTTCTTGTCGTTGTGATTTTTGAAGACAAAAGTATTCATGTTTCCTGTGAACTTCTAGTAAAATTAAGTTTGTATGCTGTTTGGCGATAAATAATCTGGTTTCGAGACGAAATTGTGGTGGATTTGTACCAATTCTAAGCAAGTTTTTGTCGTAACGTAACACCTGGATTACGATATGACAAGGGAGATTTATTACTCGGAGAAATATTATGATGAGGAGCACGAATACAGGTAAAATTACATAATTTAAAACCCTATGTATTCCTTACTAGAGCTATCTTGAAGTGTCTCGAAATTTCTTTAGAATCTAACCTCTTTTCCACCCTGTGAACATATGTTTGATTTCTGTTCACTGCTATGCATTCATTGAATGTAATAAAGCAGCCCAAAAGCACTCTGCCACACAATCTGCGGCCATTGGTTATATACCTACTGGGATTATTTCAGCTGCCATGTATTATTTACAGCCCTCTCAGCCAAAACTTGTTACTGACTAGGGTTATATTCTATTTGATTCCGAATTGCGACACTCAGGTCTGCAACAGGCGTTATCAAATCTGTATACTGAAATTATTAATAATCTTATACATCTTTGATTTGTATAATTTCCCCTACTCATTAGAAAATCTCAGGAGTTGACCACATAATGGTTTATATTAAATTTTGTAGCTACCTCTAAGTTCAATATTTGACTCTTTCAGGCATGTCGTGCTTCCAAAAGATATGGTAAAGCAAGTTCCAAAGAACCACCTCATGACGGAACAAGAGTGGCGCAGTATTGGGGTACAGCAGAGTCAGGGCTGGGTACACTACATGACGCATCAACCTGGTAAGAACATCCCATTGAGGCTGATTTTCCACCAGAGATGTGCTACATTGCTATGGATGCGTTTTATATCCACCAATCATATTCATTGGTGCACATAGCTTAGCACTGATGGAAACGGATTCAACTAAGATATGTTTTTTATATGGAAGGATCGGGATATGGATGTGTGCTATGGATGCCTGCGCCCTCGCAGCTTCCCTACTATTGATTCATCGCATCTTCCTCGCACGGCTACTTTGAGGTGGCACATCTTACTCGCACCTCTACATAGCGTAGCATCAGTGGAAACGGTCACAAAGTTAACTTTAACATTCTTGCAGCATAGCTGCATAGCACATCTCTGGTGGAAAGGCACCCTAATACGGATACTTTATAAATCACGATGACAAATTAACAGAAAAATAAAAGGTTTTATATAACAACTCTATCATTGTATAAATGTAAGTTTTATCTGTTTTAGTTAATGTAACACCTTAGCATCCTATTCATCACAGTTCCTCTGATAGCTATATAATTTTTTTTTCTAAGTTTTGTCTGCGATCAGTTTGTCCAACTATGAGCAAATTGTTGGTGGGTTTTTTGTCGGGCAGAGTACACTCCTGTTCTTCTCTTCAGTGGGCACTCCTCAATTTAGTCATGCGCATTTAGCTGCATGATATTACTTCCTTTTAGTCTTCTAAATCGTTGTAAAAATAAGTAGTATATCAATCATGTAGTTCCCATAATCTCTTAGTTTGGGGTTACATGATGCTATGCGATAACGTCCAGCATTATATTATATTTATATATGTATATATTATATTATATTTTTATTCTATTGTAGCCTGAAATTAAGTTTATTATAATTATATATCCAAAAGTTAACTCCTTCATGCCAAAAAGGGTGAACGGCTGTGAATGGAATTTAGCATGAAATTTATTGACAAGTAGTTTAATGAACACTTATATTTTCAGAGCCTCATATTCTGCTGTTCCGAAGAAAAAAGACCACACCCCCAGAGAAGAAGTGAAAAGATTTTGGTGGTCTGTAAATAAGTTTCCTGACTCTAGGCTTAGTTAGCTCTGTTCAGAGCTACCTGTATTTATGTTTTTCCAACAGCAAACATTGTTGACTCAACAAAATGCATGCTGTTGATTTATCTAAAGCAAATTGTTTTGTTGGAAATACACAAAAATAGGTAGGAGTGAATGCAGCTTTAGTCTTAGTTCAGCCCATAACAAATACAAGATTAATTTCTATAAAATGCAGGCATTTTACATAAACTTACTGTAATTGTTATGATAGTATTAACTTCTTGGACTTTTGATTGGCTAATTGCATGATTCATCTTCCATATTGATGCATGCATGTTATGCAAACATTGTGATAAAATTAGCCAATCTAGCCATACATTTCACAACAAATCAAGTCAGCCCGTAGGTTATTGGGGTTATCAGCTATCTGTATTTCTGTTTTTCTGATGCCATATATGGTCTACTCGACAACCCAGACCGATCCTAGCATTTTGTTGAGACAGTGCTTGTCAAAAACTATGGATGCGGCTTATGAATTATTTTGAAACATTTTACTGACAATAGATAGCTCCTTTTATGATGTATAACTTGCATGTGGCAGGAATTACTCTAAAGTTAATGCAAAAATTAAGTGGTGAAAATGAGAATGTATCACATTAAAATAAAGGTGTGATTCCCTTGCTGACTGCCGACAGGAGCAGCAGGCGACGCGTCGCCACGATACTACCGGTTTCTATGAAAAGAACATGTCACTAGCTATGGAAGGTATTTCATAGATAAATTATAAAGACTGTATTGGTAATTCAATTTACTTGAATACAGAAAAACTAACAAACGTAACTTAACAAAAACTAAAACTAACTTAAATATTGTAATAAACTAATTTTATTTGGAAATTTAAGTCGTCTAGAAACTCAGTTCTGTTCTAATTGACGACTGTTGATCATACCTATCTCTTTAATTTACTTAATTTAAATCTGTTCTTAGCTGTCTGTATATAAGAAAATTCTGTTAACTATAAAGCTGAGTACGGATAGAGCGTATATTGGTACGCGTATCTTGGAACGCCCTGTCTGTACTTGCAGCTACGCATACACTATGTGGAACGCGTGCCGCGCGAGCTAGCTCGCGGCGCGATCCGTGGTCTGTCTGTTTCGGCTCGCGTAGCGCTATGGATCGATTGACCTCGCGTTCAGGTTCGCGGCGGTCCACATTAACTGTACGCGTGCCCAGCGAACCCCGACTACGCGTATACAAGAACGCGCTATCCATACCCAGCTGTAGAGCCGATTTATTGTCATGCGTGCGTGCTGCCCGCAACCTAGAGTATGATACATGTTTTCATTGTCATGCCCGCACGCGGCACACGCGCGGGTCACGGGTGGCTCGCACGGATTCGTGTCTGGCCCACACGCATGGCAATAAAATGGCCCGTAGAGCTGTGGATTTTGTAAATAAAATACAATACATAGTAACCAGTAGTGTCGCGGCCTTATATTGCCTGTAGCTGCTGTCTGAAGTGTGGTTCAATAACCATAAGATACCGAAGCTGCCCTGAAAATTACTGAAAAATTGTAATACATCATAAAAATGCTTTTACTCCGGATAAATTAGTTTGTTATGGGTACATTGATCTTCATTCCATATCGCGTAAGTTCATACAACCGCTTACTTTAGTCATTAATGTTAAGAATTCCCTAAAAGTGCCTTCAATTGTAAGATTCATGAATTCTGTGAAGACAGCTCATATTCTTCGTTATTTCTAAGTTGGTGTATTGACAAAATCGTGTAACATAGATAATGTTCTCTTAACAATTTTCTCATCATAGTTTTAAATTGATAATTTAGATTATTACATCCTTCAAGTTCCATTTTAACTAATCACATAGGTACCTAATTAGAATGTTGTACAAAATGTTCAATTGGAACTATTGTGTACCATGACCCTAAATAGGGATAATGATGCATGGTTAAAAATGATAATTCAAATAAGCCCAACAGTTGGTTAAAAAAAAAATTGAACACAATTATCTTTTTGAAACAATAGAAATTGACAAAGTTGAAGAGTGGGTCAAGATCGGCCGTAGGAGTTAGTGAAGTCACTTGTGCACGTTTTGCATACATACAAGAAAGTGACCACCAACCCACTATATCTTTGTCATTTTGAGTTTATTTCACAACAGAAAAAATGTCTCAAATATTTTTTGATACTTCATGTAAATGATGGGACTAAATAGAATATTTCCGGCATTTAGCCTATTGTGCTGTGTAGATCTATGATATTAATTAGATTAAATCTGGTTGCGTTTATCGAGTCTTATTATTTTTGTTCAACAGAACAAATGAGAGGTTATTCAGTAATATACCTCTCATTTCTACCCAGAGCCACTATGTAACGATTGACATCAGAACCCTGTCGCCAGCACTCTTGGGTGCTAATTTTTATACCAAGATTTAGTGATAATCGGTTTAAGTATCTCAATTTGTGAGAGAGGTATTTACAAAAAACTTGGGGGTCGCAGGGTCCTTATACCAAGCCACTGATTTCTTGCTCTTATCCAGGGTTTCAGGTATAAGAGTTCTGATGTCAATTAGTAATGGTAAAATACCATTACTTGTGGCAGGCAAAGATTTGTGCCACCATCATTATTTAGTGTCACTAATATTTGCCTGATCTTATATTGCTTACAATGAGAATTTTATTGTTGTAACCAATTAATTACCAGTTTTTCATAGTTTTTAGTTCAATGCAATCATATTATTGTATCCAATTAATTACCACTTTTTCATTCAATAAATTATTCGGTGCTAAAATATCGTTATTTTTCTATAGCCCTATTGATTTCCTCAAAATAAAAAACTACTTTTCCTATTTTTTTAGCAAAATCATATCTTATTTTTTTTTATTATTACATAAGCTTACCTGCTTGCAATTACGTTTTCTGCTGTTCTGCTAGGGACATCGTAACTTAATTTTTTTTTATTATTTCAAGAGCTTACCTGCCTGCAACTACGTTTGCGTGTACTAGATTAGAGGGAGGGGGTCATTTTATGCAGAATCCTAAATATGTATGAAATTAAAAGTAGGAAGTCTACTTATAAAAGATTCCGATTCTGATGAATTGAGAACCTCCTCCTTCCACAAACACTTCCGCCACATTGCCATGGTTAGCAGGAGAATATATGGTTGTCTGCACCCCATGAGGCTGATGAAAAATTTCCTTCCTTTGTCTGCTAGAATAACGTTGGTGAACGCGTTGCTTCTTCCTCTTCTCGACTATGCTGATGTCGCTTTCCCGGATGCTACTGAAGAGCAACTGAATAAATTAGAAAGGCTGCAAAATCTATGCTTACGCTTCATACATGGACTACGAAAGTATGACCATGTATCAACTTTTCGCGCTCAGCTAAAGTGGCTGGAGATCAGAGAGCGTCGGAATATCCACATGCTATGTCTCCTTTTCAATATTCTTCATGATCCTCTTTCACCCAACTACCTTAAAGAACGTTTCTGTCCTCTTTATGGTGCGGATCGTCCCGTTCGCTCTTCACAGCAACTTAAATTAAAAACCCCACAACACAATACGGCCGGTTACTCAGACTCGTTCACGGTTACTGCGATTCGCCTTTGGAATAGCATCCCTGATCATGTTCGGAATGTATCCTCCATTGGTGCTTTCAGATCTAGAGTGTATAATCACTATTTAACTCTTATGATCAACTCTTATAAAATGAGCGGTATCTTAAAACGTTAATTCTCTATGTGACTATTTATTTTGTTTTATATATTTATAAATAGGTATATATGTATATTATTACATATATACCTATTTATAAATATACTATTACTATTTATTTTGTTTTATATATTTATAAATAGGTATATATGTATACATCTACCATATAATATATATACATATATAATATGTATGTTGTTTATGTTTATATTCATTATTAATATTTTTATATAGTTTTAGTATAATATGGTGTAACAAGTATAGTATAAGTACATCTTTATTAGACCATGTCGTATCTACTTTACTTGAAAACTAAAATTCTGTGATCTTGAGGTATTTTAAAATTTCCTTGATGTATTTATTGCCACCACATACTTATTTTAAATCCACACTACACAAAGGTTAGCTAGTAGAGAATGCTTCCTAGCATTAAGTTCGCCTATGTACATTTATTTCTGTGCAATAAAGAATATTCTATCTATCTATCTTTTTGAAGTCAGTTAAAAATCATGTTCAAATTTATCAGATGGTGGATTACTAACAATTTCATGCATGCCAAAAAATGACTTCTATAAGGCAACAATGTTATTTATGAATTCACATATTTATTTATGTTTTACATTGCAATTATCTTAGGGATATGTGTGAAGATGTTTGCGTTCTATAGGTGAAAGACTTGTTTGAAATTGGTTCAGTAGTTTTTAAGTTTATCCTTACCAAATACAAATATATATTCTTAAAAGCATATGTTGTCTCTCATCTATATGATATCTACATTAAGTTCAAGTCAATACTTTTTTAATGGTACCTGAAGATGAAACAAGCATATGGCCAACTTGTAACCACTTAAAATCTTTTTGGGTGTATTATGTGGATGATACTTTATAAATAAAGCGCTCGTGGCGTCGCTCACTTCGGTGTTCTAAGCAGATCACCTTGGTTAAGCAACGATCCGCCTACCAGCTTCTTCCCGGCTTTTACAGTCGGAGGCCTTTAGGTGGCTTAAAAACTCCGACACCAGAGTTTGCCACTAGCTCATACGAAGAAGAAGAATAAATAAATAAATCTTATGTTTCCTCTTTATAATATAGTGTAGTTATAATCTTATTTGATTATTAAGATAATTTATTGAGAATCATCAGTGTAGAATATAGGTAAGTATAAAGCTGGATACGGATAGCGCGTTCCTGCGAATGCGCAGTCGGGGTAAGCTGTCCACGCGTACAGTTAATGTGGAGTAAGCTGTCCACGCGTACACCGCGAACCTGAACGCGAGGTCAATCGATCCATAGCGCTACGCGAGCCGAAACTGACTGACCACGGATCGCGCCGCGAGCTAGCTCGCGCGGCACGCGTTCCCCAAAGTGTACGCGTAGCTGCAAGTACAGACAGGGCGTTCCAAGACACGCGTAACCGACTAGGCGTGCCAATGTACGCGATATCCATACACAACTTCATATTGCCATGCATAGGTCATGCAATCATATGCATTGTTTTTAGAATAATAAAAGATATGTTATGTTACTGAAATGATTATAATATCCTTTTTTTCTTAGAATTAGGTGATAATGGAGCATCAGGCTGGACATAGTCCATTGGCTCCAGTTTTGGTTCCTGACCAACTATTTCTATAAACTCCAGTCCCTCTAAATTCTCTTGTTCTAAGTTCTGTAACATCTGATAACCAGTTTCCAGAGAGGGGGTGAATGACCCATCTAACGCTGCAGGAAAATGTAACTCTGGCACATCTTGCAATGCAGGAGGCTCATTACCTGCTAAATGTTCAATTTTGCTTGACAATTTATTGCACCTTTTAATTATTGTTGCATGGTAGTCTACAATAGTCTCCTGGTAGAAATCATGCAGATTGCCAAGTTTGAATTCAGCGATTACTTCTGCGGCTGGATCGGCAAAGCCCGTTGGTAAACCTCTGGCTTGTGTGTCGACAGCTATTCTTAGTGCTTTGCAAAACTTTTCTAAGAATATGTCCAATGCCTCAGCGGTGGCATCGAGAACCGTGGTAGTACATGCTGATGTGCCGATAAAGGCGAAAGCTAAAGCTGCACATTGCTTCAGAGCCCGTTTGTGGCTCTCAGGTGTGAAGGGCATAATCACCGGCCCCACGCCTGTAGTGAAATCATTGTAAACTTTTGGTAGATGGTTCACTCCTGCTGTTGGTTTGTGTTTTAGTGTTAAGGTGCTTTCTGGTTGAGGAGGGAAGGTGGGTAGAGTTACTTCTTGTTTTACAGAGCTTTTGGCCAGGGCACTTTCGATTTGCTCTAGCGTAGCCTCTAGCTGCCTGTAATATGCGCGCAGCTGAATAGTGTGTGTGATGAGATTGGGCTCTGGGAGCTTTATTGGCGAGGATTTTACCGTAATTGGTATTTCGGGTATGTTTTGCATCCCAAGTTCAATTATTGGGTTGAAATTCACACTTTGAAGGATCGTCTCGTTGTCATCTTCCTCTTCCATTTCTCCCCACAAGTTTCTTGTACTCATTTTGTCTAAATAAAATCTATTTTCCTTCACAATCACTTTTTTGTTTATGTTTTACAAGCATAAAATTAATGAATGATGACTAGAAAATATACGCTACGCTAATGTATTGATGAATGAAACAGTGTTGCCAGGGACCTAGATGTAAGTTACGTTTCGCTTCCTAAAATGTTACATTTTTGAGAAAAAAGTTACGTTATCCTTTTTTAACATTGAAAATGTTTCTTTTCCTGATCGAATGTAGTAGGTATTTATGAAATTATGACATTTGCCTGTAGTTTCGCAGATATGAGAGGTACGCATTATGTCAAAATGTGCGTCTGATTGCTTCGAAGTGCAATTTGAATTTTCGAAAAAAATCGGTAAATTTCTGAGATTTTCCGAAATTTGACAATATTTCAATTTTTTTTTTCGCTGACTTCAATCGAGAATTGCCTTATAATATTTTTTTTGAGCTCGCTATTCAAGAAACGGAAAAATAATATCGCAGGATTGAATTAAGCTACAGTTTGTGTCATCATAAGACGCGGTCGGACAAAAACTGTAGGTGATAGAAAGGCCTTTAAGCGCGAGGCCAGTCTACGTTCCGTTCACATTATCGTCAGCATGATAAAGTAAAATATTATCGTATGCTTTTTTTCTAAATTACATTTTCAATGCCTTTGATAGTTGCACGTAGTGTGAGATCTGTAGATTTTTTCTCCCAAAAAATCTAACTTTGACAGATCGGAAGCTTTCTTTTCGTATTAGAACAATTATAATCTACGGTCAAAACATGGAACTAATGGTACGAATCCGTCATCTTGCCAGTAGGCCCTGGTTCCTGAGATGCCATGGCCGATGATCGCAAGCGGAACCGAAAGCCTGTGTAGTCAGTGAGTAAGGGCGATTGGTATTATAAAAGTTATTTATTTATATACTTTACAGTGCGTAGTTAGATACCCTTAGGAAACAAAAGTAGCTGCTTCTGAACCGTTTACAAAATCGGCAAACGTAGCAAGCCGCGACATTTTTTTAGTAAAGGTCTACAAAAGAAACAACAGAAAGAAAACGCTTGTAATTTCTTAATCACCTAGGTAACTGTAACACTAGATAAAGAATCGAAACGAAATCGGTGAGAGGAGCAAGCCGTGATTTTTAGTATAGCCAACTACGCTGTTGTGTTTGAACACGTCACGAGTGCGAACTTTTTAGGGTAGGGTACGGTAGTTTTTAGCATTACACCATTATTAATCAACATTTTAGGGCATAGTTAAGTGTGATTAAAAACCAAAAGACTAAGCAAGCAAATTGGCGAGCGGAGCAAACTGCGAAATTGTTCTTGCATAGGTATATACACTGTTGTTACTTACCATACAATAACAAATCAAATCAAATCAAATCATTTATTGCGTACATGTTGTTTACAGAGGTCTTAAATTCTATGTATAGTTTCAACATGAACCCTGTTAGGGCATGGCAAAATTTAGGCATCTTGCTAGGTGGCATAATATAATAAAAATTTCTTACAAACTAAAATACATTATAACTAAAATTGCACAAAAAAAAAAAAAACAAATAAGTAGGTAAGTAAATCAACATTTACCATTTAACTTAAATAATAATTAACATTTTTATATAATACTAACAAATTATCTTCTATTCAAAGAACTCTTGTAGCGAGTAAAAGCAATTTTTCAGTAAATAATTTTTTAATAATAATTTAAATGTATTAATTTTGTTTTCTGCTTGGATTTCTAGCGGTATTCTGTTAAATATTTTAATAGACATTGCATGGGGGCCCGTGTGGAATATTTTTAGTTCTGAAAACGGAATGGTTAATCGGGTTTTTGGTCTCAGATTTTGCGGTCGCGAATAGGGATGAAACAGGTGGATATTCTTTTTTACTAATATACATACTTCTAAGATATATATAGATACGAGGGTAAGAATTTTGTGTTTCATAAAATATGGCCTACAACTTTCCATTTGATCGAGATTAAAAATTATGCGGAGGCATCTTTTTTGTAATACAAATAGTTTTTGGGCATCTGTGCTGTTTCCCCAGAGTATTATTCCATACTGTAGCCAAGCATGCGCGTAAGCATAGTATGCACAGATGGCAGTTTTTATGCTGGTAGTTTTTTTTAATTCATATAAGGCGTAGGTAAATCTCGATAACTTAGCATTTACTTTTTTAATGTGTTCTTTCCAGTTTATGTTAGAGTCTATTTGGATTCCTAGAAGAGTGTAAGTGTTTACGCATTCGAGTGGGGTACTGTCATATGAGTATTTTATATTCAACGGTGCTTTCTGATAGGGGTGGAACTGCATGAGCTGCGTTTTTTTGAAGTTTAATTGGAGATTGTGTTCGTCAAGCCACTCTATTATTTTTTCTAAGGTGCTATCCAGGAGATTATTTATATTTATGTCAGATTTACATGGGATTATCACTGATATGTCATCGGCAAATAAGGTGCAAGAACTGTCTATAATTTTTGGTAAGTCATTTATATATATGAGAAATAAGATGCACCCTAGAACACTACCTTGTGGTAGTGGTAGTAACTTCAGTCACGCACTTTAATCACAGATGTACGACTATACGATAACAAACAAACATCACAACGAAACAAAATAAATCATAATAAGTAAATATCAGCCATGTTTGTTTGTTTTGAAACCGCGAACGGCACAAACTGACAAATTAAGAAACGTGCGCGTACACGCTCAACGCTCAAGCAAAATCAAGTTTCAATCCATACTGGATACGTTTCATATTGTCATGGCTCGTTCTATTCTGAATAATCTCTGAATGTGCTAAGGAGTGAAATTCTCTTTAGACGCACCAGTTTTAGATACGTTCGATTTGGTTGCGTTCGTTAATAGTTTGTATTAAAAAACTTGTATTACAAATTTCATTTTTTTCAAAAGATAGGTACGAAAATTGCCATAAACATATGAATTTGTTACATGTTTTGTGAACGGGTCAAAAGATACGAAAAATGTAAGAAATGTAACCTTGCAACGCTGGAATGAAATCAAATCAAACACACAAATTTTTTTGATTGCGACTTTGACAGACGTTACGCTGAAATTGACAGTTGACTGACATTGACTTTCAATTGGTTTCTTCAAGATGGTCAAGAAAGGCACGGGCATTTCACCGGAAGTATGGATTAAAGGTATGTACACGATATAACTTTTAATGCCCTTGATTATGAAGACATCAAGGCATTTTCTTGTACATAAACTTCTTACTTCTTGTAGTTACAAGATGATTAATCTATGGAAAGAATAGAGTCTGGGTGAGGAAAGTAAACACTGAACTAGAGGATTCTACGGCAGATAGGTACAGCCAGCCATAATAGCTGAACAAGTTAGGAAAGTAAGTAACGGTGGGAATTAATTTACAGCCTCGCTCCAAATTAATTGTATGTAGGCTATTCAGTCTCCTATTTATTAGGTATAATTAAAACTAATTAATAAGCGACCTTAACCGTCGTTTCTACAAATTGGCACATCCTCATATCCTATGACGGTTCATTACATTCATAAGTATTAATTAATTTGCCTAAAATGTGGATAATTTTGAACAACTCTGAACGAACACATTGTATCCTTCCACGTTATTGGAAATACGTCTTCATTAACATTATCAGCATAAGCTTTCATTGCATGGCAAACGAGTAAATAGTGGTACAGTAACAGTACAAACAGAATATCTAGCAGTATAGGTACTTGGTATGGGAAAACCATTTTATATGGCTAAATAGAGAGCGTAGGTACAGGACGGGCGCATTTAGGTACCATTAGTGCACCATACTGCGACGGACAGCGGGGGTTCTTTAACTATAAATTATGATGCGCCTTAAAAAAAGTATTTGTTATAGCTAGTGGTACGTAAGTCTAGGTGAACGAAACTTCTTCGCAAGGGTCTCTCGCTCTCTCTCGCCTCTAGCTCCCATATCATACCTTACTTTTGACTTCTGCGCAATAACAGTCAGCACTCGAGTTTCGTGCCGCTACTTGTACCTAATTACCTAAGTTAGGTCGATATGCGTAGGTTTGAAATAATGTTTGTAAATAAATACAGTATTTTACGTAAAAAAATGAATAGATAAAAAAGATGGGTGGATTGAAAAAATGATCGTTGATACCTAGAGGTAGAGAGAAAAGGAAAACAAAATTTTTATATATCTCAAGAATTTCGACTCAGGCGGGATTTGAACCCGCGACCTTCCCATAAATACCGGGATTCAAATGGGGTTCAAATCCTGAGATGAAATTTTTGGGCTAGGTTTGCAGGTAGGTATAAGAACTTAACTAAGTTTTAAAGGAATTTTGTAATTTATGAAAATAAATTATTCTTATATTCTCAATACGACTAAATAGGGACGAAATTAACTAGTTTTAGCAATAAAGAGTTAATCACTGCTATCTTAATAATAAGAGTTACTCACTCAAAATCCATGCCAGTGTTTTTGATAACAATACAAAAATTTACTTGCATAAATAGGTAATCGATTCAACGATCGATGCAAAACGCTCATGGCGTGCTTCAGTGTTTTTTTATTTATTTATTTATTTTAGGAACAACAAACAGTAACACTTAAATAGTACTATAAAAAAATATTATATTACCAAAAAGTTCCTAAAGTGATACCAGCCCCGTTGTCCACGAATTTACTGTTTATGGTAGGGTAAGGGCGGTGCTGGGTAACTTAAATTAGTTTCGTTTAAGATTAGGTAAAATTAGAATTAGGTACCTACTTAATTTAGTTTAGTTTCGTACATGACATATGTAATGGTAACATTTAGTAACATTTAGGGGCCGATTTTACAATCATCAGTGTTCTTTTCAGAGGGCTTACCACAGGTTTTTATAGTTTACGAAAACTTTATAAGTTTTGGTGTCTTTCCATACATTTTCAGTACAGCGCCTCTAGGGAAACGTGCATGAACTACGAAAATGTATGGAAAGATACCGAAACTTATAAAGTTATCGTAAACTATAAAAACCTGTGGTAAGCCCTCAGATCATCTTGGTTAAGCAACACTCCGCCCGGTACTTGGGTAGGTGACCGCTTAGTGGTATTTAGATCGGAGCGCTTCCGTGCTGATATTGGTCCCGGCTTATTTAGCCGTGTCGAACCCCTTCGGGCGCCTAAAAACTTCGACACCTTGGTTTTCCCACTAGCTCATACTAAGAACTATATTCTAAGAATTACTAAGGATTCGATTCAGTTTTAAGTAGGCACCTATTTTATATGATACCCCATTGATGGGACTAGCATATGGCCCACCTGATGTTAAGTGGTAATGGTTACATTAGATATCTATAGGTATCTATATATCATCCAAAGGTCTGGAGGGTGTCTGTAAAAGATCGCTATTAGCGATAAGACCTCCCTATTATCGATATTTTTTTAAAATTGATGTAAAATAAAGAATTTATCTATCTATTCTATCTATCTATAATAAAGCATTGGTTCGTAGATCACGTCGGTTTGGAACGTGCTCTACGATACAACACCCTGCTTCCAACAACTTGAGGCATGAAGGTGAAGCCTCAAGTGCCTGTCATTTCACTGAAGGGTGTGACACCGACACCCTTCAGACCAAAACATAACAATACTGCTTCACGGCAGAAACAGCCTATTTAAGCGATCTTAAAATACTTCTCCTATTTCATCCTATAAAAAGACCATAGGTATTTTAAATGAATGCAGGACAAGTTCACTTATTATATAAGTTCTGATAAAACCTCAGAATAAAACTTTTTTTTAATAATGGTGGACACTATCACACAACATCAATGTAGCTCCTAACTAAGAAGATCTTGCATTAAGGGATCCTCATGACTGATAAACTACATAGGTCCTTTTTTTTGTAAATACATACTTATTATACATAGAAGACCCGAACAAATATTTGCAGAACGTACAAACATTGTCTCGCTGCGGGAATCGAACCCGCAACCTTCTGCGTTTCAGGGGGACCTTCGCCTACTGCGCCACAGAGGTCGTCAAATTATGTTTGCTAACAATTTCCAAGTAGCTACGCAATTTCCATAACCGCCTGTCAGATTATGTGCTACGCTCGTAGCGCGTAGAGGGGCTTTCATTCAGAGCATAAACGCCGGAAGCTCGCAGATCAATCGCCTCCCCCTCCCACCGCCCGCCCAGGACACCAGGATAACCGATTACAGCTGCTCCTCAGTCGCATCTCGGCAGCAGACCGCGGCGCACGTGCCGCCAGCCGCTCCATACATACGATCACGTTATGCTGTGCTTACCACTAAACTACTGTGTTGTGTGAAAATCTTCTGTTTTTGAATAAAACCGGTAAGTTTTAACCGAAATAATACGTGAATTGCATGTTTTGGGTGTCTTTGTTATAGTTATTCTTATGGGTGTTATATCAAATTAAGGTAAGAGCGTTAATTAAATGGAAATGTTTGCAAATTAATTGGCCACTTTATCTCGAGAACAATCAACAAAGTGCTTAATCTCGTAACTCAAATTGCAAATTACTGATCAAATCTCGACGAAGCGAAAGAATACTGTGGATATATTTTAACCTGTTGATCAATTTTTTTTTTTTCCTTTTTCTACTGAGTTACTTGTGTTGATAGCAACGTCAACCTTAGTTATCATTATGAACGATTACTTTAAAGGTACCTCCTACTCTGTGCTTAGGCGTGTCTTTGCGTGAAACAGACGAATAATAATGGCGGCTATTTTTTGAACATAGTTTAGTTTACTTTAGTGCAGATACATAATTTATCTACTTATGCACTTGTACCGTTTACTTTACGTAATTTCTTCTTCTTTCTTCTTTACTTAAAAAAATATGTTTGGTAATCAAAACTTTAAACAAAAGGAATGTTTAACAAAAAATATATTAATTATCTATGAAAATATTAAAGTTCATTATGCAAAAGAGACAAAACAAATAATAAATAAATAAATAATGCGGGACTTATTCACACAGCATCATGCAGCCCCAAACTAAGCAGAGCTTGTATTATGGGAACCACATGATTGATATACTACACATATTTTTATTGTAAATACATACGTATCATACATAGACGACACCCAGACCCGAGACAAATATCTACAGAACATGCAAACATTTGTCCCGCAGCGGGAATCGAACCCGCAACCTTCGCCCACTGCGCCACAGAGGCCATCAAACAAATACACACTTTATATTTCAATTATTAATTAAACTAAAAAGTTAATTAATTACTTTGGAACTAAACATTTAAGATAATCTCTATCTATTTAAAGATATTCAATTCAGATCTATCTAACTATAAATAAAATTAAGATATATTTAAGTTTCAATTCAAGGAAATTGCAGTAGGTACCTACATACCTAAAGCTTTTATATTGGCTCTTGTGTTAAGGAAACGAAGTTCATACACGAAGGAAACCAATACCTGTAGGTTATCAAGAGTAGGTGATTCTGAAATATATAATCTAAAGGAGAACGCCGAGAACCCGTACCAATTGCGTCAAAACCAAACGTATCCAATAAAAATTATTTTATTTTATAAATGACATTAACATTTTGCACACCGACGGGATTAATAATCAAGTACAAACATATTTTGTTGATTTGGTTTCCGCCGCACGCCACCATTAAGCTGGAACAACCATTGATATACAGGGTGCGGCAAAATTTGACCTCATTAAGGGCACCTTTTCTTTTGTAGTTAGAAGGTTTTTTTCTCAGGAAACTATAAGTTTATTTCGAAGAAAAAAACAATTGCAGTTGTCTCCCTAGAAAAAATCATTGTTCAAAAATTGGTCTTAATCCACTTTATTTCCCAATAGAAACACTTTTCCCAAGGTAACTTATCAAATCAAATTGTAAGTTTTCGCGAAAATCTAGAAATAAGTTTTCCATACAATTTTTATGAAGCGCCAATCGCTACAACATTGAGTCATTCTGTTGTCATGCATTCAGTTCAGGCTGCCCTCAATGAGGTAAAATTTTGCCCCACCCTTTATACTGTTACTATTATAACCATTAATATATACTGTTATTACTATGGCAACAACCCTCATTTTTTTATTATTTAGACAGTAGAATCGACTAAAAACTTATTGGTGATTTTTTTACGGTTGTATTGACGCACTCTCTTTAGTCTTCGTACCGAGCGCCATATATCAAACAGAATTGTCCTTTATCGTTAAATTTAATGGAGCTGTCCTATTCTAAAGATGGAAATAACAGAGATGAAATTACTTTAATTACAACGCAGTTAATTAAATTTTGAGGTCCCATCGTTTGATTGTTATCTGTTCTCACTGTACAATTTATGATTTAAAATTAAATAATAAAAAATGATGACAACTTTTACCTTGTAAAAAATAATATCACTCAGAATATCTGTCAGTATTATGTACATAATAACATAAATTCTCTAAATGGGACTGTCCACACTATGCTAACTTCGCCTTGGCAGTGAACGGAAATGGTAGTTGTCGCAAATTGCATTCGGCATAGTTCGTTACGATTGCCGATAACTCCACTCTAGCTGGTTAAATCATTTCTCACCTCATAAAAATATAAGTAGGTAGGCTAAGATGAAACGAAGAAACGAAACGAAACTAAGATGGCGGGACGAATAGGGTGAATTTTTAATAAATTGAGTAGAAATAGCTCAGGATCGCGATGTCTTGAGGGAATGGGGGGAGGATTTGCTCAACAGTGGGATATATAATACATCTTTCTTTAACCCCATATTAAGAATGTGATAAATACAATGATTTGTTACTTAATCACAGTGACTCAATCGATGTACTCAATAACAATTTAGATAAATTTAAAAGAGAAGTTTTAGCCGCTCTTGCAAAAGAGTAATTGCACTTTGTCTAATATTCAAATTGATTTATATGTTAATAATACTACTAAGTACGATTTTCTGCTTAAATTAATTATTGATTTTAATGTGTACACATGCTTTGGAATATCTAGCTCATCACCTGTTTTTATGTATTTTTATTATTTGTATACTGATTGTGTTCTGTTTTGTGTGCCAGATGTAATAATAATAAATATATGGCTAGTATAATAATAATAATATAATAGGTACTAAGATCTATCATGGTTTATTCGGGCCCGTATTAACACGTTAATGAGTAGAACTACGTAACCTGGCGCTGTACAGAAGTAGATACTTTAGTTCAAATTAGTGTTCAATTTTCATAATAATACTTATTTAAGAAACAGAACTAGTTCATACAAAGGTTGCCTGGAAGAGATCGTTTGTTGTTTGTTGTTTTAAAAGTTCTTTATTTATGATATAAACTTGGTACGCTTTTACTGGCGGGACTAGTGAGACTAACATAAGTTTATTTTTAACTAAGATATCAATTGTATCTAGTTTCTACGAACAATAAATATCTTTTATCTTTATCTTTTTAAGATATTTTTAAATCAATAATATTAACATAGTGCAATCTATGCAAATGTTTTTTTGTAAGCCCGGAAGAGATCGCTTTTAGCGATAAGGCCGCCCGTTGTGTAACCGTGGTTTGTATTTGAATTGTTTTCTGTTGTACAGTAAAGAGTTATCTATCTATTTTGTCCCTTACATGAGGACATAGGCCTCCCAATAATCCACGCTGAGCATGCAGGTTGGGGATCGCAGGGCACAGTTTCGCGTACCGTTGAGGACGCTGCTGGCCATCCGCGGTTAGTGAATGTAGCAGCTGTGGTGTTAGGGTGAGTTATGCCACAATCGCCAATAATTTCATTTTTAGGTATGTAGGTAGTTATCCTTTAAGTAAACATCTAACTACCTACAATGTATTGGTAGATGGGACCAATTTTTTTTTATTACAATAAGCTAGATGACTGAAAAATTATATTTAGTCCGTCATTTACATTATCAAAAAATATTGGACAGATATTTTTTCTTTTATCAGTTTCACTAACAAGTAGGACATTTAAAAAAATAACACCGACTTAAAAAAAAAACACTTTTTACTTCTTGCTCTAAAGAATTTTGAAAATCGGTTCACAATTGACGGAGATATTGGTGATATTAGGGTGAAAATTGCAAGTGAGGATGAGGTTTTTAGAGTTTTCCGGGAAAAGTACCAATTCTTTAGGAATAAAATTTATATGGGACAACCTGTGAAGCTTTTAAACAAAAAGATTTTTGAAAATCGGTCCACAATTGGCGCATTATCGGTGAACATACATAAAAAAGTCGAAAAAAAGGTTCTGACGAATTGAAAACCTCCTCCTCTTTTAAGTCTGTTAAAAATGACAAATATTATACATATACCTAGTGCGTTGAAGTTCCGGATGACGTCACGGGTAAGTACAGACCTACGCTTTTTACATACAAGTCACATCCTGACATCACGAGCCCCCCACTCTCGAAATTTGACGCAATTCTTATTGATTTGATTAATAAAAAATACGTGTCCAATGTTTTTTGTTAATCTAACTAACTAATGTCTCTAACTGCCTAATTAGAATTTTTTTTTTTGCCCAGGCATCATCCCTATTACGCAGGGAAAGTCACAAGGAACTATCTACCTACTACGATTCGAGTTCTCATTTCGCGCCCCTTTCGTTCGCGCCAAGATTCGTAATCCTCAAACGTCAAGTGTCAACAGCGGGTGGAATTAGCTGTCATTGTGTAGCCTTGGAGGATGGATGTAGGTCGATGGCAATCCAACCTTTTTCGCGTGGATCCGGTACAAGTGGGGATAATCCTTGGGAATCCGCGGGGTTTTCAAATTCAGAATGTTATATGAAATGTCAGAATAATGTAGGAGATATTTATTTGTTTTTCATTGTGGTATATATCTTAGGATTAATAATACGATTAGTCGATTGATCGACTTAATTTAAACCAACGAAAAACGTAGACAAAAACTTAACCCATATAAAATAGAAAGCTTTGCAAAAAAATACTTTTAAGTTTGCATAATATTTCTATGAAGCGCCATATGCCACAACATTGGAGTCCTATTTTCACCACATTCAAGTCTGACTGTATTTTTTTAAAATAAAAAATACTACTATTCTTTAAAAAAAAACTTATAGTTTCCTAAGAAAAAACATTTTTTTGTACAACCTGCATCCTCCCACTGCTGTGCAAAGGTCTAATACATTCTTACTACAACAAAATAAAAGGCAGCTGCCCTCAATGAAGTAAATTTTTTTGCCAACCAGCATGCCCAGCTTGGGGATTATGGGGATGTTCTCCTTCATTAGGGAAAACCAGCAGTGGACTGATATAGTCTACTACAGATTTTAAGTTCCTGTCTAACACGCGGTCAAAAATTATGTCTTATGTCAATTACAATTTGTGATCACAAGTATCTTGAAAATGAATTAAAAATTGTTTAATATCTTTCAACACCTAGCGTGGGCCCATAGAGGTCACGTCGCTACGTTAACGCTACGCTACTGCTACGGAAGGGAAACCCCTAGCGTGGACCCGTAGAGGTCACTACAGTCGCTACGAAGGCTACGATAGTCGCTACGTTACCGCTTTGCTACTGCTACGGAAACGTAACAGTAGCAGGAAACACCTAGCGTGGACCCGTAAAGGTCACTACGGTCGCTATGATGGTCGCTACATTACCGCTACGCTGCTGCTATGGAAACGTAGCTGAAGACGATTTCAAAGTAGGTACTTATTGATTTGTGTAAAATCAAAAGTGTCAATTTGTTTTAATATAGAATAAGGTTAAGACATAGATTTTTTATTATATAATAAGTTAAGGAATTTTGGTTTAATATAAACCAAAGGAATAAGTTCTATAGAAATCGAAATCTCCTTGAGCTACGTTTCCGTAGCAGTAGCGTAGTGGTAACGTAGCGACCATTGTAGCGATTGTGGCGACCGTAGCGACATCTACAGGGTGCCTAGTGCACGTTTTTTTACCAGCTCGATTTTTCGGAAATTAGTATGGAAAGGAGTCAGTGCCACGCGTTTTTCACTCGATGGCGCTACCCCGATTCCATATAAATTTGCGTAAACGCAAACGCGATCGAGCTGGTAAAAAACTCGCACTAGGCACCCAGGTCAGTACTTGAGCACACTGAGCTGCCTTCGGTAGTGAAACATAATGCTGAGCTGGAGCCGATTTGTTGCGGTAGCACACATAATTTATTTGATTACTTACATATCTTTCTTTTGTTATAAATATTTACTGTGAAAGTAGGCATTAGTACTTAGGCATTTGTAATTATCTTATATTCCAATTATTATTGTTTGTATTTCTCTCCTTTCGTTCTTTTTTTTTATATTTTTACTTAAACACCTAGGTACTTGTCTTTCTATTGATTGTAATGTTCATCTATGAATTAGTGAATTTCATGTGTGTGTTAAAGCAACAAATAAATGCCTGTCTATGTCTATGTCTATGTCTACTTTACAAATCGAAATCTCCTTCAGCTTCGGTTCCGTAGCAGTAGCGTAGCGGTAACGTAGCGACCATTGTAGCAACTGTGGCGACCGTAGCGACATTTACAGGTCATCATCATCATCATCATCAGCCTGTAGCAGTCCACTGCTGGACATAGGCCTCCCCTAATGAGCGCCATTGAGCCCTGTTCTGAGCTCCACTCAAGAACTCGTTTACCCCAACGGTTGTCGGTTCATCGGCAGATATGGCCAGCCCACTGCCACTTCAGCTTGCTAATTCTTTGAGCAGATATCGACAACTTTAGTTTTATGTCGGATAGTCTCGTTGCAGATTCTATCCTTCAGAGACTGGCCCGTTCCGTAGCTTGCTGAGAGACTTTAAACTGTTGGACTAGCCGTACTGTGAGTGTCCACGTTTCGGCTCCGTATGTCATGCCAGGTAGGAAGCAATGATTAAAAACTTTCGTTATTACGAATCGTCTCGCCAGAAGACTTGACGAGTTCCAGCCACCGGAGCAGGCCGGGTTTCGCGGAGGATATGGCACCATAGACCACATTCACACAGTAAGGCAGATTATACAGAAGTCCGAAGAGTATAATCAGCCCCTGTGTCTGGCTTTTGTGGACTATAAGAAGGCCTTTGACTCTGTAGAAACCTGGGCTGTCCTGGAATCCTTGCAGCGATGCCAAGTGGACTATCGTTATATCGAAGTGTTGAGATGTCTGTACGAAGCCGCCACTATGAGTGTCCGAGTACAGGACCAGCAGTCTAAACCCATCCAACTGCGCCGCGGAGTGAGACAGGGAGATGTCATATCTCCGAAACTGTTCACAAGCGCGTTGGAGGATATGTTTAAGACGCTGGACTGGAAAGGTATGGGCATAAACATAAACGGCGAGCACATCTCACACTTGCGATTCGCTGATGACATAGTCCTAATGGCGGAGTCGCTGGAGGAGCTGCAACAGATGCTGGACGGCCTAGCATCAGCCTCGCGAAAGATAGGTCTCGGCATGAATTTAGACAAGACCAAAGTTATGGTCAATGACCGAATTGATCCAAGTCCTGTCATCGTTAATGGGCACCATCTTGAAGTTGTTTCGGAGTATACATACCTCGGGCAGATATTGCAGTTGGGTAGTAACAACTTCGAGAAGGAGGCGAAGAGGAGGATTCAGCTGGGAGGAGCTGGGTTGGGTAGCATTTGGAAAACTACGTCAAGTTTTCTCGTCACCCATACCGCAATGTTTGAAAACAAAAGTTTTCAATCAGTGCGTCCTACCCGTCATGACATACGGAGCCGAAACGTGGACACTCACATTACGGCTAGTCCACCAGTCGCTCAGCGAGCTATGGAACAAGCTATGCTCACCCCGAGCATTCTCTGAAGGATAAAATCCGTAACGAGTTTATCCGACATAGAACTAAAGTTGTCGACATAGTTCAGATAATTAGCAAGCTGAAATCGCAGTGGGCTGGCAATATCTGCCGAAGAACCGATAACCGTTACGGTAAACGAGTTCTTGAGTGGAGGACGTGGCTCGGCAAACGTAGTGTAAGACGCTCCTGCCAGGTGGAGTGACGATCTGCGAAAGGCTACTAGTTGAAGCTGGATGTGTCGAGCTCAGGCCAGGGCGCAATTGCGCTCATTAGGGGAGGCCTATGTTCAGTGGACTGCTACAGGCTGATGGTAATGATGATGATGATGATGAGGTACTTTATTTATTTAAGCAGTCATTACAAGGAATACCAAAAAATACATATCTTATTAAACAACTGTTTTGATTTATACGCATTTAAGGATAAAATAAACTTAAATAACATAATTATAAATAAACTGTGTATCATGGCTATACGTCATTTTCATATAAATATATTAGGATAAATACAATCAACAATAAATGCAACAAAAAGTTTTTCAACTGAAACTGAACGCATCTGGAACTTGAATTATACATAGTTTGTGACCTGGATTAACACAAAGACTTTTTATCTCAGTATTAGTTTGAAATATTTTTGTAGCTTTTTTGTTACACTGCATCACTAGCTTGTGTCCTATATTCTATTTTTAGGCATATCATAATGAAAAACGACCTTCTTATAATATAAAGTAATAATGTCATACATAGTCTTGACTTTATAATATTACTATCTACCTGTCTGTTACCTATAATTAAAATAACACATTTTTATTTTATTTTATATCTATGTTTAATGAATTGGAAATGGTGTATATTATATTAATAAACATTATATATTATAATCTATTATATTGTAGCACACAAATAATTCTGTATCGTGGATATTTGGAGCTATAAGTACCCCCATGGAACCATTACACTAAGACCCGGAACAGTATTTACTATTTTAACTATGTTTTCACTTCTTTATTAATTGGCTTCTGGGATAGTTTCCACAATTTCGCCAGTATCAAGTATAATGTTCATAATAATATGAGGCAACGTAGTACGGTTTATAAGTCCAGTCGTCGACCGTATTTACTATTTTGGCTACTTTATGTAAAAAAAAAGTATATACAGATAATGCAAGAATTTGTCCTGCGGCTGTCTATTCGCTTAGTATGTCAACGAGTAACCGGTACACAGATCACTATTACCCCTAGCGAACCGGTGTCTGATTTTGATGATGCCATGGCGTAGGTACTCGTAGTTTCTAATATCAAATCCCAGCTAGTATATTGTTACTGAAATAATAAAATAATACCGACTGAACAAAATTTATAAACTTTAGTCAACTTTACCGTTAGAGAGACTTTACATTTTGGCATGTTCTTTATCCTCAAAATGTGTTCAAAATGTAAATGTAAACACGGGTTTTGAATCGCTAGTTTTATTTTGAGATATTATAAAAATAGGATACATTAATTGAATTTGTTGCAGCATCAACATCATACCGCGCTCTTTTTTCTTGTTTTCCTCGCGTATTCTAAATCTTGTTTACTCCATCAACTCCTTACCGTTCCTGCCTTAAAACCATCTTAGAACAAGTATCTTTTCTCTATCCTTGCTATTACTCTGCACAGTAGCAGCAGTAGGACAGTAGATCAGGTGCGGCGGGTGCGTGTGAGCGAAGGGGGCCGCGGATTGATCGCGTATCACTAAATAAAGATATCCGCAACATCCGCGGGGGACCGCTCTCCCACGTGCTGTTTGCTAAAATAATGCACAATTTGTATTTTGTATGATCTGTGCCGGTTCTGGTCAAACAATGAGCCCTTTCCTGTTCCACATTTTGTTTATCTGTGCCGATTCTGTGGTCTGCATGTGAAAACAAGTGTCTATAGCATTATTTCGTACGGCATTTTGTTGTGGGGGAATGCTGCAGATATCAACACCATACTTGTGCTGCAAAAGAGGACTTTCCGTGCAATTTATGATATGGGCCCCAGAGAATCAAACTTTAAAGAAATAAATATTATGACAGTTCCGTGTCAATACATATACTCGTATATGAAAACTAAATGTATGTGCGAAAAAAATACAAATTGTTTAAGAAAAATAGCGACAATCATAATGTTAACACTAGAAATAAAGATAAACTAGCTGTTCCTACTAGGCTCCATAAAGTTAGCCAATCTTTTAAAGGGCAATGTGTACGTTTTTTAACAAAATCCCATTTGATGAGATAAAGAAATTCAAAAATGTTGTTAAACGTCTCTTTAATATAAAGTTTATGATTATTTAGATGACATAAAAGCTTTTGATAAAACTGTCTCCTACTCCCGCAAAAACAATGTAGGTAATAGGTAAAAATAGATATTGTTAAAATGACGCTTCAAAGTGTTCATAAAGAACAATTTTTTTTAAACATGCCACTACAAAATTTGACGACCTCTGGGTCGCAGTGGGCGAAGGACCGCCTTACACACATAAGCTTAGGCCTGCGGGTTCGATTCCCGCAGCGAGAGATAAAGGTGTTTAAACTTTATGGTAAACCTACCTTAGATGGTATGATTTTCACACTTAAGCCACTAGTCGAAGAATAAGCCTTTCCTGCTCCTAAGTTTGATTATAAAAAAGATGTGCCTTTCGGTGAAAGATCGCGTTTTGCCTCTTTGCAGAGTAAAAGTCAGGCTACAAACTTATGCTTAAATTGATGAATATAAATGAGTATATCAGTTAAATATCTCAAATATTATGTACGCAACTTAGGGAAAAACCTACTCTAAATATTCTTTTAATGTATAGAAATACTTTCCTGTTAGGAAGGACTTAATGATTAAAAATTATGAATTCCTTTTCATATGAGCCAACTCGTAAAGTTTCGTAAAACCTGTATACCAAGTTTCATATAGATCGGTTGTAAAATACAACCTGTAGAGGAGTACCAACAAACTGACAAATGAAAGCAAATTTTGCCAGACTTCAAGCAGAGAACTTCGCTCGCTCGGTCAATTAAATCTGGTATTTTTGTAATAAAAAAATAAATAAATAAATAATGCTGGACTTTCACACAGCATCATGTAGCCCCAAACTAAGCAGAGCTTGTGTTATGGGAACCACATGATTGATATATTACATATATACTTATTTTTTGTAAATACATACATATCATACATAGTAAACACCCCGACCCAAGACAAATATCTGTAGAACATGCAAACATTATATAAATAGCTTTCCACGAAATTCACTGCCCAGAGAGTAGATATCAGAATTACTATGAACGTGCATTAACACTAAGTATCAGTTAGTATAAGAATACTACAGCTTAACTAATAGTTAGTATTGTAATGTGACAGGTTATTGTAGTCGTTATTGTGGTGTCCACGTGGCCAAGAGATTACAAAACAGAAGAAGGTGCCAAATGTCACACTTTTAATAAAACGGTATGCGTCGCGTGCCGGTGTTAAAAACAGATGAACTTTATCAGTAAATGTTAGATTTTTATAAATTTTTTCACTAAAAATATTATAAATTAGCCATATGAAAGGCTCAATAAGTAACTTAACATTGACCTAGTTTCATAGATTATAATAATACTAAGAATGTGTCCATTAACATTTTCTTACTGTCTCATCTTACAGGGAGACTTTGTTCATTAGGTTCTTTGATAGAGCATTATTGCACATTTTTTTTGAGTACGCTACCTATATACACACACTATTTTAAAATGATTAGTCCGTTTGGATTTTCGCACTATATCCGTGTTGTCGAAGAGCTGGATCGTCAACGTTCACGTGATGATCAAATCTATGTTTGTGAGCTTCTGCATACTTTTGTATCACTTTAATGACGATCAGTAAAATATTTAATTAATAATTTTACACTTTTTTAGCTTCTTCCTTTCACTGGAGTTCTCGAGATATTCAGACAAAAAGAAGTATTTTATCCCTGATAATCTACAAACTGAGTTTGAATTCCTATTTTACATCAAAATGAGCTGATTTGAACCATGGTTGGCCACAAGCTGTGAGAACAGCGGTTAAAAATACGTGATTCAAAACTTTAAGTTTATCTTTGTGTTGGATGTGGCAGCCCTAAAATTAAGCTAGAGCTACAATAACCTTCGTCAATAAATCAAGAACAAAGTTTAAAACTACAAAATTTGATTCGAAAGTCTTTGAATGTTGACCTCTGCCGAAGAACCGATAGCCGTTGGGGTAAACGAGTTCTTGAGTGGAGATCGCGGCTCGGCAAACGTAGTGTGTAGGACGCCCTCCGGCCAGGTGGAGTGACGATCTGCGAATGGCTGCTGGTAGAAGCTGGTTGCGTCGAGCTCAGGGCAGGGCGCAATGGCGCTCATTAGGGGAGGCCTATGTCCAGCAGCGGACTGCTATAGGCTGATGATTTACCCCAATTCGGGATAGCATACAAACTCAAACTTACCGTTAATGGGAAAAATCCGTATATTACATTCCTTGCTGTCATGCATGACACAAAGAAACCCATTATCTCTATGGATCAAAAAAGTTACAATAACCATTGAATAAATTCTAAACATGTATGAAACTAACCGCTACGGTATTGTCCTCAGAAACAACGGAGGCACCATGCCGCTACAAATTCAAAGGAAGGGGGCGTACATCTTCATCAGGGAGAACCTCCTGACGATCCTCACAGTCATCGGAGTGCTTTCCGGCACCCTGCTGGGATGGAGCCTACGAGCTTCCGGTATTCAGGTCTGTTGAAGTTATTTCTTTAATTCTTTATTGTTCACAGAAACATAATACAGAAATAAGTAATAGTATGAATGCGAAAGTGAGTTTGTTTGTGTGGCTTTCCTCACGATGTTTTCCTTAACCATTTTGAGCATGTTAATGCACATCCTTATAAATTTTTCGAACGAAAAATCCATTGCTGCACGGCTGAGATTCGAACCCAAGACCTGTGGATCAGAAGTCGGAGTTGACCTTGTAGGGTCCCTATGAATACGTGGTAAAGGGTCTAGAACCATCGATATATTATTCTGTTGCTATTGAGTACTTTCCATCCAGAAAAAAGTAACCTACGTACTGTTTCCAAGGGCAACAAACAAAACGGTTTATAAAATCTACATAATGCAAGCGGAGCCGCGGATAAAAGTTAGTTTTGTATTGTAGGGTTTGCGTATTCTGTAAAATTAATAAAATAACATTTTTTTTTAAATGAAACCGACTTCAAATGAAATTTACTTTAATGCTATGTCCAAAGGCGAGCTTAACCCTGAAAGAGTTTTTTTACAGCAAACCTTTTTTATTTGCTTCCTTGATTTAGTTTCCTTCTTCGTATGACGTAGGTACTAGCCGTCTTTGGGGACGGAGTTTGAGCCCACCCGAAGGCCTCCAACAAGGGTGTAACTCAGGGTTTCAAACCCCCATCTTCGGAACCCAAGCCAACCTCACTGCCAATGAGCATCAGCGTCGGCGGTGCAAATCATTTATAATCATAATAATTTGATAATTTTCTTTAAATGTAGGTACAATTGGTCTTAGCATAATGTCAATTAGACAATAAAGTATCCTATTCATTTTGCCTCATTAAGGCGTGCAAATATACAAAAAAGATAAATAAATGTCAAAAAAGTATTTTAAATAAATTAATGTAAAAAATAATAAGAGCACACGTAAAGTTCGGACCGCGGGAAACAGCACGCGCCATTCCAACCCGCACTCTGAAACGTACGTGTAGATGCGTGGGGCTGACAGTCCAATCTGGCATGTCGACGCGAAGGAAAAACTCACGGTCTTAACCGCGCATCAAGTCAGTGATTAGTCCAGATGCGCGGTCCGATCTTTACGCGCCATTAGTACGACAGTTTGATCCGCAGTCCAAACCGTACAGATCGGACTGCGGTTTGGAACGTTGTCCCGATGCGCGGTCCGATCTTTACGTGTACAGGGCGCTGATATGTCATAGATACTCAAAATGTCATAATTTGTAATCCATATATTCCTTAATTTCATAAATACATTTGTCTAATAACCATTTTCTTTATCTTTAAAAAAAATTCTTAATCTTTTAAAAGTTGTGCCCTGCGATCCCCAACCCGCATGCCCAGCGTGGGTATTTATGGGCATATCCCCCTCTTATTAGGGAAGGCCTAAGTCTATCGTGGACTGATATAGGCTAGCGTTGTTCTTGTTATTGAAGGCCTCCGGCATGGCATAGCGACGAAAAAAATCTGAACCAACATTATAATGTGCCTTCAGAAGGACGGAAGGACCCAAATCTAAATGCCAAACAAATGTGAGTGTTGATTAAAATACTAAAATATACAAAATGATTCTCTAGTAACACCGAAGTAAGACTCGCCACGATGTTTTTGGTGCATATATGCAAAACGAGTTTTTAGCTTGTTGTGAAATCTGTAATAATAAGATTTTATAGAATACTATAACGTTGGCCACGGCTTTTTCAGTTGCTAAGCCATGTTGGAGGGCTTCAGGTGGTCTAAAAACTCCGACACTAGAGTTGGCCTACCTCACACGAAGAAGAAGAAGAATAAGACCAAAAACAAACCTTTAATGGTGTTATGAGCATTAATAAACTATAACATAAATATGTTATTTATGTACATAACATAATATTTTTTATCCAGTGGTCGCGGCGAGACGTGATGTACTTCCAATACCCTGGGGAGCTGTTCCTGAGGATGTTGAAGTGTCTCATCGTGCCTCTGCTAGTCTCCTCCATAGTGTCGGCCATCGGCTCGTTGGATCTAAGTCTCTCTGGCAAGTAAGTAAAGGAAAATAGCTTTATTGAGGATGAGAATTCAAAGTAAGAGGCTCTTTTTATACGCATAGGACATAGGTGCTCATTTTTCTAGTCTCTCCTCTATAGTGTCGGCCATCAGCTCGCTGGAACTAAGTCTCTCTGGCAAGTAAGTAAAGGAAAATCGCTTTATTGAGGATGAAAATTCCAAGTAAGAAGGTCTTTTTATTAACATAGGACATAGGTGCTGATTTTCCTAGTCTCTCTTCCATAGTGTCGGCCATCAGCTTTCTGGATCTAAGTTTCTCTGGCAAGTAAGTAAAGGAAAATAGCTTTATTGAGGATGAAAATTCCAAGTAAGAAGCTCTTTTTATACACATAGGATATAGGTGCTCATTTTCCTAGTCTCACCTCCATATTGTCGGCCATCAGCTTGCTGGATCTAAGTCTCTCTGGCAAGTAAGTAAAGGAAAATAGCTTTATCGAGGATGAAAATTCCAAGTAAGAAGCTCTTTTCATACACATAGGACATTGGTGCTCATTTTTATTGATGCTAAGGAAAAATAATTATGAATTTATTGATGATGAAATTCAAAGTAAGAAGCCCTTTTTATACACTTAGGTGCCCTTTTTAACGTGATCAATGTGGAATAGTGATTCCACTCCTCAGCGGTGATTATGATTGAATTAGATACTCATAAGCATTAGTTTATTATAATTAGAGTTCGTCTCTAAAACTGAACGCGACTCCCCCTCTCCAATACCACAAACGCACACATCGATAATTACACTATCGATGTATGCGTTAGTAATATCACGTCTCCACAGAAAAATATCTACAACTGGATGCTCCTCTACAAAACGTTACTCTATACTATAATGTACACTACAAATTGGAAGCGCGTTCATTTTTAGATTAGTACGGTATATCTACAATAACTTAACTTAAAAACTTAAAAAAAAATATATCTCTATCTCTACTTTTAATTCAGTAGTGCGAAAGGCCTTTTTTATACTTTAGTTTGACCGCCATCTCACATGTAGTAAATGTGGTAATGTGCTGGTAAATAAATAGTACATTTTGTAGATATTTTTGTGGTAGTGCATATGTCTATCTCTCCAGTATAAAGACCACTGATCCTGAAAAATATTGTGTTAGAAATTTACTTTTATTTATTTATCAGTATTCCACGAGCGGTTTCGATCGCATGGTACCTGCATAAAAATTGCCTTAACTATTATTATTTAATTATGGACGAGCACCTTGACGCTGATGTTTCCATTTAAAGCAGTTTTATAAACAAAATTAAGTCATCGTTTCTGTTACTTTTTTTATCACTGATTTATTTAGTCGTAGCCAGATATCAAGCTTATATAACAACTTCAAAAGTTGTTTACTGATGTAGCCGATAGAACATATTCAGTTCCAATTATGGACCACTCGGTTACTAAGGAAGTGTTGAGCAACCATGGTGTTGGTAGAGGCTCTCATTAGTGTTGAAGATATCCTGAATGTCTGGCAAGTTGTAATGATCACCAAGGACTTTATAGGTTTCGATAAGATCACCACGGAGACGTCTTTCTTCAAGAGTAGTGAGATTTAGGGCATTTAATCTTTCTTCATAGGTCAATTGACGTAGAGCTTGAGGTATCTTGGTGGCTTTTCTTTTCAAGGATATTTATATCCTTGTGAAAGTAGGGGCTCCACACTTGAAAACCATACTCTAGGAGTGGCCTGATATAAGCTTTTAAGAACCTCCGAAAAACTTCCACTGATAGTGATTGAAATGATCTGTGTACAACATAGATAAAAGAGAAGAGAATTATTATCTTATTCCAGGTAATGTACTTAACACAAACCAAGTATGTTTAGTTTATGTTATTTATTACATGTAATTTGTTTCCAAGTTTCATCAAAACCCGATCAGCCGTTACAGAGTTGACTGGGAACACACAAACACATAAACTTTCCCATTTGGTTGCTGTCCACAGGGTACCTTAGATATTTCCGACAATGATGTCACCCAGACCAGTAGCAATTGGATAAGTGCGCAGCTGGCTTTAAGCATAGATGTGGGATCGAATCCCGCCTGCTTTGAGAAGTTTGTATAACATTCAAAGAGTACAACATTTTAATTAGTAATTTACCGTTTTTTTCAAAATGGCGGAAAAAGGTATAATTTGTTTTGTTGTATTTATAATGGTGACGAAGAGAGATGTCTTATTTTGGAAATTGTACCTTAATAGCATAGGCTGCAAATATTCCCACGCCTACATACCTACAGTGGTATCTTTTCACCCACTTGTAATGAAACGTTTCCGATATTACTTCCGGGATAAAATATCGGTTTCTTTAATGGTTTCCTTCTCTTCGGGTAAAAATAAACAGTCAAAATAAAATGGTAAAAAAATATATTAAAAGGTTACCAATTCAGTGATAAACCTAATAAAAAACCTAGTACCTAAGAAGAACTTAGGTAAATTAATGATCCATAAAGATGTATAAAAATATTGATTGGATTGTATACCACTGAAGGTGTAATTGATTAGGGATGACGACTGGGTAAGAATATAATAATTCTAATTAGTCCGTCAGATAGATCAACAAAAAATATTGGACATGTATTTTTTTTATTTATCAAATAAATAAAAGTTGACCGAGATAAAGAGCGTCAAAGTTCGGGAGTGAGGGGCTCCTGACGCCATGGCTACGTAAAAAGTGTAAGCCGTGACGTCACGTGGAATTTCAACGCATTAGATCTTTGTCAGTTTTTGTTTAAAAGAAAAAATACGTGTCCCATATTTTTTGATAATGTAAATGACGGACTAATTAGAATTTTTCAGTTGTCATCCCTAATTTTAAATCGGGAAAACATCCACTTACTATTCAATAAGAATGAATTGTTAAACATTTTACTAATTAAATCTTGAAAATAACGTGGTAATTTTTGATTAGGTTCATAGACATTTGACTACACAAATGATTTTGAACAAAGTTTCCATAGACAAGAGTTCAAAGTGCACAATTGTTGATCTAATTACCGATAAAAAAAAATAACACGTCACTCATTTAATGTGGCGTGTCAAGGTAAATATATTTCGGGAATTAACCTACATCGAAGCACATTGTGCAATCAAGCCCTATTTTATTTACTCGAGATATTTCTGTTTGTCTCGAACAACAATTCAATATGTTTTGTTTTCAACGGATACATTTTGAAGAGCGTACCTACAGCGACTGAAAATCAGTGTTCTCGAACGTCAAAGTGCGATATCGGTAGAACTGTCCACAAAAATCGGTATATTTGTACCCAAAATCGGTATATGACAAAAAATATACAATATTCAATCAAATTTGTTTAAAACCGAGTGTGCTTGTGAAGAACTAAGTTTCTTAAGAGCGTCTTTCCCTGATGTAATGTTATTTCAACTCTTACAATAGGCAAAGCTTACGCCTTTACGACTATCTTGCAGTCAGACTGAAAATTTTTCTTCCCATTCTTTTCAATATTGTAGAAATTTTATTCTTCTACACGGTTCCTCGTCAGACGACTTACTATTAACTTAATAATATTATATTTTTTCTATATTAAGATTAGGAATCTTTCTCTTCGAATTTAAGAAAATTTATGAAAAAATAAAAAAAAGACGTGTGGCACTCGGGGACTGCCGCGGTAAGGCTATTGCATAGCATTTTGTATCAACTTATGCAATTATAATTATTTATTTATTTTATTTATGCAGTATTTCTTTTTCTTTGATATTAATTCAAGTTACACTTTTTGAGCGTGGTGACCGATAAGAAAACAATTTTATTTCTTTTATTAAATAAAAATACGTCTAGTTGCACGCACACAAACACCGTGTCGAAGACTGCCGAAAAGAAACGACGTTAGACAATGCACGGCCTTCAAGCCACACCTCCGTGCCCGTCGGAGTGGGGAGCGTGAGGTTTTTTTCGTTACGGAATTTCTAGATTCGGTCCCCGCGCTCAAGGCCCTCGATAGAAGCTATGCAATAGCTTAAAATCTGAATTCCTGTTTCTATATTGAATGGCAATGAATTTTCGAGCGGGAAACCCTTAATAACATCCAGTTGTAGTATTCCTTGAATATGTACTGTGATCCTTAAATAACATACTATACTACTTTACATCTATAATACTATTTAGGGATTTCCCTAAATTCTCTAAGGGATTTCCCATAACATAAACCATAAATGAAGAGGGCTGCCAACTTAAAAATGTACAATCGGTAGAAAAATCGGTATAGTTTCCACGTATTCTCTGAAATCGTGGAAAAATCGATCCATCTCGGTATTTCGGTAGGACAGAGCCCATATCGGTAGAAATACCGAAAACTCGGTAGGTTCGAGACCACTGCTGAAAATCTAAAAATTGTGTTCAGTCATTAGGTTCCTAAGTATTTCCATTTTGAAACCATTACTAATCATCAACCACCTGTTGACTTCTAATCATCATTATGATCAGAAGTCGACAATTTTTACTAAAGATATCGTCATTATAACTTATAATTATATATTTTTAAACATAATTATGAATATTCATATAATTATTTTCATAACCAGCATTAATATGATAAAAATGATCACCAGTTACCTAATACATATGCCTTTCCCAAAGATATAGGTATGTTTTCGGGCGAACGGTCTTTTGGCTTACAAAACCCTACCATATACATATTTATAAGCCATGTATTTACTAGTCGACACATAGCCCTCCGGCCAGATGGAGTGACGATCTGCGTAAGGCTGGATGCGTCGAGCTCAGGACAGAGCGCAATGGCGCTCATTAGGGGAGGCCTATGACCAGCAGTGGACTGCTATAAGCTGATTATGATGATGATGATGATATAGCGGAACATATCACTCGATATTTACATGATACGTCTCTACGTAGGAGTAAATACTCAGAACAGGGGAGATCTGTTCATAGAACTCCCACAATAAGAAGGGATGGATATGCCCATAATCTCGCAGAGCATAGCTTCTCGCAACCCCGACGCTGTTGCCCGTTGGCGGCCAGGGGCCTTATTTAATTAACTCAGGTGTGACTTTGCGGAAATCTATTAGGTACAAGATATTCAAAAGATAAAATGTTTAGTATAAATTCCGCTAACCTTCTCTGACTAGTTCTACAAATCCCAACAGAAATTCGACAATGTTTCATCTTCCCCATAAGGCATCCTCAGGGAATGATAGACTCGCTGTCTGCCTTCGGTACTCCGCAGGCCTCACAAATGTGGTGCTTCGCCGACCGCTAAACAGAAAGATACTTCATATTTTGTGTTTGAAGATCGAGCATAAGCTAGGGATGCGCCGATTTGATCCGATCTTTGAAAAAATCTGGCAAAAAGTGGGCATACGATCCGATCGATTTTCGGATCGGATCGAATCCATGCCATCCGATCCGCGGATCGATACAACTCCATATTAAAATCGGAGCGTATTCCAAACATTGTGGTTTTCAGACCATGTATGACGTTATCACTTTAAAGTCAAAGTTATATTTAAAACTTTTGTTTGTATTATGTTTCAAATTCAATTTAAGTGTCCGTACTTTTCATTGTAATTATTATTATTATTTATGTGTCATAAATGCCAACCCTAAATAATAACCAACCTTATTTTTTAGTATAATAATTAGTATTTTCTTAGGTCTTAGTAGTTTCTTTCTGTTGCGTTCTTATTGTGATAAGCTATTTTGTTTGAAATAAATGTAATGTATTTGTTTATTTTCAATACGATCTTTTGAAAATGGGATCAAATGCATACGATCCGATCCGTAGATCGGATCGAGCGTAAAGAAAACGCATCCCTAGCCTTCTAAATATAACCTTCTAAATATATGATTTTTTGTTTTTTAAGTATTACCCCAAACTTCAGGGGAAATCTAAGCTAAGACACCTCTCGTCAGTGTACTAAACTATCATTGAGCAGGCTTGGCTTGGCGCTTAGCCGTGACAGACCAAAAACTTTCGACAAGGCGAGGAGTCGACTCCGTAGCGCAGTTGGTTAGCGCTCGCGCGTTTATGGGAAGGTTGCGGGTTCAAATCCTCCCAGATTAGAATTTTTTGGAATATATAATAATTTTCTAAATCTACTTTATTTCCAGGGTGGGTCTCCGTGCCATCATCTACTACATGACGACGACGGTGTGCGCCGTGATGTTAGGCATAGCGCTGGTCACCACTATCAAACCTGGCAAGGACCCGGAGGCAGCTAACTCCATGAACACCACTAAAGTGGTGATGAAAGATACCCTTACTTCGGACACGCTACTTGATTTAATAAGGTAAGCTTTATGTAAAAATAATGGGCATCAGGCGACTTCGTTCTCATATAAGCTTTTCCGTTTCAGGGCCTGAATTTTGAACATCTTAATGTTTCATATTATAAAAATACTGAGATGGGGTCGAAACCCCACGCGCCTGTCAGCCTGTATATTTATTTATATTCTTTATTATTATAATTTAATTTTATTAGGTTTTCGTTATTTTGTCAGGTACCTGTTGTGTTTACTAGAACAGGTAAACACAACAGGTACTGCTATTTATGCCCTATTTGCTTCAACTTCTTATCTCTACCACCGAGAACACGGCGTTACATAAAAATAAAAGTTTCTTATTGCAGGGAACAAAATCCTATCTCCCTAGAGCTGCGTTAATTGTTAGTTAGTCAGTCAGTATGTCATCAGTTATGAACTTCAAAACAGTTTTACCTGTTTTATTTGGATCATGACAGATGATGGTTGGTATGAGCAGACCAGTCTTTGATGATTTGAGAGTGCATTTTGAGGCTTATTGATTCAACAAAATGTGTCGTGAGGCCCTTCAAACCGAAACAGCAATAGTGGCTTGACGGCAAAAATTGTCCACCATGGGAAGTATTTCCCATTACACAGTATCATGCAGCCCAAAACTAAGCAGAGCTTGTATTATCGGAACTACATGACTGATATAACTTAATTAGAAAACACCCAGACCTGATATAAATATCTGCAGATAATGCAAACATTTGTTTCGTGGCGTGAATGGAACCCGCAACCTTCGGCGCCTCAGACGGACCTTTGCCCACTGCACCACAGAGTTCGTCGATCTTAAGCCTATAGTTTGACATACTCGTATTCATTAGCTTATCATTTATTCGTATGAAACCATCTAAACCGGTGTAGGTTACACAATAATTTGCGTACCAGTATCATTTAAATGTATGACGCTATCACATTCGCATAATGCTCTTAATAAGGAGGATATTCCGCCATCCGGTGGACCTGGCGCTGAATTAGGCTGAATAATGTTACTGGATCAGTTATTTAATTTTCTATGTGATATAAATATTTATACTACACCTGCTCGGAAAGTACCTTGATACTTTATCAAATTTACGGTAGAAAGTACGTCATTGCATATCGAACAAATATGCGGCGAGAAAACGCATCTGAGCGGGAGAGAAAAGTGTATGAAAATCCATTTCTTACGTGGTTTTTCTTTTTTAATTTTGGGTAAGACTATGCGCTGGTAACCTAAATATCAAAAGCCAAAAAGTTTTTACAGTGAGTTTTTATCTCCAAGTTCGCAAAATGACACTGGCCACTAGCTGTGTGTTGGATGGTGTCAAACAATTTGAAAAAAGAACATGTGAAAATAGCAGACGCCATTGGCGCCATTTTCAATTTGTGTGTTGTTTGGATTCAGTTTTTGTAGAAAAGTAAAATAAAACTATCAAAATGGGTGTAGTATAAAGCACTATCACTCGAGAGAAAGTGCGATTCCCGATCTCGGGTGTTTTAACGACACCCTCGACGGTAATCGGTCACTTTCTCCTCTCGGTGAACAATGTACTATTGTAGTAGGCTAGCGCCTCGTCTAGATATTTTGTTTTTTTGTTTTTACAGTTTATAGACTTACGTTTGACCGCCATCTCACCTGTTGGTAAGTGATGATGCGGTCGAAGATGTAGCACGCTTGCCTAGAATGTACCTATTTACTCTTCGCTTGAAGACCCCTAAGTCGTAGTGATCAGGAAACACTGACGCCGGAAGAGCATTCCATTCCTTAGCTGTTCTAAGGATGAAAGTTGCAGCGAAACGCTTCGTGCGGGCAGGAGGAATGTCTACCGTCTATGGGTGAAGAAATTCCGTGCGTCTGGTCGTACGATAATGAAATGGTGATGGGGGAATTAAATTGTGTAAATCTTTTGCACACTCTCCAAAATGTATCCTAAATAATTTATAATATCAATTATAATAATTTGTATAATTTAGGTTTTTTCATCTTGTTTAAATACGTTGACTGCGTGCGTCAAACATGACGCTCCGCGCCATGCCTATGGTCCTGTAGAAGTTGCGCCCTCTTGTTTTCAGCATTCAAAGCGTTAAAATATGATGATATCAAGTTCTTCTTCTCCCGTAGCGTACTTAGCTTATTTCGATATTCCTAGCAGACCCTTTTCCACCAAGTCACTATATTAGACACCAGAGTTAGATACTCATATTGCCAAGAAGGTACCATTTTAATTCAATAATGGACCTGTCTTCGGAATACTTCACTGGAAATAATAAACGCTTGCATCTTCTGATTCATGATAATTTATCACTCTACTTCCAATTTTATCTGTTACCTATGCATCAGCGAAAACCCACACCACGATGCAATCACAACCACATCATTGTCTATTGCTCTTTACTTTAGACCGGTTTATTCTTTCGCAATCTTGGAGAGTCAATGTATAGTGATGTGTCATTTCTGTCGCCACAAATTGTCATTCTGCAATGTAATTTAAGTGAAGTGATGCGAGCGTTGGTTCCCCCGTCGTCACTCATCATCAAGTCGTTATTTATACCGCCCTAGATACGAATAGGGTTGTCACTTGTGAATTATTTCTAATGATATGACGTAAGGTTAATTGGTGGCTGTGGAATCGTTGGATGTAATTGAATACGGTGCAATTCTTGGGATCAGCTAACTCTGATGCAAACAGAAATGATTGAAACCGGTCCGGTTTTACAAACTGTGACAGTTTGTCAATTGACATTCATTGAATTTCGACAGATTAAATGTCAAAGTTTGTAAAAACAGGATCGGAGTCAATCATTTCTGTTTGCAACAAAGTTAGTCAATCACCCCGCAGATAAGTGTGATGAGCTAACTGTTTCCACAGTATTGGTTATCATTATTTGTATTCCTGTGTTTCTTAATGCCTTATAGGTATTAAGAATTTTCCACACGACATATTTATGCTAATAACTTTTGAGCCAAGAATTCCGGCCTAGATCGGCTACATCAGGAATATAATATTTTGTCATCATCTTTATCATTATTATGATCATAATCATCCGGGTCTTATCCCATTCTCAAGCCAGCTTTGTTTATATTCTTCCACTTTTTTGTACATGATGTATCGAGATGTATAAGATGGAACGAGCACATGGCTTACCTAATGTTAAGTGGTAACCATGGCCCATAACACAGAATTGTATCGTATGTAGGTCACACATGTTTAGTACGAGCCCTGTGATGCAAAGTTCTTCATCAACTTGAAAGGTGAAAGTGATAAGCCTCACCAGCACCCATCCTTTCCCCGGATGAGCCCTTCACAAAGAATCTACGACTACTACTTTTGTTGTTCATCATCGATGATGATGATCAATTTATTACCATGAAACTCATTGCAATAAAAGTGATCAACTGTTTAGAACTAGCATAATAGCACTTTTTTGTAGAGAACATGAAAACGAATTGAAACTGCAAAGAGGCAAGTAGATACATAAATACTGGAAAATTATAAACTTTCCGAGAGTTTTATCAACTTTTAAATATACAGGTACAAAAACTGGCGACCCTATTCTAAAGATCAATCAAATAAGACATTGTACGTAGTTTCACACGACTGTTGGCCGGCTCTGGGGTTTAGCAGGTGACTAACTGTTCTAGCTAATGAACTGACAAGTTTGGAGGTGCCTTTTTATTATAAGACCAATATTTATTGCGGTGTGTAGTCTTACGCACGGTACTTCACCGTTTCTTAATGATCACAATGGGCATAAGCTTTATCTATAAAAATGTATAGGAAAAACATGCTCGAGAAATACAGATTCGATGTTATGGAAAGAACGTCGACTTTAATTAGAGAAGACATGGAAACTGTACAATGGAAGCTCCACCCGCTTAGCTCGCATGATACCTGGATAAAGAATTGCATAAATAGCTTATATGTTATTCCTGGTCTGGAACTATATGTGAAAATTTCAGTCGATCAGTAGTTTTTGCGTGAAAGAGAAACAAAAATATCACTTCTTACATCTTTCTAGGGTTCCGTACCTCAAAATAAAAAAAGGAAGCTTTAAAGGATCACTTCATAGTCCTGTCATAGTCTTCATAGTCTATCTGTCATCAAGATAAAAATAATATCAAATATGCAAGTTTGCAATTCTTTGAGACTGCGAAAAAATCAAATTTCTAAGCACAGATATAGAAGAGAACTCATACGGCTGATCTCTACTTACTTATATATGTATGCATTCCTTTCTAACTGATAATATTAGACATAAGGAAGTAGATATTAGCCGTATTGAATTTTAAGACTTTATCTAGTTGTCTTCCTATATCTGTGTTTCATAGAAATAAAGTATGCATCTCTTTCTAGCAAATTATATATGGACATAAGAAAGTAGAGATCAGCCGTATGAGTTGACGTTCAGAACATAGTGAATTTTAAGGCTTTATCTAGTTGTCTTCTATATCTGTGCTTCTAAGTGAATACAATCAAAAGATTGACACGTGTTCCAATCTATAGATGATTTTTAAATAAGAAATCCTAAAAAGGGGACCTTTTTGCTTTTCATTCGATCCCAGGTGCGAGTGGGCTAGGACCTTGAACACGCAACTGGCCATTATTTGACTCTATTCTTCGTTCTATTCATAGCTGTAAGGGACCATAGATTGCTGACCTTCATCATAGTGAATACACCTGATTTAAAACGCCAATAAATCCCTTTATATGTAGGTCTAGGTAGTATGTACGTAGCTAGGCATCTATTTAAATAGTAACAGTATATATCAATGTAGATAGATAGGTAACTAACTGACCGCGGGACAAATGTTTGCATTAATTGTAGATATTTGTCCCAGGTTGTTAATAAAAAATCCAACCTCTGGGTCTGGGTGTTTTCTATGAATGATTTGTATGAATTTACTAAAAAAAAAATATAGTATATCAGTCATGTGTTTTACATAATACAAGCTCTGCTTAGTTTGGGGCAACATGATGCTGTGTGATTACGTACAGCATTATTATTATTTATTATTAATTTTACTTTATGGGAGTGATTCAAAAATCAAATCAACGTCAAAGACTAGTGGACAAATTATTATATAATATCGATGGATTTGAATGATATTTGAAATTAAAATTAACCTTTTAAATTTTCAGGAACGTGTTCCCAGAAAATATCGCCCAGGCAACGATAGCGTCGTACCGGACGAGGCTGGTTTATGACGAAAAGGATTCGAAAGCTATCAAAGGTAACTCGTACATATTCTCAGACTGACTCGAGAGGCTTGCGTTCGATTCCCACTGCGAGACAAATGTATGCTTGATCTGAAGATAACGTTTAAAGTTTATTTATTCAGTAAAAGTAATACAAAACAGACAAGAATACATAGAAAAAATTTCACTGAGGACTTACATAAAAGTTCATAATTTCAGGGTTTTTTTCTTTCTATTAATGTTATTTTTTGTGCTTATATCTTGTTATTAATGTAAATTGTGTGCCTGTAGTAACAAATAAATGATTTATCTATCTATCTATCGATACATTTTACAAAGATTGTTTTAAAAATTATGTATTAACTAATAAGGTAGGTACATAAATATTATATATGACTGACTATGGAGGTTAGTCGGTATACAAAGTTCTGTCATAAATATTTGAAAATATACATTCGATATTTACAATTCACTAACTCCCAGAACCTGTGTTGTAGGTAGTTAGTCTCTTTCTTAATGTATCCATTTAGTTCGAACTGTTAGGAAATTGCGCTAAAAAAGGCTATGACAGTTTCGCTAATAAGGTAACATAGGTAATAATCAATCAGTTTGGAAAAATTAAGAACTAGCATATCTATCTCTCTCTAGCATGGTTATCTTTAGTTACAAAAATTATAATAGAATGTAACGGAAAAAAACGCCTAGTTAATAAAATCTTAGACTATATACTTATATAAACATGATATAAAAAATTATAAATATGACATGTCACTAAAAAAATAAATTATAACGGGAACAGCAGGATTTGACAATACGAGTGTACCTAAATTGGAGGTGAGTGTTTGAGGGGATCTATTGTGTTAGTTAATACCTACTCCATTCTTGGATAGCAAAGTTCGAAGAAGTTTATTCAGTCCATATTGAAAAAAAAAATTGTTTTACGTATATTTATATCGGTGAAGGCATCGACGCCGTTTTGACTAATTTAGAGAGCCTTTATCAGGGTGAGTGAACGGTGCTAGACGGGACAAGGAGAAAGTGCTTCACTGACCCCGATGAAGACTCTCTGAAAGAGTCAAAACGTCGTGACGATATGTGAATGTTTCTCGTTTTTTTAATATGAATAATTTAATTAACTTTAGTTCCATGAGTAATAGTGCATTACTGCAGAGGCCAGCAAAAGAGGCCTTGATGGACGAACGTGTAAATGTGGGGCACACATACGTGAGTCCATCAATGCCTAGTTGTGGCCAAGGCTTGTATAGTACCTTTTCTCAAATAATGCGCGGAAATTAAAACAATATAGTTCCTAGACAGAACTTGTACATTTTTCAATAAACAGCATTCTATTTGCAAGCCAGTTCGAAATTTAAATAAACCCTTTTATTTGTTACCTCCTTGGTTGCCATGTTTCGGAGTAAAAGATCGTTCCATTTTTAAATTATTTGGCCGCTAAACACGACAGATATGAATTTTCATACAACTTTTGCCAGCCGCTGCTTGCATGTATTGGGCCAGTACAGCAATTTCGATTTATCTTGAAGAAGGTTGTCAAAATAATGCTCTAATTTCCAAGTATGTTAGAGAAAAAATATTTATCCCGGTTCTGGGTGTTGATGTGAGACATTGTTCCTGATACTTGCGACACAGGAAAAATTGGCCCGGGCTAAGGCTGTCGTACTGACTTTTGGGTGTTTTTTCTAATTTAACAGGGTACTATTAGGCCCGTATTCTAAAGGCATGGAGAAGCTGACGTCATCTCGGGGAAAAACCCGAACAACCGTTGCACGTTATGATTATTCATAGATTTAAACAAGTAAGCGACACTTGACATGTGGCTGCCACTCAAAATTTGTACCTAAGGGACCGCACAAACGTAGACACTTTTTGTTGCCGGCACACTATCACAGGAAACTGTAGTTGCTGACGATGCTGTGTCCTGTAGCGGCGATCAGATACAGTCACCGGTTGCTGGGTATACATACTAGTAGCTTCCACATCAGCCTATCAGTCCACTGATGGACATAGGCCTCCCCTAATAAAGGGGGCTATACCTACCCATAATCCCCACGCTGGGCATGCGGGTTGGGGATCGCAGGGCACAGCTTCTCGCACCACCGACGCTGCTGCCCGTCAGTGGCCAGGGGATTTAGCTGTGCCGATGTAGGCTGTGCTATCCCGCATTCAGCCGGCTGCCAGAGCCCCGTTCGTTGTTTAGCAGGATGCACCACGTGCAGGTGGGGTTGGCTTGGGTTCCGAAGATAGGGGTTGGAACCCTGTACACCCCTACTAGTAGCTTAGTACCTACAATTGTAAGGAATTTTTAATGTTCCTTGCGTCTTCAACTGACGACTTTTAGTTTCCAGTCACCAACACTGAACACTTTTTGATAAGCGAATATGTGTCGTGTGGAAGCCACTGGACAAAAAAATATTTACGTCTGCGTAGAGAGCGGCTGATTTTATACTGGTTATATGGAAATCAAATATTAGAATAGAATAGAATGTATTTATTTGATACATAAAAAGGAAGATTCGCAAACAAAAGAATTATAGTGTATGCTCACAAAACAAAACAGTCGATATGAAACAATAAACCTTACAACATAATATCTATACTTCAGCCATATTGGATGAAGAATGTTTGTAAAAAAACATTTCAACACCTTTTGCAATTATTCCATAAATACGTAATATTTCAGTTAACTAATGTCATAAATGAAACTTTTACTATACAGGTAAGATATTAATGAAGTGCACATATTTATAAAACAAATAATAAAAAAGTACTTTTAGAGTTTAAGTATGGGTGGTTTGTTTATATTTATTCTTCATCGAATTTGACTGAAGTATAGTGGCACGTAAGTCTAGCGGTGAACAAAACTTCTGCGCATGGGTCTCTCGCTCTCTCTCGCCTCTACTAGCCCCCATATGATACCTTACTTTTGACTTCTGCGTAATAACGGTCAGCGCTAGAGTTTTGTGCCGCTACTTGTATGCCTATATTCATTGGTAGCTGGTATCCGACAACAGACACAAAAGTGTCTACGTTTGCGCAGCCCCTAAGCCAAACTTGTCACCGATCACAAGTGGTTGTTGTGGTCATGTGCGGATGTCATAAGTGGTCATCACGTCATTTTGATGTCATCTATGAATTTCTTTTTTTTTCGAATATTTTTGAGCATTAGGCCTAGATTCATTCGAGAATGATTCGCATAAGACTCGCTTGGGCCAACTAAACCGAAATCACGCGCAATTCAAGGAGCATACATTTTTGTGCATGCTTTCATAGATAATAGACATTATTTGAATCTTTACTAGATAATTAAGTGAACCTTGATTTTAATTATGTTAATTAAATTAAATTAAAATTAAATTAAATATCCTTATTTCCAGACACGGGATCCATTAACAATATTTAAAAATAAATACACACGTACGGTACGTAAGGTACCAAAGTCCAAAAAAAAAAATTCTAATATTTCTAATTGTTATTAAACAATTATATCTATTCCCGAGATTCTAAGGAATAGTCGGTTTAGGTTCTACTCCCGAGGATCAGGGCCCAGGGGGTCTACTCTTATTCAACGAAGTACGAAATTGCGTGTTTCGTTTCTTGCGATTGGTACTCGATAATCGAACAAATAAACCAAGATTTCAACACAAAGTTCGTAATGTGCGACAGTCCAAACATTGCGCACCCTATTTCACGAAACATACGACTGAACTATTGGAATTGACAGTAAAAAATTCGATCAATCGCATGAAACGAAACACGAAATTTCGTACTTCGGTGAATTGTAGTAGGCCCTCTGAAGCCTCAGTTGCACAGTGAAATGATAAGCGCCGGTCCTGTTTCTACAAACTTTGACAGTTTGTCAATTGATGTTGTTTGAATTATGACGGATGAAATGTCAAAGTTTGCTAATATATGTCCGGTGCACAGATATAGAAGACGTTCACCATTTTTTTCATCTTAAACGGCGGCTGTGTCATTTTTATTAAATTTTATTTGCTAGTGTTTTTCTAATGTATATCGATTTTTATCAATGGTATTTTAACCGTTATACGTTAGTAATATGACACAAGTATTAGTGAAATGGAATAAAGAAGATTTGGACGGAAACTCTCTGATGAAGAAAATTGTGCGCCGATCGTTTTTTGTTATAATCACCATTGCTATAGGAGAAAACAGGACCTGACCGAAGACTGGACGACTGAACTTATAAACCGTACTACGTTGCCTCATATTATTATGAACAAATACTTGATACTGGCGAAATTGTGGAAACCATCCCAGAACCCATTTAATAAAGAAGTGAAGTGATATAGAAGACAATTAGAAAAAGCCTTAAAATTCACTATGCTCTGAACGTCAACTCATACGGCTGATCTCTACTTTCTTATGTCCATATATCATTAGCTAGAAAGGGATGCATACTTTATCTCAATGCGATTTCTGCGACTTCGTACCAGGGCATTTGTATTAACCTGCATTCATAGAATTTTGTTCGAGCGCCCTGGTACTTTTTGATCTATTTTGAAGTCGCATTGAGAGAAGTATGCATCCCTTTCTAACTGATGATATTGGACATAAGAAAGTAGATATCAGCCGTATGAGTTGATGTTCTGAACATATGAATTTTAAGGCTTTATCAAGTCCTCTATGTGTGGTCCGGTGCCGACCATTTCGGTGGGCAACTGAGTTACTAAATGAGGCCTCTAGGCAGATTATGATAGAATCCAAGCACCACAAGGTAACAAGACCCAAGTCATGGACAGATTGTGACTTTTGTGAATCGTATAATAGAACGATTCACACGGCGCGCGTCGGAGAGCATCGAATAGCATTTTAAAACATGCTAGAGGAAATTGAAACATCCACAAAGCAGTTATGTTCCTTATTTGTATGCGACATCTACTTACGGATCTATTTATGTCAGTGTTTAACAAAGCTCAAAGCTGCGTAAAATACATGCAAATAAAGAACTTAACTGCTTTATGGGTGTTTCAATTTCCTCTAGCATGTTTTAAAATGCACTTCGATGCTCTCCGATGCGCGCCGTGTGAATCGTACTATTATACGATTCACAAAAGTCAATCTGTCCATGACTTGGATCTTGTTATCTTGTGGTGCTTGGATTCTATTATAATCTGCCTAGAGGCCTCATTTAGTAACTCAGTCGCCCACCGATTCCTCTAGCATGTTTTAAAATGCGCTTCGATGCTTTCCGACGCGCGCCGTGTGAATCGTACTATTATCGATTCACAAAAGTCACAATCTGTCCATGACTTGGATCTTGTTATCTTGTGGTGCTTGGATTCTATTATAATCTGCCTAGAGGCCTCATTTAGTAACTCAGTCGCCCACCGATTCCTCTAGCATGTTTTAAAATGCGCTTCGATGCTTTCCGACGCGCGCCGTGTGAATCGTACTATTATCGATTCACAAAAGTCACAATCTGTCCATGACTTGGATCTTGTTATCTTGTGGTGCTTGGATTCTATTATAATCTGCCTAGAGGCCTCATTTAGTAACTCAGTCGCCCACCGATTCCTCTAGCATGTTTTAAAATGCGCTTCGATGCTTTCCGACGCGCGCCGTGTGAATCGTACTATTATACGATTCACAAAAGTCACAATCTGTCCATGACTTGGGCCTTGTTATCTTGTGGTGCTTGGATTCTATTATAATCTGCCTAGAGGCTTCATTTAGTAACTCAGTTGCCCACCGATTCCTTTAGTATGTTATAAAATGCTCTCCGACGCGCGCCGGTAAGTGTGAGTCGTCATTAGTCGATGAATTTTCAGGTCAGCTGGACACCTACGAGATCAAAGGTGACTACCAGAGCGGCAGCAATGTTCTGGGCCTTGTCTGCTTCAGCATTGTCCTCGGGATCACCCTGGGCAAGATGGGAGATCAGAGCAAACCGCTGCAGAACTTCTTCCATTCGCTTTCAGAGGCGATGATGATCATCACTGGCTGGGTTATTTGGTGAGTTGATCGTCTAGGATGTGAAGATGAAAGGATAAATGGTAGTCTTATTTATTAATCGTCTGTCCCTTCCTCTTCTTGTCTCCTCCGAGCTCATATAAAGCTGGACGGTATCACACACACATATAGCCCCAAACTAAGCAGAGCTTGGGAATCTCGTGACTGGTGATATAAATAAATAAATAATGCGGGACGTAGTCACACAGCATCATGTAGCCCCAAACTAAGCAGAGCTTGTATTATGGGAACCACATCATTGATATATTACATATATAATTTTCTTTTGTAAATACATACATATCATACATAGAAAACACCCAGACCCGAGACAAATATCTGCAGAACATGCAAATATTTGTCCCGCGGCGGGAATCGAACCCGCAACCTTCTGCGTCTCAGGCGGACCTTCGCCCACTGCTATTCTACATAAGTATCATTTTTTATAAATACGAGTACCTACATTACACATTATACATAGAAAACACTCAGACCCGAGACAATATATCTGGAGATCATACAAAGATATTTTGTTTCGCGGCGGGAATGGATTTCGCAACCTTTCGCGTCACTGGCGGGCTTACGTCCATTGCGCCACAGTGGCCGTCGATAAGGATAAGGTATTGGTACTCGGCCTAGTTCATCTCATGTCGTGCTGATTATTTCGAACATACATTATTATTGTTTTTAATAAGCTTAGTTTAATTTAATTCCACAAAACGGCATCTATATATACACAGCTCTATGTATATACAGCTCTCCGCAGACGAGCGACTTTTCCACCGATTTTTTGTAGGACAATTAGGGGTGGCACGTCATACTAACCAGGAAGAAAGAGCGAATACCAACCAGGTTGGATTTACGAAGGAAGTAAGGCCTATAGAGCTAAAATGGTTGAAATTAGATTGTACGTTATGATATAAGTATTTTATGTTCAATTAATTTTTAACCATTTTAGCTCTAAAGGCTTTACTTCCTTTGTAAATCCAACCTGGTTGGTATTCGCTCTTTCTTCCTGGTTAGTATGACGTGCCACCCCTAATTGTCCGATTTTCTGTCCTATAAAAAATCGGTCGTCTGCGGAGACCCTACTTCAACACAAAGTATAAGCTTGTTGTGCCTATTCCCAAATTAGACAGAAACCTTCAGCATGATTTTCTAAATTAATGGTTTTGATAGGTGTGCTACGCTTTTGCAGCGCATTTAGTATCATTTAGAAAGAGTGGACGGCATTCATATTCTGACAATCTTTTGATTTCACTTTAAAAAGTTTTGACTAAATGCGGGTTAATGTCCCTTAGGTTAGGGATACCTAATATGTCTTAATATAAATTGTGGCCACTACCACCACCACTAGCCTATATCAGTTATTATCAGCCTATAGCTATACTTCAGTCAAATTCGATGAAGAATAAATATAAACAAACCACCCATACTTAACCTCAAAAGTACTTTTTTATTATTTGTTTATTTGTGTGTGTGTCTTCATTAATATCTTACCTATATAGTAAAAGTTTAATTTATGACATTAGTTAACTGAAATATTACGTATTTATGGAATAATTGCAAAAAGTGTTGAAATGTTTGTTTACAAACATTCTTCATCCAATATGGCTGAAGTATAGGCCTATTATTTGTGCCGACCGGGACGGCCAGGGACGGCATGGCAAGGGATTTCAATATTTTACCAATGGACATTCAAATCTATCGAAATAGAAATACGATACAAATTACTATGCTTTAAAATAATCCCGCGGCATCGAAAGGGACGTCACGGAATTATTTTAATACATAGGAATTTGTATCGTATTTCTTTAAGAATAGGTTTGAATGTTCATTGGTAAAAATTAAACCCTCCATGCCATTCCGTTCTACGCAGACCTGCTGTTTGTATGTAGTTTTAAGTAGGTATGTTTCTGTGATATTCTGTTACAATATAATAATGGATAATTATATTATAATGTAATATGATCTGAGAAAAAAAACAAAAACAAACATCTTCACGACTTTTCCCCGATTCTGGATATCTTCAGATATTGCTCAGTACGCAAATCAATTGAGGATACCTTAACGGGGGTAGTCAGAGGCAAGTCCAAACATTACGTTCGATACATGTCCACATTTTGCAAGCAGCTAGCATTCCACGTGACAGGTTGCAAGCCCATCGCCGCTTTTTATTTGAACAATAATCTAGTACATACCTTTCGAACTTTTTTTTTAATTCGAGGGCATGCCGGTTTCTTCACGATGTTTTCCTTCACCGTTTCGAGCTCGTGGTATATGATCTGAAATCAATGAATAATAACAATAGGCCTTCCCCAATAAGAAGTCGGATATGCCCATAATCCCAACGCTGGGCATGTGGGTTGGTGATCCCAGGGCACAGCTTCTCGCACCACCGACGCTGCTGCCCATCGGCGGTCAGGGGATTTAGCTGTGCCGGTCTTACGCTAAAGATGGAGGTTGGAACCCCTTACACACCTTAATAAAGTGCAGTCATTTTGAATATTTTTTTTCCTTTTCACAGGCTTTCTCCCCTTGGTGTGTTCTTCCTAGTAACAGCAAAGATCATGGAGATTGACTCGTTTGCGGACCTGGTGGGACGTCTGGGCCTATACTTTATGACGGTACTACTGGGGCTGTTCCTTCACGGCTTTGGGACCCTCAGCGTCCTCTTCATTCTGGCGACCAAGAAGCTGCCGTGCCGGTATATTGCAAGGATGGGACAGGTCATGGCAACTGCTTTCGGTACTGCTTCTAGGTAAGTTGGAGAAACTATTTGGTACTAGTTGAAGACCCGAGATACGTTAAGATTATGTAACGTAGCTTCCGCTCGCAGCTTTTTTCTCGTACTCATAACATCGCGAGGGTTTATCAATTCTGTACGAATACGGTATTCGTACATAAGTGTTTACATTGGTATTTGGTATTCCTTCAAAGTACGCGGCGACTGTGCCCCTTCTTTCTACTAAGTTCATCTTATCTTAATCATAAAAATAATCATTTATTCATATGGAAGGATACACGTCAATTAATTTAATAAAACTATACAATAAAAAAAATTTAGTCACACAAAACTTACGTGAGGTAGATAAGATGAACTATTCTTAAAATGTTGGTCCCGGCTTTTCAGTCTTTAAGCCAGGTCAGCCCGGAGGCCTTCGGGCGGCCTAAAAACTCCGACACCAGAGTTGATCACTAGCTCATACGAAGACGAAGAAGTAGGTACTTTTGCATGCACAAAATACATACATAATAATTGAGATGCAATGAGAGTTGCAACTATATAGTGCAAAGTTTCAACTCAGGCACAGGCTCTGGTTCATTTCAGAACTGTAGGTACCTGGTATATAGGCAATATTATATCCAGGTACCACCTGAGCGAAGCCGCGAGCGGATGCTGGTACTAATTAAAAGATGAATTTTCCACTGTCAGCTCAGCGACAATGCCCATCACGATCGGCTGCTGCGATGATATGGGACTGGATCCTCGAATCACGCGTTTCGTGATCCCCATCGGAGCCACCATCAACATGGACGGAACTGCGCTATACGAGGCCGTCGCCGCCATCTTTATCGCGCAACTGAGGAAGGTTGAGATGTCGTTTGGCAAGATTGTGGCAGTCAGGTGAGTATCTGTTAGTAGTAGTAGAGTTCTTTGTGGAGGGCTCGTCCGGGGAAGTACTGCCAACATGCTTACTTCTGCCGTGAAGCAGTTGTGCTGTGTTTCGGTTTGAAGGGTTTGGGTGCTGGTGAAATTACAGGCACAAGAAGCTTATCATCTTTAAGCCATAAGTTGGGCCTTGCATCGTAGAGCGCGTTCCAAAAAACGTGATCTAAGATGTGATGCTTTGTGATAGGTAATGGTGACCACTTAACATGAGGTGATCCATGAGTTAGTTCCATCTTCAAGTAACATAAAAAAATCTTCTAGAATCTTCGATCAATGTATTGTTGAAGTCTAGATTCTACTACTGATAGTATATAATACTCCTGCTGAGGACAAGACGCTATGGCGCTCAGTAGGTGAGGCATGACGGCTTCTGTGGCGCAGCGGGTTAAGTTCCGCCTGAGACGCTGGAGGTTGCGAGTTCGATTCCTACCACGGGACAAAAGTATGCATTATTTGTAAATATTTGTCTCAGGTCTGGATCTTTTCTTATATTGTGTTTACAAAAAAAAAACAAATATGAAGTAGTTTATCAGTGGTTCAAGGTCTACTTATCTACTGCTATGGGCTGATGATGATTATGATGTCATTCAAATTTCGTGATCAGGATAGAATCCATCGTGGGGTCTAACTATGAGACTGTTGAACTTTATATCCCTTTGTGAGCCTTGTGGCTTTTCAAAATGGGTGCTGTCTCACGCAACCCATTACGAGTTGCAATTATGCTGATGTGTTTTACATTTGATATGTGATTTTTTGTCAGCGTGGTGCTCAGAATAAGGAAAAGAACTTGAAGATATCTAAAATTTCCCCATGCTCTGAAATAACTCATACACTAATAACTCATACGACTGATCTCTACTTTACTTTTACTACTAATATGATCGGCTAGAAGGGATGCATATGCAATGCCCAGGGCATTATAACGAAATTGCATAGCATTTTATTCGAGTGCCCTGTTACGATTTACAAATTGAACTAATTTGAAGTTGCAGCAATCGCATTGAGATAAAATATGCATCCCTTTCTAACGAATGATTTATGGACGGAATAGAGATCAAGATCAGCCATATGAGTTCCTGTTCAGAGCATGAGGAAATTTAAGATTTTTTATAGTTATTTTCCTTATTATAAGTGTTAGTTCAAATTCTTCATTTTCAGTGTAACAGCAACTGCGGCTAGTATTGGTGCGGCGGGCATCCCTCAAGCAGGCTTGGTGACGATGGTTATGGTACTCGACACCGTGAACTTACCAGCTGAAGATGTCTCCATCATCCTCGCTGTTGACTGGCTGCTGTGAGTGCTTTACTTTACCCGTTTTTATGAACCAAGCACAGAGGCGAATCTATTTCTTTAATCCCCAGCAAGTCAGCGCGCACCGATCCCCAGATATGCAACATTTGTTTGTCTGCCCACTGTACCGTGTGCCGAGTACCGTACCCTACACTAAAAAGCTTGTAACAATGACGAATCAAACACAATGGCGTAGATAGCTATACCTACTAAAAAACGCGGCACGCTCCTCTCGCCGACTTCGTATTCTTCATCTAGACGTGTTACAGTTACCCAAGGTGTTTAAGAATTTGCAAGCGTTTTCTTTCTCTTGTTTCTTTATTACACATTTACTAAAAAATGTCGCTTCTCGCTACGCTCGCCGATTTCGTTTACGGCTCAGCGGTAGCTACTTTAATTTCCTGAGTATTGGCGATTCAACAATTGCCAAACGCATTTTTTAGTTGTTTAAAAGTATTATCGACAGACGGCCATTCTGGCTCGGGCCGTCGTAGCGGGTAGTCATAAAAAAGACTGTAATCGTGTTATTTAAAAGTTCAATATACAAGTTCATATAAACAGCATTATTTACATATTTTTTGAGAACCTTAGAAGAAGTTATTTAATATAGCTGCACTTTAAAAGAACTTTGCGCTTCCACTGAAAACGCCATACATGTAGCTAAATACTGGGAGCGTAAGCTGTAACGGCTACCTTGAGTTAAAAATGTTAATGTATCGTCGACACGAAGAAGAAGAATCTCTATCCTCGATGGCCTCTGTGGCGCAGTGAGCGAAGGTCCCGCTGAGAAGGCTGCGGGTTCCATTCCCGCCGCGGGACAAATGTTTGCATTATTTGCAGATATTTATTTCGGATCTGGGTGTTTTCTATCAGTCATGTGGTTCCCATAATACAAGCTCTGTTTAGTTTTGGACTGCATGATGCTGTTTGATAGGGTCCAGTCCTATTTTTGTATTTAAACTGAGCCATGAAAACTGTCAAACATTAAGTACTGCAGTTACGATTACCTTTGTATTTAGCTTGAATACAGACTTAAGACTAGATGGACTTAGATTTTTTTAGTAGTAGAGTTCTTTGTGAAGGGCTCGTCCGGGGAAGTACTGCCACCATACCAACTTCTGCCGTGAAGCAGCATTGTGTGTTTCGGTTTGAAGGGTGCCAGTGAAATGATAGGCAAAATAGAAATAGGCTTATCACCTTTATGGCATAAGTTGATGGACGCAGGGCGTTGCATCGTAGAGCATGTTCCAAACAATTGGGTGTTAATACTTACAATCATAGTTCACACGAACTATGATTTTACGTAATTGCACCCAGGTGACGAAAGAAGATCGGTCAGTTTCATACAACCTGTGACCTGAGACCTGACCATAAAATGTCGCGTCTAAAAATGACCTATGTCCTAATTGATAGTTCTTATTGCAGGATATAACGTTCAATTAATAGTTTTTTTTATTAAAGCCAGAGAATTTTTCTGGCTATTTATTTTATACTTTTAGGTTACGACCGATTAAGACACTGGCGCCATTAAACAAAAACCAACCAAACGCGTGCTTTGTTAGTGGCAGTTTTGTTTTAGATGGTTGAGATTGGGACGAGAGATGCACAATGTGGATGAGAGTGTGATCAATAACCATGATACGTTAAGATAGGACGTATTGCGACCGATATTTATTATTAATTTACTTAGTATTCCGGCTTTAATAAATAAAGTTATTAGTTATAATTTCAATACTCCATTATGAAGAATATTTTTACATAATTCACATTTTTAGTCACTTCTATTTATAGTCAGGTATGAAATGACCGGCCTTCTTTCTCACACTTAAAAGCGAATACAAACCGCATGAGGTATTTCCATCAGTATATAGTGGTAGTTATAGCGTTACCAGACTATACATTTTTACCATTTAGTACATAAATTAACCCTAAAGACAAAATATAGATTGCGGTAAATTCAGTTTCAGAGATCAAATTGTATGATTTCAGTGACCGTTTCCGTACAACAATCAACGTGGTCTGCGACGCGTTGGGCGCTATTATCGTAGCCTCCCTCTCTCAGGGAGACCTCGACAACGAAAAGACAAGGGCGGCACAAAACGACCGAGAGATCGCCCCAGCACAGGAACTCACCGAGCTAGAGAAAGGCGAACACTGAACAAAACGGTTATTAACGTCCTTAAAAATAACGGTTAAAAAACCGTTGCGTTACCGTTAATTTTTCAACATTATAACGTAACGTATAACGTTATCTCGTGCAGGATAGTATCGCGTCATATCGCTATCGTTTTTTTAGGTTCTTGTTTGTTATGGTTGTAAAACTTCCATTTATTTTCTTTAGATAGCTACAATATGTTTTTAACATTGATGTCTTGAATGTTTACATGTCGTTTTTGATGTGAAATATAAAAGTAGGAATTTGTTATTGCAAGTTCAGTCACTTGCATTAATAAGGACCTTAGAAACTGTTTGACAACGGCTTACTAATGGCAGAAAGCATTATTTTTTAGTGTGACATGGTACAAACTGTATATATTATTGCATGTGACTGTTCAAGTATTGAGATATTGTAGTATGTGTTAGAGCTTAAACGTGTTGGTGTGTTCTTAATGTGCCATTATATTACGTAGCAGATCTGATAGAAACATGTAAAATCAGTTTATCTTTCTGACAGTTGTTTCTTGAAAGTTACAACACTATATTTTCATATGTGATGTGAATGTTACCACATCAACAAACTTTTTCGAACAAAAATTTACTAAAATAAAAAATTTGATAACCTTATTAAAAGACATTGCAAAATTTGGTCTTTCATGTATTTTTGTATGGATGTTGTTTACCGTATTGGATGTTTAGATGTCGTTATATATATCTCATTGTTATGTGCCATAAATAGATAAGAGATTAAATGGTAGTCGATTGAAGGTCAATAATAAAGTTATTGCATTCCAAATGATATTAAGTGTGTGTCCAGTATCTACTACATAATATTAAGATCTAACAGTCACTTATTTTACGAATTAACTGGTAAAGATTTATCTATGATTATTCTGTGTACATTTGACTTTGGGGGTATGCAGACTTTTTTATTTGACTATTTATGAAGGGAAAAAACCAAAAACCGCCAAGTGATCTAAAATAATAGGAAAATAAAAAATATTGTATAATATCAATATGTTTTAATCTATTAGATACCTTGTTGCGTTTGATCTATGCCTCTTGAATGTCCGATTAAGTACACCTTTTTTCCCGATGATTTAATTTTCTGCAATCTTATTTGCAATAAGTACCTACGGGTCAAGTTTTGACATGAATAAATGTCTGGAAAGAAAGGGGTACAAAACCCGTTGTTATGTTCTACTCAACAAATAATAATTAATATGCCAAAGGTTGAAAATATTAACATGTTAATTAAAATTGTTAATTTAATCGTTAGAAACGATTTAAAACGAGTATTAGTTAAATGGTAAAATATTTATTTATTTAAGTATTTTTAATAACATTAAAAGCAATGTAACTTTATGATTACGGTAATTTATTAAAATTAATAAGTTTGCAATTTCTTATTAATTCTTCATCCACAGTAAGAGGAAGTGTCGTCTAAATTGTGGCCAAAATATCATTAATATATCTTTAAAATAATTAATAAATAATTAAGAACAAAAGAATATAGATTTCAGAATATAGGTATTTTCATAAGTTGTTTTGTTTAATAAATGATATTAAAAGTATTTAGATGTGTATTTATGTTGTGAGGATTTATATTTATTAATAGTTCTAGTCTGATTGATCTGATAGTCGGTTGAGCATTGTTGTTGGTCTTGTGATCAGTACAATTTTATATATTGTCAACCTATTCTTTGATATGACATTTAAACAAGAAGCCACAAGCGATAATAGACGATCATTATTTACTCTAAAATAGTTATAACTGTTGTACAAATATTTCATGAGCTGTAACAGAATATTAAATAAAGTAGACATACAAAATATTGTTTTAAATCTTTATTTTTAAAAACTCTTATAATGCATAGATTTTGGTACAAAATTCGGTTTTTCATTGAAGAACAGAGTCACTATTACCTCACAGCCAAGGTACTCTACATTACAGACATATTCATTTTCTATAAATAAAAATTATAAAAATTAAAAATATAAAAATAAAATTTGTAAAATAGAAAACAATGTTCAGGGTTATAACAAGTGTTGGTATGAATTCACCTAGAACTAAGGACATTATCGTCTGTCAGTCAGTCTTATTGAATAAATAGAGTATATAAAATAACTTAAGCGTGCTCTTTGGAATGTATAAGTTGACACTGGAAAGCTATGAGTATTCAATCATAGTATAGTCTAACGTTAAACATAACTTAAAAAATAAACCATTTTTAGAAACATCAACACTTATATCTAATGACAAGGCATAGCACACACCTTACCAACGACAACCATAGGCGCTCACTCCGCGTACAAGTCAAGATATGTTTCGAGACTAATTTAAAGCTTTTTTTTTTACACGCCTAATAATTCACTAACATTTTTCCATGAAAGAAAAAACTTCGTCCTAGGTGTCCCGTTAACCAAACCGGTATACCAAACCTTAACCGTTACCTTCAAAACGTCTCGCGTTATAATCAACCCTCATTAACCGTTTACTTGAACGATTTACCGTTATTCGTTTTAAACAGATACTCTGCTACTTCTCACTAAGTCAAACGGTCATTCTTAATTTTCCCTGAAACGTTGCGTGTTAATATTACACCATGCCGTTATTGGCAACGTGGTTATTATTGATGGTGTTCCAGTTCTTCTGCGTTCCGTTGTGAGTTGCGTAAGCAGAGTCACGGCGACCATTCCTGTCGCTGCCAAGTGAGTTCCTCGCTCTATTGAGGGTCGCTGCAGAGATCTCCATCGAGTCTCCGTAGGGTAGTCTAGACCCTCGTCTTGTACTTCCACCTCTACATCGGGTGTGCTGAAAGGAATTGTAATTTAAAGTTGACATCTTCAAAGTTAAACTCGCCAAATTTTTGCGAATTACTGTCACGTAACAGGTGCGTAAACAAACGACTGCGCAAGAAAATAGTTAGTTTACATTTTTTAATAGTTTTTTTTTAATAGATAAAACAAAAATGTCCAATTCCAATAGCGGACTGCACACGTAAAGATCTGACCGCGCATCGGGACTGCGTTCTAAACCTCAGTCTGATCTGTACGGTTTGGACTGCGGATCAAACTGTCGTGCTAATGGGACCTAAAGATCGAACCGCGCATCTGGGACTGATCACTGACGTGATGCGCGGTTAAAACTGTGAGATTTGCCTTCGCGTCGACATGCAAGATCGGACTGTCAGCCTCGGGTCAGCATCTAGACGTACCTTTTGGAGTGCGGATTGGAATGGCGCGTGCTGTTTCCCGCGGTCCGAACTTTACGTGTGCAGGGCGCTATTGTCGACAACACTAAAACTAACTATAGAAGTAATTATTCGAGCGTGCAGATCTTTTAATGCAACAGCACGTGAGCTTGAATTTGACTTGTTCCACACCTCATCAGTGCAAGTAAAACGTTTTATGAATAATCGTTTCTTCCAAGTTTTAAGAATTTATTTTGCTTTATAATTTTGAAACAAAAATTAAAACCCGCAAGACGATGCGGAACGGAAATTGTAATGAAAATCTATGGATCAAATATGTAATTGACCAACTGGTTAACAAAAAAATTACGTTGGTCATTGCTTGGAAAAATAAACAAAATTGTTATTAGTTGTAACAATACAAAAATTATGATTGTCATGTCATAATTTTTACTAAGTAAAATGTTGATCCTTTTTGTTATACTAAAATTTTTTTGGGATTTTTTTTGGGATTCGTTTATGAGTGGTATTCGTTGGGAATAGAAAATGAATTATGATAATAAACAAATACGATTGGTATTCGGAAGGAGTAGATCATGCATACGGTGGGGGCAGGAACAACGCGTGTGCGTGGTTGGCGTGGGTCATCGGAACACGCTCTTAATCTGGTTTGCAAAGATGATAAAATATGGGTAACTTACATGTCTCGTCCACCTATTTCTATTGAACACACCATAGACTATCGGATTGGCGCATGAGTTTGTACATGAGAACAGCCACATCGCCTTCTGGATGGCTGGGTCCAAACTCTTCAATGAGTCTTTGTCTATCCAATACCTAAAAACAAAACAAAACAGTCTGTTTCAATTTGAATAACCAAAAATTTACAAAACAAAAATATAAATAAAATGAGCTAAATTGACTTACAATTAATAATGAACACTTCAAAATTACTTAAAAAACACATCATCATCATCATCATCATCATCATCATCAGCCTATAGCATCAGCATAGGCCTCGCCTAGCCTCCTACAAAGCTATCAATATTAACGTATTCATAAAAAAACATAGATGAGCTTTTAAGACTTCAACTGTAGGATAAACACACCACGTAATATTAATTGCGTAAGGCGAAAGTTTGCGTGTTATTAACTGACCTCGCAAACACGACGCTTTGTCGTCGCGCTTAGTCGCAAGCGTCTGTCATATCTTGCTGTCGCGATTGTCGTCGTGTGAGCTTTAAACGAAATGTATGAAAATTGTCCCCCGCAGCTTGTCGTAGCGTCTAATCGCTGACGTTTGTCGTCCAATGTGCGCAGGTTGTAAGTGTTTGTGTCTCGCGCACTCACTAAAACAGCAAGGCTCTCTCACCGGGCACAAGACCCTATATCACCTTCATGTCTTAAGTTGATGGACGCAGGGCAATGCATCATTTGTGATATCTACATAATGGTTACCATTTAACATCCCGATGTTTGGTGTGTGTTTAGTGGGCCATGTGATTTTTCCATACTCAGGTAACATAAATCTCGGATGTAATGACAGTAAAATGGGTGATATCACATACCATAAACAATAGCAGTAATAAGGCGACCAGCACGTGAAGAACACGAGGACTATAGTGACGGTCATCTTCAGGGTCCGCGCACGCGCACGCCCGAGGATACCCACGCCGCTTCTCCGCATTTTATCTGGTATTTTGATAAATTTATAGAGAACTAGGTAGCCTTTGTGCTAGGGGCGCGGGTAGGGGGATGTGAGGGGTTCCAACCTCCCATCTTTAGAACTCAAGCCAACCTCAGCTTCTCGGGGTGCACCCTGTATAACATACGGGGTTCTGGCGGCCAGCTGATTGCAGAGTGGTGTAAAGCTGAGTACAGCTTTACACCAGCACAGCTAAATCCTCCACTAGCAGCAGCGTCTGTGGTGCGAAAAATTGACCTGCGATCCCTAACCCGAATGCCCAGTGAAGGGATTATGGGCATATCCCCCTTCTTATAGGGGAAGCCTTCAGCTTCAAGAGGATTCAGCAGTGGACTGTATTCGCTGGTGTTGTAGCGTTTGTCCACGATTTTGCTCGTGTAAAAAGCTATTGTTACTCGGAAAGAGTACTTTTTTTATGGATGAAATGACCCGGACAACGTTGTACACGTTAGCGAAATTTCATGATGATCTGTTGAGTAAAGGCGTGAAAGCGAAACAAACAAACACACTTTCGCATTTATAATATTTAAAGTTAGGACCACGTTAGGACTAAGTATTTAAGTATTTATCTAAGTATTTATTTAGTATTTATTAATTACAACGGCCAATGACCACTTACACCAATTAAATAAAAAAACACAATATATTAACTAAATTCTAAAAACTAATACCTAATTTACATACAAAGTCAACTTTAACTAAGTTAATTAAATGTCAGCCTCTGAGCCATTGAGGCAATTGCATTGAGATTACCACTTAACATCCTGGTGTTTCTTAGGCCATGTGCAACAAGCCGCTCTAACATTTTCCCAATTGTCAACAAAAATGTCGCAGAGCGTGTTCTGTTTTAACAGCTTGTTGAGCAGCGAGAGTGCGAGGGAGGGAAGTATGTTTAATTTAGCCGGAGTGTTAGGACCACGTTAGGACTATATTTCATTCAGCTTATTGAAACATCTGGCGGCTGTCAGATTGTGGTATAGATCACCGGCATAGCTGAATCTCCACTCCCCACGCAGCAGGTTTGAAGGAATTTATTATTTTAAAAGGAAACCTTACAGCTGAAGCAACATAATGGTAGTAAGGCTCAAGAAAACAGAAAGCCAATTATAGGTTTTCACGAGTAGAAGTTGCCTAAGACTAAATTAAAATAATTATATTAATTAATAATTAGCATTTTCATCCCCCCATCTCGGAAATAATATTTTTGCTCTTCGATATCTGAGTGCAAAAGCCGTTTTTATCCGCTAATAATAAAGTAAAATTGAATTTAGAACATCGTATGCACTAATTTTGTGAATTCAAAACATGATTAAACCTATTTAGTTCCATCTCCATGGTGCCGAATTTATCATACAACCTTTTTTAATTTGATAAAACCTCAGACTCAAAACCTTCTTGGTGTCCTTTTTTTTTTACTTACTAATGTTAATATTTTTTTTAAGTTTAGTCATTTCCTCGCAGAGGTGGGATGAAAAGTTACGTCTTGCAAAGTGCAAAGATTTTTCCCCTCGTGCTCTTATGATTCCCTCGCTAAAGCTCAGGATTCTAATTTTTGAATTTTAGAAACCTTCGCTTGCTCGGTCATAAAAATTGAGCACGCGGTTAAAAAGCAACTTTGCACTCTTGTTTATCAAATAACTATTATTATATTCTTACCATTAGACGTATTTGCCCTCTTGATAATCTCTAGCAGTGCTGCGGAGGAGCAGTAGACCGTGGAGACTAAAGGCACCACGTACATGAGGATCATATTGACTAGGAAGTACGCGAACGCGTGGCTTTCGGTCGGTAGGGATCCGTACGACACACATTGATAGTATCTGAAAAAAAAAATAAAGCAAGTTATGTTAAGCTGTTATACTGCCGAAGAAGTCTGCATCCTTGGTGCGATGCGAATCATAGAGAAATAAAAAAAACCAACGCTGTCCGTAATTGACCGAAATTGTGTCATAGGTATTAGACGTTACTGCGACCAAAGAGGTTGGATTTTTTTCTTTATGGCTGCGACAGATACTTTTGTAGTAAGAAGGTTTTGTTCTGAGAAAACTATAGGTTTATTTTGAAGAAGAAAACAATTGCATTTTCAGAATTGAGAAAAAATTCACAGTCAGTCTAGAAAATGACATTCGGCAAAAAAAAACAAGTTGGTCTCAATCGACTCTATTTCCATACAGGGGCTCTGTATTCTGTGACAGGGGTCTGATTCCGACGATTCGATAAATTTGATTCTATTAGATATATATCGCTAGAACTGTCAATTTTCATACAGTTTTGACAGTTTCCGCGATATATATCTAATAGAATCAAATATATCGATTCGTCAGAATCAGGCCCTAGGTATACTTTTCCCAAAGTAACTTACGAAATCAAATCGTAAAATTTCGCGAAAATTAAACAAAGTTTTCCATACAATTTCTATGAAGTGCCATTCGCCACAACATTGAGTCTATATAATGCAATTCGAACACTTGGCGGGAAATACAATGCTCTTATTTCGAATTGATCTTTCATAATGTGTTGGCAGAAATATGATACCTTCGATTACCACTTCGCGTCAAATTGAATGCATGAATCTATAGTTTCATAGGAACAAAACCTTCTAACTACAAAAGAAAGGCTGGCTGCTTTTTTATATTATAGCTTAGGTTTATACTCTAGTTAATAGTTGAAACAAAACGTAAACAAAGTCCTGAAATAGCTTATTAAGGATTCCACTACAAAAGCTTATAATAGCCTTTGTTGACTTCCCAACCTGTGAACTCATAGTTTACAACAAATTGTTCATTAACACGCAAGTTCCTAGATATTTGATAAGTTGCAAATTACTTCCATATTGTTACCTATAAAAGCAGAGTGAGAGATAGGTAGCTCCTTACCCCAATAATAATCGTAAACACGACAGAAATAGAATACTTCGAATTTTTGTCAAGTTTTGTGGTTTCACACTGAGTGGGCTGAATAGCTAAACCCATAATCTAAATTTATAAAGCTGTAATAAAACTGACTGACTGTTTGACAAACAACGCACAGCCTAGAAAATTGAGAGGGTAGGTATGTTCCTTTAATACTGTATGGGTGCACTAAAAAAGCATTTCTTTGAATTCAGGTCTTCAATAGAGCAAAAACCCTGATCTTAATCTTTCGATCAACAAACAATCTTATGTAATGTAGGTACCTACATATTAAAATTAAAAAGTTACATAATACCAGAGACCACAGATCTCCACTTGCTACGATCCTGACATACCTCTTTTGCTTCATTCACTCTCATCACATTCTTCATACATGCTCGTCGGTTCAGGGTACTCCTGACCTGGCCTTTCCATCACGTCTCCGACTTGATCACAGAACGTACGACGAGGTCTTCCTTGGTCAAGAGTATCTTGCTAAATCGGGGCTCGAGAGCTTGAGCCGTCGTTGCGAGGTCGCGTGTTTGTCGGTCTTTTATAGATTGTACTTCGGAGTATGCGCAGGAGCTATATGTCCTTTTTCCGCCTTCACCTTTCTTCCATAGGAGCTTCAGACGCACTGCTAACTACCATCCGCATCAAGTTGATATTCCATTTAACAGGACTAAGCGCTTCCAAACATCGTTTCTAATGCGCACTGCTAAAATATGGAATCAGCCGTCTGTTTTTCCATTGACCTACGACCCTAACGGCTTCAAAAAAAGAGTTAATAGGCATCTTCTGGGAAAGCTCGCCTCATCCTTGCCCTATGCAAGTCTCGAGGTCAAGAACTGACCCATATTAAATAAAAATAAAAAGCTAGTGCATGTCTGCCAGCCGCAGTATAGTTATATTAAAGTTGATAGTGTTACAATATCTAGTTCAAATGCATTGAACTTTCATCACGTGCGTTGCATGTGAACAATTCCATCAGAACTTGTGCCAAATTGCATTGCAGTCTATAAGCGAAGCGTTTCGGATTTATTTATACAATAATTCGGATTTGTTTATTACATGCTCGTAGATACTTGTTAGAATGAGAACTGATGCGGGGAGAGTTTCTTGAATGTAGACTAAAATACAAAGATTAAGAAGGCCTGGACGAAAAACTTGGTGGATGAAGAAGAGCGCTGAGTGCACCTGTATGCTTTCTTACATAAGGAAACAATAAATATACTTATTGAGTATTGAGTAAGTTTTGAGCCAGTTCGGTCTTGATGAAGCAAAATAACTATACAATTTAATAAAATATTTTTTTCCTTTTACTTTTCCTACATTCAGCTAGTTAGACCATACATAATCAAAAACATAATATTACTTTTAAAAAATAGATTTTTGTTGTGAAAACCCCTCTTTAGGCAGGCCTCTTTCACTCCGCAGAATAGGTATAAGAATATACCTACGCATCGCCGGCCCTCCTAGCATGGTTTGTTAGTCGGTTGCCGAGTTCTGCGCGGAACGAACGTGTCCTTGAGCAGCCGCGTCATTTTAGTTTGTTTTTGCTAATGTACCTATATTTTTCGCCAAATGAAGGCAAAAAAATACTGCATAGGATTTGGTTGCCTGAATAATAATAAGAAAATGTAATACCAATAGTAGGTACAGAACTGAAAGTTTTTCTACCAAATAATGCGTTGTTTAGATATCGAAGTCTCCCGTATTTACTTAAGTAGGTAGGTACTTAGGTACAAGTTCTATTTGAATGCGGTACATACCGACATAAATAAACGTAATATTATAATGTAGGTATTTTTTCATAGACAATGTTTGTGCTATTGGTAGGTATCTACTATCTACCTATGCCTAGGCATAGGCAGCACTTAAGTAGGTATTATGATTTTGACTATGTAGACTGAGAGCAATATTAGAAACCCAACCTAGGTAAATTTTTATGAATTATGATTTATGCATTATGAAATATAATTTGAGCACAATGACGAAATGAGGTAGGTAGGTGCATACATAGCAAACTAACTAATATTATCGTTTTAGCACTCACCTGTAACAAATCAATTTATCAATAAGATTTTCGCGAGACTGCTCTTGCACTAGTTGAGGCCGTTGCTCGCGTCGTATGTAGGTACCTACTTACGGCATTACATTAAAGAGTTTTTAGCATGATGTACCTACCTACCTTCCACACACCAGCCTATATCAGTCCACTGCTGGACATAGGCCTCCCCTAATAAAGGGGGATATGCCCATAATCCCCACGCTGGGCATGCGGGTTGGGGATCGCAAGGCACAGCTTCTCGCACCACCGACGCTGCTGCCCGTCGGTGTCCAGAGGATTTAGCTGTGCCGATGAAGGCTGTGCTATGCCGCAATCAGCCGGCCGCCAGAGCCCCGTTCGTTGTTTAGCAGAGTGCACCACGAGCAGGTGAGGTTGGCTTGGGTTCCAAAGATGGAGGTTGGAATCCCGGACACCCCTACTACCTACCTTAAACAGTGATTATTCAGTTTTCGTACCCAAGACACCTAAACACTTAAGTAAGTGTTAAGGACCCAAGTACCTACCTAGTAGGTATGCCTATTTTCTGAGTTCTTAATGCAGCCAGCCAGTTTAAAATAGTTTTCTGATCTAATACTAGGTAGGTAGATATTATTTGAATTATCATTGACACCTAAAAATAAATAGGTGGCTAGGTAACTGGATAGTAAAATGTTCAGATTTATTATTATTCGTCACAGAATAATTCTTAAGACAACCCTAACGTTACACGTGAAACGTCAGTAGAGATAGAGCTATACGATAGAAAGGGATGCAAGTAGTAGGTTAATATTAATGTTAGGCACTGAGCTCGGTGCGAGCTGAATAGCACTTTATTGCGTAGCATCTAAAGTCGCTATTTATTTAAATGATTGCGCGGAGTGATGCTTCTGTCCTCTCTGTATTCTGTGCTTTAGGTAAAGACCTCCTCCAGAGCATACCAGGCTTTCTGCTCTGAGCTTACTCTGCCCAGTTAGTTCCTGCTACCGTTATCTTCTATATCATCCTTTCATCGTGGGGTTTCTCTCTCAATGTTCACCAGTGTCTTTTTTTGTGGTCCTTCAATTATGTATATACTTGTGGTATATAAAAATGACGTAAAAAGACGCTCATCATTGCTAGTATAGCTAACTTATTTCTTCTTGAATGAAACTATACTAAGCTTAATCCTACTTATAGCAATTTAGAGAATTTTGCCGTAATTCACTGTCTGCCTAATCAAACGTGTAATTATCGGATTTCCACTAATTAATAGTTAATTGTATCAGCTGATTACATAAGTGAGCTTAATTTGACCTTTTGTGATATTGATTATACCTATTAGTAGCATTGTCGGATATTATTAGCTTATAGTTACTCATATTACCTAGATGTGAAAGTAGCCATCACAGTAGAACTCTCACAATACGAGTGGTCAGGCAAATAAAAAAAACACCGTTACAAACGGGGCTCAGGCAGCCGGATGATTGCGGCATAGCGCAGCCTAACACTGGCATAGCTAAATGCCCTGGCTGACGGGTAAAGACTAACAACAACAATATAAGCCAAAAATTGGGGATACTGGCACAGCTTCTCACACTACTAACGCTGCTGAAGCTGTGTCAGTATCCCCAATCAGCATGCTCAGCGTAGGGATTATGAGAATATATATTTCTTCTTCCCTTCTGAGTCTATGTCCATTAGTAAACTGTATACCAAGGCTTAGGTATATTGTTGTTGTTACAATCTTTACAATCTGTAACCAGCCTAGTCCCCTGTTCACAAGATACAGCTAATTCCCTTACCCCTTGACATCAGGATGCTCTTCTAAATGGAATATGAAGCTCTGAGGCAGGCTGGCGAAGCCGGCGCAAATCCACGCGATCGTCAGAGCACGCTTCACTCTTGCTTCCCAGGTCACATTCAGTGGCTTCAGGATTGCGTAGTATCTGGAAACAGGAAATGTTTGGTTAGTTACCACCACCACACTACAGCAGCCTGTATCTGTACGCGGATGGACAATCTGGACGCGTAAGTGACGTTTTGTCAGATTTGGCCCAAACGACACTTTTAATTTTAAATTATTTTTTAGTGACGTTTTAGACCAACAATGATGTACCTAAGCTCTTTGGTACAGTCAGAGAATAAACTTAAATTGCCAAGACAAATCTCATAAACTGTTGAATTCAAATTGAAATTGTGTCGCTTGGGCCAAATCGGTCGAAACTTTTTCGGTCGAAACGTCACTTACTCATCTCATAATCCCCATAATCCGTATCCCTCATCGCGCATAATCCCCACGCTGGGCATGTGGGATGGGGATCGCAGGGCACAGCTTCTCGCACCACCCCGGCTATCACTTTTCGGGTTTGTTGGTTAGAAGGAGAGCACATACAGATCAATTAAACTTATTTATTAAGATTCCTTATTTTCATATTTATCGGCTCGCCTGCGTAAATTTCTTTTGTCCACGCAGAATGTGTCAATGGACTTAAAGAGATGACCCGTATTTATATGGAACGAGAATCTTTACCTTGCCGTAACACAGTTTTATACTAGCACGGGAGCGGGGCTTCTAAACTGTATAACTACCGTCATTTATTTTACAGAAAATAGGATTGTAATACACTAGCCTAACATTTTAACTAAGTACAACTAGCATAAGGATGTGTACCTACCTACCTAAACTGTTTACATAAGTTTTTTGTTGTGGTATAATATAGTTATTCTTATTTTTATTTAAATATTTTTTTCCAAAACATAACTACCTAATCAGTTAATCACCTTCTAGGTTAACTTCTCTTAATGGAATAAAAAGTACACAGCAAAATAAAAATGTATTCTATTCTAAAAATTCCCTCTTCATTTTGTGAAGGCATGTACGCTGATGTTTACATTCAATTTGAAACAAAATATTTTTATTTCTCTATCGTTTGTTGAGCCTTCGAGTCCATAAACGTAATATTTATTTAAAACGACTGTATCTAAATACAAAATTCCTTCTATTTTTGAAGGTACAAGTTAGTGTATACTATACCTTTTTTATTCTGTGACTATACTACACAAGTCCTATGTACAATAAGTATTATTTCTATCCAAACAAAGTACCTACCTCTAGGTTACTACTAGGACTCAAACTGGCAATATTCCATTCATTAATTAAAATCGAACTAGACGGGGCTTGAGTTCTCATCTTTGGCTATGGTTGGGTATATGGTTACCTGGGTTCTGGCGGCCTCACACAGGCATATCAAAATTCCCTGACCAGAGGCTGTGCCCTGCGAACTTGAAATGAGCCTTATATCCAACGCATCACGTCCCCACAACTCCATCCAACTATAGGCATGAAGGTGACAAGCCTCATGTGCCTGTATCTTCACCAGCACCCACACCCTTCAAACCGAAACATAGCTACACGAATAGTGGTAGCTCTACCACTATCATCACCATCATCATCATCAGCCTATAGCAGACCACTGCTATGTCCAGCAATGGCGCTCATTAGGCGTCCCCTAATGAGCGCCATTGTGCCAGCAGCCTTTCGCAGAGTCACTCAACCTGGCCGGAGCCGGAGGGCGTCCTACACTACGTTTCCCCCAACAAAGAACTCGTTTACCCCAACGGTTGTCGGTTCTTCGGCAGATATAGCCAGCCCACTGCCACTTCAACTTGCTAATTCTCTGAGCTATGTCAATAACTTTAGTTGTATGTTGGATATACTCGTTACGGTTTTTATCCTTCAGAGAAACTCCGAGCATAGCTCGTTCCATAGCTTGCTAAGCGACTTTAAACTGATGGATTAGCCGTACTGTGAGTGTCCAACGTTTCGGCCTCGTATGTCATGACGGGTAGGATGCACTGATTGAAAACTTTCGTTTTCAAACATTGCGGTATAGGTGACAAGAAAACCACTATCCGTGAAGTCTATTAGCTATGTTTCCGTTGGTAGGGTGTTGGTTGGACGGGCGTTTCGGTCTGAAGGGTGTACGTGGTTCAATGTAACGTGCGTGCAGATTCCACGTGAAATTTAACAAGCCCCACGTGACAATCGTGCGACTCAACTCTGTCGTGAATCGCCCATCTGGTAAGGCTCACAGAATGTATACTAATCTTTGGGTCTGAAGTCGAGAGAGTCAGGGAATCCGGTATTTCCCCTCGGTATTTTCCTCCTTTCAGTAATTACGGGTAATTTAATACAATTAGTGTGGCTGCAGAAACGCTTAGTAAGTACTGTGGGTCGTGTAATAGATTTCTATTTACCCTCATTACAAGTAATTTGGTAAATTACAATCTTGGAGAAGGAACCAGATTATGATACTATTGGCTGAAAAGGCTTCTTAGTACGAAGCTAGAAGACCTCTGTGGCCCAGCGGGCAAAGGTCCACCTGAGGTGTAGAAATTTGCGGGTTCCATTCCCACTGCAAGGCAATTTGTAAGATTTGGAAAAAAAAACTCATATCGAGGTGCTTTCTGTTTAATGTGTATGTGTTAACAAAATATATATAAATATATATAAGTATATACATATAGAAGTCAGTCATGTGGTTTCCTTATTACAAGCTCTGCTTAGTTTGATTTTATCCATATATTTATCTTAAATTATATATATATTACATATCTATTTTCTATTACCACATCCCATGGGTAAATTCCATTATACCATCAGACATTATGCGGACTTGTTGTGGACCTCGTTAATTTTAGGATCAAAATGTAGGTAGGTACCATAAGACACAATAAAGAAAATGATTATAATTATGATAATGATTTAAAGAAATCTTGCAGATTGATAACTCGCTAGTTTACTCCATAAGAGCATGTTCAGAGGGCTTACCACAGGTTTTTATAGTTTACAAAAAATTTCGGTAAAAAGTTTCGGTATCTTTCCATAAATTTTCAGTACAGCGCCTCTAGGGAAACGTGCATGAACTATGATTTGATTTTTGATTTTATTTATGATTTTGAAAATGTATGGAAAGATACCGAAACTTATAAAGTTTTCGTAAACTATAAAAACCTGTGGTAAGCCCTCAGTGGGGTGATCGGCTAACTCTGTTGTAAACAGAAATGATTGACACCGATCCTGTTTACTTTAAGGTTATAATACCATGATTAATAAACGACATACATTAGAAAAACACTAGAAAATAAAATTTAATAAAAATGACAACCGTCGTTCAAGATGAAAAAAATGGTGTCCCCTAATGTTTCTTTTCATTGGTTTTAATAAACTGTGACAATTTGTCAATTGACGTTCATTGAATTTCGAAGGATGAAATGTCAAAGTTTGTAAAAACAGGATCGGTGTCAATCATTTCTGTTTGCAACGATCACCCCGCAGATGACCCGCGACAACCACAAACACGCGTTGAACCCGTCCCAAAATCAGCGTCTCACGCCTCGCACCCGCTTGTACTACTTCGTTCGTGCGCGTGGAGTTGGCATGCGGCGGGCGCGAGGCGGGCGCGAGACAGGCGCGAGGCGTATGCGATTGGACTTCGATAAATGCAATTTGAGATCTATTGATGTGTCATAAGACTCAAATTATGTGCAGCAGATATCGCGCGCAGCGTGCGTTTGGCGGGCGCGTATCGTCTGAACCGCAGCGTAAAAGTCAATTAGTTCCCTATACAACTTATAACCTAATGTCATCTGTAAAGGTTTTGCCACAAAACAGATGTTAGTAGCTTCTATGCCTTCAGGCAGTCCGTAATTCATGTATTTGAACTCCGCGTAAGTAAATTAAGCTTTGTATTAATAATGTTTTAATTACTTTGGATGTGCTTCGTTTGAATAAATAATATACTTTGTTTAATCGGGTGTAATACATTAAGACAAACAATATAACATTTGTATGAGTATGTAGGTACCTACAGTTAGCATCATGGTTGATTATTTTCAAAATGGATTTTTTTTCATTTTTTGCCTTGTTGTTCTTGTAAGTTAATTACCTTTTTTGGTACATAATTGGTTTGTTTTTGGTGTGAGTGTTTTCTTTGTATAATATGTATGAATTTACAGAAAAAACAAATAACTCATGTAGTACCCATAACAAAAGCTCTGCTTGCTTTAGGGCTATAGGTACGATGTTGTATGAAAATATTCGCCATCATTTAGTTACGAGTATATTTATAATGCGCACTGTTAAAATTTGGAATCAGCTGCTTTTCCATTGACTTGCGAGCTTACGACCCTAACGGTTTCAAGCAGAGAGTTAATAGGCATCTTCATCAACATAACTTATTAAAATTGCATTTTTTAAACAGATTACCTAAATTATGATTGAAAAATTGAGCTTAAAGCTTTTTAAATGTCTATTTAAAATTCAATAAGGTAAATTTTATTACTTATTTATTTTATTGGTCGAAGCTATTAGAAAAACCGTGGATGACACCTGGTTCAGACTAGCGTAGGATCGAGGCGAGTGACAAAATCAAGAGAAAGCCTATGCCAATAAGGCCAAAACGGCTGATGATAATGATGATGATGAAGCTCAATTTTTGTCCCTATTACATTGGATATTTTAAATTCTGCTAAAGAGATAAAACTCTGAGTATTCATCATAGCTTCAATAAGCTTTACGAATGAGAAAAAACCATTCAGTTGGCAAAATAAAGCAATGTAATAAAGTTTTTTTTTCTATGAACCTTGTTTTTATTTTAATATTGATAATGGCGCCGTTACTTTACCTTCATTTAACTTAGAACGTAGGATAGTTAAGCAAAAAATATCATATCTTAGTTAGTCAGTAGGCAAAATTACTCATTTATGGCATTAGTAACAGTTATATCAATGATTTATTGATTTATGGTGAAATAAATGAGTATAATTATGATGAATGAAACATTGCTTTGTTTACTAGTAACACACGAGTAAACTTGTTCCATATCACTTCGATTCTTCACAGCGAATGGTATAAATAAAATAACTGTTCACACCTATCCATTTACAAAAGTATAAGTGCCACCTTTACAAATACTTCAGTTTTCACTAGAACTTTCAATGATTTTCAACCGTAAAACAATAGTATTACAGGTCAACATCAGCAGTGAACATAAATAATTGTTTTTCTTTGTTCGTGATCGTTAGTCGGTGACAGATAAACCAATTTCCCAGATGTCAAGCGCAGATTGAGCACACCTGACAAGTTTCAGCCATCATCAAGGAATAGCATAATTTGGCTTGCAAGGAAACGGTTTAGATTACTATAGTTAACTCCTTCAATAACGTATCAGTCAAGAACGAAAACAAGTAATATTAATAAGGTTCATAAATGACGGAGTTATGAGGTAGCAAACATACAAAACTAGATAAAATTTGAGCCCATATAATTTTCATTTCCTGTTTTCTCACTCTTAGCGTTGGTATTTTTACTTCAAGTTTATATAGGATCAATTGGAATGTATATCCTACAATACGATAAAAGAATTTACCAAATCGGTTCACAAATCACGACGTTACGAGGTAACAAACATAAAAAAAATACAACCGACTTGAGAACCTTTTCCTTTTTTTGAAGTCGGCTAAAACTGGTTCAAGTATCGAAATAAAAAGTAGGTAAGTATTAAAAATTTCATCAAGAAAATTAATGAATGACTAAAATGCAAAATATAATAATGAAAGGTGGAATGTTGTAGGTACTGAATTTTATTATTTCCATTTGGAACATCAACAAGGCTTTTATAATTTTCTGTTTGATTTGCACCAAATGAAAAAAAGCGAGAATTAGGCATGTTTAAGTATTTCCGAGAAGATGGTAAAAACACGACCGGTAAGAAAACATGTAATCATAACATCAAAATATTTCTCTGAAAGGACGGGAAAATTATTTCAGTAAGTATTTAATACTAAGTATTGAATCTTATTCGAAGAAATCACTAAGAAGTGCCAAATAATATTTTTTTAGAGATACACTAAACAAAACTGCCTTTTTTGTGGTATCTGGAGATGGAACTAGCACATGGCCTACCTGATCATAAGTGGTAACTATTACAGCCTGCGCACATTGGACGCTACGACAAGCTGCGGGGAACAATTTTTATATATATTGTTCAAAGCACGGCGACAATCGCGACTACATGCTACAAGATATGACAGACGCTCGCGACTAATGGCCGGTTCCTATATTATACCGTTACCTATTACGCCTCGTTTTCCCCTGAAATACGGTCAAATTTTCGACGCCTCGATGTTAATTTTTGACAATTTTTCAAGAGAAAACGAGGCGTAATCGGTAACGGTATAATATAGAAACGGGCCGTAAGCGCGACGACAAAGCGTGTTTGCGAGGGCTGTTAATTATTATAACAAAGTATTGCTTCATAGGTCATGCACCTATGTTTAGAATCTGCACTACGATGCAACGCTCTGCGTCCATTCTCTTGAGGCATGAACGGGCCATGTGCCTGTAATTTCACCGGCACCCACAACCTTCAAACCAAAACACAAGCAATGCTGCTTCAGGGCAGAAATAGGCATGGTGGTAGTATTTCCCCAAAGCCCTTCAAATTCTAAAACTGAACTGAGATCATCCCTAAGAAGCCATAATAATTTATGGGGAATTATAAAACGATCGAATAAAAAAACTTAGCGGCTGTTGATGAGATACTGTTTTAATAACTTGAGCGGTATGAATTTGAGAAAGCGAAAGTTTAACTAAACTAACGACGAATATTAAATAATAATAAACTCTAAAACGAGCTTGTAAAAAGTGAATAGTGAATAATCCATTACTAAGTGAGCGACTAGAAATACAGAGGGCTTACCACAGGTTTTTATAGTTTACGAAAACTTTATAAGTTTCGGTATCTTTCCATACATTTTCAGTACAGCGCCTCTAGGGAAACGTGCATGAACTACGAAAATGTATGGAAAGATACCGAAACTTATAAAGTTTTCGAAAACTATCAAAACCTGTGGTAAGCCCTCAGAGAAAGCAACTTTAATATATAGGGACGGTTTTTTCCAATTGAGGTTTTTAGGTAAAAACGATCTAATAAAAAGTTTACTATATGCGACGTTTGTTATAATTATTGGTTACTGATAACTTATTTGTGGTTTTTTTTTTAAATGAAATCTGCGGATTTTCTGAAGCGCGCGAATTCGATGTTTTCCTGGCATAGACAGTATTAGGTTATTAGGTTTTTTTTAAAACCATCCAGAAATCCTTCCTTCACACAGTAGGTTCTAGGACACCCCTACTTGAGTAGATTAGGTTCCAAATATATCACAGAACCGACACAGAGCACCCCAAAGCCACCTATTCTTGTGGTCCATACCCCTAGACTGTGTATAAATCCATTTCTATGATCTGACACAGATAGGCAGTACGTTATTAGGTTTTTAAGAGTAGTCATAGGTCATTGGTTCCCCCACCCTAGTACTCCCACATCCCCACTCTCCCGGTGGTGTGTTTTGGCGTATATTTTTTTCATTTTTTCCAAACTTAAACTCAAAACTGAATTTTTGTTTTTCTCGGAAACTATCAATATAACGTCCTCAGCCTGTAATATAAGTGTTTCCACAAATAGTTATTCCATAAGTAAATTAAAAAAAAATGCTAGTCCATATTACTCTGCTTATTATAGTATTTTACAAAGTGGGGTTTCGAAACACTTCATTTAAGATAAAACACCACACACTACAAATAAATACTTTGCCAAATATTGAAAGAAATGCAGGACGTAACGTGGACACTCAAACAAATATTATGAATCTTCTCATTTTGTATTTAAAGTAACTCTAATGAATGTTTGTAAGTTGCTGTTCTTTTGATTTCTCGTCACTCAAAGTCAGTCGCACTAATACAATGACGTAAATTAATTATATTTTAAATAAATAAATAAATAAATTAAATAAATTATCCTGGACGTTATCACACAGCATCATGTAGCCCCAAACTAAGCAGAGCTTGTATTATGGGAACCACATGATTGATATACTACATAGATACATTTTTTTTGTAAATACATACATATCATACATAGAAAACACCCAGACCCCTTAAAACACACTTAAAATTTTAATTTACAGTCACTCGATTAAGTACTACCCATAATTTATGTTAAAATGTTCAAGATCATTCTTTCTTTTACCCTCTAGAGATATAATTCGCGGAAAAAAGTAGCATTATGTTTAGGAATTATGTTAATAAATAACTTCCTTTTTTCGAGTCTGTAAAAAGTAGGTAATGCTCGACACTAGCACAGCACACAGCATCATATAGTGCCAAACTAAGCAGAGCTTGTATTATGAGAACCACTTATCTGATAAAACTACGTAGGTAACTTTTTTGTAAATGCTTACATATTATACACAGAAAACACCCAGTCCTGAGACCAATATCTGCAGATCATATTAATATTATATTATAAATAAATATTAGGGTGTACGGGGTTCCAACTCCATCTTCGGAACCCAAGCCAACCTCACCTGCACGTGGTGCACCCTGCTAAACAACGAACGAGGCTCTGGCGGCTGGCTGATTGCGGCATAGCGCAGCCTAAATCGGCACAGCTAAATTCCCTGGCCACTGACGGGCAGCAGCGTCGGTGGTGCGAGAAGCTGTGCCCTGCTATCCCCAACCCGCATGCCCAGCGTGGGGATTACGGGCATATGCCCCTTTATTAGGGGAGGCCTTTGTCCAGCAGTGGACTGATATAGGCTGGTGTGTGTGTGTGTGTGTGTGTGTGTGTGTGTGTGTGTGTGTGTGTGTGTGTGTGTGTGTATGTGTATAAATATTTATCCCGCTGCGGGAATTGAAATCGGAACCTTCTGCGTATCCGGTGGGTTATACTTGGTTATACTACTGTCTCGGTTTATACGTAATCTTTTTATAAAAAATATACATCATTTAGTTTACCCCCAGGACAATGCTCTACGGCAATTTATTTTATTTGGATAATTCAAGGTAAATAAGAATACCGAGTTGTTTGCTAAAGAGTTTTAGATTTCTGTTTATTCAAAAAATAAAATACCTATGAAAACAAATATGCTACCTTTTAATGCTTAAAAAGCCTTGGAATTTTAGATTAATGTTTAATAGAATGAATATGTACAGTCAAAGCGGGCTTCTTTACCCAGATTTATCGATCCTTTTGTGATTTTAGTATGCTCAAAATGCGTCGAGCTGAGGACAGGGCGCAATGGCGCTCATTAGAGGAGGCCTATGTTCAGCAGTGGACTGCTATAGGCTGATGATGATGATGGTGATGATGAAGTTCAAATTATCTGTGCGAAGGTTTCTAGGTTTCTATAAGAGGAAATATGTATGAAAACCTGGCGCTCTAAAAATGATGATAGTATTAGGTGCTTACCTATGAAATTGGCGTTTTGTATGGAGAAATTCCTCGAAATTCTCCATATGTACATAAATTTATATATTTTTGATGGAACTATTCTACTAAAATTTTGTGTTTCTGATTGGACAACATTGTTAAAATTATTTGTAGTCTTTAAAAAAGAAAACTAACACATAGTCCAGGAAAATTAGGGGTTTCACCTCGGAATGAGATATAGTCGGCTATAAACTTGTATAAACCTTTATTTGAGCACCCTAAAACTTGTCTCAATACCAACTTATCGTAGGGTGTTAGCTTCTACAGATATTCCAAGGTCAAAGGACAAAAAATCGATTTATTGCAAATATCATGTTTCCTATGGGTTTGATGCTATTTATATCTTAATAAATATTGTAGAACATTACATTTTCTACAACTATTGTCTTGACATTTTTTTAATATCTTGAACCATTTTCGAGATAGAGGGCAGAGCGCGCGCAGTTTTTAACTATTTGGAGTATAATTAAACGCTGTGCGCGCTCTGCCCTCTATCTCGAAAATGGTTCAAGATATTATAAAAATCGTTTAAACAAAAGTTGTAGAGAATTTACTTAAATTAATTTGTAATTCTTATCTTCATCATCATCATCATCATCATCAGCCTATAGCAGTCCACTGCTGGACATAGGCCTCCCCTAATTCTTATCTTATTTATACTAATTACTTCCTAACTAAATAAAAAGAAAACAATCAATTTTTTTATTTATGTAATTAATGCATTTCCCTTAATAACTTTATAATTACACTAGTAGGTTAGTGTTATTCAATCAATAGACACTGAATTATTGAAAAAAAAAACAATTTTAATTTAATAGTTAATAAAAATGAAAATTATTTAGAATTATATATCTATCAATAATTTATAAACATTATACGACGTGTTTTAATACAGCGGTTTGACCTCGAATGATAAAAAAAGTTAAAAAAATGTTGAGACAAAAGTTACGATAAGTAGGTTTTACGACAAGTTTTAGGTTGCTCAAATAAAGGTTTATAGCCGACTATCTCTCATTCCGAGATTCTTGCCCTAATTTGACTAATTTTCTTGGACTAACATAAAAAGACTACGAATTTAAGCATTGAAAGTGACAACACAAGAAATTAACTGTTTTTAAGTTTCATTTTTAGCGGATGAACTTCCTCAAAAATAATATTTCATAGAATTTCCAATCTTTGCAATAATGTTACGTTCAGAAAATAAATTTATTTTGTATAAGACTGTGCCCTGCGATCCCCAACCCGCATGCCCAGCGTGGGGATTATGGGCATATCCCTCTTTATTAGGAGAGGCCTATGTCCAGCAGTGGACTGATATAGGCTGGTGTAGTGGTGGTGGTGGTGGTATAATACTGTTGAATAAAATAAAATATGAATAAAATGAAACAGAGAGATAAAACGCCAATTTCATAGGTAAGGACCTAGTATTAAAAATGATGGGTTCTATGGGCCGGGAACAAATTAACCCGCACATTAGGCAAAATTTCACGAATTCTTCCCTTAATTTTCTCTTAATGTTTGAAGGTTCTTACCAAATAAAATACTATTGACTATTGCTAGCTGCTTGCTTACCGAGTGACTTAAGCAAGCAAGCAATTCTTATTTCTTTCTTTTATTTTTTATTGTACACAGAAACAATATAGAACAATGTATAAAGGCGAGTTTAACTTTGAAAGAATTTTCTTACAGCAAACCGGAGAGAATGCAAATAAAAAATCAGAAGCAATGCAAATATTATTTCGTTTTACCAGGATAAGGAATAAACTAAACATCCCAGGACTGATTGAACAGTTTTTTTAGTCCTTCTCTGGGCAATATTACTTCGCAAAGGGCAATTTTGTCCGCTTTAACTATTTTAGGATTATGCGGGAATTTTATGAGAAAAATAGCAGAGCAAAAGAAATAAGATAAATTCCTGTCTTCGCTTCGCTGTCGACCCAATCACAAACGGTCACTGATCTAAAGGTTTTCCGCCGTAAACAGGAACCCGAAAGTAATCCGTGATCGAAATTATTGTGTAGAATATCTAATAGGTATGTTTGTTATTTATCTTTAGAGGCCTCGCACTGCAAACTTTATATCGGCCCTTAGTTTTTTATTCGGGTTGGACTGCTAGTGCATAATCAGCCGATACCATAATGAATCGTAGTTAATATGTGTACTTGCATACATCTTCATACTGTACCCCTAGTTCCAGTTGTCTATTAGGAAAATGGGCGAGGGCTCTAAAAATACAAATGACTCAGGTGGTATCTACTTAAATAAAAAAGTTGTATCTACTAAGTATATAGTAACAAAACAAATTCTTTAATTTAAAACCTACCTTTTTATCCTATCAACTACAACTACTAGTGTACAAAATCTAACTACGCACTATGTTCAATAGGTATTGTGTAGGTCGGTACGTACAATCAACAACGGCATGTCAGTTATAATTTGAGCGATAACATCAATATCAGCTTCAGCAAAATAAAGGGAAAAAATCATAAAGAGGTATATTTGCGCGGAAAAGGAATGCCCATTCGCTTCGGAAAACCCAACGGGTTATCAGATGTGAACTGCGAGGATACAGTCAAGTATATAATAATATTTATATTGGATATCTCTATGGTCCTCAATAAAGTTATTTATTTATTAAATTTTAAACAAAGAAATATTTTAATCTAAAACTTTATAGTAAAAAAATTATAATCAGCATCAGCCTATAGCAGTCCACTGCTGGACATAAGTCACCCCTAATGAGCGCCATTGCGCCCTGTGCTGAGCTTACGCATCCAGCTTCTACCAGCAGCCTTTCGCAAATATTCATTGCACCTGGCCGGAAGGCACAAAACCAAAAAAAAATGTTAAAAAACTGGCCAAGTGCGAGTCGGACTCGTGCACGAAGGATTCTGTACCGTTGTATCGGAGCCCCACTTAAATATTTATTTAATAATATTTTTTATAGCGGCAACAGAAACACACCATCTCGTGAAAATTTTACCTATCAAGCTATTAAGAATTTAAATGAAATATTTGTTATATCATGACATACAGCCTGGTGACAGACAGACGGACAGTGGAGTCTTGTAATAGAGTCGCGTTTTTACGCTACGTTTTAGAGTTCGGAACCCTAAAAAGGAAAACCATGGTCAGTGTCTAGGGCTGCAGAGAAAGGAACCTTCTCACAATATAATTTAAGGACGCAGGCGGAAGCTATTTTGCTTAAGTGTGTGGCTTTTTTCGTGTGTTTTCTTTTGTGTTATTAAGTAGTGTTAAGAAAAATATGGATCCTGTTGTCCGAAATAAAATTATTTTATTTTTTATTTATTTATTTAAGATATTTTTCAAATACCAAGTGTTATTATTGCTTCTGTCGATGACTGTACAAGTTTTAGTGTTATCGTGTAGAGTTCACGTCACTGGTTTTGTATAGAGCTGCACGTTTGTATGACAGTGCCTTTAAACACGTCTACTGCCTACGCTGTTATTATAGAAAGCCCATGGATAAGAAAGTAAATGTGTAGGTAGCTTCTCAATTGATTTTTCTTACTTTGAAACTAAAATAAAGAATGATTTTAGGTACTCGTACCTAATATAATCGGTAAACATAACACCAGCAAGGTGATCGGCTAACTCTGTTGCAAACAGAAATGATTGATACCGATTCTGTTTTAACAAACTATGACGATTTGTCAATTGACGTTCATGGAATATATGTCAAAGTTTGTAAAAACAGGATCGGTGTCAATCATTTCTGTTTGCAACACAAGTATTAGTGAAATGGAATAAAAGAAGAAATGAAAAATAAAAGAATGAACGGGAATTCTCTGATGAAGAAAATTGTGCGCCGATCGTTTTTTGTTATAGTCGCCATGGCTATAGCAGAAAAACAGGACCTGACCGAAGACTGGACGACTGGACTTATAAACCGTACTACGTTGCCTCATATTATTATGACACAATTAATAATTAACAATTATTTTACTTGATACTGGCGAAATTGTGGATAACTATCCCAGAAGCCATTTAATAAAGAAGTGAAGTGAAGTGAGTTAGCCAATCACCCCGCAGGTAAAAGCGTTCATAGATCAACAGCAAATGGCTTCCGACAATATAATTGGGATCATCTTAACTGAACCATTCATTGAATGATTAAGCATTTAGATTGTATTTACGACTTGATACATTATGTTGGATTTGTGCCAAAATAAATATACATAAGTACTATAAATGCATGATTTTACATCTAGAAATGTTCTTAACGTGTTCATGAACCCTTTTTTATCCGACTAAACTTTTTTACCTGACTGAAGTACCCTTCAGTCAGGTTATGTTTTTAGGGCGTATGTATGTTTGTAATATTATTTGTCGGTCGCTGTAGCCCAAACGGCTGGACGGATTTTTATTAATGTGGTTTTGTTGGATTCGTCTAGATCACGAAGGTGACATAGGATATATAAAATTTTCATAAATTCCAATAAGGCGACTGTATCAAGCAATTTTCTATTTACGATGAACTAAAAAGTACTAAAAATGTCCTGTCAATGCAGTCGGTTTTTTTTTAAATAAATACTTGTTATCTACAATTTCTTAACGAGTTAGTTCTAAGTGGTATCAGAGTTTGTAGGGCAGCCACTTGTTCAGGAATTCCGCATTAAATCCATGGAATGGAAAGCATAAGGTGATTGGATATGCTGATGATTTAGCCTTGCTAGGGGAAACTCGTGAAGAATTTGCAGATGCCTTCAGGGTTTTGGAAGAGGAAGCGGAAAAGGTCAGACTCAGTGTTAGTCATGAGAAAACGGAATATCTTCATATGACGGCCGTTGATTGACGGCCTCTGTGGTGCAGTGGGCGAAGGTCCGCCTGAGACGCAGAAGGTTGCGGGTTCGATTCCCGCTGCGGGACAAATGTTTGCATGTTCTGTAGATATTTGTCTCGGGTCTGGGTGTTTTCTATGTATTATATGTATGTATTTACAAAACAAAAATTATATGTGTATTATATCAATCATGTGGTTCCCATAATACAAGCTCTGCTTAGTTTGGGGCTACATGATGCTGTGTGATTACGTCCCACATAATTTATTTATTTATTTATTTTATATGAAGCGCTTCAAAAACAATTCAGCGTCAATATCTAAGTATGCGAAGGAAACTCTTTTCTTTAGGGCAAACAACATCCAACCCGAATTTACAAATACCCGCGAAGAGGAAATTCAAATACGCATACAGAATACCTTACGTTGCAGTGCCGCACTACAAGAGGTATTAGTTTCCAAGCTCCTCAGGAGAAAAACCATAGTCAGAATTGTTAAGACTGTTATAAGTCCCATTCCAATGTATGGTTCTGAAACGTGGACACTAACCGTGAATTAGGAGAACCAGCTTTTAGTAGCAGAGACAAAAGTTCTCCGTAAAATTCTGGCTCCAGTAAAGAGAGAGGATGGCAGTTGGAGGGTTCGAAAGAATGCCGAAATCGAAGACCTAGTGGCCGAGCCTAACATTATTGGAGAATCCAAAGCCCACCGCCTCCGGTGGCTTTGTCATGTACAACGAATGGGTGAGGACAGAAGCATGAAGTGAGCATATTTGGGTCGACCACTCGGGCGCAGACGGGTTGGTCGTCCTAAATATCGCTGGATCGACAGGGTGGAAGCTGCGTGAACTTGGAGCTGACAATTGGCAAGAGATCGTAAAGGATAGGAGAAAGCGGAGAGTTCTCTTGTTGGAGGCAAAGAATCACTTCGGGTCCCTGCGCCGATAGAGTAAGTAAGATCACGAAAACTAGCCAAATAGTAGATTGTTTTACAAGGGACTAAACCATCCCATTATATACGAGGTTGTTATACTCCCGAGCGTAGCGAAGGAGGATGACAAGACCGAGTTATGATGGGTGGTTTTGGCCCGAGTAAAACACTACTTTTCACTTCGATTGCGAGAAAATAAAACAATTCAAAATTAGACAATTTTCAGAAATTTTATTAAAAATTAATCAACCTTCATAAAACATCACCAAGACGGTTCTATTTTCAAAAAAAAGATTGACGGAGCACCAAGAAGTCGAGTATTTATGTAAGAGAACGAATGCTTTGTACGGGCTGATGATTTTAGACAAAAATTTAAAAAAATAAATACTTTTTAGCCCGAGGTATTAAACTCGAGTTTTAGGCCCGCTAAGCGACACTATTATGATACACTTTTTGAGCAAGAGAAGTGAAAAATTATTTATATCGTAGATGTAAAATTTAGCCAATGAGAAAGCAGAATCAAAATGACACTTTATCATTTGGCTAAATTTTTCGTTACGCTACGCTACATCAGGTTGAAATATTCGTGATCGCCCTACAGTTAAATACTTCCTGTATGTCTGTCTCGCCACAACCGCTTCAAACTCTTACAAAACTCAAACCCTTTGGATACGCATGACTTGCACTTTTTTATCTTCCAAAGAGATCAATTTAATTCACAAAAGGCTTCGATCCAATACGGTCTCAACAACTCTTCACTTTCAAACATTGTTCGAGAAACTTTTACTGAAGTTCGATTTAATCGCGACTTTCCACTCAAACAATTTTACGAGTTCAAGAGGTCTATTCCGCAAAACGATTTCGATAAGTATATTCGGAACGATACGCCGATACGATACGGCGATACGGACAGCCGAACGCTTAAACTATAATGTTAAACTAGGCAAGTAGCCATCCGTTTCATAAAGAAGATATTAGGAACCAAATTATTTTCAGATTTAACGTTAAATAGTGGTATTCAGAATCCATGCCACTTCCTACGCAGTCTTTATTATAAGATATTCGTTTAATTATAAGTAGGCGAAACGATTGTTATACAAAACTGAGCGGTGCATTTTATGGTAAGTAGACACGTATTACTTTTGCTGCAAATGAACAGAGAACTGGACTAATAGATATAAGCAAGTATTTAAATAAGCCCGATTTTTCAATCGTCATCTTGGCAACACTACTTTGTTAGATAGGATTAATTTGAAAATAGAACGTGTAATTTTTTATCATTTTTCCAATTTATTCAATGGAAATATATTTATTGAATACAACAATAAAACTATTCAAAAATTAAGGAAGGGAAAGAGGGATGAATGAGTCTTTAGTCCTTTGGGAAAGAGTCCAAGTTGCTATATAGCTACTTGTTCGTTTTTCAAAAGACAATAGATACACAAATAAAGCGTAATAGAATCGGTATGTACCTATAGTACAAGTTTACTTTTAATATAGGTATCTATCTTTTAAGGTTTTCAAGAGTATGCCACCAGAGATCTAGAGTCTCGTATGTCACAGACAACAAGTACCTCTACTATTTAAGTTTATTAGTTTAAAATAGTATTTAATCAATTTCTGACTGGTTGCAAATAGTCTTTGAAGTTAATTCCAGGGATGACCCTTACTAAACCTTATTGGTATTTCATAAATACCTCTTAGTTATACTGCTACAAAACAACCACAATATACACTATTTTCCAGTTTTTAAAGAGCCACTCAGGGTCGCTACATATCTGACGGGGATCAAGGATTTTAATAAGTGGTTTGGTCTAGGCTTGACTTCACGAGGGTTGCCAACATTTTCGGACCCTACCACCCATGCGACCATTAACTCTGTTAAGCCTGGATACAATAACAAATCTAATCGGGTTTAGGCATATAAGCATGACGTAAAGGTTGACATCCAAGTGCATAGTTTCTGGCAAATACAAAAGCAGTGAACAAAATAGGTGAGCGCAGCGAGCCGCGAAATTTTTGTTGCACAAAAGAAACAAGACAAAAAAAAATGGTGGTAATTCTGTTTAAAACACAGGTTATGTACATAGGTACGTAGTTAAGTGCCATTAAGACACAAAAACCGGCGTGAAAGCGGCGAGCGGAGTGAGCCGCGCAATTTTTCTTGAAAAGGTGTGCATACAAAATATGAAAAAGAAAACTACGATTTATATCTGAATTTCAAGCAATTATAAGGTTATAATTATCAATTCACAAATATATTAATACTAAAAGAAAGAAAGAAAGAAAAAAAGAATGTATTTATTTGACACACAAAAAGGAAGGTTTACAAACAAAAGAATGATAGTGTAATCTAACAAACAGTAGACACAATAAAAAAACACACAACACACATAACTACAATAATTTTAGCCCCAAACACTATACTACTCATTAGATTAGAATTAAAACTACAATTTATTTCTGGATATCAACCTAATATAACAAACCTAAACATTTGGTGCTGGTTTGTGTCATTTTTGCGTCCCCAGCAAATAAAACTGTTATTTATATTTGGATATCAACCAAATAATTTTTTTTTTTATGATGCGTTAGTAGGGCCACACGGTAGTCAGATAGTAGCGGTATGCGGCTATGCAACCGCCCCGTCAGATATGCAACCGCCCTAAAAAAAATTGCTCCATTTTTCGTGATTCCATTATTTTGTCCCATTAATGGGACCACGGAGGAGAACTGTTTCTCGTAGTCCCATTAGTACGTGCAGTTGTGGAAATTTTCGTTCCGTAATATAGTTCCTATATTCAACTTTACGTGTATGTCCTAAAGAGTCAGATTATAAATAATCGGGTTAAATCAGCCTGTCTTAATCCAGTTTTTAAGCTAAAAACTTCATCCAAATCCGTCCAGCCAGATGTTGAAGAGGTAACAAACCTAAACTTCAGCTTTTCAAACTGAGATAATTTTCGTGGTGCTTATTCTGTGGTGCAAGTCTTACCTGCCTACCTAGCGAGTGAAAATAGCTGAGAGATAGAGATAGACTCAAAATCGCACTGGTCGCGTATTCAATCCATGAAGAATACATACTTATGGATTGATTGTATGATTTTTAAGGGTTTTGATATTAATATTTGTATTTTTACGTACTGAACTGGAGAGCCGCAACTTTACATCGAAAAAGCTGAGACCTGCGGTACGCGAGCAGCAGGTTGCCGACCCCTGGCCTACATAGGCTCGACATAGGTGTCCCCTAATTAACGTCATTGGGCTCTGTCCTGAGCTCGACGCATCCAGCTTCTACCACCGGCCGGTGGGCCTACTAAACTACGTTTGCTGAGACGAGGTCTTCACTTAAGAACGATTGATTCTTCGGCAGATATGGCCAGCCCACTGCAACTTCAACTTAGTAATTCTCGGAGCTATGTCGACAACTTTAGTTCTATGAAGGAAAGTCTCGATGCGGATTCTATCCTTCAGAGAAACACCGAGCATAGCTCGTTCCATAGCTGGCAGCCGTACTGTGAGTGTCCACGTTCCGGCTCCGTATGTCATGACGGGTAGGACTTATTGATTAAAAGCTACCATAAAAAAGATAACATAATCATTGATCTAAATATTAGGGCCCCTACTAAAAAGTAATTTTATCTAATGTTAAATAAAGATTGGAAAGCGGAAGTAATACTCAAAAGATTCCAAGAGCTCACCTATCAACAGCTATGCAGATGAGCACGAAGCTGGAGAGGTACAGGCCGAAGGTCCGCGTGAACATCATGACGCGGCACATCAGGTCCCCGGCCAGCCACTGCACCGTGCCCGCCCACGCGATCTCCAGCGGCATCATCAGGAATGTCACCTACGGAACAGGCTGCGTTTTGTTAAGGGGCCTCCGGAGGACGAATTGCCCAAACAAATGTAATACCAAAATGATAGCTAATTCAAGCATTTTTCCATTTTATTATATTATTGTATTCCAATAGTATTTATCTACGTTCCTGGATAGGTTTTTTTTACAAAATACTTACCTAAAATGAAATAAAAGCCAATATAATAATAGCATTTTGCGCATTGTTATGCCAAAATTGACCTCTTTTCCTCCACTTTGTTTCGTATTAAAAACAACAATATCTTAGTTGTTTGTTAAGGAACATAGCTTATATTATCTAGTTACAGAATAACAACTACTTGTAAAGAATATATAAAGTTTTCAGTGATCATTTTTGGTATTACGGAACACAACCAAATTCTTAAAAAAATCTGAACGGCCAATATCCCACCCGCATGGCTAAATCATCATCAGCTAAACAGAGCTGCGATATACGGAGCAATGCCTTGCTCGCGTTTCTAATTGAAGTGGCGAGTGAGGTTCACCGCATTCTTAATGCTCTACATCAAGATAGTAGCATTACCTATATCGATGATGTTCTATGAAGGAACTAAAGGACTGTCTTGAGCGTATGTAAGGAGCAACTGGAAATTTAATTCCGACGATATTTATATAAAAAACCAGCTTCCGCTCGCAGTTTCACTCGGGTGGTAATAACACAAAGTAGCTTATGTTCTGCGAACTGAATTGTAATTTACAGATGTGGGAATGAGAAGTCAACCCATTGCCTGTTTGTTATGATATGACTGATTAGAAAATAAAAAATTGTGTTCAATAAAAGTGGTTTTAGAATTATAGATCATTTTCAAAATTCCATAATTTGCACACTTGGCCACTCTTTTCAATGGCATGATCACACATCAATATATTTAATCAGTCTGTTTTTTAAAGTACTCTTGGATAGATGGTCTCCTTCCCATCCTATCCAAAAAAGATTTACACTCACTTCCAGTAGCTTTTATTATTTTATAAAAATATTCCCACTCACATACACATATTTTACACATAAATGTTTTAGGCAGTGGTCCGACCGCCGGCGAGAAAACGACTAACTATCGGCGATTTTCTCTCTCAAGAAACGCACAATAAATGTACATTCCGTGTAAACGAAAGAGATGCATACATTAAAAGTTGCTCTCTGACTGTTCACACTGCCGGCGATGACTCGCTTTACTAGTTTTGTTGCTGAGCGACGAGCTTTCAAAAATAAACTCGCTCAGCGATACTCGTTCAGCGATGCTCACTCGCTTGATCATTTTGCATCTGAGCGCGCAAGTTTGACCAGGACTGAGCGACCGCGGGCGAGTGGCGCGAGTAATCGCTCGTCTCACTTGCACACTCGCTTATAGCCCGGCGACAAAACTATCGAAACTACACACTCGCTTCCCGCTGATCGCCAACTCATTTATAGTGTCTAGTTCTACTCGTTTCTCGTTCATCGTCGGCGGTCGGACCACTGCCTAAAACAGTCAACATAGGTATCGTAGTACGCCACACCCTGTTTGTAATTATTGACTTTATCTTACCTATCAAAACTGTTTTTACCTCTGATTTACCTACCATTATATTATTGTTAAATGTGTGACTTAAGTAAAGGTACGACGTCCTCCTCTCTCTTATTTATTATTGTTGTCCTATTTTGTTTTGTTGTTTTGAGTCTATAGCGCTCTGCACACGTAAAGTTCGTACCGCGGGAAACAGCACGCGCCATTCCAACACACTCCTAAATGACAGGGCTGACAGTCCGATCTGGTATATCGACGCGAGGGCAAATCTCACAGTTTTAACCGCCGCGCATCACATCAGTGATCAGTCCCAGATGCGCGGTCCGATCTTTACGCGCCATTAGCACGACAGTTTGATCCGCAGTCCAAACCGTACAGATCGGACTGTGGTTTGAAACGCAGTCCCGATGCGCTGTCCGATCTTTACGCGCCATTAGCACGACCGTTTGATCCGCAGTCAATACAATACAAATAATTTATTGCACCGTCCAAACCGTACAGACTGCGGTTTGAAACACAGTCCCGATGCGCTGTCCGATCTTTACGCGCCATTAGCACGACCGTATGATCCGCAGTCAATACAATACAAATCATTTATTGCACCGTCCAAACCGTACAGACTGCGGTTTGGAACGCAGTCCCGATGAGCGGTGCGATCTTTACGTGTGCAGGGCGCTTATGATGACCTTATAAACACCTGTATATTTATGTTATAGAACCTAATAAATTATTGAGTATTGAGGTCATAATCTATGTACGTAAGAATATTCCAAGTTTTGAAAATCCATTCGGGCGTGTTTGAGTAACAAACATCCATCCATCCGAACTTTTGCACTTATGATATCAGTGTGATAAATGATGTTTGTTGGTGAGCGCCTTCTCTACTCGAGAACAGCTGGATTTACTGATTTTTCAATTAGTTTTAAATATTCGGTAAGTAAAATAGCTTTCTGCATTTTGTTAAACTAATTAGAGAAAAAAAAGGATTATGACACAAAATATTATTTATTTTTTTACCCGACTGAAGTCCTCTTCAGTTGGGTTATGGTTTTAGGGTGTATGTATGTTTGTATAAATTATTTGTTCTGATCTCTGTTAGGATGAAGTATTTTCAAAATTGTTTTGACAACTCCCAAGCTTGCGCTCTGAGTTGAGATCGGTTTAAAAAATACGGCGTTAGTACTAAAAACTTACTGTACAATAAATGTTATGTGTGTAATGGTTTTTTTTTAAATAAATACTTGTTTAATATATTGGAATACATTTTCGCTAACCTAAATGATAAAACTATTCTGGTTAGTTCTCAAAGCAAATATATCTTCTTCCAGAAATATATGAAATGACAAAACTTTAGTAAAAAGGATTGGACAAGACAAAAGTTATGAATCTCTTGTGGTTTCAAGACCCAAACTAGGCCTGACCTCGCAAACCTCTAAATACCATTCAATATTTATAACTTTATACCGCAAACATTGAAAATCACTTTGACCTTTTGCATTCATAATACTGGAAAAGAAATAAAATTTGGAAATCGAAAGCAGAGTGACGAATTGAATTATATTATTCAGCTTATATTGAGCTGACTAAAGCAACGGATTTCCTCACGATGTTTTCCTTCGCCGTTTTGAGGATGTGTGTAATGTGCATTGTGCACATAAAGCTTGTAATTACTAATTGTTGTGGGTTTCCCTGACCTCACTGAAGTCCAGTTAAACAAACTTGAGCGCCTTCAAAACCTTTGTATTCGGTTCATATTTGGCTTACGCAAGTATGACCATGTTTCAGAATTCCGCGCAAGGCTCAAGTGGCTCCCTATTCGTCTTCGCCGGAATGCTCACATACTGCATTTTCTTTATGGTATATTATTTAACCCTCTTTCACACCATTACCCCAAGCGTTTCGAATTCTTGCACCAGGCACACGATCGAAACTTACGCTCTTCAGAAACGTTGCAGCTTAGTACACCTGTCCATAGCTCAAAATTTTACAGCGACTCTCTTACTGTACAAGCTATACGACTCTGGAACGCCTTACCTCTTTCAATAAGATCATCTAAATCCCTGCCCATTTTTAAGGATAAAGTATTTAAGTATTTCCTTTCTCTTGACTGCTAGGTTTTATTGCTAAGAGATACTAATCATGTTATATTTTGCAAATAGGTATTTATGTAGTTTATGTAATATAATATATATTCTATAGTTTCATTTTTATTATATTAATATTTTATGTAGTAGGTATATTTTATAAGGTGTATTTTGTAGTTAGTTAGGTATGTGTATGATATTATTTATACTGTCGTATGTATGTACACCACCATCTTTTGTTTATCGTGCTATCCTGTCCATCCAATGGTTGTCTGGAAGAGATCGCTATTAGCGATAAGACCGCCCATGGTAACTTTTTTTTTTTCAATTGTAAAGTTTCTGCAAATTGTATTTTTTAATTTGGTGTACAATAAAGAATTTATCCTATCTATTTCCTAAAAGTACCTTCTTCGAATAAAAGCTGTTGCTAACCAGACTCGATCTTTTCAATACACTATAACTCTGGTATTGCATGCAGTTTTTAGCCTCGTCACAGCCTCTTAGCCAACCTTCATCCCTTGCACCTTGTGAAATAAACTTTTTCTGAATAAATATCAAACTATATATTCGACGATTTTTTACGAGTTTACAATGAAATAAATTGGAATAATAATATAATATCAGTATCATTTTAGACAACATTTAAATAAAACATTTCAAGTCCAAAGCAAATAAGATCAAGTACTGTAAGCTTATTAACTTTTACTTTATTTTCGTCCACGTTATAAAAATGCAAAAAAGTTAATCATCTTTAAAAGCCTCTTATCCGCTAGCGACCACTTGAAAATGTTATCGTTTAGGTCGCAAAAAAGAGATTAGTCTGCGTCAGCGTGGGATAAATTAATGAAAAACAATTTTTGGAGAGTACTCACAGTCAGCATCAAAAATAAAGGCCTATTCTCATAGAATGGTAATTGCTACCGCCGTCGCGTCGGTAGCAAAAAGTGTCGACAAGAATGTGCCTTTCTTCACTTCACTTCTTTATTAAATGGCTTCTGGGTGTAGTTATCCACAATTTCGCCAGTATCAAGTATAATAATTGTTCATAATAATATGAGGCAACGTAGTACGGTTTATAAGTCCAGTCGTCCAGTCTTCGGTCAGGTCCTGTTTTCTGCTATATAGCCATGGCGACTATAACAAAAAACGATCGGCGCACAATTTTCTTCATCAGAGAATTCCCGTTCAATCTTCTTTTATTCCATTTCACTAATACTTGTGTCTTTTATCTAACATTTATCGGTTATAATACCATTAATATATTAGCCGAGCCGTCCCGGCACTGGCACTGACAATACTCGACAACCTGACACCGCCAGCTACATGTTTCATTTAACTGACACCAACACGCTCTGACCTGACGGATTCAGTATCACTGGTGTCACTCAACTCGCTCGCCCACATGGAAGCTTGCGTGTGGACACAATGCATAGGTACAAAAGGAGCCGGCCCGACACTAGAGGGACTTTCTTCCGTTGACATGCCAGGCACCTAGACAGCTTGCAGTATAATTTCATAGAATTATACATCCACTGATAATAATAATATAATAATCGTTTATTTCGTACAAAAACATGATAACAATGGTCTTAATACTAAAATAATCTTATAATATTAGTGTGATCTTAAAATGTATATGAAAAAAGATTTCTTTGTAGAAATCTTGAAATTATAGATTAGAGCATAGGTAATTTTAATTTTCTGTATAAATAAAAGGACACTTAGTGAGCACTAGGGCTTGCAAATATTCGAAAATATTCATATTCGAATATTCGATTTTTTTCCGGGTACTATTCGAATTATTCGAATATTATTCGAATAATAGAAAAACACTATGATTTTATTAAAATAACATCTTATTTTGTTAGTTTGAGTGTTATTTTTATGAAGAAGTTTAAAATATCAACTTATTTTATTATTAAACGCGTTTTTTCCATGAACTAATTTTAAAAAAATTACAAAAAGGTATGTCACCGTAACGAGACATTGGTAATTTAAACGCACAATCAACCACAAATTAAAATTTTCTTCTTCGTATGAGCTAGTGGCCAACTCTAGTGTCGGAGATTTTAGGCCGCCCGAAGGCCTCAGACTTGGCTTAACGATTGAAAAGCCGGGACCAACATCTTAACGTGCCTTCCGAAGCACGGAAGTGGTCAAATCTAAATGTCACTAAACAGTCATCCAAGTAATGACCACGCGGAGAATTGCTTAAGTACACCGAAGTAAACCACGCCAAGGACGGACGGACGGACAAAGCAGCACCAAAGGGTTCGTTTGACCGGCTCGGTAATGTCACTCTAAAAACAGTCTTATAAATCCAGGTTAGTTGGTATTTTAACAAAATCATGAAAATAAACATTCACGTTAACGACAGAGACGAATGGGCAGAACAGTCTCGTCAACTACGCGAATGTACTACGCAAAACTTCCGAGTGTATCCGAACCGTGTAACCGATAAAAGTTATTGGGTTTGGATCGGACCGTTCGACATGCTGTTTACCCGAACGACGACGTAAACTTGTATAGTCTTGTATGGATATATCGCACGAACTCTTAAAAGGCATTTCATGCACATCTGAGTTACGATTTCGGTGTTATTAATTTAAATCGAATATTCGAATATTGAAATATCAGTATTCGAATATTCGAACAAAAATAATATTCGAATTATTCGAATATTCGAATATTCGAATGCAAGCCCTAGTGAGCACTAGCTCTCACACTAGGATTCCCTGTGTCGTGAGTAGCTAGGCTCTTCAGTAAAATGACTTTTAATTTATATGCTGTTTATAAGAAATAGCACAAAAGCAAAAAAAAATATATAATAATAAACAAATAGGGACCTACTTCCAATAATATCACTGTCGGTACCTGTGCGGGGTCGGATTGGCCAGTGAAGAAACACCAAGTAACTAAATTAAACGGCAAGTACTAACACCACGCGATCTGGCAGATATTGCACATATCTGAATAGGCACTTCGGGTTCTTCGTATGACTTCGTATAAGTCAGCGGCCAGGTCTGGTTAGGAGGTTTAGGTGCCTGAAGGGCCTTTTCAATCATGTCGGAACATGATTGAAAAGGCCCTAAATGTTCTTCGTATGACTTCGTATAAGTCAGTTGCCAACTCTGGTTAGGAGTTTTAGGTCACCTGTAGGCTTTTGGCAGCAGTGACCAGTAAAGCCAGAACCAACATCTGAACGTGCCTTCCAAAGCGCGGAAGTGCTCTTAAAAAGTCTAAAAGAATTAAAAAAAACACCAATATAATATCCATAAGTGGTATTAGGTTATTTGAATTTCATAATGGTTGATGAGATTGATGAGACGTGACGGGCGAGGAATACTACTCAAATTACTTGGTACCTAAGGGTACTACTACCTATTGTTATAATTCGGAAAGTATCAAAATTCTGTGGAGTGGAGAGACTTATAAGTTTAATAAATTTTTGTTCTGGATTGTTTAATTAATAAATGCCTCAGGGAATGCGGTTAGAGTTATTGTTTAATTTTTTACTGACTGTACCCAGATATCCGTATCAGTATACGGTACATTGCGCGCAAAAGTAATTTTTTGGGTACTGTTATCTTTGAATTTGCGAGACGACTTGTATTATTTTTTTAGAAAAATGGAATTAGATTGGTAAAGTCTTCGAATTTTTTAAACTTTTACGAGCATCAGACATAATTAGTATTGTTCCTCGCGTTTAAAAAAAGTAAAACGCGAGTAAGACCCGTTAATTAAACAATAATAATTATGGTAGTGATGATACAAAAAGGTCAAAGGTGTAACTTATAAGTAAATTATTCTTTTATAATTGTTAAAGTTGAGTTATTTGTTTAATTAAAATAAACTGAAGCAGGCTTCTGACTATGGGATGTTGAGCTATATATTACATCCCGCGATTGCTATTTACACTGAAAGTATGAAACAAAAATCAAAACACGTCATGATCAGTTGACACTTCTGCACGTGAACGTGAACCGTTTAAACTGAAGGTGAGGCAGGGGGAGGCGCGGGGTAAAATATACACCAATGTTGCTCGAAATAATATATATATAGTTTGTAATATTATTATAGCAAAGTTTAAACGGTCTTGTATAAAATATTATATCATAAGATGTAATACATATCCCGCAGTCAAAAGCCGGCTTTTAAATTAACTCATCTAATCTAAGTATTTTAATTATACCACCGTCATGTGGTAGCTTTTACTGTGTGCTGTAGTGCCTGGGACATTGATAGAGGAGGCATACCCTGAATCTATACCTACCAGCCTCTTAGTCAATTCGGCCCACATAAAAGATTTGTAACTACAAATGGCTTACCATAAGATCAGCAACAGCTAAATGCATCAGCAGTACGTCTAACCTACTGGCTCGGTTCGCTCGTCTCCTCTTCACCAACTGTGACAGCACAGTCAAATTCCCCGTCGCTGATATCACCATAAGGACACTATACACAGTCATAGACACCATGTGACCATGGTTGAACCTCATGTCTAGAGGTAGTTCGTCAATACTGTTGTTGAAGTGGGTCCAGTTCTTTTGGTGGGCCCCACCGGGCCCGGAGACTTTTTCGTCAATATCCATTCTTCACTACACTTTTGATTGTGATCGCTTTTTTCGGCGGTGCTTGGACATTGGGGATGCCTGTAACAAAGATAACAATTTATTTATCCAATTTGTATAATCTCATATATATAGTATTTCTTATTCGGATTCGGGACCAAACCATTGGATTGAGCTGCATGACCCTAAAGTTCTTTATAGAGAACCTCACTACTATAAAAGAATGGTGCGTGAGGCGATTGAAGTAAAAAAGTACGCAAATTTCAGTCGTGAAGATGGATTCAGACTCTCTTCTAATTGGAACCCCGTTATAGTAAAATGTACATGCAGTGATCGATCTTTGTATTCTGTGGATACAGTTAGTGTGGTGTGTCGTAGTGTGAACTCGGACATTTCTGAGTCTGATGATGAAACACGCATTGTTGCGGCAAGTGCTTGCGTTTCTCGGCGATAGCTCCAGTCATCTCGTGGCCACGATCGAAACGTCGGGAAATTAAATAAGGTAAAACGCGAGGACGACCCGAATACTCATATAAATATCTCTGAAATGGCGATGATATCTCTATTTATATCCCTCTTTCTTTGACAGTTTTTTTATACGAGATATATAAAATAGAATTTATGAGTAAAATCCATCGTAAAATCGCAATCTTCTGATGTTTGAGGCAACTTTTCATGTTTGAGACGTAAACGTACCAACCCTTTTTTGATGACATTTATCAAAAAAATCAAAACAGTAACTCTCTTCTATTCATAATAGTTTAAAATTGTTGCCTTGTACATGGGGTCTTCAATCACCATCTTTTACAGACCTCGCAAACACGACGCTTTGTCGTCGCGCTTAGTCGCTGTCATATCTTGCCGTCGCGATTGTCACCGTGTGTGCGGAGCTTTGAACAAAATGTATGAAAATTGCTGTAAAATTCTATTCGCTGACGTTTGTCGTCCAATGTGCGAAGGCTGTCAGGCAAAATAAGTATTGAAAATCGTCCTGTTTACACAGTAAGGTATTATTTATTGTATTCTATAGGATTTCCTCAAAACGTGCTTTTAGTCGAATAATTTCAGAAAATCGGAAACGTGATGAAAACTAATTTTCTGGGTAATTGATTCTTGTAATTGATGCGCTCGATAATGGGTAAGAATTTATTTTCCTGTAATCATTGCTAGGTTTTTAGGTAATTTTCATGAAATCAAAATTCTACGTAGTCAAAAGAAATTACACAGATCATTCGGATTTAAATTATTTGGCGCTGATTTCTGCGAAATTCTTTCTAACCTCCCCCTCGCCCGCCGCAATCATTTCAGTGTAATATGATGCTTGGGTAAAAGTTATCCGACAATATTTGTTCTAAAAGGATTATGGCTTCTACTTGGAATATAACCCTATCATTTACTTAATATTACATGTTCTGTATAAGCTACAATATAATCACTGTTCCATCGAAGCAAACACGATATGGGTCACTCGATTACCAAAAATACTTAACACGTTGACTGCGGGGTGTACAGGTTTCCAACCGTCATGTTCGGAACCCAAGCCAACCTCACCTGCACGTGGTGCACCCTGCTAAAAAACGAACGGGGCTCTGGCGGCTGGCTGATTGCGGCATAGCACAGCCTATATCGGCCAGCTAAATCCCTTGGCCACCGACGGGCGGCAGCAGCATCGGTGGTGCGAGAAGCTGTGCCCTGCGATCCCCAACCCGCATGCCCAGCGTGGGGATTATGGGTATATCCCCCTTTATTAGGACATTTCGGACTTCTAGACGCACGGAATTTCGTCATCCGTACACGGTGGACCTCCCTCCTGCCAGCACGAAGCGCTTTGCTGAAACTTTTCTCCTTAGGACAGCTAAGGAATGGAATGCTCTTCCGGCGTCAGTGTTTCCCAATCGCTATTACTTAGGGGTCTTCAAGCGTAGAGTTAATAGGTATATTCTAGGCAAGCGTGCTACTTCGTCCGCATCTTCACTTACCGACAGGTGAGATGGCGGTCAAAAGTAAGCCTATCCCTGATGCGCAGAGTGCGGGACAGTCACAACAGCATCCAGATAGGTGTGACTCCCCACTATGGAGGTGCTTCATTGTGAGGGTGATCGCCTAAGTAAATACTTGGCTGGTCGCTCTCATAAATATCTATAAATTTATAATTTGATTTAGTTTAATTTATTTGATTTGATTTTGTTTGTTTTAATTTATTTTTATTTGTGTGAATTAAATTAATTTATCATTTTCTGTATTTTATAATTTGTGTTCTATGTTCTTTGTTTTAATTTTAGTGTACCTATGGATTTTTTGGAATCTGAATATTTTTTAAAAATTAGGGAAGGCCTATGTCCAGCACTGGACTGATATAGGCTGGTGTGGTGACTGCGGGGTAGTCCTGGAGGTGCGTTGTTGTGTTTCAGCACTCAAAGCGTTATACATTACTAACTTCGCTCGCGCAGTACCCGGATAAAAAGCTTATGTGTTAATCCAGATCATAAACGATGTATATTCCAAGTTTTGGCTAAACTACTATACTGACCAACTCTTGTGTCGGAGTTTTTAGGGCGCCCGAAGGCCTCCGACATGGCTTATAACATACGACACTAATGTCCATTCATATTATCTCTTATTTGATATCATAAATTTTGATGGCCTATGTGACGCAGTGGGTCCGCCTGAGACGCAAAAGGGTGCGGTTTCGATTCCCGCTGCAGGACAAATATTTGCATTATTTGCAGATATTTGTCTCAGGTCTGGGTGTTTTCTATGTATGATAATTAAGTATTTATAATCTAATATAAGTATGATATGTATTTACAAAAAAAGTAATATATGTACCTAGATAATTCATCAGCCATGTGGTCCCCATAATACCAGCTCTGTTTAGTTTGGGGCTACATGATGCTGCGTGATACGCATGCATGTGAAATCAACAGGAATATTGCTATATATACTAAAGTTGTCGACATAGCTCAGAGAATTAGCAAGCTGAAGTGGCAGTGGGCTGGTGGGCTGGCTGGACAACCGTTGGGGTAAACGAGTTCTTGAGTGGAGACCGCGGCTCGGCCAACGTAGTGTAGGACGCCCTCCAGCCAGGTGGAGTGACGATTTGCAAAAGGCTGCTGGTGGAAGCTGGATGCGTCGAGCTCAGAACAGGGCGCAATGGCGCTCATTAGGGGAGGCCTATGTCCAGCAGTGGACTGCTATAGGCTGATGATGATGATGATGATGATGATTGCGATCACCATACCACCTACCTGCCAAGATTGGCATGGTAGACCAAAATGAATCTGAATAGACTCAAAAGAGTAAAAATATTTTAAATCAACCAGAGCAGAGGGGATTGAAAAACTTTATTATCAGGTAAATTATGTTACCTGCAAAGGGCAAAGTTGACCGTTTTGCCGGTATTATGAAATTCTTACGTTTTATATTTTCCATTAATATTCCGACGAGTTGTCGCCAAGATTTCACGTAAACGTTTGACGATTTTCCGGTGATAATTGGATTTGTTTGGGAAGGGTATATTGGCCAGTGGCTAGACCCTTTATTTAATCGATTCTACTCGTAATGAAATAAGATAAATTGAAAGCGCTTCAAAGAAAACTTTAAGTACATAAGAAACTACAAATAATGAATTGATACATCGAACGAGGGTTGCTAGAATATTTACAAATAACAAAAATGAATGTAAATAAATGTACCTACATTTCGCAAGCCTCATTGGCTTATGCGGTGTAGGCGCATAACTTGAATCGCGCGTGGATCATCTTTTTTTATTTTCCTCTTATAACTTCATCTAAAAATCCATATTAGGTTTGACTAAGATGTAGTAGCTGGACTATAATACCTGGATTAGCTCTAAAGAAATATGCTCAGCGTCAAACTAAAATATGAAAACAATATTTTTTTATTTCACAGAAAGATTCCAAGGCTTAAAGATATAAATTCTTCATTTCTTTATTTCGGAGACACAAAATACCGTAAGTAATGAGACAATCTTTCATTTCGTAGAGGTTAGTAGACTTTACTACGTTTATGAGTTCATTTAGGTACGCGTACCCATTTACCTACTGTTATTATATTTAGTAGAAAAGATCTAGTTTCTTTTGTACTTATCTCATAAAGACATTGACTGGAGTTTTATCAATTTAATGTTGCATTCATATATACAGGGGTCTTCATCATTTTAAGGGTCGAATTCATAATATACAGAGGTGTAAAGAGTTCTATTACCTCCATCTTTGGACCAAGCCAACCTCACCTGCCCGTGGTGTACCCCGCAGTATAACTAAAGGCTCTGCGGGTCTACTACAATTCACTGAAGTACGAAATTACGTGTTTCGTTTCTTGAGATTGGTACCCATAATCCAACGAAATTTCGTCACGAAGTTTGTAATGTAACAGCCCGAACGTTACGCATCCTACTCTATTTCACAAAACATACGACCGCAATAATCGAATTTACAGTATAAAATACGACCAATCGCACGAAACGCAACACGAAATTTCGTACTTCGGTGAACTGTAGTAGACCTCCTGGTAGCGGGCTGGTTGCGGCATAGCGCAGTCTAACACTGGAACATATAAATACCATAGGTAGAAGGGTTTTTGTTGCTTTTAAATGAATAATTTATATTCTTCTGAGAGTTATCAATAATAATTCAATAAGTAATGATTTTATGAGTTATGAATTGTTTTTCATTTCAAACGTAAAAAAATAACATACAGCCTTGCAAATAATACAGTTATTTATTTAATAAAAGTGCTCGAGGGTACCGTTTTTTAAATTTAATAATGGACTCATGTTTATTTGACAAATACAATTTATTTGCTTATATTAATTATGTAGATTATTAGCAGCTTTTCAATTAGCAAGCTGAAGTGGCAGTGGGCTGGCCATATCTGCCGAAGAATCAACAACCGGGGTAAACGAGTTATTGAGTGGAGACCAAACGTAGTGTAGGACGCTCTCCAGCCCGGTGGAGTGACGATCTGCGAAAAGCTGCCGATAGATGCTGTTGAGTCGAGCTGAGAACAGGGCGCAATGGCGCTCATTGAGCTACGTATATTAGTGGATTGCTATAGGCTGATGATGATGATGATGATGATGACATTATTTCTAGATAAAGGACAATTCAAATCTAAACCAGAAAATGTCAGTCATGCAGTAGTAGGATTTGCAGACGAACACACACACAGGAAAGCTTATACCCAGCAGTGGGTGAAGTCAGGCTGAGGATGATCGTGACTTAAGAGTCTGAAACGTTCTTCCGAGTGAATGACACATTCATTGATTTCACCTTTATACCTAATTTGAGTTTCAGCCCGCATCGAACCCGCAAATGTAGGTACACAACACAACATATATCAACTGATGAATTTCCATCAGCTTCAATATTATTGTTATTTAATTTTAAAGAATCAACCGACAGAATTGCTCTTCAGTTTGCTTCGCTACGTTGGCTTGCCGTTAGAAACACGATTTGAATTCTTGGAAACATTTTGCTTGAACAGGTATCAAAATACAATACTTACTTGGAAAATTTACTCGAATACCTGTTAATATTCGATCTGTTGTCTCGAAGAACCCTTAAATTTTTATAATGTAAGTATTTACCTATTTGACAATAGTGTACATAGGAAAGTAGGTAAACCGTGGATTTTAGGAAGAAATGCATACTTAGTAGGTATAGTAGTAGGGTATTATTGGTATAACTAGGGCATTTTATACTTTTACTAAATAAGTCATTTTCCGAAAGGGTTACACAGTTGATGTTATACATATTAGAGAAAAACCAAAATAAAGTACAATTGAGCTTCTAGGTATGTATTTGTACTTTAAGTCATTCATTTATGTTTATTATGTTAGTCTCAGTATTAGATATGTAACTAAATTTTTATCTTTGGTTGTTTTCTACTACATAAGTATTTCATTTATCAAATTTGTAGCACTATCTGGAAGAAAATGCTATTTAGCATGAAAGGTGAAGAAGCGATATTGAAATTGAATTTAATGTATATATATTGATGAAATAAAAATATGAATTTACTGGCACGATAGAACTATTTTAATCAAGAAGATATAGGAAAGATACACAAGGTATACATTTATTTGTTTGTTTGACTTCTAATGGTAAATAGAAAATTATTTATTACACAATATACAACAAGTACACAGACGAACTTCATGCTAAATAGCATTTTCTTCCAGATAGTGCTACAAATTTGATAAATGAAATTCTTAAGTAGTAGAAAATAACCAAAGATAAAAATTTACTTACATATCTAATACTGAGACTAACATAATAAACATAAATGAATGACTTAAAGTACAAATACATACCTAGACGCTCAATTAAAAAGTTAGCAATTTAGGTTAGGTACTTTTGTCTAAGTCGATCATTAACATAAATACATCGCTAAACTGTAAGTTTTATTTTACTCAATGTTCGAGTTAGTTCACTTTGCCCAGTCCTCTCCGCCTGGTCGGTTTTGTCCAATAAAGGAAGGGTTTTATCACATTTTCGTGAGCATGTGGTATTCTCACAAGGATCGTGAGAGGTCATTACCATAAATATTTCATTTTATCCCAAATGTTTAGTATTTGCAATCACCTGTGTCGGTTATTTGGCGGATATTAAAAGGGCATAAACCTGAAATTCCTGAGCATGACATATTTGAGAATATGAAATGAGTAGGTATGAATAATTTTGCGATTGCAATTTCTTTTCTGGTCATTTCATTACTCATTCACGCCAAAACTACGGAACAGGTTTGGAACAGGCATAAACATTTTATATTTTAGATCCGGATTTTCTTACGGAATATGACCACAATATGACCGTAAGGTATAGGCCCCACTTGTCTGACCTGGCGCGGGCATGGCGCGGGCGCTTTCCTATTCCATTCAAATTTAATACAAAATTCATGGAAATAAAGCACAATTTAGCTCGGACGACTTCGCGTCATAAGCACGTCCGATCAACGACATACCGTGTGTCCTAAATTGTGCTTTATTTCCATGGGTTTTGTATGAAATTTGAATGGAATAAGAAACCGCCAGTGCCTTGTCTGCGTCCGACGCTAGGTCACATTCATCGGGCACGGACATGGCGCAGACATGGCACAGGCGGTTTCCTATTCCATTCAAATTTCATACAAAATGCATGGAAATAAAGCACAATTTAGGACACACGGTATGTCGTTGATCGGACGTATGACGCGCCATTTCGGCGCCCGCGCCCGATCGCCGCCAGATGGGCGTCAGATGGCCGCCAGTTCGTACTACGTACTTGCTTGCGACATACGTCTGTTAGTGATGTAAAAATGCGTGACGAATGACGATATCGAATTTAATATTGAATTTTTTGAATTGATTGTAAAATATGCAACGCTTTATGATTATTGTCGTTCCATTATTGTAACTGAAATGTTCAAGATAAATTGTGGCTGGAAATCGGAAAGAGATTAAACTAAACCGGTATTAAGATTTTTTTATGTAATACCCATGGTAATACTAGCTGATCCTTGTGCAAATTCGTTTGCGCGTATTTTCTTCAACTGTATCAGGGCCCGATTTGGTAACCCGATGAAGAGGTTTTCGGCAGGGTTTTTCCAAAAGTTTAGTTAACCCTCTCCGTATGGTTTACACTATTATTTGATAGGTTAAACAATTCAAAACCCTTTTGATTAGGTTACCTGATCATGAGGGTTATCAATAGTATTGGGTTTTGGTATTATTCCAAAACCCATTCCTGAGGGTTACCCTTTTTATCATTGTAACACGGGTTATAAGTGGGTTATAGGAGATAATGGAGAAAAGAATTTCGGTCAAAAGATTAAAAATAATTGCGGTAATTGTGTTCTAAGCATTAAGGGTGGAAATGCAGACTACTAATTGTTTATTTTACGCAATAATAATTATATTATAATAAAATTGGAATAAATTTTCAATGACAGCTGTCAAACTTAAATCGACCATATCTCGAGAACTACTTATCATAGACTTGCCTTTACTAGCTCAAATGATTGCTATTGACATGAACTTAATTTTCGATGACAGCTGTCAAACTTAAATCGACCATATCTCGAGAACTACTTATCTTAGACTTGCCTTTACTAGCTCAAATGATAGCTATTGACAAGACCTTTTCATTGACAGCTGTCAAACTTAAATCGACCATATCTCGAGAACTACTTATCATAGACTTACCTTTACTAGCTCAAATGATTGCTATTGACATGAACATAATTTTCGATGACAGCTGTCAAACTTAAATCGACCATATCTCGAGAACTACTTATATTAGACTTGCCTTTACTAGCTCAAATGATAGCTATTGACAAGACCTTAATTTTCGATGACAGCTGTCAAACTTAAATCGACCATATCTCGAGAACTACTCATCCTAGACTTGCTTTTACTAGTTCCAATGATAGCTATTGACAAGACCTTAATTTTCAATGACAGCTGTCAAACTTAAATCGACCATATCTCGAGAACTACTCATCCTAGACTTGCTTTTACTAGCTCAAATGATTGCTATTGACATGAACTTAATTTTCGATGACAGATGTCAAACTTAAATCAACCGTATCTCGGGAATTACTTATCTTAGACTTGCCTTTACTAGCTCAAATGATTGCTATGAACATGATCTTAATTTTCGATGACAGCTGTTAAACTTAAATCGACCATATCTCGAGAACTACTCATCCTAGACTTGCTTTTACTAGCTCAAATGATTGCTATTGACATGAACTTAATTTTCGATGACAGCTATTAAACTAAATCGACCATATCTCGAGAACTACTCATCCTAGACTTGCCGTTACTAGCTCACATGATAGCTATTGTTAAGATCTTAATTTTCGATGATAGTTTTTAGTTTGACAGCTGTCATCGAAAATTAAGATTTTATTAGTAGCTATCATTTGAGCTAGTAACGGCAAGTCTAGGATGAGTACTTCTCGAGATATGGCAAATTCAAGTTTGACATATGTCATTGAAAATAAAGATCTTGTCGATAGCTATCTTTTGAGCAACTAACGGCTAGTCTAGTAGTTCCAGAGATATAATTTACAGATGAATTTGTAGAATGAGTTTCGAGTGGAGCTTTGAGTTGAATTTCGAGTTTGAGTTTTAGAGTGACAGTGACAGTGACAATCAAAAATTATTATTTAAAATAGTTTAGAAGGTCATATTTTTTCTTTTTAACACGTTGACTGCGGGTCTCGGACATAACGCTTTATAAAATGCTCATTATGTGTATGTACTGTTGGCTTTGCCTAATAAATACAATAAAAATAAAAAATAACGCTACGCGTCAGTACTCTGCGATGATGCCCTATGAAAACTGACTGAAACACATTTTTTTTCTTTGTAACATGTTGACTGCGGGCCTCAGTCATCATCTCAGTCGTCACATTAACTGATGACTTATGAAAACTGAAACACATTTTTTTTTCTTTTTAATATTTTGACTGCGGGTCTCGTATATGACAACGCATACTCTGCGATGATGACCAATGAAAACTGACTGAAACGCAGCACTTTCCTTATGTTTTCAAAACTTTTCTTGAATCCAGTGACGCTGTTCCATAAAACGATCCGAACTAATACCTAATGATTGATGACATAAATCAAGAGTCAAAATCTAAATTCCCCCACCCAGTGTCAGGCGTAATGATAACTATTGTGTAACATTCAAAAAAACCTATCAAGAGGTAACTCCATTCATTCGTTTAACCTTATAAGAGGGTAACCCTATCGACTGAAAACCAAAAGGAACGGGTTACACTTTCGCTTGTGTTAGGAGGAGAATACCCAAACGAAAGGGTAATCCCGTCAACTGTATAACCCAATGAAGGGGTTTCACTTTCGAAGCAACTAACTCGAAATCGGGGTTGTACGGGCCCTGATCTGTATATTAATTAATTGTATGCACGAGAGCAAGAGCATCTTCGTTTTCTGAGGATGACATGCTGACACATCGATACCGGACAACAGACTGCACTACACTTGTGCCTCTGTCGCGTCATTTCTGCGTCATGTCCGAGCCATGTCCGCGCCATGCCCGCGCCATGTCCTCGCCACGTCCGTGCCACGTCCGCGCCATGTCCGCGCCATGTCCTTGCCCGATATGTGTGACCTGTGCCTAACACTGCTCAGCGGAGAAGTTCTTTGTTGTTTGCCGATAATAATGTGGAGATTTTGTGATAGTTACTTCTCTTCACCGCTATCCAGTGAGGCCAAGAAACTGTTCCAATGACCTATCCAATGAGGTCTGTCTTCTTTAGAGGAGTCCAGTTAAATATTGATTTTTATGTTAGGTAATAAGTTTTCTTTTAAGAAAGGTTACATACGCACAATGGACCAACGGGAGTCCAATTGCGGGAAAGGAAGTCCACATTACTTACCTTACTTCAGGCAGGTTACTTTTGTAATAATTACTGACTTAAAAAAAAAGGACGTTATCAATTCGATATGTATGTAATATTACTGGAATTGCAAAATATTCACATATGTGAATCTGTTAGGGCTTCCAAACAATTATACATTTGAGAGGTGTATGTATGTATTTATATTGTATGTATGTATCTTTGTCCACGCATACCTCCGAAACTACTCCTATTTTGACCATTCTTTTTTTATTTGTTGTGATAGTTTATTTTTGGAATTATATTACGGGGGTTACAAAGTGATTCTTGGCTAAAACTCCCAGGTTTAAATAAAGAGATAAAAAATATCCGAATACTACGTGAGCAAAGCCGTAGAAAATAGTGTTGATATAATTCAAAGATGCCGGAATAGGTTTGAAATGGGTTTGACAAACGGATTTAGATAATTCTAACCTTATCACGATCCCAGATGGTAAACACAATTGGCTTTCATGGCCGAACAAAATCCTTTGTTATTGGATAACATTATGCAATAATATTGGCTGCGAAGACAGTAGGTAAATATTATCAAAGATGCGGTTTCGAATTCTGTCTCAGCGTCTGTCGGTGACTTTAGATTTCATCAAAATCATTACATAAGTTGATACCTAGGTTTTTTATATGAATCAAACCTTTGCTTTTTTAATTGATTTTATTTGGAAACTGTTAATTTCCATCGACGCAGGGAGCCGACGTGAGGATTGGCCACCGACACGAGAACTCTCCACTTTCCCCTATCCTTTGCGATCTCATCGCTTTGTTGTCGACTCCAAGTTCGCGCAGGTCACCCTGTCGATCCAGCGATATTTAGGACGACCAACCGGTCTGCGGCCGAGTGGTCGACCCAAATATGCTCTCTTCACACTTGTATCCTCATCCATTCACTATACATGGCCAAGCCAACGGAGGCGGTGGGCTTTGGAAATTATTTATTTATTTGGAATTTATTTTTTGATGTTCATTTGGTTTTGAGCGCTCCCGTGCTTCAGCAGGCATATTAAGTAAGATGTTGGTCATGGCTTTTTCAGTCGTCAAGCCATGTCCTAAAGGTGGCCGACTCCACCTTTAGGACATGCCTACGTATTGCATGCATGGTAGTAATTGCTAACTAACATCATGATATTCCGACTATGATATTCTTTCAGGACTAAGCGCTTCCAAACCTCATTTATAATGCGCACTGCTAAAATATGAAATCAGCTGCCAGGGTCTGTTTTTCCATTGACTTACGACCCTAACGGCTTCAAAAAGGGAGGCATTTTCTCGGAAAGCTCTCCCCATCGTCGACCTTATCCTTGATCGCGCAAGCCTCGAGGCTGGCCCATAACACAAATAGAAAATAGGTATAAATATTCTTCGCGTGACTTAATTAAAAGTCAAGAATCACAGAGTTACGTTTAGTAATTATATGCTAAATGAGACGCCTTATAAACCTCTTTGTATCAACGAGACCTAACGACCTTTTAGCATTCATTAAACCAACTGTAGATAGATAACCTAGATAGGTACTTATAGGCTCACTGTTTACACAAAAACATACCTTATTACAACTTATTAATAGCACAAAATTGGATTGCGGTACTCTTGCTTTGAACAATCAAAACCAACCTACTCATTACAATAGTGTGTATCTGACAAACTTTGTTCGAATAATTTGCAAATTGCGCTCTGTGATTGACGTAGCGAATTTCAATTTGCGAAATTGTTAAAAAAAACATATTTTAGGAGCCCCGTGTTGAGCGCCAACATTTTCAAAATGTGGTTTAAGTAATAATAGGTACTTATTTATATATTTAACATGCCAAACGAATCTGTTCTTAGTAAAACAATGTGAACTAGGTTGCAACCGTACAAAATAATCAGTAAGATTATATTTGTAGTTGGCAGCACATTGTCTGTGACTTATTTAAATATGCCAATACGAATATCACACGTTACATTTTTCAATACTAACGTCCCCGTTGTCGTATATTTAAACACTGTATTGTTCGTTTTAGGTATAACTGATTATAAAATCTAAGTATATAGGTACGCAGATTATATCCCCAGAAAGTTAATAAGAGATGAGGCCAGATGGACCAAATTGGGTTACACACGTTTGATAGCAGATTAAGCGATAGGTCATGCGAAGGTCAGACTATCAGAGAGAATTGGGTTCATAATATTTTTGGAGCCGGATAAGGGCGAAAAATAGGATTTTTATTTTCCTCGCTTCCGTATTTCAGGCTGCCCGAAAACCAACATCCTATCTTTCTTATCCTATATCCTACTAATATTATAAATGCGAAAGTTTGTGTGTATGAATGTATGGACACAGAATACAGAGAGAGTATAGATGGATGTATGTTTGTTACTCTTTCATGCATAAACTACAGAACGGATTTAGATGAAACTTGGAATATACATAGTTTGACCTGACCTTGATCCGGATTAACACATATGCTACTTTTTATCCGGATACCACGCGAGCAAAGCCGCGGGCATAACCTATTAATAATGTTGTTTTTCCGACAGCACCCATTCTGTTACAATGGCCCTTACGAAAAGATGAAGGGCGAATATAGCCGGATTAGATGCCAAATTAGCTTAAAAGAATATTTACTTTGATAATGTATAGTTAGACGATAGTTAATACCTACTGTGGTAAGATGTACCCAGTTACAGGAATGGCAAAAGGTTGACCCTTTTAAATCCTAACTACATAGTATTATAAATGTGAAAGTGAGTTTATTTGATACGCTTTCACGCATTATCTACAAAACATCGTGATATTTCAAGAAAATGTCACAGGGTACCTTTCATCCAGAAAAAAGTTCCTGAGGGATAGAAAATAACTTTAACACGAGCGAAGTCACGAACGAAAGCTAGTTAAAGAACAAAAAAAATTCGTATATCATTTGGGCGAAAAAAAAGGGTTACGCTCCTACGCCGAAACTATTGATTTTACAAAAGAAAAGGTTATAACATAAATGGTAGGTAGGTAATCTTCTTGAGTTTCATTTTGTAATAGAAGTTTTTAAATCGTGAAATGAATAATTGGAAAGGATATATTGTCAAAAAACCATTATTATTATTTAGGCGGTTGGCGCCATTTTGTTTTCAATATGGCGGCGCGAGCGGCAGAACTACGAGGTGGCAAAGTTGGAAAGAAGCATTTAAAAAAAGAGCACATCAAAATCTATATAGTTACCAATTTTCAAAACTCCCGGAAAACTTTCCAGGTAAAACAACCAAATGACTGTAGTAAAGGTCAAAGAAAGAAAACCTGAACAAGTAATACAAGCAACCATTTCCACATATCAGCGCAGAAAATTTTAATGCATAAATAAATATTTCATGCGCAAGGCACTGTTTGATAACTTGAGTATTTATAAACATTATACACGCCTTCTGTTACCTCTGTTATTTGTAATCGTGTGGCTCTTGAGATGACCTCTGTTATCGAGACTGTTACATCGGACAATCAATCAGCGTGATGAACTAGGGATTTAACTAGAACTTTCTACCTTTACAGCTATTGCAAACTGGGCGACTTGTCGCCGCGACTAGATGCAGAGCTGTAGCTTGCGTCGGCGACTAGTCGTTACGACAGACGTCCTCGTCGTGCAGGAAGCGATCATTAGTAGTAGTGTAGAGACTGACGCTGTGCTGTCATTGTCGCGTGTCGCCTAGTGTGCGCCTAGGCTTCGGTAAAAGAAACTGGAAAATCTAATTCTAGTCTGTAAAATGATTTATACGGCAAGCATGAATTTTCAACCATTCGTGTCGGTAAGCGTTTCGTATAAGTTTAACCAATGTCAAGTCAAAAAGCTTATTGGCGCTTTATCATTGGGTAAAAAAGTACTATTAGTCAAAGACGATTAACAGACCTCGCAAACACGATGCTTTGTCGTCGCGCTTAGTCGCGAGCGCCTGTCATATCTTGCTGTCGCGATTGTCGCCGTGCGTGCGGAGCTTTGAACCAAATGTATGAAAATTGTCCCCCGCTGCTTGTCGTAGCGTCGAATCGCAGACGTTTGTCGTCCAATGTGCGCAGGCTGTAAATTTTTGCTATTACCTAGTACGATTACGATACCAAAGGTTGAAATACTTATACGTATTTCGCCATACGTTCGTGATAACTGTCCTCTTAAAAATGTACTCGATGTTCATTAGTGGACTCTACATCGGACAATTAAAATTCGGATCGGCAGTCCACGATCAACACACAATACTTTACTATTTAAATACAGATATGGAACCAAAAAAATAGTTATAAATTGTTTCTTATGTATCTCATTTTAAGTGAACCATATTGTGTTTATATGAGAATAAAGTTCTTTAAACCTAACCTAAACCTAAAAAATAAACACCAAGCGCTTGCAACTTTTTCGCATAGTAAAAGGACATCTTGGCTACTAAATAGGGGTAGGAGTTCCATCATAATGTATCTTTGTGTTGCAGTATGATAAAATATGCCATAGTTCAGTGCAAATTTTTTTCTATCAATGAGTAAACACTGATTTTCTCAGCTACCCTTTGAGGTACAACCAGGCCATTCTGACTCCGCACTTTAGGTACGAAGCTATTAGGTAGTAGGTAGCTAGTAGGTACATCTTTGGGCCCCGACTACGGGGCTCGTTCCGTACGTTAGTACGCGTCAGAAGAGAAGAGTTACGTATAGAAAGGGATGCAAGGTGTAGGTGAATATATAATGTTAGGTACGAGCTGAATAACACTTTGCTTCGCCACTAAAGTCGTTATTTGATTAAACGTTTATCGAGAGTGAAACTTCTGTTCCTTTTCTGTGGTACAAGCGGAAAGGGACACGTACAAAAGAACAAACAGAATACTTTGTTATGGTGCCTTGTTTTCGTTTACATATTCAATAAAAAGATTCGCTTATCGAGCATCTAAGCCAGTATCGGTCACAATCTAAGTCATTATGTTGTGAGGTCACGGTGACCCGTAAAGGTCAGCAGTGTCTGCGTGGTAATGTCACTCACAGGTGCAGACATCGTTAGTGTCTATCGTATATTTATCTCCATCGGGAATCCGCCTTCACCTTTGTTCCATAACTTCAGACGAACTGCTAACTACCATCCGCATCAAGTTGATATTCTATTTACCAGAACTAACATCATTTATAATGCGCACTGCTAAAATATGAAATCCAACTGCTAGCGTCTGATTTTCCATTGACTTTCGACCTTAACGGTTTATTAGGCATCTACTGGGAAAGGTCACCCCATCGTCAACCTCATCCTTGACTATGCAAGCCTCGAGGTCAAGAGCTGGCCCATAATAAATAATAAAAAATACGTCATGTGGTTGGGGTGTAAGGGGTTCCAACCCTTATCTTCGGAACCCAAGCCAACCCCACCTGCACGTGGTGCACCCTGCTAAACAACGAACGGGGCTCTAGCGGCCGGCTGATTGCGGCATAGCACAGCCTACATCGACACAGCTAAATCCCCTGGCCACCGATGGGCAGCAGCGCCGGTGGTGCGAGAAGCTGTGCCCTGCGATCCCCAACCCGCCTGCCCAGCGTGGGGATTATGGGCATATCCCCCTTTATTAGGGGAGGCCTATGTCCAGCAGTGGACTGATATAGGCTGGTATGGTATGGTGGTGGTGGTTGGTCGATGAAGCGAAATAGTGTGCAGGTATATAGTTTTAGGGTGTGGTCGTATCACCTTCATAAGCTAACGATGATGAGGTTACTTAGCGACTTTTCAGCTAAACGAACAACGTTATAAATCATTATGCTGACCTAAGTGTAAGACCTACACTTAAACAAATCTTGAATGATGGTATCATCGGGGCCGCGGGCCAAGCCACGATATATCCACGCCCCGATTAAAAGTACAAGGGTCAAAACCCGACCTTCCGAATGCTGATAACTCTAGATATGTTTTCAAACTTGAGATTGTATGTTTTCATTCCAATCACTATGTACCGTATGAAAATAATTTAATCTCAAATTGAGATTTATTCTGAAGACAGTGCGGTAACTTGGAATACGTTTTCGTGCACATTTGGGGGTGTAAGAGGTTTCAACCTCCATCTTCGGAACCCAAGTCAACCTCACCAGCTCCTAGTGCACCATTCTATCTAACAAGTGGGGCTCTGGCGGATTGCTGACTGTGGCATAGTGCAGCGTGTCGTTACACTACCATAGAAATGGTTACAATTCAGACCATTCAAAGGTTACCTGGTAGAGATCGCTTTTAGTGTGAAGGCCACCCATTGTTTAAACGCGGGATTGTTTTATAAAGTAGTGGTTTTCTTATCTTCATCGTATGGTTATCGACAGGCAGTAGCGTCGGCGGAGCTAGAAGCTATGCCTGCGATCCCCAACCCGCATGCTTGTCGTGGGGTTTAAGGGCAAATATCCCCCTTCTTATTGGAGGAGGATTGTTTGGTGTCACGTAGCGGGTGACAATATTACAAGAGAAGAGACTAAGAGAGAAGTTTAAAGGAAACAACAAAAACAGTTAAGAAATTTAATCAAGTAAGCAGAAGTTAGATATAAAAAAGAAATCATAACTAGGTATTATTATGAAATTACTAGAAGAACGGAAGCTAAAGTTTAAGTAGAATCACGGGTACGGTCGCATAAGATTACGCTTGGTCAGACAAGGACGGTTCCGCCTTCTATACCACTCCCCTCGCTTCGCATTTGTAGATCCAGGCAGTCCAGTAATTGTTTTGTAGTGTTATTTTAGTGGACCAATTTAAGCTGGTGCTGTTATTGTATATATTTTTGCATTGATGTTGTGAGGAATTTCAGAAGATTTCTCAATTTCATCTCATAACAGGTCTCAATAATAGCGTAGCAAGGTTCCAAATTAAAACATAACTTAGGTACCAAAAACAAACCACTTACTAAATTATTTCTGTAATATAGTTAACTTTAGGTTGCGGGTTCGATTCCTGCCGCGAGACAAATGATTTACGTTCCGCAAGTATTTGTTTCGGGTCTGGGTGGTTTCTATGTATAATGTATTTACAAAAACAATAATGTATCTATGTAGTTTATCAGTCATGTGGTTCCCATAACACAAGCTCTGCTTAGTTTGGGGCTACATGATGCTGTGTGGTAACGTCCAGCATTATTTATATTTATTTTGCTACAGCTTTCCGAATAAATCATTTTGTTATATTTCACAAAATCCTGGTTTGAATAGCTTGAAATCAATTAGACAACAATTAATTTTGCAAGGAGCTTCCACGTAATCAGTAAATCTCCGAAGCCTATTTATTCTATTTTACGCTTTGTACCCAGAATACAAAATATCACCTAACATTAACTATTACGCATGAAATCAAATTATTACAGTTTGATTGGAGAACGAACTAAAAGTTAAAATTAGCCTTGCCTGTGATTATCAATAAAATTAGCGCCTTTCCCACCGGTAAAATGCCGACCGCGCATCGGGACTGCGTTCCAAACCGCAGTCCGATCTGTACGGTTTGTACTGCGGATCAATCTGCCGTGTTAATGGCGCGTAAAGATCGGACCGCGCATCTGGGACTGATCACTGACGTGATGGGAGAAGCACATGGCCCACATGATGTTAAGTGGTAACCATTAACAAAGCATTGCATTATAGATCACGTTTTTCGGAACGTGCTCTACGATGCAACGCCCTGCGTCCATCAACTTGAGGCCTGTAAATTCACCGGCACCCACACCCTTCAAACCGAAACAGCACGGCTGCTTCGCGGCAGAAGTAGACATGGTAGTACTTCCCCGGACGAGCCCTCCACAAAGATCTCTACTACTACTAGATTCTACGAGAGGTTTCTACTGTACTGATAATAACTTTATTTGGCACACAAACATCAACAGTAACAGTAAAAAGACACATGTAGACACATAAAGGCTTCTTATAACGGAGTAGCACGCGAGCGAGGCCGTGGGTCATGATCATACAAGTTGTGTTCGTTCAATGAAGCAGAAAAGTTCAACCATGAAAGAAGTTCGGTCAGTTTCATACAAACCTGATCTTTTCTTCATAAAAATGACCTGCATCGGACCATAAAATGTCGCGTCTAGAAATGACCTATGTCCAAATTTATAGTTTCTTATGAAAAATCAATAAAAATCATAACTACCTACTAAAGTCTATATATATATATATATATATATATATATATATTTACTATTATTTATTATTTATTTATTGGGTCGCCGAAAAGATACGCAGATACTTAAACAAAATAATAGTACATTAATATATATATATATATATATATATATATACTATTATTTTGTTTAAGTATCAAGTAAACAAAATAATATTATTACTAATAATTACAAAATAATTTAATACTATTATTTTAATTAAGTATCTGCGTATCTTTTCGGCGACCCAATAAATAAATAATAAATAATAGTAACAAATAAGTAAGACTGAGTAGTAGGTAGGTACCTACGTCTAATCCACATGTGGTCACTTATCGCTAAAGCACTCCTTAATACTTTGTAGAGCTTTATCCTTATTTTAACTAGACCATTGATCCCTTAGGACCTTTGAAGAATAAGACTAACTGGTCTACAGCTAAATGTCGTAAAACATTCTCTATTTTATCTTAATGTGGGTATGCAAAAAAGGTCTACCTATTTTAGAAAGGCTAATGGACTACACGTTAATTCAAACTCTGACTGGCGGGCAACGCAAAGCCTAAACTATGTAGGCACACTGAGCACTAGCTTCTGTCCGTAGCTTCGCTCGCGTGGTACCGGGAAAAAGTATCTGTTACATTTTGTATAATAGGTATAGGATGATACTAGGACATTGACATTGACAATACACTCAGTGATGACGACCAATGTCCCACGTGTTAATCCTTCAGGAATGAATGCTATACATTGTTGATTTCATTCAATTTTTTATATAATAAAGGTACGAGTAGGTATTTAGATCTTGTAAAATAAAAACAATAATTTTGTATGTAGGTCGGTACGTGATTGAGATCATAGTCTGAAGTTTGGAATTAAGTTAGCGTTGCATAGGTAGGCTTGGAATGCATGAAGTTAGGCGCGGCGACACCGCGAACGAACCTATATTTAGCTAAGTATAATCTAGGTCTAAAACTAGTATATTCTAAGTTTCATCCAAATCCGTTCACCCGGCACATTGAGTTACAAACAAAGGTACTCACTTTCGATCAACTATACAAAGGATATCGCACTCCGTACTATGCAATATGAAAAAAGTGGCATATATTGCTAGCTATCATTTGCCAAAAGCACGTCAATATCTCTTCTTTATTAAAGAAGATAAGATAGAAAATCTAAGTAAGCCGACTAAATGAAAACTGCTGCTCCGATAAGCACGTCATATAAAGATCGCCTCTATAATACATAAGATCAGAAAATCTAACTAAGCCGACTATATGAAAACTGCTGCTCCGATAAGCACGTCTTACAAACATCGCCTCTATAATAAATAAGATCAGAAAATCTAACTAAGCCGACTATATGAAAACTGCTGCTCCGATAAGCACGTCATATAAACATCGCCTCTATATTAAAGAAGATCAGAAAATCTAACTAAGCCGACTATATGAAACCTGCTGCTCCGATGCGTTTTAGCGGAGTTTTAGACCTGCCGCTTTAAGGCGGATAGTGCAAAATCATTTGTATAGTTGATCTAATGTATTCACATATACACAAACTTTCGCAATAATATTAGTGGCATGTGATGTGGTTTAAAGGAAGTAATAATATATCTCTGAGCGGGGAATTCACTAGACGGACCTCGATACTATAGGTCTGTGCAATTGCATTCCCCGCTTACACTAGAAACATTGCACCACAGGCCTATAGTAGCGAGCTCCGGCGGGCATGTCTATAGACTTGCCCGCGGGAATGTCCGTCTTGTGAATTCCCCGCTGTAGTCCAGGATTTTTTCCAACCCGCTTAGTAACCAAGAAATGACAAGCATTTAAAAGAAAATTACGTAAAATCAAACGTTTAATGTGACAGGTGACTGCTTCTAAATTATGTAAACATAACGTAAGTACGTTTCCAATCAAGTTTTCCTCATACTTATGTAAACGGTACAACTCGTACATAGGGTGATATAACCTGGTTTCCTAAATTATGGATAGGAACATACACATCGTAAATTGCAAATTAAATTATATCGAAATCGTGTTACGTACGACGACAGATCGGGGAAATATTTTCTGTGCCCTGGGCACAAATAACTTAATAATAAGTTAAAAATATCGTTTCGAAGATATTGATGTCGATTCTGTTGTGCATTAACTAAACTTAATTTGACATTCCTAAAAGTGATACTATCTCTTTATTTTAGGTGTAAATGAAAAGATGTGGTGTAAAACTTTAAAGCTGCCTTTAGTTAAGTTTAGAAAAGAGAGCAACAGAATCGACACTATTACGCAGATAAATAGTTTAGATTGTTAACATTATTTATTATTGTAAAAGTAGGTATTTGTTTAAGGAGTACCATAGGTATAACTTAAAAAAAAAAAATTATTCAAAATTTCTTAAATTGGTAACATAAAAATATTAAAAGGTACAGAAATCTTAATTAAACATAGGTATAATAAAAACAAGAGCCTGAACTAGGTAATCCTGTGTTTCAGGCGAAGAGAGCTAGCAAATAGAACATAGGAAATAAAATATGTGATTAAAATAAAATAATATAAAACAAAATAATATAAGCTACTGCATTTTATTACTAAGGTACGACTAAATATTTAATAGGTATGTACATTATATAATATAGTGAATAAAAAACTAAATCAAAATAACAGTCTCTAATGACGTATTTGAGCAATCTTATTTAACTTAAACTTAACTTAAAATAAAACTAAACAGATTATACGTAATAACTTATTTTAGCACAGTTAATAATTTCTCTGTATCATCGTAGGACATTTTTTGCAGTACATCCTTAAGAATTTTCTTGCAATTGTAGTAATTAAGGGGATATATATTAGCTAAAGCATTCAGTCTATTATACAGGAGCGGACCAAGGAACATATACAATTTGGATGTAAACGAGTATGACCCTGATTGTTTGGGGCAAACTATATCTTTCCGTCTTTTATTAGTAAGCTCAGTGCTGTAGGGAAGGGTTGCGTGCTGTTTTAGTACTATACTCAATATGAATAGCTGCCTAACTGTTAACACTTCACAGGATTCATATAAAAGACTAGTTGGAAACATGAAGGGACGGCAAGTGGCCACTTTGAGAATTGCTCTTTGAGCTCTCTCTGTTGTAAGTAGTAAAGTTTTACCAGCTCCACCCCATGTTGTTAAATAATAAGTTATAATTGATTGGCATAGTGCAAAGTAAACTTGTTTAATTATTTTCAGATCCGCAATATAACGCAACTTCTTGAACACAAAAATTAACTTACGAATTCTATTATTTAAAGTTTCTATATGATGTTTGAAAGAAAGAGTTTCATCTATTAAAAGCCCAAGGTATTTTATTTTATTTGACTTTTTAATGACGGGACACTTACATTGGTTGTCAGTGGAGACTTTACAATAGTGGGCATACAATTTTGGTGAACTTTCAGTTGCCTTTATTTTGCGCATCGAAAATTTTATATAATTTGTTTTATCAGTGTTTAGTGTTAGTAGGTTTTCCTGAAGCCTATTATTTACAATATTGAATCCGAATTGCGCATGCTTGTAGACTTCTATTTCAGATTCAGCAGAAAACAACAGAGCAGTATCATCAGCATAGGATATGATAATGCCATGACCTAGGGATAGATTACAGAGGTCATTTATATAAATTAAGAACAGAGTTGGCCCTCATATACTTCCTTGTGGAACTCCAAAAGTTGTGTTATTCAGATCATCACTGAGAACATTACCAATTCTAACGCATTGCGTGCGTTCTTCTAGATAGCTTTTTAGAAGTTTTAGCTGAGTGCCTCTTATACCTATGGTTTCAAGCTTGTGCAATAGAATTGGGGTGGAGACAGTGTCGAAGGCTTTAGCGAGGTCCAAAAAGATTCCTATAGTGTGGTTACCTTCGTCAAGTTTTTGTGCAAGATAGTTAGTCAATTGATGAGCAGCATCTGCAGTTGACATTTTGGGTCTAAATCCAAACTGCGTAATTGACAAAATCATTTTATCATTTAAATATTTCATCAATCTTTTATTTATAATTTTTTCTAATATTTTGGACATCGCAGGAAGTAAGGAAATCGGTCTGTAATTAGTTACCTCATCTTTACAACCAGATTTATACACTGGTACAACCACAGCTTTTTTTAAGCACTTTGGAAAAATTCCTGTGTGTAAGCATTTGTTGAATATATGAGTAAGCGGACTGATTAAAAATTGCCTGAATTGTTTTATTGTTTTCGTGGATATATTATCCCATCCAACGGCACAGTCATCTTTTAGACTCATAATTATCATTTCTACCTCGGTTTCATCCGTATCTAATAAAGCAAAGGAAGTTGTTATTGTGCTACATGAAGAAAGAGTGCTAGTTAGCTCCTGTGAATAACCTTTAACTTTTCCTGCTAAACATTTACCGATGTTTACAAAGAAATTATTTGCTGCGTTATGAGATGCCAGCTGTGATGAGTTAGTTTGTAATAAACATAAAGATGACTCATGATGTTTCGCGGTAAGTGCAACATTTTTAATACATTGCCAAATTTTTTGCTATTTGTTCCAGCCTTTTCCAGTTCAATTTTATCATAATTGATCTTTATTTTTCTAAGAAGGTCATTACAAAAATTGCGATATCGTTTGTACGATAATTGCTAGTTAAATTATTTGGATTAGATTTGGCTTTTTTATGTAGTCTATCTCTATGTTTCATGCATCGAATGAGTCCTGCTGTTATCCATGGTTTTATGTTATAATTTTTATTTTTCAAGCGAACAGTATAAGAGTTTATTTTAATTGCATGTTGTACCTTATTTATAACAAACGACATGCAAAACTGCGGGTCAGCTGAATCGTAAACTGGGCCAAAGTCTATGTTACGTAAATCTTCTTCAAGTTTTTGCATATTTAATTTAGTAATCGTGCGAGCGTTATTTATTTTAGGTAATTTACAATTTAAGGTTAATAGGGCAGCATTATGATCGGTTATTGACGAGTTAATAATGAGTGTCATAGATGGAAAACTCGATTTAAGCATGATGTGGTCCAAACAAGAACCACTTTGATGTGTAGGAAGTGTGTGCGCGGGAAGTAAGCCATGAAAGGAACATAGGTTAAGAAATTCCTGGGCAGCGGGATCGCTACTCTCTGGAAGAATATTTATGTTAATATCACCAATTAAAATTATGTTATTATAGGATGATAAGTTTTGTAAAGTATTGTTCAGAGAATCCGTAAAATTACTTAAGTTTCTAAAGGAGGGGGGTCTGTATAAAGCTAGTATCGCAAATTCTGAACCGATTTTAATGAAAAGTCTGTTGCAGTCAAGAATATTTGGTTCCTCTACAGATACCTTAAGATAGTTCCTTGCGTAAACTATCACTCCATCATTTTGGTTGTAGTTTATATTACTACTATACATACAATATCCTGGCATTAGTGGCAAGTTGTATTGTTTGTTGAGCCAACATTCCGTGAACACGATAATGTCACAGTTATTGTTTAATCTTTGTTGAAAACAGTGACAGAAGATACCTACTATAGACACCTCCCTATCGTTAGAACATACCCCAACGAAAGTTGAGCCTTTGTGGTTGTGTCTAAAAATTTGAGCCTCAAGCTAATTTAGTTCGCGCCTGACAGGCAATGGTGTCAGTCGACGAATTTCAGTCAGATAATTTTATGAAAAAATGCCTTCATGTGCCGTGAATTGCAGCATTAATCGATCCCATGTGCATAAAAAGTATGCTGGAATCACCTTTCATACGTATGTACATGGCTATTGATGTTATTTCTAATAAAAATCAATTTATTGTGATTTTGTATGAGGACGGTATTATGCCAACCAATCAATGAACTTTTCTACCCACCAATAAAATGGTAAATTTTATGAACATACTCCTAAACCCTTATTTGATTCAATCAGGCAAATGTTTGACCAGTAAGCATAATCTGAAAATAATTTACAACAAATGTTTTCAATATGTTACAAGTTACAATGATATATTTAAAAATCTTTGAAAGAACACCCCGCTGTAGGTACTTTTTATGAAGAGCATTGTTCATGTATTCCTAAAAATTAGATTACATTATATCGCCAAAGATGATTCACTATTGCACTCATCACGGCAAAAATTAAATAAACTAAAAAAAATTCGATGCAAAAAAAATAATATACAATTTCGTTACTTTAGGATTTAAATGGGAACAAACATACTAACATATACATAAACCTATAGGTACTATAGCTACTTAATTCCACAATCAATATTTATTTTATCAGGTTTTAATGTAAATTTGTGTCTTTATTTAATATATGTACCTTCAGTACTCTAGATAACAATAAAAAGTATTGAAATGTCTGCACATACGGAGCCGAAACGTGGACACTCACTAACTACGTGATTAATCATAATTATTTTATCGATTATTTTAATTTGCTTTACACTTGCTGCATAAAACATCCCCATAATACCGAGTGACATGACATAGACGTAACATGTCATCTAGACAGAAAATATTATTTGCCACGTTCAACAGCAATTCAAACCCAAGTTCCCAAAATATAAGATCGATTTTCAACTGAGTGTAACATTTGTCATTAATTTGACGAAAAGAGTTCCGATGTTTGAGTTTGTAGTTATTTTGTACCATGTTCAGTGCCATATGTCTTTGACGTCAGATGTCTATAGGTATTCAGTCGCTGGTTGAAAAGTACAAAAATTGACAAAGTTTTTATAAATACTACGTATGTTTTGGGTAAGAATGGTTAGTGGGTTTTTGTAAGAGGATAGATATTGTTTGCACTGTTCAACATCACAGATTTCAGACTCTGATACAGAAAAATTATCCAAATCATTAATTAAATCATTAATCATTGTGAAAATAAATAAAAAGATCTAATAATATTTCTAATTAAACGGCGCTCTTAGGCGCCTTCATAATCTATGGAATTTAAGTACCTTTTTTCTGCCATTATTTTCGCGGGGCAGTCAGCCGCACCCGTATTATGCTTACAAGGCTTTTTGAAGTGCGAGCAAGTTGCGCAAATTGGTTCATCTGCTTTCTTTGTGCATTCTTTGATCGTGTGGCCTTGACCGGCACAGTGGCCGCAAGTGTAGGACGTTTCCCGACACGTCTTAGCCGCGTACCGTACTGCTGGCACTTGTAACAGCGTGTGACCAAAGTAAAGTCCCTTACAGGGCAAGATGATTAGTTCACGTATACTCGATCCTTTGAAATCAAGGCTTTGCGTATGAATGCAGGAACTTCTATAACATAATTGCAGGACTCTGTGTTTTTTTTGCCTGATTTATGGCTTAACTTTATGGAGCTCAAAAATTTATCAAGATTACAATCTTGGAGCGTTTCAGCCAGATTTTGATGGTATAAGCAGGTAAAAACTTCTTTTTCATCCATCGCTGAGGGAACTCCGACAACCACAACTCTAGGCTTTCGTTTATGCGGCTCGTCGACTATCAGGCCGGATTTTGTTAGCTCCACCGATTGTTTGAGCTTTTCGATGTCATTCTTTGACTCAGTGCTGATGATGACACCTCCGTTCCTTGTCTTACGCAGACCTCTAACATGAAGCTTCAATTGCTCAGGGCAGATAATTTTCTGTACAAGTGATTTCGTGTCCTCGCTTGACTTTAATTTGTCATTAGGATAAATGGCCACTGAACTCACATTAGTCGGCTTAACAAAGTTATTCGTTCCTTTTCGGACCATGTCAGCAAAGGAATATCCCGATGTGGGTTTCGAGGACTCCGTAATACTGAGCTTAAGTTCTTGCAGCCGCTGAGACAGGTCAAGTTGGTCTTTGAGAGACTGCATGGATGAGTGGGCTTGTATTGTTCTCTGCTTAAGGGACTGGTACGTCACTGCCATCTGCGAGGTACCGTGCCCTACTTTTCGGCACAAAGCATTGATGCGCAATTTTTGTTCAGAGTTAAGCTTTCCCTCCGTGACAATAGAGCACACTTCGTTCAGGCACTGTTCGATGGACGACATCCAGTTCTGCATTTCGGGAGTAGAAATAACTTCTAGGACATCATCCCCATGGGTCGGCGCCTGAGGGCGAGGTGCGGGAGCGCGCGAGGGCGAGGGGGGCGGCGAGCGGGCAGTCCTGCTGCTCCGGTTAAAGGGATCCATTTGTCCATTTTTGCGGGAATTAACTTGATACGTGTTAATAATTTGTCATTTCCACAAAAACACTACACATTGTCCAATGTCCATACCTCACGTATGACACAGTTTTTTTAAAGTCACTACCACTAAACTAGGTCACGACTCAGCTAGTTATTATTTGTTTATTTTATTTTAAAAAAGGCACGTCTGTTCCAAACAAAGACAAGACGATCTACTTAGAGGTTGCTAATTTGAGATTTGCGTAGGTTATGTTGCGTGTTTATGGTGGTTTAACAAAGAGGTATCAGAAAATAGTACCTACCTAGTCTTGACGAAGCCTAAGGTGGGACTTGAGTAAAATCTTCATAAAAATTTGAAGTTTTCAAAAATCTCCAAATTGAAATTATTTTTTTAGTAGTGTAGCGTACAACAGAAGTTAACATTATTTCCCTTTGAAGTTAATGGCTTACTTTCCATTAAGGTTGCATGACCTTTTTTCATGCAACCTTCATGTTGCATATAACATTTTCGAGAAAATGTTTTCCTATATTTAATAGATCTTTATGAGGTAAAAAGTGAGTAGGCAAAGTCACAGACTAATATATGTACCGGTTACCGGTAAAGTTGCGTAGTTCTTTGCGTCAGCATGACGTGCTGGGCGGCAGGGCGACGCGTCACACTGATCCTCCGCAGACCCTCCATTATTTGATTGACATTGTTTTAGATTGTTCTGACGAGATGTTGACGAAATTGAAAAGACAAACAATTTTCCTTTCAATTTGCCCAGCAGTTCAGCAATTTTCTCAAAGCATTTTTTTTTTCTAGATCAAAAAAATAGTAAATAAATAAGTTACTAAATTAAAATTAGATTAAGAAGAATATTATTTAATTTGCAACCACAGAAAACTGTCTTAAATCTATTGTATTATATTGTGGTGGAGTGATATAATTAACATTTTTAAACAGTACTGAAGTTGCAAAAAATCCATCAGCGTAATGCTGGTTGAGATAACCAGCGCTGATCTTCCGTTATGGCCTTTCTGTTTAGTTAACAACAGCGGCGCAAGGAATGACGCGTTTCAATGCATAGATTTGCGTTGGCGCGCCGCTCCCGCTGTCTTCGTGACCGCGGCATTAAAACTTCAAAAAAGAGAGCTAATAGGCGTCTTCTGGGAAAGCTCGCCCCCATCGTCGACCTCATTCTTGCCCACGCAAAGCCTCGAGAACCTCGAGAAAAACTACTTAGATATGTCATCTTGTCCAATTCCTCCTCATACAATAATATTAATTAGTTGAAAAACTTATTGTACATCCAGTCCCGAGCATGTCGTTTAAGATGGCGACTCAATTATTCGATTCAATACCTACCAATTTGCTACTGATGCGCGTTTCTGCTTCAATTCTTTTGAATGAAAAAAAAAGAAAAAGGGGAGAAACAGCCGACTTGAGAACCTTATCCTTTTGTAACTTTAAAATTAGTGTTTCTAAGCATTTTTACGTCGACATATAAATCCTTTCGACGTTGCCTTATTCTTCTCATCAAGGTTTCTTTTATTCCCACAACAAAACGTATTGACGAAAAACGAAATAATTTTCGTAAAAACTTTCAAAAGATTAACCGATATCTCGAAACAAACAGAATAAAAAAGTTTTTGGGATCTCATTTGAAAGTTATATGGATTTTATCCATTAGTCAGATAACCAAGTTTATGTAGTCGAAACAACAAAAGTCTGACATTATTTTTCTAAAATAACCTTTTCAGGATTTGACAGTTCAATTTTAAGATTTTAAGGGGGAGCTGTGAAATTACAGGCACATGCAAGAGGCTTACTTTCAGGCCAGGGCTTTGCATCGAAAGGCATCGTAGGGCGTTCCAAACATGCATATATATGAATGTAAAACAATATGGCAATAGGCACTCATTTATTCTTGGTCCATCCAGCATAAAACTATTTTCTGAACTCATCAAGTTTAGAATAAACACCCAATATATTTGGGATTAACTTATATGATATATATCCATTGTTCTCTAAAAATGTAGACAAGCTACGGCGTAGAACGTAGGTATACGAAAACATGATAAATGCATCGTTATTGCAACGAATAAGCGATATGTTAAAACTCGGTGGGAAATTGGAATAAACATATTTAATGAAACCAAAATTTATATCATTCTAAGGTTGGCTATAGGTGAATATAGTAAGGGTGTAAGGGGTTCAAACGGGCATCTTCAGAACCCAAGCCAACTTCACCTGTTTGTGGTGCGCTCTGGTTTATAACAAACGGGGCTATGGCGGCCGGCTGATTGCGGCATAGCGGCACCGGCACAGCTACATCCCCTGAACGCCAATGGTCAGCAGCGTCGGCGGTGCTAAAAGCTGTGCCCTGCGATCCCCAACCCGCATGCCCAGCGTGGGGATTATGGACATATCCCCCTTCTTATTAGGGTAGAACTATGTCCAGCAGTGGACTGATATGCTGATGTTGTTGTAGGTAAATATTATTTTTTGTTGCTGAAGGTAGTAAATATTAATCGTTCTGTCCTTTTCAAACTCATCACATTTAGCTATGTCAATCTCTCAGCACGCTATGATGACACAGCCTACCTAAAGCCGATAAACCTCACAACCCTAAACGAGGATTAGTGCTTTAGTGGCTGGTTTGAAATCAATGAAGCTGTTAATCGAAGGTCTTCTATAGCCCCAGATAATGTGATAAGTATGATCAGGGCCAATTTAATTTCAGTAAATCTGAGTTGAATTTGTATTGGAAGCTGTTGAAGAGCTATGCTTGAGTAATGATAAGCAATTCAGTTCTTGTCTTGAATTATGATCACCTTGAATTCAGTTTTTGAATAAAAGCCTTAAACGAAAATGATTATGGAATTTTTAGTTACACAAATCTCGGGACTTCTCTCGTTGAGAGGACTACTTTAAAGACATTATTTATGTATATTCAAAGTGTTCCTAAGTTAAGAGTCTAATTGAAAAAAGGTAGATATGGTGTTATTATGTTATACCACAGTATAAAGATCATACAGTGGTTCGACGCCTTTGATCTCGCGGTAAATGCCGACAAGTGACGCGACAGTAAAGGAAAGCAAGGGGTGTCACAAGCAAATAATATTTTTTTTGTGCGAGATGATATTTTACAATTACTCACAGCACACGTCGTATACACCTTTTTCAATACAATTTATTAAGTTTATTCACTTTATTATGCAGGTAGGTTAGGTACTCGTAGTTTTATCATCACAATAAAAGTATATTCTATATTCCATAAAAAGGCAAATGCACAAACCGTGGGACGCCAAGAAGAAAAAAAAACATAAAATGGCAATTAAACAAACTGTGCGGCGCCAAGAAGAAAAAAAATGAACCGTACTAGCCATTAAAAAAGAAGTTGCATACATTTTGAATGTATGCAACTCGGGACACAGGGACTTTTGAAAGGATTGAAAAAAATATTTTTGCATTCTTTGCTAAATATTTTCAGTATCATGGTCTGATTGCAACCATCCAGTTTTCGGTCGACTTTTTACATCCTGTATTTAAAACAAGGCTAAGCTAACAGAGAATTCCAACCCACATTTTGTATAACATCAAGGGTAGCATCTATATAAGCCTACTTTTATTTGTTTTGTCCGCAGTATCCTCTCTGGCACCCTGCGGGTACGTCACGGCTTATGTAAAACTGGTATTAACTTAGGACTTCGGACCTTGGGTGCAAGCCACAAAGATCTATAGGTATAGTACATATATGAAAGGATTTTCCTTATCAATACTCAATACTCAATACATTTATTGTCATCACATGGTTATAATTATGAGGTACAGAGTTAGCACAGTATAGTGTGGTAGTATCACATGTGGACGTCGTGGCAATTTGTTGAAGGCAGACCGAGGCTTTCGTTCATCAGAATTTAGATAGGTGAATTTTTATGAGTAGGTAGGTATTTTATAATTTTAAGTTATGAGTAAGTATGATACTTCACTTCTCTATTAAATGGCTTCTGGGATAATTTCCACAATTTCGCCAGTATCAAGTATAATTGTTCATAATAATATGAGGCAACGTAGTACGGTTTATAAGTCCAGTCGTCCAGTCTTTAGTCAGGTCCTGTTTTCTGCTATAGCAATGGCGACTATAACAAAAAACGATGAGGGCATAATTTTCTGCAAAGTAGTGCTATTCAATTATTTCATTTATTTGTCATTTTATCTGTCAAAAATTTATTTAATTCATTATAACCCTTGTCAATAAGGAGCGATTTATTTTTTTTAATAAATAATTTATCTGTCTCAGCTTCTTTTATGTGTTCGGGAATTTCATTGAATATTTTTATTGACATTTTATAAGGGTCTGTACTCATTACAAGTTTTGATGGTGGTTGGATAAGTTTGTTTCTTCCTGGTCTAAGCGCGTATCGTCTAGGAAGGTCATCTAGTTTTTTATACAGGTGTGGATATTTCCTAATAAATTTATCATAACATTAAATAATAATTAATTCTGGACACTATCAAAAAACAGCATCGTTTAACCCCAAACCACAGATATTAACTACCTAGTCCCAGACTAAAAGGCTCGCTAAAGACGCGGTATTCAGTCTGTCTTAGTAAGACAGTCTTACATTTAGCGTAGTTATTATAAGAGTAAGCCACTAAATCGGTCTTAGGCTTGACTAATTAGTCAGTAAGACAGTCTTACTTAGACAGACTAAATACCGCGTGGATAATATGTCCATTAAAAGACCTTGTATTATGAACCACATGACTGATATTTTATATTATTTTTGTAAATAATAGTACTTATTTTACATAGGAAAAACCCAAATCGGAGAGAAATATTGCAGAATACCATCATTTGTCTCGCGGCGGGAATCGAGCCCGCAACCTTTTGTCTCTCAGGCGGACCTTCGCCTATTGAGAGAGTTAAGAGCTAATTTATATTTATTAGTACTTCATTTATCAATTTTGAAGCACTTCCAGCCCATCTTCACAATGCAAAAAGGTTATCTGGAAAAAAATGCTATTCATCGTTCGCTGTGTGTAGTTTAATTTTATGCAGTAAATAATTTTCTATAAATCTACATTCGCGAAGGGGTTCCTTTCGGACCGCTACACCCCTTTAGGGGCTGCATTTCAATAAATTCTTCTTCAGCTTCTTTTTTTCATTTATGGCCTCTGTAGTATAGTTGCCAATGTCGAAGTCGACAAGATTTAACAAAAAAAGGCGTTGGCTGTGGCGGTGAGTCAGTCAGTTTTATGTAATTTTTTTATATTTAGATAATTACAAAGACTAAAGTCCGACAGCCAGACCCGGTTCTTGAGTTTCCGGTTACGGTTTCGGCTGAAGTACGGTTTTAATTATTTGGGAGTATCGAGTGCTTCATAAGGACGACTTTATTCTTTCTAATGCAATTAAACGTACTCCCTGTATTTCTGCTCATTATTTTCCTATTGTCAAATTAAAAGGTTTTTACTGTATCTGGCTTTTGTATAATAATAGGATAGATTAAAAGTGCTTGTTTCGCTTTCATTGCATTTCAACTTCATTACGGAGGACATCATTAATTAATCATCGCAGTTGAATGGCATCATAGCTCAGTGTGGTAGTTACTCTGCCTTCTGAGCTGCAGGTAGTGGGTTCTATTCCCGATTCCCACCAGGACAAACATTTGTGTGATGAACTGGAATGTGTCTAGGTGTTTTATAAGTAGGTGTTTACTACTCTCTGGTACCCATAGTAGAGATATCCTGTATACTTATTTATTCATTTGATTTATATTAGTTTGATTATATATATTTTTTTTAAGTAACCACTCTCGTCCCACTGCTGGGCAAAGGTCTCCCCCATAGACTTCCAAACATCTCTATTACGAGCCATCTCCCACCACTCTCTTTTGAAGGCATCGAGCTCGTCCCACCCAACGCATCCTCGGCCGACCCCGACGCTGCTGTCCCTCAGGCGTCCAGGCAGTTGATTATATTATTTGAGTAAAAAACAACACAAGCCTACATCAGTCCACTGCTGGACATAGGCCTCCCCTCATAAGAAGGGATATTTGCCCATACTCACAAGGCACAGTTTGTGGCACCACCGACGCTGCTACCCCTAAGCGGCCAGGGAATGTAGTGCCAGTGTTAGGCTGCGTTATGCCGCAAACAGCCGCCGGGGCCGCACCATGGGCAGGTGAGGTTGGCTTGGGTTCCAAAGATGGAGGTTGGAAGCCTTTACACCCCAGAGTGAACAGTGGAACAGTAATTAGAATCTGATAATTTGATATTACTGAAGAAAGAAGCAGCAAAGAGTGCTATGCTGACTCTAGCCCTTCATTCTGTTGCTGGTAGCAGGTAGATGGTGGTTGAAATGATACGGCCACGTTGCACTTGGATTGGTAGTTTATTTGGTTTACACGGACATGGAAATGGTTATAGTTTTATGGTAAAAAATGGTATACTTAATTGGTAAAACTATATGGTTAATGGTAGAGTATGATTTATACTTGGTCAATGGTTATTGAGTACGTGCCGCCTTTCCGGCGGCTATAAAAGTACTGATGATCGTATTGGCAATTCTACGTATTTGCTAGTAACACATGCAGAGTTGTAGTGTTTGATGTAAACTCGAACAATTACCAAAGAGCTGTCCAATCGAGGGCAGCCAGGGATTTCTCAATATCCAAAACAAAACAAAAGATTGGAAAAATTTCCAAGTCCTTTCTTTAACTTTTCTATACTTGGTGTCAAAGTGCAATGATTCCCTTCGAAGGATCCCGATGGCCTATAGGTACCTACTATCGTACCGACGTGGAATCGTTTCCGCAACTCCGACTTGACAGAAAAGTCTATAACAATAGTTCAAAGTTCATTTACTAATAACTATACAGTTATTATAATGCTCTTCAGATTTTTTTTGTTTTCTGGACCGTCTTGGTTTTTATAATTTATTGGAAAGATTGATGAGACCAAAGAGTTTGGATTTTTTATAAGATGAGACAGAGTTTGGCGTGTTACTGCTTTCCTGCAACACAGTGTTAAACTAACGTAGGAGACCTTGTTAAACTGATAATGTTCTTACAACTTTTGTTAAATAAACGATTTGTATTTGTATTAGTTACAGGACAAACATACTTCAGTATTTAACGATGAGGTATACCTATATATGCAGAGTTGGTTGAAATTCATGACGATGAGAAAGTGGAGAATTCTCGTGAACCAAGAGCCAGAAGACCAAGAATCACTTCAGGTCCTGCTGCGTCGATAAAGTAACATATGCACACAATTAAAGCGCTATGTAGTCGTTAGCCAACTTTTTATCAAGCGCCAAATGATTGCTGCAACTGAGGCTGATAGTTACAACCCCTTGCATCTGCAGCGTTTCTTGGAATTTCATGCTTTGAGTGCTGAATAACACAAGTGCGCTGCACTCGCTGGACCAGCGAGAGAACATAGGAGTCATCTCCGAGAGCCGCAGTCCACGTGTTATACAGCTAACTTGGAATTACATTACATTTACATTACTGGTCGCTACTGATCAATAGTATATCCGACATAGAACTAAAGTTGTCGACATAGCTCAGAGAATTAGCAAGCTGAAGTGGCAGTGGGCTGGCCATATCTGCCAAAGAGCCGATAACCGTTGGGGTAAACAAGTTATTGTGTGGAGACCGCGGCTCGGCAAACGTAGTGTAGGACGCCCTCCGGCCAGGTAGAGTGACGATTTGCGAAAGGCTGCTGGTAGAAGCTGGATGCGTCGAGCTCAGGACAGGGCGCAATGGTGCTCATTTGGGGAGACCTATGTCCGGCAGTGGACTGAAATGGACTGATATAGGCTGAAGATGAAGATGAGATGACTGATCAAGAAGCGAAAATAGTAAATAAAAACTATCTACCTATATATCACAGTATGTATGTGGTCTAAATCTTTTTCGGCTTAGGAAGCCGCAAGCGACACTATATTTCCAATTTGGCAACAAATCTCGTTGCGATACTGGTGTTATTTGATTCTGATCTCAGGAATTTAGTTATTTTTAGAATATTTATTAGATTTTCGCGCTGCTCTTGTAGAATTTCTTGAGGCTCTTAACAAATTTTGTTTAAAAAAAAGTGGATTTTGTTATGGTTTTCTTTTGTCGTTATTTGATTCAATTATTTTTTTAGAACATCAATATTCATTTGATAATTTTGCTATTCAAAATTAAATTAAGATATTTATGGTTTGTCTATTCTGAAGAGAATTCAATTTGAAAGATTTAATGCAATCAAATCGGAGAGATCAAAGATAGTTAATAAATTGAAATCTGTACAAATCAATTCATACCTGCCTTAGATCAATTATGTTGCGATCTGAGTTTTATATTTTAAACAGAAGTCAACATCAAAGTCAGCCTAGGGCACTTAAATGTCTAATACCTATCTACATATTTAATTCTCAATACATGTACGTGTACCGTGCATTGAACTTAATTAATTAGGGTAACCTGGGTTATTTATGTTTATCTAGTAGGTAACAACAATAACAACATCAGTAAGCCCACTGCTGAACATAGGCCTCCCCTTACAACAGCAATATGCCCATAATTCCCAAGCTGGGCATTCTGGCAGGGGATCGCAGTGGCAGGTCACGGCTTCTCGCACCGCTGACGCTGCCCGTGTCAGTCTACAGTCAGGGAATTTAGCTGTGCTGGTGTTAGGCTACGCTAAGTTGCAATCAGCCTGCCTCCAGAGCCCCGTTAACAGGGTGCACCACGGGCAGGTGAGGTTGGCTTGAGTTCCGAACGAGGCTGTTGGAACCCCTTTCACCGCCTTAAGACGACTATACATGTCAACCTTCCTCTCGCTCGCACTATTCTTGAAGATCACTGACTATAGTTATGCAAAATAGCAAACCTACACATTCAAGAGAATAATAATTCAAAGGTTCAGCAATAATATCATTTTGATTCTATCACGTTTTCTTACCAAAAAACTTGTACCAATGTTTTGGTGCAAATTTATTGGTAGGTAAACGTGTTGAGTTCAACATAATATTCTTGCTGAACCTTTGTATTGTTATTTTCTAGGCCGTGGAGGTTTTTTATTTTGCATAACTACATTCAGTGTTTTTATATCTTCAAAATGTTGAATAGTGCGAGCGAGAGGGAGGTTTGACATGTATCGTCAACTTAAGCTGTTCGCACATTACACCGACTCGACGCCAATCCAACACCCTTCCAACAAGAACTATCGATCTGGTATCAACGAGTCGTCAACTAGGCGATCAACGCGTCTGTCACCAGTGGACAGCTTGGCGTCAATGAGTTGGCAATGTGTCGTCAACGAGAGGGAAGCGCGTTGTCAACGCCCGGCCAGGACGAGTTGGCAACGCCCCCCCAGCTTGTCGTAAGGACATTGACGACTTTTGCCCAATTTGTCGACAGTGGCAAACGGGTCGGTGACGTCAATACGTTTTTCTTACAAGTTGACAAATTCACTCTGAAGAAACATAACATAAAGCTTATATTTCAATGCCATACTGTGAGTTGAGTTGGAGTTGAGTCGGCGTTGAGTCGATGTAATGTGCGAAGACCTTTATGCGATTCACACGCATATGAAAACGCATAAACGCAAAACATTCTTGGATATGAGTTTATGTGCTTATATTTTATAATAGTGTTTTGGTTTTTTAAGTTTTTTTTCGTGTTTTGAAAAATAATGCTAAATTTTATTTTATTTTATACTCCTTTATGGTAAGGTTCAAAAGCCTTAGTTTATTGAAAATTGAAAACTAAATAGAAAATCATACCAACACCTAACACTATCAATTGAAAAATTTTGTTGGAACGAGTATTTGACTATAAATATTTACCTGCAATACCAACCTCGTACGAGAGGGCTTCAAAACTTAAACATGTAACTGACCTTTTGCTATATAGGTCACAATCTCAAGTAACCTCATAAATAGAATATCTAAATAAATTATTAAGCTAAGCTCTTTATTTAATTTACCGTGGATATTAGATATAATTGTTTTTTTTGTGATTATGCGTTTGTATGTTGTCTTTGTGCGTTTCGACCGAAAAGTCAATTTTAATTATAATTTACATTATAAGAGCTGAGAGTGCCATACAGTGCCGACGCCTTTGATCTCACGGTAAGTGCCGACAAGTGTTGCGAAAGTGAAGGAAGGGTTTTAGTTTAGTCGGTAAACAATTATGTATTTTTGTGTACCTACGGACCGGCCTTCCCACGTCTTGCAAACCCCGCGCGATTGCCCTGTCAAGACGACAAATTGGTTGACAAAATTGATATATAGACTGTGGTATAGGGCTATATGATGCTGTCTGATAGTGTCCAGCATTTTTTTTTTATTTAGTATATCTACTTACGTAAAAGTTAATAAAATCTTCATAAATGGATGACAAACTAATATCTTCAAATCTAGAGTGAACCGGTTCCTTCTAGGCAAGCGTGGTCTTGACCAAATCTTCAGGTGTCTATATGTAGATTTATATAAAAAAAAAAATCAAAATGTCTTAAATTGGTAACATAAAAATATTGGAAGGTACAGAAATCTTAATTAAACATAGGTATAATATAACAAGAGATAGGTAACCCTGTGTTTCAAGCGAAGAGAGTTCACAAATAGAACATAGGAATAAAATAATATAAAACAAAATAATAACCTACTGCATTATGTACAGCATGAATAATAATAAAAGGCTAAGAGGGCACTCGCTTAAGCTTCTGAACCAGCCAGGTACAAGCAACCCAAGAATGCACACTTTGCCCAACCATATTGTACACGACTGGAATAAGCTTCCAGAAACAGTAGTTAGAGCTCCATCAGTGAACTCCTTCAAAAATAGACTGGACAATTATTTAAAGTGCACTGAAAAATAACCCCGATATACACGCATCAGCTTTAAACTGTCTGTGTATAAACAAATAAAAATAATAATAATACGCCGGGCGATACTTGTTGACATCACCATCCCTCTCGACGCTAATCTCGTGAAGGCCGAGAAGGACAAGCTTAGCAAGCACCTTGCCCACGAGATTACCACTATGTGGGATGTCGACTCAACAATTATCGTTCCGATAGTCGTTTCAGTGAACGGTCTGATAGCGAAGAGCCTTGACCAATACCTTAAGAGGCTCTCGCTAGGCAGCTGGATAAAGGGTCAGATACAGAAGGCGGCTCTCCTGGACTCGGCACGCATTGTGCGGAGGTTCCTTTCTCTGCAGCCCTAGCCACCGACCGTTTGATCCCTGCCCCGCGGTCGATGGTCTCCCGTTTTGATACATTTTTTACTACAATGTTTTGATATTTATTTATGTAAATAAGTAGTATTAAGCATAATTATAGTAAAAAATGTATTTTAGACGGGTTTACAATTAAATAAAGTATATTAAGTATTAAGTATAATAATAATTTTTGACGAGTTTACATTCAAATAAAATGTTATAAAATATTATATAGACAAACGTTTGTAAAAAGTTGTGAGATGTAAAATATTTGCTCTGTCATACAAAAATTACTGAAATAAATTAATTGAGTTGAAATTTTGCACATACGTAGTTCTAGAGCGGTAATAAGAGAAGCACGCGAGTAAAGCCCCGGGCGGAATCTAGTTTATCATAAATAATATATTTTGTCTTGCAAATAAAAGAAGTTTTAAAAAAACTTTAGGTACTTAAAAAAAGAGCTTATTATTTTTTACAAGACTACATTATTTTCAAGAGATACAACAATTCTATACAAAGGAGAGCTTTTTGTAATTAATGTCGAAGAAAAGATCACAGGTCAGACAGAATAAGGCTTTAGGTAACAAATTAGAGATGGGTACAGGCAAAGTCAAAAGTAACAAAGGGATGGCAGTAACATACACTATGTTTACTTAAAACTTACTTAAACTAAACCTGGCCAACAATATCCCGAGAAAAACGTAGCACAAACGCTGTGTATTATCTGTCTTAAATATCATAGAGTCCTACATACATAATTGAATCCACACATAAATTAAAGTTATTTAGCTTTTCTTATAGTAAATAAATAATGCTAGACTATCACACAGCATCAACTAAGCAAAGCTAGTGTTATGGGAACAACATGATTAATAAGCTTAATAAAATGGTCATGTAAACTTTTAACCTGCTTTAAGTTGCTGTAATGTAAAAGAGTTTGAAATTAACCCGGTAAACATTAATTTATTCTAACATTTATGGGAACAAACATACACAAACTTTCAAAACTGACGATGGCCTCTGTGGTGCAGTGGGCGAAGCTCCGCCTGAGATGCAGAAAGTTGCGGGTTCGATTGCCGCCGCGGGACAAATGTTTGCAAGTTCTGCGAATATTTGTTTCGAGTCTGAGTGTTTTCTATGTAAGATATGTATGAATTTACAAAAAAACTGTATATGTAGTATATCAATCATGTGGTTCCCATTACACAAGCTCTTCTTAGTTTGGGGCTACATGATCGTGTGTGATAACGTTAGCATTATTTATTTATTTATTTTTCACATTTATAATAATGTATTCACGATTTCTGGAGATCGAATCCCCTAGCTTCCGCCCGCGGCTTGTGGTACCTGGATAAAAGTGTAATCTGTCAATCCAGGCCACAATCTATGTTTATACCAAGTTTCATTCAAATCCGATATGCCGATCATGAGTAACAAACTATTACATGAAAAATATTTGCAGAACTTACAAACATTTGTCCCCCGAACCCGCAACCTTCTGCGTCCCAGGTGGATCTTCGCCTACTGCGCCACAGAGGCCGTCAAATTGTATTTATTAATATTAAGTTGGATAGGTTTTTTTTAAACTGTCTTCCCATATGCAGGTATACACTGGCCCTTAGTATTGTTGATAACTGTTACCTAATACGCACCTATCTACTTTACTGGACCATAAGTGCTATGTCGGCAAAACTAATTACCGAGATTTGTTCATTTCGACCGTCAGCATTTACAACAGCTTGTCCCTCATTATTACTACTCATTATTACCAGAACATGACGTTTTATTAACAAAGCTCTACAGATAATCTTTCATCAGGGAGAGTCGAGACGGCTGAGTGTCAGCCACCGGCTTATCCTGTTCAGAATCATTTTTAAGAATTATACCTTAGTTTCGTTATATTTATTTATTTATTCTTAAGCAATAATATACTGAGTAGCGCTGTGATGCGACATTAAATGAACACACGGGTGCTACGTGTCAGTAATCATAAAAAATTGAGTCGCGACTCGTGGTCCCACTAATTATACACCCACTGGTGGGACAGTGTGTCGATTTAATAGGCTCGTGGTCCCACTGTTTGGTGGGACCATCAGTCAACGTAATGCAGTCGCTCGTGGTCCCACTGATTTGGTCATAAGGGCTATAACACAAATATTTTTTTGTGAAATTAACAGAAAAGTGGAATTTATTATTAAATTATTTTATTATATTATTAAAGTTTTTCCGCTTAAGGGGTATTCAAAACAGGAATACGCCGAAAATACAAAAGGCCAGCATAAAAACGTGAAGTAAAATAATTATTTTTATTTCTAACAATGATAAGTTCATTGTTAGAAATAAAAATGAACAAAACTTAGAGTTTGTTCTCTTTAAACTAATTTTTATATTTATCTTAACTTTTCTAAAAAATAACCAACTGTGATCTCCTGGTTTATCAGCTGCATTTGTGACCGTATTTTTAAGTCGTCTTTTAACAGTTGCAACCGATCTCTTTTCTTTTCGACAGTATTTTTTGCAGTAAAATCTTCTTTATGTGTATGCAGTAGTTTCAAAACAGTGCCATAATTTTTATTTATACTTTTATTGAGTTTTGAATTCCAACTATCGCATACGTGGCTGCAATGCCAAATTGTCCTTGATACAGAAATATAACGTTTATGCCGATAGTATTGGTATCCTTTGCTAAGTAAGATTTTGCCTCGTTTTCTATTTATTATTTGAAACATAATTAATGAAAAAAACAGAAAACTGTGTAAATATTTGCTGCTAACTTGAAGTACGCGCGACACTGACAGGTACAACGTACAATTATAATATATTGTGAATTGTGACTAAAAATGCCAGTATCTCAAGTGGCCAGTACCTGAAGAACTCACTTTAATTCAAGTATTTACTCTACGTATAAACTTGATGCAGTGGGGCCACGAACCTACGATTTTAACTATGACTGGTAGTCCCACTAAGCAGTGGGACCACGAACCTATGATTTCAGGGATAGTGGGACCACGAGTAATAGTGGTACAATCCCAGTGGGACCACGAGTCGCGACCCAAAAAATTAAATCCTGAAACGAAAGCCCATTCATATGGAACGACGGTTGTCATTTTTAATAAATTTTATTTTCAAGTGTTTTTCTAAGTATGTCGTTTATTAGTCATGATATTATAATCGTTATACGTTAGTTATAAGACACAAGTATTAGTGAAATGGAATAAAAGAAGATTGAACGGGAATTCTCTGATGAAGAAAATTGTGCGCCGATCGTTTTTTGTTATATTCGCCATGGCAATAGCAGAAAACAGGACCTGACTGACGACTGGACGACTGGACTTATAAACCGTACTACGTTGCCTCATATTATTATGAACATTATACTTGATACTGGCGAAATTGTGGAAACTATCCCAGAAGACAATTAATAAAGAAGTTAAGTCTAGACGCCATGCATTCATTATAAGTGATTCAACCTTGACATTAGTTGATTTCAATACCATATTGACGCTAACACCACAATTAGATCAATACAATTTAATGTGTTGTGAATGGGACTTTGATATTACAATTAGGTCTCAAAGATCAATATCATGAAAAATGCATCCGTTTAGAGTACGTTCTTGATGTTTGTTCGATATAAATGATGTATTAGAGGTAGTATTGTATATATTGCAGGTGTATAAAATAATTGCACCCAGCACACGTAAAGTTCGCGCGGGAAACATCACGCGCCATTCCAACCCGCACTCCGAAACGCACTTGTAGATGCGCGGGGATGACAGTCCGATCTGGCATGTCGATGCGAAGGCAAATCTCACAGTTTTATCTTTACTCGCCATTATCACGACAGTTTGATCCGCAGTCCAAACCGTACAGATCTAACTGCGGTTTGGAACGCAGTCCCGATGCGCGGTCCGATCTTGACGTGTGCAGGGTGCTATTGTAGATCAAAAATTACCTACTGACGTGTTTTACTTATAGGTACTTTTATTGTAACCGTGAGAATTATGAAGGTACTTATCTTGTACTTCTTTGAGCAGAGGCCTACTGACCATTGGATTGATTATGCTGTTATTGTAAACGGTGTACCTAGTATTTTTTTTACTTTCAGGAGTATTAAACATAATTATTATTGTTTAAAGGGTCTTCCTTGCGTTTTACCTTATTTATTTTCTCGACGTTTCGCTCGTGTTGCAACGATCGTCGTTACGGGATGAATGGAGTACTGGAGCTACCGCCGAGGAACGCAAGCAGTTGCCGCAACTACCCGCATTTCATCATCAGACTCAAAAATGTCCGCGTTTACACTACGATGTGCTACGACAGACCCAATAATAATTAGGTATTGTACTCAGTTGGTACCTAGTAGGTTTGCCTCCTGAGCTGTAGGTCGTGGGTTCGATTACAGGATATACTTATGTGTAATAATCATGGCTGTTTGTTCGGTGTCTAGGTGTTTTATGTATATTGGTAGGTATATAGTACAGACTCTGCCTAGTTTATCTTATGCGATATGTCCCGTAATTTATCCATTGTGTATATTTAAAAAGTTTTTCTGTTTTTGTTATTATGTTTGTTTCCACTTAACTCTGGAACGGCTGAACGGATTTGGATGAAACTTGGAATGTACATAGTTTGTGATCTGGATTAACACGGTGCTTTTTATCCTGTACTACGCGATCTAGTAACCACGGTTTGAAGCTAGTAAAGAATTATGTTTGTCCTGGGTAGGGATCGAACCCGTGACCCACAGTGCAGTAGGCAGAGCTGTTTTATCCTACTATCTGATTTATTCGTTAGTGGAGAAGTAAAAGTAAAATAAAAATTGTTCTGGGGGATTTTTTTTGTTACAAAAAATGAAGAGATTTTTCTATTTTCACTTGCTATTTCTAGAAATGTGTTTATTTATGTAGGTTAAGGGCTAGCATCGAGGCAATAACGTTATTATTTATTAATTTAAGAGGACGGGGGTGGATGGGGTTGATGATTGATGTGTATTTGCTATTTTTAGGATTCTGTACGGTAAATGGCACTTTGTTTTTTTTATGTAGGTACTTGTAATGTTGAGTAAATAATTTTGATAGATTATTTTTATTTGATTTTGGAATAAAACTTTATAAGCACACAAATTCTTAGAAACGTTTTGATATCAACTCGCACTAGGCCGGTTTTTTTACTTATAAGTAAATAAATCTTACAAGATGTGTCGAGCTGCAACGGGGCACAATGGCATTCATTGGCCTCCATTCATAGGCCTCCCCGCCTATGTTTAGCAGTGGACTCCTATAGCGTGATGATGATGATTATAAGAAAGGTTGGTCTACAATACTAGTCAAAGGATAACTTTGTATCAAAGTCCATATTTTCGCTCATGCATAAACAAGAAAATCTGGAAAATACCAACATGACAGTTTGTCGTTTGTAGCGTGGCTGAACCGGACATTTAAGTTTCAAAGTAACAAAGACCCTTTGACGGTCAGAAGTTCACAACACACCAGGTTTACTTCAACTTTATATGAAATACTGACCAAAAATTAAAACATATTTAATTTTGCTTTAATATTTAGGTAGAGTTCATCTATTTTATAAAGACTTGTGCGACGACTCTACTAGTGTATAATTAATAGAAATCAAGAAATTTATAATAATTCGGAGTAATACCGACACATTAAAATAAATAACAAAATAAAAAATAAAATAAGCCTTTATTACTGTAACTTAACCTAGTACAAATGATTAAAATATTTACCTAATTATTAATTATCTATGATAGCTGTTTTAAAAATATTTAAACTGTTAGGAAACCGGTTTTTACTTTACAGCTTGTCTTTCGACAAAGGCCTCCTCTAGAGCTTTCCATCTTGTCCTGTTCTTAGCGGTCCGTATCCATTCTGGACCTGCAAGCTTTTTAAAATCATCCTCCCAACGCTTGGTTTGCCTGCCTTTGCTTCTTTTGCTACCTTGAGGGTACCACTCTGTTATAATAATTGCGTCCACTTTTCTTTTCCTTCTCTAAGCATGTGTCCTGCCCATTGCCATTTTAGCTGCCTGTATAAAGATTGTATGTTTCTAAATTTAGTTTTTTGTTTTATGTTTTCTAATTTGACTCTGTCTCTTCTTTGAACCCCGATTACACTCCGTTCTATTCCGTTTTGACATACTTTAATTTTGTTTTGTTGTTGTTCTGTTAGTGCCCATGTTTGACATCCGTAGGATAGACATGGTAGGATGCATGTATTAAATACTTTTCTTTAATCTTTCATAGACATGTGCTTGTTCTTCATTACTTCACTAAGTGACCAAAATCTTTTCCAGGTGTTCGCAATCCTTCTTTGTATTTCCTTTTGCATGGTATCATCTGTAGATATAAGTTGACCCAAATATATGTATTCCTTGACGTATCCTATTTGACCACCGTTTACTTTTATATCACTTTGTGTTGAGTTTGTCATTACTTTTGTTTTGGCAGTATTCATTGACAGACCTGCTTTAGCGCTTTTATCTGCTAATTGTTGCAACATTTCTTCTAAACTGTGCGAATTCTCAGAAAATAGGATAACCCACACATCATGTCAGTTCAATTAAAAATATAAATTGTATAAATTATGCTGTATTTGTTAAAACTAATAAGGTTAAAATTATGTGTCAGATTACAGTATATTATTATTTTTTGGTGTTCAAAATTCAAAATAACCCAGTTGGAAAGTCAGTTATCACATCAGAAATTTGATTAAAATAAAATAAATAATGCTGGACACTATCACACAGCATCTTGTAGCCCCAAACTAAGCAGAGCTTGAGCTATACACCAAGACTCGAGAAAAATATTTGCAGATCATACAAACATTTGTCTCACGACGGGAATTGAACCCGTAACCTTCTGCGTCTCAAGCGGGCCTTCACTCACTGTGCCACAGAGGCCGTCATTTAGCCGATTAATTAGTTCTATGAACTCTAGACTAGAAAGAACTTTCTATCGGGGTTCTTTACACATATATCACGTGCTCTCGTAATTCTTACAACGAAATCTGGTAGAAACGGTCTGCCAGGTCGGTCAAAACCTATTATCCCGGAACTTGGGTCTTAGCACATGCGTAGCAATAACGTAGCGCTCTTGTAGCGATCTCGTAGCTTCAGCTACGGCGTAGCAGGCTTTATTAAATTATGAAGTTATAAAAATCATAAAACGAAATAAACATAAAGGAGAATGCCGAGAACCCGTACCAATTGCGTCAAAACCGAACGTATCCCATAAAATGTATTATATTTTATAAATAACATTAACATTTTCTTTAGTTTTACACATCGACGGGATTATTAATCAAGTAAAAAATATTTTGTTGATATTGTTTCCGCCGCACATTAGACTGCAACAACCAATGATATATACATTACTATGGCAACCAACATTGATTTAAAGTGTTACTATGGCAATAACCCTCATTTTTAATTATTTTGACAGTAGATTCGACTAAAAACATAGTGGAGATTCTTTTGACGCACTCACTTTAGTCTTGGTACCGAGCGCCATACAACAGACGGCATTATCGTTTATAGGAATCCTTCCAGTTATTGGAATATAAAGCAGACATCGCCTTTCCACGACCTTAACGAAGATCAAATAATAAGAGTTCAATAAATTGTTGTGTTTAGACAGAATACCCACCTACAGCTTCTCAGTGTGTGAATGAATAGAGCGACTGCCATTTTTTCCAACTTCTATGGAGACGTTCTAAATTGACAAAAGTAGTGAAATGGAATAAAAGTAATTTTTTGTTTTTATTCCCTTAATCCAACCCGCACTCCGAAACGTACTTGTAGATGCGCGGGCCTGACAGTCCGATTTGGCATTTCGATGAGAAGGTAAATCTCACAGTTTTAACCGCGCATCACGTCAGTGATCAGTCCCAGATGCGCGCGCCATCTTTACGCGCCACTAGCAGGACAGTTTAATCCGCAGTCCGAATCGTACAGATCGGACTGCGGTATGGAACGCAGTCCCGATGCGTGGTCCGATCTTTACGTGTGCAGGGTGCTATTAGCAACACACAAAATTAGACTTCTGTGTTGATAGACAATTAATCTATTCTAAAATTCTACGTTCATTCTGTCAAACCTTGTTCTTAATATAAGCACAGACTCGTAGGTACTCGTATTAGTATTAGGTTATTCATTGCACAAACTCGAAAAATGAAATTACGCGTATCTAAAAGGCTATCAACTCAAAAAATCTGCTATACAATAACTGAAACTAATGTTTAATAAGCATGTATATTCTAAGTCTCATCTAAATCTGTTCAGCCGTTACGGAATTGAGTTACAAACATGCTCATACACACACAAACTTTCGCATTTATAATATTAGTGTGATGCCATTTTATATAGAAACTGGCTTAGGGTATTTCAAGAGAATTTAATATCTAATAATCAAACATTGCAGTAATTACCTCACAATGTTTGTATAGAAAAATACTTTTAATTATTTTTCCTTTTTGTATTACGCAATGTTTTCTGCTATTTCGTTGTCTATATTTTATCGGAAGGAAGCAATAAAAACACATATACCGTTTAAATGCGTGCCAATGCGTCAGTGACTCAATAGTTGTAAACATAACCATAATATCAAAATAAATCGATAAAACATGTGTAAAAATAATCGTGTTTACGCAAGTTTAACTAAATTGTTTTGATGTAGTGAGTGCATCGATGTTATATCTATTTGAAAGATATTATAGTGGAAGAGAAAGACTTCGTACGCATTGACAGGTAGCTTGCTTAGTGCCTAGAGCCTAGCACCTGGCATGAAATTACAACTCTACCTTTTCAAAAATTAAAACAAAAGCTCTTTTTGTGGCTTTTAGAAAATTGTTTCTACGAAGCTAATGAAATTTTATTACGTCAATAAATTAACATATCTTTTGAAATTGTATTTTAAACTTAAATGAATTTAAATCTAAAGCCGGCTTTTCACTATGAGATAAATAATAATAATAAATAATGCGGGACGTAATCACACAGCTTCATGTAGCCCCAAACAAAGCAAAGCTTGTATTATGGGAACCACATGATTGATATACTACACATATATTTTTTTTATATATATATCTTGAGATATGATAATTTATCGCTCATCATACATTTTGTATGAGACCGTTTACACTGTGCTATAATCTATTTTTCATCCCAAGCAGTAAATATTTTTTCGAGCGATATTGAGATGTATATTTTACCTCACGTCCCCGGACACCGCGCCTCCCCCTGCCTGGCCCTCAGTTTGGATGATGACGTTCGCGGCAAGGAGGTTTACTAATAATTAATTTCTAATAACATAATATAGCTGACAGTGTGTATAGCAATCGCGGGACGTAATATATCGCTCAGAATGTAATATACATTACATCCCATCGTGAAAAGCCGACTTAAGAGTTTTAATTTTGTTTAAATTTTACTCTACATTGTACAATCGAAAGAGTCATTTGTGATTGAACACTTTGATACTTATAACCTATGATCTGTATTATACCACATATTTACAATAAATTAAATGGTTTTAATGGTTTAGTTTCCTAGGGATTCAATACGAAAACCCTCCAGTGCGGTCTCTGTGTAGCCTAGCATGTAACCAATTAGTCACTAGGCTCTAGGCGCTAAGCAAGTCACCTGTCAGTGTGTACTTAGCCTAATTGATATAAACCTATTTAAGTACCTAGTTCTCCCCATTTTTTTACGTATCAGCTGAGTGACCAACTTTAGAGTCGGAGCTTTTAGGCCGCCCGAAACCTCCGACATGGCAAAGCCGGCACCAACATCTTAACGTGCCTTCGCTCAGTTCTAAATGCCACTAAACAGTCGACAATTTAAGAAGTGACCAGGCAGAATGTTGCACCGATGAAAACCACGCCACGAGCGCTAAGTAAGTAACTAATAAGTATGAAGGTCAGGAAGGTATCAAGGTACATTATCATCATCCACAGTCCGACTTCACCGACTGCTGGGTATAGGCCCCTTTGTATGTGCCAATCCCCACGGTTATACAGCTATTATCATATTATGGCAAAAAAAAACTATAATTATAGTTACTAATAGATTTAATTTTTTTTTAAATCTCTTTACGGACAATAAGTTATTGTTTTAAGCGAATCGCTTCTTTCTTTTATTATTTTATCTCTATAACATTTGGTTAACAATCGAATGGTTTTAGAATGTAAATCGATATGATCATAACAAAAGTTGGTAGCGCCTATAAACTTGGTGAAGTTATTGTTCTGTTAAATTACAATCGTAACTTAAATTGTTTTCAAAATAAATGATCCTTTAAAATTCTTACAGGTTTCAATGAAAAGGGGTAAAACTTTGATGTTGATTCAAAAATAACTTGAGCTCCGGTTCAAACTTATTGGTACCCTATAGATATTCTAGGTACTTGTTGAGGAACTACCTTCCTAAGCCTAACATATTTTAAATACGAAAGTGAGTACCTAGTTATATTTGTTAATTTGCTTTCATCGATCATCTTAAAAGTTCCCATACACGTAGTCAGAGGTATAGAAAAGGGTACCTTATATCTAGAAAGTTCCCATGGGATGGTAAAATAAGTTTATCACAAGCGAAGCCACAGGCGGAAGCTAGTAAACCGTATTTTTTTACCTAACCTTTTGGGAACAACTATGCCCATACCCAGATATACCGGAATTACAGATAAAATAAAATCTACATATACCTACTTAGGTATTGTGTTACGGTAAATGTGAGGCATTTGGGAAATTAGGATTTATTTTGAGGCCAAACAGTTGGTCAAACTAGTTTGGCTAGTCGAAGTAAGTAGGTAGTAAAGATGGGTAGTTAAAGAAACTATGCCATTACGTATAACTGTAACTACATCGAAGATACATAAAGATAAACTTGCTGTTCCTACTGTAAGGCTCCATAAAGTTAGTCAATCATTTAAAAGGCAGAACATACGTTTTTAAATAAAATCCCAAATGAAATGATTAATTTATCTGTAAATAAATTCAAAAATATTGTTAAACGTGACCTCTGTAATAAAGTTTATTATAAAATTCCTGTTAGATGACAAAAATGCTTGGGATGAAACTGTCTCCAACTAACTCAAAACCAATGTAATGGTTAAGAAAAAATATTGTAAACTGACATTTAAAAAAATATAAGCATAGCAGAGTTTCTTGCCAATTCTTCTCTGTTTGGTCAAGTTACGAATTGGTGTAAATTAAATTAACATTACGATTCAAAGTGTACCTTAATATTCGTACTGAGTAAAGAAATGTTCACTTTCACTTTCACTTTCAAGGTACAAAGTTGTTTCAAAATCTCTCTCAATTCTGAGCATAATATTCTTTTCATTAAGTTATTTCATAATAAGTACTATATTGTTATTATTATCATCATCATCATCATTATGCCCTTATTCAACGTTATGTGTGGTCGGTACAACATGTTTTCTTCCATTTCCCACTGTCATCTCAACACTCACTCTTTTCTTACTCAAATCTTTTATTTCTTTCAAACAATCCATTCATCTTTTCTTTTGCCTATCTCTAACCAGCATTTCTTGCACGTGCATGATTATCTAACACTCTTCTCGTTACATTACTTTTATCCCTCCTCATAACATGCCTATGCTATGCTAAAGTTGACCTTGCTGGCATTGCTCCTCAATGAAGTACTTTATTGTTATGTTTACATTTAAATTTATTTTATACATGGCAAATCCCATTTCTGTGGTAACTGGGAACTTTGTGAGCTCAGTAAATTTCTAGTTGCCTCACCATGTTAGGTAGGTAAGTATGTTTTGAACTTTGCTAATTTCCTGTCTTTATTTACCTAGTTAAGCTGACTTACATATAGTATTTGTGTGGTAGTAGATACCTGAGAAATCATCAAAGGGTATATAATTATTTAGTGAAACTTACGAGAATGTTTATTTGTTCCATACTATCAACCCTCACAGAAAGATTATGCTATTCTAAAATTTCAAGCTTAAGTCTCGCTTTGGACGTACTTTTGTGTCCCAATATTTAATATTATTATTATCATCATCATCTTTTTATCTACGCAGCCTCGCCATCGGCAAAAGTATCATCCACATACATTTGCATGGAATATCCTCACGCGAACAATCAAGCTGTGGAATTGCTGTTACACTCGTTACAGGCCCGGGAACAAATTACCATCAAAAGCGTATGCCTGTTTGCTTAGTTTAATAAAATATTATTTTGTGGAATGATTTCTTATATATCCAAAACTTTTTAATTCTTTGTAAAACGTACGTTTATATATATCTAATAATAATGAACCATCCTGAAAATAACAAGTGTGGAAATATATAACAACCGTAAAAAAAAATACATATCAACCGTACTAGATTTACAAATAAACAACCTTTTCAGTTTTCTGAGACACGTGGAGTATTTATATCGCAGTGTGAGTTGATATTTTTATGCGGAAGAAAAACTTTCAGGAAGACTAAAAATAAACAGGGAAACCTCATTTTTATTGAAATCCTACTAACCCTACTAATATTATAAATGTGAAAGGTTGTGGGCATGGATATATGGATGAATGGATGAATGTCTGTTATTCTTTGACGCAAAAACTACTGAACAGATTCATATTAAACTTGGAATATACACAGTTTGTGACCTGGATTAATACATAGGCTACTTTTTATCCCGGTACCACGCGAGCGAAGCCGCGGGCGGAAGCTAGTAATAAATAAAATTCAGAAAAATACCTGGGGAAAACTGTTGTTACCTGTTTACCAGTCAACAAGTTGATTATGTTTCCCCCTTTTTTATTCCCTCGCGACTTTCGAAGATTTCGGATTTGCTTGACCTGGTTCGGGAATCAGGCACAAATTAGCTGTCAATATACCCATGTCTCTAGAGTCTGGCTAGAGAATGTCGAGAAAGGTAAATCAGAATAATTTTGCGTTAAAAGAAACATTCTGAACCTACAGGTTCGTACTTTAAAATAGGAGGAACCTACGTAGGTACTTCCTATATACCTAAACTATTATTTTTTTAGTAATCGTTAGCATCTTGAATGTTTGTTTCTCTTTCACGCCAAAACGACTGAACGGATTTGGATGAAACTTGGGATATAGCCTAAATTAACACATGAGCGCCCTGCACACGTAAAGTTCGGACCGCGCGTGAAACAGCACGCGCCATTCCAACCCTCACTCCGAAACGTACGTGTAAATGCGCGGGGCTGACAGTCCGATCTGGCATGTCGACGCGAAGGCAAATCTCACAGTTTTAAATGCGCATCATGTCAGTGATCAGTCCCAGATGCGCGGTCCAATCTTTACGCGCCAGTGGCACATTAGACAGTTTGATCCGCCGTCCAATCCAATATGGTTATTTTTTTGACTTTTTTTAAACTTTTATATACTGTTCAAATCAAGCCTTTTCATTTGATACCCCACTCGACCTATCAACCCCCCCATTTTAGAAGATTTCTCAAAAACTGTTTTAGGTGGAGACTTCGTTATAATTTTAATGTAAAATATAGATATACTTCAATTTCGATATAGCTCAGAGAATCAGCAAACTTGAGTGGCAGTGGGCTGGCCATATCTGCCGAAGAACCGATAACCGTTGGGGTAAACGAGTTCAAGACCGAGTGGAGCCCGCGGCTCGGCCAGCGTAGTGTAGAACGCCCTCCAGCCAGGTGGAGTGACGATTTGCGAGCTGCTGGTAGAAGCTGGATGCGTCGAGCTCAGGACAGGGCGAACATTAGGGAAGGCCTATGTCCAGCAGTGTGCTGTTATAGGCCCATGATGAAAGGTCCCTTGCTCTTGCCACTACGTCCCTTCCCCTTCAGGGACAAAATCCTTTCAATACTTGCAAATATTCATCTTGGGTTTGGGAGTTTCTATGTATAATGTGCAGATATTATACCCCCTTATTCATAACCAAATGTCATTTTTATAACGGCTCGTTATAGTGAGTTTGTTCCTGTCATTTATAGGTTAATAAAAAGAGGTTACATGGTAACGCCATTTTAGTTATCTGAGGTTATAAATACGATGGAACGTGTTTACAAAAACATGTACCTAAGTAGTTTATCAGTCATGTGGTTCCCATAATACAAGCTCTGCTATACCATAATGCTGTGTGATATTGTCTATCATTGATTTAAGTCTTACGGTTTAGGCTGTGTGTTGATTGTCAGACATGTCAGTGAGCTTCATTACAGCTTTATACATTTACATGAAACTTATAATCGGTTTATTTATACCTAAGTAGCTAGGTACTTCTTACTTATTCAGTACGGTCTGACAGTTTGAAAGCCACCTATTAAAATGGCAGCTGCTCAAAGAAGCTTAATCTCATATGTTGGTACAGTCATTAACATCATAAGTACACTTAAGTACAGGTAAAGTTTAGGTTTAAAAAGTTTGCCATAGAAAACGGCATTTTTTTTTTTATATTTCTAATGATGAGTATGAATATGAATAATCCTTGTTCCCTTCAAAAATATGAAAAAAAAACAAACACGTGTATGATTTTTTAAACATACACATTTAAAAAGTCATACACATTTCTCTCGCGCCGGAAAATTATATTATGTTCTTAATCTACTAGTTACATGTAACTAGTAGTATAATCTACTAATAAATAAAAAAAATATAAAAATAAAAAGTATTTATTTCAAGCTTCAGCTCATATAGGAAGAACAACACAAAAGAACCTTAAAAACTAATAGGATTGCTAATAATGAATGTTGCTGTTACTAATTACTTATGTTGCTAATTGTACTTTACGTACTTTGCATAAAATATCAAAACATTTGAGGGATGACGAATGAAAAATTCTAATTAGTCCGTCATTTATATTATTAAAAAATATTGGACATGTATTTTTTATTTTGTCAATTAAACAAAAAATTACAAAGATATAGTGCGTTAAAGTCCCGCGTGAAGTCACGGCTTAGTACACTTTTTACCTAGCCGTGACGTCTCGAGCCTGAACTTTGACGCTCTTTATCTCCGTCATTTTTTATTAATTTGGGAAATAAAAAATACGTGTCCAATATTTGTCGATCTATCTGACGGACTAATTAGATTTTTTTTTTACCCATTCGTCATCCATATTGTAGTATTAACCTTAGATCTACTTAGATACCTATTGAAATTATATACCCAGCACGTCCACAGCCACTATGCTGTACCTCCAAATTATAAGGGTACATTTTTTTTAATCCAGAGTACAAAATAGTACATTATATTTCATGAATTTGTACCACAAAGAAATTTCTAAAAGCTTCCATGGTCGTGCTGGGTAGGTCACCCCGAGAAATACTCGACCAATTTGAATATTAATTCTTTGGTTTTGTTCGCCTCAATTTTGATAATCAGGAAAAACCCAAACTATAAAGAAAAATCGAAGCTATCGAAATTGGTAATTTTGTATTAAAATTGCCACTTCCATTTCATATTTATGTGGTAAGAAGATGACCGGGTTATCTCTTATATACTAGATAACCCATCGAGATACTATAAATAGCATCTCGATGGGTTATCTAGTAAATAAATTATAACCAAAATCAAACTCAAGTAAAAGTTTCAAATGTTTCACAAATTACTACGAGTAGGTAAGTGCAAACCGATGTTTTCTGATCCGGTAACAGGTACCGAGCCTTCAGTTCAAGGGCAGGTTATGGATTATTCAACCAAATATAAACAGAAAGTATTATTCTTAGTTGTTGAAAATTGTTTTGTTATGTGAAACGTCAAGCTTAGGACAGGGCGCAATGACGCTCATTAGGAGAGGCCTAAATCCAGCAGTGCACTGTTATTGGTTGATGATAATGATGATTAGACACGTGTAATGCCCAACTTTGCAATGTGAGTTTCCTAATAATGTTCTTCATTACATAGTCGTATGTTTGCTAAGGTATACTTAAATGACTGTAACATGCAAGGTGAATTTGAATTCTTATGTTATAGTGTGAGAAAGCTTATGTCTTGAACATATCTATGTTCAAGACAGTAATCTTTACACACCTCGGGAGGGAGGAAAAACTCTGTCGTCCGAAAAGTGGGGTGTATTGTGCATTGCCCAACTGATTAACCTGAGCAAAGCCAGCCCATCTTTTAAAATAAGGTTGCGACATTGCTCTAGAATTCCCAATTCTGCTTGTGTCTGTGAATTTTGATCAAGCAGCTTTTGTAACCCGAATTTTGATCTGGCTTCGCTTGTGGCAGTGCAGTATATGATGACATTTCTTTTTCTTGAAAGCAACCACGACAGATTCCGCCGTCCATATCTCCTGTCTTTAATAATGTTATCTTAGATTTTTGAATAAAAATTACTTTCTATCTTGATAATTACAACAATTTTCGGAATGTTTAATATTCATCTTGTCAGACTGCCAAGTAAAAGGTTGGTTCCTAAAAGGTTAAATTCATTCACATTCATTTGACGGCCTCTGTGACGCAGTGGGCGAAAGTCCGCCTGAGACGCAGAAGGTTGCGGGTTCGATTCCCGCTGCGGGACAAATGTTTGCATCTTCTGTAGATATTTGTCTCGGGTCTGGGTGTTTTCTAGGTATGATAAGTATGTATTTACAAAAAAAAAATATGTGTAGTATATCAATCATGTGGTTCCCATAATACAAGCTCTGCTTAGTTTGGGGCTACATGATGCTGTGTGATTACGACCCGCATTATTTATTTATTTATTTATTTATTCATTGTGGAGTCGAAAATAATGCCACACCACGCCAGTAGATAGTACGTAGGTATATCTTTGTATTTAATTGGTAATTTTACTGTTATACAAGTTGAGCTTGAATTCCTAAGTGAGCCCAAAAAGATATATATGTATTCCCGAAGGTCAACAACATTTGTTCAAGGACATATCGAATTTTGTAGTTTTTCATCGTATAAATAAATTGCAAAGTTTAACGTTATTTTACTCAATTTATAATACAGCTTTATATATTGTTAAATGTCCTAAATTTATTGGTGATGTTATTTGTTTAATTAATTAGGGCTGCCACTCACAACACAATGTTGTTGTAACACTAATAAGCTCAAACAAGCTCAAACTTTGTGGTTAAGTTAATTTTTGCATCACGTACCTATTTTTAAGTTAGAAGGGGAAGACTTCTACGTACATTCTGCGATGAAATCAGAAACGAGCTGGAAAAAGTCCCGGTCAGGAGTTCCCTAAGCCGATTAGCATGTACGAAGAATGTGATGAGAGTGAATGAAGCAAATGAGGTATGCCAGGATCGTATCAAGTGGAGATCCGTGGTATCTGCCTACTCCCCTGGGACAAAGGCGAGACCGTGTATTTATGTATGTAATTATTTTAACTGACGTTCTGAACACTTGTTGACAGCCATGGTCCAAATCACCGTCTTTTTGGATAACATACGAATAAAAACTCAACTTGTGTACTCCAAAGAGGTTGAATCATAAAATTTATTTTTATACAATTGATCAAAGCAGTTAATCTACATTATACATCTGTGTTTTCGAAAACCTACTACCCAAATAACAAAATTTGTTCGTGATCAGTACTATAATGGTATTGTAAACGTTTACAAAACCCCAAAAAGGCCCTAGTTTTATCACTGATTTATTCTATAAATATGAAATAAAGACTCACGGTGATAATTCAGCTCTATAGTTGAAATGTAAAAGTGTCGACAAACGCTTCTTAGTACTAAAAACTTCTGTATGCAACAAATTTGCACTATAAAAGTAACCAAAACATGTTTATAGTGCTACTTTATATATTTCATATATTGTTATGCTTCTAGAAACACCCTTGACAGATGGTTTACGCTTATTTCTTGTTTTAACCGACTTAAAAGAAGGAGAAGGTTCTGAATTCGTTGGAATATTTTTTTAATTCTATTTTATTTAAGTTCACCGATAATTCCGTCAATCGTGGACCGTATTTAACAGGTGGTTTCATATTTTATTTTAACATTTTAATTTCTTCTCCGACTATGTTTAAAGGCCTTTATCTAATAACCAATGTAAAACCTATTTATGAGGTTTTTTCACTGTACATAAAAGATGCCTCTTTCAAACAGCCTTCCTTCCTTCGTAAGAGCTGATGGCCAACTCTGGTGTCGGAGTTTTTAGGCCGCCCTAGGGCCTCTGCAATAGTTTAACGACTAAAAAGCCGGGACCAACATGTCAACGAACCTTCCGAAGCACGGAAGCGCTCAAATCTAAATGCCAGTAAACGGTCACTCATCCAAGCAGTGATTGAGCATGATCTGCTAATGACACCGAAATGACCACGTCACGAGCGTTTCAAACAGCAAAACACAGCTTACCCATTTTGATTTTACTTAGAAATAAAACCAATTGTTATTGAAAACTTGAAGTAGGCTCTTTCAGGCAAACCGACATAAGTGAAGAACAACAGTCTAATGGTTGAAGAAAATTCCTATTCTTGTTCTGCCTACGTCGAACATAACAAGCTATTCAAACTTTTACCGATTGCTCTTTAACTTGTTCAATTTCCTAATCAATAGGTATTGATTCCAATAACTTACCTATATAATTATTTGTATTTGTATTTATTTATTTACGACCTGAACTATTTTAATAGAGATTGGACCATCACAGGACTGGATCGTGTAAAATGGAAGGGGGAATCATTTATTCATTCATTCATTAAAATAATTCTTTAAGTAAGTCAATGTAAGCTAAATAATTAAATACACAGTCAATGAGCAATTTAGTTAGAAAAATAGTTAATTACAAATGTAAATGAATGAGAAAAAAATATCAATTGAAAATAATTCCAAAATTCATATTGATTTATTTTACAGCGTATGCCAAATATGTGGTAAGTAGGTATTTCCATGGGCAAGCCCTTCACAAAGAGCTCTTTACTACTACTTATGTAATCTGTGCTACTACTTATGTAGGTATAAACCATTGATCTTAAAAAAATCCAAACTCTTTGGTAGCTATAATGGATTAATTAAGTTCAAAAAAATGCATTTTTGGTCCTTGATTTCACGAGCTAAAGTTGAACGACCGATGCGTCTAGGTTACCTAGGTACGCCTTTGATATATGATGGCAATATTTAAAATTGAAAATTCTAGGATTTTAATTTAATTAACTAAATTTATTTAGATATTTTCTGAGATATTTTTACGAGGGAATAAACCAATATTTAACGGGTCTGAGGTTTCAAATGAAAAATTTTGTTTCGAATTTTTTGTGTAGATAATTTCAAGAGACTTTTTTAAAATGCTACCAATTAAAAATATTACGAGGCAGAAAAATAACAACGAAAATGTTGGTGCGTTTTTAATGCAAAGTAGAAATAATGACTTATAAGTAATTTATTCACTGTGCATGATATTTTTATTTTATTTTATGATATTTTTGGAGGTGTTTCATGATTTTCATTACCATTTTTTTTTAATCAAATCCCAGCTCTTAAGATACCTACCTTATAGAACTATACCATATCTGAAAGCCAAAAATCGGATTTTCATTTTACGAATATTACATATCTACGGGAGAGACCTAAAGTTGATTCTAAGAACAGATATTGAGAACTAAAGTTGTCGACATAGCTCAGAGAATTAGCAAGCTGAAGTGGCAGTGGGCTGGCCATATCTGCCGAAGAACCGACTACCGCTGAGGCAAACGAGTTCTTGAATGGAGACCGCTGCTTGGCAAACGTAGTGTAGGACGCCCTCCGGCCAGGTGAAGAGACGATTTGTGTAAGGCTGCTGGTAGAAGCTGGATGCGTCGAACTCAGAAAAGGGGGCAATGGCGCTCATTAGGGGAGGCCTATGTCCAGCCACCACCACATCCACATCCACATCAGCCTATATCAGTCCACTGCTGGACATAGGCCTCCCCTAATAAAGGGGGATATACCCATAATCCCCACGCTGGGCATGCGGGTTGGGGATCGCAGGGCACAGCTTCTCGCACCGCCGACGCTGCTGCCCGTCAGTGGCCAGGGGATTTAGCTGTGCCGATGTAGGCAGTGCTATGCCGCAATCAGCCGGCCGCCAGAGCCCCGTTTGTTGTTTAGCAGGGTGCACCACGTGCAGGTGGGGTTGGCTTGGGTTCCGAAGATAGGGGTTGGAACCCTGTACACCCCATATGTCCAGCAGTGGACTGCTATAGGCTGATAATGATGATGATGATGAAGGAATTCCACCAAGAACGGACTTGAGCACTCTCCATCCACCGATTGACCTGCAATCTTGACGATGTCGTCGGTCCATCTGGTGGGGGGTCCACTGCCACTTCAACTTGCTGATTCTGCGAGCTATGTCGGTTACCCTGGTTCTCTTACGGATTTCTACATTTAGAATTCTATCACGTAGAGAGACTCCGAGCATAGCTTTTTAAAATTGATACCTTGTTAGACTTCATTAAATTTAATAATAAATAATGCTGGACATTATCACACAGCATCATGTAGCCCCAAACTAAGCAGAGCTTGTATTATGGGAACCACATGATTGATAATATTACTTAGATCCATTTTTTTTGTAAATATATACATGTAAAAGATAAAGATAAAAGATAAAAGATATTTATTGTTCGTGGAAACTAGGTACAATTGTTATCATAGTTAAAAATAAACTTATGTTAGTCTCACTTGTCCCGCCAGTAAAAGCGTACAAACATTAACCTACATGGAAGCAAAGAAAAAAGAAAACAAATAAGTAATGTCATTGAAAAATAAATAAAGTCATTGATTAAATTAAATAATTAAATTTATCATTTACAAATTCGTCTACAGTATAATAAGCCGCCCTATCCGCCAACAGTCTGGTCAGAGAACTCTTAAATATATTTATATTAGTTAGGCATCGAAAGTGTTGAGGAATATGGTTATAGACAATTGGCGCCATACAGAACACACCATGTTATACTGGCTTACTAATTATTATTTAGAAAGCATTCCAAAACGAGTTAGGCATACCTACCCTTAGGTAATATAGTCGCTTCAGATTAATTGGAAAAGGGGAGTCATGCCATCCTTTCACCCTATCTCAGGGACGTTGACATAAGTTCACCACGGGTTCATTCTACGAGTTTTTATAGGGAAATGCGCATTTTGAACAAAAGTTGTCTGATTCTTCTCAATTAAAATCCCCAAAAAAGAGTTGTCCCTTTTTTTGTGTACGAGGAAACGGCGATTACTATACATAAGGTTAAAATATTCGCGATTAACTTTGGCGTGATCCGTAGGTTAAAAAAAAAACTCATGCGAGTAATTAGTCATGTTAAAATGGACGTAGACAAGTTTTATCGGGCCGATACTCTTCGATATATAATTATGAAACCACCCACTAATTACGAAAAAAAATGCCCTAAAAGGTATTGTGTGTCGTGTAACACTAAAGAGGAAACGAGACACAACACCTTTTTGGGAGAATACCTACATTAGACACATATTTTTGTTCAAAGCGCGCATTCCCTTGTACGTAGTAATTCCATGGGTTCATTGGTCCGCGCTATTTGACATTCGAATTCAAAAAAGTTTTGACGATTTCTTGGAGCCCTTTTTACAATCCTAAGCACACCTAAGTAAGTTTATACCTACGGAGGCATTCGTAATCTAAATATTTGACAGTCAATTTCGCCAGCATTCAGTCGCAAAAAATGAATAGATAAATTTTATCTTAGTAGAGAAGTTTCAAATAAATATAAGTAGATAGATAGATAGTTATAACATTTATTTGTTACTACAGGCACACACATTTAACAATAATAACAATTCTAAAATAAAAGCTCAAGAGTTATAAAAAAAAGTTAACATGAATCACAAACATTTTCAAAGAGAAGGACTAAAAAATTATGTCGATGCTTATGAGTAAGTTTGTGTGTGCAGGAGGACAAAAAGGCTTTAATGTAAAAACACAGATTTTCAGCCAAAACCTGATCGAGAGCGAGCAGAACGAGCCGCAAAATAATGTGTGGGTACGTACTTAGCTATGAACTATGGTGGTTGTGTGGCAAATAGCATTCCTGAATTCTGAACATTGAAAATAAATATTTTTTTAATAATAGTGCATAAATAAATAATTAAAATAAATATACGGGACATCTCAAACACGGTCAACTGATCCCAAACTAGGCAGAGCTTGTACTATGGGTATCAGAGACTGATAAACATACAAAGATACTTATAAAACACCCAGACACAGAAAAAAACATCCATGTTCACCACACAAATGTTTGTACTGGGTGGGGATTGAACCCGCGACCTGCAGCTCAGAAGGCAGAGTAACTACCAACTTAGCCGAGACAGCTTTAAAGATTTAGTTATCCTTGTCATTTACACCTAAAATAAAGGGACAGCCACTTTTAGGAATGAGTTTAGGAAAATGCACAACAGAATCGACATCAATGTCGTACTAAAGTTAAAATAAACTTTAATTGGTATCAACGGTGTTTCCTTGCTCGAAATATTGTGGGAGATTGAAATCTCCCCATTACCTACTTACCTACATTATAACCTTTCAACTTAGGTGCCTACTACTTAAAAAGTTCTACCTATCGAATGTAAGTGGTATATAAGTATGTATAAAATAAATAATAAATAAATATATAATGCGGGACGTAATCACACATCATCAAATCAATTAGCCCCAAACTAAGCAGAGCTTGTATTATGGGAACCACATGATTGATATACTACATTTTTTTTTTGTAAATACATACATATCATACATAGAAAACACCCAGACCCGAGACAAATATCTGCAGAACATGCAAACATTTGTCCCGTAGCGGGAATCGAACCCGCAACCCACTGCGTCTCAGGCGGACCTTTGCCCGCTGCGCCACAGAGGCCGTCAATTGTCTTTAAGAAACTAAAAATGCATCTCTATTGGTACTATCATAACAAGAATAAGTTAGTATTAATCATAATAATAGGCCGATTGGCTACGTTATCTCGGAATAACAATAACATGACCTATGACGACATGATGCAATTATTGTGTCGATCTAATGATCATGAAGCTATTTGTTCTACAAATATTGTATTACTAGCTTCCGCCCGCAGATTTGCTCACATTAAGGCCGGCCATACATGATGAAGCCCATCTTGCAGCCGGACGTCTCACACTCCGAAAGCCATCCGTAGGCCACCACTCTGTAATTTTCCTACTCCAACGGTCATCACCTCGCCTCGCAATGTGTCCTGCCCAGCTCCATTTGAGTTCCATGATAGGGTTTCCAACGTCCTGGACTTTAGTACGTCTCCAGATTTCCGCAATTGGAACTCGGTCTATAAGTCGAAAACCGAGCATGGTACGCTCCATGGCTCTCTGTGGTACTCTTATTCAGTACACAGCCGTACAATCTATATACCGTAACTAATTTAGTGCCGTTGGAACCACCTTGTCAGTGTCTTTTTTTCGGAGTGAAATTGCGTTACGTATGTCTTTCGCCTCGGGGAGAGTTAGAGGGGTCTGTCGGGCTCTGTCGGTGACTAGTTCTCACTAGCTCGGTGGCCTACCGACTAAAAACACACCGTGTTCCTTCACTCACCGCAGTGCTAGTGCATCATTGAACCATTCATCACCTGATGAAGGCTTTGATGCTTCAGTAGCACTTGACAGGGTCCTGGTCCTCTTATTGGAGCCTAGTACCCGACTAATTCATTCAAGACTGGTGTACCTAATGCCTCAACGGACTTGGTCGTTATGACTAGTCATTGTGCGAATTATAGTTGGTAAGACCAGAGTGCTTACCACCGAGCCAAATCGAGAACGGGATTAGAATTGGATTTATGTCACTCGAAAGTCAAGATGGCGGAGCCACATCCTCACAAATATATTTTTTTATAGTGTATTGTAAATTATCGACCTGTAAATAACATGCGCAATACTCGAAAATTATTACCATTAATTATATTTTCTTTGTTTATATAAATTTCGTTATATTCCATATTTTATTTAAAAATAGATAACTCAACGTTATTGTAATTATCCGACATTGAAAGGTGTCCCGTCAAACGGGTAAGATTGCTGTTTGTCTTGCAAACGCACAGCAGCATATTTCAGTATTTATCTAAATTTGTACCTCGGAAATAAGTTTTTGTATTAGGTAGCAATTCCAGTGAATATTAATAACAGATCATTTGTATGCACCTATCTACTTAGATGATTATTTATTAATTTAGCGCACAAGCACATAGTTATGTACCAAAATAATGTTTGGTTTTGCCTCAGACTACCTCCTAATTTTTTTACCTAGTTTTTTCAAACTTCATCATGTTTAAAATCCTCGATCGCTAAAAAGTTACTTTCACAAAACTGTAAAAGCGCGATAGTAAACTCGATCAATTTCAAATTTATCGACGTCAACATTGTCAAAAATAGACAAGTCTATCCTAATCTCGATTCAAATTCCGCAAGTTGTAATTTTTTTTATGAGTACGAGGCAGGCTTTCAATACTACCAAATGACAGAAGTTAAATGCTAATCCCGTTCTCGATTTGGCTCCGTGGTAAGCACCCAGACCTACTGCGATTAGAGGTTAAAAGATAGGAAGGCAAAAAGAATAATAGATATACTTAATTACAGTTAAACACCTACCTACCTATTTTTTAGCAGAAGACTCGCCATCCCATCATGTAGGTGAAATGAAAGATTTCAAATCAGGCCCTTTTGACTCGTCATACCTTCATGTTGGTGAAATGAAAGATTTAAAATCAGGCTCTTTTTCATATCGAATAAATAAATAAATAATGCTGGACTATCATATCACACAGCATAATGTAGCCCCAAAGCACAGATAACATAATACTAGTACCCAAAGTAAGCAGAGCTTGTGTTATGGTAACCACATGATTGATATTAATACATTTATACTTTTTTTGTAAATACATACATAAAATACATAGAAAATAGGGTTGATAAGAAGTATTCTAAACAATTTAGATAACCATTGGTACTACTATTCCCAGAAATACGGTCAAAGTAACGTCAGTTGTTGTTTTACAATTTTCTGTGACAAACCAATGCCTAGTTAAATTATACAGTCGGCCAGACCGACAGACCCTTTGAAGTAAGTAATACTATAATTAAGTAAAGTAATTGAGGATTGGGCTTAGTTTTATGCCTTAGCTATGGCAATATTGGTTTTATAGAAGTGAGTTTTCTACGTAGTTGTGTTTTAATATTATGTAAAATGAAATTGTAGGTTCAGTATAAAAATGAACTTCTAACGAATTAACATTATTTATGGTCTTTTATGTGTGATAATATGTGTTATGTTCTTTTTTATATAAGTATGATATAAGTTTATTTTTGTCTTTAGAATCATCATCATCAGCCTATAGCAGTTCACTGCTGGACATATGCCTCCTTTAAAATGAGCGCCACCGCCATTTTTAGAATACTGAAATAAATATTTTATGATTTTTGTCTCATTTATTACCCAACTGGAAGGAGGGTAATGTTTTTCGAGAGTATTCATGCACATTCGGGCACATGATCGGAAAAAATGACAAGTATATCGTCCTCCTTGTCGTGTCCGACAATGGCGAACCTGACTTGTCATTTTTTCCGATCATGTGCCCGAATGTGGCTAGCAAATCCAAATTTGGTTTTAAAGATCCTGTTGCATGGCGCACAGTGCAACTGACCACTTGCATTGTAAGTATAGGTATAGGAAGGCTTTGGGCGGGTCTTTCTTATAAGGCGCTTGGCATCTAGGTCTTCCAAGCGAAGTTCTAAGACGACAACCTTAGTGGCATAGAGTCCTTGCTTATGAAAGGACAATTAAGATGGTGCGGACATCTTGTGCGCATGGATGATAGCAGACTACCTAAAGCTGTACTTTACTCCCAGTTGAAGCAAGGAAAGCGTATGTATGTATAATGTATGTATGTATGTATGTATGTGACTATGTATGTCCATTTCTTTGGCACGCTCTACAGCCCAAACCGCTGGACGGATTTTGACATATGAGGTGTCGTTGAATTCATCAGAATTGTGGTATTGACATAAGCGCTTTTTTAATGGCGCCCGCAAAATAAAAGAAGGGTGGGGGGGGTACCCTAGCAATATGGATATCAAATGAAAGATCGTAAAAAGACCATTACAAAAATACATGTATCATGTCACGTTTGTATTACTGTTTTAACACAAATTGTCAATAACTGACGGCCTCTGTGGCGCAGTGGGCGAAGGTCCGCCTGTGCGGGTTCGATTCCCGCCGCGGGACAAATGTTTGCATGTTCTGTAGATATTTGTCTCGGGTCTGGGTGTTTTCTATGTATGATATGTATGTATTTACAAAAAAAACTATATGTGTAGTATAACAATCATGTGGTTCCCATAATACAAGCTCTGCTTAGTTTGGGGCTACATGATGCTGTGTGATAACGTCCCGCATTATTTATTTTATTATTTATTTTTAATAAAACAAAAAAGTCTGAAAAAATACTAATATAAAAACAAAAAACCCGATTTCTTAAAATTAATGAACTGAAAAGAGAAAAACAAGTATCACAATATCAATGTATGTATATTCAAATTAGTCAAACTTAACACTTTATAATGCTGCAGGCGAGGACAAAACGTAGTTTGTGTAGATATTTCTCGCCCGTAACTGTGCCCGTAGGCAACAAAGTATGGTTTGCCCTGGCCTGCAGCATCATAAAGTATTTAGTTTGACTAATTTCAATTTGAATGATTGATATTGTGATACTTGTTTTTCTCTTTTCAGTTCATTAATTTTTAGCAGTGGGGTTTTTGTTTTTGTAATATTTTGTTTTTATTTTTCGTTTTAACGTACTTACTTATATTATCTACTGTATATTATCAAATTTGTAGTTTAGTTTGTAGTGTAGTTAGTTAGTTTGTAGTTTAGTTGTAGTGTAGTTAGTTAGTTTGTAGTTTAGTTGTAGTGTAGTTTAGTTTAGTTCGCCTGTGTACCTACTTGTTTTTATCTTGTGCAATAAATATTTTTATATCAGTCTATCTACCTATCTATGATCTGTGCATTTACTACAATACCAGGTTTTTTTTTTAAACAATTTTCTTAATAAAAAAGAGCACTTATTTCTTCGTTTTACGTTATTATGTGGCCAGCTTTGGTTTCCGAGTGAACCTCAAAATAGAATTTACTTATTGTGTAATAATGGTTTTTGAAAAAAAAAACGAAAACAATTTTCTGCGAGTACATCACTCTCTTTAATTTTTAAGAAAATTGTTTTCGTTTTATTTATCCACTTCTTTTTTCTTCGTTTTGAGCTATCAAGTAGTCAATTCTGATGTCGGAGTGAACATCTATATGGAGTTAGCTTACTGTGTACAGTTAGGTACCTACATAACACAGTCATTGTTTCAAAAGCCTTTTAGAGCTTTGATATTAGTAATGGCTCTACCACTCTCTACGTGCTAAACCTACTTAAATAATGTTTGGAAATTGGCTACTGACACCACAGAATGCCTAATAGTTAGACTAAACCTAATAAACCCTTCATGTCTCCACTATGAATATTTAATGATCACTTTGGTATGTACTTAGCAGAGTTTTTGCTTCTTTTTAAACCTTGAAAAAATACGTAAGTGCACTTATTACAATGAAGGTGCATTCAACATTGGGAAGACCAGCGCTGGCTCCTGTTCCAACCATCACATGCTGAGTCAGGGACCGATTTGCAGCGATTGACAACTTTTTTATCTATTTTATGTAACCTACTTGTGTCTGTTGCAAATAATTATTATTCTTTTCTATTCTAAAATAAAACTAATCATCTATACTTATTATGTAAAAATTATGAACTTAATTAATCCAAAAGGATTTTAGAGTCAATCTGATTTAAAAATAATTGGTACTCACAAAAAAGTTAATGCATCCAAACTTTTTGGCTATCCTCCTTTCACAAACACTTCACAATTTCAAAATAAGAACACGATCACAAAACTTTTTGGTCAATCCAAATAGTGATGTCCGAGATTCGATTTTAGATTGGTTTTCGATGAGTACCTCGAGCGCGTTTACGTCGTTCGCGCGCACTCTCGCTACTGGTGATGTCTGTACGGCGGGCGGCCCGCCCAGATGTTATCTCGGAAAGTACGAGATGCGATTCAAGTGATGGCACATAGCGATTATGATATGTGAACATAAAAGCGAGATATAATATTTCGTTCATTTCATTTAATTATCCATTGATATTTTACAATGTGCTTAGATATGTCAATTAAAATTATAACGTAGAATAAGCTGAACGTTTCGAAAGTACCTACTGCTTTATAAACAATTTAAACATTAATAATAGACTCTGTAGTAGTAATTCCATGATCTTATAGAAGAATAAGATAGGATTAAGAAAGAAAGTTCCGCACTGTCTATTTCATGTCCAGACGAATATCACTTTGAGTGTGTGTGTGTGTGTGATTGTGTGAAAATGTCAAAGTATGTAACATAAAATACAAAGCGTTTATTAATACCACAGACAAAAGAGATAATATTCGAATATGTTGTTTGTGTTTTCAGTAGTAAAATGGTTAAAGTATTTTTTGTTAATACCTACTCTACCAGATTACTTCTTAACAGGGCTTAATAAAGTTAGAGAGCTTTTCTTTCTTGCAGCGAGTGTATAATAGCTTGAATATGATCACTATAAACTAAAAAATACAGTTTTTAACTTTTAAATAGTTTTGAAGACAGGACTCATTCGTTGTTATAATTATTAGTTTCACATAGCCGATATAGTTTCATGAATAAAGAAACCTTGGCTATACAGGGTGGGGTAAAATTTTACCACATTGAGGGCCACCTTTTCTTTTGTAGTTAGACGGTTTTGAGAAAATTATGAGTTTATTTTGAAAGAACCTTTAATGGCATTTTTGGATTTTTGAACAAAAATACAGTGAGCTAAGAAAATTACATTTGTCAAAAAAAACAAGTTGGTTTCAATCGACTCTAAATAGCGTAATCTCAGTAGTAGTAGGGGTAGTAGAGACTCTAATGGCTTTGGGAAAAGTGTTCCTGTTGGGATATCTCAACAGGAACACTTTTTCAAAGTGACTTACCAATTCAAATCGTAAGTTTTCACGAAATATCAAAAAAGTTTTCCATACAACTTCTATGAAGCGTAATTCGCCACTACATTGAGTCCATGTATGTTATTCGAACACTTTCCAGGAAATATTCTGTTCTTATTTTAAATTATCACATTTTTTTAAATAAATAGTTTTTGTTTATTGCCGGCACACAAACAGAACTATTTTAGGGCTTTATTTTTATACGATTATTTCTATAGCGCCTATGAAGGTTTCATGCAAGATCGACAATTTGATCGCCGTCGCTTGCAGCGTACACCACACTAGGTACATCCGAACGTCCCCTAGGACACCCCGTTGTCGTCAATTGTTTCACTTGTTAAGCCTTGCGTAAACACGTCCGCGTTAACGACCAGTCTGATCAACTCTACATTATAATTGACTTCTCTTTTTAAAAAAATTCGCTACTTTCTTTCAGGCATAGAGTTTGGCCTCTTCATATCCTCTTTGAATGTCTTCACGAGAATCAAGAGGCAAACTCAGGGATTATACCACCTCCACCACCAGCCTATAGCAGTCCACTGCTAGACATAGGCCTCCCTAAATTAGAAGGGGGATACACAGCTTCTCGCTCCGCCGACGCTTCAAAATCAATTTTTTTTAATTATTTCAATCTGGCAACTGACGGCCTGACGGGCATAATAACTAAGAAAAAAAACCAACCTCTTTGGTACCTACTATCTGGATTGCTGATGGTAAGATTTTGGTGGGCGGGATTGTCTTCAAGCAAAAGGAAATAACGAGGCTTGGGGATTCCGAAAAGTGACTCGGTATGATTTATCTTAATTTTTGTTTAAAGTGTACTAGATTTAATAAAATGAATGATGTGGGTAGGCACGGAATGATGAAAATAAAGAGTCTCGAACCAGCCATCTTGTTGTTTACTTCATGGTGGCAGCGGTGGGATAATGTGTCAGCGATGTACATATACTTTCCTGGTTTATAGACGACCTGAAAATCATATCGCTGAACGCGAAGGATGCTTCAGCGCCGAGGGCATGAAAATAGATCAGGCGAAGTTGAGAGCTATCACAGATATGCCCAGTCCGAGCGACAGGCAGGCACTCGAAAGATTTCTCGGTATGGTTAACTACGTAAGTAAATTTATTCCTAACTACTCAGAAAAGGTGAGTCCCTTGCGAAACCTTCTGAAGAAAGGCAGCGAATGGAGCTGGGACGCGAATCATCATTCGCTGCAGTCTAGCAGGAACGGAGTCCAATGACTTTTTAAAAAGAGCCTCGAACGGTTTATGATCCGTTTCCACGGTAACGTTGTTCTTACCGAAAATGTACTGATGAAATCTTTCTAGGGCAAAGACTATGGCGAGCATCTCCTTTTCTATCTGCGCGTATCTTTGCTGCGTATTAGTGAGCGTCAGCGACGCAAACTCGACCGGGCGGCCGGCCTGCAGCAGCACGGCGCCGAGCGCGCGTGCGCTGGCGTCCACCGACAGCAGCGCCGGCTCGCGCGCGCAGTACAGCGCCAGCACTGGCGCACTGCACAGCGCCTCCTTCAGCGAACTCACCACTCGCTCGCTGCAAGCGTCCCAGCTCCATTCGCTGCCTTTCTTCAGAAGGTTTCGCAAGGGACTCACCTTTTCTGGGTAGTTAGGAATAAATTTACTTACGTAGTTAACCATACCGAGAAATCTTTCGAGTGCCTGCCTGTCGCTCGGACTGGGCATATCTGTGATAGCTCTCAACTTCGCCTGATCTATTTTCATGCCCTCGGCGCTGAAGGTGTGCCCCAGGTATGTGATTTCCGTAATGCAAAATTCACACTTATCCCGATTGAATTTTATACCAACTGACCGCGCTCTATCGAGGAGGCAAGCCAAACGTCTATCGTGCTCTTCTTTCGTAGGCGCCCAAACGATGACGTCATCAACGAAAGAGTCGACTCCCTCGAGGTCCTCGAGCAGCTGTCTTACCTTGGCATGAAAGACCTCTGAAGCTGAATTTATGCCGTAAGGTAGACGCAGATATTGGTACCGGCCAAACGGAGTTCCAAATGTACACAAGTCAGCGCTCTCGTTGTCCAGCTGGATCATCCAGAAACCAGATTTGGCATCTAACTTACTGAAATACCGCGCACCCTTTAGCTTGGTGGCTATTTCAGTAATCGTCGGCAGCGGATAGTGTTGTCGTCTAATTACCTTGTTAAGAGGCCGAGGATCCAGACAGACTCTGAGGCTAGCATCTTTTTTTGCTACTATAACGATACCGCATACCCATGAAGTTGGATGCGACACCTTCCTTATGACGCCCAAATCTTCCATGCGGGCTAACTCTTTAAGTAATTGATCTCGCAAACCAACCGGTATTTTTCTAACAGGGCATATGCAAGGACTGGCGCTACTCTCTATCGGTATTTTATAGTGTCCTGGTAGTTTACCTAAACCCTTAAACAAATCATCATATTTGTCCAGACTAATTGTGTAAATTCTTTGTATTAATCCTAATTCCTCCAAACCATACTTTCCCAGAATACTTTGACAAGCTTCAGCGGATATAACAAATTTTAATCGGTATTCGTGTTGTTTATGTTCCAACTTAATGATAGTTGAGCCAACAATCGATAAGTAATTTCCACAAAATGACTTAGCCCGTAGGCTTTCCGAACACAGCTGAGATAAAGAGAACCCTAACTTGACAAAATTGTCCTGCGATAAAACATTCAAGTCGGAACCCGTGTCTAATTTAAATTCATGCTTAGCCCTACATTCTGGTAAAACGAAAGTTTCATGCCACTTATCACCATTGTTGATTTTTGAAATAGAATCTACACACTCAATCGTAGATATGTAGTACAACTCACCATCGTCGTCGCTGTCCTGGTTTACCTCATACACTTTGTTATATTTACGCGCCGGACACATCGCCTTATAATGTCCTTTATTACCACAAATAAAGCACTTCACTCTTTTGGCCGCGCACCGATCACCTCCATCGCAGTGGACACTGGCACAGGCGCCGCACGCGGACGGCGCGCCGCCGCCGCCGCTGGCGCCGCGCCCGGCCCCGCCCGACCAGGTTGCGCCCGTACGCACGCCTCGCTCGCTGCCGCCGGCTCCGCGCGCCCTGCTAAGACCGCCACCGCCACGTCCGTATGACTTAGCCCCTCGTTGGAACGCCCTGGACTTCCATAACGCGTCCACTGATACAGCTTTAGATTCACTTTTGGCACCTTCAATTTGACGGCTACCGTCGATGGAGCTCTCATTGGCTTGACAGATTTTTACAGCTTTTTCTAGGGTTAGATTTTCAGGCCTTAATAGCCGGTCTCGCACACTACTATCGGCAACACCGCAAACAATCCTGTCACGAACTAAGCCATCCTCCAGTTGATCAAAGTCACACTTCTGGCTCAGGAGCTTTAGCGCTGTTACATATTCGTCGATACTCTCATTGACTTCTTGGTTCCGAGTGAAGAATTTGAACCGAACCATTATTATGTTGGTTTTCGTCCCGAAATACCCATCAAATGCTTCGATTAATTTTTCGGGATTTTCCCGATCGGCTTCATCTTTGAATTTTAATGTCGAGTAAATATCGTACCCATCCGGACCAATCAAATTAATCAACAAACTGGCTTGTACGTCTCCTTTTTCCTTGTGCACTCCAGAGGCTTTGATAAATACTTTAAATTGTCGTAACCAACGCCGCCATGACTCGGCACGAGCCATCGGCCCACCTTCTAGATTAACTGCGCTGGAGGACGAGCGTGTTCCATTATTTTGTGGTCCCTTTACACTTTTTTGCTTTATCACACACTACGTAACGTTTTTTGTACTATTTGACTATTAAAATTATTAATTTCTATCCCACCGCTGTCACCATGAAGTAAAAACAAAATAAAGTGCTATTCCAAGTCAAAATTGTATTATTCACCCTAATAGATTTTACTCGTGAAACTAACTTAATTTAACACATTCATATTGAAAAACGGGAATTTTCATGTACCGTCATTCATTAATTTTAATTATTTCATTAAATTTTCATGTTCTTCATTAGTGAAGGCACCGACGAAAGTCATAATCAGAGTGAACGCGACGCTCTCTCTCCGTGTCCCGTCTGGCAACCAGTACCTTCACCAACGAGTTCTTCAATACTTATGTATAAAAACTACATATGTACCTATAAAAGTTTACGTTACCTAAACAAACAAATTGCTTACTCCAAGTTCTGACAAAGACGGTATTCATAACTTTTCAAGCAAAAAATCCAGCAATAATACATAATCATTATACCTACCTACGGCACATTGTTGGCTTTTCATTTAATTCCCCAAAGCGATTTCTATCCCGTGTCCCTTTGTGAGGTTTAAGGAAAATAAATTTTCAAAAAAAAAAAAAAATTTTGTTTTCCGCAGATTTTGAGATCTGTGTAATATGAATAACCTATAATTATATACCATTAGCAACGGATAATTTAAAAATCTCGTAAAAAAAAAAAAGAGGAATAGTTTTATACCATACATAAGCGTAGGCACTTCTTAACACGTTGACGTGCGGCCCGGCAGCAGCAGCAGCAGCCCAGCTAGGGCAAGTCGGCACTCAAAGCGTTATATCATCCTAGGTAGGTACTAAGTGTAATTAATCCCCCTTCGTCCCTATCTACGTTAGCAAGTAACAATCAATACCTACCTATGGTTATTGGATTCTTAGGCTAATAGTCCAAATAGTCAATTAAGTTTATGAACTTATGAAGGTACCACTGATTTAAAAAAAATAGTCATTAACGCCCTGTACACGTAAAGATCGGGCCGCGCATCGGGACTGAGTTCCAAACCGCAGTCCGATCTGTACGGTTTGTACTGCGGTTCAAACTGTCGTGCTAATGGTGCGTAAAGATCGGACCGCGCATCTGGCACTGATCACTGACGTGATGCGCGGTTAAAAATATGAGATTTGTCTTCGCGTCGACATGCCAGATCGGACTGTCAGCCCCACGCATCTACACGTACGTTTCGGAGTGCGGGTTGAATGGTGCGTGCTGTTTCCCGCGGTCCCAACTTTACGTGTGCAAAGCGCTATACTCGTAGAATACATAATAATCACTTTAATGGTTGTGACCTCCTATATAGCTTTTAAATAAAGCTTCAAGGAATCCTAACTTAGTTTGTTTGTTAAGCTTTCACGTCCAATCATCATGATATTGCGTAAATAAGTACACGTTATCAGGCGACCAGAAAAGGACATATAAGGTAGGTACCCATGCTACGATAGAAAAATAACTTTACGACGATCATCCGGCTCTGGATCCAGTTAGTTAGCAGAGTGCACCACGAGCAGGTGAGGTTGGCTTGGGTTCCGAAGATGGAGGTTGGCGAAAGGAAGAAAAAGCCCAATGCTAGGGCGGAGAGTTATGACTAATGAATCAAGCCTAAAACCGACTTTGTGGCTTACTCTTATTCAATTTCCTTCTCAAAGTCTTAGAAGGTAAATTTTTTTTAACAAATGATGTGTTATAGGTTGTTATTACTCGAGTAGCGGTGCCTTTAGACACAAAGGCCTCTTCCAGCTACACTGTATTGTCATTTTGTAAAGGATGTAGTCTTCATACTCTTCGATTTCGTTTCCTAGTCTTCTAACTTCGCTCAGGCCTAGCTTAACCCATTTAATGTTTGCCAGTTCTGGAGAGTCTTTCGTTTATTTTTAGGGTAAGTACATTTATAATTGCAATATTGTTTTTTTGTTTTTTTTTTTTATTTTAGATTACTTTGGCTTACTCTTATTATTATACTAAGCTAAATGTAAAAGACAGTCTTATTAAGACAGATTGAATACAAGTAGCGCCACATAAGTCTAGCGCTGACCCACAGATATAGAAGATAACTAGATGAGGCCTTAAAATTCACTATGTTCTGAACATCAACTCCACGGCTGATCTCTACTTTCTTATGTCCAATATCATCAGTTAGAAAGGGATACATACATATATCAATGCGACTTCAAAATAGATCAAAAAGTTAAACGTACCAGGGCGCTCGAACAAAATTCTATGCAGGTTCATACAAATGCCCTGGTACGAAGTCGCGGAAATCGCATTGAGATAAAGTATGCATCCCATTCATCCCATCATTGCTAGAAAGCAATTGATATATGGACATAAGAAAGTAGAGATCAGCCGTATGAGTTGACGTTCAGAGTGCTTACCACAGGTTTTGATAGTTTTCGAAAACTTTATAAGTTTCGGTATCTTTCCATACATTTTCGTACAGCGCCTCTAGGGAAACGTGCATGAACTACGAAAATGTATGGAAAGATCAGTGTTGCCGTTTTTTATTTGGAGAAAATGCTAAATAACATTTAAAAATGCTAAATAAAATGCTAAAATCTATATTTTTCTTTTGAACTCCTTAGGAATTTTGAATTTTTAAGTAACGTACAAAAAAATGTTTATCATGAAGTATGCTAAATGCGAATTTTTCAAGCTAACAGACCCGAAAATATGCTAAATTTAGCATTAAAAATGCTAAAACGGCAACACTGGGAAAGATACCGAAACTTTTAAAGTTTTCGAAAACTATCAAAACCTGTGGTAAGCCCTCAGAGCATAGTGAATTTTAAGGCTTTATCTAGTTGTCTTCTATATCTGTGTGCTGACAGTGGAGGCTAGAGGCGAGAGAGAGCGAGAGACCCATGCGCAGACGTTTCGTTCAGCTCTAGACTTAAATGCCGGTAGCTGTACCCCTTCCCGAATCCCTTTCCGTTCGTATAAGTTAGCTTTCAAAGGTCAAAACAACATCTGCCAATTAAATGCTGCTTGTTTTGAAATCTCGAAAAATAATTGAGGTGTATTCTTATTGGATGCAGATAATTCTTGTTTGTGCGACGATAACCCACGGTTCAAGTTAAGAGATTGTGGGGTCACAGGGATTGTGTGGAATTTGACTATATTAAAAATAGCTGGATACTCTATTGGCGTGATAGGTAAGTTGGTAGTGTAGTGACTCATCTTTTGCGCTGTAGGTTGCAGGTTCGATCCCCGCCTAGAACAATCATAAGTTTGTTCAGGGTCTGACACACTAATATCATATCTGTGAACGTGTATGTGTGTGTATATGTTTGTGCGCGTCTGTGTGTGTTAGATAGAGAGAGAGAGAGAGAGAATTAACTTATAAGAGATAATATTACTAATAATAGATATTCATTTATTATTTCGGGCCATTTCGACCCCACGCAATGCGAAATAATACTTAGTACCCATATTTAAACTTTTCGTGTTGTTTTTATTTTTATGCTTTTGTTTTTGTGTACCTTCTACTTTTAATCACCAACTCTGTACCTACCTACATATTCTGTGTGCATTGTGAGTCGAATAAATGAATTTTCTTTCTTTCTACATTATTACTAATAAGTGAAAAAGGTCGCCACTGAGCGCTGGTTTTCAGTGGCTATTGGCTACAAATCCTAACTCAAAACTAATAATCTATCTTTCTATTATAACATAGCCTTTAATTCTATGCTTATACATAGTAGACGTAGAGGTTATTATTATAATCCGATTATATCATAAGCTGGCAAGTACCTACGTTCTGCCTTTGATATTCATTTTAATCTTAATTAAGACTTTCTTTTTCCCGCCCCTATCACACTATACCGTAGAGTACACCTACTCATTTACATCACAAAGAAACGAATCAGTAGAGAGGCTGCTATGAACAGAACTAGCAAAATATGCAAACTAGAATACCCAGATACAGACCAATCCATTTACACTTTACGAAAGTGCTCGCAAATCCAATTGGAAATGTAATATATCATGTTATTGGATGATACCACCACAACACTGGCCTATACGAGTCCACTGCAAACGAGCTGCAAGTAAGGCTGTCATAGACAATTCTACTTTGTAAAAAAGTATTTTGTTTTGTTCCTTGTGTTGCCATATTTATATTACACCTTTATTTGTATGTATTATTAATTAAATAATATGTTATAATTATTATTTGTATGTATTATATTTATAAACCTTTATAATCCTACCTATTCCTTTTTAATTGTTTATTTATAGATATAGTTTAATTTTAAAGTTTTTCAAGTAAGTAGGTAGGTACAGCAAGTATCTACCTACTTTAAAAAAGTAGATTCTATTAATATTCATTTTTGTTGTCTGTTCTCTTGTAAATGTCACTTGTAAAGGGCCCTTACTGAAAATCAGCGCAGCATCTGAGCTTTGTCTCACATGCTGCCTATGCTGAGTGAGGGTCCTATTTCACCCACTGTTCAAGTGCATTACCTACTTATATATATAGTTATATGTATTTGTATTTGTTGTTCTGTTATTGTTAAGTAGGTACAATTTATAAAATTCGGGTAAAATAAATATATTTTCTTTCTTTCTTTCTTTCACTGCTGAACATAGCCCTCCCCTAATAAAGGGGGATATCCCCATAATCCCCACGGGGGGATCTCGCAAGGGCACAACTTCGCAACAAATTATTGAATGATACGCATATAATTTACCTAAGTTTTAAACATTATTTTGTACAGCGCTACGCTAATTTTCGTTTTCGTAACCCTTCTACGCCTTGTAGCGTACTACGAAAAATCACAAGTGCTACATTATGTGCAGTGGCTTGAGTGCGAAAAACATACCTTATTACAAAGTTTGCGCTAACTATATTTTGTATGGAAATGTCAAAGTTTTACAAGCTCCCGCTAGGGGCGCTGTTATGCTGGCGGTTTGCTGCGCATTAAGCGATTTATCGGTATTTATCCATGCGCAAATACACCCAATTTATTTTGTACCAGCGTTCTTTTTACCACAACACACTACAACTTATCTATGTCCCTCTGAAGTGAAGTTGTCTGCAAGAAGCGACGTAATTCCTATATTCGATTTGAGTCAGATTGAACTAGGATTGATGGAATCGTTTAATGTTCTGTGGTTTGATGAGCCTAATTTTTGAGGGACGTAGATTCGTTGTGCAACCTATAGGACGTATTATTTTTTATTTTAAATTATTGTGACCTACACACACGTTACTAATTATTTTCTGAAGACCTCTTTGGCGCAGTGGGCAAAGGCCAACCTGAGACGCAGAAGGTTGCGGGTTCGATTCCCACCGCGAGACAATTGTTTGTATGATCTGCAAATATTTGTCTCAAGTATTTTCTATGAATAATATCTCCCTACATTTAAAAAAAAAATAAGTACATAGTTTATCAGTCATGTTATCGTGTGGCACCCATAATACAGGTCCACGTTTTGTTAGTTTTTTTTATTATCATTTATAAGTTTTTCATAAAAAAATATTTTAACTATAGCAACCAAAAAACCAATGAGGTTAATTTAAATATTTGCTGTTTTAGAAGCTCCGTCTCATCTAAATTAAAACAATAAGTTTGGGGCTGCATGATGCTGTGTCCAGCATTATTTTTTATCTAAATGAAAAACGGGTACTATAATTCTTATCGAATTTACACAGTTACTGTAACATACAAACTTCAACACCTCGAGCTCACGTGGCGGGCACGCTCGCTCCCGGAAGTCCAGAATCATATCGAAATTATAATAATCTTTATTGATTTTTTGTGGAACATCGCGAAAACAACTTAATAGGTGGGTACCTACTTACAATAAGTAAAATATCTAACAGACTTCGATTTTTACCTTTACAAAGATGAATAGGTACATAATCTTAAGTTATTTGCGTGTACTTACCTTATTAGGTTCGGGACCTCTTTACCCTTGTATGATAGCAATGTTGGTTGTATATTAAAGTTTTAAAGGGTTGGTATGGAATGCTAACCTATGGCAGGATAGGGCCTATTATGATGATTTAACTAGTTTGCTAAGGATCAAGCAGAATATTTTAGATGGGTAGTAAGTACCTACTACCTATAATTACCCAGGTAGCTATCATTACTGACCTCTATGCCGAAACAGGCGAATAACTGAGACTTGCGTCAATTGGGACAATTTTGTGAATGGAGCCGTGTTTGTCTGTTTGTTGGGTATAGGTAGGCCTTTCTTTGATTACGGAATGAGGTATATAAATAATGCTGGAGTGGGGTCGTGGTCGGCCAAGAAAGCGATGGCACATGGCGGACCAACACAATGTCTTCGAGAGAGGATGTGGGATATCTCGAAAGATAGAAGATGGTAGGTGAAGTTTGGTGGAGACCTTTGCCCGGTAGTGGGACGATGCACGTTGACAAAACTATTAGAACCTAAACCATTTACCATCGCATTTTCCTGGACCATCCAAAATAAAGCAACCCATTGGTGGTTTTGACCACAGTTTTGACCTTCGCTCACTTGTTGTGTACGTCATGACATGAGCCAGATGCGAGATGTGCTAAATCCTCCAATGATATCGCGAATTCATGACTTCTGTTACGTATTAATAACTTTAAAATCGAAATATATAGGTAAAAACATTGTCACAAGCTAGATTCGACCGATTGGACATATTATGTTTCATTAAAGGGACATCCCTACCTATCCTAATGTTCCTTACCGTGTCCCCTCCCTATCCAAATTCTCTTCGAAAAGTATCATGGCCGTGCGCACACGCAAAACCAATGAAAATTAACATAATATCTTCACAAAAATCAATCAAAGTGACTCCCAAGTTCCCGGACCACCATGCTTTATATCAGACAACTTCATTTGTACCTCTAATAGGTACGAGTTGCACAATTCGAAAACTATCATAGTTAACAATTTGGAGATCGATTTTAAAGTGCCTGTTAATTACCTGTTTTGAGTGATAATCATTGCAATCTGCAAGAAGATCGCATTACCTGCTACGTTGTTCGATCTGTTTCTATTTAAAACCAGTTGCGTAATTTCCAAAAAACTTGAGCTCGAATACGAAAACTATGAACGTTTCCGCATTGTGCAACTTGACAACTAGAGATACTGGACGCTGTGTTCCATTCTAATATTCCGGGAACTCCTCTCCGCTCATCATCCGTGGATGGACCTTAGCTTAGGCCGCATCGACATAATTAGGCAGGTATAAACTACTTACTGTTTAGCTTTGAAATTAAAAATAATCTATATGTTATAAATATATCTATGTAGTTATTAAGATTGAATATTTGCATGCCTAGAATAAGGTAGGACATAAAATGGAATAATATTTATTTAAGACCTGACTGTACTCACATTATGTTCGTGCAAATAAATAATTTGAATTTGAATTTGAATAACTACGATGAATGAAACCTACTAACCTACCTACGAATAAGGTTAGTCCTACCAATAAGTAAGCCCTATTTAGGTTTATTGTACTCTATGAGTACAACTCTCACGACACGTGACTACCTACCTAATTATACTAAATTCATGATCACAAACAAGCTCACAACCAGGGACCGTATAAACTGCTCCCTGTTTAAAACGGATCTCTCTTGCAAATGATTCAACCAATCCTGACGGCCTCTGTGGCGCAGTGGGCGAAGGTCCTGAGACGCAGAAGGTTGCGGGTTCGATTCCCGCCGTGGGACAAATGAACGAGCTATGCTCGAGGTTTCTCTGAAGGATAAAATCCGTAACGAGTTTATCCGACATAGAACTAAAGTTGTCGACATAGCTCAGAGAATTAGCAAGCTGAAGTGGCAGTGGGCTGGCTATATCTGCCGAAGAACCGATAACCGTTGGGGTAAACGAGTTCTTGAGTGGAGACCGCGGCTCGGCAAACGTAGTGTAGGACGCCCTCCGGCCAGGTGGGGTGACGATCTGCGAAAGGCTGCTGGCAGAAGCTGGATGCGTCGAGCTCAGGACAGGGCGCAATGGCGCTCATTAGGGGAGGCCTATGTCCAGCAGTGGACTGCTATAGGCTGATGATGATGATGACAAAAAAAATTATAAAAGTAGTTTATCAGTCATGTCATGTGGCTTCCATAATCAAGTTTAGTTTGGGGCTACATGATGCTGTGACTGTGGGATAGTGTCCAGCATCATTTATTTATTCCTAATCAGAACCAATCTCGATTAGACTCAAAAATAGGATTTACGTCGCTACTTGGCAGCCAACTTCAGAGGGATTTATTTATTTATTTAATAGGAACGCCAACAGCTTAGATATCAATACCTACATTGTAGGGTACTGACAGTTTCATTCTGATATAGAAACCAATTACAGGCGGACACAGAATCTGTATCTGTATATATGTGTTTGTTATTGTCAGGAGAAGGTTCTAATGAAAGAAAAAAATTGCGCGGAAACTCAGAAAATTTAAGAATGCTTAACCACCATATTAGATTTTCTAATATAACCTTAGCGCTTTTGACAAATAAACTTTTTAAAGTAACCTTATGGCGCTTGATATAAAATTGACAGTATACGTGCTGTAAATATCGTGAAATGGATGTAAAAAAACTGAATATCGTTTAAAACAGATACTTCGGTCGGAGTTATTTTATATAGATAAAATACATATAAAATAATCTATCTATTATTTCTTCTTTATAAGAATGTAAAAAAAACTGAATTTCTTAGTGCATATCACGGTTAGTTCAGAGCTATCACGCCTAATATTAAAGTTCAATTAAATATGGAGTTTTTATAAGTTTATATAGTTTTTTAATCAGATCCGAAAAAAACATGGGTCCCATACAAAATGTTCATCCCCTCATACAAGTTCTCCCAGACGATTGCATCGTATAGATTATTTAGTGTAGTGTAGGTGGATGTGTAGGGGTAGGGGTACGGGTAGCGAGGGGTACAGGTTGGGGTAGGGTAGGGTAGTTGTTGTTTTATCCTCATAGATTTCTTTTTTCACTTAGATATACTCTTTATTTGCTTCATTAACATCGATACCCTTGCTTAATCCACTTTGATATTCTTTTTGAATGTTTCTTTAACTTCGATACCCTCTTTGAGACAGGACAACGTCTGTCGGGTCAGCTAGTTCATAATAATAATAATAACTAAGTAGTAGGTAGGTACTTATGGTAAATAAGAGTCCAATAGGTAGGTAATAATAGAACTTAAAATAATTAAAACTAAAAACTAATACTTAATAAACTTAAACCAATAAAGGATAGGATAGGGATAAAAATACATTGAGAGTAGTATACATACAACCTTCATAAATATGTATGAACCTTCGACCAAACGTATGAACGATACTGAGAGGTAAACAAATAGGTAGGTAGGTAGAGATAAAGTAAAAAAAAAACCAACACTTATCATTGCACTTTCCAACCTTTGGCTCGAGTTCAGCTCATGTTATAATGATTTATTGACGGACCACCTACCTACAGACCTCAACTGAAGGAGGTAGGTAGGTACTATCTACAGGGGCGGATTTCCGAATAGGCCAAGTAGGCCCGGGCCTAGGGCGGCAATATTTAGGAGGCGGCAATACTTGGTGGGTTTTTAAGCTATTGCATAGCTTCTATCGAGGGCCTTGAGCGCGGGGACCGAATCCAGAAATTCCGTAACGAAAAAAAAACCTCACGCTCCCCACTCCGACGGGCACGGAGGTGTGGCTTGAAGGCCGTGCATTGTCTAACGTCGTTTCTTTTCGGCAGTCTTCGACACGGTGTTTGTGTGCGTGTAACTAGACGTATTGTACGACTCTACGAAGCTCGCACGAATCGAGACGATCACCACGCTCAAAAAGTGTAACTTGAATTAATATCAAAGAAAAAGAAATACTGCATAAATAAAATAAATAAATAATTATAATTGCATAAGTTGATACAAAATGCTATGCAATATCTTTACCGCCGCAGTCCCCGAGTGCCACACGTCTTTTTTTATTTACATACTTCGACCTAGGTCTGACAGACTCACGCATTTGATGGGGCCCGCGTTGTACAATCCCCTGCCAGAAAATATTCTTGCCGCGTCTAGCTTGCCCTCCTTTAAAACTAAATTAAAGTCATGGCTGGTCGAGAAAAGCTGGTCGTTCTACAATGTCGAAGATTTTGTACGCAAAATCTCATGACAATATTTTATAATTAATTGATGATTTATTATTTTAGTATTTAATTATTTCTACCATGTTTTATTTTAATGATTTGTTTATTTACGACTTACTTAATGTATTATTTTACTTAATTATTGATATTTTTTATGACGTGTAATGTACCTATTTAATACCAATAAATTGATTATTCTTGATTATTCCGAAAAGTCGTTTCTCACTCCATATATGGGTGTATCCATCCAGGCTTAGCAGAGGTAATGCTCGCATAGGTTCTCGAAAAAGTTTGCTACTATAGGTGAAGTCAAGCGCACCTTTCTAAAAGCCAAAGGAAAGGCAAAGAGCAAGCTCGGGGGGTTGGTTTTTTTTCGTGCTTTACAGCGAGTGGGGGGGCGGCAATCTTTCATATACCTAGGGCGACCAATGGATCAAATCCGCCCCTGACTATCTACTAAGCGATCAGGATCACACAGAAAGGGGGCATCCATTAATTACGTGAGGTGATTTTGGCAATTTGGCCCCATATACCCCCTTGGTGAGATGTCGTGAGATTTTGCTCGACCCCCCCACAGCCTTCCCTAATCTCACGTGTGATTTTTCAAAATTAATGTAAATGTTAATATGTGCTCGATTGCGTTTGAATTATTTGAAAAAACAATTTGCAAATTTTTAAAATTATTGATTTATGAGTTTAGGCTGGTTTAGATAAATTTTAGGGGGAAAACATTTTTTACTTAATTTAACTAAGTTTTTTTCTTAATTTTAAACTGTTTGTTGCGGAAAAACATTACCTCATATTTACGGGACGCTGCTCTAACCAAAGAAGGTGAGGTTTTGATTCGAACCCCTCACGTAACTAATAGACACCCCCAAACTAATAAATATTATAGACATGACAAATATCGAGATAAATAGGTATTCATTTACTACTTGGCACACAATACACAGCAGAACTAAAGGAGTAAAATAAATAGTTATTAATAAGCGATGTCGCTCATCCCGACATGTAGTTTCGTAGCGTACCCATAATCGTATTCACGTTTGTTGATATGCTAATAAATAGAGCACAAATAGAGCATAATTAGTGCAATAATAAAATAAATAGTTCCTCTTTGGTATAAGAAATAATGACCATTCTTTGTGTGTACGCCAGCATAACGATCAAGCTGGCGTACACATAACCATTCTCAAAAACGGCTTATACTATAGCAACGATATTTACACACAAAAATAGAGCATAAATAGTTCCCGAGCTATGCAAAATTTCATAATGATTGCTCTTATAGAAACGGAGATAATGAACATGACTTTGAATAATATTCCGAGCTGACGTGACGCTAGCGTACCCATTAAACAACGCAATAGTTCTTATAGAAAACAAGCTTTTCTTATTACGAGCCACATCAGCTAAAAGGTTTCGACTCTTGGCCTTCCTTGCCACGGAGAACTAACTAGGTGCTGGGATTCTGTCAAACCTTTCTACACTAACTAGGTCCTGTGAGACCCATAATCTGTAGAAACGATGTAGCTTTCAATAACTACCTATATAGACTTTATGTAGATATGTATGTCCAAATATTATGCTGGGTCTGCCCCTGCGTCTATCGTGACGTGACTAAGCAATGCGTGTCAAATCTTCATGTGTTTTGCTCAAATTATCTGTGTTTAGCCCGAACTATCGCGATGCAAGTCGATAACGGGTGGCCAAATCTGCGTATATCGTATAATTGCACGAATCTTCGTCTCCATAGTTACAGGAGCAGCCCCAGCATAACAAAACTATCTTCTGCGCCCCGCCGTGGCTACGACGCTGCTCTACGTGTCACGTCTCCACTATAACACGAAGGTGGAGGACATAGTGGAGTATGTGGAGAAGAAGACTAAGATCCGGATATATTATAGAATATGATTCTTAATTGTATGTACCTTTTGTCTTTTATTAATAGTATGTATTACATACTCTATCTTTGTAATTATGTATAAAATAGGACCGACTCAAAATATACTCACGGGTGCTACCCATATGTCAGAAGTTGGTAATTACATTGGAAATTACAGGAGAGCTAAATCACTCAACGTACAACATACATACACAACATACATAATCGCATGCGCACATACATTTAGGTACGTTCTTATATGTTTTTAGTTTTTCGAGTGTAAGTAAATATGATTAAGGTAGTTACTAGAGTAAGTAATCATTTAAATGTTTTAGCAGCTCTAAAATAAGTAGCATAACAAGGGCAATGCAATAAGTATGCTACATGCAAAGGTCTGGTCTAATATAGTTGGTACGATGCTTGTGCTGTGGGGACGTAAACCTTCTTCCGAGATACAGTTTAAACTAGTTCGGAAGTTGGTAAGCGTACACACCGCATAGTTTCACTGATGTGTGCTGATTTTATACGACCTTTGCTTGTATCATAATATAATATTTTTAGTTTAAGTACATAGTTTTTAGCTTCCTTAGCATAGGAATGGTTGTCTGGAAGAAATCGCTGTTAGCGATAAGACCACCAATTGTGTGACCAAAATATTTCACTGAAACATGTACCTACTTTTGTAAATTTTTATTTTTTGTGTCCACAATAAAGCATTTATTATTATTATTTATTATTTATTGTTAGTTAAGGGTCGAACAGTTGCAGTCACGCCACAATGATGTCAAATCTTTTGTGGTGCGTGTTCCCACTGCTGAGTTGGCGACTTTTATGAAGGAAGAATTTTGTCCAAAGAATGTGTTGTTTCGCTTTCGCGGGCGACTAAACGACACAGCGCAAATGCGTCATACATCGCAGATTACACAACGTGTCAGCAAATAGCTTAAGTATCTTTATTATAATATGTATGTTAGTCTGTAACATATTCTATGGGCCGTAGTTATAACATTCTGTACTTTTCTATTGTTGCCTAAATTAAGATTTAATTTAATGTATTAACAAATAAAAATTCTTATTAGAATGACATATAGATTTACTTTAATTGAAATACATTCCCTACATTGCCATTCAACCCAGCATTATTATGTTCAAACAGTTTGCCAAACAGTGAGCTACACAACTCATTCGTACTCTCATCAGTCCAGGTCAATGATTTTTCTGGTGCCATATAATTCACTAATTTATTATGAACTACATATTTGATTTTCCTCCCTTTAGTGGCTTTGGTATCCACTTTCCTTTTCATTTTGCTCCTCATCTGCTGTAATGCGATCCATTGACGACTCAACTGTACCGGATCTGATATATCAGCCGATTTACATTCGATGAGCTCTCTTAACAGCTGATGGTAAAAGTCACTGTCATCAAATATTTCTGGAATGTACTCATCATCATCTTTTCTGCTTTTCACTATATTAAGTTCTGAATCATTTTGATCTTTATCATCTGTGCTTGAAGGTTTTTTGTATCCAATTATGTCATATTCCGACCGTTTTAACTGAGTTCTTCTTACTAGCTTCTCTTTGTCAGATAGAATGTAAGATATCTGTTGAAGGATTGTGTTTGTCGGTGTGTTTTTGATGTTAGTAGCTGTTGCTAGTCGTGTTTTATCATTCCATTTCTGTATTGATGTGTCTCTGAAGTTTTTGAAGGCTTTATGAGTTGTGGATATTTCTGACTCGTACTCTCCGAGTTTTCGTTTTTTGATTGGTGCCAGTTTTGCAGGTTTTTCTGGGGTTGTTTCTTCTATATTGTCTTCTGGTTCTGTATCCGAAGGTATCTCTTCATTGTCGGTATCGCTTGGGATTTCTTCATCACTTTCTTCTTTTTTATCTTGTTTTATGTCTTTGTCATTTTTGTTTGTGGATAGAGATTTGGTTTCAGGGAATTTCTTGAGGAGAATGTTTTGAAGTGATAACAATCTGAAACAGATAAAATAATATATACAGATACCAAACACAAATCTTACTATTATTATAAATACGAAAGTTTGTGGCTATGGATGTATGGATGAATGTTTGTTTCAGTCAAAAACTACTGAATATATTTGGATGAAGCTTGGAATATATATAGTTTGTGACCTGGATTAACACATAGGCTACTTTTTATCCCGGTGCCACATGAGCGAAGGAGCGGGAAGAAGCTAGTTAACTGATATTTAAATACTAACCCCCATACATAAAACATTACTTAAATTCAAAACCATTGCTTCAAATTAAATCAAGTCAATAGTCAAGTGCGCAGTGGACGAAGGCCATGTGCTTGTTCTGCAGATATTTGTCTTGGGTCTGGATGTTTTCTATTTATGATATGTATGTATTTACAAAAAAAAGTATACTAAGTAGTATATCAATCATGTGGTTCCCATAATACAAGCTCTGCATAGTTTGGGGCTACATGATGCTGCGTGGTAATGTCCAGCATTATTTATTTATTTATTATTTATTTAGTTAGCCATTACTGTCATTGTCCAACAGTGAAAGATGGCATTACAAAAGTTTGTTTAACATCAAACTGGGTACTTTTATAAAAATAAAACTCACTTGTCTAACACATTAGAAATATTTGCTTTAGTAGTGTTACTTTCTTCCACAAACTCATTGTTCCGCTGTAGTTCGGAGAAGGTCTCCGGCATCGGCATCTGATTGGCGGTGCTGACACACCTCTGCAGATGTATCCTCATTTCCAACAGACTCTCCCATAGTAGCAATTGGTTGCGCACGCAAATCCCTTTCTTAGCCTCCTCGGAAATATTCTGCTTTTTCACATGTTCAAAGTTTTCTAGCATTGGCTCTTTTAGCTGGCTGATGTCATAGCCTTCACCATCATCTTCACTCTCACTTCCGTTATCACTAGCTTGCACTTGCTTTTTGAATTGAGTGATGCTGTAGTCATCACTCTCTGCATCATCGCTTTCATCATCAGTTTCTTGGATTTGCTTTTTGATCTGAGCGAACCTATCATCATCTTCGCTAGCCTGGATTTGTTTTGTGAAATGATTGATGTTATCATCGGCTTCATCATCACTTTCAATATCTGATTCGGACTCTATTTTCGATTTGGACAGTAAAGGACTTTCTGTTTCTGAATCTAAACTATCTTCGTTAGTCTCCCTGCCGTTTTCAGCTGATTCTTCATCATCAGAGTCAACGTCGCTAACCTCTGAGCCGGACTGTTCTAAATCCTTCCGTGATATAACTTTACCTTCGTACTTCTTACTAACATCACTAAGTAAATTCACATTTCGTTTGCGGAAATCACTAATTGCAGCCTCGTCTTCACTGTCCGAGGACCCGAAGTCAGCACGGGAGAGCGTCTTGGGTTTCGTGCCGAAAACTTGATCATCCTCAATGTCCGCACGCGGTTTCAGAGTCAGAGCATCAGCTATTTTATCCGATAGCGTAAGTTTAGCATTTTTCTTTTGTTTCAGCTTCATGTTCGTTTAATAATTTCAGATTTTAATTCAAAGTACACGAAAATGAAATGAAAAAAACACAAAAATTGGCAAGCAATTAGCAACGTGCTTTTGATATTTGAAAAATTGATTTGACATGATCGATCATTGACGTCTTGATGATGACATTATTGGCTGCGCTGACGTTGACTGTAGCATTAATTTGTTTGATTGACATACATACGAGCTATTATTTCTAAATTGGCCTAAACCAAGGAGTTTGGCGCGCTTTGATCAAAAATCTGTGCCTGATTTTTCTCATTTTATATGCCGAAAGGATGTTGCGATTCCCGATTATGTGTGACACTAAAATAATAAATGAGACACAACCCCCCTTTAGGACATTAGGCATAGAAATGTAACGCCTTATATCGTAGAAATCTGTAATGTTATATAAATGCAACCTGAAACTTGAAACTTTCATCTGGGATCCGTACCATTCGTTCCTTATTTTGACCGTAGATTATAATGTGTCAAAATACGTTATGAATACTTCCAATCTCTATAGTTAGATAATTATTGAGGACACAGGCGCGGCGCTTACCCTGAAAAATAATACTAGATACGCCAATACCCCCAAAAATACGTATATTGAAAAAAAACTTTCTTTGTCTTTTGACCATACTCCCAATTCTTCCGTTTTATTTTGTGTGTTTTTCTTCCTCTATTCTATTTCTTCTATCTTTTATGTCAAGTAGTCAGTCTTTGGTCAAGACATGTTCTGCTTTATTTAGGGCAGCAATTTTTTTCTGATTGTTTTGATAAAGCCGCCATAGTTATAATATAACAGAACATGACTTGACCGAAGATTGACGACTGGACTTAAGAGGGGCCTGGAGCTGCGTTTTCCCATACAAAACTTACTTTCGGTATAACTTTTTATTTACATAATTTATTATATCCAAATTTTATACATACAATCTCATGGGATATATAAAGGTTTGAAATTAGTTTTTGTTATAAAACCATTAACCAATTAAAAGATTAAGTGATTTGAATATTCGCTCGTTTTGCACACAAAAACATGTCATTTTTGGCATGTTAAAACACGTTATAATATACATTCTATTGCAATGAAAATCAATTTCCAACTTTGCCTATGTCCTCTACTTTGCTACAAAAAAATAAAAAATAAAATATCTGCAGCACAAATCAAATTATAACGAAACTAAGGGTTTGTACTGAAAAATAGGCAATTCCACTAACATTGCTTGCACACTCTCTTTCGGACGCGGGGGCGAACAACACAGAGGGGTGCGGGGAACGTGGTAGCCCCTATGTAGTATGTACTTGCTTGCGACATACGTCTGTTAGTGATGTAAAAATGCGTGACGAATGAAGATATCAAATTTAATATTGAATTTTATTTATTTTAATATTGAATATTTATTGATTGTAAAATATCCAATACTTTATGATCATATCTTATAAGCATTAACGTCGGAAATGCAGACTACTAATTGTTTATTTTACGCAATAATAATTATATTATACAATGATTAGAATATTTATTTTAATTTGACAGCTGTCAAACTTAAATCGACCATATCTCGAGAACTACTTATCTTAGACTTGCCTTTACTGGCTCAAATGATTGCTATTGACATGAATTTAATTTTCGATGACAGCTGTCAAACTTAAATCGACCATATCTCGAGAACTACTCATCCTAGACTTGCCTTTACTAGCTCAAATAATTGCTATTGACATGAACTTAATTTTCAATGACAGCTGTCAAACTTAAATCGACCATATCTCGAGAACTACTCATCCTAGACTTGCTTTTACTAGCTCAAATGATTGCTCTTGACATGAAATTAATTTTTGATGACAGCTGTCAAACTTAATTCGACCATATTTCGAGAACTACTTATCTTAGACTTGCTTTTACTAGCTCAAATGATAGCTATTGAAAAGACCTTAATTTCCGATGACAGCTGTCAAACTTAAAACGACCATATCTTGAGAACTACTCATCCTAGACTTGCCGTTATTAGCTCACATGATAGCTATTGATAAGATCTTAATTTTCGATGACAGTTTTTAGTTTGACAGCTGTCATCGAAAATTAAGATTTTATTAGTAGCTATCATTTGAGCTAGTAACGGCCAGTCTAGGATGAGTAGTTATCGAGATATGGCAATTTCAAGTTTGACATATGTCATTGAAAATAAAGAACTTGTCAATACCTATTTTTTGAGCAAATAACGGCTAGTCTAGGATAAGTAGTTCCAGAGATATAACCATTTAAAGATGAATTTGTAGAATGAGTTATGAGTGGAGCTTTGAGTTGAGTTTTGAGTTTGAGTTTTAGAGTGACGGTGACGGTGAAAATCCAAAATTATTATTCAAAATAGCTTTGAAAGTCATATTTTTTCTTTTTAACACGTTGACTGCGGATCTACGCAGAATACTCTGCGAAGATGCCCTTTGAAAACTGACTGAATATCATTTTTTTTTCTTTTTAACATGTTGACTGCGGGCCTCAGTCATGCATGACACAACTGATGACTTATGAAAACTGAAACAACATTTTTTTTTTCTTTTTAACACGTTGAGTTGTGATAGAATTTTGTAGCAACAATTTACAGAAGTAAGTATAATAAAAAGTCGCCACGCCGCGGCGCCGCCGGCCGGCCCCGCTATGAAAAAACAACCTCAATACAACAAAACATAGTATTTAGTACCCCAATACTCATTCATTACATAAGTCACTTCAATAATATTGTCATCAGTCTGCTCGTGAGACCGCTTGTCCGCTCCGCCTCTTGTGTAGCGCTGTTGCATTCATTTAGCGCCCTGTCTCACTCTAGATGAAATAGCAACAAAACAAAGCGGGCTAGGAGTCATCCCAATGCGAGAGTACGCCGAGCTTCCAGGGGACTCTTAAAGTCGGAAGAAAGAAATGGAATAGAGGAAAAAAACACACAAAATAAAATGGAATACTTGGTAGTATGGTCAAAAGACTTTAGCCTGCCCAAATTGGGCTAAGGAACAAAAAAAAAATTGTTTGAGCGCGCGAATTTGTAGTCGGTTTCCTTCTGTATTCCGTGTCGGTTTATTAATTTTTAGTATTCGTAAAAATTTTGTGATCGGTAAAATATAAATATTTCGATTTAACAATGAATAGAAGAAGAAATAAAATCATTTCTAAAGCTGTAACTTGGCTCAGTGACCGAGTGGTTAATCCAAATTGTTTATCCAACTCATTTCAGCATTACGAGTAAGCTAACCTGCAATATTTTTAAATCATTTTATGAATGAAAATTACGTAAACAGGACTAGTTTTTGTTCTTTTTCACCTTATATCTGTGCTTTTAAGGGTTTGCAGATCTTTATCAACCTCAAAATGTAATTTTCTTCAGGAAATTTCAATTTCAAAACATAGTATCTGAAATCGGCGACTTCGTGCTTATTTCAAATGCTGACGCGGCAGAACCTGACACAGAGGCTGGGTGTGATGCAGCGCGCATTATTTCACTTTATGAAGACAGCACAAACAGTAATGATCCATTTAGAGCCAAAGTTCAGTGGTATTCACGACCTAGTGACCTACCTGACTGGACCTTCAATAACATAGATCCAATTGAGTTCATAGATAAAGAGGTAAGAAGTGTAGTAGCACAAGCGTAGATAAATAATGCTGGACATTTTCACACATATAGCATCAAACTAAGCAGAGGCTATAGGAACTGTTTGGGAGCTACACAACTATGTAGTCCATATGGTTTTGATAGAGTTTTGAAGCGCTTGTGGCATAAATTAATTTGTTGTTCTTGATCATCATTAAACAATGCTCCATCCGCTAGTTAGTTGGAGCAATTTGTTTGATTATTGACTTAAATTAGGCTTAAAACCTAGCTATTGGAACATTATGCTTATTCTCATCATTTCAGCTCATAGAAGACCATCGTCCATTCAACACAGATGTCTCAATAGAAACATTTTTCAAGACCTGCTCCATTACATTCACTCTTACAAGAGATGCAGATATTTTTCTTCAAAACCCATTTCATTATGTCTGTCGATATAGGCTAATGTCATTAACCAAACGCAAAGTTGTCATAGAACCGGTAATGGAAGAAGAAAGAAGAGCTCTACAGTACTTAAATACACCAGCTAAAAGTAAAAATACCCCAAAAACAGCAAAAACTCCCACAAGCTTAGTTAAACGAATGAGCAGGGTCTCACTATCGGAACAAAAGAACTGGAGTGTCTCCAAGACAGATGGTACAAAGCTGCTACTCAAAAGGGCTATCCTAGCTGACAAGACTGATAAAGATTCACCCAAATCAATCACATCTAGAACACCAAAAACATCAATTTCAGAATCACCAAAACCCACCCCGAAAAATAAAACCACAGATTCACCAAGAACCTCTAAAGTTATTAGAAATAATGTTGATGAGATCTTGAGTATGGAGTTGCAAGAGAATTCTGATGAAGAGCTTCCAACTTTGATCATCCGGCAACATGTCCCCACTACACCTAAAAGAAAGAATTCACTCATCAAAGCCAATCAAGAAACCCCGAAAAAGTTACTCTTTGATGATGAAGAAAAGACACATTCCATAACAAGATCAGGTAGGATCATAAATAACCCAGTTAGCTACGTTGAGTTTGAAACATCTCCAGTGAAGAGAACACCGAGGAGGGCTAGAAGAGATACTGAAAGTGATGATGACTTTAGACCAGCTCCGAAAACGCCGAAGACTCCTAAAACACCAAGAACACCTAGGACCCCAGCAGTGACACCTAAGAGAAGTGTTAACCGGAGAATCATGAGCCAAATGACACCGACTTTACGGAACAGAGCTCATTCTGTGGAAATTATTGATGGTAAGTTTTTATATCGTAAAGTAGTAGTAAAGGAAAAATTTACAGAAGTACCTACAAATTATTTTGTAATCCGGTTTACAAAAGCTGCTTGATCAATGCTCACAGGCACAAGCAGCATCGGGAATTCTAGAGAAATGTTGCCACCAGCTTAGAGTCCTTCTTTGTTATTTTAACGAGTTGGGCTGGCTGAGGTCAGGTTAGCGGGGGGGCAATGCACAATACACCCCAATGCGGGACTTCAGTACAGAACTTTTTCCTCCCACTTCAAATTAGAATTAGAATGATAATTATTTTTGTGATTGTTTTTTATATACTAATATTTACAAATTTATATATTTTTATATGTATTCCAGATTTTGTAAAAGAAAACAAGTCATTGCCAGGTAGAGAAAGTCAGATGGATGAGATACTTTCCTTTGTGAGGAATAAACTTTTGGATGGAGTTAGCGGGTAAGCAATAGACCAGTATTTGTGCTACAATATATTTATATTGATGTAATTAATTAAATAGAGCTTTTTTTTCTCTTATACTGTAAGTATTTTCTTTATTTAGCTACAGGCAAAAAACAGATAATAGCTTCAGCATTAACTATTTTAAACACAAATAAAATACAACAATACTATATCATTTACAAGGTAATTAGACAATTATTAATGTGTAGTAATTTTTACAAGGTAGTAGAGTTCTTTGTGGAGGGCTCGTCCGGGGAAGTACTGCCACCATGCCTATTTCTGCCGTGAAGCAGCTGAGTTGTGTCTCGGTTTGAAGGGTGTGGGTGCCGGTGAAATTACAGACACAAGAGACTTATAATCTTCATGCCTCAAGTTGATGGATGCAGTGCGTTGCATGGTAGAGCACGTTCCGGAAAAACGTGATCTACGATGCAATGCTCTGTGATAGGGAATGCTTACCACTTAACGTCAGGTGGGTCATGTGCTTGTTCCATCTTCTGTTACGAAAAAAAAAAACATCAGCCTATCCTATACTGTATTCCACTGCTAAACATAGGTCTCCCCTAATAAGCGTCATTGCCGCCCCGTCTTGAGCTCGACGCATACAGCTACTACCAGCAGCCTTTCGCCACTCGCAAATCGCTATTCCCCCTAGACAGAGGGCGACAAAATATAACTAAGCTAACTTTGGACTTGCCTCTGACTAGTTAGCCCCCTATAATACCATAAGTAGAAGAAGACAGGTGCTTAATGGGGAAAAAGTCATCATCATCATCAGCCTAATAGCAGTCCTCCACTGCTGGACATAGGCCTCCCCTAATGTGCGTCATTGCGTTCTGTCCTCAGCACGACGCATCCAGCTTCTACCAGCAGCCTTTCACAGATCGTCGCTCTACCTCGCCGGAAAAAATACTTGATGTATTAATGATTCAATTTAACACCATGTGAAAGCAATAAATGTATTGTATTGTATGCCTATGATGATGAAAACCATTATCATCATCACTCCTAAGACAAGCTACAGACCAAATTGGCTTTTCAAATATGAATGGTGTTTTCCAGGTGTATGTACATATCAGGAGTGCCAGGCACAGGCAAAACAGCTACCGTGTGCTCAGCTCTCAGCATCCTGAAGGAGGAGGTAGATCTGCCAGATTTCCAGTTGGTCGAAGTTAATGGCATGAGGATAGCTGAGCCGAGACAGGCTTATGTACAGATTTATAAGCAGCTTACAGGTAATGGACAAAAACAAAGCAATTGTTGCAATGCATAGGCTTCCCCTAACAAGAGCCATTGCGCCCTGTCCACAGCTCGATGCATCCAGCATCTACCAGCAGCCTTTCGCAAATCGTCACTCCATCTAGTAGGAGCTCGGAAGGGGCCCTGCACTATTTTTGCCTAGCCGCCATCTCCATTCAAGAACTCCTTTACCCCAGCGGTTTTCCGTTTGTTCAATTATAGGGAACAAGAGTTCCCTTTCTTTTAAAGAAGCTTATTTTCAGGTAAAACAGTAGTCTGGGAGCAAGCTTGTTCATTACTAGAGAAGAGATTCACAAACCCTGGCCCTAGGAGAACGCCAACAGTATTATTAGTGGATGAGGTAAGATAATTTAATATACCAAGTTATGCTGTGAAAACAAAAGGTTAAAAAGAAAGACTTTAATAAAATCAGCCAATCAGAGTTTCTTGTCAATGCTTCTCTATACGGTAGTTGCGATACGAATTTGGATATTTTACCTAGTTCCTACTAAATAGAGAGATTTTTATTTTATACTAGATTACTGTCCGCGACTTCACCCACTGTTAATCCAGGCCATTCCAAATTTCATCCAAATCCGTTATGCCATTACGCGACGTGAAGCGACTACAAACATACACACACAAACTTACGCATTTATATGTTTAGTGTGATTATAATTGTGGAACTTGTCACGAGAAGATCAGTGGAATTTGTACTAAATATACAAAATAATTTTGAATATTATGTAGATATTTAAGTAGATGGATTTTTGCAAAGTTACGCCTAAATTAACTATCTGCAATTTCAGCTCGACGCACTATGCACAAGACGCCAAGATGTCCTCTACAGCATAATGGAATGGGCAGCGCACAATACTGCTTTACTAACAGTACTAGCAGTCGCCAACACAATGGATTTACCAGAAAGGGCGTTAGTCGCGCGTGTAGCCTCTCGCTTAGGTCTGACCAGGCTGACGTTCCCGCCTTACACTCACACCCAGCTGCAAAAGATCGTCGCGACGAGATTGGCTGGAGCCAATGTTACTCCCGATGCAGTGCAACTTATTGCTAGGTAAACTTTAGACTTCAATACCCAATTATTGAGGGGTGTAAATGGTTCCATTCTTCGGAATCCAAGCCAACCTCACCTGCCCGTGTAGCACCTGCTCTTTTTTATCTTACTTGAAGATGGAAAAAGCACATGGCCCACCTGATGTTAAGTGGTAACCATTACCTAACGCAAAGCATGGCATCGTAGATCACGTCGGATATAGGCTGATATGTATTTATGGTTATATCGAAAAGAAAGATGGTACAGCATACAAAAACCCAGCCAAATACAAACCCCGTTGTCCCTGGGCGGACTGCTTGCTGAATGCATACATTGCTGGTTTTCATACTTTATATGTTTTTTTCATATTTAAATGAGATATTTTGGTAGTTTTTTTTGTTCAATTATTACTAAAATAAACAGTTTATGTATATAAAAAAGTTACAAAAAAATAAACTCAAACTACTATAGGAACCCTTAATTTTATACCAAATTTCACAAGGTCTAGTTCCATCTTGACTATTTTGGTAGATGTGATGTTATTATGTCGTATTATGTGTATGAAACTAGAAAAACAATTCAAATGACATAGTAAAAAAAATCTGCTTTTTTTCCGTTAAATATTTTCAGAATCATAGTCTGATTGCAACCTCCCAGTTTTCGTTATTAGTATTTTAACACCATGTATAGTTGTTGAAATCCTACTAAAAAGGCAAAATTTACAGGAAAGTAGCAGCTGTATCTGGCGACGCCCGCAGAGCCCTAGCGCTCTGTAGCCGTGCGTTGGAGCTGGCGGGGCCCGAGGGCGCAGGCCTGGCCGAGGTTCAGCGGGCTTTGGGCGAGGCCGCTTCGGGCGCGGCGGTCACTGCTATAAGGCACTGCTCGCCGGCAGAGAGACTGATGCTACGGGCGGTAGCAGCTGAGGTACACACAAACATTATTATTGTTTATTGACTTATTAACTAGAACGCCTTGCACCAATTACACTAATTATAAAAAAATGGATGAATTTACATCTTAGATACTTCGAGCAAAAGAATACTTAAATACAGTGTCAGAACCCTTTACACCCTGTGGGGTATCACAGTTTATACTTAGGTGAGTCTAAAGTCTGATTTATTGTTGGTAATTTTTATTTCTGAATTCCTTCCGTGGCTTCTTTCGCGTGGTACCAGGATAAAAAGTGGCCTATACTTTGTTATTCCTGGTCAAGATCTACGTCTCAACGATTTCGGGTCAATCATACTGAACTAAGCAAAGACCGAACTAACCAAAGGTGTTTTAGGGCAATTTTAAATTGAATTGGTCCCGAGACCAAAGAAGAAAAGATTCTATCAATGATTAATTTTTAACAAAAGTTCAAAAATCATTTACTTTCAACACTAGCATGTTGTCGTCTGTACGCTCGTTGTATTTTAAGTAGGTATTCGGCAAAGTTTTTAAAATCTACCTGCATCTGTTAATGTTATGCTCGTTACGAACATATAATGTAACCTACTTTAATAAAACGAATATTTTAGTTCTCGTAGGTGATTTGTAATCTTGAGAGAATAAAGCCCCCACCAATACGGAAGACGACTGGGTAAAAAAAAAAATCTAATTAGTCCGTCAGTTACACCAACAAAAAATATTTTTTTATTTAACAAATAAATAATAATTGACGGGGATAAAGAGCGTCAAAGTTCGGGAGTATGGGGCTCGTGACGTCACGCGGAATTTCAACGCAACAATATCTTTGTCATGTTTTGTTTAATTGACCAAAGAAATTTTCAGTCGTTCATCTTTAATCTCAACTTTCCTTCACAGGTGGAGCGAACTGGTTCAGACGAGACCACGCTATCCCGCGCGCTAGCCACAGCTGCGGCTATCGTCTCCCTGGATGGGCGTCCATACAAATCCGCGCCGAACATACGAGCGCCAACTCCTTCCCAAGCCCAAGCTATCTGTTCGAGACTCGCTGCCTTGAGGCTATTGTTGCTTGAACCAAAACCATCGGAGCCAAGACTATTGTTGAATGTTAGCGCGGACGATGTTCATTACGCCACTAGGCAAATTGTTGTGTGATAATTTCGTAAAGTTAGTTGGAATTTTAGACGAAGATAGCCACCGAAATTGGTTTTACCTTTTTGTCACTATTATTTATGTTCAGCCCGCGGCTTTGCTCGCGTAGTACCAAGATAAAAAACCTTTGTTAATCCAGGTCACAAACATTATATATTCCAAGTTTCATCCAGATCCGTTCAGCCGTTATGGAGTTGAGTGGGAGCAAACATACACACGGACACAAACTTTCGCATTTATAATATTAAATTGGACTATATCAGAGGTTAGCGGTATTTGTAACAAATCTTTTGTCTTATGAATATCTTTTGATGGGATTTCGCAAAGTTACGCTTGACTCTGAGTCAATCGTCCAATTGTTCCTTTTATGGCGCTGGCTCGCTTCTAAATCAATGCCCACTAAAAATATATTTAACATTTCATACTCAATTTATTATTTTTCGAAATGTAATATGCTAGGATCTGACATGAATTTAATAAATATTTTTCGTAATAACATTTTGCTTTTATTAGGCATCCCCGCCGACTTGCAATATTTTTATTAGGGCCTCGATATTGTTTTCGCCAACCGCCTTTCGACTTGCAGCCACTACTGCCTTGCTGTATTTGCCAACTGAAAAAAATAAAACAATTAACTAGTCTTACAGGGTTTAATGGCTCTACACATTATGGTTTCGGCAGAATATCAGCTTCCGCTGCTAAAACAGCGGATATAATGCTGAGTCGAAGCCATTTTGCTGCTGTAGCACACATTCCACCTTGTTATATGTTCACTTTTTCTCTATTTTGTTTGTTACGTTTTTATTTTTGTTGTGTTGTGTGTTCAGTTGCAAATAAATATGTCTCTAATTAATATAGCTTTTTATGTAAAGCTTATAAATAGCGCAGTTGGCGAAGGTCCGCCTGAGATGCAGAAGGTTGCGGGTTCAATTCCCACCGCGAGACAAACGCCGCAAATTATACAACAAACGCCAGCATTTGTCTTGGAGTCTGTGTTTTTTTCTGTGTTTAATTAGCTGACCCAGTGCACTTCGTACCATCTCAATCCCGCTCCCTCTACAAAATCAGATGATCAAATCAGTTCTCGAGATATCATACAAAAGCCGTTCTAAACAAAATGAATTTTCTTTATTTTTTTTCAGAACTTTTCCGAATTCTGCTATTCGGGGCGGCAAATCCGAAAAATGAAAATTGGTCCAGCCGTTCTTGAATTTAGCTGACTAGTCTCATAGCTCAGTTGGTAGTAACTCTGCCTTCTGAGCTGCAGGTCGCGGGTTCGATTCCCGCCAACAAACATTTGTGTGATGAACATGGATGTTTGTTCTGTGTCTGGGTGTTTTATAAGTATCTTTGTACGTTTATCAGTCTCTGATACCCATAGTACAGGCTCTGCCTAGTTTGGGATCAGTTGTCCATGTGTGAGGTGTGACGTATTTTAAAATAAAAATATATATAAATGGCGTAACTAACCCGAATTTGTTTTGTTCGTTTTTGTGTATGATATGTAGGATGTAGGTATCTATGTACAAAAAAACGTATATTAGTAGTATATCAGTCATGTGGTTCCCATAATACAAGGTGTGCTTAGGTTAGGGGCTATAATTGATGCTGTGTTATTAACATCAATATTATTATTATGTATGAAACTGGTGGATGCCCCGCGACTTTATCCGCGTAGTAATTTTTCTCCGCTTCAAGCACCCCTTAACACCCCCTATACAAGGGACTAAGCCTTCTCAAGTATAGAACTCCCGGCTTGGGCTGTTCAGTCAGTTAGCTTCAAGTTCAGCTTTCAGATGAATCTAAATACTTTTGGGGAGTGTTGTAGCTACCTCTTAAACGAGCAGCTTGTTGTAAAATAGTGTGTAAGCTCTTGAGCGATGTGACCGCGTCCTCTTGAGTGGCCCTCCTTATATGACAGCCAGTAAGGAGCTCTTCATTCAACATCACTACTTCCTTGTAACGATTCAGCATTTCTTTCCTGGACAATAAGTTCGTCATATGAGCTAATGGTTAAGGATAAACACTGATCAGTAAATTAGATATTGAGAACGGCTATTGAATTAAAGTATAGGTGTTCCAACCCCCATTGCACCTTCTGAACTCAAGCCAACCTCACCTGCACGTGGTGCACCCTACTGACTAACAAACGTGGTGGCCGGCTGATTGTGTGATAGTCATAGCGCAGCCTAACACGGGCACAGCTAAATCCCCTAACCTCAGACCTGCCCGTCTGAGGCCGACATTGCGCGACACTATCTCGCGGCGCGGCGGTGCGGGAAATTATGCCCAGCGTGGGGTTTATGGGTATTTCCCCCTTTATTAGGGGACGCCTATGTCCCAGAATAGGCTGCTGTTGTTGTTGTTGAAGGGAATCGTCGGGTCTAGTGACTGTAGGAAGGTTTCGGCAGAATACCAGCGCCTAGCTACTTCTCCGTGGCAAGGCATTAATGTTGAGTCGAGGCCTTTTTGCTGTTGTGGCACACAACTACATGCCAGGATGACTGCTTACTTACTATTTAACTACTTTCTTAATTCTGTTGTTGTATGTACTGTGTGCCAAGTGGTAAATAAATGTTTGTCTATTGTCTATTTAATGTCTATAAAGAAATAGAGAGACCTATTAAGACTGCCGTGAAACAGCAATGCTGTGTTTAATTAATGCCGGTGCAATTACAGGCTACTTTGGCTTCATGCCTTGTTGATGGACAGATGCCGTTGTATCATAGGGCATAGGTTCCTGATAAGCGTTAACAACGATACAATACTTTGCTATAGGTAATGGTTAACACCAGCTTATACTAGTCCACAGCTACACACTAGGCCTCCCATAAAAATAAGGGGGATATGCCCATAATGCACTCGCTGGGGATCGCAGGGTTCAGGTCGCAGCACTGATGCTGCTGATCGTCAGCGGTTGGGAATTTTGCAGTGGTTATTAGGCTGCGCTATGCTGCAATTAGCCGGCCACCGCCAGAGCTCCGTTTGTTAGTTAGCAGGGTGCACCACGGACAAGTGAGGTTGGCTAGAGGCCGAAGGTGGCGGTTAGAACCCCTACATCCATCTTCGTATCATCATTGTCATAAAAAAGGTATTTCTATACAAATCGTAAGATGCAGCATCTTGTGCTGCAGGTAGCAGAGCAGTGATTAGTTGAGCTCGTTCAGCAGTTTCTGCAGCTAGCCTTGATCTCATTTCACCAATCTGGGAAGCCTTTTCCATCTCCTCGCGTAATTTCTTTTCAGCTTCGGGAAATTGGGCCACGGACTGCAAAAAATATTAACATTGATTAGCGAGGTACATATCAAGGTCGAACACTGGACTGTACCTACCTACTATTTAAATAATTACAAATTAGATATGGTAAACTCGTTTTTATAACGGTACCAATACCAGACCCCTATTTATATGGTACTATTTTTAAAATTCCCGCCACATTTTTTCCACAGTATGTCCTAATATTAAAAGTTCTCTGGCCACAGGTAATAAAAACCGGTTGTTATCCGATTAGTCGAGGCCGTAATAAAAAATCACGCACGCACATCACTAAATTCAATATGGCCGCGCGTCATTTTTCACCCGGCGTGCGTCGCGTGGGGAACTGTCAAAAGAGAACAATCTATTTGTATTTTGAATTGATTTTCGTGGAAATCTACGTATTCCTTCGAAAATAACGCACCAAAATGGTTGAAAACAACGAAGTTGAACTATCCGAAGCGGAAGCTGAACAATATGATCGTCAAATTCGCCTGTGGGGCTTAGAATCTCAGAAAAGACTTCGTGCTTCCAAAGTGTTGATCATCGGACTTGCCGGGCTCGGTGCTGAAATAGCGAAAAACATCATCCTATCCGGTGTAAAGAGTGTGTGTTTGCTAGACAACGAGAAACTAAAAGAGATAGATCTATACGCCCAGTTCCTGGCACCGCCGGAAAAAGTTGGTGAAAACCGAGCGGAAGCATCATTGCAACGAGCGAGGGCCTTGAACCCTATGGTAGACGTCACCGCTGAGACGAAAGCGGTGGACGAGCTCCCAGACAGTTACTTCACTCAGTACGACGTGGTGTGTGCGACGGGGTTGAAGCAAGAGCAACTAGAACGCATCAACAATGCTTGCAGGGATCACAACAAGAAGTTCCTCTGCGGTGACGTATGGGGCATGTACGGGTACATGTTCGCCGACCTCGTTGATCATGAATACTCTGAGGAAATAGTCCAACACAAAGCTGTGAAGCGTGGTCCCGATGACACGAAGAAAAACGCGCAAGAAACCGTCATCATAACTGTGAAACGTCGCGCTATCTACGTTCCCCTGCAGAATGCGCTATCCGCAGACTGGTCTAAACCTGAACTGCGCTCTAGACTGCGCCGTGGAGACCCTTCATACTTCGTTATGAAAATACTGCTGAGATTCCGTGATGAATACAATAGGAACCCTGACCCAGCGAAGAGAAAAGCAGACTATGAGATTATCTTGCGTATGCGGGATGAATTGGTGAAAGAACTGAACTTATCATCTGGTTTTATCAGCAATGCCCTGCTCTATGATGTTTTTGGCACAGTGTCTGGAGCGGCCGCTGTGGTCGGAGGAGTCATCGCCCAGGAGGTAGTGAAGGCAGTGAGCCAACGGGAACCCCCGCACAATAACATGTTCTTCTTCAACCCCGTTAAGTGCGTTGGGTTCGTGGAACTGTACGGTCAGTGAAACATATTGTAATTTGTAATCTATCAATTTAAGAGTAAAGTTAAATAATTAAGTATAAATTGGCATTTCATTTTGATAACAAGTACCTATATCTTTTAACAAAATACCTAAATAAATGTTTTATTGACAACCTCCGTGGTGGGCTGAAGGCCCGCCTAAGTCACATAAGGTTTGATTCTCATTACGAGATTTTTTTTTGCATTTTCTGCAAATATTTGTTTTTTATTTAGAATGTGTGAGCATGTGAGCGTTATTATACTATTTTAGGCCTAGGGAAAGATTCATATAAATATTAAATTTTGATGATTTTAGCTGCCCCGCCTGCCACATCAGATTTTTTTGTAGAACCGATAAACGGCAGATTTTTCCTGATTATTATTTATCGACTTTTTGTAGGATGTGTTTGTTGCACTGTTGCAATCAGTATGTTTCATTTTTCTCCCACAAAAAATCAGTCATGTGCGGACACACTACTTCTTCACAAAGAATATTCAACCAACCTGTAAATCTGTTAAGTTCAAATAAACTGCCAAGCTCTGGATCAGGTCACCAGCCAATCTGATATCATGTGTACTGATCCTCACTTGTCCATCGCTTTTAAAATCCATGCTCAGTCTTGATTGATCTCTCAGGCAGTGAAGACCTATATACAGCTCCTTAGTATCTTCGCTTGCCAGTTCCATGTCTTCTTCAAGTAGAAAGTTCTGGTTCACCCACAGACAAATTCTTTGGATTCTCTCTGTGATTTTGAAAGTTATGTAGCTGTCATGTTTCTTGTTTAAATGCGGTGCAATGGTGTACATAGAGAATCTTGGTAATTGTTTTGTGAGCTCAAAGATATGGAACTGTTCACTCTCTGCATAGCCCACTAGAGCCTGTAATTATTCACATATTTATTCTGCTGCTACACAACAAATAAAATGTTCCTTCTATCGTTTTTTTTTACATTGGATGGGACCTTCTTTGCCCATGAACTCTCCAGATGTTAAGTAACATTGTGGTATAACATAGGTCTCTGCACAGATTTATAGGCCTGAGTTAAAATAGTGGGGATATTGTGCAGGACAAGACCAAACAGTCCATACAAAGTTAAAATGTGTTCTGCTCATTTTAGGTCAACCATATTAATCCATGCTGTTTGCTATCCACACCACACCAGCCTATATCAGTCTACAGCTGGATGTAGGCCTCCCCTAATAAGGATGGATATGCCCATTAACCCCACGCTGAGCATGCGGGTTGGGGATCGCAGGGCAGAACTTAACTGCTGTATCGGCGGCTATGCCGCAATCAGCCGGTCGCCAAAGCCCTTGTTCAAAAATCGGTGTTTTCGGTATTACTTTGAAATGAATACCGATATTCCGGTAGTTTCGGTATTTTCAATATAGTGAGAAAAATATTTGAAATTTGTAATGGAATCGTAATTTATGTAAGGGAATAGTCACCAGCCAAACAATAAAAGTGCGTTATGATAAGAAAATCACATTTATAAAAAAAAAAAAAACATTTATTACGAAAGTATTATAAATAACTCGCTGCTGCTGAGTTATTTCAATTGTTTATTGACATAATATTATTTAATATAGATTTATAGTGAAATACCGAAAATAACGTAAATCCCGATTTCCGTTTTCTCAATGCCGGTATTTGAAATCGTTCTTTTCGGTCCGGTATACCGGTATTTTCGGGATTCGGGATCCCGGTTTGCGAACCCTATTTGTTAGCAGGGTGCACCACGTACAGGTGAGATTGGCTTGGGTTCCGAAGATGGAGGTTAGAAACATTTACAACCCGCCCACGCTAGAACCAATGCCGCTAACTATACCTACCTTTATATGCACATCAACCGTCACATCCCTCGGAGGGCGCAATGGCACATGAAGCAAGGAACGAAGTTGCGAAGGTGATGGATGACGAGCCAAGGTCTCGCCCGTTTCAAATATACCCTCCGCTAGAACCAATGCCGCTCGTACGATGGTCTCATTGTTCGTGGTTATTGTCAGTCGGATGCAACCCTGAAAAATATCAGCTACGTCAGCGGTAACCAATTCAGTTTTAGTATTATTATCATACGATATTTCTAACTTATCTGTCAACTTGTATTTTCTGTCTAACTTATATCGACATGGTTCCATTCCATTCTGATACCGCCCGGATTATAACTACGATATGGTTACTTGAATGAAAATCTATAATAGTATATAGTTTCCTCTGACAACCAGCGCTGCTTCGCTCGCGGAGCAGCATTAAGCTGAGAGGAGACCTAATTTGGCCCACGTTTAGCACAGACAAAATCAGCTCCACAGTATCAGGATTTTAGGGATGGGTAGGCACGCGGATGGGTTTGTTTACCTATCACTGTTTAGGTTACTTACCACTTTCCGCTTGTCTACCCAAACCTCCTATTTGTGTTGTTTTCTGTTTTAAATCTTGTTACTTTGTTCCGATACCTATCTTGCTTGTGCTGTTAGGCTGTTACTCTTGTGTTAATTTATTTTTTGTGTTAATGTGTGCCAAATAAAGAGTTTATCTATCTATCATCTATCTATCTATCGATCTATAATTTTCAGCAGCCATCATCATCATCATCATAAGCTTATAGCAGTCCACTGCTGGACATAGGCATGCCTATTGAAAGAAAAATCTTCCAGATTGCAGAAAGAATAAGGCAACTCCAACAACGACTTGAACTAAGTAAGGGGTTGAATTCTTGACGGGCTCCGTTTGTGGTCATTGAACAGTTATCTAATTTGTTTCATGTGGGTCAATTAGAAGTCAAAAAAAACTTTTTCCTTTTCGTATCAACTAGGTTCTACCTCTGATGTAAGAGTTATTAGGCCAAGCGCCTTCGACATGGCTAAAGACTGATAAAACCCAATATCTATCATCAACATCTCGTGGCTTCCGAAGCACGGGAGTACTCAGGTATCCAGGAAAACGGTCATCCATCCAAATAATGTCGGGGCGGGGTGATGGTTTTGTTTTAATAGATACCTCTTCAGTCACGGGTACCACAGCTACTTGCAGTCTTGTGTTGCTCGGCATCGCAGTGGTCGGCCGTATGCTATCTAAGCTGGAATCCCTGCCCGATTGGTTGCTCGCAGCATTGGCCTCGTAATGCTGTAATTCCACCATCAGACCTTGTTTCTTGTTGAAGAGTTCGGTGATTGCCAGTCGGTCTTCCTCTGTTGGGAACTTCTTTGCGGCGTTGAAGGCTGCGTTCTCTTGGTACGGAGGGTATCCTAAAACTGTTATCAAACGGCCCTTAATTACTTAAGTCTATGGAAATTCTTAGTAACAGAACAGCTACCTAGGGCTTGTTCGTGTATTAATAAATAATGCTATACGTTATCACACAGCATCATGTAGCCCCGAGCTAAGCAGAGCTTGTATTATGGGGACCACATGACTGATATACTACTAAAATACATATTTTTTTGTAAATACATACATATCATACATAGAAAACACCCAGACCTGAGACTAATATCTGCAGAACACGCAAACATTGGTCCCGCAACGGGAATCGAACCCGCAACTTTCTGCTTCTCAGGCGGGCCTTCGCCCACTGCGCTACAGAGGTTGTCTTTGTATATAGATTGGCTCTCTCTTGACAGTTCTTCAAAGGCATGTACCTTCTTTTTAAATTCTAACCTATCTATAATATACAAATGTATCGCTGAATGTGTTGCTAAGCGCAAATCTCGAGAGCTGCTGAGCCGATTTCGCTAATTCTTTTTTTATAATATTTCTTGAAATACGAGGGTAAAAATGCCAGAAAAAGTTTAAAAACAACACTTTTCTATATTCCCATACAAAAGATTCGTAATAATACATAAAAGTCAATTTGAACTTTAGTACCATAGTAAGTGAAGGGGTTCCGGGAAGGCAAAACAATTGAGTGACGTTAGTACCTATCGTATTTTACCCTAACCCCGTATAATATTAATATTAATGTCAATATTTGTCAATATTAGGCGAGTACGACTGTTAGGCGGTACGAAGTTCGCCGTGTCAGCTAGTATAATAATATTTACGTACATAACTCACAACGTATCTTTTTCCCTGTGAAGTAAGGTAGAGAGTATACCTATTCTATATTTAGGTCGGATTGTACTAAGATGGTTGCGCCAAGAGGGCCAAGTAGAACAAAAATTTACCTTCACCCCGATCGGATACGCAGACCAAATCCGGTGCTCCCATAGAACGATAATCTGCCAGCAGCATCGCTGCTGCGTTAGACCGCATCTGGACTCGTCTCAGCACGCGGCCAGAGCTGCCTTCGCGCCAATCTATCCGGCCATTGCTCCAGCAGCAAGCGAGAGTCTCGCCAGACCATTGCAGAGAGAGCGCGTTTTGTTTCGACTGTCAAATCAAATTAATTAAAGTACCACGAACGCTTACGGTGTACGGGGTTCGAACACTTCAAAACGAACCTTCGGAACTCAAACCAACCTCACTTGCCCGTAGCGGACTCTGCTAACATACCCAGCGTCATGATTATGGGCATACACCTTATAAAGGGAGGTCTATGATCAGCAACTGATAAAGGTGTTGTTGTTGAACGATTACTGTAAGCTATTGCGGCACCATGAACGTTAACTACGTGTCTTTCGAACTGCCACCATCGGAACGGCAACCCTAATCACATTCCCAGCGTGGGGATTATGGGCATATCCCCTTATAAGGGGAACCCCGTTGTTCAGCAGTGGACTTAAATATAGGTGCTATTGTTGTTGTACTTATAGATAACGACGACCTCTGTGGTGAGATGACGACCTCTGTGGCGCAGTGGGCGAAGGTCCGCCTGGGACGCAGAAGGTTGCGGGTTCGATTCCTGCCGCGGGACAAAGGTTTGCATGTTCTGCAGATATTTGTCTCGGGTCTGGGTGTTTTCTATGTATGATATGTATGTATTTACAAAAAAAAAGTATATATGTAATATATCAATCATGTGGTTCCCATAACACAAGCTCTGCTTAGTTTGGGTCTACATGATGCTGTGTGATAGTCCAGCATTATTTATTTATTATATTTATTATAACTTCATTAAGAAATATCCTAATATAACCAAATAAAATGAAGAACTAAAGTAGGTATCTGCTTAGGTAATTGACGTGACCTCGTCTCCGAACCACCCAAGGGTACCCTCTTAAGGTTCGCTACTCATTATCAGGTTGTCTAAAAGTCATAGGTATCTGCACACGCAAGTAAATTATGCTTTGGATATGTATTACTTCTTGGCGCTGTTTGCATCAAACAATTTTATCAGTAGAAAAACACTTCCTTCCTGCTTCAGTGGCCAGCTCTGGTGTCGGAGTTTTTAAGCCGCTCTGAAAGCCTACACGGCACAACGCCTGAAAAAGCGGGGATCTAAACGTGCTTTCCGAATCAAGCCTATCTAAATACCACTAAACGGTCACCAATCAAAGTAGTGACTGGACGGTGTTTTTATTAAACAAGATGTTTTTCTTATGGTACTAGAAGATGGAACAAGCACATGGCCACCGCCATTGCATCGTAGATCACGTTTTTTTGGAACATGCCCTACGACGTAACGCTCTGCAACTTCAACTTGAGGCATGAACATGATAAGTGATGTGTGTATCTATCCTATCATTTCACCGGCCCCCAAACCCTTCAAACCGAAACACAGCACAGCTGCTTCACAAATAGGCATGGTGGCAGTACTTCACCGGACGAGCACTCCACAAAGAACTCTACTACTACAAAAAGATCTGCTTGGTAGGTAAGTATTAACCCACGCCATGAGCGCTCATAAAACATTACGTAAATTAAAAACATCATCTGCCTACCCAACGTTAAAGCCCAATAAAAGATAATATTTTTGCTAATAATCTAAAGAAAATCCTATCCTACTTCCTACTAATATTATAAATCCTATCCTACTTCCTACTAATATTATAAATGCGAAAGTTTGTGAGTATGGATGGATGAATGGGTGAATGTTTGTTACTCTTTCACGCAAAAATTACTCAACGGATGTGATTGAAACTTGGAATATACATCGTTTGTTACCTGGATTAATACATAGGCTATTTTTTATTACATAGTTTGTTACCTGGATTAACACATAGGCTATTTTTTATCCCAGTACCACGCGAACGAAGCCGCGGGCAGAAGCTAGTAAATTAAATAATGTACGATTCACACCTGACGCGCCGCATCAAAGCGCAGTGCAGCGCGTCGCAGCGGATGCTCTGCAATTCGCGAGCATCCGCATCCGGCTTATAAAAAAAAATAATTAATTGACTCAGGCGTGACTTTGCGGAAATCCATTACAAGATATTCTACAAGACAAAATATTTAGTACAAATTCCGCTAACTTTCTCTGACAAGTTCCACAAAATGCATACGCATGCAGCGCCCTCCCGCCCGCAGATTCACATACAAATCAGAGAAATAACAAGCAAACATGCAATCATTAAAAAATGCAATCGTCAACTTACACTTCCACCAAATAAAATTTTTCCGAAAAAAAAAAATTATTTGAAATTAAAATTTTTCAAATAAAATTTTCTGTTTAGCGCTCGGCGGAGCAACACGTCTGCGGAGTTCTGCGTCGTTGTTGTTTTTTAGCGACGTCGACGTTGGTGGACAGCGAGTCGATCATTCCTGAGGATGCCTTATGGGGAAGGCGAAACATTGTCGAATTTCTGTTGAGTTTCTTGTGTATTTATGTGTGTGTCGTTTCTCCAAGCTAATTACAGGTTAACGTGTTGTTTTTATTTGGTGGAAGAGTAAGTAGACGGTTGCATTTTTTAATGATTGCATGTTTGCTTGTTCTTTCTCTGATTTGCATGTGAATCTGCGGGCGGGAGGGCGGTGCATGCGTATGCATTTTGTGGAACTTGTCAGAGAAAGTTAGCGGAATTTGTACTAAATATTTTGTCTTGTAGAATATCTTATAAAAAAACACATCCCTAGACTGACGGACGCGTCGGGCTGAGACAGTACTTGCTAGCAGCCGCGAGTAGGATCGAACAGCCGCGAGCAGCCGAGAGCAGCCGGTCGGGTTCAAAGCTGCGTAAATTCCATGCAAATATAGAACGTATAACTGCGTTGTGGATCTTTCAATTTCATCTAGCATGTTTTAAAATGCTCTCCGACGCGCTCCGATGCGGATATGTAAAGTGATTGCAATAAATATTGAATACTGAATACCTTCACTCGCCAAAGTCTTATGCCCTCTTCGTAAATCCCAATGGTCCCGTTTGCGAGGCCGTACGCGAACCGCACATCTGTGATCTGGGTGAGGCTGATCACGGGACCTGTCTCCGGCAGCTCCGCAATAAACTGGTTGTGCTTTAGAACCCTGATGTATGAGTCATCACATCCAACGATGAGCTAAGAAATACCAAAGTAACTTTATGGACATAAAAATCATGAAAATATTATATTTTACCTTCGTTAGGAGCCATCAGATATGCTTCTCAGATATGAAATCCTTGCTACGATAAATACATCGACCGTATTGAAGCCATTCAAAAGCGGTTTTTGAGATACCTTTGCTTTCGAACAAGGATACCATATCATTCTGGGAAGTAGGTATATTGATTGATCTCTGTAAGAAATTACATTTTCTGCCCATGCAAAATCGGCGTGATATAGCAGACTATTTATTTATTTTAAAAATCTTATCTAATGATATCGACTGCCCTGAGTTACTTAGTAAATTAAGCATTAACATCTCTCACAGAGTACTAGGTTTAATCCTCCACTTTATGTCTCTGGTGATTCTTCTAACTACAGAAATAATTCATACATGGTGCGATCGAGCAGAATTCTTAACAATTTTAGTAAGTTGTTGGATATTGATCCCTTCTATATCAGCATTCCCGAGGCAAGGCGGTGACTATACCTTAAGGCGAAATAAGCTCGCGTTTCAGCACTTTTGAGGGGGTGAAGCAGACGCAGCCTAGCGCGGGGCGCGGTTTCAGATTACGCAATCGTACTCAGTGCTTCCAGGGTGCTTACCACCGAGCCAAATCGAGAACGGGATTAGAATTGGATTTATGTCACTCGAAAGTCAAGATGGCGGAGCCACATCCTCACAAATATATATTTTTTTATTAGTGTATTGTAAATTTTCGACCTGTAAATAACGTGAGCAATACTCGAAAATTATTACCTATAATTATATTTTCTTTGTTTACATAAATTTCGTAATATTTCATATTAAGCTTAAGGAATACGATTTTACATACAAACGTTTTTACCCCATTTCACCTTCTTAGGGGTTGAATTTTCAAAAACTGTTTCTTAGTGAGCGCTTGCAACCTCCAAAGACTGCCTGTGCCAAATTTCAAATATCTAACTAAACCCTGTAGTTTCTGAGATTTCGTTATGAATGTGTCAGTGAGTGGAGTTCTTTTTTATATTTTAGATAGATTAGTTCTGATCGCTTTGTTTGGTTGGTCAGATTAGGAAAGAAGAGTCACAATATTTTTTTTTTCTCCATTGTTGTTATATGGCTTTCTTTCCTGTTTTATTACAGCGTAGGAAGCAGCGTAATTTTAAGTTTTTTGTTTTGTGTTCACATTTTAATCACTATTATGTAGCTACCAGTGAAGACCTGTAATTGGCTTTCTGTTACTAATCATGTATATTAAGGAAATTATCCTTAGCTGTTGGTTTTCTAATCAATAAATAAATAAATGCTGTTAGAGCAGCGTACAATAGTCAAACGTTTTAGTCGTTAGTTGCTAAGAGTCTGTCTGCTATAATTATTGAAACATAACTTCTTGCCAGATATCATCTAAGACAAAAAGTAGGACTACCAAGTTTCTAGTTTTGCTTCTGCTGCAACTAAACTCCTTGCTACATATCAAGGTCATACGAGTTATACAAATCTTCTAATATCCAGTAAGTAATGATTAAGAATGTAATTGTGGTGAGGCGGGCATGCGCAGGCATCGTTAGCCATGGTGCAAGGGCATAATGACTATTGTTTCTCGGCAATAAGCTATTCGAGTATCCATTTTGGGTCTTTCCATGATACATTTATTTATATAGTGTTACATAGAACTTCATAGTGCTTCCAATGAGTAATTACAAATTTCTTTCAAAAATACTTAGATTTAAGCCGCCTTTCTTGTGAGTAGCCACGGCTAGAATAACTCTTTGCTACGAGACAGTAATTGATTTGTATAGACATAAATGTAATCAATGAGCATACTGGATCCCACTGCAGAGCAAACGCCTTCCTGATAATAAATAGCTCAACAAAAATTCTAGGTCTCATCATCTCAACTCTTCTAAGTGTTCTCACCTCATTCTCTCCATCTTTATCGAAGTCCAGCGTGATCATAGCACAAGCCTTTCCACTGGTGACTGTCCAGAACACCTCCTCGCCCTCCCAGTTCAAGCCTAGGAGTGAGCTGTTCCCTCCCACAATGGCAAGGCAGTCGTGCTTGCCGAAGCTACCCGTGACGATAACGTTTACTGCATCAGGTGCCTCTTTGAAGAAGAGGTCTGTGTTGTCGTGGACATCGAATGCTGGGATGAGAACACGGGAGAAGATTATATAGATACTTAAGTAAGTTGGTCAGGTAGTATCCACATAAAACATCAATCTTTTCACAAAAATGTATCTCCACTGAGGCAAAGCAAAAGTGCGAAATGTGTTAGATTTAAAATAGGCAGGTAGAGAGGGACTTTGAGTCTATGACCTATCATATAATGTGAAGATAAGTTTTCTCAAAGTCATTTATTCGGTAGGTACCTACCTACCTTCTTAAGCTTGTATACATAGGTACACTGAAGTCACTGCAGGACTTAGGCATCTTAAAATATTGGACCACCACATCACACCAGCCTATATCAGTCCACTACTGGACATAGGCCTCCCCTAATAAAGGGGGATATACCCATATCTGCTGTCATATACGCTGGGGATCGCAGGGCACAGCTTCTCATTTTTTTTCTCATTTTTTTTCTTTTATTAAATAAAAATACGTATAGTTGCACGCACACAAACACCGTGTCGAAGACTGCCGAAAAGAAAGGACGTTAGACAATGCACGGCCTTCAAGCCACACCTCCGTGCCTCCGTGCCAGGTTTTTTTTCGTTACGGAATTTCTGGATTCGGTCCCCGCGCTCAAGGTCCTCGATAGAAGCTATGCAATAGCTTAATAAATAAATATTGTAATTTGTATTATAAATATATAATAAATATTGGACATTTTGCCTTAATGACCACGTACGGCAGGCGGGTGACTGATCGCAATATAGCGTCGCTCAAGTACCCAGACGGATCCTGCTGCCTATGGTGATCGTGATCGCGATCGCAGGTAGGGCCTTAGTCGCCTCTAAGAAATCCACAGACCATAGCATGAATTATTTGATGGAATCTTTACGGATGACCTGATACTCTCTCTAGCTCTATCGAATATGATGGATCGTGGTAGGTAACTACCTACCTAAGATCTGCGTAGGAGAGCCAATGAGAAGCATGTCTCTAGTCACATCAGGTTTGAGCGGCCCCGCAGCCAGGGCTACTATTGCCTGACTGAGGTTCAGCTCTGATACTTCGCCGTGTGCCTGGGAGCGCTGTGCTCGTCCACTGGCCATGCCTCCATGCGGATGGTGGATGATTATCTGGAAGAAAAACACTTAGATAAGATAGGTACTCGTACTGGTACCCTAGACTAGTCATCATAAACGTCCAAGGCAATCCCATGTAGGTAGCCATTTGACACCTACATAGATAATTTAATCACTAAGGTGTGTGTGTGTTTAGTTGGAAATTGTACGTCTGATCCCTGTAGTAACATTATTTTAAGTGCAAACCATGTAAGACATCGTCGTTTGGTTCTGACAGAAAAATGTTTATTTGAGTTCCTACCCATGTACCTAAGTGCTATATATTACCTACTAGTCAAGTCTGAGTCTATATATATCTACTAGCCGCTAGGAGATCTAAACGCTAGTAACTAGCGTGTCAGCTCGTTCCAATAAAAAAACATACTCTATTTTTCGGTACCTAACTTCGAGTCATAGAACAAAATTAGCTTATTAATTAAAATGTCTGTACTTTATCGAATCCAGCACAAGCAGTGAGACAGGGGTGGGTGCCATCGTATTTTGCTATGGTGACTATGCCAGGAGTCACTTTGTGGTTTAATTCCAGCTTGAACACCGGCTGAACTTTAGAGTACTGCATTTTAATAACTTTCGATTTGCTTTTGTTTATTTTTATTTAGTTTTGGTGTTAAGAATCAAGGATTTTTTGTGTAGAACTCGTTAGTGCCATGGTAACAACTTGAATGGGTGTTATGGAACGAAACGTAGGTATCATCAACCTACTACTTAATTATGTTTATTTAATCTAAATGAAGCTTCAAAAATATGGATGGATAAACCTTTAATATTGTAGTCTATTCTAGCTGGATTCAATCGAGACACTAGTAGTGTATGTGTATGAAAAATAAAACTTACTTTTGTAGATTTAAAAATTGCGGGAAAATGAAAAACGAAACGTATTTAATCGCTTTCAGTTGCCAAGTCAAAGAATTATCAACGTCAATGTGACATTTGATAGTTTGAGTCAGCTGTGAAATTGACGTGAAACAAATTTGAGTTTTTATTTTTCTTGTGGCATTTATAATTTACGCATTGAAGAAAACACTTGAAATAAAATCCAAAAAAAATAAAAACCGATTCTAAATGAATGCCGTGTGCGTGATATGTGTCTAAATTCCAATAAGTGGCCAAATGGGTAGTGAACTAAATTTGGCAACAACTGAATCCAGGTTATTATTATTTTGGTGTTTTTACAATCACGCAGTCCTCTGCAGTATATTGCGCAATTCGCTTGTAATCCTATGCGGCTTTTTTTATACATAGCTATTTATAATAGTACTATTCAAGCCAGTTCTATGTTATATTTATCATTTGTAGGTGACCACCAGCTACAAAAAACAGGTCATTTCTGTTATGCCCAGATTTCATGTGCCCTGTTTCATTTGGACGCAGTATCTCATGCCATTCATTTATCATATATTAATAACCTGTATGAGGTAATTTCATGTTCTATCTTTTTACACAAATCCTAATAATGCAAGGTATGCAGGTAAGAATTGAAAATTAACTTAAATCTTCTTTTTTGTACAAGCGAGTGACCAACTCTGGTGTGGTAGTTTTTAGGCCGCCCAAAGGTCTCCAACATGGCTTAACAACTGGAAAAGCCGGAACCGACACGAGGCACAGAAGCGCTCATTAACTTTGAATACTGGTAGTTAGATTAGTACCAGTCCTTTACAAAGATTTCCTTCCTATATAATTTCCAAATTTTTCGTTTTAAATTCATGACTGCCACTTCTCATCTATTCTCCATTCATCCACGTAACCTATACTTATAAACAAGGTCTGTCTTCCAATTGATTGAAATATAAATTCAATTATTTCAGATAAAGTTCAACACTAAATCTATCACCGATGGTTTACAATAAGCAAGTCATTCTGTGCTATTTGCATGTATTTGTTCAATGCTAATGATGTGTTTGATATTTGTAGATGTTTCTTTTTTGTTTTCAAGAACTATTCAAATCATCATCAGCTTACCTGGGCATGATCTTAGTATCTTACATGCATTGATCTTTCTTGAATATACATAGTCATCATCATCATCATCATCATCAGCCTATAGTAGACTACTGTTGACTTACACCTCCCTCAATGAGCGCCATTTTGCCCTGTCATCAGCTCGATATACATGTGAAATTTAAATCTATAACTATCTCTTTCTCCAAAATCTTTCTAATTTATCTATTATCTAGATTACTGCTGAAAATAAAGCAAACATTAGCCCATCTTTTGTTATATGTTTGAGTGTGTGAGTATGTTTTGTTTGTCCCCACTCAACTTCATAACGGGTGAATGGGTTTTGATGAAATTTAGAATATACATAGTTTATCACCTAGATAAAAAGTAGTCTATGTGACTACTTTTTATCCCGGTACCATGTGAGCGAAGCCACGAGGAGAAGTTAGTTTAAATGATATAATCACTAGTACATATAAAAATTCTCAGTAAATAATTACTTTCCTAATCCCTACTTTGTTCCACCTAAAATTTATTTTATACCAAAGTGGCAATTCCCTTACAAAATTACCAATTTTAACTTCCAATTTTCTAACCACTCCAATAATTGAGGTGAATAAAACAAAAAAAAATATTCAACTAGTCAAGCCATTTTCGGCTTTGAGTGTGAATTCATTATTACCACAAAAGGGGTTCATCCTACTCCTAAAGGTCAATTATATTTTGTTTTACAACATGTTTTTTGTTGTTTTTAATTAAAATAGTGGGTTCATTTTATTTTATACCAAATGGGCAATTCCCTTACAAAATTACCAATTTTAACTTCCAATTTTCTAACCACTCCAATATTGAGGTGAATAAAACAAAAAAAAATTCAACTAGTCAAGCCGTTTTTGGCTTTGAGTGTGAATTCATATATTACCACAAAAGGGGCTCATCCTACTCCTAAAGGTCAATTATATTTTATTTTACAACATGTATTTTGTTGTTTTTAATTAAAATAGCGGGTTCCAAGTTTATGTCTAATTTAAAATTAAAACTACAAATACAAACTTGTTTTGGTAGAGTATTATGATCATATATACACATACTATCCTAGGTTTATTAATAACTATCCTGGAGGTACATAGTATTACCTACCTACATACAATTTTTTTTAATGCTTATTGGAATGTGAAAAATGAAATAAACCTTTTGTTTCCGCTCGAACAGAACTTAATAGTTATGATTTGTTTGTTTTGTATAAGTTTATTGATATTTGTGATTGTTTTCTTTCAAATTGTTACAGCTTTTTAAGCAGGACATGGGTTGGAAATGTACTATCCGTAATATGGAAGTAAGATTTCAATGCTGTTTCAATTTAAAGCTTTTTTTATATTATTTTAAATTTCTTTATTGTACACATTGCCTATTTTACAGAACATAGTTACCAATCTCTCCTTCCGATCCATAATTTATACAATTTGTTTTTTTTTCCTGTCTTATACTTTAGCCTATTGTAGACATTTAATATAAATGTTAGTGTTATCTAATAATTTAGGGTGTTTAATAATCCCACAATCCCTTCGCCGGGCATGCGGGTTGGGGATCGCAAGCACAGCTTCTCGCAATGCTGACGCTGCTGCCCGTCGGCGTAGGTGGCTAGGAATTTAGCTGTGCCGATGTAGGCTACGCTATGCTGCAATCGGCTGTCCTATGTCCAGCATTGGACACCTATAAGCTGATGATGATGAATATACATTTTTGGGTAAAAAATACAATGAGACCCAAACTATACTATTTATTTGAATTAGTTTTAATTGTTGCCTTTGTTTGAAGAGCATGTGAAATTTTATCTACAGACAATGATGTTGCTCATTGAGTCATTATTGCAATCTAAAATAATCTCTACCTACTAAGTATAATAATATACTTAATCAAATCCTAAAAACGAACAAAGGAGTCAAATGGACATGGACTTTATTTCTAGCAGTATACAATCAATAATCTAACAACAGTTCTGACTCATTCAATTGATAGTAGACCTTGATCTGTCTGCAAATTGTACTTTGTAATAATAAGTAAGATGATTTAGCAAAAAGGATTCATCATCATCATTTATTTAAGAGCTGTGAAGCTGCTCTTGGCGGTGCGACTAATGCAGCTCCCTCCATCTGCCTCTTTCTCCCGGAGCGGAGAATGTCGCTGTCATATTGATTATAGAAGTAAAGCCTTTACTTCCCCATTCAACATGACAGCGACAATCATGTTAAATGACAGGAGAAAATCTCCTATCCGGAAGTGCGCGTGTAGATCGGGGGCTCGAAATATTTTGCCATACTTTTGTTAAACTATTTTTAGTTTCGATGTTTCGTGTGTATGTAGGTATAGATAGGTACTTTTGAATCCATACATGTTAAGGGTTCCGCGTGAAAAACCAAATAACCATATTAAAACAAACGGGAAACATTTTACGTGATAGCACAATTATACACGAAAACGAATTTCCAGGTTCCTGTGCTATACTCCCATATTAAATTGTTGGGTTGTAAATTAAGAATATCAAGGATCGAATTAGCCAATGGCACCTCCTGCCCCCTTACCACTGAATACAGATATAGTCTTAAAATATTAGCATCGTAGGAAAGGACCTATTAGGTCAAGAAAATAAACCCAATCCATTTCATAGGTTATGTGTTAATAGATTGTTTTTTTGTTTTTTTTTTGCATCTTTTTTGTGTGTTGTTTTAGTTTTGGCCCTAAAAGTGGTCTTATTCATAAACTACCAACAGGTTTTAACTTATTTTGGGGGCTCCATCACCAGGTTTCGGCAAATGTTGCACTATGTTGTGCAATATAAACAATTCTATTCTTTTCATTGAAACTCAGCGTAGCAGAGATTTGCTAAATCAACAAATAACCTACATCGCTTTAAAACGGTATCACGTCTTGTGAAAGCAATTCTATTGGTCAATTTTGCACGATCCGCTCCAGCTCAATGGAAAAGCACCATAAGCTCGTATTCATGATCATGATGATCAAGCTAGAGAAGAATAGTAAATCTAAGCTGAGATTTGTATCGAAAACTATTAAAATATTGAGTCACAATTACTTTTGAATTTAGTTCTTCAAAGATACATTTACTAGTGTCTAGTGTATATAACTCGCACACTTTTATGATGAAAACAGACTTGCTCTGTCTGACACCAGTCTCTTCGCATGGCGCGGAGTTGCGATTGCGCGTTATGTGCGAGGCCCGCAGTCAACGTGTTAAAAGTTCCTCAAAGATTAATTAATTAATTAATTCCTTAATAGAGAAAAATTCGTGGTGTTTGTTTATTAAACAGAAAAGTATAGCGAAAGCGAACATTTGCCGAATCCCCATAACATGGTCGCAGGATTATGAATAAGACTCACTTTACTAATCAAAGCTTGTCCGGTCAATTAACGCTGCTGAAATTCAAACTGTTATCTTAATATCTAAAACATAACGTTCAATTTCTGTTTCCAGTTGGACTGGTGGATGGTTCAGCTGGACCCGGCAGTCTGATGAGATGCTACGAAATGTAGAGAAGAGGATATTATCATGTGAGTTCATTTGAATCAGTGAGGCTCATTCTATAAGCACAGTTGCTTCCAACGCTTTTTAAAAATACTTAATGCAACATCTTCCTTATACATAAAAATCTCGTGTTACGGTATTTCCGGTCGCAGTCCTTCGAAACGGCTCGACCGATTTTAATGATATTTATATTTTTTTATACTTATAAACGCTACTTAAATTAAGCCATTGCTTGTAAGAGATTGCAATAGTTTAAGCATCGTTTATCTTTTGACAGATTTTTATATGTAAGGCCCTAAATATATTATAATATTTGGTAGGTATGAGAATACGTAATAGTAGATTGTTTAACAAGGGACTAAACCATCCCATTATATACGAGGTTGTTATACTCCCGAGCGTAGCGAGGGAGGATGACAAGACCGAGTTATCGCACTTCGATTGCGAGAACATAAAACAATTCAAAATTAGACAATTTTCAGAAATTTTATTAAAAATTAATCAACCTTCATAAAACATCACCAAGACGGTTCTATTTTCAAAAAAAAAGATTGACGGAGCACCTAGAAGTCGAGTTTTTATGTAAGAGAACGAATGCTTTGTACGGGCTGATGATTTTAGACAAAAATTAAAAAGAAAAAATACTTTTTAGCCCGTGGTATTAAACTCGAGTTTTAGGCCCGCTAAGCTACACTATTATGATACACTTTTTGAGCAAGAGAAGTGAAATAGTAGATTGTTTAACAAGGGACTAAACCATCCCATTATATACGAGGTTGTTATACTCCCGAGCGTAGCGAGGGAGGATGACAAGACCGAGTTATCGCACTTCGATTGCGAGAACATAAAACAATTCAAAATTAGACAATTTTCAGAAATTTTATTAAAAATTAATCAACCTTCATAAAACATCACCAAGACGGTTCTATTTTCAAAAAAAAAGATTGACGGAGCACCTAGAAGTCGAGTTTTTATGTAAGAGAACGAATGCTTTGTACGGGCTGATGATTTTAGACAAAAATTAAAAAGAAAAAATACTTTTTAGCCCGTGGTATTAAACTCGAGTTTTAGGCCCGCTAAGCTACACTATTATGATACACTTTTTGAGCAAGAGAAGTGAAAAGTATATTTCATACCGCTAGGTGATTAGGTGGTACCTAACCAGTTTTTGTTATTGTAATGCTGGATAATGCCGGACACTATCACACAACCTAATTTAGCCCCAAACTAAGTAGAGCTTTTATTATGGCATCCACATGACTGATAAACTACATAGATACATTTTTTTTTTAAATACGTACACTGCTGGGCATAGGCCTTTTGTTGATTATGCCACTCGCCTGTATTCTGCTCTAGTCTGAACCAGGTTCCGCCCACGCTCTTTCTTATATCGTCGACCCATCTCGCTGGAGGACGGCCCCTATTTCTGTAATCAACTCTCGGCAACCAACCACAGGGTCAGCGCTCTGGTCCACCTGTCGTCACTCCCTCTGGGCCAAGTGTCCTGCCCAACTCCACTATAACCCCGTTCGTTAACTTCATTTAGCCATTGAGTAAAAAAAACATTCATCCAATTATATTTGTATCTTTTTACGGGCGTCCTAAAACAGCACAACTCTTCTAGTCTTTTTTCACCCTTTTTTTTTAAGTTTATATGCTTACGTTTGACCGCCATCTCAGTTGTTGGTTAGTGAAGATGCGGTCGACGTTGTAGCACGCTTGCCTAAAATGTACCTATTAACTCTACGTCTAACTTACTAACTTCTACCTATTAACTTGTTTTTGCATTGATTATTGTCCAAAAATCTTATTGAATTATTGAAAAAAAATCTTTGAAAAGTATTATCTAATCAAATTGTTTCCGGGATGCAGCCAGCGGGCAGATAAATGAGTAGCAACGAACAAAAATGTTGCCTGAAAACATTTATATCTAATCTAAAGTATAATATACAACCATTGATAAAAGTTATAATCTATTGCGAATTTGTAACTTAGGTCATGTATTGATAACATTTCTTCATCAACAACCTTTTGTTGTCTACTGATGGACGGTCTCTCCGTAGTCTCCCCAAGTCACGCCACCATTTGATGATAACTGCCCGCAAACAATACAGACGACATGAATAAGAAATACTCCCATATGTATCGGGAGGGGAATCTCGTGCAGTGGACTTGACTCAACTTTTGATAGGGAAGAAGAAAACTTATGAATTTGAACTGTTGTTATGATTGCCAAACTTTTATTGGTAGGTTGTAACCATTTCGGCTCCGGAAAGCATGTGAAGTTGCGCTGACCTGAGTTTTTTAGTTGCCAGTTTTCAGCTAAACAATGTTGAAGAGGTGTCTTAATGTTACTTCAGAGACAGAAAAATAAAAATAAAAATGGAAAAGTAAAACTAAAGTCTTTAGATCATCCTTAAGAATCGTACAGTCATAACGGATAAGATGCAGAAAATATACTTTCTGTTGATCTTTAATGTCTTTGTTTGATAATGTTTCGTTCAAACATTCATGCTTGCATCTTTTTCCGGTGTCTCTCTACTACTGGAGGCTAACCGTCAGCTCAGCAAATTTATGTCTTGAGCAAACCGAAAGATATGTTTGACGCTGGCCATATTCGTCCGCTCCCGGATGTAGCGTTGCCTAACCAGATTTTCTTTTCCCAAACTCTGTCCATGATAGTCATAATCATGATAATGTACAAATACAAATATTTTATTTTATTTACTTAATCAGCACAGGGCATGAATGTGTTTGAAGCCTCCTTATACTGTGATAAGAGACCTTGCTCTTCCTTCCTAACTCCCTTCCTCCTTTCTCCTCCCTTCCTAACGTTATTTTGATTAAGTTGATCTTAACTAAAGGTATTAAAAGTAATATCTAATATCGGTAACGCAATATAGTACCTCTAGAGGTCGAAGCATCTTTCGGTTCCTAATACAGATCAGCGCTTGATTGTCGACTACAATTCCTAAGCCTTTCCGACGCGTTTGTATCAAATAGATAAACTCGCAGTGAATTATACCCAACGACGACCTTTACTGTAATTTGGCACGCGCTCGACGATACGGAAAGACCTTGGAAATACTTGATACACTAATGATACGCGTTTGTTTCTATATCAGTGGATCTTTTATAAAGTTGGGTATAAGATCGCGGGATCTTAATTAACATGTAAAAGTGTCAATAGACAGGACATCATCTTGCACTACTAAAATGATATAATAATTTGATCTATAGGTTTGGATGTCTGTTTTATGAATTTATATTTTATAGATAGGCTTTAATCGATTACTAAACTAAAGTATCACACTAAAGTTAGGTACCTAGCAATAAATATCTTTTTATAATGTGAGTAGGTATATCGGCAACTTTGTTCTATGTCGGATTTTGTGAAATACTTCAACATATTTTTTAAGACAATATCTTTGGATAAACAAAACAGACAATATCTAAAATATTGTACAATACAAATAACTGACTATTCCATACCGTTCCCATTCAAAACGAATCTGTATGCATTGGCTAGTTGACAAATGCTTTTATAAAATCAGTGATTTTGTAAATTGTAGGTAAATTTTAATCTAAACGGTTATATGGACTAAGTAAATTACTCAGTTAATTTATATTTATTTTGACATTAAGATATTTTTTTACATTACAGATTTATTTATTTTAATTTATGATTGTTATCTTTTAATTTGTTTTTATTTTTATCTGCATGTTATGTTAATTATTTTTTGCACTCCGATTTATCGGTGGAGTATGTGAGTGTATGTAAAAAAATTGATCTTGTATACCATACTTCATGCAATAAACAATTTCATATCATTTCCCAGGTCTGAAAACAGCGTACAAACGTTTCTACGTGGACATTGGATCAGTGGTGGGACAATGCGACAAGATATGGACGATATCGCTAAACGAAGACTCGCCAAAGACTCCTATAGTGCTTTTGCATGGCATGGGCGCTGGTTTGGCGATGTGGTGCCCCAATCTTGACGCCTTCGCGGCTACTAGGCCGGTGTACGCAATTGACTTGTTAGGTAAGTTATCTTTCCAATTACAGGGGGCAAGGCATGTTGCTAAAGCCCTACGTTCTCTTTCACTGATGCCCAACAGAAGAATAGTACAGTAGGTTGGGTTTGGTGCTGTTATATAGTATGGTTTTTTTATGATACTTGAAGATGGAACAAGCACATGGCCCACCAGCCCCCTTAGCATGGCATATGTCTAGTCTACGATAGAGAAGACAACGTATTTTTCCTGGTTGTGGGTCTCCCTGCATCCCAAACATGCTTATTTTTTTCCTAAACGCTTATCTATTCTTTTGATAACCGTATTTAGAACGTTTAAAATGTTGCTACATCTACCACCAAAAATAAGTTTTCTCTATTTTTTTTACAAAACCTTGTCTACGGTTGGTGTGCTAAGCCGGCTGATGTTGAGTGGTAACCATTACCTATCACAAAGCATTGCATCATATCACGTGTTTTGGAAAGTGCTCTACGATGCAACGCCCTGCGTCCATCAACTTGAGGCATGAAGATGATAAGCCTCTTGTGCCTGTAATTTCACCGGCACCCACACCCTTCAAACCGAAACAGCACAGCTGCTTTACGGTAGAAACAGGCATGGTGGCAGTACATCCCCGGATGAGCGAGTCCAGCATCCATATAGTACTAGAGGAGTTCTTTGTGGAGGCACAAAGAACTCCTCTAGTACTATATGGATGCTGGACTGGCGATGTAGTGCCCCAGTATTGACGCCTTCTCGGCTATTTTCCTTTATAAGCAATGGACTTACAACAAAAGCACCAGCCTATATATCAATATCTATGTCTACTGGCTATTAGTGTCTCGAGTATTGAGATTGTCTGTACCCGAAGTGCCAAGATATTTTTTAAGGCCTCGTAATCATTTCCTACTGACTGTGTCACGGACGCGCACCGTAGCGCACAGCAATTCTCCTCTAGTTCGAGCCCTATAATGATTAAATGCGCTTCTGGCATCAGCACCATTGTGTGATCTGTTTGCTGATCGATGGACTGAAGTGTGTGAAGTATGTATGAAATTTTGTGAGATGATTGATAGTGTAAGGATTAGTACAATCTGTTAATATTAGTTATATTTGCTTTCATAATTTTTATGCATGTTTTATGTTCATTGTGTTTAAGGTTTCTTCTTTTTTTGTTTGTTTTGTATATCATAGCGCCTTGGTATTGCTGTGATGCTGTGTTATAATTGTATGAATAAATATCTAAATATCTATACTGTTGGAAGGCCTCTCCTAATAAGAAGGGGGATATGCCCATAGTCCCCACGCCGGGCATGCGGGTTGGGAGATCGCAGGGCAAACCTCGCACCACCGACGCTGCTGCCCGTCGGCGGTCAGGGGATTTAGCTGTGCTGGTGTTAGCGCGTCTATGTCGCAATCAGCCGGCCGCCAGAGCCCCGTTTGTTTGTTAACAGGGTGCACCACGGGCAGGGGAGGTTGGCTTGAGTTCCAAAGGTGGAGGTTGGAACCCTTTACACCCTAATGTATATGGGTATATGTTATGTGTAACATTTCAGCTCAATTCGTAAGGAACAAACATTTGACATTCATATTTTACAATCTTTCGGTCTTAATTGACTTAAAGTTAGTAGGATTGCTTATTTTTCTTCACTTCAGGATTCGGCCGAAGTTCCCGTCCAAAGTTCGCGTCAGACTCGCTCAAAGCGGAGTCGCAATGGGTCGAATCTGTGGAGGAGTGGCGACGTGAGGTGAACCTCTCTCAGTTTATACTGCTCGGACACAGTCTGGGAGGTTACATAGCCACGGCGTACGCAATCAAATACCCAGAGCGGTTAGTGTTTATATATTTAATTATACTTTATTGCACATTAATGGTACAAAAAGTGAGCTTATAGCCGGGGATACACATGCCAGTAAATCGGGAAAGTAGCTGGCATAAAAGTTACGGGCATGTACGAGTAACTGGCGCACTGCGGATGCATTTGCAAGTAATACTGGCATGCAAGTTGTGCCCTATTCTTGCGCGAAACAAAAAACGTGCACCTACGTCCACAACGAGTCAGCTACGGGTATGCCCGTAGCTGTCGCGTCTGTTTCACACGTACCAGTTTGGCAACCCCCCGCGTCCCCTCCCTCAACGGGCATGCAAGTAAATAAAATGTTGTACTAGCTACATGTATGCCAGTTACAGGCATGCCAGTTAGCGTATATACATGACAGTAGCTGGCACGTGCAAGGAGCTGGCATGTGTATCCCTAGCTTAAAGCTAGTAGCATTTTCAATCAGCCAAACTTGTGGTTTGTTGCAAGATATTGATTGCGTGTTGTAATGAATTAACTGCTAAAGAATCAGCGAAGTTAGTAAGAAAATGGCTTTATTTATCGAACTGGATGAGCCGATGATGCCGATGGAATGTCACCGTCAGGAAGCTGCTTTAGGACGCAATTTTAAACGATCTTTATGTTAGACAATTGTTGACTGGTGTTAAATCTTCATTACTTATTCATGTTTCAGCGTCCGCCATCTTGTCTTAGCCGATCCATGGGGATTCCCCGAGCGTCCAAACAACGCGTACGAAAAATACCAGTTGCCTCTATGGGTTCGAGCGGTGGCGACTGCGGTTCAGCCGCTCAACCCACTGTGGGCGGTCCGGGCGGCCGGACCCGCGGGCAAGTGGCTAGTTTCCAAGACTAGGCCAGATATATCCAGGAAATATGTCAAGTATATAGCCGACGCGGAGACTGTGATACCGGAGTATATCTATCAGTGTAATTCACAATCGCCTAGGTGAGTTTCTATTTGTTTATTGGTATTAAGCTATTGCATAGCTTCTATCGAGGGCCTTGAGCGCGGGGACCGAATCCAGAAATTCCGTAACGAAAAAAAACCTCACGCTCCCCACTCCGACGGGCACGGAGGTGTGGCTTGAAGGCCGTGCATTGTCTAACGTCGTTTCTTTTCGGCAGTCTTCGACACGGTGTTTGTGTGCGTGCAACTAGACGTATTGTACGACTCTACGAAGCTCGTTTATTTAATAAAAGAAAAAAAAAATGTTTTCTTATCGGTCACCACGCTCAAAAAGTGTAACTTGAATTAATATCAAAGAAAAAAAAATACTGCATAAATAAAATAAATAAATAATTATAATTGCATAAGTTGATACAAAATGCTATGCAATAGCTTTACCGCGGCAGTCCCCGAGTGCCACACGTCTTTTTTAAAATTTTCAATTATTTTAAAATTTTATTTTGGATTTTAAAGGAGAATGCCAAGAACCCGCACCAATTGCGTCAAAACCGAACGTATCCCATAAAATTTATGATATTTTATAAATTACATTAACATTTTCTTTAGTTTTACACACCGACTAGATTAATAATCAAGTAAAAAATATTTTGTTGATTTGGTTTCCGTTGCACGCCGCCATTAGACTACAACAACCAATGATATACACGTTGCTATGGCAATAAACATTGATGTTAAGTGTTACTATGGCAATAATCCTCATTTTTAATTATTTTGACAGTAGAATCGACTAAAAACTTATTGGATATTTTTTGACGCACTCACTTTAGTCTTGGTACCGAGCGCCATACATCAGACGGCATTCTCCTTTTATTGTATTTGTATTTTAATTTAATCTTCAATTTTAGTTTCATGGAATTATTAACACTAATTTTTTATATAACTTCTAATGCCTAAACAGCCTTTTTAATTTATATTGTTACGATATTATGATAACGATATATCTCATTTATCAATAATCTTTCCCTTTCACACCCCTAGACTAGCCGTACTGTGTACTGTGTTCGGCTAGTCCACCAGTTTAAAGTTGCTCATCGAGCTATGGAACGAGCTATGCTCGGTATTCCTCTGATAGAAATCATCCGTAGGCAACCAGTCTATCCGACATAGAACTTATGTTGTCAACATATCTCAGAGAATTAGCAAGCTGAAGTGCCCAACCAAATCTGTGCCCTACGATCCCCAACCTACATGACCAGCGTGGGAATTATGGGCATATCCTCCTTTATTAGGAGATGCCTATGTCCAGCAGTGGACTTCATACATGTGCCACGCTATGTAGGTGGAAACTAGTATTGTAAACTTTGATTTATAACTTTTAAACTTAATAAGGTTTGACTCTTGGGATAGAGCCAGCTCCCTCGTATCACCCCGTCAAATAAATATATTTGTTTTTAGTGGCGAAGCAGCCTTCCACTCCCTGATGACTGGCTTCGGCTGGTCCAAAAACCCGATGGTGAAACGTTTAGATCAGCTCGACCCGTCTCTGCCCATCACAGTGCTCTACGGCTCTCGGTCCTGGGTCGACAACTGTACGGGGCAAGTGCTGAGCGAACATCGACCCTCATCCAAGACCTATGTTCAGGTAAATTAAGATCTCAGAACTGGTTGTAAGAATTTTAATACTGTAACTATTTTTACTCCGTAAAAGCCTGCTTTATAGCCGAAGCCGCGGTTGGAAGCTGTTATTATAAATGGAAAACTATCACAATGATAATATAGATTATAAATTATATATATGATAATATAAATTATAGATAATATAAACTATTTATTAAATAAATAAATAAAGAAGTTGGTGTGTGTGAAATTTATATAAATAGAAAATTTCTTTTTTTCGTCGTCGCGCGAAAAGGGCTAAAGCTAGTGTTTGTATATTTGTTACTCCGTAACCTACACTGGTTTGGATATTTGGTACCTTGGGATAACATTAGCTTTTCATACTGATATTACACGAGCAAGGAGACAGGTGCTATTAATATACTCCACGATTCCGTACTTAGATTCACCATCGGCCCGTTTCGCACCCTGCTATCTAACAAACGGGGCTCTGGCGGCGGCTGATTGCGGCATAGCGCAGTCTAACACCCGCACAGCTAGCACAGCCGATGGGCAGTAGCGTCGGCAATGCCAGAAGCTGTGCCCTGCGATCCAAATCACGCATGCCCAGTGTGGGGATTATAGGCATATACCCCTTCTTATTAGAGGGAGATAGGCCTATGTCCAGCATTGAACTTACTATCTACATAATGTATTCGTTTTTATCATCCGGCTCTTGTACCGATATACCCATATCCGCCGATCCCCGAATGCCGATCCACCCAAGTGGGGAGCACACCTAATGCTAATTTCGCATTGTCCATTTAGGCAACTATACATGTTAAACCTCCCTCTCGCTCGTACTATTCAACATTTTTGAAGATATAAAATCACTGACTATAGTTATACAAAATAGCAAACATTCACATTCTAGAGAATAAGAATTCAAAGGTTCAGCAATAATATCATTTTGGTACAAATTTTTTGATAGGAAAAGGTGTTGGGTTCAACATGATATTCTTGCTGAACCTTTGTATTGTTATTTTCTAGGATGTGATGGTTTGCTATTTTGCATAACTACATTCAGTGATTTTATATCTTCAAAAAAGTTGAATTGTGCGAGCGAGAGGGAGGTTTTACATGTCACCTTAAGAGTTTTTTTATTCATTCATCATCAGCCTATAGCAGTCCACTGCTGGATATAGGCCTCCCCCAATGAGCGCCATTGCGCCCTGTCCTGAGCTCAAAAGTTAAGAGTTAATTGTTATCAATTACAACCTCTTTGCATTGGGCATAGGCCCACGTGAAACGCAGAAGATTACGGGTTTGATTCCCGCTGCGAGACATTTTTTTTATTCTGCAAATATTTGTCTCAGTTTTGTGTGATTTCTGTGTATATTATTTATGTATATCAGTCATGTTGTTCCCATAATACGAGCTCTGCTTAGTTTGGGGCTACATAATGCTGTGATAGTGTCCAGTATTATTAATATATTATTATTATTAAGAAATATATACTTCTTTGTAGGTGATCAACGGAGCGGGCCACCACGTCTACCTAGACAAGCCGGAGTTATTCAACAAGTTTGTACTTGAAGCGTGCGCTAAAGCGGACGATCACGACCCACAAATAGACGCCCAGTCTAGGAACCAAGGGAATGCACTCAATGAAACGGAGAGCGAGCGAGCGAGTACCGCCCCCGTATCTTCATAACGTTAGTAGGTAATGACCAAGACCTGCGAGAAATCTAGACAATAAAGGACAGTGCTACAGTACATGGCGCACTTGAGATTTCCTGCGCAACACAACTTACCAAGACTAGCGAAGAATTATTCCTATCATATACGTTAAATTTTGGCCAATGAGAAAGCAGTCAAAATAACGCTTCGTCATTGGCCAAAATTTTTCGTTACGATTACGATAGATACGTTAGGTTGAGATATTCTTGATTGCCGTACTGTAACTAAGTCATACACGATACGGTCTACCGGATAGTTCAGGTCGAACGCATCTCGGTAGTGTATAGGAATGGTCCGGTATACCGGAGCGGTCTTCAAACACCGTGCAGTGTCACTCGAAAGAATTGATTTTCGATCAAATCAAATCAAAATTTGTTTATTCAATAAGAACTATAAAATACACTTTGAATCGGCAAGAAACTCTGCTTGGCTTATATTTTTTTAAAGTCTGTTTTACTTTACAATCTCTATTTCTTAACTATTACATTGTTTTTGACGGATTTGGAGACAGTTTCCTCTCAAGCTTTTTTGTAATCTAAATTTTGCACCGGTCGCCTGGGCAGGTTCAAAAAAACTACACATGAAACGTTCCAGTCTACATGCACAGACATCAGGGTGGAGAAAAATTTTACCTAATCGAGGGCAGCTACCTTTTGTATTAAGGTTTTGTTCTTCAAAATAAACCTACATTTTTTTTAACCTTCTAACTACAAAAGGAAAGGTATCTGCCCTCATGTATCAGTGCGTTTATCAATATGAATGTGTTTTACAATATGAATGAGTTAATTCACCATCATATCATCATGCACACCGCCAAGGAGTGGAACGCTCTACTCGAGTATGTGTTCCCCGATAATTATAACATGGGCATCTTCAAGGCACGAGTGAACAGGTTTCTTCTAGGCAAGCCTGCTCCTTCGTAGACTGCATCTGCGCTTAACATCAGGCCAGTTGTAGTCAAAGGCAAGCTTATCCAATATAAAAAAAAACACGTTAGTTTCATGAGTAAAATGCCCTCAATGAGGTAATATTTTGCCCCGTCCTTTATAGGCAGACCTCCGGTGGACCGTAGCGTGTATGGCTGACCATTAAGGAGCGATTAAAGGCCTTTTTATTGTCATGTGCGTCACACGGCCGGGTCGCGGGTGGCTCGTACGGATGCGTGTCTGGCCCACACGCACGCGCAAACGCATGACAATAAAAATGCCCTTAGGGTACGCATCACAGCTCCGCGTCGTATGCATCGGACGCATGGCATCGTATCGTATTGGTCGACAGTAGTCCGGTATGCGATTCAGATCAGTAGATACACTTGTATGACTTTCTACAAGATGTATTTGAATTCTTCTGTTATCCTGAAAAGGGCCAAATCTACTCCCAAATTCAATAACATTTGTTCAAGGAATTCGAATTTTGTTGTTCATTGAAGAAATGCTATTATTTTATTCAAAAACGTCATAAAATTAAAAAGTGAGGCCATTATTGTGCTCAAAAACATATAGCAGCTCTGGAAGAGCTGATTTTGTCCTTGAATTATTGATGATGATAATTGTAGCCCTTAGTTTTAAGTCTTCCGCACACACTAAATATAAACTTTTTTGAAAAAAAAAAAACGTATTTTGAACAAATTCTGGACAAGCAATCCCTTTTCGGGATAACATATGAATTATACAAAAAAATATTAAATACGTTTATGCGTCTGATGCATGCAATACGGGCCTTACCGATGCTTACCTTTAAGTAACCCTTAACTTTGAGTGTAGCAAATAGACTTGCTCAAGGTTTTTTGTTGCGATTCGGAGTTCTAACTAAATAATGTATTCGGGTAAGAAACAATTCGCGCCACTGCCAGTTGGGGTCTTTTATCTGTTTCTTGCATTCTAAACATCGAGATAGTATTACTATTCGTAACCACAAACGAAAAAAATGTCCGAAACAAAACACGGCGCAAGGTGCCTATTATCTAAATTAGTGCAAAAGTGGATTTTTTTATGTTTATGTACGTCAATGACGCCACATATGTGGAAAAAAATGTCCGAACCAAAACGCGGCCCACGCTGCCTATTACCTAAATTAATGCAAGTGGCATTTTTGATGTGTTTGTATGTCAACGACGGAGGATTTTTGACAGTTGTCACTTGGAGACTGACTTGAGTACTATCTCGATGATTATAATGAGAAATTTTATCCGGAATTTTTTTAGTTACCCAGGGTTCTACCAAATTAGTTCTTATTACTGCGGGCAAATAATTCATAGTACTACTACCATCCGTAAATAAGCCTAATGCAACCTGTCTGGTATGGCCTGCCTGGTGGCCAGACAGGACAGTAATACCTATTATAGTCTACCAGACAGGTTACTACCTGCAAAAATTATATCTGTAGTGGTCCACTACCAGGTCGGTAGTACTGGGTTCCTGCAAAAACGTCAGTAGTACCACGGCTAAGTACCGTTATTTTTTTACTACCTGCAAAAATGATATCTGTAGTGGTCCACTACCAGGTCGGTAGTACTAGGTTCCTGCAAAAATGTCAGTAGTACCACGGCTAAGTACCGTTATTTTTTTACTACCTGCAAAAATGATATCTGTAGTGGTCCACTACCAGGTCGGTAGTACTAGGTACCGGCAAAAATGCCAGTAGTACCACGGCTAAGTACCGTTATTTTTTGTACTACCTGCAAAAATTATATCTGTAGTGGTCCACTACCAGGTTGGTAGTACTAGGTGCCTGCAAAAATGCTAGTAGTACCACGGCTAAGTACCGTTATTTTTTGTACTACCTGCAAAAACTTTATCTGTAGTGGTCTACTACCAGGTCGGTAGTACTAGGTACCTGCAAAAATGCCAGTAGCACCACGGCTAAGTACCGTTATTTTTTGTACTACCTGCAAAAAATATATCTGTAGTGGTCCACTACCAGGTCGGTAGTACTAGGTACCGGCAAAAATACCAGTAGTACCACGGCTAAGTACCGTTATTTTTTTATCATCCATTCCACCTTCCTCATAACTTATTTATAACAGAGTGAATTTATAATTTATTGACCTATATCCAATATTTCTTTTTTGTAGAACTTTTAATTGTTACTTGTTGATTTAATTTTGTAAAATAGACTGCACAGCTATTGCAATAGTATTTTATTTAGTCGTATTCACAAACAATAAATAACTTATGTCTCTAGTTGATGGACACAGGGCGTTGTATCGTGGAGCACATTCCAAACTGGCGTGACTTATGATGCAATACTCAACCACTAATGGTTACCAATTCAATCTTCAAATTGTATATAAAAAGTAGATAGATGACTCTTTATTGCACACAACACCAATTAAAAACAAAAAAATACAAAAACAGAGAAATGAAATAGAAATGTGGGTACAATGGGCGGTCTTATCGCTTAAAGCGATTTCTTCCAGACAACCAAGAATGGGAAGAATATAATTTAAAGAATTGAGCGGAGGTGCTTATAATACAAAAACTAATTACCTACCTATATTAGATATACTACATATTAAGAAAGAATTAAATTACACCTATACTATTAAATTTAATTTGGAAAACAGCCTATTGTAATAGACCATGTATTAATATAGTTTCAAAGCCATAAAATACTGTTTAGATAAGCAGTTGATGTGAATTGATGAAGGTAAAAATCTTTGTCACGTTTTTTAAAAGATTCCAACGAAGGAGCAAGTCTACAAACTACTATATACTTATAAGTACTACAGTTTCAAGTGTAAATAATAATACCAAATTATGCGATCTACCTACTGAATATTGTTTGTGAATACGACTTAAATTTCTTGTTATTTAAGACATTTCAGTATTGACGTGAAAGCCAAAATACTCTTCGTACCTGCGTATCGAATTTGACTTATTATTAAAAGTTGTTATTACTGTTGAGTTATTTTACGCTATTCACATAAAATAAGGAAAAAACACCAATTTTGATCTTTCTCTATTAAATTATGAGTGTGGTGATAAGGTTAGCTAGTTTTTCAATCATGGCCTCTATTTACACTTCGCTAAATTTTACAGACACTAATGGCCTGCGCAGAACGGGACGGGCATAGCAAGGAATTTATTTTTTTTATCAATGGACATTCAAACCTATCGAAATAGAAATACGATACAAATTCCTATGCTTTAAAATAATCCCGCGGCATCGAAAGGGAATTCTCGGCATTATTTGAAAGCATAGCAATTTGTATTGTTTTTCTATTATGATAGTTAGAATGTCCATTGATAAAAATTGAAATCCCTTGCCATGCCGTCCTGGTCTGCACAGGCCTTAACTAGGCTGATCTGAATTGAGACGGGTGCAAGCTCTTAGCTGAAAATTATGATACATCGGCTAACTTTATGACAGCCTGGTTATATCGTCAAAACTTTCCACTATTTCCTTCTAAGATTGTTGACTCTTATATCGTCAGTGTGACTGATAGCTTGTCTTTTGCACAACTTTCATGTAAAAACCTATACTGCCAATTTTGCACCACTCTAATGGCCGGTTCCTATATTATACCGTTACCGATTACGCCTCGTTTTCCCCTGAAAAACTGTCAAATTTTCTACGCTTCGTTGTTAATTTTTGACAGTTTTTCAAGGGAAAACGAGGCGTAATCGGTCACGGTATAATATAGGAACCGGCCGTAAGAGCACATCATATATACCGCGCGTAGTTATTCCATTTCACGAAGGTCGGTTAGTTATTTGATTTTGAATCTTTCCCTCTCGCTCGCACTATTCAAAATTTTTGAAGATATAAAATCACTGATTGTAGTTATGCAAAATAGCAAACCTTCACGGCCTATAATAATACAAAGGTTCAGCAAGAATATCATGTTGAACCCAACACTGTAATTATTTCTATATCAGAATGAAAACTGTCAGTGTAACCTTTTTTTGGTAAGAAAACGTGATAGAATGAAAACAATTTTATTGCTAAACCTTTGAATTGTTATTCTCTAGAATATGAAGGTTTGCTATTTTGCCAAACTATAGTCAGTGATTTTATATCTTCAAAAATGTTGAATAGTGCGAGCGAGAGGGAGGTTTGACATGTATCGTCGCCTTAACAGAAACAGTCATACTCCGACTGCAGGTAGAACTACAAGTAGAGGCTCGAAATAATGCTGACCGTTATTGCGTAGAAGTCAAAAATAAGGTATCATATGGGAGCTAGAGGCGACAGACCCATGCGAAGAGGTTTTGTTCACCGCTAGACTTACGTGTCGCTAGCTGTATATACCATTTGGTTAATACTGATCTGTGGTCGGGCGCGACGTTCGGCCCGTAGATTGAGAGAAGTTTGCATCCCTTTCTAGCAAATGATATATGGACATAAGAAAGTAGAGATCACCCGTATGAGTTGATGTTCAGAGCTTGAATGAATTTTAAGACTTCTATGCTTTAGTCATAGTTCTTTGAATAAACCGTTACCGAAACTAACAACTATCAAAAAAAACGCGACGTCGAAAATTTTACGTTATATTATATAGAAACCGGCCGTAATTGAAATGGAATAGCTCTTTAGACAACGCGATACGGTCGATTTATTAACACAGAACGAAGCCTCGACCACGAAAACTAGCACAAAGTATTCGTATCCTAGATATAATTTTGGCTAATGAGAAAGTGTAGAATCAAAATAACGCTTTGTCATTGGCCAATTTTTTACGTGAGGTTGATATATTCGCGATCGTACTGGGCTATGAGCGCGTTTTTAAAATACTTACTTTGTGTGGAGACTACAACTAACGATATAAAATGTATTGATAGAGGTTGGTGCAAATAAGTTTGACTTTTTTTAACTGGTTAGGACATTACTCAGTTAGGGCCCTAATTCACCAATGTCTAGACAGAAATCTTGATTGTACTCACACCAACTTATCCTAACATAATAACAGCTAACAAAAGTATGGAAATGTATTCGGACAGTTAATTGTGACCATCAATGGATGAAAACTTGTTATAAACTAGGTTATGCATTATGATCTTTTCAAGTACCCAACTAACATCAGGGCTAGATCACAAATACTAGCGAAAAAGTTTTCTTATATGTACATATAGACATACCATCCTATTCATAGCAATTCTATAAATCTCAGATAGCTAAAATGGCGTTGAAATATCATGTCACCTCTTTTTATTTACATTTAAATGACTGGGACAAGCTACTTTTATCGACCGTTATAAAATGGCATTTGGTTATGAATAAGGGGTTAAACAGATGCCTACGGATACTTGTTTATCATTGGAACCAGCTATAAGAAGCTTAACAATTTGATGATGTTGGTGAACTGGGGCCTTTGTATCTTTAAAATAAAAATACAATAAAAGCTATCTATTATTCCTCACTACAGCCATTTTCTACTTCCATATACTATAATGTTATACGCCTCAACAACTGTTTTACTGTATAAAGCAAAGTTTAAAGTATTGTTATTTATTACAAAGGCTTTTGATACATGAAATGAAAAATATTATGTAAATAAAGATTATTTATAAAAAATAAGACTTTCTTTTACCTAATAACTTAGTTTTGTAAGGTGCTCGTAAACGGGCTAGTTTTTTGTCAATTTTTTGCTGCAATGGTATAGCCGCCAAGTTGCCGATTATATATCTCAACGCGTGCAACAATTGCTGCAATATTGCCAAGATATTTCATTGTAGTCGCGTGTACGAATAAACTTCCTCAGCAATCCAGTTGCCGAATCTTATCGGGCTACACTGGGCAATGTATTGCAAAATGAAATTACAGTAAGAGTAAAGTTGCAAATATACTGAGCTATATTGGTCAATAAAAATAGCCAGCAAGATGCAATTTTTATAGACCCGTTTACATACTTATAGACTTCTTTTGAGTTGTCATAATTGTCTCACAATATTGTTTTAAAACATGTCTACATCGAGATAATTATATGTCTATCCACATCGGATCGGGGCCAAGATTTGACAGTTTGTCAAAAACTTTGCTAGTCAGGATAAATTTTGAATTAAGTTTCTTGAATACGAGCCAAAATCATGGAATTACTGATTGTATTAACGTAAAAGGGTATGCGAGTTTTGAACAAAAATGCCTAATGTATTCTCCCAAAAGGGGTTGTGGCTAGTTTCCTCTTTAGTGTTACACAGAGAAAACGAGACAAGCCCCTTTTTTGGCATTATTATTCAGAAAAATCAGACACAGATTTTTGTTCAAAACGCGCGCACCCCTATAAAAACTTCTTGGCCAAACTAGGGTGAATGAAAAAGCATCATTTACGAAAATTATCACTTTTATTAACCGAGTAGAAAACGCCTTAACAACTTACATCAACAAAGCAATTAACATAATCTCAGGTGGGTGTGGCTGACGATAACGACCTTCCCTTCGTCTTGTAAATCCCGCAACGCTTCGTCCAACTGCTCCCGCGATACAGTCTGCAATGAAAACGAAAAAATATTTACAACTCCAACAACGTCCGAAAAGTAAATAGATAGATCCTAGTAATATAACTTTAATAATGCTTGACATTATCACACAGCATGATGTAGCTCCAAACTAAGAGCTTGTATTTTGGAACCATATGACTGATATACTCTCATATACATTTTTTTAAATGTACACACATACGTAGAAAACATCCAGACCCAATACAAATATTTGTAATCACCACTTAATCTGGGGACTTTATGACCCACATTGGCGATTTGTGTTTTGGACTAAAATTCAATGAATTTTGACGGCCTCTACGTCAAAATTCATTCAGGCTTTTAAAAACGGTGCAACAAACTTACAATCTGTGAATTAGCGTTGATTTCTTGGAGTAGCTTGGAGTGTGTGATGGTGTGTGGCTTATTGTACGGCTGGATGAGTTCTTTCAGTGCTATGACGAGATCGGCGCGACGTCTCCTTGCCGCCGCGCCCAGTCCAGTAGTTAGGATGCCCACGTCAATGCGACCAGAGGCTGGGTCGGTGGCGGACTGTTTTAGCGCTTCACGGTGTAACCTGGGACAGAAGTAACTAAGTTATACATGTATGTCGTGGTATTTGGTTGTTGGTAAAACAATTTTAACCAATGAGAATTCATAGATACGAAATATATTTTATACTACACCTGCTCGGAAAGTACCTTGATACTTTATCAAATTTACGGTAGAAAGTACGTCATTGCATATCGAACAAATATGCGGGGAGAAAACGCATCTGAGCGGGAGAGAAAAGTGTATGAAAATCCATTTCTTACGTGGTTTTTCTTTTTTAATTTTGGGTAAGACTATGCGCTGGTAACCTAAATATCAAAAGCCAAAAAGTTTTTACAGTGAGTTTTTATCTCCAAGTTCGAAAAAGACACTGGCCACTAGCTAAAAAAAAAGCACTGGCTAGTCAAAGTCAAAGTCAAAGTCAAGTTAGTTTTTTATTTTCCTCGAAGGTGTAGTATAAAGCACTATGTATCACTCGAGAGAAAGTGCGATTCCCGATCTCGGGTGTTTTAAAGCCCTCGCCTACGGCTCGGGCTTCAAACGACACCCTCGACGGTAATCGGTCACTTTCTCCTCTCGGTGAACAATGTACTATTTCTCAAAACATGCTTGGAAATTAGAGCATTATTTTGACAACCGTCTTCGAGATAAGTATAAATGTATGCAGCGGTCAGCAAAAATTGTATGAAAATTCATATCTGTCGTGTTTAACGGCCAAACATATTACTTGGATTGTAAACTCATATCTATAGTGTTGTTTAAAAATTGAACGATCTTTTACTCCGAAACATATCAACCGAGGAGGTAACTAATCAAAGGATCTATTTAATTGATTATGATTATGATTACAAGTTCTGTCTAGGAACTTTTTTGTTTTAATTTCCGCGCATTATTTGAGTAACGTACTACACAAGCCTTGGCCACAACTAGGCATTGATGGACTCACGTATGTGTGCCCCACATTTACACGTTCGTCCATCAATGCCTCTTTTCTGGCCGCTACAGTAATGTACTATTACAATACGCTTCCGGTACGACGGGTGTAAGGATTTCCGACCTCCAATTTTGGAAACCAAGTCAACCTCACCTGCCCGTGTTGCAACCTACTGTACAATAGACGAGGCTCTGGCGGCCGGCTGATTGCAGCATAGCGCAGCCTAAAACCGGCAAGCTCTAGCGGCCTTATGATTAGCAAGCGCAGCCTACTTCCTTGGCCGCCGATGGGCTGAAGCGTCGGTGGTGTGAGAAGCTGGGGGGTCTACTGCAATTCACCGAAGTACGTAATTACGTGTTTCGTTTCTTGTGTTTATTTTTATTGACAACAATATTACATGTTTTAAGTTAATAGTGCCTTAAATCCTAAGAACAAACAACTAAGTAGATTGGTACCCATAATCAAATGAAAACCGAAATTTCGGCACGAAGTTTATAATGTAACAGTCCGAACGTTGCGCATCCTACTCTATTTCACAAAACTTACAACCGCAATATTGGAATTTACAGTATGAAATACGACCAATCGCACGAAACGAAACACCAAATTTCGTACTTCGGTGAATTGTAGTAGACCCCCTTTGCCCTGCGATCTCCAACCCGTTTGCCCAGTGTGGGGATTATGGGTATATCCCTTTCAAAATGGAGGCCTATGTCCAACAGTGGAATGAACAGGCTGTTGTTGTTATTGTTGTTCCGATGTACCAGGCCGAAATATTAATAATACTATAATAAATTTTATTTTGCATATCATTGATTATATTCTTAATTAAATACAGTACTCCCCTGGCATTATTTTTTACATATTCTCTCCATCCAAAGGTTGTCTGGAAGAGATCGCTTCCAAGCGATAAGACCGCCCATTGTACCTTCTATTTATGTTAAATTTCTGTCTGTTGTTTCTAAAATGAAGGTGTACAACAAATAATTTTCATTCATTCATTCATTATAATATAATTTTTATTTCAGGCAACAAAGAAAAAGTACATGATCTTAAATTACATAACCTACGGCCCATATTTATAAATACCTTAGAGAATTACCTTATTTATGGTTGCGGTATTGTAAGTCGCGTTCGATAGTATGTTTAAGGCCTTAAAAAAGGCCAAGGCTTAAAAAACTGAAAATATAATTTCTATTAGATTATATATGTTAAGGGGCTTGATTCAAACCTTGCAGCTTCATCGACGTCCAATACCTCGACCACGGGCGACAGTCGCACCCTCGCGTGCGCTTCAGCTAGTCGAATGAGCGATTCCAGTTGGCGCGGGTACGCCGAAATCTGGCCACGACCGCTACCTACGCGCCTGTAAACATAAAATATTCATATTAAACATAAACATATAATAAACATAAAAATAAACATACAAATTTCGTTGATAAACCTTTAAAATAAAATAAAAAAATAAAATAAATAGAGACAGATGCGTGTCCGAATATCTGGGATTGGTCGGCTACATTATCGCACGGCGAAGATTCGCGTATTGCCTCTCTGTCTCCCAAGTGAAAAGTCATAGAGAGCGTCTTCTTTATACGACGCCGCGCCAGGATATAGAGGGCCTTCTTCTTCGTATTTTCAAGGCGAAAAAAATGAAGCGTGAAGCACGCATGGTAGTTGGATTTATTACAGGCCACTGTGACCTGAACCACCACCTAGTAAAGACAGCAGCTACGGACAGCGGCACCTGTCGCGGCTGCTTTCAAGATGAAGAAACAGTGTAACATGTCATCTTACACTGCACAGCCACAAACGAAGCCAGAGCAAAATCCGGGTTACAAAAGCTGCTTGATCAAAACTCACAAACATAGGCAGTATCGGCAATTCTAGAGCAATGTTATTATCAACCCAGAGTCCTTCTCGCTTTAAGGAGTTGGGCTGGCTGGGGTCAGGTTAGCAGTGGGCCATACACAATACACCCCAATGCGGGACGTTATAGCAGAACTTTCTCCCCCCACCTCAAATTAGAATTAGAATGAGTTAAATTCCAACTTTTTTATGCTTACCCATATAGGTAAATGGTATTTTGTAACTATCAAAGACACTTAATTAGATTATAAGGTACTGTTTATTTTCTGAAGAAACCAAAATAAAAATAAAATAAAATATACTCTGAATAAAATCTAGTATGAAACGGCTGGTCTATTATTACTAATTTAATGGGAGTGCGCGCTTTGAACAAAAATCTGTGCCTAATGTATTCTCCGAAAAAGGTGTCGTGTCTCGTGACAAGATACCTTTCAGTGCATTTCTATGAAGAAACTTTAGACACAGATTTTTGTTGCGCATTCCTTTGTACGTATTAGTGCTAGTATTTCCATGGTCTATATAAATAATGCTACACATTTTAACACATAGTAGCCCCGAATTAAGCAGAGCTGTACTAATACAAAAATGTATATTTTTTTGTAAAGTAGCGGTGTGCAACCCATGGAATGCATAATGCTTGCCAAAAGTGAGCATATACCGAAATTGTGTTCCCTATGGCGCCCTCTATAGAGTTGCGTACGAAGATATTTATAGTAAGGGAAGAAACAAAGAAACCTATAGGATTTTCCCCACTTTGTTGTCTTTCTGTGTCTGACAACACCTTTTTGTTCGCAATGCGTGGGGTATCAAATTGAAATTAATATAAAATACTCGAGTCTACATCTAGGAGCTGTGAAGGAATCAAACTTCTAAATCAAAATCAACAGATACAAAAAAATCAAAAGGTGCTTTCCATTGACAAAATGTGGTAGGAAAGTCCTATAGCAATAGTAAAGTAAGTTTGTACGGAACCCTCGGTGCGCGAGACCAGCTCGCACTTTACCGGTTATTTTATACTAGTTAAGTAACTTACATAAAATGACAATAATACGGAATCGCGATAACATAACAGTCTGAAGCAAAACGTAACTAAACTATCACACTCATTATAAGGTTCATTTCACTGACCTCATGTCGACATACGCGTCGATAAGCCTTTGTTGCGCCGGCTCGCTGAGTGTAGGTTGGACGTGCTCTTTTGCGAATGTTATGTAGTCTCGCATCAAGCTCATATCCTGAAAATAAATAAGTAAATAACAATTTAACAAACTTTCGCTTTTGCATATAATCCTCTAATCATTTAGAGTAAACATATTATTTTATACTATTTTATTTTGCAAAGTAGCACTACCAATCTATCTTCACACGTACAAAGGTTATCTGGAAGTAAATGTACTTAGCATTAAGATCAACTGTGTATTTGTTTTATCTTGTGCAATAAAGTAAAGTTATTTTACATGTATCTATCTATCTATATATACAATAGATCTATCTATATAATCTATCTATATAGACAATAATGTAATCAGATAATAGATACAACATCTAGTATTAGCTTTTACGTGGTTTATGGCAACACCAACAAAAATGAATAAATTTTGGTTGATTAAGTTCACCTGTGTATTTGTTTTGTCTTGTGAAATAAATAATTTTATATCTACTTATTTATTATTATCAACACAACGCTGCGATTAAGAACTGGTATAGCGGATATAGGTGACAGAAGTTCTAGACTGAAGTGGAATTGGGCGGGTCACATGAGCCGTATGCACCCTGATAGATGGGCATCGATCGTCACCCAATGGTTACCTGCAGATGGGCGAAGGCGCCGGGGCAGGCCTCGAAAGCGTTGGCGTCACGGCATCGATGCCTTTCGTACTAACTGGTGGGAGGCAGCAAGCGATCGTAAGTCTTGGAAGGAGATGGGGGAGAGCTTTGCCCAGCAGTGGGACAGTATAGGTTAATTAAAAAAAAAACTTTCTATCTATCTAATAATCTAATCAGATAATAAATACAACTTCTAGTATTAGCTTTTACGTGGTATAAGGCAACACCAATAAAAATGAATTGGTTGACTTACTATGTGTAAAAAAGTGCATTATTAATTTGTAAAATCTCTTGTAAATCTTTTATTTGCAATAAATATATTGAAAACTGAAGCAAATTAAATCAAATCAAATTCATTTGAAGTTCTAGACTAGGAATAACATTTATGCTACTTTTTATCCGGATACCGAACGAAGCCGCGGGTGAAAGCTCACGAGAGGCGGATTAGTAATATGCAAGAGTAGTAAATGCTACGGGCCCCGCGGATTAGAAGGCGCACTAAAGCTTTCTGACAATAAAAAAAATGTTATTTAAATATAAGCTAAAAATATACTGGCGTTTTTGCTATATTCTTACAGCAAAACGTCTTCCCACAGAAGAGATTTAGAAAAAAAGTCAGATGATTTGGAAGACATTTAGTTAGACGAATTAGTGTAGTTCGTCAGTTTTGTTTTATTTATTACCCATAAACTTGATAACCTAAAGCAAACCAAGGGCCCCTTGAATCTAAACCTAAGTAAACCCTAACTCGACATTTGACCGTGATCGTCTAGTGGTTAGGACCCATTTTTGGTGCCGTAACCAGGATTTGAACTAAAACCGATAGAATTTGCTACGGGCCCCGCGCTGGCTTAATCTGGCACAGAAGCTCACATAGAGACTCACCACTAAATCCTGGTCGTCTTGCGGGTCAGAAGGGTCCTTGTAGTAAAGCGAGACGAGATGGGAAGCGAGGCGCCTGTCGAATACCTCATCTTGTGGATCCAGCACCAGAAATATAAGGTCGAATCTAGAAGCAAAACATTGCAAAATAAGACATTCATGGTTAAAGATGATTTATTTTCTCAAATAAAAATAATGAAAAATTCACATAATATGAATTTAAAGTTACATCTAATGCTTCGAATTTTTTTTAAATAATATAAATGGGAGTTGTTTTACAATGAGTGTTACAAGGTTTTTGACATCACCCGCAAAAACAGTTAAATTTTCTAGTCGAGCAACATTTAGTGAATGAAGAATGCAAGATCGCTTGGCTTGCCACAGTGTAAATAATATGGGTAAGTCAATTCAAGTAATATAGATACTTAGTTATTTTTTGCGTAAACAATGATTATTGTTAGGTTTATTTTTAAAAAATATACAAGAAATACAAGCAGTAAATATAGAATAGCGGTAAAAAATAAAATCAATCTCATAATAAGGTGGTGGGAGGTAGCTCTGGACAAAAATGTTTGGAAGTCTTGGGGGAGACCTTAGCCTAGCAGTGGGACGAGAAGGGTTAAATAAATAATAATAGTACCTTGACATAAGCGTATGTGGCAGTTGCACGTTCTCCACAATGGTTTTGTTCTTGTTCCACTGAGATTCGGCTGGGTTGGCGGCGGCGAGGATGGAAGTTCGCGCGTTCAGTTGGCAAATAATGCCAGCTTTAGCGATCGATAGGGTCTGTTGCTCCATTACCTAGAAATTAATTTTTTTTGGCGTTTCATAATAGGGAAGACGACTGGGTAAAATAATATTAATTCTAATTAGTCCGTCAGATAGATCAACGAAAAATATTCGACACGTATTTTTTTATTATCAAATAAATAATAATTGACGGAGATAATCAGCGTCAAAGTTCGGGAGTAGGGGCTCGTGTCGTCACGGCTAGATAAGATAAGATAAGATAATTTTTTATTTGCCAGAACATATGTACATCATAGGTCTTAATTATTTAATAGTTATCGTTCAAGTATGTTCTACCCTAGAGGCATGCAAATAATCAATATTATGTAACAATTATTTCTTAATTTTAATTAATTATTTAACAATAAATTATCTATATTTTATAACATTATTAAAATTCAAAAGAGTCATGTCAAAAATATTCCAAATAGTGATAATAATATGAAATGTCAAAATTTACCTAATAAAAATGAAAATATGATTAAAAAGCTATGTCCCTGTAGTCCAAAAATTGATTTAATGAGTAATAACATCGAGTTCCTAGCCACTTCCTTAACTTTTTGGTAAATAAGTTACCGGACAGTGATTTCAGATCTTCAGGCAGACTGTTATAGATTTTAATTGTCATATAATAGGCCTGATTTTGAGTCATTTTCAATTTATACTTTGGATTGTGCAGTCTGTTATTTGATATATCTCTTAAAGTTCTGGACCTGAATTCGTGATTTTTTTTAAATAGTTCTGGATGCTGATTTGCAAACTCTGCTGCTTGTTTAATGTAGAGGCATGGCAATGGAAGAATATTGTATTTTCTGAATAAGGGCTTACAAGAATCCAAATAATGAGCTCCACATAAAGAACGTACGCATCTTTTTTGAGCTCTAAATGCTCTGTCAAAATCTGTGCTGTTACCCCATAAAAGTAACCCATATTGGAGAGAGGAGCCTACATAACCGTGGTATGCGCTACACACGCGCTGTGCTTTTCTGCTAACCCAGGAAAATGCACGGTTACTTGTACTGTACATTTTTTTTGGACTTTTTATTCATCTTGTTTGGTTTGAGATATACTACAGTCTTACAATAACACCAGCCTATATCAGTGCACTGCTGGACATAGACCTCCCGTTACAAGAAGGGGATATACCCATAATCCCCAGGCTGGGCATGCGAGTTGGGGATCGCAAGGCACAGCTTCTCGCACCGCCGACGCTGCTACCCGTCAGTAGTCATGGACATTAGCTGTGCTGGAGTTAGGCCACGCTATGCCGCAGGGAAAGTGAAAGTGAAAGCGAAAATTTCTTTATTCAGTACGAACATTACAGTACACTTTGAATCGTACCTTATTTTAATTTACACCAATTCGTAACGCGAGCAAACAGAGAAGAACTGGCAAGAAACTTTGATAGGCTTATATTTTTTTTAAATTTCAGTTGTACAATATTTTTCCTTAAACGCCCTCAAAAACAATGTAACAGACATTGTTTTTGAGGGCGTTTGAGACAGTTTCATCCCAAGCTTTTTTGTCATCTAAATAATCAGTCAGCCGGAGCCACGGGCAGATAAGGTCAGCTTGAGTTCCGTAGGTGGCGGAACCCCTTACACCCCTACGTTAGTTAGATAACATTGACTATGCGATATTTTGTTATAATTTTGACGACCTCTGTCGCGCAGTGGGCAAAGGCCCACCTGAAACACAGAAGGTTGCGACGTTCTGCAATTTTTACGGTATTTTCTATGTATAATAAGTATGTATTTACAAAAAAATCTATCTATGTAGTATATCAGTTAGACATAGACATAGACATCACTTTATTTGCTACAAAATAGCACACAAATACATATAAAACTAATAATTTACTTGTTCGAAAAAAAAACACTTATTACAATAAGTATTGTGTGCTACAGCAGCAAATAGGCCCCGACTCAGCATTATGCCCACTGCGTTCACAGTGGACGCTGTTTTTCTGCCGAGACCATTGTGTTCATTTTTGTGTTATGCATACCAATGTAAACAGAGCTTGCTTATTAAGGGAACAACCCTTATTACAAGTTCTGCTTAGTTTGGGGCTACATGATGCTGTGTGATAGTGTCCAGCATTTATTTAATAATATCTGTTGGTTGATGTTTCTTTAATGTTTAGTATTTGGTGGAAATGTTCTTGTGTTTACCTCGTGAAGAACGCTGCGAGTCGAGTCGTTCATTTTGTCGAACTCGTCGATACAGCAAATACCGTTGTCGGCCAGAACCAATGCACCTCTGAAAAATGTTTAGAAAATTTGATGCCTTCAAACCATTCCAATCTACAATTGACAACAATTGAAATTACCAAATATAATATTAACTATTTAAAAAAGGTCGAGATAACATAGAATAAATAAATGACATGCGTTAAATAAAATAATAATAATAATGTCAACGTCAGTATCGGATTTATGACAAGTTGCTTGGGTGGGAAAAGGTCAGTCCTTACTAACTATTCTGAAGACTGAAGACTACTGTTACTTACACTTATAATATGCAAATACATATTATGAATTAAGTAGTAAGTTAGATAATATTATAAATTTTATGTCAATTTTAATTTCCTCACGTTTGTAACACCAGCTGCCGTGTGTCGGGGTCCTTAGTGACGTAGGCGGTGAGGCCGACTGCTGAGGACCCTCTGCCAGACGTGTACTGAGCTCGCGGGACCAACCCATGCACCCAGCGAAGAAGCTGAGATTTACTTGTACCTGGATCGCCGCAGAGAAGAATGTTGATTTCGGATCTGTAGAATATTAATTAAATTAACAAGTTATTAGTCATCATCATCATTATCATCAGCCTATAGAAGTCCACTGTTAATGAGCGCCATTACGCCATGTCCTCAGCTCGATGCATTTAGCTTCTATCAGCAGCCTTTCGCAAATCGTCACTACACATGCCCAGGGACCCTGGTGTAGTATTTTATTTGTTGTCTTCCACGTCCCAGTCTGGTGCTAGATGGTATCCAATCTGTGGTGGTCTTTGCCCAAAGTAGTTGGACATTCGGCAGACATGTCCGGCCCAGTTTCACTTCAAGCTGGTGGCTTTATGACCAAAACCACTTGGCCTTGGCCAAACCAATCAATTAATTTAGATAAAAGGTTAACCCAAATTACACGCACTTAACGTTAGATACTTTTTTGTTACAATACGATCATAGTCGCGGACAGAAGTTCTTTTTTTCTGTTTTTATTTAGGGACTTGGAGCCACAGTGTGACTATGTCAGTCCCATAGGGATCTAATAAGTAGGTATTCTAAATATTAATCGCCCTGAATGCCAACTTGTAGAGCACAATAGCGGCAGCAGAGGTCTGTGCCGACAATATGCTCTGGAACAAGCCAATATCCAGGAGATTAATTTGAAAAACTAACATCAGCTCTTCTCTTAAACATCTAGTCCGGGAACATTCCACTTAAAAGTGATACGTGTCTTCAATACGGCCGCATGAGTCACACATTGGGCTGTTCAGTTTTTTCATTAGATATTTGAACTTATTTGCCCGGAGTGTATACAACGCTACAACAATAAGTTTTCTGCTTATCTTATTCGGTATATTGACAAACCAAGGAATTGTAGGGGGCTCACTTTGCATCGTTCTGTACCAGATGCCCTTGTCCCGAGATAACAGAAGTTCTTCACAATTACCTAAAATGCGTTCTGCCAGCCGCATTGAAATTCTTCTTGGTACCTCCCAATAGCTGCAATAGCACGCCTTTCTTGATGTCCAAGTTCTCATAGATGGAGGGCGCTATGGCCCGCGCGAGTCTTTCGTACGAGTCCGGCTGCTGGGAGAGAGCCTTGAAGAGCTCCACACGTTCTGGTGGAAAGCGATGCTCTTTGCTGTGAAGACAAATAAATAATGCTAGACAATATCACACAGCATCATTTCACCCCAAACTAAGCAGCTTTCATTCATTTTATTATCCTACTTACTACAACCTAATATTATTAATGCTACAGTTTGTAAGTATTGATGTAAGGATTAATGTTTGTTACTCTTTCACACACAAAACTACTGAACGGATTAGGATGAAACTTGGAATATAAATTTATTGCTTCCTGTGTGTGTTTCTTAAGTTAAGATGTTTTATTATTTGTTGTATTTATGTGCCCAATTGAATGCTGAATCTTAAATGTTTTGGCTTTAGCTGTAAGTTTTGGAGTTTCTGAAATAAATAAATATACATACATAGTTTGTGACCTGGATTAACACATAGGCTACTTTTTATCGCGGTACCACGCGAGCGAAGATGCGGGCGGAAGCTAGTCAAATATTTTCAGAATGTAATAACATTAGTCCCGCGGCGGTAATAAAACCAGCAGCCTTCTGCGTTGCTGCAGGCCTTTGCCCACTGCGCCACAAAGGTCGACCTCTGGTCCTCACAGAGGTTGTTCAGTTGAATCATAGTAAACAAACTTTTGTATTAAATCGATGGCCCAGGTTAGTCTTATGTACGATTCTTACTTACCGGCGCGCCTCGGATAGCATTTTATAACATGCTAAAGGATATTGAAACATCCACAAAGCAGTTAAGTTCCTTATTTGCATGCAATTAACGCATCTATTACTACTTTATCTACTTACGGATCTATTTATATCAGTGTTAGACAAAGCTCAAAGCTCAGTAAATTGCATGCAAATAAGGTACTAAACTGCTTTGCGGATGTTTCAATTTCCTCTAGCATGTTTTAAAATGCGCTCCGATGCTCTCCGACGCGCGCCAGTAAATGTGAGTTGTGGTGTTTGCATAAAAAGTGCATTCAAAAATGACCACCATTTTGCTTTGACACACGCGTCATTTTGCACCTTAATGGGCTGTGACGCGCGAGAGGAGACGTTTATGACCTCCTTACCCTTCCTCAGATTCCAACAGCCGGTCGCTATGAACTTTCCTATAATGCAGCGCGTCAATATGAGTCTTGTGCAGTGCGCGTAAGGTAGCTTTCCGCGGGTGCACGGTCGCCGGCGCGGCTCTGAACACGCCAGTGACACTGACTCGCTCGCCGGCGCCCACTGCCTCCACTAAAGCACCATGGGCCATAATGTTCACAGTGGCGGGTGTTCTACCAGCTGGCATGTCATCTGTAACAGAGTAATGTCATTTTTAACCGACTTATTGTCCGAATAATGTCATTTTTAACAGACTTACTGACTAATTTAGTGTATTTCATGTTATGTTGTCCTTTTCTTTTGGAAAAATCGAATTAGATCTTCCTACTTTTAAACCATTCTCCCACCTATAACATTGATCATATTTAAAACATTCTGCTCTCTCCGTAAAGGTTTATCGCACTAGCATGTACAGCCATTGGCAGAAATGTGACAGATTACACGACTTCAAAAAAGGAGGTTCTCAATTAAGTTGTATTTTTGCAGAAAGTGGGCGCTGTGACACTGCGAGAAATAGTTCTGTAAAGGAGAATGCCGAGAACCCGTACCAATTGCGTCAAAACCGAACGTATCCTATAACATTTATTACATTTTATAAATGACATTAACATTTTCTTTAGTTTTACACACCGGAGGGATTAATAATCAAGTAAAAAAATATTTTGTTGATTTGGTTTCCGTTGCACGCCGCCATTAGACTACAACAACCAATGATATACACGTTGCTATGGCAACAAACATTGATATAAAGTGTTACTATGGCAATAACCCTCATTTTTAATTATTTTGACAGTATAATCGACTAAAAACTAATTGGATATTTTTTTGACGCACTCACTTTAGTCTTGGTACCGAGCGCCATACATCAGACGGCATTCTCTTTTAAGACTCTTGTTCCTTACACAGAGTACTCAAGTTTGATTATTAAGTACCTGGTGATTCTTGTAGCTTCACCAGCTGTTTATCACTGAAGTGAAACTGTTATGAAGCAGTCGCCTGTACTTTACTGATAGCAATAGGTCATAGGTCTATTACTTCAGTCTAGTACCTTATACAGAGGATATAAGGTTGCTTTTAACTAACCTTAAAAGGTCTATGACTTCATACTTTTCCACCTTATGCAGAGGACATAAGGAAGCTTTTACTCACCAGGCGATTCTTGCAGCTTCACCAGCTGTTTATCACTGAAGTGTGACCGGTTGTGAATCAGCTGGAAGCAGTGAGCTGTGCTACAATGCGAGCAGTGGGCCGGTTCGGGGACTCTGCCCCTTTCTAATTCAGCCACCGCGGGTGCTCCGCAGACGGCACACTTGAAATAGGCCTCCCGCATTTCAGGCACAATGGTCGATGTGCGGATCACCATGCCAGATAAGGTCACTAGCTGGTCGATATCTGTGGAAGTAATATATTTTTTAATAATAATGCTGGACACTATTACACAACATTATGTAGCCCAAAACTAAGCAGTGCTTGTAATATGGGAACTACATTATTGATTTACTAATTATAATTTTACAAATATTATAAACGCAAAGTTTGTGTGGATTGATGGATTTTTGTTGAAAGAGTGTTTCAAAACTTCAGTAAATATAGTTAAGATGTTGGTCTCAGCTAACCCATGTCAGAGTCCTTCGGATGGCCTAAAAACTCAGACACCAGAGTTAGCTACTAGCACATAGAAGAAGGAAAAAAGTATGTGACGCCTCTCGACAGGTGGAGTGACAAAAGCAGCTGGAACTGCTGGAAGAAGCTGGATGCATCAAGCTGACGACTTTTACAAACAGAATCAAAAGGAAGAGAAAAGTTGATAAATTAACTTATGGAATTATTATAGTTTTGAACATAATTTTAATAATACCAACGGGATATTTACCATGGTATGGGAGATCTGGATGTTTTCTATGTATAAATATATATACCTACATATTATTAGATATGTGCCGACTATAACTTTGGCCGACTAGCCGGTTATGATGAGGCGGACTCATCGGCCATGCCGATAATTCCGGTTCGGCAGTATTCGACAATATAGTTTAAACAGCTGATTCGCGCGCAAGTAGCAATCGCCGCCTGCGAGCGTGTCGATCATGTTTTACTTCGTATTGTTTTTTGATTTTTGCCTTTGCACTGGTCAGAGCGGTGTTTTTTTGTGTATAAAAATAAAGGAGATAAGTACTGTTCTTGTTCATCAAATTGTAAGAGCTCAATTCAAATTTATTCATGTCAAAAAATAAAGGCATACAAAGTAACAAGCCGAATAGTTGCCGACTACGAATGTGGCAGGATAGTCGGCTTTACCGACTAGTCGGAACATCTCTACATATTATACATAGAAAACACCTGAGTCAAATATCTGCAAATAATGAAAACATTTGTCCCACGGCAGGAATCGAACCCGCAACCTTCTGCGTCTCAGGCGGGCCTTCGCCCACTGCGCCACAGAGGCCGAGGCCGAAAACGGTTGATAATAATAGATATTTTTTACATATGATGTGTATGTATTTAAAAAAATATATTTTAAGTATTTTAACAATCATGTCGTTCCCATAATACAAGCTATGTTTAGCTAAGACCTACGTGATGCTGTGTGATAACGTCCAGTATTGTTTATTTATTTATTATTTATTTATAGATACGGGCTTGGTAGGATTAAGACTAGTAAGGTGATATTGACCTTCTGGGTTCAAATCTCTCATGTGACGCTGAGGAGCGTTGAACGGGCGCACTTGTATCTGATGCTCTAACACAGCGGCCGGATACTTCTCGAAGAATAGTTCGTTGACCGCCGCGTCGAATGCTGGAACAACCTGTCAATCACATCACACTAAATAAATGACAAAGTTCGTGTTTGTTCCCTTCCAGTTGGGACTCTTGCAGACTCTTTAAGAATCGTCTGGAATGGAGACATTGTGTGTAGAAAAAACTATATGCGTTTGAAGATGAAAGGAGGCGAGAACTTAACATAAAGCGAGACCAACTCAAAAGTAAACCGCCTTCAAACATTAAGTATAATTTTGTAAATAATATTTTAACACGTGCTGTTTGCTTAAGAACATTCAGAGCCAAGATCGGATATATCAGTCACTAAGGGTAAAGCATCCGAGCACTTAGGACAAAAAGTAAAAGCCAGTCACCGAAGCCGAAAAAGGCTGGGTTGATTATTATTATTATTTTTGACGACCTCTGTGGCGCAATGGCGCTCATTAGGGCAGGATAATGTCCAGCCGTGGACCGCTATAATGATGATGTGGCGCAGAGGGACACCAGGTGAGTAACGGGCTAGAGAGTTACATTTTGTAGTTAGAGGCGACTGGTTGCGCCGTCATGGTGCCCCGGTGAAATATAGCTCTTAGAATCCGAAGATGGAGGTTGCAATCCCTACACCCCAAGAATTAGAACAAGAATAACGAACTTACCTCCTGTGGATAGCAGACCAGCTGCCGATGTAGTTTGGGATCGAATATCTTAACGTGTTCGCAGTCCACATCCAAAAATGGCTCTTCCAATGTGTTGATCTGAAGGAAACAATAAGAACACAATCATGAACCGCAAGGTAGTATGTTCATTGTAGTCCCACTAAATCGTCATATTAGCCGAAAGCAGCCGAAGCAGTTGCAACTGCTCGAGTGGTTCGTGTATGTACGTACGTAGAAGTCTGAAGTTCACTATACAGTCGCAGCTTGAAGCAGTCGCTACTGGCTGCTTCAAGCTGCCCGTGTATGGCCGGCCTAACTGCTGCTCTAGGGCTGCCTTACAAGTTTTTGAGTTAAATTATGGCGTAACTTTATAAGTCAGTTCTCAATGAAAAACTATAAAATTTGAAAACTCTGAAACAAATGTTGTTGACCTTCGGAATGAGGTTCGGGAGTAGCCGTTTTCGGCATAACATACGGATACAAACTAGTTGTTGTCTACAAACTAAGTTGTTGTCCGTAAACTACCACGCGTCAAACCTTCAGTTCCAGTCTTAGTTCCTATAAACGCCACCGCCAACTTATACTTTTGGCAGTAGTTAGATTTGACTCACTTCATCCAGCTTCTGTTCGTAAAGCGGCTCGTTAGTAACCGCGTCGTTGTCGACGTATCTCTGTATGAACTTGAGGAACTTCTCCCGACACTCCGCGATGGCTACGTCAGTCCCCCACACCACTAACTGCGGCTCACTCGGTGTATCTGTTGCACTTGATTCTTCTACCTGTTAGACAATCATTTGCGATTAATTTGATACCGTCATCATCAGTCTACATAGCAGTCCACTGCTAGATCTAGGCCTCCCCTAATTCTTTATTGTAAACAGTAAAATAAATAGAGAAAAAGTTTATTTAAAAGCCATTTACAAAGGCGAGCTTGACCCTGAAAGAGTTTTCTTACAGCAAACCTTTGGGTATAAAGAGAAGTTCAATTCATATTTATCATAATTCATAATCATTTATTTGCAACGAACATGGGTATAATAAATAAACAGGTCATACATAATGTCATACATTACAAAAATAGTTCCACCATATTCAACTGTCACGAGCATACAAAATTTTACAGACAAAAAATATAATAAATAAATAAAATTATAAGAAACAATGTCAAAATTATATAAGTCAAAAGAAAATTAAATGATTTCATTATCTGTCAAATATTCATTAATTGAGTAGTCATCATCATCATCCACAGCCTGACTTTATCCACTGCTGGATATAGGCCTCCCGGAGTTTGTGCCATCCACCACGGTCTTGTGCTAGTCGTATCCACGATCGCCCGGCGACGCGTACTATGTCGTCGACCCATCTCGCTACTGGTCTTCCGACGCTTCTTTTGCCTACCCTCGGCCACCATTCGGTCAATGTCTTGCTCCACCTGTCATCACCACGCCTCGCAATGTGTCCCGCCCATCCCCACTTGAGCTCCATAAGTCGATTTCCAATGTCCTGAACTTTTGTCCGTTTTCGGATCTCGACGTTAGGGACTCGATCTATAAGTTTGATGCCGAGCATAGCTCGCTCCATGGCTCTCTGTGCTACTCTCATTCTAAACACAGCCTCATGGGTAAGCGTCCATGTCTCGGCACCATAAGTCATTGTCGGCAGAACAAATTGATTGAACAAGCGGGTCTTCAGACACTGTGGTAAGTAGTAATTGAGTAGTATGTCTTATTAATTAGAATATGTTTCAGGATGTTCTTTAACAGAGTCGGGTTTAGAAATTCTTTTATAGTGCCTGGTAATTTATTAAATATTCGAGAAGCCATACAAAAAATACTTTTATCAAACAGAGCAGTCCTATGTTTAGGCATATTTAAATTGTTCAGCCTCGTTTCCTCAGTCTAATGGCAATTTTTTCTTAACAAACATTATCACCTCTAAGATATACATACTGGGAAAAGTCAAAATCTTTAATTCTTTAAAATAAGGTCTACATGAGTCCATTTGTCGAGGCTTACAGATTGCACCCACACATCTCTTTTGAGCTAAAAATACTTTATCTTTGTCTGTTGAATTGTTCCAGAAAATTATACCATAGCGCATGGTTGAAGACGCATAAGCATGGAATGCCGATAATGTAGCCGATTAGTTTACCACGTGATTTAACATATACAGTGCGTAGGCAAACTTATTTAGCTTAGCACTTACATGATCTATATGCTCCTTCTAATTGAGACAGCAGTCTATTTGCAGTCCTAAAAATTTTGTGTCAGTAATGAAGTCAATATTTATTCCTAAATAATTAATGTCAAGATTAATAATAAATAAATAATAAATAAATAATGTTGGACATTATCACACAGCATCATGTAGCCCCAAACTAAGCAGAGCTTGTATTATGGGAACCACATGATTGATATATTACATATATACATTTTTTTTTGTAAATACATACATGTTATACATAGAAAACACCCAGACCCGAGACAAATATCTGTAGAGCATGCAAACATTTGTCCCGCGGCGGGAATCGAACCCGCAACCTTCTGCGTCTCAGGCGGACCTTCGCCCACTGCGCCACAGAGGTCGTCAAGATTGGGTACGTCTATATTTTTATTTCTAAATGTCATAGTACTTGTCTTATTTAAGTTTATTAATATATTATTAGAAGTCAACCAATTAATAATTTTGATTATTGTACAATTTATATAGTCATTTTTAGTACCAGTAAAAACAACGGTGCTGTCATCAGCGAACAGTATCATAAGGAATTCAATCGAAGAATTTATCTCGACCAACGAGGGATCACTAATGAACGCCATTGCGCCCTGTCTCAGCTCGACGCATCAAGCTTCTTTGCAGATCGTCACTCCACCTGCCGGAGGGCGTCCTACACTACGTTTGCCAAGCCGCGGTCAACTGCCACTTTAGCTTGCTAATTCTCTGAGCTATGTCGACAACTTTAGTTCTATGTCGGAAAGACGTGTTGCGGATTCTATCCCTCAGAGAAACCCGAGCATACTGCATAGCTCGTTCCATAGCTGGCTGCGAGATTTTAAACTGATGGACTAACCTCCACGTTTCGGCATCGTAAGACATTATCATCACATAATATCATACAGCCCCAAACTAAGCAGAGCTTGTTTAACAATTGTATTATGGGAACCACATGACTGTTTCTTTTTGTACATATTATACATAGAAAATACCCAGATCTGAGACAAGTATCTGCAAATAATAACATTTGTCACAGGCGGGCGGGTATCGAAACCGCAACAATCTGCGTCTCAGCCTGATCTTCGCCACAGATGCCTTCAATGAATATGATATTCAAATATTCAACAGACAAAATATTCAGTACAAAGGTTAGCGGATAACCTCCGCTCTGACGAGTTCCACAAAATTAAAGAAATAGATAAGATCAGAGAAGGTTGATAGTCACTCCACCTGACTCACTGGCCGGTGGAGTGACGATTTGCGGAAGGCTGCTGGTAAAGCTGGATGCGTCGAGCTCAGAACAGGGCGCAATGAAGCTCATTAGGGGAGGCCTATGTCCATCAGAGGACTGCTATAGGGCCGATGATGATGATGATGATGATGAGAAGGCTATGAGAAGGTTAGCGGAATTTGTAATAAATATATCTTTTGAATATCTTGTAATTGATTTCCGCAGTCACGCCTGTGTAAAATAATAATCTTTGATATAATTATAATTCTGATCGGGTCTAAGTGTTTTATAATGTGTGAGTTGATTAATGATTATGTGATATGTATGTGTTTACAAAAAGTATTTCAGCGATTTGGCTTCCATACAAGCTCTGCTTAGTTAGGGGCATGGAAAAATTACTTAAGTAATTTACTTCATTTTTCCATGGTTTGGTAATGTAAGATTCTTACTTACCGGCGCGCGTCGGAGCTCGTCGGAGTGCATTTTATAACATGCTAAAGGAAATTGAAACATCCACAAAGCAGTTTAGTTCCTTATTTGCATGTAATTAACGCATGTATTATTTTATCTACTTACGGATCTATTTATGTCAGTGTTTGACAAAGCTCAAAGGTGCATGCAAATAAGGAACTTAACTGCTTTGTGGATGTTTCAATTTACTCTGGCATGTTTTAAAATACGCTTCGATGTTCTCCGACGACACGCGCCGGTAAGTTTGAATCGTACATTATGTCCAGATTTTTTTTATTGGAATTTAGGCTCATGTACTAGTTGAAGTAGTGACTTTAAGAGGACCAAACAAATAATGCTTGTCTTCGTTTTTTATGATGGAATTTTTTTAATTTGGAAACACCGCACACTACAAACTATTTAACAAAAACTCATTTTGAAACTTTACGCATCACGCAACGTCATCATAAGTCAAACGTGTCAAAAAAATACAACAAACACGTTATTACAAACGCTACGCTTGCTAAAATGTTTCCAACCAAAATCTAGCCCGTACCTGTTACATATTCTAATGCTTGCATCATACTAAACTGTGCTGACAAAACCCGCAATGGCGGAATCAAACTATGAACTAGCTTTAGACCATTCCAAATCCCAGTTCTCAAGAACAAGCATGAGCTCTCGCAACTCCTCGATGAAGAACAGCAGTTGTAGGATTTGCTTGTCAAATTTACACAACCCCGCGGCTTTGACCTGCTGTGGGCATAGGTTCTGTGAGGGCTGCCTGGAGAAGTATTGGGATGTGAAGGATCGCCCTGATTTTATTGTTTGCCCGCTTTGCAGAGCGCAAGCTTTCAATGTGGATTTTACAGAGGTAGTTACAAATGGTATAAATAATACTCAATTAGTTTATTGTTTCCATAAGTATGTAAAGCCTCAGTAGGTAATACTGATATAGGTAGAACCTATATCTAATCTTTTCTTGTCTTGTATTTTTAAGCTATTGCATAGCTTCTATCGAGGGCCTTGAGCGCGGGGACCGAATCCAGAAATTCCGTAACGAAAAAAAACCTCACGCTCCCCACTCCGACGGGCACGGAGGTGTGGCTTGAAGGCCGTGCATTGTCTAACGTCGTTTCTCTTCGGCAGTCTTCGACACGGTGTTTGTGTGCGTGCAACTAGACGTATTTTTATTTAATAAAAGAAAAAAAAATGTTTTCTTATCGGTCACCACGCTCAAAAAGTGTAACTTGAATTAATATCAAAGAAAAAAAAATACTGCATAAATAAAATAAATGAATAATTATAATTGCATAAGTTGATACAAAATGCTATGCAATAGCTTTACCGCGGCAGTTCGGGGACTGCCACACGTCTTTTTTTTTGTAATTACATTCATATTATACATAGAAATCACACAGACGCGAGACAAATATTTGCAAAACATACAAACATTTGTCTTCGGCGGGAATAAATAAATAATGCTGGACTATCACACAGCATCATGACAAAACCCAAAACTAAGCAGAGCTTGTGTTATGGGAACCACATGATTGATATATCACATATATAATTTATTATCTATATTGTATCGAACCCACAACTTTCTGCGTCTTTGCCCACTGCGCTACGAGGTCGTCAACTAGACTTTATACGACATAGATCTAAAGTTGTCGACATAGCTCAGAGAATGAGCAAGCTGAAGTGGCAGTGGAGTGGCCATATCTGCCGAAGAACCGACAACCGTTGTGGTAAATGAGTTTTTCAGTGGCTCTGCAAAGGTAGTGTAGGACGCCCTGCGGCCAGGCAGAGTGACGATCTGCGAAAGGCTGCTGGTAGAAGACTTTTCCATTTACTTACGACCCTAACGGTTTCAAAAAGAGAGTTAATAGACATCTTCTGGGAAAGCTCGCCCCAACGTCGACCTCATCATTGCCCACGCAAGCCTCGAAGTCGAGAGCTGGCCCATAATAAATGAAAAAACTTATTGTTACAGAAACCAGTATTACCATCAGCAGAAGATTTCCGCAAAACCTTCAATATACTAGAGAATATACCAGAAACAGAAGAGAACAGCACATCGCTGCAATGTTTGAAGATTAGTTTGCTTATGCCTGCCGTGTACTATGCACTGAAGTGGTTGAGAATACCGCTTACGGAGATATTCGCTTTCCTACATTTAAAGTTGAGAACTTTTTGAACAACTACTTGAAGATTGTGAAATAATATTGCGCTGTGACTGTTTACAAAGATAATAATTATTACGTGAGTAACAATAAAAATCGTAAAATAAATTATTTCGATTCAATGTACTTTATAAGAGGGCGAATCACGTATTTTGACTTTTCTCCTAGTCAAATTACGGCCAATGAGAACGGTAAAAACCATAACATCATAAACTTTGTCATAGGCCAACATTTTACGATAAGAGTAGTTGAAACGTATGTCATTTATTACTGATCGGAAATTCGGGCTTATTTACCTAAAGTTGGCGAGAAGACATAACATGGAGCGGTTAAAACCCTCTACCTCTACCTACCTCTTTCGGAATTCGGAGGAATTCTCAGGAATTATTAATTATAAGACACTTTTCCGTGATTATCTTATAGTCAGTTAATAGTAGGCAGTAGGTTTCACTTACGCGTCTAGTGAGGGGAGATACGGTCAGCTCTCTGCCTCGCCGGGGTCATGGCTCCTCGCATAAGGTACCGTGGGAACCCCTCGGTACCCCTCAGGGAGTTTGGAGTACCACAGTTGGGTAATATGCAATAGGTTCCACTTATCTATCTAGCAGGTGTAAAATGTACATGGACTACTTTTTCCGCATTTGGATTCTAGAGTGCTCTAATCTAGGTCCATTTTGGTGTGGGAGATTTGGCTGAATGGCTAGCCTTAGTCCACCCAGAAACACAAAAGTTTCACGGAGTACCTTGCAGTGCCAAGGATTTGTTTGTGTTGTGGTGATACAGACTGGTGAAAATTAACAAAATGTATCATGCAATAAAAGATTTTGCCGTACACAATGTATCATGAAAGGAGGAGGAAACAACAGACACCTTACAACAATTTTTCATGGTGCACCCTACGAGAAGCGATCCGTGATTTATCGGTTTTTCGAACAAGTACAAAGGGACCACAGGGCAGCCGCCGTGGGCGAGGAGCGAGGTTCGTAGTGAATTCATATTCATATAGTTTATTTCCACAAAACGGCACATAAGTATACTTCAACACAAAGTAATAAGCTTGTTGCGCCCACGCGGACACCGCAGGCTCCATGGCTTGCCCGCGCGTCCAAGGCGACAACACGCCTTTGTTTGCGATTAGCAAATCTTGGTGCAGCAAGTGTAGATAGTGATGCAAGGGCAGCCGCAGCCACCGCAGCAGCCACCGCAGCAACCTCCGCAAGGTCCGCAACACATCTTGTTTTTAAGATTGAAGGAGTACTACTAGAGTCCTAAAAATGGGTCGAGAAGACCGAAGAAGTTGCCGAGTAGTTAAAAGAATAGACGTAATTGTTTGTGGATTATTTTTGAAAAATGGGTTTTTGAGAAGTTTTAACTTTTTTTACTGTTTTGTAGATAAGTGTATCTCGCAGATGATTTGAGTGTACTATGTATTTGAATGCGCGGTAAGAGCGCACGCATTCTACTACGCGTTCACGCATGCAGCGAACACACAATGAAAGGCAGAATGATACATTTCATGTTACGTTTCACCAGTCTGTATGCACTTTTGAGGTGCTAGATCCATGCATTGCAAGATTCCACTCACCCGTCTAGTGGGGGTAGGTGCAGGTACGTTAGTTGCTACTTGATGTCCTCGCAGGTCGGCTCTCTGTCTGGCCGGGGTCATGGCTCCTCGCATCAGGGACCGTGGGGTGCTTAGCGAGCTTGGCGTACCATAGTTGAGCGGTGAGCTCATATCTATATCCGTTCCTGAAAGAAATTACATAATTATGTTAAATATCTGACTATAAAGATGTACAAGAGAAAGATCTTTTAGACCTAGTAGTTTATTTATATGCAAGATACAGTTTTGGCTGGTTAAGTTAATGCTCTAAGAAAACTAAACATAGACTTATGTTGATAATATCAAAATGTAACTAAATTGCTTGAACCATAGTGGTGCAATGGATAGAGAGGATCACGAAGTATCAAACGGCACCTTCTCAATCCACCCGGTTGCAAAACCACCACGTATTAGTCTCGCAACCGAATACTTGACCTAATTACTTGGCTTGAGGGATGACCCTCAAAAGCTTACATCGTCGTTGAAGTGACTCGAGACGTTTGACTAAACGATCGCCAACGAGTAGGTTACACAAGCTGCCGTTCACACAATAGTCAACTGTCAGTCAGTTAGTTGATGCGGTACTCGTATAAAGCTTGTACACAGAACTATTAATAGTAGTTACCCTTTGACTTGCCTCTGAAAACCGCCTAGAGACGCGAGCACGCGAGATACGAGACGGAATCGGTACTTCTTTTTCTTCGTATGAGCTGTAGTAGTTTTGTCTTAGATATGGCTTAGCGACTGAAAGCCAGGAACAACATCTTAACGTGCCTTTCGAAGAACGGAAGCGCTCAGATATAAATGCCATTAAACGGTCATAACTACTAACGGCACGTATGAGCCTTGAGAACACCGTAGTGAGCCACGCCACGAGCGCGCTTCAGAAACTGTACTGGAATGTCAATTCACCACTTATCTTTGCACATATATTTGAGTTTGCTTTCAGTATCAGGACGTAAAACAACACAGTGCCCACTAAATACTAAATAAGAATGAGCCAAAATTAACAGAACAAAAAATAGACTGGAACATCAACTTGATCACTACATAAAGCTCAAGTATTTGAGTTTCGTTCATTATTCGGAAGTAAAACACAACACAGAGCCCAGTAAATTAGAATGCGCCAAAGTTAGTAAAACAAAATGATTAACCAACCCAACAAGGAAGAAGACATGATGGATTGAATCCGATTCATATTAAAACAGAGCAACAAATGACAATTTTAATAGTATAATTATGATGTGCTTGCATATTTTTGATGGCAATAAACTTTATAAGACAGACAAGCAGAAAATTTCTGTATTGTTTATTTTGAAAGATTAGCATTTTTTTACAATTGGAATCATAATCAGCAAAAATATTAACTCAGGCGGATAATAAATGGTGTTAGTATGGATCGTCATCATCATCATCATCAGCCTATAGCAGTCCACTGCTGGACTATAGGGCTCCCCTAATGAGCGCCTTTGCGCCCTGTCCTGAGCTCGACGCATCCAGCTTCTACCAGCAGCCTTTCGCAGATCGTCACTCCATCTAGCTAGATGGCGTCCTATACTTCGTATTCATACTGATATATTTTTATTGCATACAAACAAGTACATTATAAGTAGTCCAGTATGTATACTTTTAAAAGTTATTTTTTTTACTGATTTTTCCAGAAAATTATTTGTTAAACTTTTGTTGATAGATGTAATGCCAAAGTATGAATACTTTAACAATAAATTTTATATAACTTGTTGGACATTTGGCTAGGTTTCTAGGGCTTTTAAGAACTTTTAAGACAAGAGTTAAGCTCGCGTATTATAAATCTCGTTCACTCAATGACGTTTAATTCATATTCATATTCATTTATTTATTTCGACCAATATCCTTAAATTTAATATAATTTATTTTATTACTCATGAAACGAACGCGAATCATCCCTGAAACAGTCGAAACGACGTCGCAATAATATGAATCTTTTAATAACCATATTATGTTTGCATTTGCCTGTAACAACCCTGTTATGGTTTCCTCAACCCTTGATAACGAATTACAGCCACATGAGGACTAACAACTGTATGCCTCATTCACAAGAAACTTTTTGTCTAAACAGACCTTTAAACATGATAAATTAAACTTTCAATAAATTTAAATTGTAATCGGAGTTAAGTGGAAAGTGGGAACAAACATAAATAAAAAACTGCTTAAAAAACTTCCAATCTGTTACTAAATTAATTAAAACAATGTGGAATGAGTTCTAAGTTACACAAAAGTTGCTTGTCTATTAATAAATAGATAATAGTGATACCAGTTAATTATTTTTTAAGTCTTTTTAGGAATTTCTATCAAATAATGATGATATCAGCTTATCAGCTAGAGTTCTCGTTAACCAGCCCTTATATGGACCTGGGGAGCATATTAGCTGTGTCTATAAGTTCTATATAAGTTCTAAAGTGAAAGTTCTCAAACAAGAACTCTAGCTGATCAGAATAGAGTTAGCCAGCCCATATAAGGACCTGCAGAGCATATTAACTGCATCTGATATGTTCTAAAGGAAAAGTTCTCAAAAGAGAACTCTAGCTGATAAGAATAGAGTTCTCGTTAACCAGCCCATGTATGGCCCTCTAGAGCATGTTAGCTGCGTCTGATATGCTCTAGCCTAGCCAGCCCTCATATCTTTTTTTTTTTATTAAGTATGGGCCAGCTCTTGATTTCGAGGCTTGTGTGGGCAAGGATGAGGTTGACGATGGGACGAGCTTTCCCAGAAGATGCCTATTAACTCTCTTTTTGAAGCCTTTAGGGTCATAAAACAATGGAAAAACAGATATCTCCATCAAAGACTCTAGAATAGTCAGTAGAAGCAGAGCATCGGTCAGTTGAATCATATGATGACAATCACTTTGACGACCTCTGTGGCGCAGTGGGCGAAGGCCCGCCTGAGACGCAGAAGGTTGCATGTCCGATTTCCGCTGCAGGAGATGAATGTTTGCATGTTCTACAGATATTTGTCTCGGGCCAGGGTGTTTTCTATATATGATATGTATGTATTTACAAAAAAAAAATTATATGTAGTATATCAATCATGTGTTTCCCATAATACAAGCTCTGCTTAGTTTGGGGCTACATGATGCTGTGTATTAATATTATTACATACAGAAAGTTATCATACCAAGAGGGCTGGAGGCCAGGGCTCGAGCCGGTGAGGTACCCGGGTCCCGCGGGGTGCGGGGCGTGCCTCGGGGGGTGCGGGGGGTACCGCGTGGAGTGCCCGGCGTCCGAGGAGTTGCATCTGAAAGCAGTAAGATCAAACTTCAACACATTGCACCAAGTAAGTGCTAAGTAGTTTAGTAGTGCTCTTATGGAAGGGCTTGTCCAGGGAAGTACTACCACCAAGCTTATTTCTGCCGTGAATCAGAATTGCCGTATCGGTTTGAAAGGTGTGGGTACCGGTGAAATTACAGGCACATGAGGCTTATAATATACCCTTCATGCTTAAGTTGATGAATGCAGGATGTGTATCATAGGGCAGGTTCCAGACGGTAGGCCATGCATACCATGCATTGCTCTGTGATAACTAATAGTTCTCCTCATCGATTTCGATGACGGCGACCCTAGTTATTTTGTGTCTCTATTATGGGCCCTAATATGGCTGGCCAGACCAAATTTGGTATTGAATACCCTATCGCATGAATTGCAATAGAGTTGACCTGCAGAACTGTGATAACTAATAGTTAACACTTAACATCAGCAGGGTGATCGGCTAACTCTGGTGCAAACAGAAATTAATGACAACGATCCTGTTTTTACAAACTTTGACATTTCATCTATCGAAAATCAATAAACATCAATTGACAAACTGTCTCAGTGTGTTAAAAAAGGATCGGTGTCAATAATTTCTGTTTGCAATGGAGTTAGCCGATCACCGTTCATGTGATTGTTCCAACTTCAGGTACCATAAACCATTTCATTAAAGGGAACTAAACTTACTGAAACTGGTGCTACTTGATACTCAAGAGAAGAGTCTAAAGCATGATCCATGTTACTCCAAGCTAGAACGAGGCCGTGGCTGTGGCTGTGCCTGTGCTTCTTTTGTATATGAACTAACTTAACAAATTGCCTTGGGTTTACGTCCATACAGAAATAGCACAGCCCGGCTCCGGCACAGTAATCATGCCTTATTTACTAAAGAAAACGAACATCACAAACAACCTATAGGTTGCTAAAACAAACCTACTTATTTGTAATAATATTGGGATTTTATAGGTACGAACCATTTGAAGGAGTCCCTGATGACCGCTGAGGAGTCTCTGGAACAACAACCTGCTGCGACCCTCGAGTTCGCCGCGACGGGGTTGGTGCATCGGACGACGCTCGCGAAGACGGCCGTTTTGATGGTGTAGACATAGTTCTAGACTTTTTGAGCTGGTTTGAAATAAGTATCACCGTTTATTTATTTACACTTTATTTGCACAATAAATGTTACAAAAGCCGGTCTTATAAACGCTGAAAAATGAAAACAAACAAAACATGCAGTGCTGTTGTTATGTACGAAACAAAGGTTATTTTTTTGGCGCGAAATTTTGTTGTACTTTTGTGGCATTTACATTGACTGTTAACAAAAACTGACGTTGACAAAACCAGCGAGCAGCTAGAATTTTTGTTTCGGAAACCATCGGAAACTTTACGATTCGTATCGGCATCACTACGACTCAGAGTCATCGACCGACTTTCCATCCATAGACAAAAAAAAATAATTTTTTAATCAATTGCTCGTTCATTCACCGCTGTGTTTTTATGGTGTATTTTGTGATAAATAAATGAAAATAAACGGCAATTGCGGGCTAAAAAGCAATCGAATTACCAGAGTCATTATGAAATAGTGCAATAGAATATTTGAAGACATCGCTCAAAGCGATACAGTTGACTTTATTTAGAAAAGCGTATCTCGGTGCAATCTACCTGCAAGAGGTCAGAAAATATTTATTTTCGTGAATATAATTACCAGTGACTGAACTCGTTAATTTATACGTTGAATGGACAAAAGGAAAGTGTTTACGCTTTGATGCGTAGTACGTATGCTTGGACGTGATATCGCTGATCTCACACAAAGCTTCGAGATATTTTGGTGAGTGTCGGTAGGTGTGTAAAACGATGAATCACTGAGCGATTGTCTTCTCGATAATGGTTCTGCTGCATTATCTTGGGTGCTCCGACAAAAATAATGTTGTATACAGTTTAGGTACCTCGTGCATGGTCAGCGCTCCATGGCGACAGGTAATTATTTGCATGAAACAAACACAATTTACCTACTAGGTATTTAATTTATTTTTCTACCTTCAAAGCACGAATAGCTCAATGACACCTCTAAATTGAAAGCCAAGACTTCTGCCAAGATTTCTACAAATTTTTAGACCCAGAAACATCAACTGTCATCATGTTTAACATGTTAAAAAAAATTATGATGAAAAAGCTCAAAATAAAATATTGCAAGATAAAAATACCATAAATTTATAGGTTTTACTATGAGAATGATGAGCATTTTTCTGATAGAACTAGGTACCTATAAGCATTTTTCTTCGTAGGCTTTTCAGTCGTCAAGCCGTGTTGGAAGCCTTTAGCAGGTAGTCTACAAGTCCAACACTAGGGTTGGCCACTAACTCATATGATCATAGAGAAAAAAAAAGAAAAGTAGATGACCTTGTGGTTTCTTTCTTTCACTAGCACACATGACTATTAAAAGTACATATTGTTCATAGAAAACACTTAGACCCCAGACAGATATTTACAGACCTAAACTCACAACATTCTAAGTCTCAGGTGGGCCTTTACAAATTGCATAGATGTCGTCAAATGTTTTTGTATGTTGTTTTTTTTTTGTTCTGTGTTTTATCTGTGATCAGTCTTCAAACTATGAGCAGGTTTGGTGTTGGCATGATATGGCATGTAAGAGAACTGGTCCAGCGATCATCTCTCCTTTCTTATTCATCATGAACCAAGTTCCATGATGTGTTGTCTGCGCAGCCTCTTTGGGTAGCTGATGGTGGTTAGCTGTGAAGCCAGGTGGTTAGGGTGATCATTCAGCCGTTTTTTGTACTTTGATGAGATGTTGTTTGTTTAATTTTCTTTTTCAATGAGGTTGTAGCCAACTGTGGTGTCTGGAGTTTTTAAGATGCCCGAAGGCCTCTGCGATGTATTAGCAAGTGAAAAAGCAAAAGAGACCGACATCAAATCAAATGTTTATTTGCTACCAACAAAAAACATTTAAGAACGCAAAGTAAGAATGCTGATCTTCCATTGAGGCTGCTGGAGACTGATTAATTTACACAAAATTGAAAAGTAACGGTTATAGTTAATATCTGAATGTGCCTTCTGAAGCACATCTTGCTTGTTATAGTTAATATCTGAATGTGCCTTCTGAAGCACATCTTGCTTAATGTTTTCCTGTTTTGAGGTAAGAAATCTGAACCACATCGTGCCTGCACAATTTTTGCCTTCTTTCAGATAATGTTGCTTAAGCAGCTTTTAGAAATAGCTTATGTAAGGTACTAACTATGAAACTGTATTAAGTTTTTGTGTGAAATAAATTATCTTATCTTGGTGTGGGCCAAACTAAGGCCTTTGCATCTAATCTAAGATCATTTATACAGCGTCAATCAGTAACTTTTCCTTTACTTACTGAACTGTAGGAAGTTTGTTAGTATGGATGTATATGGAGTGTATGTTTGTTACTCTTTCATGCAAAATATACTGAACAGATTTGGATGCAACTTGGAACATACATAGTTTATGACCTGGACCTGTTTTCCGGTTAAATAGTAGCCTATGTGATACATAGGCTACTATTCAACCGGGTACCATGTGAGCGAAACCGTGGCCGGAAGTTAGTATTTCATACATTCATAATCATTACAACAACAAAGAACACCAGCCTATATCAGTCATGCTGGATATAGCCCTCCCCTATTAAAAAAGGGGATATGCCTTTTCTTTAGCATATCGTAAAATATTGACCAATAACAATGCATTTTACTATGCTTACAATATGAAAGGTTGACATAGTCGTGATTAGCGCACGGGACACCCAGATGTCAAGGGATGTGCCTGGGTCATGGCTCGATGGAGTAGGCTTGCCCAACACCTATACCATCCTCAACTTACTTGGCCTTACTTATATCTACAGATCATCATCATCATCCACAGCCTGACTTCACCCACTGCTGGGTATAGCCTCCTTTTGTAAGTGCCAATCTCCACACTTCAAAGCTCGTCTCATCCAGTTTCGGTCCATGATTGATGCAATATCGTCCGCCCATTCTGTTAGGTGCTACTACTCGTAGCACCCTGCAAACCGTCAAATGGGACATTGGCGGCCGGCTATGCGAGCAAACTTAATGCGCACTTAAATTTATCAAAACTAAAAATCCATTGGCATGGTCCAGATTCGATCACAGTCTACAGATCGGATGCTCGGGTAAATCCCATTAGGAAAACGCCGCTCTGTACGTTGCGGGCCAAAGACTAGTAATTTACTATTACAGCCCCAGTCTACAAAGGTAGAACATACCAAATACAGATGACAATATCTTATTTCCAATCTGAAACCTTTTTAATTGCTGCTAATAAAAGTTTCATAAACTTTGTTTACTTCATCGGTCAGCATTAATATTTATTATTATTATTATTTAGTTATGGACGAGCAGCTTGACGCTGATGTGTCCATTTCAGGCAGTGTTAAATAAACCAAATTAAGTCATTGTTTCTGTCACTTTTTTTATCACTGATTTATTTAGTCGTAGCCAGATGTCGAGCTTATTTTTGAAGTTGTTTACTGATGTAGCCGATACAACATCTTCTGGCATTTGTATGTTATTGAAACTTATCTGCTTGCAATATGACTTATTTCACATCCCTATTGTCCTACGTTCTTTCTATTCCTACGTCGCATTAAGGTTTTTGATGTGGTTATGCTGATAGCTAGGCTGAAGTGGAAATAGGAAGGACATTTGGCTAGAAAGGACAACGGAAGATAGACAAGGGCAGTCACGGAGTGGCCAAGAAGCCGACCACCCGCCCGATGGTCGAATGACATGGTGGATGTAGCTGGGAATCTGTGAATGAGGCTTGCAAGGGACCGGAAAGGGTGACGTGATAAAGAGGAGACATATACCCAAAGGTGGGTGTTAACGGGCTAAATGATGATGATGATTGACCTGCATTTAAATGGTTTTTAAAGTAAAATAACCCTCATTTATGACCTTTTTAAACCATCGCGCCTTCTCATCCACTTTAGCTTTAATTTGTTACTTGGAACACCGCAAATCGCTTACCGCTTTGACCTACATACCTATTACCTACGCAAGTATGTTAGTAGGTACAGAAACCCCGAAAAGCCTTTGAAAACTTTCCACCAACATGAAACAAAATTGTAAACTTTTCAACCAGTTTTTATTCAGCAAAATTTACGCAAGCAAAATACACGACCGTAAAAACTTTGTTTACGTCAACCGATGCTTTAGAACTTTTCGTAATCGTATTTCGGCATCAGCAATAGAAAACCTTAAATTCATCATCATCATCATCATCATCATCATCATCATCATCATGCTCAGCCCGACTTTATCCAGGGCTGGATATAGGTAGAGTTTGTGCCATCCATCACATCCACACAGGGTCTTGTGCTAGTCACATCTACGAACGCCTGGATACGCGTATTAATATGTCGTCGCTACTGGTCTTCCGACGCATCTTCTACCCTTCATTATTTAACACTCACACCCGTCTCCTGCTCGGATCACTATGCAGCTACCCTTAGAAGTAGCCTATGGGTTCTTCTTCTGAAACATATGCATGTGCATGGATCCAGCGCAAACAGTCAGTATATTGTTTTGCCGTAAAGTTAAAAACTTCCATCAAAGAAATAAATATATCCTAACTCTAGATTCAAACTTGGTAATAGGCTCAATCATTGATAATAGCTCGTGGTGTGGCTTACTTCGGTGTTTTTATCTGATCACATTCGCTAAGCATCACTCCGCGGCACTACTTGGATGGGTGACCGTTGAAATTTAGATTTGAGCGCTTCCGTGCTTTGTAAGGCACGTCCCGGCAGCTTCGGGCGACCTAAAAACTGATGACAACATAAGGAGGAAGGAAGCTTAGTTCAAACGATACACGCTATCCCCAGTGTGAGGTCCAACGATAAAACTACATTATATTTTAAAAGCTTACAGCATTGTTATCTAAAAGCATAATAAATAATAACTGCCTAGGATCCATTGTTTGATAAACTTGTTATCACACGCACTGTTACTCTGTAGCCTTCCTTACCTAGCATAAACCTACTTACCTCGTCTAAGTAACAGTTTTTGCTATGAATAAATATGTTTTATCTTTGTGCTTGTACACAGTCTTATTTTACTATGGACAGCAATTACCAAATCTTTTGGTGAAATTGGCCGACTAAAGTCATTGTATTTCATTGATTTATTTATAACTACGGTATATTGCATTTATAAATACTTAAAGCATAGTAGGCGAGCACAGCGCAAATGCGCATTTAAATTACCTTGTCTAAGTAACTGTTATTGCTATGAAAATAAATATGTTTTATCTAACTTTGTATATTGTACACAGTTTTATTTTACTACAGATAAGCAATAGCAAATCTTTTTTCGACCTCTGTAATAAAGCTTATAATAAAATTTCACAATATTTAGATTACAAAAAAGCTTGGGATGAAACTGTATCCAACTCCCTCAAAAACAATGTAATAGTTATTAATAAACTTTGTAAATAAAAAGACAAAAAAAATATAAGCCAAGCAGAGTTTCTTGCCAATTCTTCTCTGTTTGGTCGCGGTACGAATTGATGTAAATTTAAATTTAAAAAAAAAATTCGTTTCGACGTGTACTGAATAAACTTTTTTTTATCATGTTCGTCGACTAAAGTCAATGTATTTCATTGATTTATTATTAATTAGGGTATATTGCATTTATAAATACTTGAAGCATAATAGTAGGCAAGCGCAGCGCAGATGCGCAATTTAAATAATTTTTTCATCGACGACCTTAAGCCGGCGCAGGTTACTAACCCACTGCACAAGACTCAGGTAGATCTCAAAGCTATCGTCTTACGAAACAGGTTTTCATAATCATAAGTCTTCATAGCTTGGAAGAAAACTATCGATTTCTTGAACTGTATATTGTAATCTCGAGTTAGGTAATCATAGGGCTACCGTGCTTGCGAGATCGCATGCGCCAAGAGTCCCGGTCCCCTCGGAAGTCCCACGTAATTTTATCTACCTACACAACTATAAATATAAAGGTTGAGATAGCAAAGCTTAGCGCACGGTGTTGCTTCCCTAATTAATATGTTCTATCCCTTTCTTCACCGTTGAATTTCTACGAATTTTAGCATACTAATTTTAACTTAGTTAAGTACATTATTTCAATCAAACAAAGTTCTGATCATGTAATACATAAAATTTAAATAACTTCTATTAGTATATTTGTTAAATTGAAGTACCTAGCCGTATACATTGTAACGCCAAGATCATAAGCGCTTCCAGTTCCAGTTCATACAATCCCTGAATAATTGTCAAGCTAGGCTCTTTATTCATAGTGTTTTTTTTACAACACAGTGTTGAACACTCTTTAGTGTTTACAATGATCGCTGTCTTGCTTTATTTAAAGCCATGATAGTAGCCCATCGGATCTGTACACTCCTATTTAACCGCTATGACGAGATCTTGCTTGTCTTCATCTACGTCGCAATTAATATGCAGTATTGCATTAGAATTCAGTCAACATGTTTTTCCTTTGTTCTTTGCATTCGCTTTCCTGATTTGGCAGTACTGTGTTTGGGTCAACAACCATTCGTGTTATTAATGATTCTCATCGTATATGCCTCATTACATTACTGTTTAAAAATAACTTCAGGAAAATTATGTTTTATTTATAAAGAGTCATTCTCACGAACGTGTTGAACGTATGGATCATTGTTGTCTTCCTCATCATCTTTCGCCTCAGATTAATTCTATCGTATTTTACTAATATTAATCAATGTGAAAGTTTGATGATGGATCTTTCACGTAAAAACTACTGAACGGGTTTGGATGATACTTAGAATATACGAAGTTTGCTGCCTGGATTACATCTAGGCTACTTTTTATCCATATACATGTACACGCGAGCGAAACTGCGGGCAAAATCTAGTATTACATAATGGTCATTGTCATTATTTTATTAGATTCCAGATTGTATCTTTTGCATTAAATCTTACAAACAATGCAAGTTTAATATTTCTAAAAATAGATTTTATATCTAGGTAAAACCTTACTTTGAGATAACAACACCACAATAAGTTATTTTTGTCTTAGGAAATCCTTTGTGATATTTTCTGCGCCCTCACTTAGATAAGCCTCTTATTCGACTAACTTTCGTCCGGGCTCCAGATCGTGCAACAATTTTCCTCTTTGAAAACAAGCCCGGAATCCGGAGTCTTGCCGCTTTCAAAGTCTACAGATTTCAAAGCCATGTCCCTGCTTTCCTTCCTTCCTTCATTCCTTCGTATAAGCTTGTCGCCAACTCTGGTGTCGGTGTTTTGAGGTCCTCTGTCATGGTTTCATCAATACATCTCCATCATACAGGAAATACATCTTCTGTGTGTCTAGCACTCACGGTTCATGAGATACAGCCTGGTGACAGACAGACGGACAGTGGAGTCTTAGCAATAAGGTCCCGTTTTTACCCTTTGTGTACAAAACTCTAAAACGGGAGTAACATCTTAACGTTCCTTCCGAAACACGGAAGCGCTCAGATCGAAATGCCACTAAACGGTCACCCATCCAAGTAGTGACTGGGCGGACTGTTGCTTAACCAAGATGATCAGCGAAAAACACCGAAGTAAGCCACGCCAGCAGCTCTTAAGCCGTGTGCCAGAACGAATATCTGAATCGAGGCTCGACTCGTGCGTTGATCTGTTATTTTCAATTGAAAATTATGCCTTAGGTCATTTAGATTTAGATAAATCGATAGAAGGGTTAACGCTTGTCTTCGTTTATTTTACAAAATATTTAACTTATCGCTAAAAGCAATCTGTTACAGGCAACCTTTGGATTAACTTGATTTAGATTTACGATTTTTATTTGTAAAAATCCAATTATGTCGAATAATATAGCAATAATTTTGAAATACAATAAGAAACCTTAGCTTTTCGATACTACATTTTAAAAATGTTTCATTAAATCTAGTAAAGCGGCATTCTTCACTCTCACTCGGGACGTGATCTCTCGATCTCGAGACGAACTATAAAAACGGCGTCAATAATACTATATCCGGCCTATTTCCTCATTTTTTCGACGATAGTCGCATCCTCCGCTCCGAAGCTCCGAAGTAAAAGAAATACCAAATGGAAGTAATGAAGGAAATTGCATTTATTCTGGCTCAAGTATAAATTGAGCGTTATGTTACGAAATCAAAATAAACTTGAATTACCTATGTGACCTTTTTATTTTAAACAGCAATTTTGTTTTAGACAGGGCGCAATGGCGCTTATTTAATTACATAGTACATAGTTACGTTACACAGTTCTTTATCTTAAAAACATCACAATTTTAACTGGCCTCATAGCTAATTCGGTAGTAACTCTGCTTTCTGCTGTAGGTCGCGGGTTTGATCCCCGTCCTGGACAAACAATAGTGTGGGGAACATAAGCACATGTTCCTGTATGGGTGTTTTATAAGTAAGTATGTCTATGAGTCTCTGGTACCCATAGTACAGGCTTTGCCAAGTTTGGGACCAGACCACCGTTGCGGCCGCGACTTTACTGGCGTGCTATCCAGATAAAAAGTAGCCATTGTGTTTATCCGGGTCACAAACTATGTATATTCCAAGTTTCATCCGATTACGGGTAACGGGTTGAGTAGGAACAAACATACTATTTATTTACATCTGTTCATTTTACTGTTTTGTGGTGAATAAATGCCTCTGTACTGTACTCTACTCTACTCTACCCATTTCCGCATTATATTTGTGTGATGTGATTTATTATTAACTAAAAACATTTTATGAAAATGCTATCTGTTTGTTTTTTATTCTGTCGGTGCTTCAGCCCTTAGAACGTACGGTCTAACATTGAAAGGTACACTGGCCGTACTTTTTGTTTGTAGCCTCTAGGGTCCAATGACAAATGCTATGACGACAAAGAGCTCTAACAATCGATGTTAATTCTCATTGAGCTTAATAGTTGTTGCATAGTAACTACCATTCAGGTAGATATTTCTTTGTCCGATCAGTGGTTCTCAACATAATTTTGTCTATTTGTTTTGTTATAATTCAGACATTTTGTTTATTATTTGTTCATACTTGTCTATAGTTTCGCGTATTATTGAAATAATTTAAATATTGTTATTTTATTTATTATTATTTAATTTGTGGCTCCCACAGGCGGAAGCGAGCGAGTAGTTCGCGTATGTTTTCAAATTATGAGTTAATCCAGGTCATAAACTATCTGTATTATACACACACACACACACACACACACACACACACACACACACACACACACACACACACACACACACACACACACACACACACACACTTTCGCATTTTAAAAACAGTCGGGTTTGTCTTAATGCCCTTGTGGTAACAGCGTATCTCACAAAGCATTAAACATAATTTATTAGCAACTTTTATCCTATTCAAAATTCTTAACTACTGTCTACTAAAGTCAATGTGCACGACACAAACGAGACGGTAAATGGTAACCATTACTATAAATGACATACAATAGCTGGGAAAGATGAAGAAGTGCAAGCTTGAGCGTTGTCAAAGTCAATAGTTCATCGGAAAAGTGTCTGCATAAAAGTGTTTAATTGTGATAAATAATACATCGTGATCACGGGTGAGATTGGTTTATAAATACGGGCCTTAGAGTCAACACACTGAGTTGATCACTGGTGAGTGGAGATCATTCTACGACTAATGTCTATGCATTATCCAATGCAGGGACCTGATTCTCAAGAATAGCGATTATGGTCAAAATTAGTCATTTCGCGACGACTGTCAAAACTGCATGGTAATTTGACAGTTCTCGCAATTCAAGCCTTATGTGACAATGATCTCTAGGGAATCAGGAACCTGGCTTCTTATTCTTGCGCGTTTTTTCTCGAGGGGTGCAAAGTTTGAGCACCCTGTGCTTTCTATTATTCGAAGGGGCTCAAGGGAGCAGGCAGGCTGTCAATACACGACCGACCTGCGCGAACCTATTGTTTCTTAAATCTAAAGAAAAACTCTTTTTCATTTAAACTTTACAATGCGTATTACCTGCTACGATCTTGGTACGTTCTGTGCACTATTGTTGGGTAAATTTCTAATCACATTAAGATTTTGGTAGGGAGGTAGGTAGGTTTCTAGTTATCAAAGCGTCGTAGGTAGGAAACTCGGGAAGCTATTAGTTGCTTTTAGCATCCTAAGTACAGCTAATTTCCCACAACACTTTTAGCAGACTTATCATATTCATAACTAGGTTCAGACCGCAGCTTCGCTCGCGTGGTACCCGGACAAAAATGGCCTATATGTTATTCCAGGTCTAGAATACACATGTGAAAAATTTCGACTCCACCAGTTTAGTAATTTTGGCGTGAAGGAAAGACAAACTTGTTCACATAGATGTAGATTTTAGACACTTCCAGACTTTTGTCTAGTAACTTAGCCAAAGTACTTGTCAACTTCAGATGACTAGCGAAGAGAAATGAGTTGGTTAAATAGCTGGATTTGGCAAAATCCCATGATAGTACGTTCTTTTGGCGAAGAAGCTTACTGAATTGTTAATGATATTACTAAATTCCTAAGGGTTATTTGTTAGAACTGTTGAGTCAGCTTTTGTTGGTCAAGGAATTTGGCTTATCTACATTATGGAATATCTTATGGGCTTTCTAGAATCGATTGTGGCTCTTCGGTTGTGGCTTTTTCGAACTTTTTAATGGAAAATTGTTTTGAACATCGCTGCGCCCCTTCCGTTTGCGGGTCCAACATTATATTCGAAGGAGGGAGATATACGTATATTTTAACAGTGGTTATCCTGCGCCCTCCGTGGCCCACGAGGGCAGTAACCAGAAGGGAAAGGCATCGATTTTTGGCACCCTTCGGAACAGGCAGTTGGCGGGGGCGAGGCAAGATGGCGTCTTCTCCCGGACCTGCCTCACGCGCTGCCGCTGAGCCAAGGTCACGCACGCACCGCATGTGGCACCACCGCTGCGCCTCCCAAAATACAAAATCTCGATAATGGTTACGCATTTCCTCTCTTTCTAATGCCACACTAACACACCTTCTGTCCTCGTCGCACATCCGCCCGTGAAATGTTGAATTATGCCACTCGACAGTAATGTTGGAAGCGGCTAGGGTTGTCGACCTTGCAATGAGGGTTCAATTCGCTGATGGGGATATCATCCCCTTTCTACTACTGAGCATTCGATCGATGGAAAGTTGAAATAATTTTGGATTGTTACTCCACTTTTAGCTGGCTTCATATTTTAACAGGTTTTCAAATACCTCACTATGTTTGTTTACTTTCTTTGCTACTAAAAGTCTTTTCATTGTGCTTCAGCATACATTATACAAATTATGGTACGAATGTAGTTCCTTAATATTTGCGTGAAATATCCTAGGATAGTGTTCTTTTAATGTGTTTCAAACAGAAATCTTAAGTATGTCGTCTTTGTAACTAATCACTGGCATCCCTGATCATAGCAAACCTTCTTATCTAAATTATGGAATTTTTCGAAATGCGACAGAGTATCCTAGTCGCACCCTCGCCTATTTGTTATACTCTGTCCTTTTCTAGTATCTACCTACAGTTCTATGGGGTTGTGGTAGGGAGCGCCACAAAAGATTTTGGGATGATTTTTTTCGCAAACTGCACCATTAGAAAAGATTCAGTGCAACCTTAACACCGGACGGTGCCATAGTGACGCTTATACGCCATTTTAGTTTATTTTGTATACTAGCAAATGTTTACCAGTTGTGAATTAGTGACTGTTTGTTATTGAAGTGATCAGTAATGTTGTTTGTTTAGGTGTTTATGTGAGTGAGTACCTAATGTCTAAGTAACAGCAGTATATACTGTTATCTGTTCCATTTTAAGCTTTATAATGGAAAAACATAATTTTGGTAGGTAAACAATTTGTGCTTTGTTATTGTTGTAATTTTAATACAATGGTAAAGATTTTTATTAATAAATTAACATTGACACGAACTCGAAGGTTAACGGATGGTTGAGTAAATAAGGAATAACGGAAACATTATATTATAAATAACTCTGTTATTGTAACTTACGAGAGAAAACGTTTAGTTTGTTTGCTTATAACTACTAAAGAGCTTACTATTACATTATCCAGGACTTGTCATTCTGAAAATTCTGAAAGTAGAGTTTAGGTAGAGAGGGTCAAAGATTTAACAAACATATGAACTTTTTGTCATGTGTTTTAGCTTCGTCTTAGTATAGTTTAGTCGAAAAAATAGAACCGTTTACCCTTTTGGTTTTTGATGAGTTGAAATGATTCTGTATGATCTTATTGATTCCATAGACTCTTTAATCGAAGTTCCATGTTGTTAGTACAAAAATAAATTAAGGATTGAAAACACAGTCAGTAAGGCAGTCACTAATTGTAACTATAATCCACCTAGCCGTTTTCGGCTATGATGACTGCTTTCTGTTTTCGACCTATCTGCTTGGATGCTTTGCCCTTAAGTGACTGATATATTATGCAATCTTGGCCCTAAATGTTGTAAAGCAGACAGCAGATAAAACAATAAAAACTCAAGCCTATATCAGTTCACTGCTGGCCTCCCCAATAAGAAGAGGGATATGCCCATAATCCCCACGCTGGGCATGGGGGTTGGGGATCGTTGGGCACAGTTTTTTCACGCCGCCGAGGCTACAGTCCATCGGTGGCCAGGGGAATTAGCTGTTCCAGTGTTATGCTGCGCTATGTCGTGCGCTATGTCTTATCAGCCGGCCGCCAGAGCCCTGTTTGTTAGCCCTAGATTTCACCGTGACACCATGGCGGCGCAACCACTCGCCGCTACCAAAATGTATACCAGCTCTATAGAGAATTACTTACCTGGTTTGTTGCGCAACCAAACGGACACCACCATACATTTTGTTGGTAGCGGTGACTAGTACGCGGCCATGGTGTACCCTTAGCTAGCAGGGTTTCAAATATGGAGGTTGGCACCCCTTACACCCAAACAGCAGACGTTAAAATTATATTTTCAAAATTATACTACAATGTTTGAAGGTGTTTTACTTATGAGTAAATCACAATTTCCCGTACATTAAAATGCCAATAGGTACAACACATACTTTTCTGTAAACACTTTCACCAATTTGACTTGCTGACATACTGGTCAATACGCACCCTTTTCCATACACAATACAACATAGTACACATGTTATTGTCCTCGTACGTTAACCCTTAGGTCATGAATGCGTCCATATGACGGACCGGAACACAGCAATTCAAGCATTGCTTGATTGGCGTTATACAAAGGCATTGAGGTGGTAACTGCAGTTTGCACGATCTAGAACCTCATTGATAATACCACGAATTGCTCTATAAGAGAACATTTGACAAGATGAACACGCGCAATTGCATAAAGTAATGTGAGGCGTGTTGAGATTTTCACGATAGAGCTATTGGTAATAAATAGGTAACATTTCTGAGAAACTGAATGTCGGCTGTTTACTTATAGCGTGTCTAACTTAGACCCCGTGGATACGAGTGGGAAGGAGCCCAAATCGCTCCCTAGGCAGCGACTCATAGCAGAAAAAATCTTTACCTGATCCTAATGTGATTTGGGCGAATAACACCATACGCTTACTTAGATTTGCCTATTTTTTAGTCTAGGATCTATGCTCAAATCATACTTTTGTTCATTTACTAATTTATCTCTCTGCTTGTTCCAGTTCTGATGACTTAGACTGCGCATGCGACAATGACGTCGTTCGCGAATCTGACACAGTCGCTGGCGTCGAGCTTGCCCTCCACGTCCACGGTGACTGCGAGCGGCTCCTCCAGCCACAGCTCCAATGAGACCGAGGATCCGCTCGGGATCAATAACTTGATCTGCAATCTGTTAGAGACCATGAACAAGCCGTCGATACCACCGCCGGCTTCCACCCCCGCCACGTCTTCCTCCGCCATGCCATACGACATCTGGTCAACGGCCACCCAAGCGATGCCCAATCCCATCGGATCCAGCCGTGAGTATGGCGTCACCTCCAATAATAATCACCAGCACAAGGAGGACAACTCTAGTGGTTCACCTGGAACCTCGTCCTCTGTCTCGATCACCTGCTTCCGCTGCGAGGAGCGCACGCCCACCACGCGCTGCCTCGAGTGCAACGATCTCTTCTGCCACGAGTGCTGCCACAAGGTCACCTCTGACTGCCAGCTGAGCGACCACACCCTTCTCCCCATCCACCAGATCTCCCCTATAGGCGCGCGACCGAACTCTGTCCACAGCGAGAAGGTCTCTTCCATGTTTTGCGAGCTCCACGGCGATCCCGTCAGGTTCTACTGCGAGGCTTGCGTCGTTTTCATCTGCCAGGAGTGCACGCTGTGGGTCCACAAAGACCACCATTTCACTCCCATGAAGGGAGCTCTAGACGTGTGCCGGATCGGGGTGTTCAAAGCTATCGAGGACACCAAAACTGGCACTAAGGCGATCAAGACCGCGATCGACCGCGCAGTCGCCATATCTAAAGCTTACGAAAAGGAGACCGCAGAGGCTAATATGAAGATAAGAAAAGCGATGCGCTGCTACGCGCAGGCCATCGAAGATCGGGAGAAGTATCTCCTAGAGAAAGTTGAGAAAATGCGTCAATCTAAGATGAGTGAGCTCTCTGACCACATGAATACGCTGCGAGGGATCCTGGCCGGGCTAGCTCACACCAATGAGACCCTCGTCAGATGCATGGACTCTGAGGGTATCGATCTGTTCACGGCGAAAGAGAAATGCAGAGCGCAAGTCGATTATTTCTCATGTATGTTCAAGAATATGTACATGGCCGAAGAGAGAATAATGTTCATACCGCCTAATTACGACCTCGTTGATCAGCTGAAGCGTCAGTGCGATGTTTCGCCAGCGCCGCCGGGCGCCATGATGGCAAGTGCGGCCACAGCACTCCCTTCACGCCAGTCCATGATGACCATGCAAGCGGGGATGCCGTCGGGCCATAACTTCCCCAATATGGGCTACAACATGCCAGGTGGTAGAAGTTCATCAGATTACCCAGGCAGCTCTCGTTCCAACTACTACGATCACGGCGGTATGCCGTCCTGCTCGCCACCGAACACATCTCGCGGCATCGGACAAGCGATCCCTGGGTATTGGCAGGCGGTCTCCGTGAGACCGACAAGAAGCCCGGTACCCGGCGTGCCAATGTTCTCCTTTGGCAGAGAGGGACAGGATGAAGGACAAGTCTCGAGGCCCTGGGGGCTGTGCGTCGACAGAGAAGGAAATATCATCATCGCTGATAGACGGAACAATAGAATACAGATATTCTCCTGTCGCGGAGAGTTCAAGACTATGTTCGGTTCGAAAGGAACCGGCCCTGGCGAATTCGACTTGCCCGCCGGTATTACAACAGACACATACGGACGCATCATCGTCATCGACAAAGACAACCACAGAGTGCAGATATTCACCTCTTCTGGCAATTTCATTCTGAAATTCGGATCGTTCGGCAAAGAGTGCGGCCAGTTCCAGTATCCCTGGGATGTGGCTGTCAATACTCTCGGGAACATAGTCGTGACTGACACGCGCAACCATCGCATCCAACTCTTCACCAGCGACGGAACATACATCACAAAGTTCGTATTCGAGGGCGCTAACCCTGCGAAGATGCTGAAGGGACCGACAACGCCCAGAGGTGTTTGCTTCACGACATCGGGCAACATAATCGTATCTGACTTTGAGAACCATCGACTGCTGATGGTAGACCCGACTCTGTCGAAAGTACTGCACGTAGTGGGGCGTGAAGGGTCGGGGATCGGTGAGCTGAACCGACCATCGGGAATAGTGACGGATGACGATGGACGTATCATAGTCGCGGATTCGAAGAATCACCGCGTTCTGGTGTTCACTTGCGAGCTCCGCATTCTGTGGGCCGTGGACTTGAAGAGCCCGGGTCTGGACGACAAGGATCGGCCTAGCGACGTGGCGCTTTCCACGGACGGCTATCTCGTTGTCCTCTTCGAGACTCTGCCTGACACCGCCCGTGATATCTCATCGCACGGCAAACAATACATCAAAGTCTACTAAAGGAAGCCTTTATTTGATATCATTAGAACACTCGGTTCGTGGGCCCGAGGCCTGTCGTATTTTTATTTTATTTCGTTTAAGTTGTGATTTGTTTGACGACGTGCCAATTTTATTATTAACATTTGGAAAGATCCAATTCGAGCATAGCTTGCGTCGGGAGCGGGTTGCGGCGACCGGGCGGGCGCGAGTCGCGACCGAGCTGGGACGCGCACTCTCTCCCGTGGAGTCCATATAATGAGTTTTCGTTACCAATAGTATTTGGACTTTTGTTTTCCGTATAGCCTAGTCTGTAAGGACCAAACTTGATTTTCTGTGTGTTACAGCAATATTTAGTAACCTCGATTAAATGAAAGCAGCCAGTAATAAATTACTCTAGCTTTAATAATTGAGCTACAGCTTGAAACAAACACCAAAATATACCGTAGTAATTATGTCGATTGTACTCTGTCCGATTCTAACTCTTACAGTTAATTAAACTAGCAGAGGTCATAAAAATATACTATTTTAGTAAATCACAATGTGATGTAAAATAACTTTTTATGTGAGATAATTAATGGTAACTAACGTTCAAAATGTTATTTTTTTACTTGATTCGAAGATACGGTGATTATGTTATTGCATGATAAATAAGTTATTTCGCACTAATTTAGGTGCATGCTATTTTTTATTTTAAATTTAGCTCAATTAACGCTGTTAATTGGTTAAATAGTGATGGATTTCGACTTATTTTCGCTAGACTGCTTTTTCATTATATTTATGTTTAATTCACTACTTAGTTGGGCGAGGGATGTTATTGTATTTGAGCAAAGAAATCAATGCAATAAAACTTTAAGACTGACTTTTGAAGACTTTCTTAAAGTTATTGACTGAGGGCGTGCGAGGCAGCGGACGGAGGCTGGAAGATGGCGATGAGAGCAGGCGCGGGAAGGGCGTGGGCGCGTGGCACACGATGCGGTGCGACGCGCCGCAGGTACTGACGCAAATCGATGCGATTTTATTACCAAATTTAGAATTAATTAAATTTCGACAATCAGACAAATTCATGTCGAATTTAAAACACGAGTTGTATTTCTAGTAAGTGATATTATATTTGTTTTACGTTGATGCTTACGTGGTATGTGACCATTTGCTCTCACTCTATTTTTTTTTCTCTGAAAGTTTTAAATTGGTTTGCATTTATTTTTATTTGACGCTGCTATCGTTGTTAGTAGTACTTTAGTAGTTGTGAGAGTATGCATAAGATCTTATATGTATATCAATGTATCTTAAAAATTCAATTTGGCGTTTGCATTAAAAAAATATTTATGGTTTATATCCCGCGTGCTTCATACGATTTTAATAGCAAAATTTATACTTATAGTAAAATTCCTAAACGATGTATCCAAAAATAAAAGGTTCATCATTTACAGAATTTGTAAATGTCCAAAGAACTAGAATCTTTTCCTGGTCCAGATCCATTACTGGTCCTAAACTGCGTCCATCCAAGGAGCTTGGTGGGTTAGCGCAAATGTTCAAAATTAATTTTGGACATTCTTTATTTGTATAGTGAAACCTTCAAATGTAGCGGCTTGGATGATACACCTTGTATGTGTTCATTTAATATAAGATATTATGTATGTAGATTTTTTTATGTGTTCAGTTAGCTATAATTAATGAAATTAGATACTGGTGTATTTAGATAAAGTTTTGTCGTAGAAGTGTAGTGTAGTTTTTCTTCCCGTCGTGGTTTTCATGTACTAGTTCAAAATTGCATGTTTTCCCGTTAGTATTAGTTTCAATAGTAATGAAAACCATGAGTTAAAACGGGACGATACGTAACCAACAGATGAGGTGAAGAACAGAGCAGAGGATATACTTTTCTTATAGATCTCCTTACAATTATATCACACTTCATCACATCCAATATCTTCACCGACTGCGTAGTAAAATATTATTATGATATTTAAACAAACAGGTTGTCTTAAAACTATTTCATCCGCTCTGATCTCAATCTATATTTTACAATATTGCTTGTTAGACAACAATATGCCTTTGAATAATATCATACTCTCTTAGCTTAAATAGTTAAACTAATAATCACAGCAAGTTATCGACTATAAAGTACCTAGTATAATAACGTAAAAAGCAATTTATCTCACAATGTCTCAATGAAAAAATGCATAATGCTATTTAAAATATAAGTTACGTTACGTCTAGAAATAATATTTTTCACCTTTGTACTTAGGGTTACACTAGAATAGGTTTCATAATATTTAATTTATCGTAATATAACTTGCCCCGCTTCAAACAAAAACTTTCTAGGATGTAACAGTATGGAAATGTTAGTCGTATATAGTGATAGACATTAGCTATAAAATTTGACTGGTAAATGAGTCTGAAATTAATTAAGAGTGAAAATTATTATTTGAAGTTTTAGCTGAATGTTGCGAATGATTGGAAACGGATGAAGCGTTCACGGCGTTTGATTCGGTAGTAAAATGCTCCAGATTTTGCATGGTCGTCGGCTGTGTTCGCTGCGAATCTAACTTTATGCTTTAAATATTTTGTAGAAACTATTTATTCTATAATCAATCACTTCATATTTATTTCATTAAATCTATATGTATAGCAGTATCGTACTTATACTGTTAGTTTTTGGTTGCGTTGCGGCGAGCACGAGCGACTACTGCAACGTCTGTGAGCGCCTAAAATTGTGAATGTGCAGTGTGGTGCGTCTTGGCGATAGATCGACGAATTCCGATATTTTGTTTATTTTCCACTAGCTCCTTAATTTTCCATTTATTAAGTAACGGAAGCCGACCTTTACTTTTTGTTCAGTGCCATTATTGAAGTATTACGTTATTTTTAAAATAATGTGTTGCATTAAATGCATTTTTTTTTATAAAACTAACAGAATTTATTTTTCTGATTATCAAATTGAACGTACAATTTTTATAGCTGACAACGAATCTCGTGTGTAATGAATTCGATGACTTCTTATGTTTTTTTTATTTGACACTTAGCGGATTTGCATAGCAATTTCCAGATGCCATCATTGTGGCTATGAACAGACCGATTTGTTCTAAGAATTTTATCGGTTTTTCTTATTGTTTTTAACGTATCCAAATATTTTTGTAAAGTCCTAATCGGCGTTGGACGGTCAGATCGGTTTTGATAAGTTTTGATGAAGTTTAGGAACTAAACAAATACACTTGCCTACCTAATAGTGCGTTACCTTAACAAAAGTCCACTTTATTGAATCGAATCATTGCGGATGTGCCGACCGAATGTCAGTCGTTATTTTTTGAAAATAATTAGCTGAAAGCTGCTGAAACCTTACTTAATATTGCTGCATTTAATTTGCGTATAGTTTATGTTTATTTAATTATTTTTTGTTATATTCTGTGATTTTGTGGATATGTCAAGAGTGTAGACGCTTTTGTATTCACGCAAATACACTTTGTAAAGGTGGGATATCTATCGTTTAGTACACTTTTGATATAATCATGAATATCAAAGATTTATGTAATCGTGAATTGTAAAGTGTGAGAGCTGCTAGCTGCTAGCAGTAAAATTGAGGTTTTGTGATAGGTACAATAAAATTGGTAACTAAATAAATATTCGAAAAAAGATCATAATTTTTGTACAAGTTTTTAATGTTTACAAAATTCAGTAATACGTCGATTGTAAATCACCTAATGTTCGGATTTCACAGTTACAAGGTTGTACCAGTAATAAGACGCAAACACGGATACTGCATAATATCATGCATTATGAGATTCTAGTTAAATGTATTGAGCCATTTTCGTGCTATTTTTGTAAATGTAATGCTTGTAGTGTGAGAGATGTGAGATCAGTCGCAGCTGTGGGCACCTAACACAACTTTAATTTAGGATACCTACTATGTAACTAATTTAAGTGTTTGTGTGAATGTTAATGTAAAAAGGCGTTCTAATAAAACTTCGCCTATAATAAATCTAGACACACTTCGACGCAGCATTAGCGTCCTTTCAAATAAGATCCTCCCAAGAATTCAATTCAGAATCATTCGATTGAACTTCATTCGCACGAGTATTCAGAGTTTTCTGACACATTTTCATTGAAAATTGCGCAGTTGTCACAAAAATAAGTAACTTCAGTTTCGAAGCTGTACAGCCCACAGCTACGACCAATGCTATCTCCTAAGTATTTATCGTGTTAGTCTTAGCGTAGTGATTGTGCATTTGTTTACTACTTACTTTACTGCTGTGAGTACTTGCACTGAAACTATCCATCTATTTCTTGAGGCTCCTCTCACATAGAGCAACGGTAACGCAATAAAGCCGATTGTGCGTTCTTCCATAATTTCATGGATGGATGCAATTTCAGAAGTTGCGGTGTTTTTCAGTCGAACCACTAACTGTCGTTTGAGATTTGTTGTGTGGTGCCGTCTAAAAGTTATCGACGTCAGACGCTATGAAAGCTAGAGTCCGTCTCCCGAAAGAAGTTCCGCGGCAATTAGCGGAACTAAAGCCGAATCTCCAGTATACGTATAAAACACCGAATATTTATCAAGAAATTCTAGACAGAACAGATTAATTGCGTCATATTTAGTGGGAGATGTGTTTATTTTGCTTTTCTTTTGATTTTATTTCCATTCCATTTAGAATTTCACACTACAGTGGCGCCACGCCTGCTGTGTATCGGACGGACTCTTCCTTTGACGTTGCGTATGTCGCAGTAGCTAACGTCAAACAAAAAAGTTGCTTGCTTTGCCGTTGCCCCACGTAAGCAAGACCTAATTGAATATCTATAACGTCATTCATCTCAGTGCGGTTACTCACTAAGTAGCATTTATTGATGGGAGAGTTTGCCCAATGTATTGAAATTTTCCGTGTAATTGTAAAATACGTTTTTCACTGGACTCGACTGTACTTCTTAGTCCTAGGGTTACTGCAATTTCATGCATCAACACTTAAAGGTGCAATGATGCCCCTTCCGATGTTAAAGTATTACGTAAGATAATGTAATTATTACATGTAAAAATTAAATTACGTATACCTTGTTGTTTCAACTGGCCCATTCGTTGCTTTTGTAGTGGAAGTAAGAGGTAAACAAATTCAAGTTTGATATCAATTTGTTTATATGTAAGTGAAAGTATGTTACATCCTCTGCCTTCGAGTGGCAGTTTTCTCTGTGCTGGCTGGACGGAGAGGTGTAACAGAATCTACCTCATTTCTGTTCGCGTGGCCGCGGTAGGTATCTGTAATTTAATTTATTTTTAAGAGACTGAAAAGGTGGTATGATCACCGCTAAGTCAGTTTAATTAGGCATACATGATAACTGTGTGTATGCTTCGTAATATAGTTATTGTACTCGATCAATAGCCTTTTAGCTAATGTATATGAAGTTTTCTCAATAGTATTCACATTTTGCAATTTGTAACATACATACTCGTAACTCTTAGCTTGGTCATATTCTGTACTCTGTACATACATCTAGTGGGCAACAGTCTCTTTTTATTTTCATTAAATTGATTAGTATTGCTTATTTTTCTGTAAAATTTCGGAAGACTGATTGTTTTATAAAAATGTTCCTATATTTTAATTTAGAATAATTTACTGCCACCATATTTTTCGTTTACATTATTTTTTTACCCTCTCGGTAATCAAAATAATTACTTTGATTCTTGTAATCTTATCAATTTGTGTATGACGCTATATAATGTCAAATTTTTGAAATTTTTAATGGAATTTTGTATGAAAATAATCAAGTGATTGATAGTAATATTGGTATTTTTATTTATGACCAAATTTCCATCCTTTTTATCGAGTTTACCAGTAGGTAGGTAGAATAATATTGGTATTTTTATTTATGACCTAATTTCCATCCTTTTTATCGAGTTTACCAGTAGGTAGGTAGATTAACAAACACTGGGTAAGTACAGAATCGCGTATTGGGAAACTCCGACCAGCAGATTATGTACAGTGATATAATAATAGTGGTCGCACTATCATGGTTTTCAACAGATTGGACGATGATTTATGCGATAGCCATTGGCCCAATAGTCACTGATTCAGTCATTGAGATAAATAATAACAGTACCTATTATAGAAATAGGCATGACGACTGGGTCAAAAAATAAGAATTCTAATTAGTCCGTCAGTTAGATCAACAAAAAATACTGGCCACGTATTTTTTAATTTATCGAATCAATAGAAATTGACGGAGATAAAGAACGTGAAATTTCGGGAGTGGGGGCTCGTGACGTCACGCCTAGGTAAAAAATGTACGATATCGTGACGTGGCGCGGAACTTTAACGCACTATATCTTTGTTATTTTTTGTTTAATGGACAAAAGAAAAAAATACGTGTCCAATATTTTTTGGATACCTATGTAACGGTCTAATAGAATTTATATAACGGACTAATTAGAATTTTTCAGTCGTCTAGCCTATTCTGTGTTACTTATACCACAGGTCTACACGCACCACAGAGGGCTTACCACAGGTTTTTAAAGTTTACGAAAACTTTTTAGGTTTCGGTGTCTTTCCATACATTTTCAGTACAGCGCCTCTAGGGAAACGTGCATGAACTACGAAAATGTATGGAAAGATACCGAAACTTATAAAGTTTTCGAAAACTATCAAAACCTGTGGTAAGCCCTCGGAACACTATTACTCCCATGCACTGGCTGGATCCGCTCTTTTGTTATCATCCGACACTCACTTAACTCCTTTATTGAATGGCTTCTGGGATAGATTTCCTCTTTCGGCAGTATCCAGTTCACAATAATATGAGGCTTCACTTCACTTCACTTCTTTATTAATTGGCTTCTGGGATAGTTTCCACAATTTCTATACTATCCATCCTACACTCAAAATGTCATTAAAATACTGTCAGTGGGCTATTTGTCAAATTTTGTCATAGAGCCCATTGTTTACTTTGAATTTAACAAGAATTTAAAATCGTAGATATCTTTAAATTATAATTCTGATGGGTCACCAACTCAGCACCGTATTTTCAGGCTTAGGGAGATTCTTCGAATACCCGGTGAAAAGAAAACCTATATGCTTTTATAGACAAGAAGACTTTACGGCTACTGGTAACAAACTTATTCTAGGTCTATTATTGGTATTTATGTTTATAATCCGTCCGCAGAACTAGTTCAATGAGGTAACGACGGATAGCCATACAACACCTGGTATTTATGGGTTGGAAGGTAGATAGGTACCTACTATTTTGTAGTAGGCAGATAAATAATAAATCTATGACTACAACAAAATAATTTCCAGTATTTTTATGATACCCTAATAATGGGACTAGCACATGGTCCACCTGATGGTAAGTGGTAACCACTCCACCACTCCAGCCTATATCAGCCCACTGCTGGAAATAGGCCTCCCCTAATAAAGGGGGATATGTCCATAATCCCCACGCTGAGCATGCGGGTTGGGGATCGCAGGGCACAGTTTCTCGCACCACCGGCGCTGCTGCACGTCGGTGGCCTGGGGATTTAGCTGTGCCGATGTAGGCTGTGCCGCAATCAGCCGGCCGCCAGAGCCCCGTTCGTTGTTTAGCAGGGTGCACCACAGGCAGGTGGGGTTGGCTTGGGTTCCGAAGATAGGGGTTGGAACCCCGTACACCCCCCGTAGTGGTAACAGTTACTTATAACAAAGTACTGCCGCAGTTCACGCATGTTTGTTCCCTACGATGCAATGCACTGACTCCATCAACTTGCGGCATGAATGTGTAAAACTCATGTGTCTGTAATTTCACCGGCAACCTTCAATCCGAAACAGCAATGCTGCTTCACGGTAGAAATAGGCATGGTGGTAGTTCCTTCTCCGAATAGGCCCTTCACAAAGAACCTCCTTCTATGTAGATTAATTTATTTCATAAGTATCTCATTATAGGTGAACCATGTGTTTGTATGAGAATAAAGTTCTCGAACCTGATGTACCTATGTGGGCAGACAATTTTTTTAAAATTAGAATAGGTTGAGCCATTTAGCTTCAACCAAGTCTACCTACAGACAAAGACTAGACTACTGGTTCTTCTCTTTCTCAGATATTAAAGTACTATTGAATTGCTACTATAATAGAGTCAAACTACTGTTAAAACAGGAGAAGCTCGGAGAAAAACTTCAGACGCTCAAAGGCCGCCTATGACTGATTACGATAAATTGGTGGACTTGTTCTACAAGAGGCTATCTGAACAGCGGCAGTACAATCAAGTAAGGGTCTTTTTATTTTTTGCTAGAAGTCACCTAGTAAAAGATAAAAAGGTGACATGACTAATGCAGGATCGAGGCCAGTGGCTTAAGCTTAGGGAGGCCAATGCTCAGCTGTGGGTCAAAAATAGCTGAAATGCTAATGATGACTCAGTGAACTTCCTACAATTTAAAATTGATTTGTGATCCGAAGTGGAGATTCCCATACAAAATTAACAATTTCAATTTTTCGGCTGTTTCTTTGGTATTTTTTCAACCAGTAATGAGGCGGTCAAAAAAAAAAAACAAATCACTATTGATTTTAAAATAGCCATTGTATACATATCCTTTAGCCATTTAGGCTAGACGAAAAAAAAAAATCTAATTAGTCCGTTATTTACATAACCAAAAAATATTGGACACGTATTTTTTCTTTTGTTAATGTTCCAAAATGTGTTATATGTATAAAAAAGATCATTTAATACATTCCACTAGTGCTGTTGTGAATCTGCTTTTTAGATTGGTACGAGTAACTCTAGGCATATAATACCTACCAGTCTTCTACCAGTAGTTTCTGTGTAGGAAATGAAAGAGCAAGACCGTCGCTGGAGCATGCAGAAGGTGGTAGACCGCTTCCCCGGCTGGAATGAAGTCACCATCGCAAACCTGCACAGCCTGTTCTTGCTGTTCGACAACCAGTCTAATGGAATGCTGGGATTTGATGATTTGTTAGTTAATAACTTTACTAATGAATGCACTTGCGCTCTTGAGGAAGGCCTCAGCTCGACACATCGAGCTTCTACCTGCAGCCTTTCGCAGATTGTCACTCCACCTGGCCGGAGGGCGCCCTACTCATTCTGCTCTGTCGTCACACTCTTAGCAGAGTGGTCGTGGTCGTCATGACGGCGGTGGAGACGAGCTTCACAATTCGTCGCCATTCCTCTAGAACTGTTGCTTGCCTCGTACATTCGTGGAGTTGACCATTTAGTGCAGTTTTTATTTGGTTGGTCCAGCGCATTGGTGATCTACCGCGCGCCCTCGTGCCCTCAATTTTTCTCTGAACCACGAGTTGCTCCACAGACCTACTCATTAGAGGTAGGCCTATGTCCAGCAGTAGACTGCTATAGTATAATGATGATGATTATGATGAACTTTACTAAGCAGGTATCTACCGTCAGATCTTGCTTCTTTTAAAACTTGAATACTTTACGAGGTATTGATGAGCTGCTTCCATGCTGTTCTGTCTTTGGCTCGCCCCAAGGCGGCAGTCAAAGGTAGCCTAGTCAGCGCCTTAACTTGGTCGGACCAACGACTACTGTGATCGTCCCCGAGGTCTTTTCCTTCTATATTCAACTTGAGTTAATTTTGGTCCAAGTTTATGATATAAACTTTTTTAGCCCCGACGCAAATGTTTTGAGTTATACGTGTGTATCTGTGTACCTATCTGTCTGTGACAAACGGATGAACCGATTGATTTCGTTTTTAACTGACTTCTTTTTCGTTCGAATGTAGACTTGATCGAGTTTTCTTAGCTATGATTCAAGAAAATGTTAAGCCGTTTGAAGATCGTTAGCTTATTGCGCTTAACTCGAATTTGCTTTGGACAAAAGCATTATACAGCATTATTGCTACACTAATGGCTTTAAAATGCGAAGTTGAATGAATAATTGAATTACAATTCTTTATTGAACACCCTAAAACAGCAAACGAATCTTAAAAATAAAATTTAAAATGGACGGTCATATCGCTCAGAAGGGATTCTCTTCCAGGCAATAATCATTAATCAATATTAATTATATATTAGGTGCTTACCTATGAAATTGGCGTTTTGTATGGAGAATTTCGAGAACATTTATTTCGCCATACATACATTTTTGTATTTTTTTCTGGAACTACTAATTCTATTCTCCTAAAATTTTGTGTGTATGTTTGGACAAAATTGTGAAAAGTATGCGTACTTATTTAAAAAATATAACTAACACATATAAAAATACTACGAATTTAAGCATTGAAAGTGACAACACTTTAAATGAACAGTTTTTTTGCGGATGAACTTCCTCAAAAATTGTTTTTTATAGAATTTTCAATCTCTGCAATAACGTTACGTTCAGAAAATAAAAAATAAATAATTAATTTTATTAATTAATTTTGTATATGACTGTTGTATTAAATATAATATGTGCTAAATCAAATAGATAGAAAAAACGCAAATTTCATAGGACCTTATATTTTTACTCTATAGTAGCGCGGTACTGGAGAGTTTGGGCGATGAGACGATGATGGAAACCCGCAAAGAGAAGTTCCACGACGCAGACATCGATAAAGACGGATGGATCACATACGATGAGTTCTTATCAGTAACGTCATATTTGATTTTTTCATTGATTAGTGACGCTAGCGCAATTATTACTGACTGAACCATTAAAATTACGTAGCAGTGATGTACTCAACGGTACTGTAGCGTAACTTAGCGGCATCGTACCTTCACCGTTATATTGGCGTAGATGCACCGTAGCTTTACCGTAGCAGTGACATACCTTCCCGTAGCGGTTATGTAGCAGCATTTTAACCATAGCAATAACTTATCCGTACTGTAGTGGTGCCGTAGCGACATAGTAGATTTACAATAGCAACTACGTAGCGGCGTGACATCGCGTGATCATTATCAGAAGGTAAGTAAGGGCCCACAGTTAAAGGTGGCTTATGCTTGCAGCATTTGCAGAATCCACTTGATTTTAACACTTTTATCCTATTAAACTTTAAACTATTAAAGCGACTACTCACTAGAGAAGCGCTCATGGCGTGGCGAAGAATCGCAGATCACTTTGGTAAAGCATCACTCCGCCCGGTCACTATTTGGATGGGTGACCGTTTAGTGGCATTTAGATCTGAATGCTTCCGTGCTTCGAAAGGCACGTTAAGATGTTGCTTCTGACTTTTTCAGTCATTAAGCCATGTCGGAGGCATTCGGGTGGCCTAAAAACTCCGACATTAGAGTTGGCCACTGGCTTATACGAATAAGGAAGGATGAAGTATTAAATAAGCTTATAAGTCTTGGTGTAATTGAGCATTAGTCTTATAACCCTAGGTCTATGATATTCTTCCAATGTTATTATTGCGAAATTTTGTGAAGATAACAAAGAAGGCCGGTCAGCTCTTCCTCCTCGGACGCTAAACCGCTGAGACGTTCTTTTCGTTGTTCCTTTTATCGAAATTTTAATCAGTTTTAAGCTAAAGAAATACAGTGTCAAAAAATAGGACTACATAACGCTAAAGGAGACGGATTTCAATAGTGTGACACTTCCTAGTCGCTGTCAGCCTGGTACTCCGGCAACGTGAGTGTAGCACATAAAACCACCACACACTCACAATCTAAGCCTGTGTGAACAAACCACCAATCAGAGCACTCCAGTTTGTTGACGCTGCGCACGCACACCACTCACACTACTACCTACCGACGGCGAGGCTTTTTCTGCCCGATCTCCTGCTATTCAACGATGCCAAATACCATGCACTCACCGCCTCATTGTTCTTCGGACTCGGATATTTTTAAATCAGCAGCTAGAGAGTTACAACATACGCGCAAAGATAAGCGCCGTCGCGTCACTGACGACACTGACGATGTAGATGCACTTTCTGCCATGCGAAATGAAATGCGTGAGCTTTTCGAAGCGTTTCAAACCAACCAGAACAATAGACTGGATCAGCTGGAGGGCCGCATAGCACTGCTTAGCTCAAATATTTGTGTCGTTCAGGACACAAATCGAGACATTGAGAAAGCAGTAGACCTGGTGTCTGGGAAGCTATCTACGATTGAAAACTCCATTAAACAGCTCGAAAATGACCGAAAGGACTTAAGTGCCCAACTAACAGTGCTGGAAGAAAAATACGATCTGCTGGAACGCAACGCAAGAAAAACTTGCGTTGAAATCCGCAACGTCCCCAAAAGACCTGCAGAAAAAAGACAAGATCTCTATAAGTCTATACATACCTTACTGGAGAACCTAAACGTAGATTTTTTGCCCAGTGATATACGCGACGTTTATCGCTTACCAATTAGCGCCTCCAAAGACACTACCACGGTTATAGTGGAGTACACCAACACTCTCCTACGAGGCCAAGTGCTTGATGCAGTCAAGAAGTACAACCAAAGCAACAAGGGTAACCTACTCAATTCGACCCACCTTGGACTAGCCGGTACTAAAATCTCTGTGTACCTGTCCGAGTACCTCTCGACGAAATCGAAAAAGCTTTTCTACTTGGCAAGAGACTTCGCCAAGACGGAGAAATACACTTATTGCTGGTCAGCCAATGGAAAAATCTACCTGCGTAAGTGTGATGGAGACCGTTACATCTTGGTAAAAAACGAAGACCAGCTGAAGGGTCTCAAGACCGGGAATTGACATCTATCTGCTTTAGGCGTCCTGACCGTGCATTACCTATTTTACTAGTAGTCTTAACTGCACGTTATTCAGTTAGCCTTATCCTACGTTACGTCAGTTCAATCTTTACTATGATATATAATCTTCAGCATAGCATTAATTACAACTTCTTTACAAATCCTAAACAATATAAATTCACACTTCCAAATGATTACTACACACACAGTACTAACCTCATGCCGCTTCAATGTAACACACGACCTCCGTTCTTGTACTTGTCCCCCTCACCCATTATGTTTTTTGCATCTTACCGTACTGCTTGCGCTTTGACCCGACCATGCTTTCGTGTAGCCACACAACCTTACTTACAACGCAAACTCGCACAAAGCCAAACTAAAGCTAGTTACACATTGAGAACCCACTTTATTTTTCTTATGAAATTATTAACTCAATTATCATGTTCCCTTAATGTATGTCCGATTGGTGTCCTATATATTGATTATTGTTCCTCTGATATTTTACCAACCAAAATTCGATCGTAACATACTACCTGACCTAGACACCATCACACTTATTCCAAATACCCACACCTTTACTCCTGAAGCCTGTAAGCTTAGTTTGGGTATCATTGAAAGACAGCTGACAATATTATGCCAAAATATATGTAGTATAAACAAAAACTTCAACAGTCTGTCACTTTTTCTATCGAGGCTTCAATTTATGCCAGACATAATTATACTGACAGAATGTTGGTTAAACGATGACTCACCAGAAATAGTGCTCATTAACTACAAATACCATAAGTCGAAGAGGTATCTCAACCAAAATGATGGCATTGTCGTATACACCAAGTTTGGTCTGCAGGTTTCAATGTCCGAACCCGTTTTTGATGACGCAAACTGTTTAATTTTAAACGTTGAAAATCAACATCATATTATATCCATCTATAGATCTCCTTCTAAATACAACGTTGATAAGTTCTTATTATCTTTAGAAAGAGTTATCCTGGAAACGGGTAGAGGTCCGCTATTACTTACAGGTGACATAAACCTGGATATTCGCCCAGGTTATCTTGACCACAGAGCTGAAAGCTATCTTGAATTGTTAACTCATCACGGATTGGTACCAGGACATCAGCTTTCTACACGTGGTACGACTTGCCTTGACCATGCTTTTATAAGAAGCGCATATCCCGCTAGAGTTGTAGTTTGCGGAGCAAGCATCTCGGACCATGATGCTGTAATAACTGGGATGGATAAAGCTGCCAAAATCACCACCGAAAAAGAAACCAAGACGCGACTTAAACTCAACCAGGATAAAATCATAAACTCACTAGAGAGCATTGACTGGGCCGATTTCTTTAACATTGAAGATACCGTTGCTGCTTTTGACTTATTTAATAAATTAATACACAATTCTATTGAACCCAACCAATCAGTAATAAAAATTAGAAACTCCAAGCACACCCGGAACCCCTGGATTACACCTGGACTAATGAAGTGCATTCGAAAACGAGACCTATTACATGTTTTAGCAAGAAAGCACCCAAAGGACAAGGCAAAACAAGAAGATTATAAGAAATACAGAAATCATTGTAACAACATTCTGCAAAACTTAAAAACCCTCCATGATCAATCTCTGTTATCAGATAGTAAAGGGAATACCAAGAAAACATGGCAAGCTGTTAAAAGCATCTGTAGGCTCCAAACTAAACCAAAATCTTGCTCAACATTATTAGGTTCAGCTTCTAATCCTAACACATCCCTAGATGAAGCCAACAATTTTTTTACAACTGTAGGAGAAAAGTTAGCAACTGATATTATGAAGAAAATTAATCAATCTGAAACAGAACTTGCGCGTGCAATACACCCCAATTCGAATAAAGTTTGCCACTCATTTTTTCTAGCTCCAACGGATAGTCTTGAAATACTTAAAATAATTAGTAGCTCCAAGTCAGGGTCAGCGCCGGGATATGACAAACTAAGTAATGACATTATCAAAAAAGCTCAACACATCCTTGCTTCTCCCATAGCCCACCTATGCAACCTCAGCCTTTCGTCAGGAATCGTACCTGACTGCATTAAAATAGCAAATGTTACTCCTATATTAAAATCAGGGAATCCAGCAGACCCCACAAATTATAGGCCCATTTCTTTGTTAACTTCTGTATCAAAAATAATTGAAAAAGTCGTTAACAAACGACTTATATCATTCTTTGAATCCAATAATTTACTGGCGGGAAATCAGTACGGTTTTCGCAATGGCAGGTCAACGGAGGATGCAGTGGTTGACATGGTGGACCACATTACATCTAAACTTGATACTGGGCAAAAATGTATAGGCATCTTCCTTGATCTGGCCAAAGCATTCGATACTGTTTCCCGGCCAATTCTGCTAAAGAAAATGGAAGCAATGGGGATTCGTGGTTTAGCGCTGACCTGGTTCAAGTCATACTTTGAGAATCGTAAGCAGAGGGTGTGTTCTGAAGATTTTAGCAGTAGTCTTTCGGATGTGAAATTTGGAGTCCCTCAAGGAAGTGTGCTTGGGCCAACCCTCTTCCTGATCTATCTTAATGATTTGTGTCACCTTAACCTGTCCCAGGCTAAAACCTTTGCGTTTGCAGACGACACAGCCTTAATTTTTCACGGTGATACGTGGGCAAAGGTCAATGACGTTGCTCAAAGGGGTCTCGAGCAAGTAAACATTTGGCTCCACCATAACCTCTTGACCCTTAACATCGCAAAAACAAAATTTATTTCTCTTAGCATATCTACACGCTCTGCCCCAACCGAACCAATCTCAATTAAAATCCATGATTGTTCTCTAGAACAGGTAACATCTATTAAGTACTTGGGTGTATATCTAGATGAAAATCTGACCTGGAACCACCACATAGACTACCTGAACGGAAGAATTAGGAAGCTAAAATATATTTTCCTAAGACTCAGGACAGTTAAGGATACTTCCATAATCAAATTGGTTTACACATCACTTTGTCAATCGTTGCTGACATACTCTGTTTCTGTTTGGGGGGCGGCTAGGGCCACGCCACTTCTTAAATTAGAACGCTCACAACGAGCCATTCTTAAAATTGCCTTCAACAAACCTTACAGGTACCCCACAGACAGCCTGTACCGTGAACTAGAACTGCTCAGAGTTAGACAGCTTTATATCAAAACCATTGCACTAAGATATCATAAAAACGCCCTCGCTTCCGTTCGGGTCAGTACAAGGTCAAGACGTAATATCACATGGTCAACTCCCAAAACGAACTCTGACTTTGCACAAAAGTCTCCGTCCTTCCTCGGTCCATTTATCTATGCACGCATCAACAAATCCGTAGATATTTTATATTGTACTAAACGAATTTGCAAAAACAAACTGCATAACTGGTTAATAACATTAAGTTACATAGATACTGAAAGCCTACTACATCCAATCAAATAAATAACAAATATAGATAAATAAAGTCGGACACTCACATGTCGTCGTATAGCAGGGTTGGCAGAGCTTATGCGAATAGATGCTCCATGACTGATATAGTACCTACCTACATTTTTATTTTATGTTTTCGTACTTTCTTAAATAAGTCATCCAAACCTTGTCACGTGGCGGGAATCGAACCCGCAACCTTCTGCATCTCAGGCGGGCTTGTGCCACATAGGTTATCAAATAAAATTAAATCAAAATAACTTGTGTGTCCCATACCTTAGAATCATCCTTATAACAATTTTAACCACTACCACTAATGTAAATGTGCGTTTATTTTCATTGCCCACTTACCTATTGCACACAACTACTATTCAGTTACACACACTAACTCGTCACTCGTCAATGATGCGCGTGTTGTAGTCTTTTCGTTGCACTTGTAGTAATAACTTACCCTCAAGTGAAATTAATAATGATGTGACACTAAACAAATCAACTTATCAGTTATTGTAAAAACGTTTATTGTAAGTAGGTCTCTATTTGTTAATTATTATCATTTTATTTTCTTTTGTGCTATTTGTTATAAACAACATATAAATTAAAAGTCATTTTACGGAAGAGCCTAGCTACTCACGACACAGGGAATCCTAGTGTGAGAGCTAGTGCTCATTAAGTGCCCTTTTATTTATACAGAAATTTAAATTACATATATGCTCTAATCTTTAATTTCAAGATGTCTACAAAGAAATCTTTTTTCATATAAATTTTAAGATCACACTAATATTATAAGATTATTGTAGTTTTAAGACCATTGTTATCATGTTTTGTACGAAATAAACGATTATTATTATTATTATTATTTTAGACCTGACCATAAACGAAAGCGACAAAAAATGCGAATTATGTAAAAAATATTCTTGATAATGGAGTATTGAAATTATAGTTATTAACTGTAGTTATTAAAGCCGGAATACTTAGTAAATTAATAATAAATATTGATCGCAATACGCCCTATCATAACGAATTATGGTTATTGAACGCACTCTCACCCACACTGTGCATCAAACAAAACTGCCACTAACAAAGCACGCGTTTGGTTAATTTTTGTATAATGGCGCCAGTGTCCTAATCGATCGTAACCTAAAAGTATAAAATTAATACCCAGAAAAATTCACCAGCTTTCATAAAAAAAACGATTAATTGAACATGATATCCTGCAATAAGAACTATCAATTAGGATATAGGTCATTTCTAGACTTGACATTTTATGATCAGGTCTCAGGTCACAGGTTGTATGAAACTGACCGATCTTCTTTATGTTTGGTCCTCCTTAACGCCAAAACTACTGGACGGATTGAGCTAAAATTTTACATATATAGGTAGGTAGTCCATTTACATTTATAGGTAGGTAGTCCAAGAGTTCTAGACTAGGGCGATCACGAATATTTCAACCTGACGTATCGCAAGCGTAACGAAAAATGTTGGCCAATGATAAAGCGTCATTTTGAATCAACGCTCTTTCGTTGGCCAAAATTGTACTTTTACGATACGAATACTTTTTCGATTTAAACATAAGTAAGTAATTAATCACACTTCACATCACACTCACACTAATATTATAAATGCGAAAGTTTGTGAGTATGTATGGATGTATGGATGAATGTTTGTTACTCTTTCACGCGAAAACTACTGAACGGATTTGGATGAAACTTGGAATATATATAGTTTATGACCTGGATTAACACATAGGCTTTTTATCCGGGTACCACGCGAGCGAAGCCGCGGGCGCAAGCTAGTACCGTATATATTTTTGCAGTTACGCCTGAGATAATACAATTTGGTTCCAGCTGGTGTACAACTTCGACCCTCAAGAGGCAGAGCGTCTGAGCGGTCTTGCCTTGCTTTGCAACGAAGTAGCCGATAATATACAGTTCGTCAGCAATCTTACCGTGGGAGAGCAGCTAGAATACGGCTTGTTTTAATTGATATAAGATCTAATTCTTAGGTTTCGTGTATTTATTTGTTTTGAAATAAAATGTGTACAATTGTTTTATTTTTTACTGCTGTAAAAGCTAGCATAAGTATCCACTTATCTACAACAACACCAGCCTATTCAGTCTACTGCTGAACATAAGGCCTCTCTTATATGAAGGGGATATGCCCATAATCCCCACGCAGGGCATGCGGGTTGGGAATCGCAGAGCATAGCTTCTCGCACCGCCGACGCTGCTGCCCATCGACAGCCAGGGGATTTAGCTGAGCGGATTCTAGGCTGCGCTATGCCTTAATTAGCTGGCCGCCGTGAGCGTCAAGATGGCGGGACCACCTCTTGTATTTAATTATTTTTACCATAGGGATTTAGTACCTAATTGGTACTATTTAGTACCTTTAGTGAAATAATTTGTACCTCAAGGAATCTTAAGTTATTCAGTATCGAAAGGGGTCCCGCCAGATGCAACCGTCAAGATGGCGGGACCACCTGTGTTTCTTGTAATTGCAACCGCGCATGAATATACTTATCACACTAGGATTTAGTACCTCACTAGATACCTCCGAAACACAACTCTTTATCATAAAAAGTTCAATAATTCCAGAGAAAACTCGATTTCAAAACTAATGACCTAGCACCATAGTGTGTTACCCTGCGTAACCCCAGCAAATGCAAAGCAAATACACGTGATCCTGATAAGCCAGCGATTAACTTTAACTGTCAGGATTTAGTACCTTGTGGGTAGTATTTAGTACCTTTAGTCAAATAATTTGTACCTCGAGGAGTCTTTAGATATTCAGGAACGAAAGAGGGGTCCCGCCAGACGCAACCGTCAAGATGGCGGGACCACCAGTGTATCTTTTAATTGCAACCGCGCATGAATATACTTATCACACTAGAATTTAGTACCTCACTAGATACCTCCGAAACACAACTCTTTATCATAAAAACTTCAATAATTCCAGAGAATAATCGATTTCAAAACTAATGACCTAGCACCATAGTGTGTTACCCTGCGTAACCCCAGCGAACGCGAAGCAAATACATGTAATCCTGTTATGCTAGCCATTAACTTGAACTGTCAGGATTTAGTACCTTTATCCAATTAATTATATACCAAATTTCAGTTCTTTACAGAGTAGAATCACTGAAATATTTTGAGAAAACAACCAACAAGTTATTCGAGTGATTAACCTCTTTTGATTGGCAGCTGTGTTGCCGTTTTTTATTTGGAGAAAATGCTAAAACTTGGTGCAGAAAATTTCAAAAATATGTTAAATAACTTTTAGATATGCTAAATAAAATGTTAAAATCAAAATTGAATTCCTGAATAGCAAACTGAAGTGGTCACCTGTTAAAATAGATGCATATTCGCATATAAAGAATGCAAGAGAAGTCTCTGCTCTTTGGGTATTAAGATTTGCATCGTAGGTTAATTACTTTTCATTGACCCTACACATTTTGCATGTTTTGCGATGGAAATATGATGCTTCAGTAAATTTTAGCTATTATGTTACACTTGCAAAATTTGCAATAAGTTAAACTCTGTCATCTTTTCCCGTTGTTCGCGCTAAATTTTCTCATAAATATGAGAAGCTGTGATATTATATTAACATATCAGATTCAAATTAGACGTAAAAATTAAGAACACTGCACTGATCGTTCGTAACAAAGTAACAATTGCTACGCAAAAGATAAACATAAATTTCGGGGAAGTTAATTCCTTATGAGAGAGTTCCCATGTTTTAAAAAACTACTTTGAGTTAATAAGCAAATCGTCTCTGGTTTCTATAAAATCTTTTGAATTCCTTACTAAGTAGGTAACGTTCAAAAAAATGTAAATCATGAAATATGCAATTTTTAATGCAATTTTTTCAAGCTTACAGACCCGGAAATTGCATAATTTGCAAAATTTAGCTTTAAAAATGCTAAAACGGCAACACTGCTAGGTAAGTACCTCTTTTGATTGGCATCATTCAAAGTGTTGCCAGTACGAATTTCAGGAAAAGTACGACGTGTCACCCGAACAGTACGGTTTTTTGCTTCAAGGTACGATTTTACAAAATGTAAAGCACCAAAGTTTAATTTTATTTTTTATTAATTTTAATTTATTTTTTTATACTCTTATGTGTTTTCTGTACCGCAAGTATGTAGACATACCTAGACATAGATGCATTATAATTCATTTAAATTATTTTTTATGGATTTTTTAGACACGTTACGGTCGATCACGTCCACCAGTTTGAATGATTACCACCCACAATTCTACTAGTATCTAGGAAACGATACTAGATTTTCAACATAACATTTATAATGTCGCAGGCACGCGTTAGGTTGTTGGGGAATTTACCTAAATTCATACTAGCCGGTGGAGCACGTTTTTTTCTTTATGAAATGATCCCAGGTATAAAAAATCGTACAGTTTCGGTACGATCTTGGTCTAGCTATCGTACATGAGTAAAAATGCAAAATTCGTACGGTGTGCACAATTCTTAAACTGTTTTTTTATAAACTGGTTACTAACTTCCACCGGCAGACCGCTTGACTCGCGTGGTTCCCGAACAAAAAAATCGGTTGGTACCTATCAAACTCTCTCAAACTCTTTTTACCGCTTTTATATATTGTAGAACCCCGTAGAAGAAGTACATAAACAAATGTTTGTTTGAGCTGCAGATAAATAATTATGACTTAGACGTAGGTATGAGGTTACGGGTTCGATTCCCGCCGCGGGACACTAATCCAATGTATTAATCTAATCGCCATTATATAATACCTATTTATTAAACTTGTCTGGTCAAAGTCTCAGATCAGCATGTGTCGTGTCTAAAAATTTCATAAAAAATAATTTAAATTAATTATAATGCGTCTATGTCTAGGTATGTCTACATGCTTGCGGTACAGAAAACACATAGGCCTATAAAAAATTAAAAGTTTCAGACCTGTCCATAAATGGAAGCTATTATAAATGCGAATTACGTAAAAATATTCTTGATAATGAAGTATTGAAATTATAACTAATAACTTTATTTATTAAAGCCGGAGTACTTGTAAATTTATTACTAAATATTCATCGCAATACACCCTACCATAACGAATCATGATCATTGAACGCACTCTCACCCACATCGTGCATCTCTCGTGCTAATGTCAACTGTCATTATCAAAGCACGCGTTTATTGGTAGTGTTGCCATCTTGGCTGTTTTATAGGCCAATTCTAGTACAATTTTCAGTTTTACTTACAGAGACACTCCAGCTGTTATTATACGTCTTTAATATATACAAATGGTTTTTATAAAGTAACCACCAGTATATAATACGTAGTGACTTGTGACTTTAGAATAATTGAGTACCAAAGACGATAAGGTTTTTTTTTATTTTATTTTTTTTTTTAATAATAAATAGGCTTACGTTTGACTGCATTTCGCCTGATGGTAAGCGAAGATGCAGTCTACGATGGAGCACGCTTGCCTAGAAGAAACCTGTTCACTCGAGACTTGAAGACACCCAGATTATAATCATCGGGGAACACAAGGTTGGTTGTTATTTAATGGCGCCATTGTCCTAATTGATCCTAACCTAAACCTAAACGTATAAAATAAATACCCAAACAAAATTATCCAGCTTTAATAAAAGAACCGATTAATTGCACATGATATCCTCCAATAAGAACTATCAATTAGGACATAAGTCATTTTTAGACGCGACATTTTATGGTCAGGTCACAGGTTGTATGAAACTGGCCTATCTTCTTTGTACTGGCAACACTTTGAAGGATGCCAATCAAAAGAGGTACCTACCCAGGCGGCTCATTGATCCAATCAAAAGAGGTTAATCACTCGAATCACCTGATGGTTGTTTTCTCAAAATATTTCAGTGATTCTACTCTGTAAAGAACTGAAATTTGGTATATAATTAATTGGATAAAGGTACTAAATCCTGACAGTTCAAGTTAATGGCTAGCATAACAGGATTACATGTATTTGCTTCGCGTTCGCTGGGGTTACGCAGGGTAACACACTATGGTGCTAGGTCATTAGTTTTGAAATCGGTTTTTCTCTGAAACTATTGAAGTTTTTATGATAAAGAGTTGTGTTTCGGAGGTATCTACTAAGGTACTAAATCCTAGTGTGATAAGTATAATCATGTGCGGTTGCAATTAAAAGATACACTGGTGGTCCCGCCATCTTGTTGCATCTGGCGGGACCCCTTTCGATCCTGAATATCTTAAGATTCCTTGAGGTACAAATTATTTCATTATAGGTTTTAAATACTACCCACAAGGTACTAAATCCTGACAGTTAAAGTTAATCGCTGGCTTATCAGGATCACGTGTATTTGCTTTGCATTTGCTGGGGTTACGCAGGGTAACACACTATGGTGCTAGGTCATTAGTTTTGAAATCGAGTTTTCTCTGGGATTATTGAAGTTTTTATGATAAAGAGTTGTGTTTCGGAGGTATCTAGTGAGGTACTAAATCCTAGTGTGATAAGTATATTCATGCGCGGTTGCAATTACAAGAAACACGGGTGGTCCCGCCATCTTGACGGTTGCATCTGGCGGGACCCCTTTCGATACTGAATAACTTAAGATTCCTTGAGGTACAAATTATTTCACTAAAGGTACCAAATAGTACCAATTAGGTACTAAATCCCTATGGTAAAAATAATTAAATACAAGAGGTGGTCCCGCCATCTTGACGCTCACTGGCCGCCAGAGCCCCGTTTGTTATACAGAAGGGTGTATTATGTGCAGGTGAGGTTGGCTTCGGTTCCAAAGCTGGAGGTTGGGAACCCTTAACTCTATGACTAGCTTAAAAGCTAGGATAGGTAACCACTTAAATAGGTACTAGCTATGATTAGCTGATCCGAGAGACGTTGTCCTATCCAAGTTCTAGGGTGCATACAAAAATCCCATACAAAATTACCAAATTGGTTTATTTTAATTGGTTCCTTTGTCCTAATTTTCTTTTTTTCCAAAAACAACCCCTGAATTAACGCGAACTAAGTAAAAAGAAATATATTGAAAGCGGTCATGAAATGAAATGATTTATTTTGCCTTAAGTATGGTACAATAATGGTCTTATAATAATATTTATAATTAGCGCGTTCACATACTTCACCGTATACACAGCTTGCAAAAAAGTCAAGAATAATAACTAAATAAAATTACATTGATTCTATACCTACATAAAATAGTCATCTATCTAGGAATCAAGCAGTTTTAGCGCTTTTTCACAAGGAAATAGATTTATATAGATAGATAGATAGATAGATACATTTATTCCATAAAAAGTTTTTTACATTTAACACTTGTTGTACCAATAAACCTGAGTTGGTTTGTATTGGTACTCACATTCGCTTATTGTTCCGCACTGTTACTAACCTAGCTATGAATAACACTTAACTAGAACATTTCACTTCTTACTAAATAATATACATATAATATTGTATATACATACCTACCTATATTATATACCTATTATGTAGTTTGTTTTGTGCTGATATATACAAGTTTGATCTCAACCTCTTAAAGTTCCAACATTATTAACACATTAGGTTAGGTAAGTTAGCTGCTTTGAATACGACGCTTTGAGTTCAAACTCATCGAGAATTTCAGCCGGGCAAGGCGGTATGTTTGTTTAGGTAGTGAATTTCCGTATTACCGCGCGGATAACATATCCACTGTCTGTTTATTATTAAATCAGTGTTTAGGTAGGAACCGCTCGTGGCTAGGCTTACTTCGGTGCTTAGCAGATCATCTTGGTTAAGCAACGCTCCGCCCGGTCGCTACTTGGATAGGTGACCGTTTAGTGGCATTTAGATCTGAGCGCTTCCGTGCTTTAGGCACGTTAAGATGTTGGTCCTGGCTTTTAAGTCGTTAAGCCATGTCGGAGGCCTTCAGGCGACCTACAAACTCCGACACAAGAGTTGGCCACCACTAACTCATATGAAGAAGAAGAAGGAAGTGTTTAGGTAGAATGAAGTTGTACCACAAAGAAATTACTAAAAGCTTCCATGGTCGTGCTGGATAGTATCACACTTATTTTCAATGAAAAAATAATGGCGGTTTCGGATTTTTCAAACAATGTACTGTCAAACTAGAAAATGAGATTCGTCATAAAAAAATCAAGTTTGTCTCAATCGACTCTATTTCCCAAACGGAACACTTTTCCCAAAGTGACTTACCGAATTAAATCTAAAGATATCTCGAAAACCATAGCTATTCATATTAACCGGATAGAAAGTCTGCAAAAAAAGTTTCTGTACCACCTCACCTACTGTAACAACAAATGTCGAACTTTAACCTCATATGACTTACGCCTCGAGTATTACAAGGTCATTCCACTATGATGAGAAGAGAAGTAGCTGATACCATATTTTTCCTTAAAATTGTTCAAAAGGAGAATGCCGTCTGATGTATGGCACTCCGTACCGAGACTAAAGTGGATGCGTCACAAAAATCTCCAATAAGTTTATAGTCGATTCTACTGTCAAAATAATTAAAAATGAGGGTAATTGCCATAGTAACACTACATCAATGTTTGTTGCCATAGTAACGTGAATATCATTCGTTCTTGCAGTATAATGGCGGCGTGCGGCGGAAACCAAATCAACAAAATATTTTTTACTTGATTATTAACTCCGTCGGTGTGTAAAACTAAAGAAAATGTTAATATAATTTATAAAATATGATAAATTTTATGGCATACGTTCGGTTTTGACGCAATTGGTACGGGTTCTCGGCATTCTCCTTTAATTGATTGTCCGGACTTACTTCATCGACTTGACTTTACTGTACCGCGTTGTAATAGCCGTGTTGAGAACAGAAAAACTTTCTGAAATGACGCCTGTGACACAAACTACGGACATCATTCACTTAATGCGCCTTATGTGTTTATACTACAATAACCATCGTAATGTATTCGATGTTTTTGGTGACCGATGACCGATTTTTTTGACCGATTTTTTTTACCGATGGGTCAAATGAGAAGTTATTTAAACTTTACGTATGCCAACTGTTTTTAACATCAAACCTTCTTATTGTATAGCTGCCAAAAGTTTTTGTAATGTTTCTTTTTTTTCTATTATTTACTTACCTAACTATACATTCTCATTTCGCATGTTGTGTTTACCTCTAGAAGGTTGTACACCTGTACTTTGTTTGTGATAGGCTTTATTTTCTAATAGCGATTATTTGTGTAACGTCCAGTTTGGTAGACCTAATAAAAAAATATGTGTGGCACTCGGGGACTGCCGCGGTAAAGCTATTGCATAGCATTTTGTATCAACTTATGCAATTATAATTATTTATTTATTTTATTTATGCAGTATTTCTTTTTTTTATGATAATTGAAACACCTAAACATCTAAAAGCAATAAAAATTCCAAAGAAAAGATTGTGATGACAGAAATTTCAAAACAAAACTGAAATTAGATTCAGGTGAAAAACGTCAGACGTCATTTCGTGTCAGAGGCCAATCATGGACGTGTAGCTATCTTTACTGTGTTGAACACTAGCGCTGCGACGTTATAACGAAGAACTAATAGAATACAAAAGTTTGAATATGAACTCTATTTCTAAGCAACAGATTATAAAATTAAGTAAAGAGTGGGGAGCGTGAGGTTTTTTTTCGTTACGGAATTTCTGGATTCGGTCCCCGCGCTCAAGGCCCTCGATAGAAGCTATGCAATAGTTTAAAAAAAAAGCTAGCATTTTGTATCAACTAATGCAATTATAATTATTTACCTATTTATTTTATTTATGCAGTATTTCTTTTTCTTTGATAATAATTCAAGTTACACTTTTTGAGCGTGGTGACCGATAAGAAAACATTTTTTTTTCTTTTATTAAATAATAATACGTCTAGTTGCACGCACACAAACACCGTGTCGAAGACTGCCGAAAAGAAACGAAACGACGTTAGACAATGCACGGCCTTCAAGCCACACCTCCGTGCCCGTCGGAGTGGGGAGCGTGAGGTTTTTTTTCGTTACGGTATTTCTGGATTCGGTCCCCGCGCTCAAGGCCCTCGATAGAAGCTATGCAATAGCTTAAAAAATGTTTTACATACAATTTCTATGATACGTCATTCGTCTAATAGATGCTGTGCTGTGCGATCCCCAAGATGCATATTCGGTATTATGGGAGGTCTATGTCCATCAGTGGACTGATTCAGGCTGGTATTGATGTACCACTCAGTAGGCAGGTGGTTCATCTTCAGTAAGAGAGTCGACGTCGCTCAGCTCCGCCAGGCTCGGGTCGCAGGCGAGGCAGCGAGCACCGGCCTCGCGCCAGCACTCCGCGCAGTACACAAACGGACATTTTGAGGTAAAGCATGAGTACCACGCCTTCTGTTCTGATGTCTCTGCAATTAATTTTATATTCTCTAAATACTATTCTCTGACGGCCTCTGTGGCGCAGTGGGTGAAGGTCCTGAGACACAGAAGGTTGCGGGTTCGATTCCCGCCGCGGGACAAATCTTTGCATGTTCGCAGATATTTGTCTCGGGTCTGGGTGTTTTCTATGTATGATATGTATGTATATACAAAAAAAAAAATGTATTTATGTAATATATCAATCATGTGGTTCCCATAATACAAGCTCTGCTTAGTTTGGGGCTACATGATGCTGTGTGATAGTGTCCAGCATTTATTTATTTTAGTTCTTTGTGGAGGGCTCGTCCGGGGAAGTACTGCCACCATACCTATTTCTGCCGTGAAGCAGCTGTGCTGTGTTTCGGTTTGAAGGGTGTGGGTGCTGGTGAAATTACAGGCACAAGAGGCTTATCATCTTCATGCCTCAAGTTGAAGGACGCAGGGCATTGCATCGTATAGCATGTTCAAAAAAAACGTGATCTATGATGCAATGCTTTGTGATAGGTAATGGTTACCACTTAACATCAGGTGGACCATGAGCTTGTTCCATCTTCACGTACCATAAAAAAAAAAACTATATCATAAACAGGTGGAGTAAAATTTTACCTCATGAAGGCGAGCTACCTTTTATTTTGTAGTTAGATGGATTTGTCTTTGGAAAACTAAAGGTTTATTTTGAAGGAAAAATAATAGCATTTTCAGGTTTTTTAATTTTTTTACTGTAAACCTAGAAAATGACATTCGTCATAAAAAAAAGTTTGTCTCAATCGGCTCTATTTTTCCCACTTTTCCCAAAGTAACTTAATCATCTTAATCAAATCGTAAGATTTCGCGATTATAAAAAAAAGTTTTCCATACAATTTCTTGGAAAAGTCATTCGTCATAACAATTGAGGTAAAATTTTGTCCCACCTTATATATAACGAAGGATAATTACGCTCTTCTTCTTCTTGTTCTTCGTATGCGCTAGTGGCCAACTCTGGCTTTGGAGTTTTTAGGTCGCCCGAAGGCCTCCGACATGGCTTAACGACTGAAAAGCCGGGACCAACATCTTAACGTGCCTTCCGAAGCACGGAAGCGCTCAAATCGAAATGTCACTAAACAGTCATCCATCCAAGTAATGACCGGCTGGAGTGTTGCTTAACCAAGGTGATCTGTTTAGAACACCAAAGTAAACCACGCCACGAGCGCTTCACGATTACGGTAATGGTGGCCTATAGAGATGGCTATAGCGTAGGGCGTCCGGCTGCTAAATGTATAGACCACGTTGAAAGTTGCTGGCCATGGGTTGGAAAAGCTCTTTGGTTTGTTCGAGCATCAGGCAAAAATTGCTGGCAAGCCCACCAATTTTCAAGGGACACAATTTAAAAGAATATTTTCATCGGTGAAGGTGTACACAGTTTCGACCCTTCGAGTAATATCTAATAATCTCTCTTCGAATATTTTCAAACTCAAAGCAACAGGACTCGAAGGTGTTCCTCGTGGAAATCTTTACAGTAGGCCCCAATTTATACTTACAGGTTTTTTTATGATATTGAAAGATAGAACTAACACAAATACAACTACAAATACAAATACAAATTATTTATTTGTTCGAAACATAGGTAAAAAAATATGGTCTTAAACACTGTGAGATCAGCCATGTTTCGCAGTACAGGCATACAAATGTCAGTTAATTAATATCCTATAAAATTAAAGATACAATATCAACATACCTAATATATACTTAGTCACAGTTCAAATAATAAAGTATGATAATAATAGGTAGGTACGTGTCACAATTTATCAGTCATAAACTCTTGTACGCTGTAATAAGCTTTACTAGTCAGCATGTGTCACATGGCCCAGCTGATGTTAAGTGGTAATCATTACTTCAAAAATTTTATTAATTCGTACGTCACACATGTGTGTAACGTGCCTAACGATGCTTTGCCCCACGTTCATCAACTTGAAGCATGAAGATGATAAGCCTCATGTGCTTGTTATTTCACCGTCACCAACACCCTTCAAGCCGAAACACAGCAATGCTGCTTCACGGCTGAAATATTCATGGTGGTACTTCCCCGAATGAGCCCTTCACAAAGAACTTTACTACCAAAAAAGTTAGGCTAGGAAAAATAGACTAGGCTGTTGATGATTATAATTATATCAAAATGGTGTGAAAAGTTATTATTGGTGATTACGAAGTGATTCAGTTTGGTTGAACCGTGTAGTATGGCCGGACTACATTCCATTCGTGGATATATAAATGCATACGTGTGAGTGTGATTATCATGCATACGCCTAATCAAGTAGGTATACTTGGATGGTATACTTAGGATTTCTTATTATATTGATGTTTGGGCTAGTTAGAAACCATCTCGGTTTCTGACTAGCCTAAGTATCTATATTAGTGCAGGTTTAATTGTGTTAACTACAGTTTAATCAGTTTATGTTAAATAGGTGAGAACTTAGTGCTAAGTTAAACCTAACATAGGCTTTAAAGCACGGTTAACCAAACTATGTAACCTACGTTCACTGAATAAATGATATGTCTATGAAAACCTATTACAGAGATCCTAACTTTTCAACTTGGTAGGTAATGGCGTAATACGTAATGGCACTCATTCGAGGAGGCCTATGTCCAGCAATGGACTGCTTTATAACCGGACGACTTCGATCCATCAATTATACAAAGGATATCGCGCGCCGTACTATGTATGCCCTGCGAAAAAAGTGGCATTTATTTTTTTAGCATATTAAGTTAAAAGCACGTAATGCTAGAAAAAGATAGCTACGTAGTAATTACTGCTTGCACAATTAGCTATTCATACAAATATCGCCTCTTTACTAAAGAAGATAAGATGGAAAATCTAAGTAAGTCTACTAAATGCGAACTGCTGCTCTGGTGCATTTTGGCGAAGTTTTAGATAAGCTGCTTTCGGGCTGGATAGTGCTAAATCCTTTGAATAGTTGATCGAAAGTTGATGACGATGATGAATGGCTTACGAGGTTTCCTAGGTTCCACTTCACCACAGATAAGACAGGACATCCTCGCTGCAGGCAACACCGTCAGCCAGCCGAGGATCTGAGGGAACTTGATCCTCATGCTGAGCAGATTCTCTCCAGTAAGGTAGTGAGCCCGAACCGCCTGGACAGCTTTCCTAAATTCACATGTTTCTATGAGATATATTACCCATTGCTATTCTGGGCTTATAAGCTCGACAAAAGTTGAAAAAATCTCAAAATCATGATGTAACTTTTCAACCACTCTAGCTTATTACTAGCTTTCCTCCATCACGTTTTTTCGTTCGTTTCCTGGCCATGCGCAGATCAACCGGCCGCCAGAGCCGCGTTTATTAAGCTATTGCATAGCTTCTATCGAGGGCCTTGAGCGCGGGGACCGAATCCAGAAATTCCGTAACGAAAAAAACCTCACGCTCCCCACTCCGACGGGCATGGAGGTGTGGCTTGAAGGCCGTGCATTGTCTAACGTCGTTTCTTTTCGGTAGTCTTCGACACGGTGTTTGTGTGCGTGCAACTAGACGTATTTTTATTTAATAAAAGAAAAAAAAATGTTTTCTTATCGGTCACCACGCTCAAAAAGTGTAACTTGAATTAATATCAAAGAAAAAGAAATAATGCATAAATAAAATAAATAAATAATTATAATTGCATAAGTTGATACAAAATGCTATGCAATAGCTTTACCGCGGCAGTCCCCGAGTGCCACACGTCTTTTTTTTTCAGCAGGGCTTACCACGGGTAGGTAAGGTTGGCTCGATTTCCAAAGATGGACGTCCTAACCCGTACACTAACTTACACCTAGTAACTAATTATATAGGAAATAGTGTGCACACCTCCGCAGAGTTTTATGCATTTTCATCCGTTTCTTGAGGATGTCGTTATAAAGATGCAATATCCTCTGTTTCTCACGACGGGGGTAGAAATAGCTGCACACGGTTCTGTTCAATAATAATTTTATATGAAACAACTACAATGTATAAAAATATAAGAAAAATTCGCTAGTTGAAGTAATAAAAATATAACGTTTCGTTTTCTTCACACAATATTGTGTACAAGGGTACCAATTTTATTAGAGACTAGTGCCTGAGATAGGATTTAAAAAAAAACAGGTCACCAGGTACTCCTCAGAAGTCTATTTAGGTGAACCGACAACCGTTGGAGTAAACGAGTTGGTTCTTGAGTGCAAACCGCATCTCAACCTCAAACGTTAGGTATAGGACGCCCTTCGGCCAGGTGGAGTGACGATCTGCAAAGGCTGCTGGTAGAAGCTGGATGCGTCGAGCTTAGGACACAATGGTGATCATTAGGGGAGGCCTATTATTATTATTATTGATTGCGTGGCTTTCATATCACTGCGGCCATGAAGACCTATTCTGATCGCCACTTCTATTCAAGTCGCCCCGCTTCAAGGGGCGACTATAGTTCAAGGGGCGTTTATAGTTCACAACTAAGCCCTACTGCTGACAGAAACTGTAGGACCTTTTTGTGTGTGAATTCTCTTAGCTCCTCTAGGCTTAAAGTGAATTTGCCCAGAATGGCGCTATGTTTGTGCATTCGTGGCCCACACTCTCCTAGCAGATGAAGGGGCGATTCATCCGCCTCTTTGCAGAACCTGAGGTTTGATAATAATAATAGGGGAGGCCTATGTCCAGCAGTGGACTTGTAAGTATGCTGATAAAGATGATGATGAAGAAATTTAAAGCGTAGGTAACATTGACCACGACAGTCGCTTGGAATACCTGGATGAGAGAAGCATAGGTCAGAAAATACTGGCAACAAGGAAGGGAGGCCTATACCCAGCGGTGGGTGATTCGCTGAGATGATTACGAAGTGGAATATAAAATCATTTCGTTACTGTTTGATGATCAAAGCTCTGATTAGGTGAGCTAAACGCTCACCATTGGAGGCCTATATCCAGTTGCCTACTGTGGGGTGATGATGAAATCAAAACAAATATCCACTAAAAATAATATTATTTGTTTACCTCCGCAATCTAGAAGTATAAGGATTTATAAACAGAAGAAGCAGAATCCAGAGATACCCTCCGTATATCTTGAAGAAGAACGCGTAAGGCATGAGCTTGGGCTGCGGCAGACATTCCGTGTTGGTGACTTGATGGTGCCGGGTCGGAGATCCGAGGCTGTTGAGGAATATGCGAAGGGAGGCTGCAAGCAGACCTGTACCTTCCACCTGTTCAATAAAAATTGTTTATTTCGAATAACTAAATCCATAGGAGATAAGAATAGGAATCGGTGTGGCCAAGGGCGCTATGGCACAGTTCAGTAAAATATGAAAAGATCGAAATATAACGAAACACCGAAGTGAATCTGGTCCATACCCTTGTCTTTTCTATTTTCAATTACGCAGTCACGTGGACACTAAAGAAAGCTGACCGAGATTCTACGAGGGAATCACGACCCTCAGTCATGAGGAGTGGGACGTGAGGAGGAGCAGGAGGAAATCCATAGAAGTTAGTAACACACAGTGAAAAGATGATCTAGTTGTTATTAAGAATAACATGATCAGAATAGGGTCCATCTATAACACCCTGTAGGCCGTGAGGAAGCCCGAAGCTCTGATCTAACATGTCAGAACAGCTGGAATCTTTAGAGAAGGGGCCATCTAAAATACCCAGTAGACCGAGAGAAAGCCTGAAACACTGGTCTAACATGTCACAACAGCTGGAATCTCCAGTTATGTAACGCTAAACTCAATCAACACGAAATGCTCTGGCACGGAATCATGATCCTCAACTGTGGGGGAAATACACCCAACAGTCAACAAGTCTCTTTGACCAATAGTATTCGTGGGTAACAAAAAATAAGAGTAGGTATATCATGGTAGACGCTGGATGCATCGAGCTCAGGACAGAGCGAAATGGCTCTCATTAGGGGAGGATGTCCAGCAGTGGACTGCTATAGGCTGATTATGATGATATCATTGTATGCACACCCAGACCCAGTACAAATGTCAACATGTGTCCTGCGGAATCGAACCTGCAAGCTCTTGCATCTTAGCCCATTCACCTGCGACAACTACTACTTCATAATCATCATCGGCCTATATAAGTCCACTGCTGAACCTAGGCCTCCCCATAATAAGCGCCATTGCGAGCTGTCCTGAGCTCGACGCATCCAGCTTCTAACAGCAGCCTTTCGCAGTAAATAACTACTTGGCCCTCTATAAATATAGTCTTGTGTTTAGGCTATAGATATAAAACAACCGATTTAAAACGTTTTAAATAAAATGTTGCCGTTTTAAACCTCAATAAATCAATCGTTTTAAACGGTTGAAAAATCGCCTACAATGGCGGCTGCGCGCGGCAATGTATATGTGTGCATGTGTGTGTAAGCATATTTAATGCAACGTTCGAGTCACAACATGAGTGACGATGACGTCAACGAGAGTGCGAGACATGTCAAACCTGCCTCTCGCTCGCACAATATAAAATCACTGACTATAGTTATGCAAAATAGCAAACCTTCACATTCTAGAGGATAACAATTCAAAGGTTCAGCAATAATATCATTTTGATTCTATCACGTTTTTTTACCAAAAAACTTGTACCAATGTGATCAATTTTAGTACAATTTTTTTGGTAGGAAAACGTGTTGGGTTCAATATGATATTCTTGCTGAACCTTTATATTGTTATTTTCTAGGTTGTGAAGGTTTGCTATTTTGCATAAATACATTCAGTGACTTTATATCTTCTAAAATGTTGAATTGTGAGAGCAAGAGGGAGGTTTGACATGTATCGTTACCGGTTTTTTCGTTTTAAACGGATTGGTTTAATTGGTTTTAAACCGGCCTTACATCTATAGATCAGGCTACCTCTATTTCCAAATCCCTAGTCGGCCTTTTCTCAGCATCCATCAAGGCATGTTGACGTACTACGTCCAGTGCTTCGTAGAACAATCTGTCCAGCATCACGAATGTGGTCGCTGTCACCACCTCAAGCAGCACCTTTAGAACCTGTGAGACCAGCTTCCGCTGGGTGGTCTTGTATTCGAGGGAGTGGATATTAATGTATTTGTTACGCTCCATCTGAAAGTATTTTTTTTATCGTTTTCGGAATGTTTTCAATTTGAGAAGGCTAGGTAAATAATTGACTGTAGGTAAGGCAAGCATTTGTATTTTAACTATAGAAAATTTCGTAAGTAAATATTTAAAAAAATTATGTTCCTGTAATGTTTAGTAGTTCCCGTAGCCTATTGTATGGTACGCCTGTAACATCATTATATGCGCGTTGCTGACCCTTTTCAAAATTTTAAAACACCCTATTTGAAACGCTACATTTTGTACTCTCTCGGGATTCCACAGCTTGATTGTTCGCGAGTGCTTGAGTGTCCAGCATTATTTATTTAAATAATACCTATCTAGTTGATTATATCGACTTGTACTAACAAGCAAGCTGGTACTTCTTTCTCAGTATCCGGAATGCTCACCCGAGCTAACTAGGTAGGTATAGGTACCTGAGCGTACTAGATTATTTTCTCGAGTTTGCAATATGAATTTTATTTTCTTACAATTTTCTGCAAACTTGAGAAGATTATTTACGTTTTATGAGCAAGTTGCCCCCGTAATGAACTGGTCTGCTGAATTAGCTTGTCCTTGCGTTTATGAATCTTTCCTCTTTTCTTGACATCTTCGTTGAGATTGAGAAGTTAAATGGATATTAATATAGTTTAGGTGTTTATCTACTTAGGTATAGGTTTAAGACTAAGTAAATTGTACCATATTGTTGTAGGTACCTTAAGTACCTAGATATCTTTTATTTAGGTTAAGTCTTGCTACATCCTTTAAACAGGGTGCATAGAACAGAACCCATTTAAAGTTACAAAGTCTTATGCTGCAATAAATAAACTGAATACTGAATACACTGAAAATCCGGTCAAAAAATACATCCAAGGTTTCAATAATTCGCTCTTTGCGAATGATCGTAACCTTACCCCTATTTTTAAGCTACCTTGACCGGACTATTTATGTACTTCGAGTTGAGATAGTCGGGTGTATGATTTATTTAATGTTGAGGGGATGTTTTATTTAAGGAATGATCATAATCAATGACGACCTCTGTGGCGCAGTGGGAGAAGGCCCTGTGACGCAGTTGAAGGTTGCGGGTTCGATTCCCGCTGCGGGACAAATGTTTGCATGTTCTGCAGATATTTGTCTCGGGTCTGGGTGTTTTCTATGTATGATATGTATGTATTTACAAAAAAATGTATCTATGTAGTATATCAATCATGTGGTCCCCATAATACAAGCTCTGCTTAGTTTGGGGCTACATGATGCTGGGTGATGACGTCCAGGATTTGAATTTATAAATCAAATAATATAGTATGGTAAAGAGGCAACTTTTCAAAGGTACAAAAAGGTACAAAAAACATGTTTAAAAAATATCTGTTAAGAAAATATTACTTGTACCTTCTTCAACGGCAGAAGCACATACTTCTTCCTAATCATCCGTCTCTTATCCAACTTTTTAAAATACCCTGTGATATACACGTTATCATAGTCAATGTTAGTGAGGAACAGGTCGTGGTACGTCACTGCCGCGTTGTATATCCTCAAGAACAGAAGGGCCATGCAAATGTTCATGATGGTAATGACACAATGCATCAAAGTTGCCTTTTCTTCGAAGGCATGGATCACACTATCAGCTGTCTCCTTTGCATCCTATAAGGGAATCGGTATTTAATCATCATCAGCCTATAGCAGTCCACTGCTGGACATAGACCTCCCCTAATGAGCGCCATTGCGCCCTGTCCTGAGCTCGACGCATCCAGCTTCTACTAGCAGCCTTTTGCAGATCGTCATTCCACCTGGCCGGAGGGCGGTCTATACTACGTTTGTCGAGCCGCGGTCTCCACTCAAGAACTCTTCGGCAGATATGACCAGCCCACTGCCACTTCAGCTTGCTAATTCTCTGAGATATGTCGACAACTTTAGTTCTGTGTCAGATAGTCTCGTTGCGGATTCTATTCTCTCGTTCCATTAGAAAACTCCGAGCATAGCTTGTTCCATAGCTCGCTGAGCGACTTTTTTGTGGACTAGCCGTACTATGAGTGTCCATGTTTCGGCTCAGGGGGTCTACTCTAATTCAACGAAGTACGAAATTGCGTGTTTCGTTTCTTGCGATTGGTACTCAATAATCGAACAAATAAACCAAGATTTCAGCATAAAGTTCGTAATGCGAGTGACAGTCCAAACATTGCGCACCCTATTTCACAAAACATACGACTGAACTATTGGAATTGACAGTACAAAATTCGATCAATCAAGATCAACGAAACACGAAATTTCGTACTTTGGTGAATTGTAGTAGACCCTCTACATGTCAAGCACTGGCGTTGCATTGAAAAAACAATTGTGATCACCGTTCCTATTAGGCGTTCATAGTTCACCACTGAAGCTGACTGCTTACAGAAACTGTAAGACCTTTTTCGTGGTGTAGCATTCTCGTAGTCTCCCTGGGCTATAACTTACGTAAGTATGTAGATAAAAACTAGTTTCTCAATATTATATCTATCGCTGGTTATGGGGTACACAAAATGTCTAGGGTATAATTTTTTTAAATGATCAACTTTTGAACTTTACCTATCAATAATAAGTAGGTACTAAATTAATTGTTTAATAAAAATGCTGTTACCTGAATTTCAAGCGGCTCATTGTTTGGAGTTTCATGCTGTAACTTAGCTTCGCAACTACGTTCAACAAACTCATGTTTTATTTTTTTCAGGGCCATATATTGTTCTTTTAACCCCGGAGGTACCTGGAGCGTATAAAGTTATGTAAGAAGTACCTACCTACAAGATTACGCGAAATTCAGATAAGTACGTAATCTTACTTCAAAAGTTGAAAAAAATAATTACAAAACTTTGAAATTCGTAATAAGTTATAGTTTATATGGATTCCTTTCGCAACCTTAACTCTTACCTAACTTTTGAACTTTTAACTGTTTTATTTGCACAAAAAACCCTAGCAATAACCTTGAATTTTTTCTTTCTAAGAAAATTTGTAAGACTCTACCTACCTCATTGTTCAAAAAGATTCGGAATGGTTACTAGTTAACATAAAGATGAGACGAGTAGTTGTGAATTGCTAACGGATTTATCTACTCAAAACTTTGTAATTCGCGTCAGGTGGGCACAAGGCAAGGGGTGTTCAAAACGGTTACGGAAACACTAGGAAAACGAGATATCAACTATAGACTCAAAATAATTATAAAACCCAAGTACTATTACCCAGAAATCAGAAATCAGATTATTTATTTACAAACACCCTACTTACGAGTAGGTTTTCGATAAATTACCTAAACTCAACACAGAAAAAAAAAGGATACATTTTCTTTTACTCAAGGTATAAAAAAATATGATTCAACTTCTTCGCCAAATCTGTTATATAAGTTTATGTTCTTCGCTTGAATTAAAATAATGTTTTAACACATACACACATACGAGAAGCTATGCCCTGCGATCCCCAACCCGCATGCCCAGCGTGGGGATTTTGGGCATATCCCCTTTCTTATTAAGGGAGGCCTATGTCCAGCAGTGGACTGATATAGCCTGGTGTTGTCGTTTGTTAGTATCACATACCTGATCTTTACTATAACACGGTTCAACCCCATGTTTCTTCATACCGGTGACCAAATCACACATCTCGGTCACTCTAAGAGGCCAGCAAAGAATGTACTCTGGTAATTCAGGAGCTAGTTTAGAGCACCTATTGTAGGCTTTCGAGAACTCTTCGATACACACTGCTACTGCATGGGACATTTGGTTCTCACAGCGGTAACGAAGTTTTTTCTGGTAGAATGTTTCTGGGTCTGTAGTTGAATTTGGGTTTGTATACTGGAATTAAAAAGTACTGCTATAGTTTGTTAAATGTAGGTTGATACGCGGGACATTAAAAGTGACATAGGTACACGTAGTGATAACGACGACTAATGACGAAAGATGACGCAAATTATAACGCGGGACGTATTCATATTCACACAGCATCATGTAGCCCCAAAATAAGCAGAGCTTGTATTATGGGAACCACATCATTGATATACTACATACTGTAATGATTATTATTTATTATAATGCAAATATTATCTGTTTCTTATTTATAAATTATATTAAAGCTCTTTTAGTATGAATCTTGCATTATATAATTGAATAAAAACATATAACGATATTACAATGTTCCCTCGATGGAGGCAATGACGTATTATTAGTAATAGATAGACTTATTTTACTAGTTTGTTTGGTACTTTGCCAATTCATTTTGTAGTTCAACTGATTTAAATCTAAAATTAATAACAAATATTATTAATATTGTGGTGACTATGACATAGGTATTTAAGTGATAATGTATTTATTGAAGTTAGTAAATGATTGTAATTTTCTACCGGAAAGGAAGGTCGGTGGCGCCGGTCACGACGAAAGTGGAGAACCATCGACAAGCGGTACGATGGTGGCGTGATTGGCGACGGCGGCCATTCTTTTTCCGGTATCCAAACTCGAAGGAGTGTTAAGATAATTCTAAGTGATAATTAAAAAAATATATATAAAAGTTAATATTACCTCTAACAGTTCATTTTATTTATTATAAAGTCAATTCTTAAAAATACCTACATTTTTTTTGTAAATAAGTACATATCATACATAGTTAGACAATTGTTAGACAAATGTTTGCATGTTCTGCAGATATTTGTCTCGGGTCTGGGTGTTTTCTATGTATGATATGTATGTATTTACAAAAAAAAAAAGTATATATGTAATATATCAATCATGTGGTTCCCATAACACAAGCTCTGCTTAGCTTGGGGCTACATGATGCTGTGTGATAGTCCAGCATTATTTATTTATTTATTATTATTTATAGAAAACACCCAGACCCGAGACAAATATCTGCAGAACATGCAAACATTTATCCCGCAGCGGGAATCGAACCCGCATTCTCCGTCTCAGGCGGACCTTCGCCCACTGCGCCACAGAGGCCGTCAAATTAATTTGGTTTGTCAAACCAATGAAAAGATATTTTGTTTTTTGTCAACGTTCATCATTGTTTGTCGTCGTGACTACTGGTCAATGTCTCGCGTATAAACCTTTAATTAACAAACTCTAGGGGCCTTACTTATGAACATCATTGAAAAGATAAACGATGTTTAGACTAGACACCATTTTTTTCATCTTGAACGACGGTTGTCAATTTTATCAAATTTTATTTTCTAGTGTTTTTCTAATATATGTCGTTTAATATTCATGGTATTATAACCGATAAATGTTAGATAAAAGACAAGTATTAGTGAAATGGAATAAAAGAAGATTGAACGGGAATTCTCTGATGAAGAAAATTGTGCGCCGATCGTTTTTTGTTATATTCGCCATGGCTATAGCAGAAAACAGGACCTGACTGAAGACTGGACGACTGGACTTATAAACCGTACTACGTTGCCTCATATTATTATGAATAATTATTATACTTGATACTGGCGAAATTGTGGATAACTGTCCCAGAAGCCATTTAATAAAGAAGTGAAGTAAATAAACTCTAGGGGCCTTACTTATGAACATCATTCAAAAGATAAACGATGTTTAGAACATTGCTAGCTCTTACTGTTGGATTATGAGTCATAATTTATGACAAACAGTGACAGGGCTAACTTTGAGTATTGGTTAACTTTGAGTAGCGTTCTTAAGTAAAGGGGTAGATCTAACAGTCAGGCACACAAAATATTTTTGTCTTCTTAGCCCACTGCAGCACATGGCCTCCCCCTATTTGAGAGGGTTTGCTGCACTCACATGCTTGTCAGACGGGTTGGTGATGTGTTAAAAGGTCATGATTACGCCGATCCCATAAAGTGTAATCAAGGGTTTAACAATTAGGTGATAGGCAGTAGAGGATAGTGTACTCAAAGGTTACTTTAGGCGAGAAAGATTCAGCCCTAAAACATCCAAGTGAGGAAAAATACATTTTTTTCAGGAACCGCCACTAATAAAAAAAATATGACTAAAAAGTTACCAGCATTAAAAAATGCTGGTTCGGTTCGGACTAATTTAGTAAATAATCGTAATTCAACTTATAATGTGCTAAGCCTTTTCATCATCATCATCATCATCATCATCATCAGCCTATAGCAGTCCACTACTGGACATAGACCTCCCCTAATGAGCGCCATTGCGCCCTGTCCTGAGCTCGACGCATCCAGCTTCTACTAGCAGCCTTTTGCAGATCGTCATTCCACCTGGCCGGAGGGCGGTCTATACTACGTTTGTCGAGCCGCGGTCTCCACTCAAGAACTCTTCGGCAGATATGACCAGCCCACTGCCACTTCAGCTTGCTAATTTTCTGAGCTATGTCGACAACTTTAGTTCTATGTCGGATAAACTCATTGCGGATTTTAGATCCTTCAGAAAAACCCCGAGCATAGCTCGTTCCATAGCTCGCTGAGCGACTTTAAACTGGTGGACTAGCCGTACTGTGAGAGTCCACGTTCCGGCTCCGTATGTCATGACGGGTAGGACGCACTGATTGAAGACTTTTGTTTTCAAACTTTGCGGTATGGGTAAGCCTTTTAAATAACACAATATTTAACCGTGTAACTTATAGCTTGACCACCGCATTCCTTACATTACTACACCGTTGGACTTTTTCATCATAAATAATAACTGTGCATGATATATAAAAAAATGTTTAAAGATGTTCAAATAGTCTTTTCATAATGATACCCCACTCGACTTAGCAACATCCCGGATATTCGGTCGTACCATTATACAAGTTAATATTGCCATGGTTCAGATATAATACACAGAATAAAGGAGAATGCCGTCCGATGTATGGCGCTCGGTACCAAGACTAAAGTGAGTGCGTCAAAAAAATATCCAATAAGTTTTTAGTCGATTCTACTGTCAAAATAAATAAAAATGAGGGTTATTGTCATAGTAACACTTTACATCCATGTTTATTGCCATAGCAACGTGTATATCATTGGTTGTTGTAGTCTAATGGCGGCGTGCAACGGAAACCAAATCAACAAAATATTTTTTACTTGATTATTGATCGAGTCGGTGTGTAAAACTAAAGAAAATGTTAATTTCATTTATAAAATATAATAAATTTTATGGGATACGTTCGGTTTTGACGCAATTGGTACGGGTTCTCGGCATTCTCCTTTAAGGACATTGTGAGAAGACTCAAAAGGACTAAACCTTTTGAGTTAGTGTAGTGATAACGATAGTGTAATGTAGTGATAGTTGTAGTGCTACTTATAAAGAACACATGAACAAAGTGACTTCGCCTTAAATAGAGACAGTAAGAAAAGTGTTAATGGACACATTCATAGTATTAACTCGGTATAAATCTAGTTCAATGTAAAATTACTCATTAGCCTACACCTACAGTAAGGCTAGATCGTAATCTTATTAGGGTGCCTTTATAAATGCACACTAAGAAATGAACAAAAAAACCAATACTAAATTACTCACCCCTCGACTAAATTACCAGCGTAATCCGATCCAGCCTCAGACAAAGCTATTCTATAGTCAAGTCATCTTCAACACCTAGTCCACTGCTAAATATAGGGCTCCTAAAACCAGACTGATATGTACAATAAATTACCATTAAAAATTACACAGCTTTCTCAAAACCAATTTAAGCAAATATTAAAAAAAATTTTTGAATCCCATCCATTTTACCATATCAATGAGTTCATGAGTTGCTCATTTTCTGATTTGCATATGTAGAAATAATTAGATTATCGTAAGAATTTATATTGTAAAAATTGACTTGCCAATGTTGTGTACTATAACGAAATGGTTAAATAAATAAATTACAAATAAATGACTCCTTCCCCTTAATCGTTACTCTATAGTTGAGGATTGTGATTCCATGCAAGGACAATATAAATAGTTTTCCTCCATCTGCCACGGTCTTCGACTTGATGGAGCGCGACGATAACTGGAGTTTCCAGCTGTTCCGACCTCTGGCCAGACCAGCGCTTTGGGCTCCTTCTCGATCTTTAGCCTGATAAAATAGGGATGACAACTGAACAATTCTAATTAGTCCATCATTTACATTATCAAAAAATATTGGACACGTATTTTTTCTTTTGTCAATTAAACAAAAAATTACAAAGATATAGTGCGTTGAAATTCCGCGTGACGTCACGGCTTAGTACACTTTTTACCAAGCTGTGACGTCACGAGTAGGGCTTGCATTCGAATATTCGAATATTCGAATAATTCGAATATTATTTAATAACACCGAAATCGGAACTCAGATGTGCATGAAATGCCACTTAAGAGTTCGCGCGATATATCCATACAAGACTATACAAGTTTACGTCGTCGTTCGGGTAAACAACATGTCGAACGATCCGATCCAAACCCAATAACTTTTATCGGGTTCGGAACACGGTTCGGATACACTCGGAAGTGTCGCGTAGTGCATTCGTATAGTTGACGAGACTGTTCTGTCCATTCGTCTCTGTCGTTAACGTGAATGTATATTTTCATGATTTTGTTAATATTACAACTAACCTAGATTTATAAGACTGTTTTAGAGTGACATTACCGAGCCAGTCAAACGAACCCTTTGGTGCTGCTTTGTCCGTCCGTCCGTCCTTGGCGTGGTTTACTTCGGTGTACTTAAGAGATCACCTTGGTTAAGCAACTCTCCGCGTGTCATTACTTGGATGGATGACTGTTTAGTGACATTTAGATTTGACCACTTCCGTGCTTCGGAAGGCACGTTAAGATGTTGGTCCCGGCTTTTCAGTCGTTAAGCCATGTCTGAGGCCTTCGGGTGGCCTAAAATCTCGGACACTAGAGTTGGCTACTAGCTCATACGAAGAAGAAAATTTTAATTTGTGGTTGATTGTGCGTGTAAATCACCACCTTACGGTGAAATACCTTTTTGTAATTTTTTAAAATTAGTTCATGGAAAAAACGCGTTTAAGAATAAAATAAGTTGATATTTTAAACTTCTTCATGGCAATAACACTCAAAATAACAAAATAAGATGTGATTTTAATAAAATCATAGTGTTTTTCTATTATTCGAATAATTCGAATAGTACCCGAAAAAAATTCGAATATTCGAATATGAATATTTTCGAATATTTGCAAGCCCTAGTCACGAGCCCCCACTCCCGAACTTTGGCGCTCTATATCTCAGTCAATTATTGTTTATTAGATAAATAAAAAAATACGTGTTCAATATTTTTGTTTATCTATCTGACGGAATAATTAGAATTATTTATTTACCCAGTCGTCATTCCTATTATCCTCTCCATATTAGGAGATCTGCGCGCGATTTGTCCAAAATATTAGAGTATTCGGTGTGGGTAAATAGAAGAAAGACATTTGCATAAAACAAGACTAGGAATTTACAAAGTTTGAATACCAACTGAAACAACCCCTCAATAACTTCTGAACGGTGTTCATGGGAAAACAAGTCGTCTATGAAATTGTTTTCATAGCGAGATTTGTCCACCTCGTCATCATCTAGTAGTTCTACTTGTATCGGCTTTATAACTTCATCTATTGATCTGAAAACAAAATATTTATTTTGTTCCTTCCTACACTTAATGGATTCGTAGGCTTCAACAGTAACAACATCAACTCTTTCATAGTCCACTGCTGGACATTGGTCTCCTCCATAAGGGGGATATGCCCATAATCCCCATGCTGAGCATGCGGGTTGGGGATCGCACGACAAGCTTCTCACACCACCAACGCTGCTGCCCGTTGGCGGCCAGGGGATTTAGCTGTGCCTGTGCTAGGCTGCGCCATGCCGGTATCAGCCGGCAGCCAGAGCCCCGTTTATTTTGCAGCAGGTTACAGCGCGGGCAAAGAGGTTGCCCTAAAACCAAAGAAATAGGATCAGAACCTTTTATATGTTTGTTAAATCTATTCTTTCTGTTCAATATAGAAAATAAGCGCTCACAAAGTTATACGAAGCGCTCATAACGTGGGGTCAGTGTTCTTAGTAAATCATCTTGGTTAAACAACACTCCGCCCCGTCACCACTTGGATGGGTGACCGTTTGGTGGCATTTAGATCTGAGGCTCGACCACGAAGACTAGCGAAAAAGTATTCATATCGTAAACGTCAAACTTTAGCCAATGAGAAAGCGTAAATTAATAATTAATGATAACGCTTTGTCATTTGCCAAATACGGATCCATTCCCAGTAGTTCTGCCCACAGAACACGTGGTTCAGAAACTCAAACTCAAAACTTTGAACACTTTGAAACGTCATTTTTTTTAATTTACCACTAATTCGTAACGCAACCAAACAGAGAAGAATTGGCAAGAAACTCTGCAGAAGGCACGGTTGGGTTGTGTTACAAAAATACACTACTAAAACAGTAAGCGAGCAGAAATAACAAGAGCAATACCTAAACACATTTTTCACTTCCTCAAACTCAGCTCTTGCCCCAAGAATAGCTTTCTTCAAAGGGCCCATCATGGGTGCATATTTCTCCATTGAAAGGTTGTATGACAGTTGAGTGCTACACGAGAACACTCTAACAACTTCTCTCGCGTTCATACACATGTTTGAGACGGGCCCTTAAATGAATGAAAGAACTTCGTATGAATTGTGATAAGTAAGTATATATAGATAGATAGATAAATCATTTATTTGTTACTACAGGCACACAATTTACATTAATAACAAGATATAAGCACAAAAAATAACATTATTAGAAAGATAGAAACACAAACATTTCAAAGAACCTAGGAATTATGAACTTTTATGTAAGTTTGTGTGTGCTGCAGCAAGACAAAAAGGCCTTGTTTTTTTGCTTTAAAGCAAAAACACTGATTTTCAGTCAAGACCTGATCGAGAGCGAGCAGAACGACCCGCAAAATAATGTGGGGTTACGTACCTAGCAATGAAATATGATGGTTGTGTAGCAAATAACATTCCTAAATTTTGAATTATGAAAATAGTGTGTAATAATAATGAATAATATGTGTTTTTAATAATGTATAATATGACAATAGTCTAACAAAATAATTGACAGGAGTTTTATTTTATTTCTGGCATACGAAGTGCTTGGGAATACCCTCTATTTGCTTATGCAACAAAAACTTTTTGAAATTAAATTTAAATGTATATTTGGTTAGCATTGCGGATGGGGGGTGGAATATTGTTCCAGCACTTCGTTGCCGAATACCTTAAACTTACTCTGAAAGCTGCAGTTTTGTGATTGTGATAGGAAAGTGCAGACCTTACTGACCGTAACCCCTTATCACAGACGAAGTTAAGTTTTGAGTGCAGACACTCAGGCTTTTTAAATTTAATAATATCAAAGACCAGTCCTCCCAAGTGTAAAAGCCTCCGTGATTCCATATTCAACAAGGACATTTTATTAAAGTAAACTTGATGTCATTCATTTCCCTGTTCTTATCCCACTCTAGGTAGGGTCGGCACAACATGTTTTCTTTCTCCATTCACTCCTATCGGCTGTCAACTCTGTACTCACTTCTTTCACTCTCATATCCTCTTTCACACAACCCATCCATCTCTTCTTCGGCCTCCCTCTTCTCGTTCATCCAGTTACATTCATACTCATCACTCTTTTAGTCACGGTTTCCATCTCTCCTCATCACATGTCATACCATGCTAGTCTTCCACTCCTCACCTTATCTGCCACAAGTGCTACTTTCAAGCTTCCCCTGATATACTCGTTCCTTATTTTATCCATCCTTGTTACACCACACATCCATCTTAACATTCGCATCTCAGTAGCATGAACTCTTCTTTCGTCCGTCTTTTTCATTGCCCAACACTCTGATCCATACAATGCTACAGGTCTGATGAATGTCTTGTAGATTTTCCCCCGAAGTTTAAGGGGCATTCGAGGGTCGCAAATTCTTCCTGAGACCTGTCGACATTTCATCCATCCAAAATTTATAACTTGATGTAACTGTTATAAATTTTGGATACGTACTTATCACAATTCTAACCGGCATCTTTTGACGATCTCTGTGGCGCGGTGAGCGAAGGCTCGCCTGAGACGCCAAAGGTTGAGGGTTCCATTCCCGCTGCGAGACAAATGTTTGCATGTTCTGCAGATATTTGTCTCGGGTCTGGATGTTTTCTATGTATGATATGTGATATGATAGGGGCTACATGATGCTGTGTGATAACGTCCAGCATTATTTATTTATTTATCTAATCCCCACTCAGTGTGCACAGGTGGCATCAGTTTAATAACATCATGGCTTGAAATATTAAAGTGCTTTTCTACTACTCAATAATTGGTGTTTATTGATCGAGCGAGCGAAGCGAGTGTAGATCTCAGTAACTTGAACGATTTTACGTTTATTTGTATGTCCGTGGATATGTTTGTTAGAGCATAACTTTCGAGCCATTTATCCAATCTGCATGAAAATTGGAAATCATACTAGAAAATACCCACACCACAAACGCTTCTATTATGGGAACCACATCACTGCTATACATTTTTTTTTGTTAACTTTTAATAAGGCTCCCCGCAGACGACCGACTTTTTGTAGGACAGAAAATCGGACAGTTAGGGAGGAGCACGTCATAGACAAAGCGTATACCACCCAGGTTGGATTTACGGAGGAAAGTAAGGCCTTATGAGCTAAAATGGAATTGTATTGATATAAGTATTTTATATTGTATAACTTTTTTTTATAAAATTCATAGTTTTGGTTTTAGGCACTTAGAAATTTTGAAATGTATGTTTTTTTTCTGGATTCAGAAAGTAAGGTTTCCAGAGCTAAAATGTTTGTTATTGGATTATACGTATTGATATAAGTATTTTATGTTCTATAACGTTTTTTCGTAAAATTCATAGTTTTGGAGTTAGGGCACTTTGAAATATGTAGGTATGTAAATTTAATTTATTTGGCCATATAGGCAGGCCTCTTTCACTCCGCAGAATAGGTATAAAAATATACCTACGCATCGCCGGCCTTGCGAGCGTGGTTCATTACGTCGGTTGCCGCGTTCTGCCCGGAACGAAAGTGTCCTTGAGCAGCCGCGGCATTTTAGTTTGTTTTTGTTAATGTACCTATATTTTTCGCCAAATGAAGGCAAAAAAATACTACACAGCATTTGGTTGCCTGAATAATAATAAGAAAATGTAAATAATACCAATAGTAGGTACAGAACTGAAAGTTTTTCTACCAAATATCAAAGTCTCCCGTATTTACTTAAGTAGGTAGGTACTTAGGTACAAGTTCTATTTGAATGCGTTACCTACCTACATAAATAAACGTAATATTATATGTAGGTATTTTTCATAGACAATTTTTGTGCCATTGGTAGGTATAGGTAGGCCTACATAGTGCTTTAGTAAGTAGTGTATGATTTTGATTATGTAGACTGAGAGCAAGATTAGAAACCCAAGCTAGGTACATTTTTATTTGGTTTAACTTTAAGTAGGCAGTGTAGGTAAAAAGTGTACTTAAAAACAGTCGGGTAGGTAGGTGTAGGTAAACAAATCGATGTGGTAAGTTACCAAAAGGTAGGTGTACTAACAACTAAAACTAGATACCTAGGTTACCTACAAACCAAATGTTGTTTTTTTCTCTTGTAAATATCTAGGTAGGTACCTAGAGTACCTACCTACTAAAATTTCTCTTAAGATTTAGCATGATGTACCTACCTTAAACAGTGATTATTCAGTTTTCGTACACAAGACACCTAAACACTTAAGTAAGTGTTAAGGACCCAAGTACCTACCTAGTAGGTATGCCTATTTTCTGAGCTCTTAATGCAGCCAGCCAGTGTAAAATAGTTTTCTGATCTAATACTAGGTAGGTAGATATTATTTGAATTATCATCGTTCCTAAAAAGAAATAGGTGGCTAGGTAACTGGTTAGTAAAATGTTCAACAACAACAGCCTATAGGGGAGGCCTATGTCCATCAGTGGACATAGGCCTCTCCTATAAGAAGGGGGATATGCCCATAATCCCCACACTGGGCATGCGGGTTAGGGATCGCAGGATACAGCTTCTCGCACCGCCGAGGCTGCTGCCCGTCGGCGGCCAGGTTATTATTATTCGTCACAGAATAATTCTCAAGACAACCCTAACGTTACACGTGCCACGTCAGTAGAGATAGAGCTATACGATAGAAAGGGATGCAAGGTGTAGGTTAATATAAATGTTAGGCACTGAGTTCGGTGCGAGCTGAATAGCACTTTATTGCGTAGCAGCTAAAGTCGCTATTTATTTAAACGATTGCGCGGAGTGAAGCTTCTGTCCTCTCTGTATTCTGTGATATAGGTAGATAGGTGAGACCTTGGGATAGGACATAAGCAATCCAACCTGGTTGGTAGACGGAGGTTGGTTACCTGGTTACGCTCTGTCCATGATGTGCTCCTCCCTAACTGTCCTACAAAAAATCGGTGGAAAAATCGGTCGTGGGCGGGGAGCCTAAACATATAAAACAGACCCGAGACAAATATTTCTAGATCTTTTTTTTTATACTTGAAGATGGGACAAGCACATCTCCCACCTGATGTCGAGTGATAACCATTACCTATCACAAAGCATTGCAACATAGATCGAGTTTTTGTTTTCATACAAACATTTATCTCGAAGCTCCCGAACCTTCTGCGTCTCAAGCCGACCTTCGCCCGCTGCGCAACAGAGGTCATCTCAAGCAGTAGTTTTACTTTTTATTTTAAGAAATGCATTTAAATTGTACCTGCCTGTTACAATGTAGGTTAGCACCACAGCTTTCAGTACCCCGCGTCCAGGCTTCCCGCAATACATAGGTACGGTTAGCAGCGAAACACATCGCATTTGTACTGAAACTGCGTTACCTAAACCTGAAAATAACAAGCAAAGCACAAGTAAAGTGAGTGGGCTGGCCATATCAGCCGAAGAACCGTTGGGACAATCGAGTTCTTGAGTGGAGACCGCGGCTCGGCCAACGTTGTGGAAGGACGCCCTCCGGCCAGGTGTAATGACGATTTGCGAAAAGCTGCCAGTAGCTGAATGCATCGAGCTGAGGAGCGCCATTGCGCCATGAATGGCGCTCATTATGGAAGACGTATATCCAGCAGTGGATAAGCTGATGATGATGATGAAAAAGTGAGTAAATAAACATCTTGAATGTTATATAGCTCTTCGTTTTTGTGAAAAATATATATAGAGGTTATAATTCTTAGGCCTATAAGCCTGAGAAATAGGAGGTTGCAGGTTCTATTCCTGCCGCGAGACAAATGTTTGTATGCTCTGCAAATATTTGTTTCGGGTCTGGGTGTTCTCTATGTATAAAAGTAGTATATCAGTCAAGTGGTTCCCATAATACAAGCTTTGCTTAGTTTGGGGCATGCAGCCATGATGTAGCCCCAAGATTACAAGTATATTATGTACTAATTGTAATATTATATAACATCAATACATATTACAGATGTCGTAACCCAGCAATATTTTCGGTGAATATACTTAGAAATAACACTTCCTTTAAATCCCCTCTGTATAGAGCGTGTCGTCTATATAACGAAATGGCTTCTAATGATGCTGGGTTAGATATTTTCGACCCAAATATGATTCGATTTAAGAGATGCGTTATCAGGTTGCTTTATTGCGAATCATAGTAGTTTTATTGTGTAATAAGTACGAACATTTCTTTTTCCTGTTTTAGGTTAATCATAATTTCGAGCTAGCAACATTTTTTTTTCTCTGCTCAATCTTGTCATGTTTAACATAATTGAGTAAAGTTTAGGTCAAAACAAACTTGTTATGCTATGTTAGTTTTTAATGGATTTTACTCTGTTTTGTGAACTTTTTAAAATAAAATAAAATATTATAAAGAGGAAAAAATTGTATATTTGTGTGTGTGTATGTTTATAATGAATAAACTCAAAAACCACTGTGCCGGTTTCAAAAATCCTTTCACCATTGGAAAGCTACATTCACCCGGAGTTACATAGGCTATATTTATTGCTAGAAAAGATTAGGGAGCTTACTAAAACTTAAGTAACGTAACCCAACTGTAAAAAAGTGCCCTAACCCGTGCGAAGCCGGGACGGGCCGCTAGTTATAATTAAAGCATTATATATATTTTTAATATAAGTGGTTGCCAATAGACGGTCATAGAAATAGAAAGAAAATGAACAGAAAAACACTTACCTAAAATTACACTTATAAGTAGAGACGCCACAGCTCCAAAATCACTTGGTAACGGTAATTGTTTAAGCAAATAGTAGTAATAAGCTTGTCCTAAAATATATCCCCATGTAAACGCTAGGAGCGTTTTAATGATCTTACTAAATGGCATAGTGATCACGATATTTCTCAAATAACGGTTAATTTTATTTATTTTCATACAAAAATCACGGTTTTATCATAGCAATAAGTGTTTTTGTTTTTCCGGCATATCGCAATGTCAATAGCACAGACTATTAAAATATCAAAGACACAGATTTAGAAGAGAACTAGATAAAGTCTTAAAATTCAATACGGCTGATCTCTACTTTCTTATGTCAAATATCATCAGTTAGAAAGGGATGCATATATATAACAATGCGACTTCAAAAAGTTTATCGTATCAGGGTGATCGAACAAATTTCTATGCAGGTTCATACAAATGCCCTGGTACGCAGTCGCAGAAATCGCATTGAAACAAAGTATGCATCCCTTTCTAGCAAATGATATATGGACATAAGAAAGTAGAGTTCAACCGTATAAGTTAATGTTCAGAGCATAAATGAATTTTAAGACTTCTTCTATGCTTTTGTCATATTTCTTTGACCAAAGAGTAGAGTAAATGGAACAAAGAACAAGCACAGAAGAAATCATGCTCTGAACATCAACTCATACGGCTGATCTCTACTTTCTTATGTCCAATATCATCAACTAAAAAGGGTTGCATACATCTCTAAACGCGACTTCAACTGAGTTAAAAAAAAATCAACCAGGGCGCTCGAATAAAATGCTATGCAGTTTCATAGAAATGCTCTGGTATGAAGTCGCAGCAATCGCATTAAGACATTGTTATTATGCTTCGAGCAAAATAAGATTCGATGGTTATATGTTACTATACGTACGTCTGTACCAAAGAGTGAAGTAATAGACCGTAAAGGTCTGTACATTAAAAAAGAAAAAATAATATTCAAAGGGCTATATAAGAGATCGCTTTAAGCGATAAGGTCGCCCATTGTACCATAATTTTTAATGCCTGTTTCATTATTTTGTAATTCTATGTATGGTGTGCAATAAAGTAATATCTCTCACTCTCTCTCTCTCTATATTTCACCGGGACACCATGGCGGCACAAGTCGCCGCTACCAACAAAATGTATACATCTCTAAAGAGAGTTAGTCACCTGCGGGGTGATCGGCTAACTCTGTTGCAAACAGAAATGAAGGAAACCGATCCAGTTTTTACAAACTGTGACAGCTTGTCAAATAACGTTCATTGAATTTCGACAGATGAAATGTTTAAGTTTGTAAAAACAGTATCGGTGTCAATAATTTCTGTTTACAACAGAGTTAGCCGATCACCCCGCTGGTGTCCGTTTGGTGACGCAACCAAACAGACACCACCATACATTGTGATGGTTTGATGATGGTTGCGCTGGTGGCCCGGTGAACACTGCGACCAACTGAAAGGACCAACTAGTTCCATTCTGCACAAGTTGTTCCATTCAGTTGGTCGAAAGATGACTGAATATTCTTCGACTTCGTACCTACGAGTGACTGTATGAGAGATTGAGAGATATGATGGTAAAGGCCAGCGCACACCGACGGACTGCAGGGCAGGGGTTTCTAAATTTACCAACTTAATTTCATACGTCTCTGAGCTTTGGAGTTTATTTATACATACCTAGTTACCATTAGATACCTACCAGAGACGCGGTGCGTTTGTGCATGGTGCTATGAAAGCAATCAACTTGCGACGCCGCAAACATCCTCTATGTTAACTCCGCCCTGAGCGCATTAAGGCGACTATAAATGTCAAAGCTCCCTCTCGCTGGCACTATTCAACATTTATGAAGATATATAATCACTGACTATAGTTATGCAAAATACCAAACCTTCACATTCTAGAGAATAACAATTCAAAGGTTCAACAATAATATCATTTTGATTCTATCACGTTTTCTTACCAAAAAGCTTGTACCAATGTGATAAATTTTGTAACACATTTTTTGGTAGGAAAACGTGTTGGGTTTAACAGGATATTCGTGAGCGTCAAGATGGCGGGACCACCTCTTGTATTTAATTATTTTTACCATAGGGATTTAGTACCTAATTGGTACTATTTAGTACCTTGCTGAACCTTTTTATTGTTATTTTCTAGGCCGTGAAGGTTTGCAATTTTACATATCTACATTCAGTGATTTTATATCTTCAAAAATGTTGAATAGTGCGAGTGAGAGGGAGGTTTGACATGTATCGTCACCTTGTTAAACTGGACACGAAATTAGAAAAAGTCAATTTAGTGTCGTTAGTTTTTTTTATAGTTTACAGGCCTACGTTACCGCCATGCACTAAGCAGCGAAAAACATACTTTACTACAAAGTTTGCGTAACTATACTTTTGTATGGAAAGTTTGTCAAAGTTTTACAAGGTTCCCGCTAGGGGCGCTGCTCCATTTTCATACAAAGATACGGTCGACGACCTATTTACGTAATGGTGTTGGATTCCCCGTAAAAAATAATAAAACATAATTTCACGACATTTATTACTATCATAATAAAAGTATTATTATTCTTATAAAATTCAATACATCTTGTATAGAAAACTTAATGGATAGTTTATGAGTTGTGTTAAACAAAAGTGCCTTTAGCAAATCAGCATTTTAAATGCCTTCAAGAACATAATAAATTACAAATCCCGCCTTTATCTCGCTCATGTTACAGTTCTAAATCGAATAACCTACAAGCTTTTAGTAATAAGCTCAGAATAGCTTTCTCCTCTTAGAAATGAGAAACTTTCGCTTTAGCTAATACATTGATTAAACAATTTTTATTAATAACAACAAACTCCAATAATTTAAAATCAGATTTAATAAATAAGGAACTTTATACGCAATCGATTATAACATGGTAGGAAAGATATAATTTCGAAATGTATCATAGTCTTAATTCTCATAAGTTTAAAAAAAACAATTTATAGTACTTATTAAGTTATTTGTTAGGTTGAAAAGAAAACTACTAAACTATCTCTACACTTGCACGTGACTATCGTTAACTTCGATCAACTATATAAAGGAATTTGCACTATCAACCATAAAACGGCTTATCTAAAACTCCGCCAAAACGCATCGGAGCAGCATTTTTCACAGAGTCGGCTTACATAGATTTTCTGTCTTATCTTCTTTATTATAGAGGCGATATTTCTATGACGTACTTATCGGAGCAGCATTTTTCATAGAGTCGGCTTACATAGATTTTCTGTCTTAACGTCTTTATTATAGAGGCGGTATTTCTATGACGTACTTATCGGAGCAGCATTTTTCATAGAGTCGGCTTACATAGATTTTCTGTCTTATCTTCTTTATTATAGAGGCGATATTTCTATGACGTACTTATCGGAGCAGCAGTTTTCATTTAGTTTCGGCTTACTTAGATTTTCTGTCTTATCTTCTTTATTAAAGAGGCGATATTTGTATGACATGCTTTTGACAAATGATAGCTAGCAATATATGCCACTTTTTTCACAGTGCATAGTACGGAGCGCGATATCCTTTGTATAGTTGATCGAAGATTAACTTACGTTGTTTTGTGCGCCATACATTGTAGCGTCGATACCGACAGAAAAACCGAGATTACATAATTTTGACCAATGACCAAATAGTTATTTCTTAAGGATTTGTCATTGGCCATGTTTATCCGTTACGCTTTCGATGCCTGAATGACAAAGACAGCGAAATCGAGATTATATAATTTTGGCCAATTACAAAGCGTTATCACTTAACAACGTTTTGTCATATTTTTGCGTGACGCTTTCGATCTGAATGGTAACAACAGAAAAACCGAGATTATATCACTTCGCCTAATGAGAAAGCGTTATTAGATCGAGGTTATATAATTTTGGCCAATGACAAAGCGTTATTTCTTAACAACGCTTTGTCAGATTTTGACGCTTTGGATCTAAATGGCAACAACAGAGAAACGAGATTATATAACTTTAGTGAGAAAGTGTTATTCAACCGAGGTTATATAATTTTGGTCAATGACAAAGCGTTATTTCTTAACAATGCTTTGTCAGATTTTTACGTTACGCTTTCGATGTGAATGGCAACGACAGCAAGAATCAAGATTATATAATTTTGGGTAATGACAAAGCCTTATTTCTTAACTATGCTTTGTCATATTTTTACGATACGCTTTCGATGTGAATGGCAACGACAGCAAAACCGATATTATATAACTTTGGCCAATGAGAAAGCGTTATTAAACCGAGATTATATGATTTTGGCCACTGACAAAGCGTTATTTCTTAACAACGCCTTGTCCTATTTTTACGTTACGCTTTCGATGTGAATAGCAACGACAGCAAAACAGAGATTATATAACTTTGGCCAATGAGAAATCCTTATTTCTTAACAACGCTAAGTCATTGGCCAAATTTACGTTACGCTGTCGTGAATGGTGGAAATATTAGTGGTTGCCTGGTTGGTATTTAGCATGCGCGGTAATGGCGGCTTAAAATTAAGACAGCTTTAATGTTATCAGTATGTTAACGAGGCAAAGCGGGACCATAAGCAGTCTTATCCCAGAGCGTTAAGTCACTCAGTTGCCCATTGAAATGATTATCCCCACTTCACTTCTTTATTCAATGGCTTCTGGGATAGTTTTTCCACGATTTCGCCAGTATCAAGTATAATAGATTATACTAAGAGGCAACGTAGTAAGGTTATAAGTATGCAGGTTCTGCAAAGAGGCGGATGAATCGCCCTTTCATCTGTTAGGAGAGTGTGGGCCACTAATGCACAAACGTAGCGCCATTCTGGGCAAATTCACTTTAAGCCCAGAGGAGCTAAGAGAATTCACACACAAAAAGGTCCTACAGTTTCTGTCAGCAGTAGGGCTTGGTTGTGAACTGTGAACGCCCCGCTTCAAGGGGCGACTTGAATAGAAGTGGTGATCACAATAGGTCTTCATGGCCGCAGTGATATGAAAGCCACGCAATCAATCAATCAATAAGGTTGTCCAGGCGTCCAGTCTTCAGTCAGGTCCTGTTTTTAACCAATCTACGCTAGTAATATGAGACACAAGTGTAGTGAAATGAAATAAAAGTGAATTTGTACTTGAATTCTCTGATCAAGAAAATTGTTCGCCGCTCATTTTTTGTAATAGTCGCCATTACTAAAGTAGAACAGAACCTGTCAGAAGACTTGACGACTGGACCTATAAACCAACGATTCCTTATATTATTACGAAAAATATACGTGATATTGACGAAATTGTGGAAATTATATTATCCCAGATAGCAATCTCAGTTGCACACCGAAATGATAGGCACCGGTCCTATTTTTAAAAACTTCGACAGTTTGCAAATTATCGTTCTTTGAAATTCGACAGATGAAATGTCTAAACTTGCAAATAATAACAATAATAAAAAACGGGGCAAAGGTCCGAACCTAATCAGTTTCCAACTGAGTCACTAAAATGCCTAAGGTTTAAAAATCGACACCTAAATAAACCATTCGCGTTCATTGTACTAATTCGACAGTTCTTTTAGTCACTATAGGCTGTCAAAGACTTGATATTAGCGCATATTTAGAGAATAAGTTTTTTATCTTGCTGTTTTGGAGTTGTAAGTCTACGCTTGCGCGGTCGGGGGGTTTCCCGCGGGACCCTCGAAGTCTGTGACGTCAGTGACCATCGGCTCAGGCGCAGCCTCCGGGATCTCGAGAATCTTGGGCCCGTACAGGAGAAGGTAGGCGCAGTGCCAGTCGCCTGGAAAGAACGGATGAGGAGTCAACTCTTTGTGAAGAACTCGTCCGGCCCTATTTCTGCTGTAAAGCATCAACAACAACACCCCTCTGCCATCTGCCGTCTTCGATTAGGTCAGAGAGGCCTCAACAAAGTAAGGGTCAGGGATCACTCCATATGCGAAAGTGGATTGGACGAAGGCAATGTCGAGCATCTCCTTTTCTCTTGCCCCAAGCTCCGTATTTCCCTGTATGATGTAACCCCTCCTGAAATTCCTCGCCCTCTTTCCTCTAAAACATTACTTTCCCTTGTATTCATCCCCTTTATATCGTTATTATGTAAATTTACCAGCTTATATCAGTCCACTGCTGTACATAGACCTCCCATAATAAGAGATATGCCCATGATCCCCACGCTGGGCATGCGGGTTGGGGATCGCAAGGCACAGCTTCTCGCACCGCCGACGCTGCTGCCCATGGGCGGCCAATGGATGTAACTGTGCTGGTGTTAGGCTACGTTCTGCCACAAAGAGCCATGTTTGTTAGCAGGATGTAGAGGATGGTTTGGGTGCCGAAGTATAATACTAATAGTTCTAGAAAAAAGAGAATTCATAATGAACAGGGACACCGTCTTATGAGCTGAGTTCTAGAACGTGACTACTGGATGTGGTTACCTCCTCCGCTCAGCTTGAGCACGTCCTCTTCAGAGACATGTATGACCGCAGTCGTCGCAGCCAGACAGTCAGGCGTCCCCTCGCTACCCACGCTATGTATTGTCCGACGAGCTGAGTTCTAGAACTTCTGGATGTGGTTACCTCCTCCGCTCAGCTCGAGCACGGCCTCCTCGCAGACAGGTATGACCACAGTCGTCGCAGCCAGACAGGCGTCCCCTCGCTACCCACGCTATGTATTGTCCGACGAGCTGAGTTCTAGAACTACTGGATGTGGTTACCTCCTCCGCTCAGCTTGAGCACGTCCTCTTCAGAGACGGGGGTGACTGTGTCGTCGTCACACCTCAGCCAGACGTCCCCTCGCGCGACCCACGCCACATAGTGTCCGGAAGAGGACGAGCGGCCGCGGTGAGTCAGCACGGCCTGCAGTCGGTAGTATCCGCTGTTGTTGCTGCCCACATCTGTGCGATAATCATTGTTCATTAAACATCTATTTGTTTATTTATTTAGTGCTTTCAATGCGTAATTACACAACTCTAAAAAATATTTAATATTTAAAATTCCTTTCATGTGCTTACTCTTTTAAGGTAGCCACAGCCACAGATAACATAATACTAATACTAGTACAGATACCTCATCCCATACAAAGAAACCGGACCGCTCTAACTCGGGCTATTCTTCGGGCTATTTTGTTTCAGTAGAGTGGGCTCTAGATGGCGCTCGCTATAGCACCGTTGCGGTGGATAGCGAGCGCCATCTAGCGCTTCGGGCTATCGTGTGGGTTTTTTTTCTGACATAAAAAACGTAAAGAACTAAGATACCTTTCACAACGTAGTACCACTTGTTGCCACCAGAAGAGTAACGACATTATTGAGTTTTGTAAAAATACTAAATCTGAATTTTTTTTTGGATTTTTTCCATTTCCTGTACTTATATTTTTTTTTTTAAGTAGAACGTTCATCTTTCATAGACTTAGTTTTACTTTTTTGTGAGATTTACGCAGTCATCAATATGAAATCGGTACCTGTACCGCCATCTATTGAGATTAAGTATGAACTAATTTTCGTTTCTTAGGGATGAGACCCCATGCCACAGCTAAAACAACCACAACCTGTACGCTACGAGATTGTACGATTTGTACCTATAGACATAATTTTACAAAGTATAGAGATTAAGTTTAGTTATTTACAATTAAATAATGCAATTTCAATATTATCAATTATTATATTACATGCAATTACAATCAATGATTTCAAATTATTACAATCAAATCAAATTGTTTGTCCTCTATGCGTTCCGAAACCATTGATCAGATTGAGATATAATACTCGTAATTATACACACGAACGAAGTTTCTTACGGGTCAACTTACAAATAATAAATTATGCGAAGGAAATGATTTTGATCTGTTTGTTATTTCCTTGACGAAATTCACAGAAAGGACCTTCATATTATTAAGTAGGTCATAAGTTTTTGGTACTGTAATTTTCAATATCGCTTTGGTCTAATACTGTTATGATATTGTAAATATTAAATAAATAAATAAGTATGTAAGCCAACCAGAGTTTTTTTGCCAATTCTTCTCTGTTTAGTCACATTACCCAAACTAAACGTAGCTTGTATTATGGGAACCTCATGACTGAAACATATATATTTTTTTTGTAAATTAATACATATTATACATAGAAAACTCCCAGACCTGAGACAAATATCTGCAGATAATGCAAACATTTGTTTCAGACGGACCTTCAGCCACTGCGCCACAGAGTTTTGCAATTTGAAAATGTAATAACCAAGTTATTTAAGACCCTTGGTGGCCATGGTTTTTGAAACAATATCTTTCGCTCACCATTTTCGAACCAGTATGGCATAGCTGTCTTTTTAACCGCATCTTTTTTACTGTCGCCGTGGTTTTTGTTTTTTGACAAGGCCTTTTCTGTGGCGGCATCTTCCAATTCCTGAAAAAGAATGTGATATACAAAACTGTGACTTACATATGACGTGATAGAGTATATTTTACTAAAGCAAGAGTAATTCGGTAACTGAAAATTGTTGTCAAAAAATCCGATATCTTTTTGTGCATTTTTCTTCTTTAGACTGTCTACTCAAATTCTCAATACTCAATGCATTTATTGCTTTCAGACGATGATAAATTGAATGTTACAGGTTATTTATAAGTCTAAGGTTATACCAATATGGTAGGAAGACCCAAATTTTGTAGGTAGTTACAATTAGGTAGTTACTTAGGCATACCTTATACTTATAGCCAACTAGCTTCCGCCAGCGGCTTCGTTCGCGTGGTGCCGAGTGTAGCCTATGTGTTAATCCAGGTCACAAACTATGTATATTCCATGTTTCATCCAAATCCGTTCAGTAGTTTTTGCGTGAAAGAGTAACAAACATCCATACATCCATACTCACAAACTTTCGCGTTTATAATATTAGTAGAGTTTAATTATAATTTTAGGACAAACAGGCATACACATAATGACACTTTTAGGGTATCATCATCATCATCAGCCTATCGCAGTCCACTGCTGGACATAGGCCTCCCCTAATGAGCGCCATTGCGCCCTGTCCTGAGCTCGACGCATCCAGCTTCTACCAGCAACCTTTCGCAGATCGTCACTCCACCTGGCCGGAGGGCGTCCTACACTACGTTTGCCGAGCCGCGGTCTCCACTCAAGAACTCGTTTACCCCATCGGTTATCGGTTCTTCGGCAGATATGGCCAGCCCACTGCCACTTCAGCTTGCTGATTCTCTGAGCTATGTCGACAACTTTAGTTCTATGTCGGATAAACTCGTTACGGATTTTATCCTTCAGAGAAACCCCGAGCATAGCTCGTTCCATAGCTCGCTGAGCGACTTTAAACTGGTGGACTAGCCGTACTGTGAGTATCCACGTTTCGGCTCCGTATGTCATGACGGCTAGGACGCACTGATTGAAAACTTTTGTTTTCAAACATTGCGGCTTTCAGGGTATAGGAATATTTAAAGTGGAACGTTATGCTTTATTGCTAACAAAATACAGTGTATTTTACCTTGAATTTGCTCCTCATTGGCGTCAGTCGCTCCTGCAGCTCGGGCGAGCACAGGTCGTAAACGTCCAACTCGAGCGGAAACTTAACATCCTTCAATATCTTCGCGTTGATAGCCTCCTTCTCTTTGAAGTAGAAACGTACGAATTGCACCGTTAGGTACGCGGGCAGACGGCTGATTTTGCTCTGGCAAGTGAAAATATCATAAACTTTATTGTACACTAGAAAATACAAACACAATAATCGTAATATTAAAGTTCGCTACCATAAGAATGTGTGTTGTAAATAGGCTATTTGACTGTTTCTTTTTTTTTTATATGATTCTTTGTAACAACAAATACACTCTATTAATATTTCCTCGACCTCTTTGACGATCTCTGTGGCGCAGTGGGCGAAGGCCCGCCTGTGACGCAGAAGGTTGCGGGTTAGATTCCCGCTGCGGGACAAATGTTTGCATGTTCTGCAGATATTTGTCTCGGGTCTGGGTGTTTTATATGTATGTATTTACAAAAAAAAAATGTATCTATGTAGTATATCAATCATGTTGTTCCCATAATACAAGCTCTGCTTAGTTTGGGGCTACATGATGTTGTGTGATGACGTCCAGGATTATTTATTTATTATTTATTATTTCCAGGAAATATGCAGTATTTTCACTATAAAATAATGTTAAAGTAAATTGTAAAAGTCGCGCCTCAAACGCTGTCTCTGTAACGGTGGACTCAATATGATTTGACTGACGTCACACGCAAGTAAACAAACACTCATAGTACTAACTACAAAGAAATAGGACTAAAGCATAGAAGTCTTAAAATTCATTTATGCTCTGAACTCATACGGCTGATCTCTACTTTCGTATGTCCATAAATGTTAGCTAGAAAGAGATGCATACTTTATCTCAATGCGATGTCTGCCACTTCGTACGACTTCGTACCAGGGCATTCTTATGAATCTGCATAGAAATTTGTTCGAGCGCGCTGGTACGATTAACTTTTTGAAGTCGCATTGATATATGTATGCATCCCTTTCTAACTGATGATATTGGACATAAGAAAGAAGATATCAGCCGTATTGAATTTTAAGACTTTATCTAGTTGTCTTCCTATATCTGAGACTAACTACGAAGTTCGTCGTGACACTTGTTTACTGTCGAGTGATGTCACGTGACATCGAACCAATCACAGAGTGTTTCTTTCGTTCAGAATGTTCATGAATAATTGGGATCTTTTTACGCGAAATAAGCAAGGCACTTTTTTTTATAAATATAGTGAAATAACATTTATTTCATTAAATCTATTAGGATGACCACAACTCATTGCATATTTTCACTAGTGTCAAATAGCCTATTGAACTCTTAGCTTTAGAAATAAGAACTTACTGTTTTTGTGTAGATTGCATCTCTGCCCAGCGTTGCAGACATTTTTGTGATCTGTTCTGACATTTTCTGGAAGAAATATGAATGGTTAATAAAATCATAATTACATCACAAAATGGGTATTAGATATCTAAAACTAGCTTCCGCCCGCGGCTTCGCTTGCGTGGTACCGGGATAAAAAGTAGCCTATATGTTAATCCAAGTCACAAACTAAGTGTATTCCAAGTTTCATCCAAATCCGTTCAGTAGTTTTTGCGTGAAAAAGTAACAAACATTCATCCATACATCCATCCATACTCACAAACTTTCACATTTAAAATATTAGTAGGAAGTAGGATTGGTAATGTGTTATAAAACTCACAGATTTGAGGCCCGACTGCAGATATTTGACGTCCTGCGAGATGAAACACGACAGCTGCAGAAAGCTTTCAGTGCTCTTAGTGATTGGCTCATCGGCCTCGGAACAGACCAACTCCACGTCCAGGGTACCGCCGAAGTACTGCTCTATCACAGACCCCCTGAAAAAAAAAAAAAACAATTAAACTGATTGCATAGACCGCAAGCTTTTAGCACTTAAGGCGACTATACATATCAAACCTCCCTCTCACTCCCACTATTCAACATTTTTGAAGATATAAAATCACTGAATGTAGTTTTGCAAAATAGCAAACCATCACGGCCTAGAGAATAACAATAAGGTTCAGATATAATATCATTTTGATTCTATCACGTTTTCTAACCAAAAAACTTGCACCAATGTGATCAATTTTGGTGCAAATTTTTTGGTAAGAAAACGTGTTGGGTTCAACATGATATTCTTGCTGAACCTTTGTATTGTTATTTTCTAGGCCGTCAGTGATCGTTCGATTTTCGCTGAGAACAGAAGTGTCTCCCGCGTCTCGCGTAGGTACCTACGGTGCAAAGTGCAAGCGCATCACAACAACGTCGCCGCGAGCGGCCGGACCGCGACAATGACCCAGTTATTGCTCGCGTAAGGCATGTGCTGTGAAGACGAATAATTTTGTTAAGGCGAAGCTATTACTTGCCGCAACAATGGATTCACCAAATAAGGAATACACGATAATGTTGCAGACAGAGCTGGAGCATACATTGTATGACCGATACAAGGAAGCTCTCCGTCACTTCAAAGAAGAAAAGCAAGAGAGAAAGAAACTAGAAGAACTAGTAGAAAACATGAAAAATCAAATAGAAATCCTACAACAGCAGCTTAAATGCGTTGCAGAGTCTACCAATGTTCCATCTACATCAAATATGGAAACTTCCCCTGGACATGTTCAATATGGTACGGATGAGGAAGAACTGGCAAGAGAGACAGAGTGGATAAGAATGAAATCCAGAAAAAAGCGGAAAACGAACACCTCACCCACTCTCTCACCACAAGGCAATGCTAACATGCCAATCATAGAGAAACCTAAAAAAGTCCCTCGACCACCACCTATTATTGTGGACGGTGTAAACAACTACTAAAATTTTTATGACTCTTTGTCTTTAAAACAGCTCGCTGGCACCTTCAACATTAAGATGCTGAGCGGTGAGAGTGTAAAAGTAAACGCCTGTAATGATGAAGCGTATAGAGCTATAACAAAAACGTTAAATGAAAGCAATTGTCCATGGCACTCTTACGAAAACAAACAAGAGAGACCGATAAGGGTTATGGTTAAGAAATTGCCTTTCACCTGTAAGCCTGAAAGGATTATTGAGGACCTAAAAGCAAGAGATTACAAGGCTCAAGAAGCAGTGAATAAATTAAGTTGGAAAACTAAGGAACCGCTCAACATGTTCATGCTCACCTTCAGCAACGAAGAAGACATAAAAAAAATATATGAAATCAAACAACGATCAACGAAACTGGTTCCCCAGTGCAAGAGATGTCAAGTTTATGGCCATACACACAAGTACTGCTCTAAAGAGCCAAGATGTGTAAAATGCACAGGCAAACACCTCACCAAGGACAGCAAAAAACCTGCAGAAGAGAAACCAAAGTGTGTGCACTGCGGGGAAGCCCACCCTGCTAACTACAGAGGCTGCATGATAGCCAAGGAAATGCAAAAGCTGAGGAACAAGAATACGAAAAAAGTACCAGCTACACGACAGCAGGAAATCGTGAGTACTAAACAGAAAGTAGAGATTCCAACCACTTCCAAGGGTAACGTGAGAGCCCTTTTAGTCAACACTATTGACAAACCCATTTCATACGCGCAGGCAACAGCCAAAATAACACCAGGTATGCAACGTAATGAACCCATTAGCAGCAATAAAAACAAGTTGGATGAAATCTTAAAACTTATGTTAACTTTTGATGAGCGATTGAAGAAAATAGAAAATAGCACCAATGTAGCTATTCCTAAGAACAAACAATGATTTATAAACTTAAAATCATGACTTGGAACTGCAATGGGCTAACTAAACATCAGAACGAACTACAAGTAGTCCTAGACATAGAAAAGGTCGATTTGTGTCTCGTATCGGAAACGCACTTCACCAAACAGTCTCACGTGGCATTTAAAGGCTATAAAGTCTATCATGCATTACATCCTGCAAACAAAGGTAGAGGAGGTAGTGCTGTTATCGTAAAAGAAAATATCAAACATCACAAAACAGTTAAATGTGAAGAGCCACATATCCAAGCTGTAGCTATTTGCATAAATACGAAGCGATATCCTCTTACGGTAGGAGCTATTTACTGCCCCCCGCGCCATACGATAGATAAAGACATTTATTCAAGCTTCTTTCGCACCCTTGGAGAAAGATTTGTACTTGGAGGTGATTTTAATGCGAAAAATACATACTGGGGCTCCCGATTAACGAACACTAAGGGCAGCAACTTAATGAGTGCCATAAAAGAGATTAAGGGAGACGCCATATCTACAGGCTCACCGACATACTGGCCAACTGATCAAAACAAAATCCCGGACCTGATAGATTTCTTCATATATAAAAACCTATCGACTAACTACCTACAGACAAAACAGAGCTACGACATGAACTCTGACCACTCAGCAATTTACTTAGAAGTAAGTGAACAAGTTTTACATATAGAAAATACTCTGACCCTAGTAAATAAATACACTGATTGGTAAAGTTTTAAGTTAGAGCTAGATAGTAATATAGACCTTAATGTTCTGTTAAAAACCAGTGAGCAACTTAACATAGAATTAGACACTTTTATAAAATCTATACAACATGCTGCCTGGAATAACACACCAGAGCAAAAGAAAAGAACGATTAGAAACCACTACCCTCAAAATATCTTGAAACTAATTAACGCAAAACGAAAACCGCGGAACGTCTGGCACCAAACTAGATCTCCACAAGATAAAAATAGATTGAACTATCTGACAAAGCAATTAAAGAGGACAATACAAAATTATAACGAAGATTGCACTAACACTTATCTACAAAACCTTACCAGTGACCGCAGTACAAACTACTCACTCTGGAAGGCCACCAAAAACATGAAGCAACCCATTAATTAAATCCCTCCAATCAAAATAGGACCTGGAAAATGGGCTGTGAGTAATGAACAGAAAGCCAAACGGTTCGCTGAACACCTTGAAAATATCTTTAAACCTAATGAAGGCCTGAATAATATACTCACGACACATGAAGTTTGTGAAGAAACGCAAACTATAAAGCTGGTAACACCCAGAGAAGTTTGGGGTGAAATAAATCATAATATAAACCCAAAAAAATCTCCGGGATTCGACCTCATTTCGGGAGAAGTACTTCATAACCTACCAAGAAAGGCGCTAGTCAAATTGACGACCCTTATTAACGCAGCACTCAGACTAAAGTATGTCCCAGATTTGTGGAAAGTTGCTGAAGTAATCATGATAGCAAAACCAGGAAAGCCGCCACATGATACTTCATCTTACAGACCGATCTCTTTGCTACCAATCATGTCAAAGCTATTTGAAAAATTGTTACTGAAAAGACTCAAGCCGATTATAGAAGGTAAGGGTCTTATACCTGAGCACCAATTCGGATTCCAAGAACATCACACAACGATAGATCAAGTTCACAGGATAACGAATGTAATAGAGAAAACTCTTGAAGAGAAAAAAGTGTGCACCACTATCTTCCTGGATGTAGCGCAGGCTTTTGATAAGGTTTGGCATGAAGGGCTACTAATGAAACTGAAGAAAACTCTACCTTTAGAATTTGTAGATATAATATAATCCTATTTACCTAATAGAGCTTTCAGAATACGGTATGAAGGCACTTACTCTGAAATTAAGGAAATAAAAGCTGGAGTGCCACAAGGAAGCGTATTAGGTCCGGTCTTGTACCTTCTGTATACAAGTGACATCCCTTCGCTAGAAAATAAATCCATCGCGACTTTTGCTGATGACACTGCTATAATGGCTGTTGGAAATACGCATGCCGAAGCAGCAGAAAAAGTCCAAGGTGCGTTAAATAAAATCTATGATTGGACTATAAAGTGGCGTATACAACTAAATGAATCGAAGTCGGTCCACATCAACTTTACAACTAAGAAAGATCAGTACTGTGCAGTATTCATTAATAATAAAATTATCCCCTATGAAAACACAGCTAAATACCTTGGTATGACGCTTGACGCTAAGCTGCGCTGGAAAGCACACGTCAAGAAGAAAAAGCAAGAGTTAAGGCTACGCTACAAGATGATGTACTGGCTTCTCGGGAGACAATCCGCTTTGTCAGTGCACAACAAAATTATGTTATATAAACAAGTTCTGATGCCAGTATGGACTTATGGTATACAGCTCTGGGGCTGTACTTGTAAGAGCAACATTGATATAATACAGCGATTCCAAAATAAAGTGCTCAGGGGCATTGTAAACGCCCCTTGGTACTCCAGAAACGATGATCTACACCGGGATCTCCAGATCGAATTCGTTGATAGAGTAGTTCAAATATATGCAGAAGCTCATGAACAAAGACTTCATCACCACGTGAACGTCGAGGCCATCCAGCTCCTCGACAACACAGACATTGTGAGAAGGCTCAAAAGGACTAAGCCTTTTGAGTTAGTGTAAACAATAGAAAAATGTAGTGTATAGTGTTAGTGCTACTTTAATGAACACAAGAACAAAGTGTCCTCCCCTTAATTAGAGACAGTAAGAAAAGTGCCAATGGACACATTCTTAGAATTAATGTTTATATAAAATTAAGTTAAATTCAAATTACTCATTAGCCTACTTGGCTAGATTGTAATGAAATTAGGGTACCGTAATTATGTGGTAAACTAATATAAAACAAAACACATTTTCTAGGCTGTGAAGGTTTGCTATTTTGCATAACTATAGTCAGTGATTTTATATCTTCAAAAATGTTGAATAGTGCGAGCGAGAGGGAGGTTTGACCTGTATAGTCGATTTAATCAGTTTAGTACTTTTTAGTTCATCGTAAATTGAAAATGGCTTCTTACAGTCGCCATATTGGATTTTTGAAATTTCATATAGCCTATGTCATTCTCCAACGACACCTCATTAGTCAAAATCCATCGAGCCGTTTGGGCTACAGCGACCGACAAATAATATTACAAACATACAAACACCCTAAAAACATAACCTGGCTGAAGAGGACTTCAGTTCTCACTTCAGTTCTCAGGGTCAAAACAAAGTCGCTCCCCGCTGTCTGTCTCTCCCTATGTATGCTTAGATCTTTAAAACTACGCAACGGATTTTGACGCGGTTTTTTGTAACAGATAGGGTGATTCAAGCTGAATGTTTTTATGTATAATATATGCATAATATAGTAGAGAGACACTGATAATTTTAGAGGTCTCTAATGTGATGAAATAAATAAACGCATTTTTTTAAGCTTACATTGCAAACGCTGGCTGAACTAACGTACCAAACCCGTGCGAAGCCGGGGCGGGTCACTAGTCAATAATACAATATTTGGATTCAGTATTCTTTATTGCGAAAATGGGTTCAAATAAAAGTATAAAAACCGGCCAAGTGGGAGTCGGACTCGTGCTTGAAAGGTTACGTACTGTTGTATGGGAGCCCCACTTAAATATTTATTTTAATCTGTTTTTAGTATTTGTTGTTATAGCGGCAACAGAAATATATCATCTGTGATAATTTTAACTGACTAGCGTCTCAGGCGGACCTTCGCTCACTGCGCCACAGAGGCCGTCAATCGAAATGGAGGAAAATCATTGAGGAGGCCAAGAGCCCCAAAGATACGTAAGAAGTTACCTGTCAGAGGCCACGGGCGCCGGTAGTTTAAGCCTGGTCTGCAGCGCGCGAATGATCTCCGACCAACATTCGGAAGCGTCCTGCTGCGCTAGGCCACCACCTACAAATAACACATACTGTAAATAACGCTGAATCAGTCCACAACAACAACAGCCTCTCGCACCAAGCGCTGCCCAAAAATATAAGTTTCTTGCCCTTCTTTAAAATTGACGGTTCATAGTGTTCCTTGTTAAGAATCCGGCGACCCCCGCTCGCAACTTCAATTCGAGGCGCGTGCAAAAATAGCTCCGGATTTCGTTATCTCTGTTTAGCTTATGGATGATTTAGCCGTGCGTCTGGGATAGCAATATAACCGTTAAATTTTTTATATGAATTTGGTTGTGTTTCGTAATACCACAGATAACATAATTCTAGTATAATACAAATAGTAAACATTTTAGTCGTACGTTTGTATGGGCAATTAGTCCGTCGCGGGCTCCTTAAAAGATCTAATTCATTATATAGAATAAAAAAAATTACGGTTGAAGTTTGAAAGTTTGAATTTATATAATGTCTTTGGTGCCCATTGCTGCCTCAATCATTTGTGCGGCAAGAACAAGTTGAAAAATACCATACCAAACAAACATTTTTCTTCTCTACCTACTCTCTACTAGATTGTTGATTGATTTTTACCATTTTGTTTGAAAGCCTTTTAGGTTGGACTAGAGATGCACAAATAGCTTTAAGCTCAATGTAACCACAGACAATAAATACGATTTATAAGTAGTGGTAATGGAAATGCACTCTAGACGAATTTATTATTCGTAAAAACGGCAGACGCGTTATGTATTTTGATCCAGGTAAAAAAAATGTTTAGCGCCCACTACTAATATATTTGACATTGACATTTCCTGACATTTGTTTGCACTTTGTGTCAGAGATATACCATTTTTTTTCATCTTGAACGACGGTTGTCAATTTTATTAAATTTTATTTTATGGTGTTTTTCTAATGTATGTCGTTTATTATTCATGGTATTATAACCGATAAATGTTAGTTATAAGACACAAGTATTAGTGAATAAAAGAAGATTGAACGGGAATTCTCTGATGAAGAAAATTGTGCGCCGATCGTCTGTTGTTATAGTCGCCATGGCTATAGCAGAAAACAGGACCTGACCGAAGACTGGACGACTGGACTTATAAACCGTACTACGTTGCTTCATATTATTATGAACAATTATTATACCTACTTGATACAGGCGAAATTGTGGATAAATATCCCAGAAGCCATTAAATAAAGAAGTGAAGTGAAGTGAAATCAGACTTTAGTGTACCTTGTCCCCTCTCCGCGAAGCGTGGCGCGGCGGTATGTAAAGCTCCGAGCAGTCGAGCGGCGGCTCCGGCGCAGGCGCCCGCTCCGCCGCCATCCAGCGCCGCCATCGTATCGCTCAGCGCTGACGTCAGTTCCCCCGCCGTGCCACCCGCTGACCCTGTCAGATACACCACATGAGATGCCTTACAACTTCAGCCTATTCAATCCACTGCTGGATAGTCCGGTAACATTGTCACGGCCATCAGATGGCCAACAACATTGATGCCCAGCACTCCAGTTTATATCAGTCCACTGCTGGACATAGGCCTCCCCTAATAAAGGGGGATATGCCCATAATCCCCTCGCTGGGCATGCGGGTTGGGGATCGCAGGAAACAGTTTCTCGCACCACAGACGCTGCTGCCCGTCGGTGGCCAGGGGATTTAGTTGGCCGCAATCAGCCGGCCGCCAGAGCCCCGTTCGTTGTTTAGCAGGGTTGCATCACGGGCAGGTGGGGTTGGCTTGGGTTCCGAAGATAGGGGTTGGAACCCGTACACCCCTTATAATATAACATTGATGCCCATTAGAAAAAAAGTCCAGTGCTTGACATAAGACCTCTCCTATAAGGGGAACATGCCCACAATTCCAACGCTAGGCAAGCGGGTCAGGTCGCAGGGCTTAACTTGTCAGACCACCGACGCAGCTGCCAGGATATTTAGCTTTCCTGGTGTTAGGCTACGCTAAGCCGCAATCAGCCGGCTGACCGGTCCCCGTTTGTTTTACAGCAGTTTGCACCACGGGCATTTATGGTTCACTTAGGTTTGAAAGATGAAGGTTGGAACCCTTTACACCCCAACCTAACATCAAAGATAACGTATTGAAACAGGCGTGACTCCATTCAATTACAAAGCCTTTATTATCTAAGCGCACGCCAACCTATTTGGTCAAAATCATTGTAAAAGCCTAAAATTCTATGTCTTGTATCTTGTACGTCTACGTCAAATGTATCCATGTGCCTAATTGTCAAACCTTTTTTAGTAATAAGGTTGATTTACTTTGGTATGCTAATAGTGTTGTAGTTGAGAAAAACTCTTGTCTGATTCCCTACATGTTTTGCTAATGAGCTCAATATACCAATTTTAAATGTCGTGTTTTACTGGACATAATAATATATATGTGCATTGTTAACTTATGTAAATGCCTTTTGAAGTTAGGCTCAGCAAATTCGACCAATCCTAGTACTATCCGACCCAAATATAAGAAACCTGACGCTATTTGCAGCCAACTTCAGAGGGAAAAAGATAGTCAAGAAGTCAGTAGTGTACAGTCAGCATCAAAAGTAGATGATGAGTTTCAGAAATTCAATACAGCTGATAGAAATTTGCGTCAGAATTAGATAGCACTAAAGTGTTCCATAAATAGATGATTGAAAAATATGCCAACAATAAGCTGATGACACTAACCACCACATGTACCTGATGACTATCAGTTTCAAAAGTATCTGATGTAAAATAGTTTTATAAATATATGAATTATGTTACTTTGCAATATTTTGGCAATAAAGATATAGGTTCAAAAATAACTGACTATCTATCATAGCAAAAATAACTGATTATTTATTTTAACTGGTCTTTTAGCTGTTCTTTTTATTTTTATTTTTATTTTTATTTTGAGATACTATTTTTAGTTTTATTTTTATTTTTATTTTTAGATAATATTTTATATAAAAATAAAAAAAACTATAAACTGAGCTAAGAGGCCAGTTAAAATACATAATCAGTTATTTTTGCTATGATTAGATAGTAAGATATTTTTAAGACTATTAACGGGAGTGGTAAAGTTTTTACGCGGAACAAAAGTTTGTGTAACTGTTTGATAGTTTAGCTTAGTGAATAATACAAAGGCTTATCTAATTTATCTCTAAAGTTGTAAACGGGGTGGCAAAGTTTGTATGGGGAACAAAAAAAATCATTATACCTCGAAATATTGCACAGAATCTCTCCTCTAGAAATAAATGTCCTGTTTCAGGATTTTTCGCACTTCAACCCATAAGGCGGTTAAAAGTAATCAATTTTTATTAATGAACTTTGATTAAAATTGATTCCTAAAAAGTACATTAAGAAAATAAAACTTGAACAGGGTATGAAAGGGGATGAAAGTTTGTATGGAGAATCATTTCTCAAGTTAGGTAAGTTTGACGGCTTCAGTGGCGCAGTGGGCGAAGGTCCGCCTGAGACGCAGAAGGTTGCGGGTTCGATTCCCGCTGCGGGACAAATGTTTGCATGTTCTGTAGATATTTGTCTCGGGTCTGGGTGTTTTCTATGTATGATATGTATGTACTTACGAAACAAAAATTATATGTGTATTATATCAATTATGTGGTTCCCATAATACAAGCTCTGCTTAGTTTGGGGCTACATGATGCTTTGTGATTACGTCCCGCTTTATTATTATTATGACACTTTATTTAATTGTAAACTCGTCTAAAATACATTTTTTTACTATAATTATACTTAATGTACATAAATAAATATCAAAAACTATTATTATTATTATAAGTTTATTAAAATTTATCATACTTAACCGGCTGTTGAATTGGTGATCAAAACTCGCAAAACGAGGTAAAAATAAACCTTTATGTAAATAATGAAACACATTTTGTCACATACATTTCCACGCGGGCGAAGCCGCGGGGTGCAGCTAGTATATTTATAAAACTATTTTACATCAGATACTTTTGAAGCTTAAAGTCATCAGGTACATGTGGTGGTTAGTGTCATCAGCTTATTGTTGGCATATTTTTCAATCACCTATTTATGGAACACTTTAGTGCTATCTAATTCTGACGCAAATTTCTATCAGCTGTATTGAATTTCTGAAACTCATCATCTACTTTTGATGCTGACTGTACAACAGGTAAATAAACACTGAATAATATCTACTGTTCAAACTTACTCTTGTCATAGCCGAGGAGTGCATTTTTGAGCTCTGGCACAGTCTTCAGACACTGAACAGTTGCGTTCATGTAGCAAGTATTACCCAGATTGATCAGACCCTCAGGTATATCCAGCTGAAACATTCAATTGAAGATTTACGGTCGTGGGTTGCCAATGAGCAACGTGCGATAGAGCGTAGTATTGTAGGAGTAAAGCGAATTGACTTTATTCGCAACTCAGAGTTGCGCTCAAGAACACAGATCGCTGACGCAGCAACGACAGCCTCCAAGCTTATAGGATTACAGGATTGGGCTGGTCACGTTTGCCGCATGTCGGTAGACTACTCGGCCAAGCTGACCAAGGAGTGGTGCCCTAACATAGGGCGAAACGAGACGAGACGAAACGAGAACCGAGCTCGCTAAATTCGGTACCGACTGGACCATTTTATTTTAATTATTTTTAGATGATGAATGGAGAGTGAAGGGAGGCCTTTGCCCAGCAGTGTTGTATTGAGGGCTTAATTATTATGCGTCATGCGCAATAAAACGACATCCCTGATGAACAGAATTCGGAGCAGCTGCAACAGCATCCTGATGGCTGTAGCAGAGAACTGCTTGCCTCCGCTTTGGAAATGTCTAGTGCAGAGAGTGACTAATAATGGAATCTATTTCCAATATTAGTCACTTTCTTGCCTTTTCTTTTTGTGTTTTTTTTAAATATTTGTGTGTTTTTAATTTAATTTTTGCTTAATATGGATCTAGGTTGTCCGAATTAATTGTTTTTTTTTTATTTATTATTAAATCCTTGGTGGCTGCGGATGAAGATTACTTACAAGGTACCCAGGGTGAAGTTGTATTATTTGTGATATGTGGCCTATGTAGTTTCATAATAATGCTGGACACTATGATACAGCATCATGTAGCCTCAAACGAAGCAGAGCTTATATTGTGGGAACCACATGACTGAAATACTACATATATATTTTTTTTTATTTATGAGCCATATACCAAGGATTGTAGAATTATAATGCACAAGATTTTCCGCTCGCCTTGACAGTCGCGTACGGATTGAGTCGTAATAATAAGGCCGTGGTCACGAATACAGCGGCGGCGGCGCGGGAAGCGGCGCGCCAACGCAAATCTATGCATTGAAACGCGCCATTCCTTGCGCCGCCACTGCCGCCCCGCTTCCGCTGACTTCGTGTCCGTACCCTTATAAGTTGCCCGTAGGAGATTGGTCTAAAGTACTCTTTACAAGATAGGATCACTTTGAATGTTGAGTAAAGCAGTTGCTGTTTTTTTGCAACTATAGTCTAGGAACTAGGTCAAGTTCGAGAACGTTTTGTATTCTGATGATAATCTGATTTAAAAAAATTAACTTCCATTTAAAAAAAGCTATGTTCGTCTCTTTCAGCATAGTTTTTTGTTTATTATTAAATAGTATAGGTAAAGGATAACTCACAGCGCTGGCTAACTCCGCCTCGTTCATGTCCTCAACAAAGCGGACAGGTTCAACGGGTGCTGCTGGCACATCTTCTTCCTTGCTGCCCATCACCAGGACTAAGGCATTCTGTTGATAAAATTACAGTATTGAGTACAGAATTTGCTTCTGTTTTTCTGGTCTGTTTTTCCAGACCGGTTTCTTTACGCTTGCCTAGACCACATCTTCACTTGCGTTCATGTCTGATAGTGGTCAAGCATATGAATATCTTTTGTCTTTAACCCACTCTTACTGCCGGCCCAGATGGGCGATTTAGGCGCGAGTTGAGTCGCGCGATTGTTGTGCGTATCCAATCAGGCTTGCTAAATGTCACGTAAAATGTGACGTGCGTCCATATGATTGGATAAGCGCGACCGACTCGCGTGTAAATCGCTCATCATATGGGCATGCTGTTACTCTTAGGCCGCGGTCACGAAGACAGCAGCAGCGGCACGGCGAGCGGCGCGCTAACGCAAATGAATGCATTGAAACGCGCCATTCCTTGCGCCGCCGCCGCCGCAGCCGCCCCGCTCCCGCTGACTTCGTGACCGCGGCCTTAAAATCTGACCTAGTTATCAGAAATGTGGAAAAAATTGAATTCTATTGATGGAAACACCTAGTGCAGTTTGTATTATCTTTTTATTCATAGTCATTCCTCAAGGGTGCATTTAAAAAAAAATAAACATAATGGTTAGAAATTTAATTGCAACTATTTGTTCTCATATGTATACATTTAGCAGAGGTCTCATCAATTATCAATGGAGTTTGCCTTGCGAACCCAGCCCATAGGTTGGCTAGTTTATAATAACATCATCATCATCAGCCTATAGCATTCCACTGCTGGTTAGGCTGCAGCAGCCTATAGCAGCTCATAATATCAGTATGGATCTAAATCTTTAAGAAAAAAAGGTCATGACTCATGAGTGTTTACTCAGGTGTCCTTTAGTGACCTACCTGTAGGACATTCTTTAAAACAAAGAGATATATCATGCCAATAAATTTGTCTTTTTTGCCCTTTCTTTTTTTTAAATATCTGTTAATAATATGAAAGGTGCATTATTACAAATTCAATAAGAAAAATACACACAACAACACCAGTCTGTTCAGTTCACTGCTGGACAAAGGCCTCCCCTAAAAGAAGAGGGATATGCCCATAATCCCCACGCTGGGCATATGGGTTGAGGATCTCAGGGCACATCTTCTCACACCGCAGGCATTGCTGCCCGTTGGTGCTCTACCTATTGAGGATACCTTATAGGGGGTAGAGAGGTCCAAACAATCAATTTGTTACATGCCCCTTTCTAGCCAGCAGTTAGCATTCCACCTGGTTGCAAGCCCATTGCCATCACTTTTATTAGAACACTAACCTTAAGACTTTTAGGTCTAGGGTGGCAATGTGCACATAAATATGTTATTGGTCACCAAATGATTAAGTCCGACCACCACAGCTCTACTTATAATTCATTGGGATATTATTAATTGCATATCATAAATACTAACTGCAAAGCAAAATTAATACTGACTGCACAGCAAATTTACCAGACCATGCACAGTAGATTATTAAGTTTTTTCTATAACAACCTGGAAATCCTTCTAGCAGCAAAACCGACACAGATAGACAATAGGTTCTTAGGTTTTAATATATCAATCTTGTGGTTCCCATAACACAAGCTCTGCTTACTTTGGGGCTACATGATGCTGTGTGGTAGTCCAGCATTATTTATTTATTTAATTTTGTTGTGCCATCAGTAATGTTTATTTGAATTTTTTCATTCGCATTAAAATTTTTAATGACTCTTATTTTTAAAAACTATATAATGCTCATACTGCATGCGATGGCAGGTATCGTTCATATTTAAATAGACCCTAATGTCAGAAGATACTTACATTTGTCAATTTGAAATTTGCCCAATCATCATCCTTGAGAGTAACTCCCTTGCACACAACCTTCTGCCTCTCAGGCTGGACGCCGGTCAGCGCGAAGATCTGTGCCTTGAAAAGCACCGGCTCATCGTCCGTGTTCACTTCCACACCTGAGAAGGTCTCCTTACCCCACTTCACTTTCACTGTGAAAAGTAAGTTTTTTTTTCTATTAAATGTGAGCCAGCTCTTGACCTCGAAGCTTGCATAGGCAAGGATGAGGTTGACGATGGGGCGTGCTTTCCCAGAAGATGCCTATTAACTCTCTTTTTGAAGCTGTTAGGGTCCGAAAAACAGACGCTGGCAACTTATGATAGGATTCTATATGATGATTGTTTAAGGCTGTTTTCTATGAATGATACATTTGTATTTACAAAAAATCATAATCATTGTGATCATAGGAATTTAACATTTATCAAAGATGATTCAAGCAGCATCCTACGAGGTTTGGCACTTATGAATGTGATTTGTAAGACAGTTATGGGAGCGACAGCTTCAAACGCAAAAGTCACATATAAATTATGTTCCTGGTGAGGATTGAGGATTTACAAAAAATATATATTTATATGTATAGACCATGTGGTTCCCATACAAGCTCTGCTTAGTTTGGGGCTACATGATGATGTAGCCCCAAACCAGTGTGTAAAAAGTAGTGTCCAGCATTATTTATTTATACACATAAACAGACTAAGTCATGTTCAAATTAAAAAAATATTGATGGATGGTGTGAAAGATGATATGATGAAAGCAGTGACTATTATAATGCAGAATAAGTGATGTAGGTTCATTTCTTTGTATGAATAAGGTGGCAATAATTGTATTTATTGAAATCGGCAATGCTGTTCTGTGATAGATGCACTGATTCGGCAAAAAACAAGCCAGTCAAGTAAGGTGTTTTAAAAATCGTATACAAGTGAAATTGAGAATAGAAAACAGATTATTTCCTGACTAACATGAGAACTAAGCAATTCCTTAAATAATTTCAAAGATTGTAATACAAACAGTGAGAGTTTGATGGAAATAAAATGAAACGAATAATGTTTCTTTGCTAACCTCAATTTTTAAAGAAACGGTAATATGTGCTTGTATACGTTTTACCGCTGGAAAACTTACCTGAAACTTTAGGCATTGTAGAATAGTTGGATTCGAAGATCTGTGCACTGAATAAAAACAGAAAATCTCAGTAAATTCCCAAGAAACTGAAAGTCACGGTCCACTTTTGGTAGCGGTCGATGACATTTGATGACAGAAAAGTATTGACTGACAGCAGGACGTTTGTTTGATAGTGATGAAAGGTATAAATTATGACATTGACAGTCAAGACACATTTTGACATGTCCGTCAAGTAAAGTAAAGATGGATCCCACACCACTGTGTGTAAATTCCCTAAATTCCAAGTAGTTTTTAAGTCATCTATCCACAAATCCACAATTTCTGACAACGTAAAGTTTTCAACCAGTGCGTCCTACTCGTCATGACTCATCATGAGCATCATGACATGACATACGGAGCCGAAACATGGACGCTCATAGTACGGCTAGTCCACCAGTTTATAGTCGCTCAGGAATCTATGGAATTTCTGTGAAGGTTAAAATCTGCACAGAGACTTACCAACTTAGAACTAAACTTGTCGTCATAGCTCAGAAAACTAGCTAGCTGAAATGGCAGTGGGCTGGCCATATCTGCCGAAGAACCGAAAACCGCTCTGGGGTAAACGAGTTCTTCAGTGGAAACAGCGGCTTGGAAAACGTAGTGTAGGACGCCTTCCAAACCAGGGTGTAGTGACGTTCTGCGAAAGGCTGTTGGTAGAATCTAGATGCGTCCAGATGAGATCAGGACGCTGATGATGATGATAGTTTTTGTTAACACGAGTATCTTCTTTGTAAGCAGAGGGCTTACCACAGGTTTTTATAGTTTACGAAAAATTTATAAGTTTCGGTATCTTTCCATACATTTTCTGTACAGCGCCTCTAGGGAACTGCATGAACTACGAAAATGTATGGAAAGATACCGAAACTTATAAAGTTTTCGAAAACTATCAAAACCTGTGGTAAACCTCTGTATACGTTTCTCTTTACGTTACACGACATTTTAAATTAATTCCCATTTTTTTTTTGTTTTTTAGCCCTTTTTGGGCAGGCTAAAGTCTTTTGACCATACTACCTATTCTTCCGTATTTTTATTTCTTCCAAGTATTCCGTTTTATTTTGTGAGTGTTTTTCTTCCTCTATTCCATTTCTTCCGTCTTTTAGTCCAGTCGTCAGTCTTCGGTCAAGTCATGTTCTGCTATAACTATGGCGGCTATAACAAAACAATCAGCAAAAAATGTCTTCATCTAAGAAGTCCAGTCTAAAACTTTTATTTCATTTCACTACACTTATGTCTTCTTACTAACGTAGGTTGGTTAAACCGCCATAAACTTTACGCAACATAAATCAGAAAAACAATAGAAAATAAAACAACACAAAAATAACACTGTAGTTCTAGATGAAAAAAAATCCCGCCTCTTTCCCTTAATAAATAAATAGATCTAAGTTATGTTATGAGTGTGGAATCCAGCTTTACGTTCATGCATTTTGATATATTTTTTCTTTGCATATTTGGGTAGGCCTTTTGAAAATAGGTACCGCCTATTATTTAGGAGCGGGGTGGTCAGGTATAAAAACATATATCTTTTGCTGATCATTATATTATAGGCCCCATTTTCTTTTAATTAAGGCGACTTAAGGGTCAAACCTCCGTGTCGTCAAATTTTTCTTTTCGTCCTCGTTTTCCATTCGTTCCATTTTGCCGTTTAATTATTTTCCCATAAATATTAAGTAGGTACTAAAATTACCAGGCATTTCTGTTAAGGCGTGAAAATGTAACTTACGGGAAAATGGAACAGATAGAATTAAATAAAAATCAGAAAAAACCAGTGACAGAATATACCTACTTTTTTTTTTTTTTTTTTTTTTTATTATATTTGATTCACTGTTGTTATACAGTACAACATCATTTAAATCTAGTGAGGAAAACACAAAACTTATAATCCTAAAACTAAACCTAAACCTAACAATAAATTATTTTACTAAGCCATTAATATAGGTACATAATTCTAAAATTTACACACAAAACTAGCACAAAACAACATAATAGGAAAGAAAGAAAGAAGGAATAAAACATAAAAACTACCGTAGAATTATAATTCAATAAATACTTTAAACACTCTCTTAATTCATTACATAAAAAATTTATTTCTATCATTTAAAATAAAATATAAACAAAACTAAATATACTCAATACCTTTTCTTTGTGACAGAACAAAATATTCCAAACCATCATTAATAAATAAATCAGTATTAATAAAACAAAATCAACAAAATTGTATATTATGTAACATTATTATAACTTAAAAATATATACATAATACATATATACACTACACACACATATATATGGGTGTATATATATATATATATATATATATATATATACACCCACATATACATACATGTGCATACATATATATACATACACACACACACACGTGTGCACATATATATACATACATACATACATACAATCCGTGTACACACAATATACACAGATTACATATATATACATATTTTCTTAATAATTTAATTTAATTAATAATTAAATAATTTAATTTGATTCATTTAGTGAATACGAACTAGACTCTCAATCAATAGCTTAATCTAATCGCCGATTCCTATAACATACTACAACTGATAACACCCCGCTCTCCCCCGAAATAATGAATTTTCCCGGAGCACGGGAGGGAGGGAAAACGGAGCGTCATCGATCATCGGTGGTCGATGGACCACGGCATATTACAGGAATCGGCCTTAATAAAGACAAACTGTGTATCTGTGTCTGTCTAAAACTCAGCAACAACCAACAGTAAGTCCATGACTTCATCAAAAAGGTAACCCCCCAAGCATACCTACAATGTAAGTATCTAGGTATTAATCAGTTCATGCAACAAAAATATTATTAATTATATATCAAATTATTTTATAAGATCAGCATTTGCCATCAACAACCATTTTATCCATTATGTAATATATATAACATTTTAAATAAAATAAATACTGAAATGAATGTAGTGCAATGAAATTAAATTTCTACTAAGAAAAAATTAACCATCACCTCCATCCCACGATAAATTATAAACTATACAATAAATTAATTGATAATAAACATGGTTAAAAAAAATAAAAATTGGTAATATTGATGAAGGTATTAGGTTAGCTATGTGATAAAATGTCTATATATATACATAATTCAATACCTCCATTATCACTAGGTAATAATAACAATAAAAACGTTTCTTTAGTAAGGCTAAAGAATACTATTATCATCATTATTTCAGAAATAAAATATATTTGAATTATAAAATAATAATAATAAGAAATTGGAAAAAAAAAAAAAAAAATTTATTAATAAGAATTTTATAATAGCAATAAAATAATGAATTAATTTAAATTGCAAAAGTGATAACCAGTAAATAGGTAATAAAATAATATCAAAAATAATACTTATTAACTCTGCAACTATGTTCCTTCTGGATCCAAAAAAGATCCATTCTCCTTTCCAACTCTGCGTAAAATGTTTCTTGCATAAGCAATGAAGAGGCTCCTTGTGCTATCATTGACCAATATATCATTTAAATTTGCAGGACTAATTTCAATTTCCATGGCAGACTCACAATTGTAGCGCAATGAGCAAAATTTATTACAGTCAACAAGAACATGTTGGACTGTTTGCGGAATATCTTCTCCACAAGAACATAGTGGAGACAAAGAAAGCTTGAATCTATACAAATATGATCTAAATCCACCGTGTCCAGTAAAAATCTGTGATATGAAGTTGTTTATTTTAATTTTTCCTAAAATTCTATATGCTGTAATAATATCTTTGAAAAACAACTTAGTAGTGGCTCCAGTAGTTGCAGCACTATAAAGATTCTGCCATTCTTCCAAAGTTACAGCCCTAATAGATTGCTTAGCATAAGACAGAGGGAACCTATCATATTTAGGAAGTTGCCTATTATTTAATGCAGCTATCTTGGCCAACTCATCCGCTCTCTCATTTCCAGGAATCCCACAATGAGCTCTCACCCAGTAAAACTGAACCTCCTTGCCCTCATCTCTCAAACGAGCAATGGCCTCCCTAATATCCATAGCCAATGGGTTTACGGAGCAGGGGTCACCTATGGCCTCCAAACTAGACCTCGAGTCGCTAGCTATAGCGAACATCATTTCTCGTCTCCGTTCAATCAGCTTAAGCGACCAAAGGATCGCCGAGAGCTCAGCCTGAAATACACTGCAGAAGTCCTCTAAACGGAAGCCAGCATGTCGCACCTCCACTCCTCCTAACCAACAGCTGACCGCCGCCCCAACCTTCCCCTCCAGCTTACTGCCGTCGGTGTAGAGCACAAGCCCCTCGGCCGGTAGCGCCGCGGCATCCTCCGGCGAGCCAAGCAGCTCAAACTCCAGCCGCCTACGCTCCGCTGGGTGCGGCAGCGAGAAGGGGCTCCCCCTGCACTCGATGCTCCGTCCAGGCAGACAGGGAAGCTCCTCACCTCTCTTAATTCTATACACGGCTGCATGCTCCCTGACCCTCAATGGAAGAGGTAACACTCTAGCCAGCAATACACTGGAGACAAAGGAGACCGTGCGGTGAGCCCTGCATATCTTGATCGCAAAAGATCGAGTGAGCTTATTGAGTGCCATTTCTGCATAAACCTTGTTCGAGACCTCAGCCCAGCAGCTAGCAGCGTACAGCACCGTAGGTTCCACCACCGCGATATAGATGAGCCTCAGAACATCGGAGTTAAGACCCCACTGTGCACGCGCCGCCCTCGAGACTACCTTGTAGAACGCAATAGCCTTCTTGGTTACAGCCTCGATGTGACGCCTAAAGTTGAGCATCGGGTCCACAGTCAATCCCAATATTCTGAGCCTATCACTATAATCTAGCCCAACTCCCGCCATCTCCAGTCTAGGACTATGGAATATTAGTTTTTTAGTGACCAATAGAGCCTGCGTTTTCCCCGGGGCGAACTTTAACTTCAACCTCTCACCCCACCTCACAATCACAGCCAGAGCCCGGTTGACCGACTCTTCCAATTCCCTACCATCAGCTGCTGCCGCGATCATGAGGATATCATCCGCAAAAGCCTGCACCCTCACCCCCCCATACTGAGTCTGCTCAAGCACCTGGTCCAGTTGGATATTCCATAGGATAGGTCCACAGGTAGATCCCTGTATACATCCTTTATCAGTCTCCCTCTCTATAGTTTCCCCCGCATACTTCAATTTGACCCTCCTATTAGTAAGATAATCCCCAATGAGCCGTACAATAATGGGATCCACATCCTTACTATGCAGCTGGTCTATGATCGCCGGCCACCACGCGTTATCGAACGCTCCCTCTATATCGAGCGACACCATAACCACTATTCTTTTCTTTTCCAATTGCAACCTGACCATAGCTAAGGCGTCAAAGAGGGCGTCCTCTGTACTGCGCTGTGGGGTGAAGCCGTACTGCAGCGGGCTGAACCGGCCCGCAGCGCCCAACTGCCACTGAAGCCTGTTCACAAACAACTTTTCCAGCATCTTGCCCAGAACCGGCAGGAGCCCGATAGGTCGATAAGATTTCGGCCGAGCATAATCGTCCCTTGCCGGCTTAGGGATGACCTTTATCACCGCTGTCTTCCAGATCAAAGGAAAGCGGCCCCACCTGAGGCAGCAGGAGAACAGTCCTAGCAGCAGGGGCTTGTCGAGGACGTAGGCCGCTACGCAGATGTCAAGCGTGAGACCGTCCGCCCCCGGCGCCTTCTTGGGGCTCATGGCGCGCAGCACGGCCTCCAGCTCGGTGCCGGTGAAGGCTGCATGCGGGCCGGCGGCCTCTCCCCGTGCTGCAGCGGCAGCCAACCGCGCTGTGTCCGCCCTGAGGCACGCCTGCTCCGGCGTGTCGTCCGCGTCGGTGTCCCGCGGGTAGAAGGTCTCCGCCAGCAGCGCCGCAGAGCCGCGCTCGTCCAGCGCCGCACCGCTGGCATCCACCAGCAACCGGTCCTGCACGCGGGCCGAACAGGCCTTCATTATGCGGTACGAGCGCTGCCAGATGGTCTCGCAGCTTTCTCCCGTACAGAAGCTCTTCCAGCTCTGCGTGATGGCTGTCTCTATCGCCCGCTTGTAATCGGCCCTAACCGTGAGATACTGCTCAACCACCGAATCTCTCCTCCTAGAGTTGGCCTTACCAATTCTTCTCCTGCGACGGACTACCTCTGCCTTGAGCCGAGTCAGCTCCGGCGTCCACCACTTGCACGCTCTTCCGATCCTCCCAGGTGGGAGACGAGGGATGGTCCTCTCGCACGCCCCCACGACGCACGCCGTGTAGAGCTCCGCGATACGGTCGACTCCGTCTCCGTCCCCCGTAGCCGCCAGCTCGCCCGCTACGTCGGCGTCGCCCAGTGCCCGGCCCAACTCCGTCCTGAAGGCGGTCCAGTCCGCCTTGCCGGTGTCGTACAGCCTGGTGCCAGTGGTGGTGTCGCACGGCCACGGTGAACAGTATCGGGCGGTGGTCGGACAGCGCTCCAAGCCGCTCGTCCACGCGCCAGCCGCGTACGCCGCGCAGCAGGGGCGCGCTGCACGCCGTCACATCAATTATTATCAATATACCTACTTTATCTATCACTGGATAAAACAGTAAAATGGGACAATCGTTAGAGTGGGAACAGCTGTAAAATGGCACAAACAGGAAAATAGGGTAAAAGGGACATATAGACGTAAATGGAGGAAATCATCATCATCATCATCATCAGCCTATAGCAGTCCACTGCTGGACATATTTGTTCTTAATTGTAAAAACTCTGACACCAACCGAGTTTAGCTCACACAAAGAAGAAGGAGACTAGAGAATAACTTTGGTATGCCAAGCCAGCAGTGGATTTTTAAAATACGAAAATGCTGTAGGTTCTACCTAGGTACAAACCGTCATGTGCGTAGGGAGTACATACCTAACAAACTAAACTTAAAAATTAGTAATTACTTAAGCTGATTACAGCTCAAAGGCTCTACTTAGGAATATTTTCATGCACACCACCACCTTTCGTCTCAGCGCGCTCGTTCGATGAACTTTCCCGTGAAGGCTGCGCAGACGCAGGCGGTCACCCCGCCCGCAGTCTCTACCCACACTCTACCTGAGTCGCATGCCTTTCTGTTCCGTAGCCAGTGAACCCCAAAAAAAGTAAATTAACAGTCAGTGCAGTGAGTGTGTGATTTGGTCACTGTGATACCAACATAGTGCTTTAATTGAGCTAGTTTTTTTTAAATTTTTCGGCGGCATGGTAATCAAACGTGCGACGGATCAACTGCCGTAGTTTACTGTAAGTTTTTAAGCGTTTGTCGTATTTATGATTTGTGTAATTTTTATGTACCTATAGCCTAATTGAGTCTTGAAGAGTAGGTAAACTGAATCTTGGATAAGTAGGTAGGTACCTGGATTGCGGAAGGTATTCAGAAAGTACTTATTTCTGTATGTAGGTACATTGTATAAGCTCTGAAAGTGACATCGAAGTGAAGAGACCCTACCTATATTATATGACGGAAACTAATTACAATTTTAATTTTTTTCCCCTACTTAAGTGCTTAAAAATCTTATATTACCATTAAGTATAATTCCCTTGAGTGTATTGCAATAAAAATGCCGAAAATTCAATCAGAATTTATAGTCGCGCCAAAACCTATTAAAATACCGAACGCGTTTGGAATAAAAAAAAAAACACTTGTTTGCGAAGGCTGATGAGACCTTTTTGCTTGTAGCGTGAGGAATTTATAATGGGACAGGGACTTTGAAACATAAGTAACTGTCATCTAGACGGACATAGAGTAGGTAGGTTACCCACTCGCATACATCTCGTATGGGGAGACTATCCTAATCACATCACATCACATCTACATTTCATTTATTTATTTATTTCACGTAATCACATCACATTATTATTAATAAGTCATAAATGTCAAAGTAATAAATGTCAAAGTTTAAGTGTGTATTTGAGTAGGAATGTTTGATCCCACACGCTATGAGACTGATTTTTTAGAAGAAATTTCAGAATTTTCCGAGATAAGTGGATACCTAGGAAGCCCAAACTATGGGTACACTCTCCTTTTAGGGGGAGGATCCTCAACCTTACCTTCCCAACTTCCTATTGCGTTTAGCCCTTCACAAGGACACCTGCTATACTGAGCCCTTCACTGAGTAAGTACTACTCCTTGTGAAGTACTCAGTGTATACCTACGGAGTCATATTCTAGAAATTATTTCAGTATTCTATTATGTATAATTTATGACTTGCTGTTTCTATGAAGGCAATTATGACCACTGATTTATCCGTGAACGAAGCGGCTATAAAAGTGAAATCAATTATCTTTTGTAAATTTTGTAAAGTAAAACCTATTTGTGCTTGTAACAAAACGATTTCAAACGACTTTTATAAAGAAGTAAGATGATTTCGAGTTCAACTTCTTCGGTTAAATGAAGCAGTGACGCGTATGCACAGACTACTAGGATGCTAACGCATAGCGTATGTACAAATACTAGTCTGTGGTGACGCTCAATGAACCTCTAGAAAGCTAAATAAACGTCTCTATACAAGAGTCGTTTATTGATCTAATAAGAATTGATCTAGAAGTAAGTAAATAAGACCTGGGGCCTGATTCTGAGGATTCTATATATTTGATTCTATTAGATATATATTGCGGAAACTGTCAAAACTGTATGAAAGGAGAATGCCGTCTGATGTATGACGCTCGGTACCAAGACTAAAGTGAGTGCGTCAAAAAAATATCCAATAAGTTTTTAGTCGATTCTACTGTCAAAATAATTAAAAATTAGGGTTATTGCCATAGTTACACTTTACATCAATATTTATTGCCATAGCAACATATATATCATTGGTTGTTGTAGTATAATGGTGGCGTGCAACGGAAACCAAATCAACAAAATATTTTTTTACTTGATTATTAATCGAGTCGGTGTGTAAAACTAAAGAAAATGTTAATGTCATATATAAAATATAATAAATTTTATGGGATACGTTCGGTTGTGACGCAATTGGTACGGGTTCTCGGCATTCTCCTTTGACAGTTCTCGCTATATATATCTATAATAGTATCAAACATATCGAAATGTCAGAATCAGGCCCCTGCTTAGGTACTTCCCTAGTCCCTAGTTATAAACTCGTACAAGCATGATCATCATCTAAGCCGTTCATTATAAGCCGTTTACGCCCACTCCTGGGTATTGGCCTTCTTCCTTCGCTAGTCTGGTCTGAATCAGGTGCAACCCATGGTGTCTTTCTGATATCGTCAACCCATCTCGCAGAAGGTCGTCCCCTATTCATAGATCGTCTACTCTATCTCTCTTGATGATAAAAGCAAGATAATTAATTTGGAACTTCATCAAATGAAAAAAAAAATAAAAAAACTGATTATATTTAGATGACATAAAAAGCTTGGGATGCAACTGTGTCCAACTCAAAAACAATCCAAAGTTAAGAATATTAAGAATTCTAAGAAAGACGTTAAATAATAAAGCCATGCAGTTTCTTGACAATTCTTCTCTGTTTGGTTGCGCTACGAATTGGTGTAAGTAAATAAAAAAAATCGATTTATGTTGGATTTAAGTCAATTATACTCTTATGTAAAGCATGGAGCCTGTGGGCTAAGTACACTCAAGTGGCGTATGGCGCCCTCCGCGTCCAGTTTAATAACGCGATCAGAGCGGTGTTGGGGCTGCCCCGCCGGGGCTGTCTCCGGCATGTTCTCGCAAACGCACACCGATAGTTTTACGCTTATTCATATAGTTTATTTCCACAAAACGGCACATAAGTATACTTCAACACAAAGTAATACGCTTGTTGCGCCCACACCGCTGGCTCCATGGCTTGCCTGCGCGTCAAGGCGACAACACGCCTTTGTTTGCGATTAGCAAATCTTGGTGCAGCAAGTGTAAATCGTTTTTATGCCTTATATACGAAGTTGCTGCGACAGACGTCGTATAGGGTCCACCCCATTAAACTTGTAAAATGTAAAATTTGTATATGAGCCCTGTTGCTTGAAATAAAATTATTTTATTTAATGGCGCTCATTAGAGGAGGCCTATGTACAGCAGTGGACTGATATAGGCTGATTATGATGGTAAAAGTGTTCCGTATGGTTCTAACTGACTAAATATAATACATTATATATATAAACGTAAGTATAATAATTTTAATCAAATATAATACGAATTCCATGTACTTAAATAAATAAATAAATAATGCTGGACTGTCACACAGCATCATGTAGCTCCGGGCTAAGTAGAGTCTGTGATATATATTTTGTAAACACATACTTATCATTCATAGAAAACATCCATGCAAACATTTGTCCCGCGGCGGGAATCGAACCCGCAACCTTCTGCGTCCCAGGCGGACCTTCGCCCACAAAGGTCGTCTTATGTGGTTATAGTAAAGAAGTTAGTTCAAACATTACGTCAATTCAGTTCTGCTCACTAATTGTATTCGAAGATGATTATGACTATGATACCTATGTAGGCATTATGTAGAGGTATCAAAATAGCAAAATCACCAAGTTACGAAACAGAAAGGTCATACGAACTTTCCACATAAAATAATCGAGCATCAAATATGGCGTATGCGAGACTTCAATAAATTGCCTCGAATCATGCTTTCACTTAGTTTCCAATTGTTGTGCTCTATTGTGTCTTTATCTCTGCATCGCCAGGGAAATACTTTTGCGATTTATGGCTCTTCTTGAAATTTATAGGAGATTAACAATATTTATTTATATATAAATTATTATATATTATTTATAAATTATATTAATATTTATTTATTTATAAACAGATACACAGTTAAACAAAACAATAGTAACTGAGACTTTTTTTTCTATACTGTAACACAACATATCTGTGATAATTGATAAAACACCTGCCTATTAGACCACGGTGTATTCAGTCTGTCTTAGTAAGACTTTCTTCACTTAGAGTAAGCTACTAAGTCGGTCTTAGTCTTAACTAGTAAGTTAGTCTGACAGTCTTACACAGACAGTCTGACAGTCTTAGTGTCTTAGGACAGACTGCAGACCGCGTGGTTCAATAAGCCTTAAAGAATCAACAATTTGTAGTTAGTACCTTCTAATATTGAGTCATCTATCATACTTACCTGTGTCTGTGGTATTGCAGCTTTCAAGGCAGGTGTCCACACAACTAAATACATTTGACCGGTAGCATTAGACCTTAGCGCCATCAAACAAGTCAAATTAAACCGTAATGTCAACCAAATAAGCATTTATTTACATCGAGTCTCCATTTGGCCGGGACTTTCTGAAGTCCTGCAAAGTTATTATGGTAAACTGGGTTATATTTTCACCTCGACAAGGTGTTATTTACGCTGTCGTTGAGTTTGTTACACATAGTGGGCCAAGTTAGGATAAACTGGGTCATAATATCAACTTATCAAGGTCTTTTTTACTCTGTGCTTGTATCTCTGTATTCCCTGTTATTCCGATGCAGCCTTGAGACAGGTGCACTCAATTGTTCCCTTTAACCAGTTCCGTAAAGCGCGTTCACACGTGCGCGAATCACGCCGCAAATCTTGCCAAGAAATCAGCACATACTGCCTCTACAATAATTTAAAAAACTGTCCCTAACTGCTATACACTTGTTATTTTCAACACAAATTAAAAGTGAACCCTTTGTCGCGGAAAAACTGACAGCAAGGAAATCCACAAAGCGCACCTCCCCTTATTACTTATTATTACTTACTTGGGGTATTGTATTCCTAAAGGTGAGGTTTTTTCAATTGGGTACCATTATTTAGGAAAGTATTTTTTTTTATATATAAGAAAAATCAATTGTTCGTCAGCCTCGCAAAAGCTCGAAAACGGTTTGATCGATTTGAACATTTTTTTGTTTTGTTTGCCTTGGTTTGTTCACCTCTGTGGCGCAGTGGGCGAAAGTCCGCCTGAGACGCAGAAGGTTGCGGGTTCGATTCCCGCCGCGGGACAAATGTTCGCATGTTCTGCATATATTTGTATTGGGTCTGGGTGTTTTCTACGTATGACATGTATGTATTTACAAAAAAAAGTATTTATTAATATATATGGTTCCCGTAACACAAGCTCTGCTTAGTTTGGGGCTACATGATGCTGTGTGTTAGTCCAGCATTATTTATTAATGACTTATTTATTTATTTAGAAGTGGTTTAATACAAAATAAATTCAAGAAAAACCGAAAGAACAGCCGAAAAATTTTAAAAAATCAATTCAGTAATTTTGTATAATGATGATGACGATGTATAATTAATTATACTCTAGAATTTGCAAAAGACAACGTCGGTCGGGTCAATTGCTAAAATATCAACAGCAAAAGTGATTGAGGCCGGTGGTAGGCCTGGGCTAGGATGAATCACGCGCCGTTTCGCGCCTTTCGCGGGCTGTTCGCAGTCGCAGCGCAAGTGTAGAGTGCTCTTAATTACCAAGTTTAAACCGACACAAAACGGTAATTGCCGTTGAGATACGCTCAATACTTTCTCACTTATTATACCGAGACGTCTCCGTCGATATATTGCTGTTTTTTTACTGATGCTTCGTTAGCATTGGTCGACTATACTCGCGTTCTGTCTGGAGAAAAGTGGCCTATATGATCGATAGATTTTTTAATTTAACACTATTGTTTTTTTTTATTTGGAAAACCATCAGTACTTTTTACCTAAACAATATTGTATAAATACAACTAGAAAATACTTATTGACTATTTATAAGTTTCCCCATAGAAACTAACAGCTTATTTGTAATGAGAGGAAAAAATACCTATATTGTAAAGAGACACCACATCATGCCGCACCACACCAGTCTATATCAGTCCACTGCTGGACATAGGCCTCCCCTAATAAAGCCCATAATCCTCACAATGGGCATACGGGTTGGGGATCGCAGGTCACAACTTCTCGCACCGCTGGCGCAGCTGCCCGTCGGTGGCCATGGGATTAAGCGGTGCTGGTGTTAGGCTGTGCTATGCCGCAATCAGCCGGAGCACCGTTTGTTAGTTAGCAGGGTGAACCAAGTGCAGGTGAGGTTAGCTTGGGTTCTGAAGATGGAGGATGGAACCCGTTAAACCCACATCATATAGGAAAAAGTAAAAGTAACTTAGTGTGAGAAATATGAAGGTAACACAATGAGCGGCCTTATCGCTGAAACCAATCTCTTCCAGGCATACTATAGTATGGATGGAAAGAGAAGCCTTTAGAAGACGGCGGTGCACTAATACAAGATTGACATATTGTTATCAATTTAGGGACCGACCATCTTAGAAAGCTTAAAGTATAAAAAAACATACAAACTTACGAATTTGAAATGACGTATGTGATATGATAACATAGATGTAAAAAGGTGGAGTGACGATCTGCGAAAGGCCGCTGATTGAAACTGGATGCTTCGAGCTCAGGACAGGGCGCAATGGCGCTCGTTAGGGGAGGCCTATGTCCAGCAGTGGACTGCTTTAGGCTGATGATGATACAACACAGTAATAATAATACCTAGTGGACTGTAGATTCAGGTATGCAAGACCTAAGATTATATGCTCTTATTGCATTAAGTATAACTTTTTATATGCATATTTAGTGCATACTTATAACATTTTAAAGGTACATAAAATCCCAAATACCATGGATTTTACACACTGACAATTTCAGATGTCAGTGACCTAAAGCAAAACCCTAGAACGATAATTTAGTACAAAAGACTTCAACGCGCTACAAGAGCTACGAAACTCACGACTGTAGCAAATCGTAGAACTTGATTAAAAATATAAACATTTTAATAAACACATACATATACAAACATCCTTTATTCATTATAACAAGGTGGTACAACTATTTGAGTTGGTATCTCTTCTTTTAAGTTTAAAAAAACTGTTGTTAGGTGAGTAATATTTTACACTCGCCTACTTATTTAGTTTTTTTTGTAATTTTAGTTTTCTTTGGTATTTAGTTTATAAGTTATTTTCATTATATTATGTCATCATCATCATCCACAGGCCGACTTTATCCACCACCAATCTTCAATCAAATCCACCAATCTTGCGCTAGTCGTATCCACGCTCGCCCGGCGACACGTACTATGTCGTCGACCCATCTCGCTACTGGTCTTCCGACCCTTCTTTTGCCTACCCTCGGCCACCATTCGGTCAATGTCTTGTTCCACCTGTCATCACCACACCTCGCAATGTGTCCCGCCCATCCCCACTTGAGCTCCATAAGTCGATTTCCAATGTCCTGAACTTTTGTCTGTTTTCGGATCTCGATGTTAGGGACTCGATCTATAAGTTTGATGCCGAGCATAGCTCGCTCCATGGCTTTCTATGCTACTCTCATTCTATACACAGCCTCATGGGTAAGCGTCCATGTCTCGGCACCATAAGATATTATATTATGTCACCTAGCATAATTACCTAAATTTTTCTATGCCCTAAAAATGTTCACGTCGAAACTTTAATGTAGAATTTAAGACCTCTGTAAAGAATTTAAGACCTCTCATGTACGCAATAAACGATTTGAAATTTGTAATCTACGAGTACCTACTTGGCAAATGTAAACAAAGCATAATGCGATATTTTTTGTGTCATAGTAAACTAAATCAGAGATAATCATTCATATTGCAATGCTATTAGACATTATACTCATTCGCACTTACTAAGCGTTGTATTGTTTGTGTTCGCAGAAATATGCAGTAGGAATTCAGTACTGTTTCTCTAATTAATAACTCTTTAATTGACAATGGTGGAGGCTTTTAGACGGATAAAACCTCTGGGTGGGTTGATGTATTTACAAAAAATATTATTTATATGTCATGTGGTTACCATAATACAAGCAATGCTTAGTTTGAGGCTAATTGATGCTATGCTAGTGTCCAGCATTTTAAACAGTAAAATAAATATAGCTTGGTAACAAAGTCAAGATTTTGAAATGTGAATATTATGTTCTAAGATATATATGAACGCATCACTATAAATAACAGAACTTTATACAAATCTGTACTTATCAAATTTTACAATTGTATTGCATATTTTATTTCTAATTGCAGTTTCTTTCTCTCTCACACTAGTCAATAAAACAAGGATAGGTGATAGAACTGAATAAATTCGGCTATTTCCCATTGGGTCGTTGTCCAGCACGTCACGGTTCACGCTTCGGCTCCGACACCTCGGTTTAGGGTTCCGTACCCCAAAGGGAACCAACGGGACATTACCAAGATGATGCTGATGACCCTTTGCACAACAGTTCTCTATCATTAAGTGTCACTGAAGTGTCATCTGTAAAAAGATGCGTTAAAAACATGATTTTCCTTTAATTTGTCACATGCTTTTAATAAGACAACCTCAGCAACCCGCGAAAAAATCCATTCTCAATTATTAATTTTAATTCAATTTCAATGTATTTATTGTCGTTAATTAATACGGATCATAAGCCAATTAATTAATTAAAGAGCTAGAAAAGTCACAAAAATACAATAAAATAAAACATTAAATATTAAATATTCAGGTAAAAATAAATTTAAAAATTAAACTTAATATAATCATACTAATTTATCATAATAATTAAACTCACAGTCATACATCCCGCTCACAAAACTTCAGGAATCACGACCTAATTACCGCAAATCCATCCGCAAATAAGTCACAGTGAGGACTAGCGTTCAGGAGAGAGTTGAGATTTTTTAGCAAGATCTAGTTATGTACTTGCTAATTCTTTTTTTTTTTTTCATTTTAATTGTGTTGCTTGAAGACTAAGTATATGTTCTAAATAAATAAAGCTATTTTTTATAGTTAGTCAAAATATTAGATTTAAGTACGTTATTTATTACATTTTTATTTTGCCCCGATTGGAAAGATGAAGTGAATGAATGAATAATGTATGAGAATGCTGTATAATACCTACACCTTAATTTTAGAAACAACAGACAGAATCTTAAAAATAAAAGGTACAATGGGCGGTCTTCTTGTCTGAAAGCGATTTCTTCCTGGCGAAGCCGACGTGGTCATGTTTTAATTATAATATTATGAAATCGAATTTTTGCTCAATGTAAAGCAGAACATGGCTGTACTTTTGAGATTTTATATTTCACACTTTATGTAACCTATGTTTTGCTAATAAATTATTTGTATTCTATTGTATAAACGTATAAATGCAACTCATAGTGAATTTTTTTACAAAGTAAGTTTAGTTACAAAATAAGTAGATCCAAAATAAGAAAATGTTACGGAACCGTCAGTGAGTGAGATTATCTCTCACAAAGCCAGTCAGTGTCTACATAGTCTTCACACCACACAATGTTTCTTGTATGATTATGTACTTTGCACATTATTATTGGACATAAAATCGCTTGCATTCGAGAAAAAAGTAGGAATAAACATTACCCGTTCTATTTATAACAGTTCTATAAACCTCGACAACTACAAGTATAAACTTTTTTTAGCATTATTTATTATAAAAATAAACCGACTACAAATAAATCACTTCTTACTTCTTCCCTAAATAATTTTGAAAATCGGTTCACAATTGACGGAGATATTGGTGGTCATCGGGCGAAAATTACAAGTGAGGATGAGGTTCTTTAAGTTTTCTGGGAAAAGTACCCATCCCTCAGGAATAAAATTTATATGGGACCACCTGTGAAGAATACTTAAAAAAAAGAATTTTGAAAATCAGTTTACAATTGACGGAGATATCGGTGAACATACATAAAAAAAATCGATAAAAAAAGGTTCCGACGAATTGAGAACCGCCTCCTTTTTGAAGTCGGTTAAAAATGGCGTTAAAATATCATGTCAACTCTGTTTATTTACGTTTAAATGACAGGGACAAGCTAACTTTATCGAGCGTTACAAAATGACATTTGGTTATGAATAATGAATAATAAAATAATATATTTATATAATGCGAGGCGTGGTGATGACAGTTGGAGCAAGACATTGACCGAGGCCGAGGGTAGGCAAAAGAAGCGTCGGAAGATCAATAGCGAGATGGGTCGACGCGCAAGCATGGATGCCACTAGCACAAGACCGTGGTGGATGGCACAAACTTTCGGAGGCCTATGTCCAGCAGTGGATAAAGTAGGGCTGTGGATTATGATCATGATGATGATAATGGTTATGAATAGGGAGTAAACATTTGAAAGACGAAAGTTTGTGACATGTAACATGTTTGTCCCTCTTTCACTCCAATTATTTATTTATTTATTTATTTATTATTATTAATTAGTACGATCACAAAACCATTTACACTAATTAATTAAAATTATAACAGAAACAATAACAAAAAATAATTAAATTAAGCAAATTAGACAAATAAGGCAAATTAAATTAAATATGAAAATTTAAATAAATAAATTACTATTAGGATTATATGTACAAAAAATAATAATTATAACATAAAAAAAAAAAAAATAATAATAAAACTCCTAGCACTCTTTCATCCGTCAGTCTCACAAAACCTCAGGCACACCAACATAATCTGCTTCCACTCATCGGCAAAGAGATCACACTCTGGGCTCTGATTAAGGAGTCTATTGAGAGCGGCAAGGGTGCGAGGCAGGGTGTCCAAATCTACATCCTTGCTTCTTCGTGCTAGTGGCCAACTCTAGTGTCGGAGTTTTTAGACGACTGAAGGCCTCAGACCTGGCTTGATCTTCACGTACCTTGCGAAGCATGGAAACGCTCGGATCTAAATGCCACTAAGCGGCTACCTAAATAACGACTGGGTCTGTGCTTGTGTGAGTGTTGCTTAACCAACATATGATCTCCAAAGAACACGGTGTACAAATTGAGCTGAAATTTTGCTGCAATTGTAGTTTTAGACATGTAATATAAAACAAGCTAACTATTAGACTGATTATCAGACGGTCTCTGCGGCGTAGTGGGCGAAGGTCCGCCTAAGACGCAGAAGGTTGCGGGTTCGATTCCCGCCGCGGGACAAATGTTTGCATGTTCTGTAGATATTTGTCTCGGGTCTGGGTGTTTCTATGTATGATATGTATGTATTTACAAAAAAAATATATATGTGTAGTATATCAATCATGTGGTTCCCATAATACAAGCTCTGCTTAGTTTGGGGCTGCATGATGCTGTGTGATTACGTCCCGCATTATTTATTTATTTATTACTATCCGAGTACTTACTCTGCTAGCGAAGCCGCGAGTGACAGATAGTCATCACTAAATAGTACAAAATAAAGTCTCTTTCCGCTGTCTGTTCCTATGTATGCTTAGATCTTTAAAACTACGCAACGGATTTTTACGCGGTATTTTTAATAGATAGAATGATTCAAGAGGAAGGTTTACAGCCTGCGCACATTGGACGAGAAGCATCAGCGATTAGACGCTATGACAAACTGCGGGGGACAATTTTCATACATTTTGTTCAAAGCTCCGCACACACGGCGACAATCGCGACAGCAAGATATGACAGACGCTCGCGATTTAGCGCGACGATAAAGCGTCGTGTTTGCGAGGTCTGTTATATGTATAATTTGCACCCGAGCGAAGCCAGGGTGGGTTACTAGTTCTTGTATAAAATACCCAATACATCTTCATTATTCGTTAAAAAACACCTCTAGGAGCGCGTTTAGTTCTTTTGTACTAAAAACCGCCTTTTCTGTGAAACCACTCTATATTTTTTTCTCATGTTTTTCTGGCATTGGTATATTTAGGTATCCTACTCTAACCTCAATTATTATTAACTATATTAAGTTTTTGTGTGAAATAAATTATCTTATCTTATCTCAATTGGTCCAATTGTTCTTTCACAGGATCGTTTTGTGTAGGTAAAGTACCATATTTTATGGAGAGTCCTCTTTAAACTTATATTTCAATGTAGGTCAAAGTATCTCCAAAAAATATAGAACAGCTTCTCCAAAAAATATTTTCTTCCTTACTCCTACCGTCTTAAAAATAAGTACCATCAAGCATTAACAAATCCAAATGCATTTCTAGTTTTTAAAACTACCATATGATTAATGATGCGAATCAGCTTTGACCCTAATTGCCCCTATAACTCAGAGACAAATTAAATATTTAAATTATTCAAAATTTATGCTTCCGTCAATTTATCTGATTATATAATTTAAAACTAAGAATAATCCATGATTAATATGTTCACAGAGTTTATTATTACGACTTTATTATGTAAAGTGCGGAAATTAAGTAGCAAGACAGCATAAGCTTAGCGTCTAGCGGTCTAATCTATAAGCAAAAGTTATTCTCATCCCCGTAAAATGTTAGGGGTGTTTATAAGCATTTTGCAAAAATTTATTGATATTTTAAGCCCCATTATGGTTCACATAAACATTTTTTAATGTAACATATAATTTTGACTTTACTAAGCGCTTGTACTGAATATTCTACTTCCCCTAATTCTACTAAAATTTGTGTTCGTTTGGACGTTTACATGTTTATCACCTTCATTCCAAAATGACTTAACGAATTGAGCCGAATCTTTCAAAATATAGTTAAAAGTAAACCAGGAAAAGCATAGGCTGAGTAGTATAGTATACTAGCTTCCGCCCGCGGCTTCTCTCGCGTGGTACCGGGATAAAAAGTTGCTTATGTGTTAATCCAGGTCACAAACTATGTATATTCCAAGTTTCATCCAAATCCGTTCAGTAGTTTTTGCGTGAAAGAGTAACAAACATTCATTATCCATACATCCATACTCACAAACTTTCGTATTTATATAATATTAGTAGGAATTTATAGAACGTCTCGAATAAGACGAGATTTTTAGCTAGGTTAGGTTTTTTCGGGTACACCGCGAACTCAGCTGCGGGCGGAAACTAGACGTTAAAACCGCTCCGTTCATCGCTCTGCTCAAGCAAGACACGACCCAAGAGTATGAATGTACGGAAGTAACACGATTACTTAGCGTATAGAGTAAAAGTGGAACAGAATTTGCGACGATCATGAGATTAATCAGTGTCAAGGCATTGTCATATTCCGCGGGCGTATAATTAATCGTACATTACCATTTACACCTACCGGCGCGGTCAGAGCTTCGAAGCGCATTTTAAAACATGCTAGAAGAAATTAAAACACCCACAAAGCAGTTAAGTTCCTTATCTCAGTTTAGCTGATCATGGATGATTCAGCCATGCGGGCGGGATAGCAATTGGCCGTTCAACATTTTCTAAGAATTTGTTTGTTTGCCGTAATACCAAAATGATATTATAATGCTGGACACTATCACACAGCATCACGTAGCCCCAAACTAAGCAAAGCTTGTATTAAGGGAACCACATAATAATATATTGAGGTAATTATTAATATCAACGGGATATTTACCATGATTTGTGAGTTCTGTTATTTCCCGATATTTCGACGCAGTTGCATGCGCCATGATCTGATGATAATTATGATGATATACTGGTAATATGCTTGAATTAGAAATCATTTTGCTATTACGTTTGTATGGGCAATTCGTCCTCCGAAGGCCCCTTAACCCCACCCATGTTCAAGTACCTACCTGTTAGGTTTTTTGACCGCATCTGGGAGAACCCGTCTATTCTGGATGTCCCCAACTCTCATGATGGAAAAAAAGGCCCAATAACATCGCTGTAAAACCCTCCTGGAGAACCAGTTTAAAACGAGCCGTGACTAAAAAAAATGTGCGGAAGGCGTGCCCGGTGCAGCTGGCTGGCACCTGTCGCTTCTTCCACAGATACCATAGCATTAAACTAGTGTTTCTTGGAACTTACTGCGGCAGGTTTTAGCCATCAGCATTGTCGAATCTTTCGCGAAGTTTGAAGCCAGTTTCGCAAAAGGAAATGATATAGTTGGTACTTAATATCTTTTCGTCGAAGCTTGGTATCCCCTATTTTTCCCTGTTTTTCTATACCTTCTTAGTGAAAATTAGAGCAATCCTAAGCCAAGGGGTTGGGTGAGAAACAACCCAACTCTTTATTGCAAACAACACCAATTAACACCAACCAAAAATTTACAAAAACAGAGAAATGAAATCGTAATGTAGGTAGGTACAATGGGCGGTCTTATCGTTGATGTGAATTGATGAAGGTAAAAATCTTTGACACGTTTCTTAAAAGATTCCAATGTAGAAAAATTCCAATGAAGGAGCAAGTCTTATAGATACCAATTATAGGTTCCTCAAAGAGTATTTAAATGTAGATATTTTTGCTGATAGTCAATAACTATAATAAGATAACTTAGCACGTTGACTGCGGGCTTCGGACATGTTGACGCATCATGCACGACCGACGCGCATCTGCTTACCAAGCACTTAAAGCGTTAAGATATATCTAAGTTTTAATTTATACACTAGTACGTTGACTGGGGCTTAGGAGGCCAAGGAGGGCGGCCAACGTGTGCAGCTCAGTTCAAAGCGTTAACCGTCCATAATAGTTCATTTCACTTAAAGTCTTTATTCAATAGCTACATGGATAGATTTCCACAATTTCGCCATTATCAAGTAATTGTTCATAATAATATGAGGCAACGTAGTACGATTTATAAGTCCAGTCTTCCAATCTTCAGTCAGTTCCAGTTTTCTGCTATAGCAATGGCGACTAACAAAAAACGATCGGCGAACAATTTTCTTCATCAGAGATTTTCAACTCAAAATCAATTTTATTCCATTTTACTTCACTTGTATCTTATTACTAAGGTATATCGGTTAAAATGCCAAAACTTATACACAGCATAAACACAGAAAATCAATTATTATAAAATAAAAATGACAAGCGTTTATTTGAAATCATTTTTTCAGCAGTTCTTTGCACAGATATAGAAGACAACTAGATAAAGCTTTAAAGTTCACTATGCTCTGAACGTCAACTCATACGGCTGATCTCTACTTTCTTATGTCCATATATCATTTACTGGAAAGGGATGCATACTTTATCTCGATGCGATTTCTGCGACTTCGTACCAGGGCATTTCAATGAAACTGAATAGAATTTTGTTCGAGCGCCCTGGTACGATGAACTTTTTGATCTATTTTGAAGTCGCATTGATATAAGTATGAGTCCTTTCCTAAGTGATGATATTGGACATAAGAAAGTAGAGATCAGCCGTATGAGTTGATGTTCAGAACATAGTGAATTTTAAGGCTTTATCTAGTTCTCTTCTATATCTGTGGTTCTTTGTTACTGTAATTTCACGCATGTCAACAGTAGAAAGAGTAAGTGTCACAGATTACTCAATAATGAGTATGAAAGGGCATTCACCGTACAAGGACGCTCGCCACGCCATTCCATTCATGGACGGGTTCCTTTTGAGGTGAAACCTATTTTTACTTTTGTGTGTTAGAAGGTGAACTTCTGATTGGTTGAATCAATAGTAAACTCTATTCTATGAACTGTTTCAAAGAAATTAAAACAGTAACTAATAGATAGTTATGTAAGGTGGGTCTGTTTCTATTTTATGATTTTAATTAAAACTATGCGGTGCAATAGACGGTCTTGGTGCTAAAATCTCTTGTATGGACTATTCAATAGATAGGATCATCATCATCATCACAGCCTACAGCAGTCCAATGCAGGACGTAGGCCTCCCCTAATGAGCGCCATTGCGCCCTGTCCTGAGCATCCAGCTTCTACCAGCAGCCTTTCGCAAATCGTCACTCCACTTGGCCTGAGGCATTGGATACTTGACCCCTATCCTGGCAGGTAGGTAGATCCCCAGATTTACCTAATGGCAGCATGAATAAATCAGTTTATCGACTCTATATTATTACAGTGGGTTTAACTTAGACTGGACCAGATAACTACCGGGTAAAAGACATTTAGTTGAAGATATTCAATATTAGATTACCTAATCAAGACACCAAATAAATTCCAACGAGGACTGTACTCTATACTTACTTGTCATGGCATTGGTGAAAACTAATTTAGGTAGGTACATCATTTTTATCCAAATATTTCGTGGCATTCTCTGGGAAGAAATTTGGCATTGAGTGGAACCAACCCGATTATAAACAAAGAGTTCTTACACATGCTCTATAGGTACAGATTATAGAGATATTTGACGATTCTTTGATCGAACACTATGTAAAGAAGATTTAAGAGTTAGTACTAAGAATACTACCTATGTATTTTAGATTAATATAACAGCTTAAGCTCATTTTATGTGAACTTTAAAGTTCTACAATGAGTAAATAAATTTATTTACATCTCTCATGTTCGGTAAGTTCTTATTACCTCCAAATGGGGCTTGTAGGTGATTAGTACTAATTAGCGCTCTAGGGTAATAATGTAGCTAGAAAAGTCCTAGGGCGGTAAGTAATTTAAAAAAAAACACTTCTTTCTTTCAAAAAGTTCGCATACATCCATACTGGCAGTAGACATCATGCATTGAGCCCAATGACCAAAGAGGTCGCTTTGCTATTCAGCCTTGTCTTCGTGTGAGTATAATAGTCATCAATTTTTAATATCGAACGGCGAAGCTCAATTTCGGTCTTGAAAAAAAAAAATGTTTTATTCTTGTAATGCCGGCCGGTTTTTTTCTACTTACCTCACAATCGAGATGTAAAGCAGAATAGTTAGCTCGGGTGTAAGCACCAATTGCACCCTCGAACTATAGGGAACCTCGAACTATATAAATATCTCGGGCTGCAATTGATGCCTTACAGCCCTTGGCTACTAATCTACTATTAAACCGATGGCGGCTTGCTCCGAGAAGCATCTAGTATATGGCATAATGAAGCCGGCATTTGAGTAGGAGATATATAGGTATATTACATCTTGAGCTATAATATTGTATCGCTTATTTACTTTGAACGACTCACCTCCCCGGACACCGCAACTCCCCCTGCCTCGCCCTGAGTTTGAATTGACAAATAGTCACGTGTAAAGATGTAATAAACATTACATCAGTTTAAAGCTGGCTTGATGATCGAAAATATTCAGTTTTCAATCGCGCTAAAATTAATGATCCGAGAGAGATCCCTGCTTACCTAGTTGGAGGCGTGTACCGTTCAAATAGTGGTCCAAACCATAACCGCTATCTGGCGGATGACAATCATTTTCATGCGACTGCTCCAACCGGCTTTTGGATTCTCTGAAAAAGTTCGTTAATCTTTTTCAGAGAATACAAATTTAACTGCACCATAACACACGTCACCACTCTCCAGAGCACAGATATATAAGAGAACTAGATAAAGTCTTAGAATTCAATACGGGTGATCTCTACTTTCTTATTTCCAATAATAATTCATCGGTTAGAAAGGAATGCATACATATATCAATGTGACTTCAAAAAGTTAATCGTACCAGGGCGCTTGAACATATTTCTATGCAGGTTCATACAAATGCCCTGGTACGAAGTCGCAGAAATCGCATTGATATAAAGTATGCATCCCTTTCTAGCAAATGATATATGGACATAAGAAAGTAGAGATGAGAGTATGAGTTGACGTTCAGAGCATAGTCAATTTTAAGGCTTTATCTAGTAGTCTTCTATAGCTGTGCTCCAGAGGCTCGATCACGAAGACTATACAAAAAAGTATTCATATCATAGACGTCAAAGAAATAGGACTAAAGCATGGAAGAAGTCTTAAATTTCATTTATGCTCTGAACATTAACTCATACGGCTGATCTCTACTTACTTATGTCCATATATGTTAGCTAGAAAGAGATGCATACTTTATCTCAATACGATTTCTGCGACTTCGTACCAGGGCATTTGTATGAACCTGCATAGAAATTTGTTCGAGCGCCCTGGTACGATTAACTTTTTGAAGTCGCATTGACATATGTGTGTCCCTTTCTAACTGAGGATATTGGACATAAGAAAGTAGATATCAGCCGTATTGAATTTTTAAGACTTTATCTAGTTCTCTTCCTATATCTGTGGTAGACATCAAACGGCCAATGAGAGTTGCTTTCTAATTGGCCGAAATTTGACGTCAACAATAATTTCAGCCTATTCAATCCATAGCTGGAGATAGGCCTTCCCTATAAGAAGGGCGATATGCCCATAATCCCCACGCTAGGCATGTAGGTAGGGATTACAGGGCACAGCTTGTCGCACCTCTATTGCTGCTGCCCGTCGGCGATCAAAGCATTCAACTATGCCAGTAGGTTAGGCTGCGCTATGCCGCAATCAGCCGGCCGCCAGAACCCCGTTCGTTATTCAGCGGGGTGCACCTCACGGGCAGGTGATGTTGTCTTGGGTTCCAAAGATCGAGGCTAGAACCCATTACCCCCAATAAGAAAGCTTAGATTTAAAATAACGCTCTTTTATTGGATTCCGAAGTATGGTATCGCTTTACAAGAATCGCCCATCGAAGTAGTGGCCGGGTGGAGTGGCAAAATAAGGGTCAAACCTCTCTCTCGCTCGCACTATTCAACATTTTTGAAGATATAAAATCACTGAATGTAGTTATGCAAAATAACAAACCTTCACGGCCTAGAAAATAACAATACTAATGTTCAGCAATAGTATCATTTTGATTCTATCACGTTTTCTTACCAAAAAACTTGCACCAATGTGATCAATTTTGGTGCAAACTTTTTGGTAGGAAAACGTGTTGGGTTCAACATGATATTCTTGCTGAACCTTTGTATTGTTATTATCTAGGCCGTGAAGGTTTGCTATTTTGCATAACTACATTCAGTGATTTTATATCTTCTAAAATGTTGAATTGTGCGAGCGAGAGGGAGGTTTGACAAGTAACGTCACCTTAATCAAGTTATCTGCTAAGAACATGTGACGCCACGAGCGCCACGTAACAATATTATAGCAATTACTTACTATCGAGTGTACGAACAATGATCGCATTCCACAAGTAACATGAGTAGTTACAGTCAGCGGCTGTTGCTGCGGCGCGTTTATTTTCGCACCCACACGCTTTATTTACGCGATATTTTAGCACATCAGAAATATCTATGCTATTCTCGAATCAACAACACGTAAAGTGAAAGAACAGTAATATTTATAGCATGAAATATAGTATATACAATGTATATAGTATTTAATATACATTTTCAGCAGTGGACTTATATAGGTTGTTGATGATGATGATGATGATGATGATATAATATACGGTGTAATATTATGATGTCATTTACATGGGGAACAATGTATTCTTCCGTATTACGGCGTGTAATTTTTTTACATCTATAGATTGAAATTATTCCTTCCTACTGAAGGCCTCCGATATGCCTTGAAATTAATAAGAAATATTTAAAAAAAAAATAGAAATAATGAATTAGTTAAATTTTAATAAATTAAAGTGTTCAATAGTAAAAAACATGTCACAAAAAAGTTCAGAATATTTATTTATTTATTAAGAAAATAACATAACATCATAACAGGTTTTAGGTAGGAATAAAACTTAACAAAAATATTTGTCTTTTAGAAAATAATTATTTGTATTATTTATTAGCAAGAATGGTAGCCTTTATTACTGTTATAATGTAAAGTCCTAAGTTCCTATAAATTCTTTCAAGCAGCTAATACCTGGCAACCTCAACATATCGCAGCCATCCCCTTGATTATAAGAATGTACTACTTATGCCACGCCAGCCCGGGGCCACTCGTAATTCGACTAAATTCTCAGAAATAATTATTCCAACTTATCTCTTATTAGCTCCAGTTCCATTCGCTGCTCAGCTCTGTCTGGAGACAAAAGGGCTTGAAGCGATTTTTTTCCATATACCTATTAAAAAAAAGTAGGGTTCTGTACTTGTATGGAAGCCCTCCTTAAATATTTATTTTATTCTATTTTTATTTGTTGTTATTGCGGCATCAAAAATACATCATCTGTGAAAATTTCAACCGTCTACCTATCACGGTTCATGAGATACAGCCTGGTGACAGACAGACAGACAGGCAGTGGAGTCTTAGTAAAAGGGTCCTGTTTTTACCCTTTCGGTACAGAACCCGAAAAATAATAAATTCGAGTTACATAGGTACTAAATACTTTTTCGAAGAATCATTACCATGCATGGTGCCACAGTTGCCCGTACAGTAGGTTGAATGTCCGTATGCCACTTAGCAGCAACTTTACGACGTCCGCGCGTCCTCGCTATTATTATCGACAAAGATGGATTACAGATAGCTACTTAGACAGCAGACCTTCGGGCGCTCTGAAAAATCCAACAACAGAGCTCCAGAGCATCAAAGTTACGGCAACTCTTGAACGGTTCAATCTGTACGATTCTGGAATGCCTGTTGAGATAAGACGAGCTCCTTCACTCAACACTTTGAAACTCAAACTTAAGCTTCACTGTTTGACATCTTCTTTATAAATTACTCATTCTCCAAACTTTAAGTATGTAGTATTTATTTATGATATTATTTGATAAAGTATGTATATTATATATTCATTTATTCGTTCATTGGTTCATTAATTAATGCATTAATTAATTAATCAATTAATAATTAATGAATTCATGAATTCATTCATTCATTCATTCATTCATTCATTAAATAAAATAAAAAATGCGGGACGTAATCACACAACATCATGTAACCCCGAACTAAGCAGAGCTTGTATTATGGGAACCACATGATTGATATATTATATTTATATATATATATATATATATTATACACATACATATCATACATAGAAAACACCCAGACCCGAGACAAATATCTACAGAACATGCAAACATTTGTCCCGCAGCGGGAATCGAACCCGCGACCTTCTGCGTCTCAGGCAGACCTTCGCCCACTGCACCAAGCCTCTGTGGTGCAGTGGACGAGTACAGTACGCTTACTAAAGCCTCGTCTGTGGTTTCGGTGGAGACCGCAAATTAGTATGATATAGGTACCTACTTCATCCCAAAGCTTGAACTGCTAGTTTACTTTGACGTTGTTTAAAAAAAAAGGTTCTTGGACTTTGTTAGCTCTAAGCTTTAATCGCCAATCGTCTACCTACCCAGCTTCTTATAGGAAAGATAGTGATCTCATTTATTACAAAACTAGTTCTCGTTAATTTATCGAGTGTTGGCGCCGTCCCTCGCCTTATTTTATCTGAGCAAGATTAATTATTAACTTACCACACTAAGACTTCGACAAACATTCTCTGAACAGAGGGCTTACCACAGGTTTTGATAGTTTTCGAAAACTTTATAAGTTTCGGTATCTTTCTTTACATTTTCGTAGTTCATGCACGTTTCCCTAGAGGCGCTGTACTGAAAATGTATGGAAAGATACCGAAACTTATAAAGTTTTCGTAAACTATAAAAACCTGTGGTAAGCTCTCAGACTGTTGGCGGATAGGGCATATTATACCGTAGACCAATTTTTAAATGATTTATGACTTATTAATGTGTAATTTTAACTCTTATTTTTGACTTGAATCAAATTTTTATTTAGAATATTGACATTTGATAAATTATCTAATTTTGATTTGTTTAGTTAATGTAATTGGATTTGTTACCGTTTTAATTAAATTTAAATAAATATTAATAAATAAATAATTTAATTAATCATATTAATTAATTTTAATTTGACCTTTGACATTAATCTTCCACATCCATCCACATCAGCCTATATCAGTCCACTGCTGGACATAGGCCTCCCCTAATAAAGGGGGATATACCCATAATCCCCACGCTGGGCACATTAATTAATCTTATAATGCACCTAATTATTTAATTTTTTCTGTCTTTCCATATTTGCACGCTTCATAGGCAGGACTATTGAGACTAACTTAAGTTTATTTTGAACTATTTTATATAGTTTCCACAAACAATAAGTATTATATTTCATAAATAGCGTCCAAAATTCAGTTATAGTTTCTAAAATTGAGAAATTTCTAGTATGCCTATCTACATGTTTATTCCAGCCTAAAATAGTTTTGAACCCCAGTCACGTTAGAAAGGATAACAATAGGAGGTAGGTATATTAGTATATTAACTACAATCATTAGTACGATAAAACACAAAAAAGTTTCTATGCAAACTCTTTGAGTACGACAAGTTCGATAATCCACTAGACATCATTATGCCAAGTTTGCGTCCAAGTCACAACTTTACATGGTACATGCTGGTCTGTTTGTTTTATCAGTTGATGGCGTATGGCGTAGAGACCTTGAATTTAAATGTGATTTTAAAGGCTATATGCGACAATATTTGAATCGTAAAACAAAAGGGATAGGTACCTTCTTACGTATTCAAACGGAAGTAGATGGTCGAGGTCAGTTGTTTACAGCTTGCTGACAACGCATCTTCCAGTGACGAAAATTATATCCATTTTTTATTTTCAGTAATTTATAGAAGTGACAGGGCGTGCGTCCGAGCGTGCTCTCCAGAAAGTCCCTCGAGACCTTGAATTTAAATTTGATTTTTAAGGCTATACGCGACAATATTCAAATCGTAAAACAAAAGGGATAAGTACCTTCTTACTTATATATATTCAAACGGAAGTAGATGGTCGAGGTCAGCGTAGCATTGTTTAGCATTGGGAGGCCATGGTGCCTTAGTGGGTTGTACACCAACTCCAGATCTGGAGACCGAGGTTTTGATCGTGGACCAATGAATATTTAATCATCATCATCATCAGCCTATAGCAGTTAAGTCTACTACTGGACATAGGCTTCCCCTAATGAGTGCCATGAGCGCCCTGTCCTGAGCTCGACGCATCCAGCTTCTACCAGCAGCCTTTCGCAAATCGTCACTCCATCTCTATTTTATGGATATTTATATGGGCTTAGGTGTTTGGCGTTTTGATATACTTAGTCTGGGTGTTTCTATGTATGATATGTAGGTAGGTATTTACAAAAAAAAATATATGTGTAGTATATCAATCATGTGGTTCCCATAATACAAGCTCTGCTCAGTTTGGGGCTACATGATGCTGTGTGATTACGTCCCGCATTATTTATTTATTTAGGTGCTGAGCAAGGCTACTCCATGTAACTATGTCCCAGGAACTACAGCGTCTCGGTCAGTTCGTATATAAGTTACCAGTTGGCGCAGATAAATCATCTATAGATTCTATATGCTCTTTAAAAATATTCTGCTATACCTACATAGTGAGTTTTTTTTAATAATATTGCCTTAATTTTGGCGATGCCACAGACAACCCAAAGATGACCATAAAGTGTTTGGAGATTAGTTTTTAAGCTATTGCATAGCTTCTATCGAGGGCCTTGAGCGCGGGGACCGAATCCAGAAATTCCGTAACGAAAAAAAACCTCACGCTCCCCACTCCGACGGGCACGGAGGTGTGGCTTGAAGGCCGTGCATTGTCTAACGTCGTTTCTTTGCGGCAGTCTTCGGCACGGTGTTTGTAACTATGTCCCTATGTCCCAGGAACTACAGCGTCTCGGTCAGTTCGTATATAAGTTACCAGTTGGCGCAGATAAATCATCTATAGATTCTAGAATAGATGCAAAAGCATAGGTTTCTTTAATCCAAGATATACATGACATTGTGTGAATGCAGTCTGCGGATTTCCTAGTACAAGACAATGCAGTCGTGGCTCATCAATGCATTATTCGCCGTTATTCAAACATACATTATTAATGCTGTTGGAAAGTCGAGTATATTTGCAATTCGTTCTACTGGCTATAAGATTTTACTTTGGTCGAAGGCTATTAGACAACACGTTGAAGACTACGAATACTATTTTGCATGCCTTACCCTAGGCAATAGACGTAGTACTATTATTTTTTGGGTGCCCTAAGTAAAGAGAAGATTATCTTATCTTATCTTATTAGCCTGTCTGATCCCACTGCAGGGCAAAGGCCTCCTGTCCCTCTTTCCACACATCCCGATCTTGGGAATCAGCTTACCAGGATACTGAAAACACGTCCAGTTCGTCACGCCACCTCCGTCTGGGACGGCCACGCGGCCGCGTTACGCCCTGTGGAACCCACTCAGTGGCGATCTTAGCCCACAACTGGTTCGACATCCGGCAAACAAAAGAGAAGATTAGTTTTCTTTTTTTCCCTTTATTTAACTTGGGGTTTTAGTCAAGAATTACTAAGTCATCCATAGATTTATGAGTAGTCAGTATAATGACCGTGTTCATTTCTATGTTCCCTGTTTATAGCATTTAGCAAACAAAAAACTTAACCTAATAAATTAATTAATAGAATATACTGTTACAATTTAGTGTCATCATTTTTATGTTTGAAAGTTTAATATTTTATTTTATTATAGTTTTTTTTTAAATTAGGTTTTAGTTGTAGATTAGTTCACCAAGATAATCAATGATAATAACTTAATTGGTAAGTTTCTACTTATTTTCTATTTTATAACATTTGCAGTGCACAAACGGAAGCTGAAACTCACAGTCTTCATATCATTAAGAGATCTGTCTTCAGATCATCCGTCATGTACATTTTCTCTAAATTATGATCGACTATAAACGCTACCATATCATTTCACAGCTATTTACAAAGTGGATTGTCAGCAATTGACAATTATGGAGTACTAACTTCCGCTTGCGACTTATAAGTATTCCAAGATTCATGTAAATCCGTTCGGCCGTTCTGGCATCATTGAGGAACAAACAGCCATCCATCCGAACTTTTGCATTTACGCCCGCGGCTTGACTCGCGTGGTACCCGGTTAAAAGTAGCTTTTGTGTTAATCCAGGTCACAATCGATGTTTCATCTAAATTCATTCAGCAATTCTAGCGCGATAGTGTGACTACATACTAGCTAACTTGCTCACCAACACTGCCGCAATTCCGCTAAAGTAGAAGGTAATCCGGACGAAAGTAGCCTGTTATTCTTGAGTTGAGAAAGCATTTTGCTCTATGATATGCTACCATGTAACCAACTGCAAATTATAAGTAACGACAACTATAATTATCGCATTTTATAGAGCAACTCTGCTCTAGAGCAACTGCTAGAGCTTTCTACTGGTATGGACTTTTTATACCCATACCATTTCGACTTTTTCTTCATCATGGATATGGGTAGTCAGAGGTACCTAAGTCTGGACATTAGATTCGACACATAAAGTAACATTACATGCTCATATTTAGCGATTGTAGCTGACAGGTTACAAGACCATCTGCTTTTTTAACTAACCTAAGAGTACACACATAGTTCGGTTTTCACTCGATGCTTTCCTTTGCCGTTCCATCACATTTTACTAATAAGTTTTTTTATCAAAGGCTTTAATTAAACATGCTAAATGATGGCAGTGCTCGGCTGATATTCGAAGCCACGATTTCCAGACCAGGAGCAGGAAAACAGCCACAAGGCCACCAAGACTCTTGCACAACCTATGACAGAACATAAATCCTGAGAAATCTCAACTTAGTATTATTTTGGTTCATTTTGATTATCGCAATGAACTAGGGTGAGTTTGAATTCATATCTTATCCTGAAAGGGGGTTGGGCCATAGTCGTTCATAAGTTGTGAGAAGCTTAGTTAAAAATACGTGATTAAAAACTAATCTCCAAACACTTTATGGTCATCTTTGGGTTGTCTGTGGCATCCCCAAAATTAAGGCAATATTATCATAAAAAAACTCACCATGTAGGTATAACAATATTTTTTTAAAGAGCTTATAGGCAAAAATAAGCACAAATATTAGGTACAGTTATCATTCTACCGGAAACTTTGAATACTTGTGGTTTTGGTAATCTCTTACCCAGGTGTTATGTAGCTAGCCTACCTATAGCGTCTAGCGGTTGCAATATGAAATTCGATCTAGATAGCCGATCCAGTTACATATTGAATGTCGGATCTAGAAACATATAATAAAGTATCTATTAATTACGATAATAATATAAATATGAAAGTTTTTATGTTGTATGTGTTACGTGCCTGAACTCTAAGACAGCTGCCTGAACAGCAGGGGTATTTTAAAGCATTCGCAAAGTTTCCGAATCGAATTCGTAAATTTTTATTCAGTTTTATTTCTATTGCGATGGATTTTAAGCTGCTCATGGTGTTTCTGATGAACAGAATACGATTTCGCATCACAAGCACAACACAATACACCCCCACATAATAATGTAAATTCTGGTTCAAACGTCACTGTCGGATTGGACTCAGAAACATTTCTAACGTTTTAAAATACCCCTGCAGAACAGATTTTGATTGAATAGAGATTTTACCGCAATGTCGATGGAGTTTGACTTTTTTACTATTTTTAACCGCCTATTGTGTGAGTATGTGAGTAGTTGAAGTATTAGAGTTCTTTATGAAGGGCTCATCCAATGAAGTACCACTAATGAGGTACCACTGTGCCTATTTTTACCGTGAAGCAGCATTGCTGTTTCGGTTTGAAGGGTGTGTGCGTGCCGGTGAAATTATAAGCACATGAGGCTTAACACCGTCATGTGTCAAGTTGATGGACGCAGGGCATTGTAATAGGGCACGTTCCAAACTTGTGTGACCTACGAAGCAATACTTTGTCATAAGTAATGGTTACCACTTAACATCAGGTAGGCCATGTGCAAGTTCCATCTTCAGTATCATAAAAAACGAGCAAGTAACGCCCAAACTAGATAAACATATACAAGTAAAAGTACCCGCCTAGAACCACAGTTCTAATGCAAATATCCTACTAACATTTTCTTAGTTTGTCCATCCATTGACATACTTTCTACGTACTGGTAAACAAGAGATGGAAAGCTATTATTGAGCAGGCATTACTGCCTGAAGGCAGTTAGATTATCGGAATAACGAGCAAAGAAAGTTTACCTCCTACTTTGGATAGTTTTACAACTTCGAGGTGTAGCTTGGATGGACGATAATAAATCAGCGTACGTGCTATGACCATATCTGCCAAACTCCGAAGATATAGGAAAACACGGGAAAACTTAGTGATTTTTATCTATGGACTCAAGAATATGGACAATGTTAAAAAATTGACGATTCAAAGTGTGTCCATAACGTTTCTACTACATAAATACATTTTGTATTTGTATTTGAAATCGCCTTATTTCTTTTAGGTATATATAGTTCTGCTCTACATTGCTAAGGCAATCTTGAATTTACATAGTAATCGATGAGGTTTGACCGCAAAAGATCAATTTAAGTATCTACATGAATAGATGTTGGCACGTTGATCAAACAACATTTTTGTTTCCTTCTGTTGAGTGAATTTAAAATGTCGATAAATCATTGACAATCATCATCTCAGCCCGTGATCACCTACCTACTGCTAGGAATATGCTACGGATGAAAGGATGAATGTTTGTTACTCTTTCACGCAAAAACTACTGAACGGATTTCGATGAAACTTGGAATATAGGTACATAGTTTGTGACCTGGATTAACACATAGGCTACTTTTTTTATCTGTAACATGCGATCGAAGCCGCGGGCGGAATCTAGTTTCTAATATATCTATAAATTGTATGGTTTTGAGTGTCCTACTTAACGAAAGTCGCTGGGCATACCTGAATGAGAAGTGCACATGACTGGACACAGACTGAAAAAAATGGAGGCCCCCCCTTTCACAACATCACAATTATGAGATATATTAGAAACGTTTGAGGAACATACAAAAATGAAAGTATTCTGTAAATTGAAGTGAATCTTAGGATTAGGAAAGGCGATCACTTTCTCGTTTCACAAACATTTCGTAAAATGTACTAGAGCGGCACGCGCTTCATCTAATAAAGGCTTATCTTAGCGTTAGCTTTGTTATTTAGAAGTTCTTTTTTAAAAACAGACAGAATCGAGTCTACCGGAAATAAAAGTTCCAAAATTGTTATGTATACTTAGGGGAGGAACATGAAATATTCCTGGGACGAACATCAATGAATTAATGAATAAAACCCTAAATATAGAAACAACAGACGGAAACATGAAAAAATAAAAGGTACTATCGGCGGCCTTATTTGCTTGGAAGCGATCTCTTCCAGGCAACCTTTGGATTGAGAGGATGTAACAACTGTAATTTAGAACCTCCGCCTTTTTTTTAAGTCGGCTTATAAGTAGGTACGGAAAATCTATAAAAAATATTAAAGCTTTGCGATTAAAATAGAAAAGTGATGCAATGTAAATGATAAATAAGCTATTTAATATTATAAACTTTAAAGTAGTCTACATAAAAAAGACAGCCGAACTGAAAACCAGCTAAATTTTTTGAAATTGTAGATTTTTTGATTCCCAAAATCTACAAATCATCCCTCATGAGCGGGTCATCTAAAGCGCAAAACATCAAAGTAGCATAAGACCTCGAACTTATTTAAAATTCAAATAGTTTCGCTAGCAGTTGGCAGTTGACTCTTGTGATCATTTGTCTATCTATAGGCTCTTCTACTCACTGTGCTCATCTATTAAGCCATAAACGAAGATAACCTTGTTTAGTGCCTTGTTAACAAAAGTAGCATTTTATCCGGTGATTTTGATAAATAATGGGCAGTTTCGCTGTCACTTCATAAGATAACTTTATGGTCAATTCAATTTACATAATCCCATTGATACAGTCATTGATCTTAGTGGTGAAATATTCTGGTTTCCACTTTCTGTTTCTTTAAAACGATATCATTCGGTATTGTATATTATCAAATAAATTTTATTGTCCTCTGATATACAAGCTTATTCAAAGGATTAAATCTCTGTTAGATATTTGTAAGTTCCTACCATCTTATTAAGCTTACTAACAAAAGGGACTGAAATTGTCTGATTATATAACTTTATTATTATTATTGTGTATTCGACCTCTGTGGCGCAGTGGACAAAAGTCCGCCTGAGACGCAGAAGGTTAAGGGATCGATTCACGCCGCGAGATAAATGTTTATATGTTCTGTAATATTTGACTTGGATCTCAGTATTTTCTATGTATAAATTAAGTAATAGCGCCTTGCACGTTAAGATCGGACCGCGCATCGGGACTGCGTTCCAAACCGCAGTCCGATCTGTACGGTTTGGACTGCGGATCGATCTGTCGTGCTAATGGCGCGTAAAGATTGGACCGCGCATCGATCACTGAGTTGATGCGCGGTTAAATTGCCTTCGCGTCGACATGCCAGATCGGACTATCAGCCCCTCGCATCTACTGGTACGTTTCGGAGTGCGGGTTGGAATGGCGCATGCTGTTTCCCGCGGTCCGAACTTTACGTGTGCAGGGCGCTATTTTCTAAAACTATTTTTAAGTATCATTCATGTGGTTTCCATAATAGCTCTGCATAGTTTGGGGTATCTACATGATGCTGTGTAAGTGTCCAGTTACTAAAAAACATTACATGTGTGCTACTTACCAAAAAATACGACGACACTAGCAGTTGATCCTTCGATATAGAGAGCGTATTCCCGACCCCCTTAGTAAGGAGAAGGTTATGAGCTCAAGTCCCGCTTCAAGTGACAACCTGGGGTTTGTTTGGAGTGAACCTTATAAGCCCATAAGTGAGGATCATTTCTTCAAAAGAAATGAAAAATTGTAAATATATTACGTAAGAAGAGAAAAATAAAAGTGAGTAGAGTTCCCTACCTATCTACATAAGATACCTACCTACTCACACATAAAATTCGCACAAAAACTGGTCCCAAGCAAGCGACATAAGTGAATACTGGATATGCAAGTCAACTCTACATAATGAGGTTGACCATTTTCTCAATAGGTTACTGCTACTTCCTCGAAAATATGCAACACGCAACACTCGAAACTAATCTTCTCGAATAATAATTGATAGTTGTAGAGCTTTTAAACGACACGTCTCGGGAAGTACTTTATTATTATTATTAGCCTAAGCCATCACAATGCTGAGCAAAGGCCTCCCCCGCCTCCCTCCACTCTTGCCGGTCTTGTGCAAGTTCTTGCCAATTAGCGAAGAAGTAGGTTGACCATACTACTTATTTCTGCCGTGAAGCAGCATTGCTGTTTCGGGTTGAAGGTGCTGGTGTTGGTGAAATAACAGGCAACTTCAAGCTTAACCGTCATGCCTCAAAATGATAGACACAGTTTAATCGTAGGGTATAACGTTCCAAACGTGGTCAAACGTAATAAAGGATAAAGGTTGTAACATTGATAAAGGTTACGTACGTTGTATGGGCTCAGAGGTCTCTGTAGTACTAGTTATTGACTTGACGAAAACCACAGACTTTACGATGCTAAGTTGAGTTCAAAATTTTACACGTTAGGTAGGAAGGAAGCTCATCCGCAGTTGTTCTCTAAGGTAGCGTCAACTAACTTAAGTATTATTCAATTTAAAGTAAGTATTATTATAAAAATAGGTCGCGGCGTAAGCAAAGCAATCGCCTCTACGTGAACCGTACATAGACATACGTTTTTATTTTTTTTTTTTTTTTTTATTTATTTATTCGGGAAACAAACAGAACAATAAAACTTATAAACTAAAAGTATTATTAGGTCGATCTCAATCCAACAAAGTTTCCACTAATAAGTAAAACATACACGTGAAGAAAAGGTGGACAGTTATGTAAAAAGTTAACCATAATTAATAACAAAAAATAATTAAACAAAAGAATACCTATAAGAATACACTAAAGATAAAAACTAACTAATCAACGGAAAGCTTCCGTAGTTCTTCGCTGATAAGCAGCTTAAATTTAGGAAGAGAGAGGTCAAAAATATCAAATTTCGAAAATAATTTATTATTTGTATTCATGGAACGGTTGATGAAAGTATTTGATGCATAATTGGTACGAATTGTAAGAGGCTGAAATAATTGAGTCTTTCTCGAATTAATTCGTGGACATCTAAATCTAATTTTATTTAACAAGTAGGGACTATCGATATGGCTGTTAACTATTTTGTATAAAAATACCTGGTCACGTTCGATTCTCCTATGCATAAGTGATGACAATGGTGCAGGCATAGGCAATCCTTGTACTGATGATCTATAGGTCAAATGTTTACTGAACTTTCTTTGAATTTTCTCAATTAGATCTATATACACCTGATATTGAGGGTTCCAAACAACAGAAGCATATTCTAAAATAGATAAAACGAAAGAATTATATAAAATATTCAAAGTTGAGATGTGTTTAAAATCTTGACTAACTCTCAAAACAAAACCTAACATTCGATAAGCCTTCTTGACCATAGTTTCAATATGGGTATCTAGCTTTAGCTCAGAATCCAAAAAAACTCCGAGATCCCTAACTAGAGATACTCTGTCAAGCACTTGACCATTCAATGAGTAAGGATACTTAATTATGTGCTTTTTACGGGAAAATGATATGACGTTGCACTTTTGAACGTTGAGGAACAATAAATTATCTGCGCAATAACCGCTTAAAGCATCTAAGTCCTCTTGCAGTTTCACACAATCATCGTGATTCCTTATGAGTTTGAGTATTTTTTTGTCATCAGCATAGAGCAGAAATTTTGAGTGTTTAAAAACACTGGAAACATCGTTAATGAAAATGTTAAACAAAAGGGGACCCAAATGAGACCCTTGAGGCACACCGGAGGATACTGGAGTAAATGATGAACAAAAACCCTTCACAGAAACTGCCTGACTACGATCCCTTAAATAAGATTCCAGCCAACGCAGGAGATCACCATGAATTCCTAGACTCAGAAGCTTCTGCAATAATATTTCATGACAAATTTTGTCAAAAGCCTTAGAATAGTCGGTATAGACAACATCTATTTGAAAGCCATCATTCATCGCACTAGCCACGTAGTCCAGGAACTCACATAGATTTGTCTCAGTAGATTTTCGATTCAAAAATCCGTGTTGTTGTTCAATTATAAGAGGTCTAAGAATTGGAAAAAGTTTATCGTAAATTATGCGTTCGAATAATTTTGGTACGACACTAAGCTTTGATATTGGTCGGTAATTAGATATGTCATGTTTATCCCCATTTTTAAAAATGGGTACTACAAAAGAACGCTTCCAAACTAGTGGCATGACACCAGTTCGCAAAGACAAATTAAATATAGCCTGAAGAGGAGTATCCAACAGCTTAGAACAACTACGAAAGAACAAAGGAGGAATGTTATCAGGCCCAGATCCTTTTGTGACATCCAACACATTGAGGTATTTACGTATTGTAGCGGCAGATATATATAAAGAAGAGACATTAAGCGAGATATTTTGCTGTTCATGTAATTTTTCAAAGTTCGGTTGATTTGTTATGAGTCCAGAATTAAATGCAGAGTTAAAATGAGTATTAAATAATTCACATATTACCTTACCATCTGAACTTGAATTGTTTTTAAGGTAGAGTCTATCTGGAAGGTCTGAAGATTTTTTCTTTGATTTAATAAATCTCCAGAAATGTTTGCTACATTTACCAATGTTTTTTTCAGCATTATCAATAAATGAATCATAGCAATGAGATTCAATAGTTTTCTGTCTCTCACGCAGTTTACAGAAGCTACGATAGTCTTGATAATTGTTGTAACGTTTCCATTTTTTATGAAATTTAAATTTTTCTTTAATAACTTTAATTAGAGCTGGAGAGTACCATACCGGATACCTTGATGTGTCGTGTACTAATCTAGTAGGAACATAAGTCGTAATTATTTCATCTAAAATGGCACAAAAAGAAGAGACAGCGGACTCCGCACAGGTATCAGATAGAAGTTCATTCCAATTGATTTCAGATAGAGCATCATTTATAATAGAGTAATCTGCTTTGTGAAATAAATGCAGGAGACGAGAAGGGGCTTTCAAAATGTTGTTAGATAATGAAGTCAAGTTAACATCAAGGGCAGGATGATGGCTTTCTTCGGCAACTAAGGGATACTTCGAGTGATGGACAGAACAGTGACAATTAGTTATAACGAGATCCAGTTCTCTACCATTATCATTTTCAATTAAATTAAATTGATTTAAGTTATTGAATGATAAGAAGTTAGAAAGTAACATTACAAGATTATTATTTCCATCGGAGGAGAGATGAGCGTAGTTTTCACCAGTGGTCGACCATATAGCATATCTAATATTGAAGTCCCCCAGAATAAGATAATCATCATCGGGGAACCTAAGAACAGTTTCAGATACTGTTTCATAAAAATCTACCTGGGCTTCTTGTTGTGCAGGGCATCCTGGGAAGTAACAGCAGTAAATACGGCAGTAACTATGTTCTCTATCACGAACAGTAGAAAATCTTAAAGAAATTATATCAGCCGATGTTTCACCATTTGACTGACCTATAGATACATCAGTTACAACCATTCCCTTGCGTATAGCAATCAGTACTCCACCGCCCTTATTGTCTTTTCTAGATTCGTAGTGTCTATCACAACGATAAACTGAATAGCGGTCGTCAAATAATTCCGTGTCAAAAATGCCAGGTAAGAGCCAAGTCTCGGTAATACATATAACGTCATGCTCAGACGATAACAAATTCTTATAAAACTGACTGGTTTTAGTCCGCAAGCCATGAGCATTCTGGTAATATATGGAAAGACTGTTATCCATAAAAAAAGAGAACAGCTATAGAGCATAATTTATTTATCATACAATAAAAATTAAGTAATATATAGGCTACTTCAATTAGCAATTGTATAATAATATAGTTCACAAGAACCTCGCAAACCACGAATACGAGCACAATACTGTTATGGTTTACCACTTAACATGAGGTTGACCATGTCCGTAATCAATTATAAAAAACAATACTATACAAAATTCTACCTACCACATCTTTCAGATTCAGATAATTTATTTGCGAAACATAGGTTACATAGAAGGTGAAATACAAAATGTCAAAAAGCCCAGCCATTTCTGCTCTACAGCGTGCAAAAATTCGTTAGAGTACCTAATAATAAAATTAACAAACGTTTATGTCAAAATATTCCCTTTATAAATTACAATTTCTTTTCACTCAAATATTCTTTCCTAGTAGGACTACAAAATGGTATGCTGGTAACACTGGTAAATATTACAATTAACCATACTTAGAATAACCAGTTTGACAGTCGATTTACGCATGAAATCTTTAAAATAGCTTTCAAATTAGCCTGACTTGGGTAAAAATATTCATAAATGAGCAAGTCTCTACCTATTAACAAAAAAGCTAAATAAATTCAGTTCTAAAGCCAGTTTTCAAATGCTTTGATCTGTTACAGTTTTCTATCCAATAAATATTTTATTAGCACAGTCGACATTTAATGGCAATACTTTGAGTAGCTTTCAAATTAGAATGATTTGGTTAAAGACATTCAATGAGCTAGTCTCTACCTATTAACTTATGTTACAAATAATAAAGCTAAATAAATTAAGTTCTAAAGCTAGTTTTAAAAAGCTTTAATCTGTTACAGTTTTCTATCCATTATATATTTTATTAGCACGGTCGAATTTTAATGGCGATCGAGACATTAATTTACATTTGCAAATGCTCTAGACGAGACAGCTATCTACTCACCTACTTGCTAAATGCAGAAACCTGTTTCTGATAAAAAGTGCATATAAATGCGAAAGTTTTTTTGGCTGTAGTTATGTTACCTACATTCACGCTAGAGCTAATGAAAGGATTGAGCTAATAATTTTCTCATAATGTAGGTACTTAGTACACTCAGTTCTCAGTACCGCTCTTCCACTAGTTTATAGTCGCTCAGCGAGCTACGGATCGAGCTATGCTCGCAGTTTCTCTGAAGGATAGAATCCGCAACGAGACTATACGACATATATAACTAAAGTTGTCGACATAGCTCAGAGAATTAGCAAGCTGAAGTGGCAGTGGGCTGGCCATATCTGCCAAAGAACCGATAACCGTTGGGGTAAACGAGTTCTTGAGTGGGAGTGCGAGAGGAAAGGGCGCAATGGCGCTCATTAGAGGAGGCCTATGTCCAGCAGTGGACTGCTATAGACTGATGATGATGGTGGTGATGAATGTAATTCTAGCCCAGGAATAACATATATTTAGGTTCCTTTTTAGTCTGTATTAAGCAAGCGTAGCAGCAGGCGGAAATTAGTTACCTATCTATAAAGCGCGTCCATCTACCTAGATACCTCGATATTAGCACGCAAATGAGGCATTAAACTATTCTAGAAACTATGTTTCGTTGCATTTCTTGCTGGTCTTTTAAAGAGTTTATTTAAAATCTAACCAGCAATATTCCTTGATTTGATCTCTGGAATGCGTGTAGCCACTTATGTTTAAAAATACATTTTTCCACGTGCAAAACTCATTAGAGATTATCTCAATGCGACCGACATGCTTGGGCGAATCGTCGTTTTGATCATTTTATATTTACCTAGGTAGGTAGGTAGGTACCTACCATCATCATCATCAGCATTTTGGTCAATTTGGTGAAATTGAGTTCTAAGGAATTGTCCGCTTTTATCACTGTTCCACGAACTTTTGATGTAATTTCCCTTTGTTAATCAGTAGTTGCTTATTTTAAAATCAGTTCTCTCCTGCTTCTTTTGTAAGTGTAACCTAAAGATTTTGCTTGTATAATTTATAGTACACATATTTGAATACCTACCTAAGTACTTAGTTCTTTTAAAAAAATTTTTGTTGTGGTAATGCTTTCTATAAAATGTATTAATCATTTCTTTTACCTAGTCTTAAATTCTAACCTAGTCTATATATGTGAATGTGCATGATGTGGTCACCCATAATTAAGGGAGCACTGGCCTTTAAGATTAAGTGCTTTTATTTTGTTTAAGTATGTGTATCTCTGTTGGCGACCCTAATAAATAAATAAATAAATAAATTAAATTAGTCCTACCTATTCCCTATCACTGATCTCATCCACAGCCCGACTTTTAACACCACTGGATATAGGCCTCCTAAAGCTTGAGTATTTAGCTTTAAATTTGTTTGTTATATTGTGCATCGCACAATGAAGAGTTCTTTGACGACCTCTGTAGCGCAGTGGGCGAAGGTCTACCTGAACGCAAAACGTTGCTGGTTGAATTCCCGCCGCGCGACAAATGTTTGCATGATCTGCAGATATTTGTCTCAGGTTTGGGCTGTTTTCCATGTATAATATGTAGATAGATACATAGATACATTTTAATTTGCAACTTGTTATTGCAATTACACACACATACATAATAATAACAAAAATTTACATAACTACATAATACAAGACTGAAAAAATTATCATCTATGTGTGTGTTGCAGTATGACAAAAAGGTCATAACTCAGCGCATAATTTTGCTCAATGAGTTAACACTGTTTTTCAGTTATAACCCGCCATGTATACGTATTCACAAAAAAAAAATATAACAGTCCAATGTGCACATTGGACGACAAACGTCAGCGATTATAGGCTACGACACATTGATATATATTGTTACTACTACGACAAGCTGCGGGGACAATTTTCATACATTTTGTTCAAAGCTCCGCACACACGGCGACAATCGCGACAGCAAGATATGACAGACGCTCGCGACTGCTCGCGACTAAGCGCGACAACAAAGTGTCGTGTTTGCAAGAGCTGTAGTATTATATCAGTCATGTGGTTCCCATAATACAAGCTCTGCTTAATATAGGGCTACATGATGCTGTGTGGTAGTGTCCAGCATTATTTGTTATTTGCTTAGTTTCGGGCTAAATATTTGATGATGTCCAACATTTTTTATAATTAGGTATAATATTACAAATTCTAACTTCACGTGTGGCTTAAAAAGTTCCTCAAAAAAATAACGAAGATTAAAACAACTTTCCGTCAACGACAAGCAATTCAAGTTTTACCTACAACCACCAGAAATAACCACAAACAACTTTAAAGTTTCTTTGTTTTTCTAAAGATTTTTTGTGACTACAAAAAATAAAGAGCATAAAAACTCAAAACCGGCTGCCCTTCTGTTTTGTATAAGGTATAGGTATAGGTAATGCTGTCGAATATGTTTATTGTATGTGGATGGGTTCGGTACTTCAACTTGCATGACTGTGCGGTATTTGAAGAGCATACTTACGAGTACGGAGCAAAGAGAAACGCGAAGTCGAAAGTAAAATCATTCATCAAAATGTGTGAAGACGTTTCTTGTTTTTACTTAATACATTTTGTGCGCGTCAATCTTCAATGCTCTTGCTAGTCAACAGAACTAAAGAATGAACTGGGAAAGATAATATAAATATAATGAAGTGTTGAACTCTCAAACCTGAGTGTAGATAGCGAAAGTAAACAAATACCTAAGTAGGAAGATTAATTTAAAGATGTCACGTGTGAATATTTTTTTTATGATCAAAAGTATTATTTTATTTAGAACACAAAACCAGTAGTACTTTCAGAGCGCTTTGCTTTGCTTTAGGACATCTTTGCTTTCTTCCTTTTTTAGCCTCTGAGAAGGTTTTCCACTCGGTATTTGTGTTAGGAGCGAGACTCATGACGATATCTACTAGTACTATCTACTAGCTACTGGTACACAGCTTCTTGTGTCTCCACCCCTTGGACAAAGGTCTGGCGGTAGATGCCTACACGGTACTCAGCCCCTGCCTAGCCCCTTGGGTAAAGTATCATTATACTGTAGCTAGGCTCATTCCTAAGGTATGCCCGTCTCACAAGTAAAAGGTACCTACTTATATACGTATGACATTCCCACCTAAAGTATGGTCGTATCTATTGTTGAAGTGTACTTACTGTTGTCCATTCTATGCTAGTGCCTCATCCCATAGTCAACTTTAATGACTTCTAAAGGATATATCTCATAGGAACCGCTAGCTCATCGTAATAAACTGACAGATAGACAACGGCACAGCTTAAGGGATGATTCTCATCAGACCAGGCCGTGCCGTGTACGAGGCCCGGACGGGGCACAGATTTGAAACGTTACAAACATTTTCATCATGCTTTTCATATGCATCCTTGCTATAGGCTGATGATGATGACATCATCAGCCTATAGCAGTCCACTGCTGGACATAGGCCTCCCCTAATGAGCGCAATTGCACATTGGCCTGAGCTCGACAGGGCGCAATGGCGCTCATGAGGGGAGGTATACATTGTGCACAGTGCATGATCCGTGACCGTCCGGGCCTTAACGACGCTCGTCTACACCACGGTTGTGGCACTGACCCTAACCGTCCTCTATTATTTCATACAAAATGTGTGAAACGTGTCAAATCCGTGCCCCGTCCGGGTCACGTACATGGCACGCTCTGGGCACGGCCCGGTGTACTGAGAATCATCCCTAAACCATCGAATCTTTATGTATAATGCAGGATTTTCTTAACATAGTTATCACATAGAACGGATTTCTGGAAATTCAAGAGCTATAAAGTTTAAATAGATAATTTTCATGGGAAATCGAGAAATTAAGTGCAATTTCCTTTGTTTCAGGATCTAAACATTGGTCACTAATGTGCTCGCGACGGCAGATGGTGCGAGGATGCGCGAGGAGGAGCTCGAGGTGGCGCTCAAGGTGGTGATCGTGGGCGACGGTGGCGTCGGCAAGTCCAGCATGATCCAGCGGTATTGCCGGGGCACCTTCACAAGGGACTACAAGAAGACTATCGGTGTAGACTTCTTGGAGAGGCAGATAGAGTGAGTATTACAAAGGTCAGGACCAGGACCAGGTGATCGCAACGGCGGCGTCGGCAAGTCCAGCTTGATCCAGCGGTACTGCTGGGGCACCTTCACAAGTAGAGCTTGCAATCCGGATATCCGGATATCCGAATTATCCGGATAATTTGTCAGTTTTACCATCCGCATAATGACGGTCATTATATCCGGATAATTCGGATAATACGGATAGCAAAATGCTTAAAAAAATATTGGTTTGTTTAAGGAGTTATCTACATCAAAACTATAATATTTCATTATTTTCAGTGTGTACATGTATGTATCTAACAAGTAATCTGAATTTAAAACGGTGTCATCCTTAATTTTAAATATTCATAGTATCTCTTAAACATTCAGAAACTAGACTAAATAAGAAGCGATTTTCCATAGAAACGGTAGGTAGTGTTTGTTTTTTGTTTTAAGTTAAAAAATCTAGGTTTTATTCATTTTTTATTTATTGTTTCAATTTAATTATTTAACAACCATATCGTAAATTATTATAACAAATCACGATAAAATATTATCAGTTAGCTAGTAGTGATTTTCATCGAAATAATTTATGGTTTTCATTTTCATACCTAAATCGGGCCATAACCGTTGAATAGAATGTTTTCGAATGGTGACGACCATGAACTGGAAGTTCTGCAAGCAACTACTTACTCAAGGAATCAAGGGAATATTTAGGGCATGCTCAAAACAGTTATTCGTGAAAATCTTGCGAGGGATGTCGAGACATCCCTATGTTCAAGGATTTGCAAACTTGCAAACTGCAGACTTGACGATGTCGTTGGTCAATCTGGGGGGGTCTTCCAATCTTTCGTCTTTCAGAACACGGTCACCATTCGAGAACTTTTATAACCAAATGAATATCGGCTATGTGAAATATTTGGCGTGCCTATTGCCACCTCGGGTTGCTAATTTTTTGAGAGCTTTGTTGATTACTCTGGTTTTCTTACGGATTTCTTCACTACGAATTCAAAGTCGGCCTCTGTGGCGCAGTGGGCGAAGGTCCGCCTGAGGTTGCGGGTTTGATTCCCGCTGTGGGACAAATGTTTGCATGTTCTGTAGATATTTGTCTCGGGTCTGGGTGTTGCTATGTATAATATGTATGTATTTACAAAAAAAATATATATGTGTAGTATATCAATCATGTGGTTCCCATAATACAAGCTCTGCTTAGTTTGGGGCTACATGATGCTGTGTGATTACGTCCCGCTTTATTTATTTTATTTATTTAAAGTCGTAGAGAGACTTCGAGCATAGGTCTCACTGTATGACTGAGCTTTATATCAAAGGTTAAGCGGCCAAGTTTCCGAACGATAAGTCATCAGCTAGTCAGCCAACACCCATAAACCCAACAAATTTGACAGACAGTCATGCCTGGCCAGTAAAACTTCTCATGCTCAGCTAGCTATTAATGGAAACATGCGCTTTTTAGCTTTCCGTCTTCATATTTTTGGTATCGAGAAGATATGCCACAATAATCCAAACGTAGCCCATCCGAGTTAGATTCATTAGTTGACCTCTTTTTCAAAGTTGGACCTACTCAGAACATAATTCAGTCCGACTAAGATAGACATAATAGTAAACAACTTCGATATTTATGCGTTTATTTTGAGACCCACCTGTAACAACATCGTGCCAAAGATCCAGTGATTCTGTCATGATAACTATATGGTCAGCAAATCGAAGGTGAGTGATGTACTCACTATTAATATTGGCAATGCTGTATCCGTCCCAGCGCAAATACTGAAAGAAATCTTCCAATGCATAGAATATGCATGAATAGTTTCGGAGAGATTACGTCTCCCAATTTTTAATTTTTTACAAAAAATAGCCAAAAGCTTGACCACTAACACACCTGAAACTGGTGAAGATGTGGTCAAACATGAAGCACGCTTGCTTAGAGGGAACCGATTCACTCCGGACTTGAAGACTCCCAGGTTGTGCTGGGCCGGGAAAACAGACACCGGAAGCAAGTCCCACTCCATATTAGTACTAACAATAAACGTGGAAGCGAATCGTTTGGTACAAGGTGGGATGTCGACCAAGTATGGGTGGTACTTTGCAGTACGCTTGCTTGTCCAGGGATAAAAGGGGGAAGGTGGAATCAGGTCGTGAACATCTTGGGTACATTCACCAAAGTGGAATTGGTAGAAAACCGACAGCCTGGAAACTCGACGTCTGTGTTCGAGGCTCTGCAGATTTGCTTGCACCAACAAATCATCGCCGATGAGCCTGGCAGCTCGTCTCTCAATCGAGTCCAGGGCCTCAAGTTGGAACTTTGCCGAGCCATCCCAGTACTCCATGCACGATCGGACTTGTGCTTTGTACAGACTAAGAAGCTGCCCCAAAGTGAAGTACCGCCACACTAAATCCTCCGCATAGAGTCCAAGGTAGTTTTGGGCTTGGACTCTATGTGAGAGCCCAAGAGTCTCACGCCTTTTTTCAGTTGGACACCATTAGTACTGGTCTAGAAGGCAAATTGACATAGTGGCATTGTTATACAAACACTTCAACACTTGAATGTATAAAATCCCATCATTACTCATTTACTATGTAGGTGAAGACGTTTTTGAAAAAACAGTAAAGTTTGATTGTTTATATTGCTGTATTCTTATAGTGAATGTTGGTTTGACTTAAACATTTTATAATAACTAGCCATTTTTTAACGTAATTTCCTTCAATTTAGGTTTTTTTTTAGTTTTTCCTAAAATTATCCGAATTATCCGAAATATCCGGACATCCGGATAGTAAAGTTCACTACTATCCGAATTATCCGGATACTAAAAGTCAACGGATAATGCAAGCCCTATTCACAAGGGACTACAAGAAGACTATCGGTGTAGACTTCTTGGAGAGGCAGATAGAGTGAGTATTACAAAGGTCAGGACCAGGACCAGGTGATCGCAACGGCGGCGTCGGCAAGTCCAGCATGATCCTGAGATACTGCCGAGGCACCTTCACCAGGGACTACAAGAAGACTATCGGTGTAGACTTCTTGCAGAAGCAGATAGAGTGAGTATTACAAAGGTCAGGACCAGGCCCAGGTGATCACGACGGCGGCGTCGGCAAGTCCAGCTTGATCCTGAGATACTGCCGAGGCACCTTCACCAGGGACTACAAGAAGACTATCGGTGTAGACTTCTTGCAGAAGCAGATAGAGTGAGTATTACAAAGGTCAGGACCAGGCCCAGGTGATCACGACGGCGGCGTCGGCAAGTTCAGCTTGATCCAGCGGTACTGCCGGGGCACCTTCACAAGGGACTACAAGAAGACTATCGGTGTAGACTTCTTGGAGAGGCAGATAGAGTGAGTATTACAAAGGTCAGGACCAGGAACAGGTGATTGCGACGGCGGCGTCGGCAAGTCCAGCATGATCCAGCTGTACTGCCGAGGCACCTTCACCAGGGACTACAAGAAGACTATCGGTGTAGACTTCTTGGAGAGGCAGATACAGTGAGTATTACAAAGGTCAGGACCAGGACCAGGTGATCGCGACGGCGGCGTCGGCAAGTCCAGCATGATCCAGCGGCACTACCAGGGCACCTTCACCAGGGACTACAAGAAGACTATTGGCGTCGAGTTCTTGGAGAGGCAGATAGAGTTACGGCGGCAGCACCTTCACACATATTTCCACTTCTTGGAGAGGCAAATAGAGCGAGTACCTACCACTATTTCGAAGGCTAAGAGTGCTTAGCTCTTATTACCATTGAAACTGCGACCTAATCTGGAATAATTTGAAATCAGCCACTTCGTTCTGTGCAATACACTTTGCGACATGGGGTTTAGATTCTTCTCCTCATGCATGGGGCGGTGTTACATGAACCATCAAAAAGTTTCACACACACTAAGAATAAGATGTATTTGGAAATGAAATCAATGAATACTGACCCTTTACTTTCAAATTCCAGGATCGATGGTGAGGAAGTGAGACTGATGCTGTGGGATACAGCGGGGCAGGAGGAGTTCGATGCCATCACGAAGGCATATTACCGCGGAGCCCACGCGTGTGTCCTCGCCTTCTCTACCACTGATAGAGACTCCTTCCTCGCACTGCACTCCTGGAAACTCAAGGTAGAATAAAATAAAAGTAGAATGTGATCGTCTCGTATTCATTATCATCATCATTAGCACAGTCCACTGCTGATCATATGGGTTATTTTTAAAAGTTGCCTGGTTTATCACCCATGTACAGTTCAATTCAATTCATTTATTGTCAGATAACATGATCCATATTCAATGAATAAATAAAGACAAGTTCCTTCCTTCCTTTTTCGTATGAGCTAGTGAAACTCTAAGTAGACAAGTGTATTCTTGGTAAGGACTTTGACATACCAAACATAATGGGGTCGGGCGAATTTTGGCAGTGCGTAGACGAAAGTAGTTCCAGGACTCCAGTAACTTAAATTTAGTTCGGGTAATTGAACTGAACTGACCAATTAACGCACATGAGTTCGGTGTTTTATAACTGTATCGTGAGATAAGCAGGGTCGTGACTTTCTCAAGTGTTCCGAGTCGATATGCAAGTAGGTATTCAACAAAGCATCAACTTACACTCGCGTATCTAAACAATGTCCAATATCGCTGCGTTGCGTGTTTACATTCTCATATATTTGGACTCGGAACACCTTACTTATCCGTTCATTATCCGTGAAGATGCACGTCCGAATTTGTGCGGTCTTAATCGCTCTTGCCTTCTGCGGTGCTCATTCTTTGGAATACTCCCAGAGGACCGAAGGGCAATGCCTCAGCTACTACCAGAAAGGAGAGAACTTCGACCTCAGCACGCTGCTGGGCGAAATGAACGCTGTGTACTTCTGGCCACCACCACAAAGATTGCGTGACAGCTGCGAAGTGATCACGTTCAGGAATGTGTTGCCCAGCGAATTAGCAGATTACACTGCTGAGTGCAAAAGCTTGAACTTAACAGACCAGACAGCAGTGAAGGCAACGTATAAAAACAGTGCTGGCAAGATTGCTAACGTTCTGTACTTCGGAAATGAGGAAACGAAGAGCATGTACCGGTCTTGCGAGCGTCCTTTGTCGAAGTACCTGTTTTTGAAAGTGAATGAGAATTATGTGCTGGGGATTAACTGTTCGGCTGGCGGCAGAGGCGTGCTGTTAGCGAGAATGTTGCCGAAGAAAACGGAAGTGCAAGTGGTCGTGGATGGTATTGAGATCATGTCGGGGCGAGATGGAAGCCCAGACTGCCCATTGATATTATAAGATCTTGTTAGGTTCTTTTGCAATTATGTTTTAGAGATAATTAAGGAAATACATTTTTAAAATATACATTCTAATATTAATATTTTGTTTTTGATATCGCTGTGAAACTACCCATTGATGGAGTTCTATAAAGGTAATACAGGAAACACAATTAGGTATCTAGTTAGAAGAATATTGGTGTAGCATCGTTAAAACTTACCGTTTTATTTTTCAGGTGGAGAACGAATGTGGGGAAATCCCGACAATCATAGTTCAAAATAAAATAGACTTGATGGACCAATGCGTCGTGGGGCCGTAAGTATTTTTTATCTATCAACTTTTAATTTAAAGTTTGTACGGGAAAAATTTATTTTGAAGTTTTGTTAAAACTGTAATTCTTGTGTCCGTGTTTAGAAAGTGTTTCGGTAGCTTACCTTTATTTTAGTTTTTATTTTTTGAATATTACAATTACAAGGTAATGAGCAACGAGGATACGGAAACTCTTGACCAAAATAATCTTTTGCTAAGTAGGTACATGAGTAGATACCTCGATATCATATCATGGGAAAAATTAAATGGTAACGATGAAAGTTCAGGCTACTCGTAGATAATACAGCGCATCATACGAATGACATAGGTCATATGAATGTCATATGTGTTATGTGCAAAACGGTTAGAAGCACACGTCCAAAATACTTCCACCCCTTTAGACCCACACGCGTTCCCCCACCACACCAGAAAGGCATGGGAAGATCCATAAAGGAAATGCAATAGCATCAGATTTTGAAATCTATGTCCTCAGAGATGAAGCAGAATTGGTGGCGAGAGCTCTCGGCTGCCGACTGATGCGGGCGTCAGTGAAAGAAGACGTCAACGTAGGGGCTGTGTTCAGGGCACTCGCCGCCCGGTGCCTCTCCGACATGAGGCGAGAGGAGAGCGCAGAGAATGGACACGCACCCTGCGCTACGCCGGTTATAGGTAAGATATATAATGCCAAATCCAGACGTTCCAAAAGGCTACATGAGAGTACGCGAGTAGCAGTGAGGACGGTGCTCTTGTGTCTCCTCGTCTTCCCTCGCCTCGCCTCGCTGTCGCTACGCTTTGTGTTTTTCCGACGCGAGTCAAAAGACGCGAGGGGGTGAGGCGAGGGAATCAACCACACTCTTGGCGACAATACATGTCAAACCTCCCTCTGGCTCGCAATATTCAACATTTTTAAATATATAAAATCACTGAATGTAGTTATGCAAAATAGCAAACCTTCACGGCCTAGAAAATAACAATACAAAGGTTCAGCAAGGATATCATGTTGAACCCAACACGTTTTCCTACCAAAAAAATTGCACCAAAATTGATCACATTGGTGCAAGTTTTTTGGTAAGAAAACTTGATAGAATCAAAATGATACTAGTGCTGAACATTAGTATTGTTATTTTCTAGGCCGTGAAGGTTTGTTATTTTGCATAACTAGGAACATTCAGTGATTTTATATCTTCAAAAATGTTGAATAGTGCGAGCGAGAGGGAGAATTGACATGTATCGTCACCTTAACTGCTGCAGGGTAAGGAAGCGCGCAGTTTTTTATCATTATGGAGTGGAGTAACGATTTGTGTTTGTATGTTAGGTGATATAGACGTAAAACATTATAATATGAGTAAGCACATAAAGTACAGTCACTTCAATCACGTCCATCTTGTAGTACACGTAGCGGGCAACTGAATAAATCGAGAGTGTGCATGGCTAGCATTCCTGCAGCCTCCACTCGCCGAGACTCGTCTCGAGAGCCTCTAGGAGGCGCCTCGCTATATGACTGACTATCAGATAAGGCTTCGGGTCCATAGAGTGGTCTAGCTAAGTTTTATGTCCAAAGACCAAATTCAATTCAGTAGAACTCCACACTAGGATGCAGCTAGTTTGTTAAATATAGGTTAATACATTGACATTGACATTCACGTAGTGACGATGACCTTTGGTTTGTCAAACCAATGAACAACCAGCGTAGTACCTACTTTCAGTACCTAGGTACTACGGATACGTAATTCCCCAATTTGTTGAACTATTTTATTTTCACCTTGTAGTCATAACTATGCCGCTAACTATGGAACCGACCTTAACGTATAGTACCTTAATGGATTCTTAAAACCAGTTGTCAGAAAACCTGGGTTTATAGGGCATCAGACGTGTTCAAGAGGCCTCCTTTAGTAACTCAGTTGCACACCGAAATGGTCGGCACCGGTCCTTTATTTGCAAAGTCATTTCATGGACGACCTCTGTGGCGCAGTGGGCGAAGGTCCGCCTGTGACGCAGAAGGTTGCGGGTTCGATTCCCGCTGCGGGACAAATGTTTGCATGTTCTGCAGATATTTGTCTCGGGTCTGGGTGTTTTCTTTGTATGATATGTATGTATTTACAAAAAAATATATGTATCTATGTAGTATATCAATCATGTGGTTCCCATAATACAAGCTCTGCTTAGTTTGGGGCTACATGATGCTGTGTGATAACGTCCAGGATTATTTATTTATTTTATCTGTCGAATTTCGAAGAACGAAAAACTGTTCAATACCTAAAGTTATAAACTTTTATGGCAGAAGGACGGTAGATTTCATCATACCGACCATACTAAACACGTTGCCACCCGACTCATTAGATAGGATAAATAATAAAAATTACAAACAAACCTATAAAAAGTGCCTTCAAGCCAAACTGCAACCGAGTTAGATTTGAAAATCTGGTGACGTGGTTTACCTGTGTTCTTAGCGGATCATCTTGGATAAGCAACGCTCCGCCCGTTCACTACTTGGATGGGTGACCGTTTAATGACATTTAGAATCCGAGCGTTTCTGTGCTTCGGTCTGGGAAGATATCCCCGAACCGTAGGTACCTAGATAGTCCGCTTGAGACCCAGAACTATGCGGGTTCGATTCTCGTAGCGGGACAATTATTTGTATGATCTTTAAATATTTGGACTTACTTAAACCAAAGAAATGTAGTTAATTAAGTTGCAAAAAAGTTGTATATATTGTTATGTGTAATAAATATATATTGAAATGTAGGTAATTAAGTTGCAAAAAAGTTGTATATATTGTTATGTGTATGTATGTGTATATACATACCAATACATATATGTTTAAGAATTGTATCAGTAAAGTGGTTCCCAGTTTTTGTTTACGCGGGGGCTTTATTGAACTTGCTGTTTTTGTGGGACATTAATGCCTAGTTAGACAGGGTATATACAATATTATATCTATATTATTTAGTAAGAAGTGAAATATTCTAGTTAAGTGTTATTCATAGCTAGGTTAGTAACAGTGCGGAACAATAAGCGAATGTGGGTACGAATACAAACCAACTCAGGTTTTTTGGTACAACAAGTGTTAAATGTAAAAAAACTTTTTATGGAATAAATGTATCTATCTATCTATGTTAGTTAGTAAAAACAACTGAGCTATTATATGCGGCCTCTGTTCAGTAGGGCGATCACGAATATTTCAATCTGACGTATCGTAAGCGTAACGAAAAATTTTGGCCACTGACAGCGATATTTTGAACCTACCTGCTTTCTCATTGGTCAAAATTTCACGTCTACGAAACGAATACTTTTTCGTAGTATTTTTTGTTGATCTAACTGACGGACTAATTAGAATTTTTTTTTGACCCAGTTGTCATGCCTATTCCTGGGAATTCCTCCCAATTCCAAAAGAGGTGGTTTTAACTGCTACATGTTATGTCTTCTCACCAACTTTAGGTAAATAAGCGCCCGAGTGTCCGATCACTATGATGTCTGAATGATTTCATCTTGTTTTTCAGGTTCGTTCACAAACCACAACAGTAACGGTACTATTCTGTTGCGGCCGACGAAGCACCGGCCAGGGGGTAAAAAGAAGAATATCTTCAGAAACGCATGCAGAATATGATTTCCACTCGTCACCTCATTTCATTCCACTCACTAATATTATAAAAGCGAATGTTAAAAAAAGGGAGAAATTGACATGGTAAAAAAGACGTGTTGCCATCAACCCAGGGTCCTTCTCCGTTACTTTAAGGAGTTGGGCTGGCTGGGGTCGGGTTAGCAGGGGGGCAATGCACAATACACCCCAATGCGGGACGTCAGTGCAGAACTTTCTCCCCCCACCTCAAATTAGAATTAGAATTAGAAAGACGTGAACTTTGTGATCTTCACGCGAAACTTTTGAGAGATGAAATTTTGCACATATTTATAAATAGTAAATAATGATCCTGGACTATCACAGAGCATTATAAAACCCCAAACTAAGCTAAACTCGTATGATGACTGACATACTACTTATATACTTCTTTTTGTAAATACACTCCTAATATACATAGAAAATACCCAGACCTGAGACAAATATTTGCAGAACACAAAAACATTTGTCTTGTGATGGGAATGGAACCCGCGACTTCTGCGTCTCAGTCGGAGCTTTGCCCACTGCGCCACAGAGGTAGTCAGATATGTAGTTCTCATCATCATTTATTTAAGATCTGTGCTCTTGTCGGCGCAACTGATGCAGCTCCTTCCATCTCCCTCTCTCCAAAGCAGCCTCCTTTACTTCCCTATACGACATGACAGCTACCTTCTCTATGTGGCTCATATAATTTATCCTTGGTCTTCCCCTACCTCTTTCCTTGTAGTACTTTTCCCTCTATGATGTAGCAACCAACCAGGAATAACATAGGTATATAGGTAAGCTACTTTTTATCCAGGTAACTAACCTACCACGCGAGCGAAGCCGCAGGCAGAAGTTAGTATGCAAATAAAGTTAAAAATTAAAATCCCGACTAATCAAAATAACTTGAAACGTAACTTGCCATGAATTTTAAATAGACAATCAAAATGAACAGAATGAACAGAAGCTCGATCACGAAAGCGAGCGAAAAAGTATTCGTATCGTAGGCGTAAAATTTTGGCCAATGAAAAAGCGTAGACTCAAAATAACGCTTTGTCATTGGTCAAAATTTTTCGTTACGCTAACGTTACATCAGTAAGGTATATTTGGGGACATCCATTAATTACGTGAGGTGATTTTGGAATTTTTTCGACGAGATTTTGCTTTTACACTAGTATTACAAATAAATTATCACATAAATCACACTAATATTATAAACTAGCACTGCCCGCGGCTTGGCCCGCTTGGGATTGACGGGGTCACTTATTTTTCTAGAGGAAAAAAAATTACTCAACAATTGCCGGGACCCCCCTATCCCTATAAGATTTGGTGATTTGGCTCGACCTCCTCCCCCCTAAATGCCTCACGTATTAATGGATGCCCCTTTTCAACCTAACATAATATCGTAAGCGTAACAACAAATTTAGCCAATGATAAATCGTTATTTGGATTTCACGCTTTCTCATTGGCTAAAATTTAACGTTACTAAACGAATAGGTACTTTTTCGCTCAACTTCGTGTTCGAAGCCTCATGTTTATATTCGTATATTGGTGATCGTCTGTTCTGTACTGTTTCTCTCAAAGTCACGTAGACTAAACAACGCAATAAAAACTTTATTGTAAGTACTTTCTGCCAATAAATCCTTTGCAAAAACCTATGTAAATAAATGAAAATGTCATAGGTATGTTATATAGAAGTAAGTTTGCAATGTGCAATGTTTTAATTAGTGATTTTGTAAATCTAAATATTGAATTTACTAGACTTAGGAATTAATGGGACCTATTAGAGAATATTGTCTAATCAGAATTATCAGCATTTTCTAAAACTTACAAAAAAATCAACTAAAATGTAAATAAACTCTGTTTATTTCCTAAAATAAATTATTGTATAAACAAAATGCGTTTTAATACAGTACGGGGCAAAATTTTATCACATTGAGGGTAGCTACCTTTTCTTGTGTAAGTTTTGTTTTGTATTTCCTTCAAAATAAACATAGTTCCAAAAAATAAAGCCTAACTACAAAAGAATGAGGTAACATTTGGCCCCAACCTGTATATATTTTTTATCACCAAATAGGAAAAAAGAATGAAGTACCTATGAATGAAAGAATGAGAAAAGTTGAGATGAAGAGTGACAGAGGCCGAAGAGATATGAGAAAAGTAGAATGAAACAATACCAATGAACTATATACCAAAACTGGTTCAAGAGGCGATTGGGATTACCAAGCACAGGAATTTCAATAGAGTTGATGGTTTTCAATTATCTGGAGTCTGTAATCCTGTTGTTAGAATGTGTAGGAACCGTAAAAGTGATGTTTCAGAAGTGTGTCCTGATACAGTAAGTGTTGTGTGCCGTGATCGTGTTAAAAGTGACATTGAGACCAGTGGTAGTGGTGTCGTTCGTAATAAAAGACTGAGAAAGAGGGTAGATCGATTCGTCTGTCAGTAACTACCCACTCGCACAGACTTCAGTTCTCCCGTGATCATGGCGCATGCAACTGCGTCGATGGAGAGGGCGCCACCGTTCCGCCATTAACAGCTGATTGCGTAGCTCTGTAATATTAATTTAATTAAACAGTGAAAAACAATAAAAATCGAAGTGGAAAGTACATAATTTGTGAAATAACTCAATAATACGTGAAGTGAACATAATAGAACTGGATTTTATGCAACACTCCACAGATTTATAAGTTTAGTACTAAAGTACAGATAGGAATCGAACCAACCACAGTCGAAGACGCTAATTATAGATCCAACCACAGAACACTATTACTCCACAGGGGAGGATCCAACTTGCAAGTCGACGTCGCTAGTGATCTTGTTTTTTTTTTTTTTTGGCGTCGCACGGTTTGTGCATTTGCCAAAAAGTATTTAGTGAGCATATAGAAAGAGACAAAATATATCGTGCCATCACTGTCTTTTGCTAGTGATGTACCACTATTATCGATAAACATACCTATTAACGTGCTGCATTTGAAGAACTTGAAATAAAACAATTAAGGATTCTATACATGCTTATTTTTTTATTATTTACACATACCTAATATATACTAGGTACGTACACAAAATATACATGACTTTATAAAAACTGATACTTACATGGTAACTATTATTAGTGTGTTGGATTCTGAGTGACACTTTTTATCGCTAAAAACTAGTTATATCAAACAAAAAACCATGTATTCTCTTTTTATCTCCATCTAAAAAAAAAGAACACTGTTACTTACTTTAAAGGCAATTTAAATATAATTCATATACTTATTCATGTAAAGGAGCTCAATTGTAATGTATTTAATACCACACTTTTTAATTTAATAAAAAAACAATATAAAAAACATAATTCAATAGTAAGTTTATGGTACACGTTAAATTGTTAATTTTTAGGGTGACGTTAACGAACCGGTCAAACGAACCCTCATAGTGTCGCTTTGTCCGTCCGTCAGTACGTCTGTCACACCTGATTATTTCAGCAACTACAAAATCAACCGACTTGGAATTCAGTAAAGATTTAAAATGCACTATTTGAATAAGATTGCAAGTGTAAAAATATAAAAAGATTTTCGTTTTCATCCCCAAAGGGTCCAAAATAAGAAACGTCATAATTCAAAATTTATTTCTTTAAACTTAGTTCGAAGTGATTCTCTTCTGCAGAACAAATAGTGTTAATATCTCCAGTATTTCCCCACAACAAAATGCCGTACGACATAATGCTGTAGAAGTAGCTGAAATAATCCAGTACAGCCACGTCAGTAACTTGAGAAATTCTTTTGTCTGCGTATGCTGCAGAACTGAGTCTGTTCGACAATCCATCTGTTGAGGATCGGGATTTCTTCCAGGATATTGCAATGAAACTCCCGAGGTCCAATAGAAAGTTATAATGATATGTAAATGCTTTACAGTGGTTTAAATAAAATATACAAGAGATACAAGATATATGCGTATGTGCGTCGTTTGCGTGGTTCGACGGCCAAGTGTTGGTCCGGCGCGCGGGCGCGGGGCGCGGGAGGGGCGCCAAACCGGTATTTGTTTAGATGAAGTATAAACAATCTCCGCCTTCTTGAGTGGAGAGTGATACATCTTGATTAGGGAAGATCCATGAGTGGACAAATACGGTTGATTGCCCTCTTCATGATTCCTTTGCTGGTCTTAATGTCAGCTAGACGACAGGCACCATCGGATCCTCGGTAAACGGATAATATTCTTCCCAATGGCCACTTCATTGGTGGGGTGCTCTCATCTCTGATAAGAACCAGTTGATCGGGCTTGATGTCTGGTTGCCGGTTTTGCCATTTAGTTCGCTGCTGCAGCTCACAGATGTACTCGCGGCTCCATCGGCTCCAAAAATGTTGTCTCGTTTGCTCAATGAGAGCGTATCTATGAAGGCGGCTGGGGTTTACGTCTTGTAGATCTGGTGCAGGTAGTGAAGTGAGCGGTCTCCCTACTAAGAAGTGCCCAGGGGTCAGTGGGTAAAGGTCATTTGGATCAGAGGACATGGGAACTAACGGTCTCGAGTTCAAAATGGCCTCAATTTGGCAAAATAGAGTAGTTAGCTCTTCAAAGGTGAAATGAGCGTTACCTGCAACCCTTTTCAAATGATATTTCGCTGATTTCACAGCTGCTTCGTAAAGGCCGCCAAAATGTGGCGAATATACAGGAGAAAATTTGAATTTTATGCCTTCACTGCTTAAATCTGACACAGCATCCGAACAATTTTTAACAATAGCAGCAATTTCGCGGCTCGCGCCGACAAAATTGGTGCCGTTGTCACTAAATATCTCGCGAGGCTTTCCTCGGCGAGACATAAAGCGACGCAAGGCTAATATAAATGCTTCCGTGGTCAAGTCGCTCACCAGCTCCAAATGAACAGCTTTAACCTTAAAACAAATGAAGACACAGAGATAGCATTTATTAAGCCTGGCGCCGCGACCTTTTTTATTGACAATAGTAAAAGGTCCCGCATAATCGGTTCCCGTTATTTCAAAAGGGAAACCTGGAGATAACCTCACCTTAGGTAAGTTACCCATTATCTGTTTCGCAGCTGTTCCTTTCAGTCGTTTGCACCTTAAACAACTACTACAAACTCGTCTCGCTAAGCTCCTACCCCCAATGGGCCAGTACTGTTCTCTGACGACTGAAAGAAGCAACTGCGGGCCTGCATGCATCAATTTAAAATGAAAATGTTTCATAATCAGTTCAGTATACTGATGCTTACTGTTCAAAACGATAGGATGCCGTTTTTCGAAATTATAATCTGAATTTTCTAACCTCCCACCCACGCGAATTAAACCAGTCTTCTCCTCTACAGTGGGGGTTAAGTTGTGCAATGCAGGTAATGATTTAAAGTTATTTTTGTAAATAGAAAAAGTTTCTAATTGTGAAAATTGAGCTAGCTTCAACTCACTATTCTCTAATTCGTCCACCGTTAAAGGCCCGATTATTTTCACTTTCTTTCTGCAAATATAAATAAATCTATAAACGTACGCAAGTATACGACGTAGTTTCAAAAAGCTTGAATATCGCTCAAAATCAATAATTGATTTCGGATTCGTATCAATATTTGAAAAGTGAACCTTCACTTCCGGTAAGTTTATTTGTGTGTCGCTGCTACGCTGCTGTTCAGGCCACTGATCTTGTGTGCCTTGTAGGTATGTAGGCCCATCCCACCACAACGACAGGTTAGGTACTTCCTCCGGGTCCACGCCGCGTGACGCAAAATCAGCTGGGTTCAGCGAGGAAGGTACGTACATCCACCTACAATTTTTTCCACACAACTCATTTACCTCAGCTACGCGGTGCGATACAAACGTACTCAATTTATGCGGCGGAATGTTAAGCCAACCTAGGACAACATTTGAGTCGCTCCAAAAATATTTAAAATCTACTGAACAGCGCAGCGATTCTGTTACCTTTTTACATAGGCGGGCAGCTAGAACTGCTCCGCACAGTTCCAGTCTGGGTATAGTTGACGTTTTGAGTGGAGCTACCTTTGACTTCGCACACAATAGTCGTACCGTTACGTGCCCGAGCGCATTTATCGAGCGAGCATATACGCAAGCAGCGTACGCGCTCATAGACGCATCTGAAAATGTGTGTATTTCGATTTTATTTTGATAAGCGAAGACAACTTGGCGTGGGATGGATAGACGTTCTATGTATTTTAAATTGTAAGTTAACTTCTGCCACATGTCCGAAATTTCTTGAGGAATCTGTTCATCCCATCCAAGTTTTAGCAGCCACAGTTTCTGCAACATAATTTTAAATGTAATAACACACAAACTTAAAAGTCCTAGTGGATCGAATATTGACGATGACACTGATAAGACTATGCGCTTTGTAACGGAACGAATGTGCTGTTCCAGCACTTTTGATGATTTTTCTACCGCAATAATAATAGAATCAGAATTAGGATCCCATTCAATACCTAATGTATTCGTGGACGTTGATATTTTTAAATTATCTTTTTTGTTTTCATTTTTGTCAGATATTAAATTTAATAATAACTGTGAATTGCTCCTCACCTTTCGTAAATTAAATCCTGCTGATGCAAGTTGTGTTGATACGTTTTTATATATATCACATAGTTGTGATTCGCTCGAAAAACCAGTTATACAGTCATCAATATAGAAGTCATGCATCATTATATCGGTTATCAACGGATCTTTGCATTCGATCGCTAGTTGTACGATACATCTTGTACTTAGATACGGGGCGCACGAAGTACCATACGTCACAGTATTCAACTGTAGGTACTTTATTGGTTCCTGTTGATTGTCACGCCATAAAATGGTTTGTAAATGTCTTTGATTCTCTTCTATAACGATTTGGCGAAACATTTTTTCAACGTCCCCAGTAAAAATATACGTATGCTGTCTTAGACGAATCAAAATAGAAAATATATCGTCTTGAAGAGTAGATCCCACCATCATTATATCATTGAGTGAAAAACCTGACGTTGTTTTACACGATGCATCAAACACAACCCGACATTTAGTGCTTTCACTATGCTCCTTCAGTACAGGATGATGTGGCAAGAATACTGCATTTTCAGGTTTTTCAGTCCTTGACAAATGACCGAGAGCTTCGTACTCATCAATAAAATTTACATATTGAGTTTTTACGTCAGGCTGTCTTTGAAAACGTCGCTCTAACGACTCAAATCTCTTGCGTGCCATATAGTAGGAATCACCCAATATTTCTGGCTTCGCTTTCAACGGCAGCGTGACGCAGAACCTCCCGTCCTCAAGCCGACGCGTGTGCTGCTCAAAATGACGTTCGCACTCTAACTCTTCTTGAGACATAACGGGTTTTTGTGGAACCTCTTCTAGTTCCCAAAATTTATTTAATTGACTCCGAATTTCGTGACTGAAATTACACACAAGTTTTATTTGATTAGTGCTTTGTTGACTGCACATGACTGGTCCAGATACTAACCAGCCGAACATAGAATTTTGTAATATAGGCAAATTTTTACCTAACTTTATTTGATCTGAACATAATATGTCCCAAAACACGTCAGCTCCTAATAACAAATCTATTTTCGCAGGAATGTAATACGAAGAATCAGCGAGCGTTATGTTTTTGGGTAGCTTAATTTTTGTTACATCAACTTCCTGGCTTGGAAGCGAACTAGTTATGTCATTAATAACAAACGCATTGACTTTCGTGCTAAATGAATTTGTGCGCGACTGCACTTTTATATTACAACGCTGTAACGCATCAAACGAAATACTGTTGATACCTGTCACGCAAACTGAGTTAACATTTTCCGTTTGAATGCGCAGTTTGTTCTTTAAATCCTCACTGAGAAACGACGACTGGCTTCCGCAATCCAGCAGGCAGCGCGCTTCTATAATATCACCTGAATTGATGCTCGAAACCTTCACAACAGCTGTTGATAACAGAACCTGGTTTGAGATGCAAGTTGATAAAGAAATAGGACTCGAAACTAACTCTTTTGTCTCTGTCGTTTGCTTGTCAAAATGCAAAAGAGAATTATGCTTATGATTACATATTTTGCATGTTATTGACCTGCATTGGGGGGCTAAATGTCCGCTACGAAGACAGTTGATACAATATCTACTCTTCACGATTAAATTGAATCTGTCCTTCGGTGACATTGCCAAAAATTGTTTGCAATAATAAATTAAATGCTCACCATTACAAACTAAACATTTCATGTTGTTTTTGTTGCCATCTGAAGTAGTGGCCACGAATGATTTTTGTTGTTTATTCATACGTTTATAATGCTGAAGCTGCGGCTGTTGCTGCGATTGCTGTTGCTCATAAACGTACTCGCTACTGGAGGCCCCGGTGGCCTCAAGAACGTCAGCTCGCATACGTAAAAATGTATAAAAATTTTCCAAGTTAGGTACATCAGTCATAGAACCCTTAAATTCTTCCCATTTAATGCTAGTAACACTATCTAACTTCGCTGAAAATAAAAATATTATTAGCGTATCCCAATTATCCGTTTTTTCCCCCAACGTATTTAGCGCTCTTAAATGTTTTGCAATATGATCTGCAAGAAAACGCAATGAACTTTCTGCACTGACATTCGGAGCGTCCAATAAAGATTTAAGGTGAGTATATACTAGCTTACGTTTATCACTAAAACGGTCACACAGGAGTTTCCAGGCAACTTCATAATTGCGGCTCGATAGTTCCAAAGATGCGATCACAGAGGCGGCCGAGCCGGTAAGTGCACTTTTCAAATATTGATACTTATTTATGCTTGCGATAGAATCATTACTATGAATCAACGAAGTAAATGTATCATGAAATTCTAACCACTTCGATATGTCACCGTCAAAATTAGGAATTTTAATCTGAGGTAACTTTATATTAGTCTTCTGTACTGTAGTTGTGTTCGAAGTTGAACTTTGCGCATCAGATTCAATTACAGTATGATATTCATCGATAAATTCTTGGGCCTCCGCAATAGATCTATAAAACCTATTCTCAGTAGAATCTCTTTCCACCTGATTTTCTGAACTTTCCATTTTAATTTCTATGCTAGTTTGTATAAGATCATACTCCTCAAATAGACCCTCTAACTTCTTTAATCGTGTTTTAGTTTCATGGCATCTAAGTTTACTAATAGATGATAATGACTTTAATTCTTCTAAATATTTTTCAAACGTAGTTAACCTTCCTTTTATAGAAGATCTTTTAGCTTTTAGCTCCTTCAAATCGTCTGCGCTGGTCATTGCAATGAAGACAAAAAACTCAAATAATATAAAACAATGTATAAATACCTTTACTTGTAGCAAACCTTCAAAACAGCTGTGAATCCGAGCGACAACAAAAGGCCGTTATATGCCTACTCTTGGGATAGTTCACTGGCCGGTAGGTAATAGTGCAGTAATTAGGATTAGGTATTTCACTTGCACTTATCCGAAAATACCTGGAATTGTTTTAGATTGGGATTAATAAAAGAACATATATGATGATTTTAAGATACTTTTGTGGGGAAAAATGATTTTAAAGTGCTATAAGAAAGAAGAATGTATCAATTTGCAATAGCAGGCTGCAGAAAATATTATGCTATAGGTAGATAAATGTGATTGGCAAAACAAAATACCTAGATAATAGTTATAAGTAAAAGCTCGAACTGCAATGTAGCAGGCAGCCGATTGCTATCGCTTTTTATAAAAATGTTTATGTAGTAAAAGTATTATATAGATAGCTTCTTTATGTGGATAAGTTTAAGGAAAAAAATGCATAGATTAGAAGTAGAAAAAATAAATGATAGTCAATGAATCGAGAAGCTTATAAAATAGCTTTGAAAAAAAAGTTATAAAGATTTTTGTTAGGTAAACTGCGTAATTAGGCCTTAGGCATGCCTACTTACGTGAATAAAATGATTATTTGACTTAGCCGGACCTCAGCATTAAGCAGATTTGATGGAAAAACTTAGCAAAATGATTTTGAAACTCGAACACGCTAGACGAATAACGGAAAAAACGGTTAGGATAGGAATAAGTTATGGAACGGGCAAACCTCCCTTTCGGAATCCCACAACACAATCACAAATTCAACTGCTTGGTTTTCTTTTTTCTTCGGTATAAATTCCATCCAATTCCAAATATTATAATCCGATATTTCGCCGTTGCCGATCCAAAGTCATTACAATGTCGTTCCACACAAGATGTCCGCGGTCGCGTCGACGATTGCAAATTCTCGTTGGTTGTCACGGTCGCCAAAACTTGTTGAGGATCGGGATTTCTTCCAGGATATTGCAATGAAACTCCCGAGGTCCAATAGAAAGTTATAATGATATGTAAATGCTTTACAGTGGTTTAAATAAAATATACAAGAGATACAAGATATATGCGTATGTGCGTCGTTTGCGTGGTTCGACGGCCAAGTGTTGGTCCGGCGCGCGGGCGCGGGGCGCGGGAGGGGCGCCAAACCGGTATTTGTTTAGATGAAGTATAAACACCATCTATGTAAGCACCCTATTGAAGTTTATACTTAAAAATACAGTTATAACCACCAGATTGAAATCTCTTTCATTATAATGTTAACTTTTGATAATATAAATCTTATACATTTTGTTTTAGTCCCGTTCAGTAATAACTTGTTTACATCGAACCAGTTAACAATTTTTGCTATTGCATTGTGTACGTCGTCAAAACCGCCGTCGCTTTAATTTAAATATAAGAGACGCGTGTCATTCGCAAACAAAAGTTGAGGTAGGGCGTTGATGTAAATTAAAAATAATAATGGTCTAAGTTTTCACCCTTGCGGTACACCCATCTTTACCACAAAGCCCGGTGAACACTTTTTATGTTCATCGACTCTCTGCGACATCGACTTCTGTCAGATATGTAAGAAGTGAGAAGGGCTAAAAATATACCCCTGACACCATAGTGATCTAGTTTCTTGATTATTTTTTCATGGTGTACGCAGTTAAAGGCCTTAGAAAAATCACAAAAGATGCCTAATGCATTATGTGAGTCTTCCCAGACACACTAAATATGCGATACTAACTCAACTTCGGCATCAGTTGTTGATCTGCCCCGCATAAATCTGAATTGTTTACCATCAAGTAAGTTGTTAAAGTTAAAATGGTTTTGTAGCTGACTAAGAATAAGCTTTTTAATTTTTTTAACTAAATGTTGGCAGTACTGATATCGGTCTAAAGTAAGTAAGGTCAGAACTATTGCCAGATTTAATTATAGGAGTTATTTTTCTATGTTTCATTAGATCAGGGAACTCACCACAGTCACAGAATAGAAAAAGTAATAGAACTTTCACTCCACAAAAACGATTAAACAAATAGCTACTTTAGCTAAGACGAAATAAAAGCTCGTACCTAACATTTTATATTCATCTACACTTTGCATCCCTTTCTATATGTAACTCTTATATCTTCTGACGCGTACTAACCTACGGAGCGAGCCCCTCAGTCGGGGCCCGCCGATGTACTTATAGTTTCGTAGGTACCTATAGTGCGGAGTGAGACTGGCCTGCCACAGTGAATACATTCATTAAATAAAAACGATAGTTCTGGTGCAATAATGTCAATTAAAGATGTTACAACGCTAACAGAAATGCCCCAGAAATGCGTAATTTAAAAAATCACATGCATTATAAATTACAATATGAGAATAAAATTAGTGAAAATATCTTAAGTTTTGTATCTTCTTAAAAGAAAATGACATTTATTTTCAGTTTAGTGAAAATCTTTCAGAATCACTATCATTATTATGACCTTATTATAGATTTTACTGGTTTTTTAAGACGACATTTATATTTTTTTAGTGCATTACTATGAACAACTGACATAGTTTTAGGTAAACGTGAATTTTCTTTTCCATGTAAAATCCTATTAACGCTTAAGCACCAATTAAATATCTGGACTTTACATATAATATCGATGAAATACTTTTTCACGTGTTCACGATGCTTAGCACATTGCAGAAAGTCAAAATTTTGGCTCTTTATGAAAATCATACTTATATGTTTTCGTATGTTTGGAAGGTGACTGTGAGAATTTAAATAATTATTTATTTTTTCAATTAGGTCACAGAATATTCTTGTAACTTTCTCGGAAGGGTACACTAATCTCTTTGTTTTGAAATTTCTTTCTCGGCTTTCTGTCCACTGATGGATGCCTGAGAGCTCTTTGGTTGTTAGGTTGCCCTTACAAATTGCACATGGTCCAATTAGTTTTAGTATTTTTCGGGTGACCCAACCAGCTGTAAAAGATTTTGCATTAACATTAATTTTTTGTTCTACTGCTTTTTCTCGCAAACTTTTGTCAGATTTTGTAAGATGTGGCTGCAAGGAACTCGTTGTTAGTACACCATCACTTGAAGAATCTTTCTTGCCATCGATATCATTGAAAAATGATTTAAAATCACTAATGGATTCCCCTACATCAATTTTACAATTTGCACCGCTAGAGTGGAATGCCAGAATATCTGTGAGTAACAAAGATTTGAATGTGTTGACGAACGACCAACAGTCAGGGTTAACATTTCTTGAATTAAGTGCTCTAACTCTTCCAAAAAAATTTTCTAGCGGATCTTGATTCATGTGGCGAGTGTAGAGATATTTTGTAGACATAGATTTTAAATAGTCCCATATTTTTATGAAAGACTCCAGGGTTGTGATCCAGTTACGTAATGACGGAACGGTAACCATTTTTTGGTTACCTTGTTTATCATTTGTCACGTATTTCATATTTTTTAATAATTTTATAGAGTCTCTCCATAGCTGGTCGTGGCCACTATTGACAGTGACAGGAATACGCATTTTACCCTTGTCTTTGGAGCTACCTTTTGAAGAGTTTACACTGTCAAAGAGCTTATCGAAGAAAAGTAACAGAGCAGCGGTATGACTCATGGTCGAATTTTCCTTGTTGACATCTTCCGCACCTTAAAAAGATTTAAAAAATATATTTTTACGAAGTGATAAAGTATAAATGTATAAAACCCCTGACTAAAGTCTCATTTCTCTTTTCTACCCCAACATCAGATCCTGATCACTCTCTATAAAACCTATTCAAGACCATTCTAATGAACTCAAACACGATTCCTCTGCTGTAAATTTGTGAGGAGTTGCGTAGGTACACCGCAGAGTCTAGGTGATGCTGCAGCATCAGGTCAAGTTTACCATATTCTTGCAAAATAACTGAAGTAACAGAATATCAAATATCAAGCCGATCAGATATGTGAAAGTTGCTTGCACCCTTACATCAAGACGAAAAGAACTGATAATATTCTAACGGCTGAATAAATTTTCTATTATAGATAAGAACACTTTTGATCAAGTCACCTTTCAAACAAAAAAAATAAAAATAGGTTCATCCGTTTGAGAGATTCGATGTCACAAACAAACACACGGATACATACGTGAACCATAAGTATTATACCATAGGTATTATAAAACACCAACAACATAAAAAACGCACCGAATTTGGAAATAAACGACATCATTGCTGCCATTTTCTCACTGAAAACTTGGACACAGTTGGACACCTTCATTTTTTTAATCTTCTCGGGAACAACGTGTTCGTCCGTTAAGTTTTTCAGCAGCCTGATATCTCCAAGTGTACAATCCATGCTGTAAACTTTCATAATATCAGTCCAGCGTGCCAATTTACCATCAAACTGTATGTCTTTGTTTAAAAAATTGTTGCGTATCCCTTTCAACAGATGTGGTGGGTCATAAATAATGTTGAGTTTATGGCCGACTAACTCGATTGTGTCATCTGCAACAAAAGGATAAACCATAGGTAAATCAATCACATTTCTAGGGTCAATACATATTTTTTATATAATCTATTAAATTAATTACCAGGATTCTCTCCTCTAAGTATTTGTTCCCTACGCGTCTTTTCTCGCAAGTTATTTAACGCACTCGTGTTGTTAGTTCCCTGATCGCAAATTAATGCTATAGGTGACAAACCTATTTCAACAACAGCAGCACATACATTTTTAATTATTCTCTCCAAATTCACAGCTGGCGTCATGCTATCGCAGAAGTAGTAAGAGAATGGCTGCCGCCACGATGCACATATTCCTGACAAAACAACAAAAATGAATTAATAATAACTAATCTCCCTGAGAATCATTGTAGGAACTAATCATGCATCTAAATTGTTAGAATATATTTTATTAAGTACCTCTAATCATAAATACACAAGCATGATCTGCGAATTTTTGATTTACATCTCCGTCTAAATCTGTATGCCCGTAAATTTTGTCTTCATGTGCTGAATATTTCAAGCGTGGATCTAATGACACCTCATCAAATACTATAGAACATATTCTTTTTAATTCGTTCCATTTTCCCACTTTTTTCTTCAAAACATTAACCAAGCACTCATTTATACCAGCCGTAACAGGAACGTTTTGGATCAATTTGGACAAAGTTCTTCGGGATGGTAAGTAAAACATCGCACGAAGAAGGCGGTATTCTTTGGGACTACATTTTAACAAAGCTAAGCACATAACTTTCTCTTCCAATGAATATCTTCGAAGCTTCGGTTTTCTATTTACACATTTCAATTGCATTGTAATAAAAGATTTTGTCAAATTTGGAAGATTTTGAAAATTTGAAAATAACTCTGAATCCACAAATTTTATGCTTTTTTGTGATCGGTGCTTATATTTGAGATTTCGGGTTTTATGTGATACTTGCTGCAATCTGCGATATAGTTGTTTACATCTTGGAGACAAGATCTTTGGATTAATTCGTTTAGCTTTAATTCCAATATGGCGCTTATCTAAAATAACAAATGAGAATAATTATAATTCGTAATGTAATTAAAAATTACGTCAGGTTATAGTTCAGAAATGCTATGCTATGTTTAAAATATTTACTTTGATCTTCATGATGCCCATTATCAGATGCAGTTTTATGTTTTTTGCATGGTGGCTCACCATAATCTGGCTCAAGTTTTTGCTCATTTGCCGTATTTGTGTATAGTCCAGTATGTTTAACTTTGACTCCAATATGGTGCTTCTCTGAAATGTGGAAGTTCTTTACTTTACTTTTTTACTTTTAGCATGTCATAAAAAAATACGTATGGTTATATGAACCTACTTGAAGAATGACATGTAACATTTAAGATTTTTACCTTTATCATCTGTTGGCAAGTCATCAGTCTTGCGTTTTTTGGATGTCAGTTCATTATCAAGATCAGGTTTTGGCTCATCTCTATTACGTTTAACTTTGACTCCAATATGGTGCTTCTCTGAAATGTGGAAGGACGTGTTGGTAGGAGTAGGCTAAAGAAAATACGGGTGAATTGTGTGAAAGACGACAATATTAGTAAGCAAGGAGTAAGTGTTGAGATGACGAGTGACATATCAAAATGGAAAAAGAACACATGTTGTGCCAAGCCCATATAGCGGGGGAGAATGGGCAAGGAAATGATGATGATGTCTCTCTGAAATAATTAATAATAAATTAGGGGTAAGATCTCGTTCATAAATATATTTCTTAGAAATGTCATGCATATCATTGCAAATAACATATGGTTATAGTTGAAGAATGACATGTAATATTTTAAGATTTTTACCTTGATCATATATTGGCAAGTCATCTGTCTTGCGTTTTTTGCATATCGGCTCATTATCAAGATCATTTTTTGGCTCATTTCTAGTACGTTTAACTTTCACTCCAGTATGGTGCTTCTCTGAAATGTGGAAGGACGTGTAGGTAGGGGTAGGCTAAAGAAAAGATGGATGGATTGTATGAAAGACGACAATATGAGCAAGTAAGGAGTAAGTAATGAGGTAACGAACAGTACGAGTAACAGAAGAAAATGGAATAAGAACACTTGTGGTGCCGATCCCACCTAGCGGGGGGATAAGGGCAAGGAGATGATGATGGTGTCTCTCTGAAATTATAAATAATAACTAAATATATTTAGTAAAAATATCATGCATGTCATTAAAAATAACGTATGCTTATAGTTGAAGAATGACATGTAAAAAAGATTTTTACCTTGATCATCTGTTGGCGATTCATCAGTCTTGCGGTTTTTGTACGGTGGCTCATTATCAAGATTAGGTTTTGATTGATCCTTTGGACTAACAATATTATAATATGAATGGTCTCTCAGACAATTTGGTATTTTCTTTACATTATACAGTTCATCACCTGAAATATAATGTAATGAAATATTATTTAAAAAAAAACCTTCAAAAAAACCGACTTCTAATAACTCAAAAGTATTTTATAAAATAAATCCATAAATATATTTAGTAAAAATATCATGCATGTCATCAAAAATAACGTATGCTTATAGTTGAAGAATGACATGTAAAAAGATTTTTACCTTGATCATCTGTTGGCGATTCATCAGTCTTGCGGTTTTTGTACGGTGGCTCATTATCAAGATTAGGTTTTGGTTGATCCTTTGGACTAACAATATTATAATATGAATGGTCTCTCAGACAATTTGGTATTTTCTTTACATTATACAGTTCATCACCTGAAATATAATGTAATGAAATATTATTTTTAAAAAAAGCTTCACAAAAACCGACTTCTAATAACTCAAGGGTATTTTATAAAATAAATCCTTGACATTTCATTACAATTAAATAGTTCTGAAATCTTTAATAGTCTTTTTACACGCGGTATACATTTATGTATAATGTATTATACTTGTAAATAATCAGATGATGTAGTAGGTATCTAACTTATATATACACACCTTTCCTCTATAGATGTTTGGCAAAACATCGATAGTCGATAAATTGTAGTTAATAGGTATTTTACACAGCCCTATTCTTACATAATTTTTTGATTTTCAAAAAACCAATGAAATTGACGATTTCGTTTCGTACGATGCTTATTTTACTATGTTTGAAATAGTCTAATAGAGGTACATGGAAACCTACTAACTTTGTCCATCTGTTGGAATCCCACTGCAAATTTCTGCCGCCGTAAACAAAGTTGGTTGAGCAATTAAGCTTAGCAGACGACCATTTTCGTAATATTTACGCTCGAAATGTTTCGAACAAACTCTTTTATTCATTAATTTACTAATTTTAAGTGACTTCAAAAATGTAGAGTTTATTTGCCTAAGCCACAAACTTCGCCTATAAGGCGTTCGCGGAAAATAGTGCATTGAGATACCACTATCATTTTTTGATTGACACGTAGGGACACTACATTTAGTAGCACCCATTTTATACAATTTCACATAATAACTGAAACACATAAACACCTAAAAGCCATGGAAATTCCCAAGAAAATAGTGTGGTGAAAGAAATTTCAAAACAAAACTGAAATTAGATTCAGGTGAAAAACGTCAGACGTCAGTTTGTGTCAGACGCCAATCATGGATGTGTAGCTATCTTTACTGTGTTGAACCTATACAGAGAAAGCTATATATACTTAATCTATGGTGTTGAACCATAACCATTGCGTTAGCATCCTAGTAGTCTGTGGTGTTGAACACTAGCGCTGCGACGTGCTATACCGAAGAACTACAAAATACAAAATACAAAAGTTTGAATATGAACTCTATTTCCAAGCAACAGATTATAAAATTAAGTAAAAAATTTAAAATTGACATAATATTTTTTAGTGTCTCTCGATTTTTTCTCTTCGATAACCAAGCGTGCAACACTCCCCCCAAAATAAGAACAATCTAACATGTACACAAACCAGAAGAATTAAATAAAACTTCATACATTTCCTCCGAGTTTCAAGCTCCGAAGGAAAATTTGGTGCACAACACAGACTTTCCTTCATAGGCACACAGTAGCAGCAACAGTGAGTCAAAACCAAATCAAAAATCGAAAAAAGCAACCTAAAAAAATAATTGTCATTGTGAGTCATAATCTGTTTTTTTTTTTTTTTTTTTTTTTTTTTTTTGTGGCGTCGCACGGTTTGTGCATTTGCCATTTTAAGTCTTTAGGCATTTTACTTTTTTATTTTTATAAAAAATTTGGGAAGCTATTTACAACAATTATTGAGCTTACGAAATTTGGAAAAGGATCAGGAGGGTTAATGAAGGATAAAAAGGATAATAATTTATGTACATACATGATATTTACAAAAAATATGGCTATATATTTATATTATTAGTATCTATATAGGAAGTTAAACATTGATATATACAGGGGTCCAAGGAAGAAAGTAAAACAGTAATATTTGTAGGAAGCGGGACATGGAGGGAAATTAAATCATTATATAGAGAAAGGTGTTCATATTTGCTGCAGGAAAAGAATATATGATTAACATCGCCAGTTTCATCTCCGCAGTCGCGAGTTGCATCAGTTATTATTTTCATTCGGGCCAGATGAGCTGGGGTACAAGTGTGCCCCAGCCGTATACGAATCAGCACAGTCGTCGCTCTTTTACTCAGTTTAAGTTTAAAAAACCATGGCTTTAGTGATATACATTTTTGAATGCCCTTATAATACCTGCCCCTATTATTGCCTGAATCATTCCAAGCTTCAGACCACGAATCTTTTAATATCTTTTTAGGAAGTAAAACAATGTCATGAGAAAAGTTTTTGTAAGGGAACATATCTCCACACTCCACAGCTTCATTTGCAAGCAAGTCTGCACGTTCATTGCCTAATATACCGCAATGACTCGGTATCCAGGCGAAATCAACATCAAAACCAGAGTTTACGCATTGCAGGAGTATACTTCTGGCCTCTGTTATTAAGGGGTAGTATTTTTTAGATCGAAAAGGAAATTTCAGAAGTGCTTGTAAAGCACTCATCGAATCACTAAAAATAACGGTCTTTTTAAGTTTCATTAAGAGAACATATTCCAATGCTTTTACAATGCCATAGCATTCACCGGTAAAAACTGAAGTTTCAATTGGAAATTTAATTTTTTGCACAATATTATACTGTTTGTGATATACGCCTATACCAACGTTACCACTGTTCGTAATATGGGAGTGCTTGGAAGCATCAGTATAAATCTGATGCCACCCATGCCAACGATTATCAACAACAGCTTTGAAAAAGACATTAGCATGAGTACCACCACGATCTATATCCAGGTCAAAATAAACGTTTAAAGGTAATATCAAGGCTTGAAAGTTACAGTCAAAGACAGGTAGTAAAAGGGATTGGTGAGTTGGTGCTGATAATGATAGTTGTTTCTTATAGCTATGAACTAGATACGGGGGTGATTTATGTTTCCAGTACGTGGATGATGTTATAAGACGTGAAAGATGTTGTAGTTTGGAAAGAAGCGGATGATTTGAAAGTTGTAGGGCACGGAAAAAGAATCTATTGGATAAATACTGACGTCTTATATATAAAGGCGGTTCGCCACATTCTACCTGAAGAGCATTAATGGGACTGGATTTCATCGCTCCCAAAACGATCCGCATTGCTTTCGATTGGATTCCATCCAATCTCTTGAATGCTGCTACTCTACCAGGTTCTAACAGGTAAGTGCCATAGTCTAATGAACTTCTAATGAGTGCGTTATATATAAGTTTTAAAGAAAACGGATGGGCGCCCCACCAAACACCAGTGAGGCATCTTAATAAATTCAAATGTTTTTCACATTTTGTAACAACATGATCACAATGTGGATGACCAGAGAGCTTAGAATCTAATACTACGCCCAGGAATTTAGCAAAACTTTTCAAAGGAATAAGTTTTCCATCATAATGCACTTTTGCCGGAATTGGATTAACCTTACGTGAGAAAGATACTACAGTGCTTTTCGATATTGAAAGCTCCAAACCGTGCTTGTCCAACCACAATTTAAGAAAATTCAAAGCAAATGACAAATTATTAGAACCTATATCAATGGAAGTGCAGGAAGTATATAAAAGCAAATCATCTGCATATTGCAAAATATTTACTGTACCGTTAACAGATTCTTCTAAATCATAAGTATATATGTTATAAAGAAGTGGACTCAATACAGAACCCTGAGGTAAACCCTTCCATGCTAATCTCGAGTTATTGGTAGAGTTTAAGATGATCACCCGCCCCGATAACATGTTTTGAATGAAGTTAGTTAACATATGTGGAATTTTAATAAAATTTAGTTTTTTGATTAATATTTCAATTAAAACGTTGTCATAGGCAGACTTAATATCTAAGAATGTCGCCACAACCGACTCATTTAAAGAAAAAGCTATACGTATATCAGTTATCAAAACACCGATGCTGTCCATTGAACTTCTACCCTTTCTAAATCCATATTGACTTTGTGGTAAAAGATTGTGTTTTTCGATATACCACTCAATCCTGTTTTTCACCAAATGTTCTGCAATTTTAATTACAACAGGAGATAAAACTATGGGGCGATAGGATGTAGAGTCTGAAGAATTTTTATGAGGTTTTTTAAATGGTAACACTATTTGTGTTTTCCATGACGAAGGAATATCACCTGTCAACATGACAGAATTGATAAGATTTAGTAAATACTGCATTGCACTATTGCCAAGATTTGCGTAAAATGAATATGGAATGCCGTCTTTCCCAGGTGCTGTATCATGAGTTTCTGTTAAAACACCTTTCAGCTCGTGTAAGGAGAAAGGTGCATCAAGACCGTAGGGACATTTAGCTAATGGTGAAAGTATGGGGGCTAAACACAGTTCTTTTGGTGGGACAGTTGGTGGGGCCAATCGATCCAGGAAACTATCACTCAAAGAAGGTGGCATATTTGTATAAGTGGTATCACTAACTCCAGTTCTATAGCGCCTAATATTTCTCCACACGATAGACGGTTGTGTATTTGGAGATAATGTAGAACAAAAATTCTTCCAACCCTGAGATTTTTTTTCCCTTAGCAATTTCTTAGTTTTAGCCATAATATCCATCAATTTATCAAAATTTTCCTGAGTCATGTTTCCATTATAATTCAACTCTGCCTCCTTTCTCTGAGCAACAGCTACACTACACTCAGCATCCCACCAGGGTGGAGATGGGAGCTTGCCGGTTGCACAGTTTTTAAGGGGGAAGGTTGCATTAGCCGCTTCTATAAGATTATTAGTGAAACTGTCTGAACAGATAGAAGTTCCCTGAGTAATGGAAGGCAATAGGTTAATTCTATTTTCAACAAAAGATTTAAAGTCACCCCATTTTTCATGTATCAATCGAAATCTCATTCTAGGTGGGGCTTTATGGATAATATTAACTTGAAAATCATCAAACTTCAAAACTATTGGGAAATGGTCACTACCATGTGTAAAAGGTTGTGTATTCCAATAGATAGAAGAAGCTAGGCTAGGAGATGCTAATGACAAATCAACGGCACTAGTGTTCTCAGTGGGCTTAGTTCGTCTGGTTTGAGTCCCATCATTTAGTATACAAAGATTTTGTCTGTCAATTATCTCAAGGAGATCTTTGCCATGAGTGTTTGAAACTGAACTTCCCCATGTCCTATGATGGGCATTAAAGTCTCCCATAATAACACATGGCTTTGGAAGATTAGATATTATATTTTCTACCTCAGTAAATATTTGAAGGGAAGGATGCGGTATATATATGGAAACAAAGCAGACTCTTTCAATTAAACAAGCAACAGCAGTAAAGTTATTAGTGTTATGGATAGGTATAGGAAACTGTGAAAAAGAATAAGAGTTATTTACAAGAAGAGCGGCTCCTCCCCAACCATCAGGTCTATCATCCCTGAGGCAGGAGAAGCCGCTCAATTTAAACACTGAGCCTGGCTTGAGCCAGGTCTCTGTGATAGCAATAATAAAGGGGTTAAATTTATTGATTAAATGGATAATTTCACATTTCTTACTTACTACACTCCTGCAGTTCCATTGAACTGCGGATCTGGTGTGATCCATTATGGTGGGTGTGTAGTATACTAATTGTGTCAATTATTTTGGCAGCGTTGGACGGTTCAATTATATTTGACTGTAATAAAGTAGTTAAGAGGGCAATTATATCTGAAATATTTATCTGTCGATCCTTCTCACCCCCAATAAGGGCACAACCGTTCGATTGTGTTGTGGAAGGTTGACTAGTCAGGTCACGATGTGCTTTCTGATCATAACCTTGGGTTAATTTAGGTGGTGAGCGAGGCTTCATGAAAACAGTCTTTTTATGGGATGATTGTTGATTTGTTTTTAGGTGATTATCAGGTATGAATTTTTGGTCCTTAGATGTGGCTAAAATTTCAGCATATGATTTTGAAAGGGGTGGATGTATTCTAGATGCTTCCGCATATGAAATGCATTGATCAGCCATTGAGAATTTGATTTTTTGTTGTCTGGTAAACTCTGGGCATGATTTGCTTGTTGCATGGTGTATACCACCACAAGAACAGCAGGAAACATATTCTTCATCTATATTACATGAATCACCTGAATGTTCTCGACCACACTTGTAACAGCGAGGTTTGGACCTACACTGTAACTTGGTGTGTCCAAAACGACAGCAGTTATAACATTGGATGGTCGGATAGGTGTATAATTGCACATTCAGAGCATTGTAGCAGATGTAAATACGGCTGGGTAACACTTGACCATCAAATGTTATAACCACCGTTTGAGTTGGTTTCCACACCGGAGTACCATTGATGACTTCTTTATAATTAATACGTCTCACTTTCAAAATTTTTCCACATCCATCTGGTACTGAAGCACATTCTATCATCTCCTCAGGAGTGATGTCAATGGGTACTCCACGGACAACTCCCATTCGAGACACATTGTATGTTGGTATGAAGGCTTTAAAGTTGTTCTCGTCTAAGTTCTTGTGAGCAATGAATGAATTTGCATCTACATAATTATTAAATGCTATAGAAACTCTATTTCTCCCAATCCGTTTTACACTGCCATTTACAACATTGTGAATTGAATTGCGTTTCAAGAATTTTCCAAAGATAATTGGGTGGAGTGTGGAGCTGTCATTCGGGGATTCTGTTATACGCTGAACATGGACAATAAAAGGAGCACTATCAGTAGCGTCGTATTTCGTTCGCGTAACTGGCAAAGGTGGAGATGAACTTGGAGGAGTCGACGTTTCGACCGCGACGGGTGCAATAACAGGTTCAGGAATCGTGGGTTCAGAGGAAAGAGGGATCGGATTGGGGTCACTATCGGTATGAGCTGAAGGTGAAGGGGTTCCATCACAATGGCAACCCTTTGTTTCCGAGCTACCATGGCGTTTTCGCTTGTTGCAGTGCTTGCACATTTTGTGCAGGCGACTACGTTTTCGTCCTTTTTTGGTTGCGGAGGTATCTGTGTCCATTGCCGATTCATTTGAAAGAAGCTTTTCAAAGCTATTGGAAATTGTGATGTAACTGCCTACCGCAGGGACAGGGTCCCCGGGATCCGGCGGCTCCTCCATCGGAAAAATATTTAGTAAAGACTTACCAGAATAAAATATGTACACTACACTATATTAAATAAAATAATTAACAAAATATATACAAAAAACTAACTCTACTGATCAATTATTTACAGAAAAAATAATAATTAAAATTCTGTTTGAAAAAACGCGCCCGCCTTTTTCAAGCTTCCCGCCTTTTTTTTTTCTCATAATCTGTTGAACTACAAAACAAAAGCAATTAAAACGCCACCTAGCGGCAAGTAGCAGATCCAACGAGACCGTTCAATATTGCTGTCAACGTCAATGTCAAAACGACGACAAACTCAATCACTCTGATCAAGCAAGATACTGCCATCTACCGGGGAGCGGCTACAAATAAAGTGGAACACGGTGCCAGTGCGTGCCTACAGAAAAAGTTACCTACCTTGGTTGGATAGACTCATCATTCAATATCGCAACATAAGTCCACTCCAAATGGAAAACATGGAAAATATTACTTCATTATTAGTATCTATACAAAAGGAAATGTTAGAGCAAAAAGAAAGTATGAAGAAAATGGAACGCAATATTACTTCTAACATAAACAAACACATAGACCAAAAATTCAGCGAACTTGAAACTAAACACAATAAACTGGAAACTCTAGTAGAAGAGCAAGAGCGACGCATAAATATGTTAGAACGAAAATGCATGCTTAAAAATATAGTATTATTCGGTGTGGAAGAGTCTGAACGAAGCTACCAGAATTTAGAAGAAATTGTTTTAAATATATTTAAATAAGAAATGAAAATACCATGCGAAAAGTATGAAATTGAATGTGTCAGAAGAATCGGCAAACGAGGAACAAACATAATAAGACCGATATCTGTAACCATCACAACACTGGGAAAAAAAATACTACTACTTAAAAACAAAAAACAACTTGAAAACACTAAATACTATATGAGAGGAATTTTCACCAAAAGTTATTGAGAAAAGAAAGATGCTAAAGAAAGAGTTAGAAAAACTAGAGGCTGAGGGGGTCAGGGCTATAATTAAGTATGATAAAATCATAGTACTGGAAAAAAATAACCACCAAGCCTCCAGTGAACAAGCCCAAAATAACCAAAAAAGAAACCTGTCTATATCTCCTGAAGAAAAAAGAAACCACACAGTAACTTTACAAACTCAAAAAAAACCCAAAACCAGCATTAACTCCTTCTTCGCCGCAAGAAAAGATTCGCCTCGGACACAACAGAAAAGTCAAGAATTGGCTGGTCCTAGCCAATCCAACCAAAATAAAGGTAACAAATAGCAACGAGCACGAGCCCCTCTTCAAACATCCCCAGTACGGCCTGTCACCGCGGGGATATGCGACTACAACCCTCCAGAGCAAGATCTCTACATCTGCACCTACAACGCAAGATCTCTACTATCAAATGAGAGAATGATTGAATTTAAAGAATCAATTCGCCATATCAAATATGACATAATAGGAATCGCAGAGATTCGAAGAATAGGCAATATAATAACTGAAGACGCTGACCATATTTTCTGCTACATAGGAGAGACATTGGGGCAACGCGGGGTCGGTTTCCTTCTAAGAAAAAAATACAAACCAAACATAAAAAGCTTTACAGGAATTTCTGACAGAGTGTGCATACTTAACCTGAAATTCGTAGCTATGCCACTATCTCTAATACAAGTCTATGCTCCTACGCTAGAAGCAAAACAAGAAGAAGTTGAATTATTCTACAATCAGGTGAACTACGCTCTAGAACTCGCCGAAAATAATGTTATTTTGATGGGTGATTTTAATTCAAAAATTGGCAAACCAGACACATCAGAAAACTTAGTAATGGGTAAATTTGGCTATGGGAAAAGAAACTGTAGAGGCGACCAGTTAATACACTTTGCGCTCCAAAACAAACTCACCATAATAAACACACTATTCAAAAAAAGTTCAAAATCAAAATGGACGTGGATCTCCCCAGACAAAAAAACGAAGAACGAAATAGATTTTATCCTCTCAAATATCCCAAGAAAATTTACAAACTTGGAAGTCATAAACAACCTAAAATATCCTAGTGACCATCGACTATTAAGAGGAACTCTTCAGATGAAGAAATTGAAGCAAAGTAGAGCAAAATATTCTAATACACCAAATACATTTAAAACACAAGAAGAAGAAAACAAATTTGTAGAGATCTTTAACAAAAGCGATTTATACCCGGAAGAAAAAGAAAACGTAGAAATGGACTACAAAAGAATAACAGACAGCATAAAATCAAGCCTTAATGAAATAAAAAATGAACCAATCCTATATACTACTACTATAAAACTCACCGACTAGACATCATAAAAAAACATATATTGACATCAGGAAGTGCTAAGAGAGCATACAAGCAGCTGAATACAAACAAATGCTGGATCCCATCTCTTCAATCAACTGTTACCACAAATAAGACACAAACAAGATCAGAAGTAGTTACCGCCGCCACCGAATTTTACAAAAATCTATACAGCGGTCAAACCTGTACAACCACCTACCAACAAACAGAAGTAGAACCGCACTGCGAAGAGGAAATAAGAACATTTAAAGAAATTCATATAATAAAAAAAATAGAATCACTGAAAGAGAATAAGAGCCCAGGTCCAGATAATATATCAAACGAAATAATAAAGGCAGCCAAGTTTGCCTTGGCAATCCCTTTAACCTGCCTGTTCAACAAGATACTAAAAGAACAAAGAATTCCTTCAAGTTGGTCAAAATCAGACATAATACTCCTATACAAAAAAGGCGACCCTAAAGATGTTGGAAATTACCGCCCTATTAGTTTGCTTCCCTGCCTCTATAAACTGTTTGCATCATGTCTGGAAGAAATTATTAGTCCAATTATAGAAAAATGTCAGCCAATTGAACAAGCCGGATTTCGTAAAGGATACAGCACTGTGGACCATATTCAAGTTATAGAACAAATAATAGAAAAGTATCAAGAGTTTAGAAGACCGCTCTACCTGGTGTTCATCGACTATGCAAAAGCATTTGACTCCATATCCCACGACAGCATCTGGGCTGCACTAGAGCAACAAAATATCCCAAGTATCTACATCAATATTCTTAAAGATATATACCACAAAAGTACTAGTAGAGTCAAACTAGACCAGTCGGGCCCAGCATTCCCAATACGCAGAGGTGTAAAACAAGGTGACCCATTATCACCAAAAATTTTTATCGCAGTCCTAGAACACATCATAAAAAACCTAGACTGGTCAAAAAAAGGTATAAAAATCGATAGAATTCTTCTTAGCCACCTTAGATTTGCGGACGACATCGTGCTATTTTCAGAGTCACCAAAGCAGGTAGAGACAATGGTAAATGAACTACGAAATGCAAGCCAAAAAATTGGTCTCGAACTCAACACAACCAAAACAAAAATAATGACAAATAGCCACCGCATACCCGTCATGACAAACAATATACCACTGCAATATGTCGAAGAATATGTATACCTGGGCAAACTGATATCTTTTAAAAAATGTAGACAAATAGACGACATACAAAGGCGGATAACACATAGCTGGGGAAAATTCTGGAGCTATAAAGAAATCCTGAAATCGACTCTACCACTCCACCTTAAGAAAAAAATCCTAGATTCATGTATTCTACCCTGCATCACCTATGGCTGCCAGACATGGATATTTAATAAACACAACAGAAGCAAGATAGAAAAATGTCAAAGAGCTATGGAAAGAAATGTATTAAATATTAAACTTAAAGACAAAATTAAAAGCTCTGAAATCCGCAAAAAAAATACAGACCATAGACGTTCTCCACCACGCGCAGAAGCTAAAATGGAAGTGGGCAGGTCACCTAGCACGCACGAACGATCAGAGATGGACTAAGTCGGTCACACTGTGGAAGGGGCCTAGTGGTAAACGTGCCCAAGGCAGACCCCACGAGAGATGGAAGGACGAGCTAGTATCGGCAGCAGGAACTAACTGGGCAGAACTAGCTCAGGACAGAGAAGCGTGGCATGCTCTGGAGGAGGCCTTCACCCAAAGAGGGGTACTCACATCAACAAATTAATTTATTTTAAATTTTAAATACGTGCATCCAATACTGTTTTTTTTTCTTCGATTAATATGCATGTAACATGTAAACTTTGTAGTGAGCAAATAAAAGGCTATTTTATTTTATTTTTTTTATTTTTATTTATATACCAAAACTGGTTCAAGAGGCGATTGGGATTACCAAGCACAGGAATTTCAATAGAGTTGATGGTTTTCAATTATCTGGAGTCTGTAATCCTGTTGTTAGAATGTGTAGGAACCGTAAAAGTGATGTTTCAGAAGTGTGTCCTGATACAGTAAGTGTTGTGTGCCGTGATCGTGTTAAAAGTGACATTGAGACCAGTGGTAGTGGTGTCGTTCGTAATAAAAGACTGAGAAAGAGGGTAGATCGATTCGTCTGTCAGTAACTACCCACTCGCACAGACTTCAGTTCTCCCGTGATCATGGCGCATGCAACTGCGTCGAAATATCGGGAAACAATAGAACTGGTAAATATCCCGTTGATATTAATAATTATGTTCTCAACCATGATAGTTTCAAAAGTAGAATAAAACAAATCATAATGTTTAGGCAGTTATATTCAAGATAAGATTACAATTTGGACTACTCAATCACATTTTGTCCTTTAAAGGGAACCAAGGGCTACCATTTTTTGACATTACATTACATTCCAAATACGGTTTCTACAAGGAAATAATATGAATAAATAGATACATTATGATAACGACGAATTTCGAAAGATACTTATGTACGATCCACACTTACCGGCGCGCGTCGGAGAGCATCGGAGCGCATTTTAAAAAATGCTAGAGGAAATTGAAAAATCCACAAAGCAGTTAAGTTCCTTATTTGCATGCAATTTACGCAGCTTTGAGCTTTGTCAAACACGGACATAAATAAATCCGTCGGTAAGTGAGAATCGTACATTATTGACACTGGACCGTAAACAGTGAATAATATGACGTAATTTGACAATGCCTTGTTTTATTTCATACGAAATATGCATCAGTGTTCTTTCTTCAGAACAGATTTATACAAACTTTTTAGTTACCTACAAACAAATGCCCTTGGTTATAACCTCCATAACACATTTATTTTAAGCCCTTGTTGGATTATTCCGTGCTTAAACATTAAATTACATACAATTACACAGATACTGTGCCTTTTAAAAAACTGTGATGTACAAAAATGCTAAATATAAGCACAAAATGGAATAATTAACGTTTGCCTATCGCGCTCCTATAAATACTCCTTTACAATAAACGCGACTAGTCTAAAGAAACGGTACTATTGAAAAAACCTTATTAATAAAAATGTCATTTAAACGCTCGATAAAGTTAAGCGCCGTCCTAACCAATTCGATATTTTCAAATGCTGAATCAAAGAAGTTACAATTTTCTCTTGAATCTTAGATAATCAACTCGTGCGTCAAAAAATCGCAACGTTTGCTCGTACACTCAATAACCCATAGACGACAGGTCTATGACAAGTTCTAGACAAACTTCAAACTGCAAATTTGCTGTTGGAGTGCTTGTTAGTTAAATACAGACCCGTCTGCCTAGAGCTAATGTACGATTCTCACTTACCGGCGTGCGTCGGAGCGCATTTTATAACAAGCTAAAGGAAATTGAAAAAACCACAAAGCAGTTAAGTTCCTTATTTGCATGCAATATATCTATAACTACATTATCTACTTACGGATCTATTTATGTCAGTGTTATTGACAAAGCTCAAAGCTACGTAAATTGCATGCAAATAAGAAAATTAACAGCTTTGTGGATGTTTCAATTTCCTCTAGCATGTTTAAAAATGCGCTCCGATGCTCTCCGCCGCGCGCCGATTAGTTTGAATCGTACATTAGTCTGTCCCTGTCATTCGAATGATAATCCTAAATAGAGCTGGCGTAAGATATTAAGCTAAGTATAATTTCTTTGTTACCAAGTTTTCACTCTCAAATTCAGTTCATTTCGAGCACCTAGCTGTATTACAATTAATTAAAAAACCCCAGCAACTAAGAGCGTTAAAATTATATAATTAAATGTAAAAAATAAAACGTTAAAACTAATCTGTAATAATTAAAGTAAGAATTAAGACTAGCAGTGATGAATCATTATAGACCCACAACATATAAAGACAAAAATTTATAGTGTAGAGTAGTGGAACATAAATGCTTATAAAGTTTGAAACAACATTTGTTCTAGAAAATCAGTGGCTCTAATCTAGTTTATATTTTATGTGTGAACTGTTGGTCGTGTTATTAGGTTTATCATTTAAGGAATTAATTTTAATCTATTGGGTGGGCTTCTGAGGTATGTCAAAATATAAAGCCTCTATCAAAGTCCGGGTGCTGAGGGAGAAGAAACAAGGTCGTTGACACAAACCTTCTCTTTCCCTAGCTTATACATGGATTGGACGACTGGACTTTTACATCATACGACGATGCCTCATATTATAAACAAAATACGTGATATTGGCGAAATTGTGGAAATTATATTATCATAGATTCAACTTTTTGTCAGTCTGTTAATGTGAAACATTAACATCGGCTTTTGACACCCTGATGAAGGCGAAGCGAGAAATCCTTTTTTTTAATATTAATTAATTAATTTACTTAAGTTTCATGAGTTAAAACATCTGTATTTTTAAGTGTATACAAATTAAAATGCTTGTATTACCACGAATAATCATGTGATGACAAATGAGTTAAATCACCTGTATTTTTAAGTTTATACAAATTAAAACGCTTGTATTACCATGAACAATCATGTGATGACAAATAAATATATGAAGTATTAAGTAAATAAAGACGAAGAAGGAAGGAAGGAGTTCTTCTTCCTCAGCGACCGGACAAAGAAAAAAATTCAACCCTCTATACGTTGAAAATGTTAGTTAGGTCGTCAAGTATAAGGGGGAAACTAAATAGCTTTACAATCAGTAATGTTTTTTTTTACTTCTAAGTTAGCAAACAGGTTGACGCGTGGTCAACGCGTATGTAAAAATTTTAAGACGCCCTTTTTGAAACGCTGTATATTGTAGTCTTTGTTTTTTATTGATATGTTAATATAAGTACTCGCCCCTTAAAAATGCTTTTTAACAGCCTTACATAAAATCCTTGTCCCTAAAAATAAGGAATAAGTATCGCATAACTTTTTAAATAATAACAGAAGCTCGATCACGAAGACTAGCGAAACTATATTCGTATCGTAGATGTAACATTTTGGCCAGTGAGAAAGCTTAGATTCCATATAACGCTTTGCCATTGGTCAACATTTTTCGTGACGCTTATAATACGTCAGTTTGTAATAGTCGTGATCGCCCTTCTGTAGCTGTACACTGTACTGTGTGCAGATATGTCAGGTTGAAATAGTCGTGATCACCCTTCTGTAGCTTTCCACTGTACTGTGTGCAGATACGTCAGGTTGAAATAGTCGTGATCACCCTTCTGTAGCTGTCCACTGTACTTTGTGCAGATACGGAGGGTTGAAATAGTCGCGATCACCCTTCTGTCGTCAGGGTGATCACCCTTCTGTAGCTGTACACTGTACTGTGTGCAGATACGTCAGGTTGAAATAGTCGTGATCACCCTTCTGTAGCTGTACACTGTACTGTGTGCAGATACGTCAGGTTGAAATAGTCGTGATCACCCTTCTGTAGCCGTACACTGTACTGTGTGCAGATACGTCAGGTTGAAATAGTCGTGATCGCCCTTCTGTAGCTGTACACCGTACTGTGTGCAGATACGTCAGGTTGAAATAGTCGTGATCACCCTTCTGTAGCTGTCCACTGTACTGTGTGCAGATACGTCAGGTTGAAATAGTCGTGATCACCCTTCTGTAGCTGTCCACTGTACTGTGTGCAGATACGTCAGGTTGAAATAGTCGTGATCACCCTTCTGTAGCTGTACACTGTACTGTGTGCAGATACGTCAGGGAGAAATAGTCGTGATCACCCTTCTGTAGCTGTCCACTGTACTGTGTGCAGATACGTCATGTTGAAATAGTCGTGATCGTTCTGATGCAGCTGTACACTCCACTGTGTGCAGATACGTCAGGTAGAAATAGTCGTGATCGTCTTGCTGCAGCTGTACACTGTGCTGTGTACAGATACGTCAGATTGAAGTAGTCGTGATTACCTAGCTATCTACTGTACTGCGTACAGATACGTCAGGTTGTAATAGTCGTGATCACCCTTCTGTAGCTGTCCACTGTACTGTGTGCAGATACGTCAGGTTGAAATAGTCGTGATCACCCTTCTGTAACTGTACACTGTACTGTGTGCAGATACGTCAGGGAGAAATAGTCGTGATCACCCTTCTGTAGCTGTCCACTGTACTGTGTGCAGATACGGAGGGTTGAAATAGTCGTGATCGTTCTGATGCAGCTGTACACTCCACTGTGTGCAGATACGTCAGGTAGAAATAGTCGTGATCGTCTTGTTGCAGCTGTACACTGTACTGTGTACAGATACGTCAGGTTATAATAGTCGTGATCGGTCCTACTGAACTACCAAGTATGAGAGTGAATTAAGACCTTGTATGATCAAAGTTGAAGTTCATAAAAACACAAAACCGACACCAATCGAAGCAAACCAAACCGACACCAATCGAAGCAAACCGCACGCGGTTGCTTTTTGCAGCAAATGTTGCGGAAAACGCATTGCGACTGATGCGCACAGCAACTGCGCGCTTAACACTAGGATACATACAATAATAACCTTTGAAAATTACAGTCAGATTACGTCACTAAGAAAAATTCTGACATAAGATAAACACTGCTTAAATTTTACCATCTCTCACTGTTTGTTTATGACAAACAATGACACAGCATGGACAGAGCTAACTTTAAGCAATGGTTAAATCTAAGTAGCGTTTATAAGTATAGGGATAAGTGATCTATAATGTCCCTATAGTTGAAATAAATAAAAAGAAAACAGTTGAGCATATTTTACACAGGATATTTACCACAGAAATCTTACTAATAATATAAATGCAATAGTTTTTTTGCATAATTGTTTTTGCAAGTTTGTTACTCGTTCACGCCAAGACTCAACGGATCCAGCTGAAATTGGCACATTATGTAGTTAGTTAAATGACTGAGTGCGGAAATCCATTACAAGATATTCAGAAGACAAAATATTTAGAACAAATTCTGCCAATGTTCTCTGACGAATTTCACAGAAACTCAACAAATTCGACAATGTTTTGCTTTGCATAGGCAGATGCCTTACGGGGAAGGCAAAACATTGTCGAATGTCGGGAAATTATCGACTCGCTATCTGCCATCGGCACTCCGCGAAGCTCTGCGGAGTAGCGAAGAAATAACATAAACCTCAGATAGGTAGCTAAAAAGGCGTTAAAATAAAAATATAATGTCACCTCTTTTTATTTTCATTTCAATGATATTTGGTAATGAATGAAGGTGTTTATCTTTTGTATAAAGGAAGGAATTTGTACTAAATATTATGTCTTTTGAATTATGTAGTTCTAGACTAGGAATAATAATAGGCTACTTTTTATGAATAGACCACGTATAAACAACTAGTCTAAAACTATCAATGCTTGAAGGAGTATCATCCTTACATACAAACAAACTTACGCATTAATAATATTAGTGAGTTTACGTATACAATCCATATTAGGGCAGAGATCAGCCTAGAAATCAAAGGTAACAACGGTGTCACGATGATCTTGGGAACATCAATAAACTGTTAAAATGTGGATAGATACTTACTAGGGCTTGCATTCAAATATTCGAATATTCGAATAATTCGAATATTATTTTTGTTCGAATATTCGATTTAAATTAATAACACCGAAATCGGAACTCAGATGTGCATAAAATGCCACTTAAGAGTTCGCGCGATATATCCATACAAGACTATACAAGTTTACGTCGTCGTTTGGGTAAACAGCATGTCGAACGATCCGATCCGAACCCAATAACTTTTATCGGGTTCGGAACACGGTTCGGATACACTCGGAAGTTTCGCGTAGTGCATTCGCGTAGTTGACGAGACTGTTCTGTCGTCTTCGTCTCTGTCGTTAACGTGAATGTTTATTTTCATGATTTTGTTAAAATACCAACTAACCTAGATTTATAAGACTGTTTTTAGAGTGACATTACCGAGCCGGTCAAACGAACCCTTATGGTGCTGCTTTGTCCGTCCGTCCGTCCTTGGCGTGGTTTACTTCGGTGTACTTCACTTCCGTGCTTCGGAAGGCACGTTAAGATTTTGGTCCCGGCTTTTCAGTCGTTAAGCCACGTCTGAGGCCTTTGGACGGCCTAAAATCTTCGACACTTGAGTTGGCCACTAGCTCATACGAAGAAGAAAATTTTAATTTGTGGTTGATTGTGCGTTTAAATCACCAATGTCTCGTTACGGTGACATACCTTTTTGTAATTTTTTTAAAATTAGTTCATGGAAAAAACGCGTTTAAGAATAAAATAAGTTGATATTTTATACTTCTTCATGAAAATAACAGTCAAAATAACAAAATAAGATGTGATTTTAATAAAATCATAGTGTTTTTCTATTATTCGAATAATATTCGAATAATTCGAATAGTACCCGAAAAAAATTCGAATATTCGAATATGAATATTTTCGAATATTTGCAAGCCCTAGTACTTACTTAGTGTCTTCATAAATTGTTACCATGCCCACAAATAATAATCACAAGTCTTAGGGCACAGAACAGCCAAGAGTTTAAAGGTAACAACCGTGTCGCACGGGACCTTGATCTTGAGAGATCTTGGAAACATCAATAAATTGTTAAAATGTACATAGATAGGTACTTACTTAGTGTCTTTACAAATTGTTACTATGCCCACAAACAAACTTACACATTAATAATATTAGTGGTATGCAATAAGTCTTAGGGCACAGAACAGCCTAACATTATCTATATCGCACGATCTTGTGAACATCAATAATTTGTTACAATGTAGATAGGTACTTACTTAAAAAATGTTTTACAAATCGTTACCATGCCCAGCCAAACTTACGCATTAATAACATTAGTAGGTCTACGTATACAATAATTCTTAGAGCACGAATCAGCCAGTTTAAAGGTAACAACTTTGTCGCGCGATCATGGAAACATCAATAAATTGTTACAATGTATGTACTAAATTAGTGTCTTCATAAAATGTTACCATGCCATTGATATCCAACGATCTTTAACTAGCTTCTTATTTTAGGCGCCACCTCCGCGAGCGAGTTTATCGCAGCAATATTATCGTCACCGCCACATCATTCTTTCTTTACAGAAAGTTCTACGTAGATACGTTATTATTAACGTATGAACGTGTCTAACGTGCGATACTATCGCTGATAACTCTATGAACGTGTCTCCATACGGCGATAGTAACGCCTCGTGGAGACTCAGCGTCTAAGAGATCGCCGTTGGACATTTTCAAACGTGGAATTTAATTAAACTTTCATCAAGCTATCACCAGCTTACAATAAAATTAATAGCGCTACAATTGATTTACAATGGGTTTGCAAGTTCTTTAAAGTCCAAATTCCAATACAAATATATGGATTCGGAAATTAGGAATGGATTTACAAATAGCATTGCAATCGTACTCGTGTCTTCTGAATACACATTGTACTCATGCGTAAGTATCTACTTGTGAAATATACACGACTAATTTTTAATTAATTATCATATTTTAGTTATTTTGAATCTACGCTTTCTCATTGGCCAACATTTTACGTCTATATACAAATACTTTTTCGATAGTCTTCGTGATCGAGCCTTTTTGGTTTGATTGTGAAAAACACTCTTTACTACAAAGGTTGTGTTATTCAGTATATTTTTGTATGAAAATGGAGAAACGCCCCTAGCGGGAAGATTGTAAAACTTTGACATTTCCATACAAAAACATAATTAACGCAAACTTTGATTATGTATCATTCTCACTCACCGGCGCGCGTCAGAGCGCATCGGAGCGCATTTCATAAAATTCTAAAGGAAACTGAAACATTCACAAAGCAGTTAAGTTCCTTATTTTCATCCAATTCTGTTTTAAAATGCGCTCCGATGCTCTCCAACGCGCAAGTGTTAATCGTACATTAAGGTATGTTTTTTGCACTCAAGCCACAGTTAGGGAGGGCCTCCAGCACAGAATAAGTTATATAGTAACTTAGTAATTTTTAACCTCTCAATTCTGGATTCCAGATGCATATAATCTGAGCCTAAATTAAGATTACTGAAACTACGATAAACAGCCAGTTCACACAACAACTTTTCAGACCCTTAGTATCATACTTACAAATAAGCACGTGATATACAATATTCGCAAATGCAATGCGTAACAAGCCTGTAGTAAGGCTAAAACTAATAAACACAGCACTTTATAGTTACAGTTCCGAAAAAATTATAACAACTATAACATCAAAGCTTAGATATTATACCGATAAGAGTGTCAACAACGAACATTATGAATGTAAAAATTGAAGTCTTTTTCAGAACCAATCGAAACTGTGTCGAAACTTTCAACTGGTGATGTAATGATGCATATTCAAAAATTGTATTTGAATCTAATAATGTTTGGACTTCTCTAACTACAATTCACACTTACCGGCGCGCGTCGGAGAGCATTGGAGAGCATTTTATAAGATGCTAAAGGAAATTGAAACATCCAAAAAGCAGTTAAGTTCCTTATTTGCATGCAATTTACGCAGCTTTGAGCTTTGTCAACACTGACATAAATAGATCCGTAAGTAGATATTGCATGCAAATAAGAAACTTAACTGCTTTGTGGATGTTTCAATTTCCTTTAACATGTTTTAAAATGCGCTCCGATGCTCTCCGACGCGCACCGGTACTTGTGAATCGTACATAAGGTGCGAATTCAACAACGAACATTGTTTGTTAAAATAATGACTTTCCACAACCAATCGACACTTGACAAGATGTTATTTGTGCCTGCGACGTCGAGATAATTGTACTATAGAGCCGACAACAGACAAAAGACAAACGTGGAAAAGAAGTGTCTGCACCAAAACTCAGCGCACGCTGTCAATTGCGCCGAGCTTTAAAACTTTTCAAGCGACATAAGTGCAAGTTTTGCATTTTGACGTTTATTTATGTCAAATACACTTGGACGATTTTTGTCAGTTTTCACTTAAGACTGTGACTCTATATTAGTCAATGTACCTACAACCATAAATCCCCGAAATTATTGTAATAATTTGCATACTGAACAACGTCGGAAATTATCGATATAACGGCTTTCATAGAAATCATAATATGGATATTATCAAATCTTGCTCAGTACGCTAATCTATCGATATCATCATAGGGGGTTGTCAGAGGCAAATCCAAATATTACATTTGGTACATGCTGTTGCAATGAACACTATTTAAAACAAATAGAGATATTAGCTGTGATTTTCTGCAAAACCTCCCCAGGTGGGCTACCTCGTAATACGGGTATAGTTAAATTATTTTGTGTAAGTTCTTTGTTTTTATGCTTAGTTTTAAAAAATTACATACGGCTGGTTCTTTATACCGTTACCGATAACGCTTTGTTTTCCCTTGATAAACTGTCAAATTTTCGACGGTTCGTTGTCAATTTTAGACAGTTTTTTAAGGGAAAACCACAGATATAGGAAGACAACTAGATAAAGTCTTAAAATTCAATACGGCTGATATCTACTTTCTTATGTCCTGAAAAGGATGCATACATATATCAATGCGACTTCAAAAAGTTAATCGTACCAGGGCGCTCGAACAAATTTCTATGCAGGTTCATACAAATGCCCTGGTACGAAGTCGCAGAAATTGCATTATGATAAAGAATGCATCTCTTTCTAGCTAACATATATGGACATAAGAAAGTAGAGATCAGCCTTATGAGTTAATGTTCAGAGCATAAATTAATTTTAAGACTTCTTCTATGTTTCAGTCCTATTTCTTTGGGGAAAACGAAGCGTAATCAGTTACGTACGGTATAATATAAGATCTCTCTATATTGTATGTTCCTATGGTGAAATAAATGAGTATTAGTATGAATGCTTAAAAATCTCTATCGGTATATTATCTCAGCTCGCAACAGTGTACAATAAATATCTATGTATCGCTTAGCGTCATAGCCCTCATTCATGAACAGGTGGTAACATTGAGCTTCGCAAAGTAATCTAGCAGACCTTGAAGGCGTTTCTTGACTCGCTTCTGGTCGTCGAGCGTGCACCCCAGGATTGCAGTTTCGAAGTTCTTATCGGTACCTACACGATGTGCAGGAAAGAAAGCTACGTTCGGTCACAAATTGCCAAAGTTCACCGTCATTCGTATAAGCTAGTGGCCAACTGTGGTGAAGTTTTTAAGTCGACATGGCTTTTTTTAATAAACATTTGCTGCCCCACTAGGCACAGGCGTTTGGAAGCGAAAAGGCGTCGGAAACTTCAGCATCTTCGACCGTTGACATGACTTGTTGTTTGTCCTGAGCGGGAATTGCAGCTCAGAAAGTAGAGCTACTCCCAACTGAGCTATAAGGTTAGTCAATACCTACATAGTACTGACTACCTTCCGCCCGCGGGGTGCCTAAAGGGATCACAACGGCAACACATTACCAGCATATTCAATCCACTGCTGGATATAGGCCTTCCCTAATAGGAACGGGGATATGCTGAGGATTTAGCTACGCCGGTGTTAGGCTGAGCTATACTCTCGTCAGTCAGCCGCCAGAACCCTAATTGTCATACAAAAGCATGCACCACGGGCAGGCGAGAAAGGTTGGCCCCTTCCACCTCTAATAACCTCTGGGGCGTCTACTAATAGGGATGATGCCTGGGTAGAAAAATTATAATTCTTATTAGTCCGTCAATTAGATTATCAAAAAATATTGGACACGTATTTTTTTATTTTTAAAATCATTGGAAATCGTCAAAGTTATATAGCGTCAAAGTTCGGAAGTGGGGGCTCGTGACGTCACTTGTATGTAAAAAGTGTACTTACCCGTGACGTCACACGGAACTTCAACGCACTATATCTTTGACATTTTTAGTCTAATTGACAAAAGAAAAAATACGTGTCCAATATTTTTTGATAATGTAAATGACGGACTAATTAGAATTTTTCAGGCATCTAGCCTATTTAGAAATAAAGATATTCGCCGTATATTATTTTTAATAAAGATATCTTTATCTGCTGCCCGATTTCACCCACGCACAGTATATAGGAATCCGTTTGCTGCCAGCCTGGTCCACTGGCGGCCAACGACGCTGGCTATGTCGTCAACCCATCGAGCTACTGGACGAATCATATCTTAAAGATAAAAACATCAAATAATAAAGATTTTCACAGTATTCACCTGTGTTGGGATCTGGTTGAGATGTGCAAGCGTTCATGTAGGTGAGGCAGCGCGTATGCGCAGAGAATCCATCGTCGTGAACCGAAACAACAAGCTGATCTATGTACATGTTCACCTGAAAAATTATCAGAATTAGAACTCTTTTTGATCGGTAGTAGAGTTGAGAAGGGCTCGTTCAGTGAGGTACTGCCACCATACCTATTTCTGCCGTGAAGCAGCTGAACTGTGTTTCGGTTTGAAGGGTATATGGGTGCCATAGGGTGATATAAGGATATAAGTCTCCCCTAATAATCGCCATTGGGCCCTGTCCTCAGCTCGGCGCATCCAGCTATCCAGCTTGAGCCAAAAAGGTCGTCATATTAATTACTAGCTTCAACCTTCACTAGCATACAGATGAAAGTACCCTAGTTATTTCTATTCTTGGAACCTGTGCAAACTTCAGCTTAATCCATTCAGTAGTTTTTTTTAATTGAATATGGTTCAGCTCTTGACCTCGAGGCTTGCATAGGCAAGGATGAGGTCGACGATGGGGCGAGCTTTCCCAGAAGATATCTACTAACTCTCTTTTTGAAGCCTTTTTGAAGAAGTTTTGGCGTGAAGGAGTAACAAACATAGATAGATAAATAGAAACTAAAATTAAGGCACAAAAAACACAAAGTACGTACATTACAAACATTAAGAAAATTCCCCGCCGACAGTGAGATATAAACAAACAGACACACATACAAACAAACAAACTTTGCAATATTAGTAAATTAAATTCAATTAACAACCCATTAACCGTGTGATACTTTGAATCATAAGAGACAATGGTGGCTGTTACGAATGAAATGAACACATGGCCATGACGCGACGCACTTAAAGGGCATCAACTTATCATTGTGTTTACAACTGTAATGGACCGCCTTCACTTGCTCCGGCGAATGTTCGTATAACAACTTTCTGCCAAAGTCAAAGTTATTTTGCGTAATATTGGTTATTGACAGTTCTATTGAAGTGATACAATTTAGAGCAGCCATTTTCAGCGTAGAATGCATTGCAATATAGATATACATTTTAACACAACTTATTACATTTTTAATTAACTTACTCAGTAGTAGGTAAGTCAAAAACTTTACAATACATTAGTTTTTTGTAACCGAATTCAAAAAGGAGGTTCTTAATTTGTTGGAATCTTTTTCTAGTCAATCACAACAACGTCAATCTATATCAGTCTACTGCTGGATACAGGCATCTTCAAGCGGGATATTGATATAATGCATACCGACCTCTATCTTGAAAACCTTATCCAACCGGCCTGTGGTGCAACCTGCTAGCTAACAAACGCGACTCTAGCGGATAATGGTAGCGGCTGCTTACCCCAACCCAAGCCCGTGGGCATGCCCACGCTCAGCACAGCATCTCGCACATTTGACGGCGCCCGTCGGTCGGCAGTCAGGGAATTTAACTGTGCCGGCGCTATGCCGCAATCAGGCAGATAGAGCCCCGTTTGTCAGTTATCAGGTTAAAACATAGGCCGGTAGTATTGGGTTCCGAAGATGGAGGTTGTAAGCTCTCATAACCCAATCGATGTTTCAGCAGCGTTAAGCAGCAGCGTCATCGGTGCGAAAGCTGTGATCTGCGATCTCCAACCAACATGGCCAGCGGGGTTATGGGCATATCCCCCTTATTAGGGGAGGCCTATCTCTAGCAGTAGACTATATAGGCTGGTGTTGAGTCTTTTTACATACCGCGAACATTCGCCGAAGCGCGCCAATGAATACCGACCCTTATATGCATTTTAATGTTAACTTATTGGCATAAAGGCATTTTAGTTCACGGTGACACACCCTGTCTGGCTGCCAAAGCGGGGACAAACTGTCTGTGACGTAACCAGGGTATACCCTAATAATCTTAAATTAAGAATTCGTAGATTTTATATCGTTGAAATAACTAAATATCCAAGAGAAATAATACTTGCAATACACTTTACATCTGTTCTAATAAAAATACCTAGTGAAAAAGGCATTACAAATAAAAGTAAAATGGCGACCTTATCGCTTAAAGCGATGTCTTACAGGCAACTTTTGGATGGAGTGAAACGTTCAAAGGAAACCGGAGCAATAGTATGCCTAGTCCGAATAATGTTAATAATACAATAGCACTACATCCAAACATAAGAGATTGGATATCTCCTTATTTTAGGAAGGCCTTTTAAAAGTAATGTTCGCATCCAACGCTTTTTGAATGTGATTGTTAACCACAGTTGTATTTCCTGTATGTGGTCAGGGCCAAGTCATTGCTTCTATTGAAATTCACGAATTTAATTTTGTGATTCCAAGACGATTTTATCAGTTACCTATTTCCTTATAACTAATTGTTTGATGAAACATGCTATTTTTGGGTAAATAATGGGTATTGTATTAATGTAATATAAAAACAAAAACAAACATCTTCATGACTTTTTCCCCATTATGGATATCTTCAGATATTGCTCAGTACGCAAATTTATTGAGGATACCTTAACGGGGGTAGTCAGAGGCAAGTCCAAACATTACGTTCGATACATGCCCACTTTTTGCAAGCAGCTAGCATTCCACGTGACAGGTTGCAAGCCCATCGCCGCTTTTTATTGGAACACTAACCTAGCACATACCTTTCGAACTTCTTATTTCGAGGGCATACCGGTTTCCTCACGATGTTTTCCTTAATCGTTTCGAGCTCGGGGTAATGCGCACATAAATTTTTCGAAACGAAAAATCCATTGGTGTACAGCTGGGATTCGAACCCACGGCCTCCAGATCTTAAGCCGGGGTACATCCCACTAGGCCACCACGGCTAATGTAATAATGTAATATTTCCCTGTTTATGGCAACCTTTTAACTATTTTAGACCAAACATGGCTATGCAAGCTGAATAGACTGCGCCAAGCTGAATAGGCTGCGCTATGCTGCAATCAACCAGCCGCCATATAGTTTTTGTTCTTATTAAATACTTTTATAATTTATACTTTAATGTTTTTTTATTATATTGAATCACTTGATCTTAAGTGGCAACCATTACATAAGACAATGTATTGCTTCATGTCGGGACGTGCCCTACGATCCAACGCCTCTTGAGGCATTAAAGTGTTAAGCCTCATGTGAATGTAATTTCACCGGCATCCACACCCTTCAAACCGAAACACAGCAATGCTGCTTCACGGCAGAAATAGACATGGTGGCAGTACTTCCCAGGGAGAGCTCTTCACAAAGACCTTTACTTCTAAAATATTCCTGTTAGTAAGCAGAGAGCACCATGGGCCGAGGTTGACTTGGGTTCGGACGATGGAGATTGGAACCCATTACACGACGATGGCAAGTAATTACCTGATGCAAGGCCTCTTCCTGTGACGCATCTCTATCTGTTCTCACCGCCACTTCAACTGTCATGGCGCGTGCGAGGATGCGGTCTGCATACCTCTGAATGTCATCTTTATCGCCTGAAAATTACGTGAAAATTAGACAAAATTCTATCGACTAGAATTTTTTTATATTTGGGAAACAAACAGAATCATGACATTTATTTTTAAAAGAATTTAAGAAAATACATACATAATCCAAATAAGTTTCAACGCTTCTTAAGAACACACTTCATCAATATCATCATCATCATCATCAGACTATAGCAGTCCACTGCTGGATGTAGGCCTCCCCTAATGAGCGCCACTTCAGAAGTGGACAAATTACCAAAACATTTTTTAAGCTATTGCCTATTGCATAGCTTCTATCGAGGGCCTTGAGCGCGGTGACCGAATCCAGAAATTCCGTAACGAAAAAAACCTCACGCTCCCCACTCCGATTTACTTAATTTTATAATCTGTTGCTTGGAAATAGAGTTCATATTCAAACTTTTGTATTCTATTAGTTCTTCGTCACAACGTCGCAGCGCTAGTGTTCAACACAGTAAAGATAGCTACACGTCCATGATTGGCCTCTGACACGAACTGACGTCTGACGTTTTTCACCTGAATCTAATTTCGGTTTGGTCTGAAATTTGTTTTCTTATCGGTCACCACGCTCAAAAAGTGTAACTTGAATTAATATCAAAGAAAAAGAAATACTGCATAAATAAAATAAATAAATAATTATAATTGCATAAGTTGATACAAAATCCTATGCAATAGCTTTACCGCGGCAATCCACGAGTGCCACACGTCTTTTTTTTTTTAATAGGAAATAAAAAAGAACATGTTACTTAGATTCTAGAATAATGTTCGAGCTCAATTAAAAATGTTTTATTTTAATTTATTCAAGATTGCATGCTTAGTTTAAAATGTGTTGGATCTAAATCCAGGCATTAATGGCATCTTGTATAATACCACATTTTATGCAATAAATTTATTAGATATTTAAAAGATAATCGCCGAGCGTCAAGCAGAAATTTATGCTCGGCGAAGCAACACGTCCACGAATTTTTGCGGAGTGCCGAAGGCAGACAGCGCGCCTATCGTTTCCTGATGATGCCTTATGGGGAAGGCGAAACATTGTCGAATTTCTATTGAGTTTTTATGAAACTCATCAGAGAGAGTTGGCGGAATTTGTACTAAATATTTTATCTTTTAAATATCTTGTAATGGATTTCCGCAAAGTCACGCCTGATTCAATTCATTAATAAATTTATTTTCAATTTCAAGGAAACATGTCAAAGGGAACTTAAAATTAGTGTTGGACGACTCCACTCACATTCAGATATATCAGCCAGCAGTTCAGAATGCTTCACACTGTCGAGGGTGGATAGCAAAGAGTCGCGTTCCTCCACAATCCGCATTGTGTCTCTGCGCAGCCTTTCCACTCTCATTTCCACCTGGTCCAGAACTGTTATCAATCTGAAGACAAGATTAATGACTAATATCTGACTAATATCATCTGCCAGCTTAGCACAGCAATCGTAGACAAGGTTTTGTAGACAAAAGAATAGAGAAAACTTATTTTTGGTTGTAGATGTAGCAACATTTTAAAAGTTCTCAATATGGTTATTTCTATAGATAACCATATTGAGAACTTTTAAAGTTTGATAAAAATAGTTTGAGAAAAAAATAAGGATGTTTAGGATGCAGGGAGACCCACCATCAGGAAAAATATGTTGTCTTCTGTATCGTAGAGTAGACATAAAAACAGCATGCTAAGGGGGAGGTCTTCTTCTTCTTTGCATGAGTAAGTGGCCAACTCTGATGTTGGAGTATTTAGGCCACCCGAAGGCCTCCAATGGGCATAACGACTGAAAAGGCCTGGACAAACTTCTTAACCCCCTTTCGAAGCATGGAAGCGCTGAAATCTAAATGCCACTTGGATGGTCATCCATCCAAGTAGTGACCAAGCGGAGTGTTGCTTAACCAAGGTGATCTCTTAAGATCAACAAAGCCACTCCACAAGGGAGTCTTATCTCACATCTCCCACTCATCAGGTGATCCCTGAGTATTAAATTAATCTAAGCTGGTATTTGTATTGCAAACTAGCTGACTAACAAATAATGTCAGGGAGTTGCTGGCACAGCTTCTTGAACTGCTGATGCTGCTCCCCACCTGCAGTGTGAAAAGCCCTGCAATCCCAAAGCTGCATGCACAGCATGGAGATTATAATGATCAAGGGCAGTCACAACAGCATCCTAAAAACCATGACGGAGCATTTTCTGTCTCCCATGTGCACACATTTTGCTAAATGTGTTGCACCAGTCTGTGGATATGATGCCTAATGGGATGTTTACTGTATGTAATCTGATGAAATGTAATTTAATGTAATGTGATTTGAATTTGTAACGTAATTGATCTTATTTAATTTATTATCATTTTATTGGAATTTAATTTAATTGTGTGTACCTGTGTGATATGGATATTACCATCTAAAATAAATTAAAACCATAAAATTATGGACATATCCCCCTTTATTAGGGGAGGCCTATGTCCAGCAGTGGACTGTTAAAGGTTGTTGTTGTGGTGTGGATAATATTAGAGGAATTATTGTGGCCATACTGGCTACAATTCAAAATCTGCTGCAAGTAAGTGGGTACTTTGTTACAACATAAATGCAAATCAATAAAGTGGCTATCAAGGTCACAAGAAAGGACACAAATGAGTAAATAATTATGGTTTATCAGAGTTTGATAAATTCAGCTCCCGATAAAAGGATAGCAAACTATTGAAATAATTAGCTTTTTCATACCATTTTGATATTGCATGCAATTTTCTTATTTTGCCAGATTCATTGCAAAATGGTGGAAACCTTAGGGTGGACTCAAAACTTTGATACCAGAGTTGTCCACTAACTCATACGAAGAAGGAAATTGCAAATTACAAACCAATCACTTTAATAGCCGACAATAAGGTTACTTAATTACTTAGCTAACTTTTATATTTTTTATCCTCGATGCCATAAAAGGTCAGTCCATGGCTATGACTAATAGGAAAGAATTGGCAGTAAAAAAACTCACTAAAACCATTAGTTATATTCAGAAACAGCGAATACGGCTGCGTGGGTGATAACGTAAAATAATAGAGAAAACGAGACATTACCATTTTGGGGGGTTGGCCTCGAATGAATGGATGAAACAAGAGGCGGAACTTAAACAAAAGCGGCGAGGAATACCATATAATTGATCAAAAAAGGTCATGTACCTATCCTTTGGTGCTTGTGGTCCAAGCGCCGAAGACTCCTCGATCAGCGGCAATCGGGAAACTTCGCCGCCGGAGTAGGCAAGCTCCGCCGCAAACTGGTCCACCTCCATTTGGGTATCGTCTTTATTCGTCAAAGCCACCGTTGAAAACGATTAGTCGTATATTTTTTGTAAACTTTTCTGTATTTCACTCGAAGCGAAGACGTCAAAGCAAAATTTCTAATAAATTCACCGACCGACACAAAAGCACAAAAACAAAATCTGTCACTTTGTTTGGCTGCCAGACGCCAGTGCTGCCAACTGCTATAAATCCAAGTCGCTAGACTCAATAATAAAAGTCACTCAAACTGAGAGGGTCATTCCCATAATCCCCACCAGGTCTGGCCTACTGGTGGGGATTATGAGACAGCCGAAAAAAAATCGACTCAACCCACCGCGCGATCGTCGTCGTCGTGGTGGGGATTATGAGCCTAATTTGTTTTTATCAGTGTCATAAAGCCCACCGACCGGTGGGCTAATGTTGGTGCCTGGTGGGTGTTTTTTGCATTGTATCACAATCCCTGATAGTATACTGAATTGTTTGATGAGATTATAAATGCAACAGAAACCAATTATTTGATTTTGATATACAGCGTGTTAAAAGACTACTACCGAAAACTGAGAGATTGCGATCAGACCATGATTTTGAAAATATTTAGCGAAAAAAACAGAAAAAAATTTTTTTGACTTATCTACGTCATTTTTTTTTTCTAGTTATATACGTATAGTACAACACAATAACACCATAACTACCTAACTGTCACATTTATAAAAGCAAAAAACTAATCAAAATAAAAAAACCAAGTCGATCTCATTTTTGGTCACAGTGTCGGGGCTTCGCCATGTCCACCTCCTGTGGGGCTTCTTCTGGAAGAAAGAGTTCATCAAGAAGAGCCCCTCCTTCTCTAGGAAGTTGACCAGCATTTGCCCCCTGTGATTTCTGCATCTAAGACCATGCGGGCCTACTCTGGATTCGTCGCCGATTCGGACTCCCACTTTGCCGTTAAAGTCCCCCATAACAACGTTGAAGTGAGCCTTCGTGGTGTTGTGCAAGGCTTTGGATATGTCTTCGTACATATTCCACTTCATCATCAAAGTGTGCTGAGGTCGGTGCATAAACCTGAATAATTTTCATGCTATATCGCTTTGATAGCCGAAGGATCAGGTACGCTACCCTGGTCGACACACTGGAGATTTTTTCAACGTTGTTAGAGAGGGCCTTATGATGGATGTTTGGTCACCCTCGCGGAAGTACAGAAGGTGGCCCGAGTCTAGGGTTATGTGTCCTTTCCCTCTCTACGGACTTCACACAACCCCAGAACATGCCACCTAATGTTCTCCAGCTCCACTTCCAGCTGCGCTAGATGTTCGTCGAGCCTTAGAGTGCGTCCGTTGAACGTAGCCAGGGTCAGGTTTTGCAGGTAGCCAGAGGGAGCCCGGGGATTCCTAGCACCCCCTGTCCCGCCGTTACCATGGCCGCTACCTGTATGGCCAGGAATAGCGGGACGGCCGGGAACTGGGGGCCATTTCTTTTTGGCGTACATCATTTTGGGGAATATGCCCATAATCCCCACGCTGGGCATGCGGGTTGGGGATCGCAGAACAAAGCTTCTCGCACCGCCGACGTTGCTGCCCATCGGCGGCCAGGGAGCTTAGCTGTGTCGGTGTGGGCTGCGCTATGCCGCAATCAGCCGGCCGCCAGAGCCTCGTTCGTTAGTTAGCAGAATGCACCGCGTGCAGGTGAGGATGGCTTGGGTCCGGAAGTTGGAGGTTGGAACCCCATACACCCCACCTATCTATCTACCTACCAATTATCAACTTACTACCTACCTATGTTAGAAGGCACTTGCGAACTCACCTATTTGAATGCGTACATTGTTGGCTACTGAAATAAATAAAAATCTTGTATAATTTTTTTCTCCAGCTGTAAATTTTATTCCGGGCAACATTTTTTTTGGTTTGATTTTTGGGTGCTGTACCACCACTTTTCGTTTTCGGTAAACAGAATTAAAAGAAATTATGCTTACTGGCCGGCACGTTATCATTGCGTTAGTTTAGGAGTGATTTAAAGTGTAAAAAGTTATAAATCTACTGAGATTAACGGCAACAATTATTGACTTCGGTACTTTTATATAATATTTCGAAATAAATAAATAAATAAATAATCCTGGACGTTATCACACAGCATCATGTAGCCCCAAACTAAGCAGAGCTTGTATTATGGGAACCACATGATTGATATACTACATAGATACATATTTTTTTTTTTAAATACATACATATCATACATAGAAAACACCCAGACCCGAGACAAATATCTGCAGAACATGCAAACATTTGTCCCGCAGCGGGAATCGAACCCGCACCTTCTGCGTCACAGGCGGACCTTCGCCCACTGCGCCACAGAGGTCGTCATAAACAATAAATAACAAATAAAACAATAAAATGTAATGTTAATTTAAATTCACAGTATAATTAAAATTTTTCCAACCCTATAGTTTTAGGATTCCATTTTTCTATCTCCTTCATTCTGTAATTTTGAAAAAAACATTAATTTCTCTAAAAAATAGTCCACAGTTCCTCCCACCGCACGATTGTCGTTGAATTGGTTGGGATTATAAGTAACTCATAATCCCCACCTGTGAGACCTGGTGGGTATTATGGGAATGACCCAACTGAGGCTACGTGGGCGTTTGCAGAAGGGATCAAGTACATTTAGTTTCAATTGCATTTGTAACAAAAGATATCAAGTATAAAAAAAACATTATTCATAGCTTGAAACAGAGCCAGTTGTATGTATTACATACGCTGTATAGTAAAAACCACATAAATTGAAATCTAAGTTTTCATTTTAAAAAAATGAACAAAAAAGAATCCAGACAATTTTTTTTTTAAGTTTCTAAAAACTGTTTAAAGTCGCCTGTGAAGTCACTAGAACATTAACGGTTTTTTGTCGCTAAGGCTGAGTCTGAAGTCGTCATTTCTAGCTACAAAGTCGCTAAATTGGCAAGACTGCGTGCAAGCTGTCATGTCAATTGCGTTTCAATGAGAGTGACACTAGTGATACTTATGACATTGGCAGATTGTTTTTTTCTTTGCACCGGGTAGCGGGCGTAGGTAAGTACATCCATTAAGAAATGAATACTACGGTGCATCTAAACTAAAGTTCTACCCAAAGAAGAAGAGACGTTCTACCCCTAGTAGACTATCTATTAGTCTTAACTTTCAAGGTTCGTATAGAGAGAGGATTCAGCCAGTGCCGGTCCTATTAACATTTTTAACTGGTGCGAAGACTAAAAATGGCGCCCCACTAAATAAAAAAAAATTTAAGCAGTTGCTTTATTTTCCACCAGAAAAAGCAGTGGCTTCAGATTATTCTGCTGTCAAAAGTTCGTGCGAATTACCAGTTTGCGCGAATACCTCTAAGTGAAGTGGTGGACAAATAAAAAAATAATTTTAATGATTGTCAACTGTTATTTATTCACTTCACTTCACTTCTTTATTAAATGGCTTCTGGGATAGTTATCCACAATTTCGCCAGTATCAAGTATAATAATTGTTCATAATAATATGAGGCAACGTAGTACGGTTTATAAGTCCAGTCGTCCAGTCTTCGGTCAGGTCCTGTTTTCTGCTATAGCCATGGCGACTATAACAAAACACGATCGGCTCACAATTTTCTTCATCAGAGAATTCCCGTTCAATCTTCTTTTATTCCATTTCACTAATACTTGTGTCTTATAACTAACATTTATCGGTTATTATACCATGAATATTAAACGACATACATTAGAAATACACTGGAAAATAAAATTTTATAAAATTGACAGCCGTCGTTCAAGATGAAAAAAATGGTGTCCTGTTATTTATTATGTTCTGGTTCAAACATTTTGATAGATGTCAAAGTCCAGAACTAGTGATTGCAGCCACATAACATTGAACGATTTTTGAATCGATTAATGACACCATCGTCGAATTAAAATAACTGTTATCATTATTTTGTCATTATCATTGTCGGGTCTTAATATCTCAACAAATTAATTATTACATCAAGAACTATAATTATTTTTATTATTTTTGTATTGCTAATATTGTAGAAGAAAATGATAAAATTAAATGGCGTAAAAAGTTTTGAATGATAAAGACATGAAAACTCTTTTGTCAAATAACTTAGGTTTGAACATAGGTACGTCAAAATGATGTTTAGTGAAAACTGTGACAAGCATGCGTCATAGGAAAAATGCTTTTCACGATTGCTTTTTCACATGAACACAGGAGGTTGTTGGGCGTATGAGCAAACTAGAGCAACCATTATATGTTGTCTGGTAGGTCATTCTAAAATGCCTAATATCAATGTACAATAAAATGTCAATATACAAGTATTTACAGACTTACAGCTGGGTATCTCGAATTCCGAGATTCTTACCTAATTTAAGCTTAAATGACTGGACTATAAGGGAAATGGGAAATGTATTGAGATGACAATCGAAGGAGTTGGTGATACACTTGCGTGAGTATCCCAACGTAAAAGAAGTTGACAATATCGCTCCGGGACTGTGGTTTGTTTCGTGGGCTGAATTCTTCGTTAGCAAAAGAATTAAAAGAAATTGCATTTTTATTTAAAAAAGCGAATAAAAGTAAACTTTTTATGGAGCACACAGATATTGCCCTAGACCGGTGTAACTTTTTGAAGGATGCAAAACAAATAGAGGACTGGGAAAACGTTATTTTTATCGACGAAACGTAGTTTAATGCTAACCACACTTTGACGAGGTACTGGACTGATGATAATGCTGCGTCTACCTCGAAAGTACCTATAGGAAAAGGAGAAAGATTAATCGTTTGTCATGCAGGAAGTAAATAAGGTTTTGTAGATGGAGCTTTGCTAGCATTTAAATCAAAAAATACCGTGGAATACCATGAAGAAATGAATTCTGAAGTCTTTGAAGGTTGGTTTAAGGACTTACTGCTGGCACTAGAAGAACCTGTAAAAACTGTTATCATCATCGTTATCCATGATGATCACCATATCACTCTCACCAGTTGAATAAAATGCCAACGCAAGCCAACAAAAAGTCAGATATCATAAACTGGCTTGTGAATATATGTTGAAGTGTTAACTGGTAAACATTTAAAAACTAAAAAACAGAAACCTCTGTACGTTGTGGATGAAATCACAGCTGAACACGGTCACGCAGTTCTCAGACTTCCGCAATACCACTGGCAATATAACGCCATAGAACTTATTTGGGCACAAGTGAAAGGATATGCTGCCAGAAATAACACGAGCCCACCATTTACAGCCAAAAAGATGCTCGAATTGCTAAATGAATGCCTGCAATTAAGTGACACCTGAAATTGGGTAAATGTGGTGGAAAAGACCAAACGATTAATATTATCGGATTGGGAAAGGGACTTTGGATAACATAACAGAGCAAGAACCAATTCTAATAAATTTAGGCGAAGACTCACCAGTTGATGACTCGCCAGTTTGCTGTTGATCGACGATTAATAAATTTTATTAATATAGGTAGGGTATTAATATAGCTGGTACTATTTACGTATAACAGAAGAAAACAAAGATCAAACATCATCATGAATTTTCCCAACATAAATATCCTCAGATATTGCTTAGTACGCCAATCTATATGGGAATAAATTATAATAGATTGAGGAATCCGTAAAATGGAGTAGTCAGAGGGCAAAAGATTATATTTGACAGACAATCACTTTTTGCAAGCAGTTACTAAGCCACGCGATATACCTGCTATGTAAATACCAATATATTGTAAATACCTATTTTTAAATATATTAGTAACATAAAATTTAAGTTACCTATTTTATGTCAAAAACTAAAACCGAGAAGTATAATCGATTATCGATTTTACGTTGTCAAATCGCTAAACCAAGTATTTAGATAGCTGCAATGACTACTTCCATCAGTGTTTCTGAATTTGGTTCGTTTTCGGACTTCATTTGATATCGGCGGACTTTTTATCCTTATATTAGCAACTGGCAACGCATTTGGTAACATTTTTATATAAAATATTAATGTCTATAGGATTATTTTCTTATTCATCCTGTCATATTATAAAAAAGTGTTGTTTGATATGCAAGTAATACAATTAACTTATTCTTGTCATCCATCTGTATGATATCTCTTTATCTTATTACGAAAAAAAATGGATTGCAAAACGAACATTTTTATCTTTGGGTTCGGACTGTTTTAGTTAAGAACGTTGGCAGAATTGAGTTTCAAATGTCAAAAAACCTAAGATGGAAGAACTATAGTGAAACAAGTGACGGACAAAAGTTCACCCCGCCCCGCTTCCCGTTCCCCCGAAATTTTGTTACGCGACTCGCGCGCTCGGTCGAGCGTCTTGTTTCACGTTTTGGTTCATTTTGGCGCCCCCCCCTTGAAGGCGCCCGGTGCGGTCGCACCGCTCGCACCGCCTAAGGACCGGCCCTGGATTCAGCACTCAAACACTAGGCACCTTGTGTTTGAGTGCTGAAGCCATAGATCTTTTATACCTAGCTGAAGCTGAATCTTCTTATAGTATTAGCTTCACCGACATCAGGGTGCCTAGTGCGAGTTTTTTTACCAGCTCGATCGCGTTTGCGTTTACGGAAATTTGTATGGAAAGGAGTCAGTGCCACGCGTTTTTCACTAGATGGCGCTACCTAGATTCCATAAATTGCTAAGAACACCAAAGTAAGCCACGCCCAGCACGAGCGCTTCAGTGTTGAATACAAATTGGCTACACAAAAACTGTCAAATTTTCGACGCCTCGTTAATTTTTGTCAGTTTTTCAAAGGAAAACGAAGCGTTATCGGTAACGGTATATTATAGAAACAGGCCATTAGTCTATGGTGGGAACATAGCCCGGCGCACCTTCTTCCAGTCCGGGTAGATTTGTGTAGCCTTAGTAAATACTCACTATTTCTAGCGACAATTCGTTTGGGCAGCGCGCCATTTGCGTATAAATTCAAAACAAACAAACCCTACTAACTAATATATCATAATCACCTCCGTTCTTTCGTAGGCAAAAAGGGATGACTGAATTATAATTCAATCATCCCTTTTTACCCACTTTTAATTTTTTTTGTGGATTTAGAGAACCATTTTTCGTCAAAGTGCGGATTCACGAAACTGAAAGTGGGCAGATCTTCCTTCAGCTATCTTCTAAAGAATGAGCAATAAAAAACACATCTTTCATTTATATCCTCTCGACTGGAAAGGGGGTAGGTCTTCCTTCAGATATCTTCTAAAGAATGAGCAATAAAAACACAACTTTCATTTATAATTTATTTACAAATATATTCACATTCTTAAAATACAACATTTATTTATAATGGAAAATAATCTCAAATCATAGATGACCCCATTCTGAAGTACATAGGTACCAAGTTTTATCAATATCAATACAATACCCTATACGGCATCTAGCATCCACTATCTGAACTATACGCAACCTGACTATGACAAAACAAATCTTACATCAAATAAACTGGAATAAGTTTTAGATTCTTTTATTTATTTCTCTACGACCTAACCAGGGGCGGATTTGATGCATTGGTCGCCCTAGGCATATGAAAGATTGCCGCCCCCCTACTCGCTGTAAAGCACGAAAAAAATACCAAACCCCCGAGCCTACTCTTTGCCTTTGGCTTTTCGAAAGGTGCGCTTGACTTCACTAGGGTTGCAAACTTTTTCGGGAACCTACCACCCGTGCGACTATTGCCTCTGTTAAGCCTGGATACCAGACACAATAGAATAAACACCTCGCGTTCCGCTATATATGAAGTGAGGGTTGATTTTTCGGTACATACTTAAATAAAAAACCCACCAATTTTTGCCGCCCTAGGCCCGGGCCTACTTGGCCTATTGGGAAATCCGCCCTATCCTATCTAAGTGCAATAACTATTGTCTTTAGGCTAATAAATGATTGATTTATTAAATTCCTGCCAACCAACATTGTACCTATTGGGAATTACCTATTCTTAATCATGGTTACAGACGATTGCGATTTGGAGTTTCATTACTAAGGTTAGCCAAGTGGAAGCTTAACTAGGATAGGGCACTACAGCGCTCATTAGGGGAGGCCTATGTCGAGCTGTGGATTACTATAGACTGATGAATTATCAGCAGTACTATATATATTATTATATAAATAAAATAAATAATTAAATAATGCTGGACTATCACACAGCAACATGTAGCCCCAAACTAAGCAGAGCTTGTGTTATGGGAACCACATGATTGATATATTACATATATACATTTTTTTTGTATATACTACATATACTATAGTAGTGCACAGCTGGACACTGATGATGATGGTGATGATGATGATTACTAAAGTTATTTTATAATGATTATTGTTCGCGCGAACAGATAGTGGACACCTGACTTTCAGTGTAAATCCATTATACTTTGTTTATATTTAAGTATTTACATATCACTGGGATCATATATTATAAACTATGACACACTTTTAATTGCTCGACTACAATTTTGTTTTTATTTATAATACATTAATAAAATGATTAGATAAACTTAACAAGAAATAAAATATCTAACGTTTAACAATTGGGTATGTTATGTAAATACTGCATATCGGAATTTTCTTATTCTTCTAAAGTAAAAAAATATTTAATAGTAAAAAAGTAACGCGTCTACCAATCAGCATCGCAAGTAGGCATGTGCTTATCTATAGAACAAAATCCCGCGCACCAGTTCTACTCGTCAATTTGTGTGTGGGAGCAATGACGTCAGCGAAGGAGGTACTTTAAAAATAATGCTGGACATTATCTCACAGCATCATCTAGTCCCAAACAAAGCAGAGTTCGTGTTATGGGAACACACATGATTGAATTATGTAATTTTTTAAAATAAAAAGATAACATTTGTATGAAAGACGAGACAAACACAGTTTATATACTTTTCTAAAAGAGATTATGTAACTGACGGATGCCTAGCCTAGTGGCTTCTCTTATTTTAACGGAACCAAACAGGCGCGTTCGTTGCTGATCAGTCGATACGTACCTTTAGTTTACGTATAGCAACTTTTGTATATTAGGTAGCTGACGGATGCCTACTAATGATATTATTTTAACGTAACCGGACAGTCGCGTTCGATGCTGATCAGTGGATACGTACCTTTACTAAACAACCTCCAAGCATTCTTGAAGGTAACTTAGTAGTCTAGACTAGTCGAATTTCTGTTCAGTTTTTATGAAACTCGTCAGACAGAGTTGGCGGAATTTGTACTAAATATTTGCGAAATTTGTACTAAATATTTTATCTTTTAAATATTTTGTAATGGATTTCCGCAAAGTCACGCCTGATTCAATTAATAAAAAAAATGATGTTAAACGAAGCAGAAATAGCCACCATTGAACTTCTACTCCGTTTCGTTTTACATGTTTAGACCATATGTATAGACCATAGACCATAAACGAGATTTCAGTTACTTTTTATCCCGATACCGCGCGAACGATTTCGCGGGAAACTAATTTTGTAGTAATATAAGGTTTACGAAATATACGAAAATAATTATTTGTTAACATCACGTTAACTTACGCCTCTACAGCAAAATACTTATCATCTTAGTCGCAAGAGGTTAACTGCGCGGGACTACAGATTATAAATATAAACTTATAAGAACGGTGTTTCATACGAAACTCTTATTTCTTGACATTAAATATGGCATTAATATTTGGAATGGTTGAATATAGTATAAAAGTATTTTGTGCAAGGCAATAAAATATCAATAAGTCCTTAACATATTTTTACCCGACGGCGCCAGAAGGAGGGCAATGTTTTTTGTAAGTACTAATTGCATTATGATGACTAGCTAAAAGCTTTTGTTTCACTTTCCTTTTTAACTTTCACTTTAATTTTTTGATTACAGTTTTTGTTAATGTTTTTGAATGTTGTTAATGTTGTTGACTCATATTCTAGAATGAAATTAAACTTTAGTCCAGTCCAGACATACTTTAGTACAGAATTTTGACAGATTTATATTGCATTTGCACGAATCAGTTTGAGGTCAGTTCTAGAATACAGGCCTAAAAATCAATATTCATCAGTCAATAATATTTATCATCCATAGGATTTTTTAAAACCAAATCTCTCTACCAATGTTGGAGATCACCAGGAAAGGAACTTTGTAGATTATAGTGACAACATTTGGGTCTAAGCTCGTCTCTGATTGGCGAACTAAAGCGCCATATTGTTTTACATTAATTTGCGATTGGCTGGGGCTTACGCTAAAACGACACCTATTTGCTACGAGGTGTACGTTTTCTAAAATAAAGCTTGTTACAAATATCTATCTTTTTCTACTGTTCGGTGCTAATAGCAAGTGCGAATAAGATGGCACTACTTGCCAATCCACTCTGATATCTTCCCGTTTTCGAAGGCTAGGTTTTTCCTCGGCAAGGGGACTAGGGTTCCACGTTTCACAATGCCCATGTCTTCGCCAGGATAGTACTGAAAGAAAAAACAATTATGAAATCACTTACTGAAACCCGGAATTAGAATTAATTGAGTTATTGCTATAGTATGGCAACTCAATTTCTGCGAAACTCAGACATTTTGTCTACATTTCTAGGTTCTGCAGAGATAGCGTTGCCAACTTATATAAATTAGAATCCTAGGCTAGGTCTCCCCTGAAAAGCGCCATTGCGCCCTGTCCTCAGCTCGACGCATCCAGCTTCTACCAGCAGCCGACAGCAGATCGTCACAGTACGTTTGCCGAGCTGCGGTCTCCACTCAAGAACTCGTTTACCCCATGATGATGATGTGTGTGTGTGTGTGTGTGTGTGTTTGTGTGTTTGTGTGTGTGTCCGTGGGTGTGAACGAGCGTGTAGGTATATAGGTGTCAGATGTTTGTTTTACCACTGAACTCCGTCACAGCTGAACGGATTTGGATGAAACTGATTCGGATTAACCTACTGCCTGATCAGCAAACTCAGTTGCACACTGAAATGATAAGCAACGGTCCTGTTTTTACAAACTTTGACAGTTTGTCAATTGACGTTCTTTGAATTTTGACAGATGAAATGTCAAAGTTTATAAAAACAGGACCGGTGCTTATCATTTCGGTGTGCAACTGAGCTAGCTGATTAGGAAGCTGATGTCAAGTCGCGGGGCGCTAATATAGAAAAAAATACTCACTTGACACTGTGAAACAAACTTCAGTACATCGGAGCATATGAATTCATTGTCCTCCTTCACTTTGTCCAATCTATAACAAGTAAATATCAGATTTACAATAATGTTAGTTATTGCGAAGTAATAAGGTTCATTATGTGTACTCACAGATCAGGCTTCGCTATCCTCTCTACGATACAGTTGCAAATTCTTTCGCACATCGCTTCGTCAAACAGTGGAATTCCAAATTGAAGGTCCAATATCGTCCATTTCTGGAATAAAGCGTTTTTTACAATAGCAAATCTTAAGTCAATATAAATAGAGTTCAAATTAAAATACGTTCTTAACCAAAATGGCTGTAAAACCGGAATAAACTTGTTTTCAAATAACCTTGATTACCAACAAAAACTTCAGCCTATAACAGTCCAGTCTATTGCTGGAAATACCCTCCTATTTTAAGTTTTTTGTACCCATAGTACAGACTGCCTTGTTTTAGATCAGTTGACCGTGTGTGAGATGCATAGTCTATGGATCCTTAGAATCGTCCGATTAATGCGTCTAGACAGGGTAATTGTAGGGGGAGAGCAACGCGAAGGCCGGTCCTTACGGACGTAACTTTCAGAATTTATTTATTCTTTAATTCTTTATTGTACACGAAAACATAATACAGGAATAAATTTACTTAAGGCGACTATACTGGTCAAACCTCCCTCTCGCTCGCACTATTCAACATTTTTAAAGATATAAAATCACTGAATGTAGTTATGCAAAATAGCAAACCTTCACGGCCTAGAAAATAACAATACAAAGGTTCTGTAATTTTATAACACGAAAAGTGAAGGAAGGCAATTGCTTTGTCGGCATTTACCGCAAGATCAAAGACGTCAGACTACTGTATGAAAGTAGGTCTTTATACTGTGGTTAGATGTCCTGTTTATTTATTTGTTAAATAAATGATAAATGACATTTATTTGCACGAACACATGTGATACATTAAAGATCATAAAAATGAATCAGTTCAGTTTCTGGCCTACCAATATCTTTGACATGCAGATTTGTATACGTCATTACCTCATAAGTGTCTACATACCTCAGGTCGACAATTCTCCTCATCCGATGCATTATGCGCGGTATCCACTCCACTATCTTCCGTAGACATCTCCGCCAGCTTATCCGACAGCTGCGTGAACATCGAAATAGACTCATCCACCGGACTAAACAAATCGCTCAACTGATTAATCGATTCCTTTCGATCCAAACTGAACTCTTTCCCGCTGTGTATAGGAGTGATTTCGTTCAAACTGGTGAGAGAATCAACAGGTAGAAGCTCATCGGATAGAGATATTCGCGAACGTTTTTTACTATCGTCGCTTTTATCGTCAATGCTGGTTGACGATGAGTGGATAGGTACTAGATCGTCGCTGCACGCTATAGACTCCTTGCTTCGTTTTATCGGATCGTTCAGAGCTAAGTTATCGAGTTCCTCGCATAGTAACTGATTGCATTCGACACTGGTGAAGCCGTTCGCTGGTGAGCTGTTCTTGCTTTCCGTGGTAGGGGTGACGGCGAAGTGCGATTCTATTGGCGATTGGAGACGGATTGCCTTCACGTCATCTGTTTTTTCTGTATCGGATATGCACTCGTTAACAGGTTTCGCGATGCCGCAGATTTCTTTCCTCTTTCGAGGTGGAACTGTAAGATAAAATAGATTTTAAACATAATATAATATCTTGTTGATTTTAAAAAATATTGTGGTACCTCTACCCTTCTGACACTCAAAACTATTATCTTTAGATGAAGCGAGAAAGATGCTTGCAGAAGAGAATATACTAAACTAGCTTTTGCCAGCGATTTCATCCGCGTAGAGTTTTTTTTATAGATATGAATTAATGTTACAATAAAGAGCTTTGTTCATTTCAAACTTTCAACCGCTATTTTGCCCGCTTAGGGGTGGAATTTCAATAAATCATTTCTTACTGGAGGCCTACATTAAAAGCTTTTTTTGAAATTTTGTACTAGATTGTAAGGTCATAAAATCTAGCGGTTTGAGCTGTGCTTTGATTTATATATTTAGACTGGTATAACTGTAGCCGTGGCCGTGGTCGTGGGTTCTAATCTCGGCCCTGCACTAAAGGTGCGTATTACAACGTATTCAGATCTGTAAAGGATAACATCGTGACGAAACTTACAGCTTAGTCAGCTCCACGACTATTGACCATATTTTTCATGTGCGTAAAGTCGACTAGGCTGAGAGGATGGTATAGGTGACGAAGCCTACCGCATCTAACCATGTCCTAGAGCCCAGGCACTACGCGTCTGAGTCAGTGAGTAAAAGGTACCACTTAACGATTAAATCATCTAGACTAGATTATATGCAAAGGCCTGAGTTTATAGTGAATGTATTAGCTGACCCGCCAAACGTTATCCTGTCAAAATTCTAGTCCTAGATTTCCTATAGAAAAAAAGCACTTTCAGATTCCCCGTATTTTTCAATTCTTCTTTTTAAACCACACCCCTGTAATAAGGCGAATAAAACAAAAAATAATTCTTCAAAAAAGTCGAGCCGTTTTCGAGTTTTTGCAAGACACGCGCACGGCAATTGAGTTTTATATAATAATAGCGACCCGCCCCGGTTTCGCACGGATGCAAGTTATACAAATAAACCTTACTCTTGAATCGCTCTATCTAATAAAGGAAACCGCATCAAAATCCGTTGCGTAGTTTTAAATATACATATACATGAACAGACAGCGGAAAGTGACTTTGTATTTACCCGACTGAAGTCCTCTTCGGTCACATCGGTTACATATATATACATTATTTTATTTGAAATACTTACTTTTTGATATTTGTTTTTATTTTTTGTATATTTGCACGCCTTAATGAGGCAAAATGTATACAACAACAACACCAGCCTATTCAGTCCACTGCTGGACATAGGCCTCCCCTATAAAAAGGGGGATATGCCTATAATCCCCACGCTGGGCATGCGGGTTGGGGATCGCAGGGCACAGCCTCTCGCACCGCCAACGCTGCTGCCCGTCGGCGGCCAGGAACCTTAGCCAGTGTTAGGCTGCGCTATGCCGCTATCAGCCGGCCGCCAGAGCCCCGTTTGTTAGTTAGCAGGGTGAACTACGTGCAGGTGAGGTTGGCTTGGGTTCCGGAGATGGGGGTAGGAACCCCTTACACCCCATAAAATAATTAAATGTATAGGATACTTTGTAATTATTTTTAATTGACATTATGCTAAGACCTATTGTACCTACATTTTAAGCAAATAAATAAATGATTATGATTAGCAAAAAAATTGGGGTAGCAGCTCTTAATGAGGTAAAATTATGCCCCTGCTGTAAACATATAGATTACCCACCTAGCTGTACATTGGCCGGTGGTTTAGCACAGCCGAGGTCCGGTACTCCAATATCGGCGAGGGTGACGTAGCCTGCCGTCCGAGACAGCTTCAGCCTTTTGAGAAGTCTCCGCAAGCCCGCGTGACGCGTCCAAAACACTTGGTTCTCTGTAAGTATTGTCATTTTATCAGTGTTTAGCTGGGACAAGTCGTTCAATTTATAATGTAATTTTAAGTTGCTTTATCTATTGAATAGCGTCATTATCAAGGCTGAACAAGTCTGTTGGGTCGCTGTCGTAATTGGTGATCGTGCAGTCACGGATATAATGATTATAATGCTGGAAACTATCACACAGCATCATGTAGTCCCAAACTATGCAGAGCTTGTATTATGGGAACCACATAGATACATTATCATAGTAAATACATAAATAATATAGAAAACACCCAGACCTGAGACAAATATCTGCAAATAATCCAAATATTTGTCCCGCAGCGGGAATCGAAGCGCAACATATGTCGTACTCTAAGTTTTGTTTCTTTTTAAGGGCTTCACAGCCAACCGATGAATAAACTTTACTTTTAACAATCGAAACTTAGGGCCGAATATATTCAAAAATATAACAGCTTTTTGCCATTACTAACTGACACGTCAGAAACTTCGTTTGTACGCATAGAAGACACACAAACATTGATTTTTATTTATAAATAAATAAATTAATGATGCTGGACAATATCACGCAGCATCATTTATCCCCAAACTAAGCAGAGCTTGTATAACGGGAACCACACGACTGTTATACTACTTATATAATTTTTAGGTGAATACATAGATAATAAATAAAATTGATAATAAATTGTGTTGTCGCCTTGAACGCGCAGGCAAGCCATGGAGCCTGCGGTGTCCGAGTGGGCGCAACAAGCTTTTTACTTTGTGTTGAAGTATACTTATATGCTGTTTTGTGGAAATAAACTATATGAATAGGTAGATTGTGTGTGTGTGTGTGTGTGTGTGTGTGTGTGTGTGTGTGTGTGTGTGTGTGTGTGTGTGTGTGTATGTGTGAATGAATGAATATACTCAAAAACTACTGTGCCAATTTCAAACATTCTTTCAACATTGGAAAGCTACATTCACCCTGCGTAAAATAGGCTATATTTATTGCTAGAAAAGAATAGGGACCCTTACTAAAACTTAAGTAACGTAACCCAAGGTGTAATAAAAGGACCCTAACCGCTAGTTTATCAATAAAATTAATCATTTTATCAGAGGTATAGCGAAAATAACAGATTTTAATATTACCAGTATCCGCGGCTTGTGGTGGGAAGGGCACATGTCTCATCTCCGGTGGTAGCCTCACGCCAGCCGCTTGCAGCATCACAGGGCCGCGTCGGAGCGCCGAGTTGGCAGCCGCTAGGGCTGCGGCCGCGGGCAGGGCTCCGCCCCCGCCGCTAGCCCCTTCTACCGCCACCTCCGCGCCCCACCACCACACCGAGATACGCGAGTAACCCAGCAATAGCCTAGGCACTGCGCGGAGATGCGTACCTAGATAGACACAACAACTTGAGTGTGGAGTGGAATATTTTTTTTCATCTTGAACGACGGTTGTCGTTTTGTTAGTAATAATAATAAATAATGCTTTTATTGATCTGATGACTGTCGCGATGTCTCGCGATTACTTTACCGTAGATACAATAAAAATGAGAATGTCCAAAGTAGGAGGGTAGATAGGTCGGCGGGTAAAAAAGATTAGTGCGGGTGGAGAAAAAAAGGTGTGCAGTGGAAAGAAGCGGACGGTGCGGGCAAATAAAATGGCCGACCGCGCCGCAGTAAAAAGTGAGTGCATCGACGATGTATTGTCGGTAAGTCCACTATCATTAAGTACTTGTGCGTTAAGATATGAGGCAAAGACAGGCAGGTTCGGCTAAGAGGTTAATAGCGGAACCTGATAATACACTAATGAAATTAGCTAAAAGGTTAATGGCTAATGATGGTATGACGATGTTAGTTAAGAGTTAATAACTGACGCAGGATAGGCTAAGAGTTAATAGCCTATCATATAATATGGCGAAGGTTCGGTAATGGGCGAGGGGAGGAGGTAGGCCCTACGAGGGGCATAGCCCCGTAAGAGGAACAAAACGAAGCGGGTCGAAGTATAGACCCTGAGTTCACTGGGAGTACAAAAACGATAAGACATGTCGTACCGTGATCCCACGGCGCCCTGAACTAAACCCAAATTAACTGGGTGACGATTTAGAATGAGATGCTTCGTACCACCTTCGCGGTGGCTCTTACACAAGATAGTTAACGAGATCGAGGCCGACGTACTGGCCAACGGAATCGGTAGTATTCCATTTGCGTTACATGAGATCGAGGCCGACGTATTGGCCAGCGGAATCGTAGTATTCCATAACACTAATTCTCTTCTGTCGCGAATAGGAATAAGTAGGTACTAATATAAGCAAATAAGATACTTGCCTTGAGTTACCCCCATACTAATCACTAACGTCGCGACAGAAATTGGTGGAGATGCAGGGATCTATGCTGGATTCGTTCTAGCTTTCCCAAACCCTTACGCCTCACGATATTACGAGTTTCGTGATAGAGCGTAACATACCTACTTAGTTTTAATTTATTTGCGGAGCTAGCTTTAAAAGTTCATCTCGCCATTTTGTGAGGTGAACCCTAGCACTTTATTATAATCGGGCAGAATTCAACATAATTTTGTTGAAATCACGTGAAATTTTTAAATTTTCCCGCGTATTACCAACTTCAACTCTCGTTTATTTATAATATTCGAAATTATGTATTTATTCAAGTGTTCTTGGTGTAAATAATTAATCAGTGAAAAATGATCGCCTACATACTCTCATATTATTAATAAGTACATAATAATAACTGTTCAACAAAAATACGATCAATCAATTGATTGATTAGTACATTGTGGTGCCAATATAATAAAGCTAATTCTGTGACGTTGAACCTATTTAGTATTTTTTTTTTTATTCTTAAGAAACCAGTTTCCGGTACATTGTCTATAGTTAGTATTAGATGAAATTTCGGAACTTACCGATCTTTATGTTATGGTATATAATTTAGCTTTTAAGATATCTAAGCTAGTAAATAATTCTTTGAAAAGGTTATGGTTTGTTTTTTGCAATAATTTTAGTATATTAATACGATTTGCTCTTAAAATAATAATAATTTTAAGACATTGATGTGAAATTAATTTGAATTTACCGCGCTGTGAATGAACGTCTTCCGCTCAACAAGAAGTAAGGATTATTTTACATTCTCTTCTTATTTTTGTTGTTTGCCACCAATTTACAGTATGATTTTGTATTGAAAAAGTTGAATTACAGTGTTATTGAGAATAAAAGGATGTTTATCCTTATGGCCCCCACTGTGGAAACCCACTGAAGGCTGTCGAATACACTTTGGTAAGTAGTTTTATGTGAAATATCCATGTACATTGAAAACAGCCGGCCGGCCCGGTCAACATGCTTTTACCCTTGTAAATCAAACTTTTGATCGTTACAGTCGACACCATTATTGGGCAAATGATACAGTACGGCGACAGCGGACAAAACATTTCAGTGTTAAGGACATATCTGGGTACTTTACCCTTATATATTCAAAGGTTACTAAAACATAACCTTCGTTACAACAGGTGAGTGAATGCTGCAAAATTGAAAGTTCTCAATATTAGAACAATACTCAAACACATTTTTTTATGCGTTTCAGCTTCAAAATGGAAGATGCTTTCCTGACCAGACTGAACATCAGGAAAGACAAACTTGATGAAATCATCACAGAAGCTAAAAGGACTATCCAACTGCTCAATACCATTGGGGTAGACCACAAAACAATCTGCAGACTTCAGAATAAATTGAAAAATGACATCTAGCAGTTTCGGGAACAAATAAAAATTCTACATTGAGATTGAGAAAAACATATCTCAAACAATTGTCAGCGATACAATCAAGAAGGAGATGGAAAGGACTGTCTACTTCAAGCTCAATAAATACAAAATTGGTCAAAATAGTACTACCAACATTTAAGGAGACATAATAAATTGGTACCAGTTCTGGGACAGGATTGAAACTAGCTTCAACGATTCAAATTTGTGTGACGCTGATAAGCTGGCTTACTTGATGGGACGTCTGGAAGGCCTAGCTCATGATAAATTAACTGGTATCAGCACCACAAATATTAACTACAAGGTTGCCCTCTAAATACTTTAGAGAGGAACGGGAGCAAAATAAAACTATAAAAGAACAAAATAAATTTAGTACCCAATTGGAAACATAAGAAAGAAATATTAAAGAAACCAACCGGACCTACAAAAAAAATACATCTTTGAAGGAGATCAACAATAACATAGTAATAAGGTTCAATCAATCAAAACTGAAGGTACATTGTTTATCACAATTTCCGGAAAGGATATGACGCTAAGTCCTGCCGCCTAAGGAAGAAATGTGTATACTGCCAGAATACACACGATAGGGCCTTGTGTCCTAAAAAATGTACCCTTACAGAAAATGGTAATGACTTCCAAACCAGTGATGTTCAAACAACCTGCCTTAATCAGAATAACCCTATCAGGATTTCTTATTTACAGACTGCAATGGTAACAATACCAAGCAATGATAACTAACACTGCCGATTAATCTTAGATTGTGGAAGCCAGCAGAGCTACATCACTTCTAAGATTGTCAGACAACTGAAGTTTGTTCCCGACAAAGAAGACTTAATCGTGATAAAAGATTTGGATCTGATGAGCCCAAGGAAACATACAGCCCTTCCGTAGAGGTAACATTCCTGACAAAACATAACTTAAAAATTTCAATCAGAGCTAATGTTGTACCACACAATTAACAGACAGAATTCCCGTTCCAAATGTAGTCATACCAGACAACATTGATGTAGTAGCAGATAACACCAGTGCAGGTGAAAGGATTGACTTATTCATTGGAGATGACTGTTATTTTTCCTTCATTAAAATGGAGCAAGTATGTCTGTAATAATATAATATAATGTAAATGTAATATAATAATCTGTAATTTATACCTGATAGACACGGACTTCGGATGGATTATCTCTGGAAGTACAACATGTAAAGAAAGGGAAGATGTTTTATCTGTAATTACCTATTTCCAGTGCCACAATACAGGATGTGTAACTATTTTACAGAGCGAGATCTTCCCTTCTTCTTCTTCTTCTGAGGAACTTGGACATGAAGTTTCTGTGGAGCTTGAAAGCATATGAATTGTGGACTCTCCTAGGTAGTCCTACTCAACAAGAAATAGCAGTGATACACTTCAATGAGACTTGAATACAGAGACAACAGGTAATTCATGAAGTGGCCGTGGATACAAAGCCCACCAGATATACTTATAAACTTTGGACTTGCTTATGGCAGACTGAAGAGCCTACTTCGTAGACTTGACGAAGATATGCTGAAAGATTATGAAGGAATTCTCAAAGAACAAAGTTTTTCTCTCAAGTTTGCTGGAGGAAAACTCTTAAAGGGTTAAGCTCGCCTCTGTACATATTTTTTGACATACTCTTTGTTTGTATTATTTCCGTGTACAATAAAGAATTACAGAACAACTAGATGCTGGCATAATTGAATATGTAGACCCACAGCAATTATCAAAAGAGAAGCTCCATCAGATGATACAACCTATCCACTACCTTACAATATTAAAAAGGAAAAATCGTATATGATCCGTATATGATCATGTGCTAAAATAAAAGAAAAATCAAGTCTTAATGAGGCCTTTGTATTGTTATGACCGTCATTACTGGAAGATGATCTCAAATTCAGGACTGAGAAGATCAGAATAGCAGGTGATGTTAAAAAGGCACAGAAGAAAAACCTATACATCTGATGTTCTGCAGAGTTCAATTTGGAATAATTTCAAGCCATTTTCTTCTCACAGCAACTATACGATATCATTTATCAAGGAGCAATGAGAAATTACTGAAGAAAATAGCAGATAGGTGTTATGTGGACAATCTGGTTACAAACTCAGAATCTGTTATAGAAGATTTAGAATTATACAGAGAATCTAGAAAAGTTTTTGGTGAAATGTTAATGAACATCAGGGACTGGACGTCTAATAATCACGAATTCATCAAAGCGTTAACAGAGGACCACAGAGCCGTGCAAAAAAAAAAAAAAACAGTGAAACTTCTCGGACTGATATGGAACTTAACTGATGACACGTTAGAACTGAAAATTAACCATGTCAATTTCAATGGCCAGAATAACAATGTAACCAAGAGAGATGTTCTGAAGACGCTTGCACGAATTTAAGACCCCTGTGGCTTTGCTGCTCCACCTAGGCTAGGAAGTAGACTACTAAATTATGTAAATGACAAACTTGAACTGAAAATCGAAAAACAGTATTTGTGGACGGTTAGCCTAAGTATTGAGTTGGATACACTTAAAAAAGCTGCTACCACCAATTGTAACGAGCAGGTTAAATGAAATTAATAAAAGCTCACAGGTTGACAGCTGCTATATAAATACAAATTACAACCCAGCTGACTTAGCAACGCGCTCTATTCGAACTATGGCACCAAAAGAAAGAACTATGGTTTAATGGCCCTGATTTTTTCAGAGAAAATAAAAATAACTGGCCTGAGAACATGCACATACAGATGAGTAAACAGGCAACTTTTCTTTTAGCTGGGGAGGCCCTGGATGTAGTAGTGGCTCAGAAATGGTTATGAAGATTCACATGATGTCACCTTCCAGGATACAAGAGATGATGCATATGAGAACAATGAAACCACACTTGATGAATAAGTCACAACCATCAAATTGTTACAGGCACGATATTTCTCTGATGAAAGCGCTGGAAAGGTAACGCACCTGACTAGAAACCCTTGTCTTTTCCTAGATGTGGAACCTTAAGATGCCGTGGACGTATGAGGAATACAAGCTGACCCTATGAACAGAAGTACCCTGTACTCATACCACGAGACTATGTAAACAGATGAGCTGATTAAGCGTACTCATGAAGCCAACTATCATCTCGGCACATCGCATACACACGGCTTGATAAGCAAAAGTATTGGATACCACAGGGAAGAGTCTAAGTTCAGAAAATAATCAAAAAATGTCCACAAGGTGTCAGACATGGTGGAGGACCATACAAGCTGCCTGCTCCTCCAGCCCTGCCAGCAGAGAAAGTAAACTACAGTATATCCTTTACATACATGGGCATTGACTATTTGGACCTATGTTTGTGGCTACAGCTTCTGGTAAAGAAAAACGGTGGGTATGCTTATTCACATGCTTAGCCGTTAGAGCAATCCACCTTGAAGTTGTAGAGAACCTAACAGCATAAGAATGTCTGTTGGCTGTAGGGAGATTTGTGGCCTCCAGAGGTTTACCACACATGATTGTTTCTGACAATGCACAAACGTTCAAGCTGACTAGTGAAGTTCTGACCAGTCCATACTGTACACAGAATAAGATATACTAGAAATTTAATCTTAACTTGCCCCATGGCATGGTGGTTTCTATGAGAGATTGGTGGCCTTAGTGAAACACTGTTTGAAACGTACACTCGAAAAACATCTACTGTACGATAACAGACTGAAAATGACAATAAAAGAACTTTGAGACTGGAGTTAATATGAGACCACTTACATATGGAGGTGCTGAACTGCACACAGTATTGAGACCTGCAGACTTTCTGACCTTAGGCAAATGACTGACAGTAGAACCGTCACAAGAAGAAATAATACTGGGTAATAACAGTAAAGTAGATCTTGTAAAGAGTTGGAAAAAAGGAAAGAATGTGATAGATTAATTCCAAAATATGTTCAGTAACCAGTACTTATTAAGTTTGAGAAAGAGATACACACACTCCCTCAAACAGCAAAGAAAGACATCAGAAAGAGAGCAATAGGTGATATTGTTCAAATTAAAGATGGGTCTAAGAATCGAATAAATTGGAAGGTAGGGAAAATGACTTCTTTATTAAAGTGGAAAGATAAATGCAGAGTTGCGACGGTGAAAGTAGGAGACACTCAGTTCACCCGTTCCATCGCACACTTGCACCCCTTGGAAGATGATGATACCTCCAAAGACGTGACACATAGTGACATTCAGTTGGCACCTGCAAATAATGATAAAGACTTAAACGAAGGTAACACCATTGAACTAGAACCAATGGAAGTTGAACCACAAGAATCGGCTGGTAAAGAGTTGTTCCCAGAAATGGAACTTGACCAACCTAACGAGACTGGGAAAAATACCTGTCAATGAAGACGTCGATGACATGGTGATAGGTTTGACCTAACCTAGCAGTCATGACGGTTATAGCTCCCCGTTGGAAGAGAATGAAACAAGAGAGGACCAACATGATGAGGGAGAATAATACTGTAAAATTGTGCATTTACTATGAAATTGTAAGATCACTTTAAATCTGTTACTTGCAATAAATATATTGAAACTGAAATTGAACAAGTACTTCCTGGTCCTAACAACGATGGTGTTAGGTTAAAGAGGACGGCAGCCATCCGTGCTAGAGAGCACATCTCAGAGTGGACCCGTCAACTATTTACCCTCTTACACTAATGAGAAGCGTCAGCTTCTTCTTTTGGCGGGGAGTGTCGCGATGTCTCGCGATTACTTTACCGTAGATACAATAAAAATGAGAATGTCCAAAGTAGGAGGGTAGATAGGTCGGCGGGTAAAAAAGATTAGTGCGGGTGGAGAAAAAAAGGTGTGCAGTGGAAAGAAGCGGACGGTGCGGGCAAATAAAATGGCCGACCGCGCCGCAGTAAAAAGTGAGTGCATCGACGATGTATTGTCGGTAAGTCCACTATCATTAAGTACTTGTGCGTTAAGATATGAGGCAAAGACAGGCAGGTTCGGCTAAGAGGTTAATAGCGGAACCTGATAATACACTAATGAAATTAGCTAAAAGGTTAATGGCTAATGATGGTATGACGATGTTAGTTAAGAGTTAATAACTGACGCAGGATAGGCTAAGAGTTAATAGCCTATCATATAATATGGCGAAGGTTCGGTAATGGGCGAGGGGAGGAGGTAGGCCCTACGAGGGGCATAGCCCCGTAAGAGGAACAAAACGAAGCGGGTCGAAGTATAGACCCTGAGTTCACTGGGAGTACAAAAACGATAAGACATGTCGTACCGTGATCCCACGGCGCCCTGAACTAAACCCAAATTAACTGGGTGACGATTTAGAATGAGATGCTTCGTACCACCTTCGCGGTGGCTCTTACACAAGATAGTTAACGAGATCGAGGCCGACGTACTGGCCAACGGAATCGGTAGTATTCCATTTGCGTTACATGAGATCGAGGCCGACGTATTGGCCAGCGGAATCGTAGTATTCCATAACACTAATTCTCTTCTGTCGCGAATAGGAATAAGTAGGTACTAATATAAGCAAATAAGATACTTGCCTTGAGTTACCCCCATACTAATCACTAACGTCGCGACAATGACAATGTTTGGTACTTACAAATCAGGCTTATCCAGTACAATTATATATTAATAAAATAACAAATCGTACCTACAAGAGCTCTGTTCCCTGCACTAGGTCTCGTGAGCCTGTATAGCAAGGCCATCGCCATTGCTATAGCAGAAAATAGGACCTGAGGGCTTACCACAGGTTTTTATAGTTTACGAAAACTTTATAAGTTTCGGTATATCTTTCCATACATTTTCGTAGTTCATGCACGATTCCCTAGAGGCGCTGTACTGAAAATGTATGGAAAGATACCGAAACTTATAAAGTTTTCGTAAACTATAAAAACCTGTGGTAAGCCCTCTGACTGAAGACTGTACTGTATTTGTCGATTTTAGCTTTAAGAAATTGAATACAAAAATATTGATTTATTTGTTTATTATTTACTAGCTTCCGCCAGCGGTTTCACTCGCGTGATACCGGGATAAAAAGTAGCCTATGTGTTCATCCAGGTCGCAAACTATGTATATTCCAGGTTTCATCCAAATCCGTTACTTGAAGGTGGAACAAGCACATGGCCCACCTGATGTTAAATGGTAACCATTACCTATCACAAAGCATTGAATCGTAGATCACGTTTTTTGGAACTTGCTCTACAATGCAACGCCCTGCGTCCATCAACTTGAGGCAAGAAGATGATAAGCCACTTGTGCCTGTAATTTCACCTACACCCTTCAAACCGAAACGAAGTGCCGATATAGTGGCAGTACTTCCCCGGACGAGCAATTCACAAAGAACTCTACTACTTACAATTAAAACAACAATAAAAAGAAGTAAAATTTAGATTTACATATAAATTATACAGCATTTCCGCGCTTCGGACGGTAGGATAAGATGTTGGTCCCGGCTTTTTCAGTAGTTAAGCCATATCGGAGGCCTTCGGGCGGCTTAAAAACTCCGACACCAGAGTTGGCCACTAACTCATACGAGGAAGGCAAGATTATGCAGCACTAAAACAACAATGTGGGACGGAGTTTACTGGAAGCGGGAAAGGCGGGTGCTCGCTTTATGATGTAGTTAGCCAGGTCTTCTGGGCTAGTTTGTTGCTCAACAAATCTTCGTGCAGCAGGTGTATATTGGGATATTTGGGCAGCAAGGGTTTTTTCAGAAAACTTACTAGTCCAGGAAAATTAGGTGTTTCACCTCGGAATGAGAGATAGTCGGCTTTAAACTTGTATAAACCTTAATTTGGGCACTCTAAAAATTGTCTCAAAACCTACTTATCGTAGGGTGTTAGCTTCTACAGATATTCCAAGGTCAAAGGTATCTATTTATTGCAAATATCATGTTTCCTATGGGTTTTATGCTATTTATATCTTAACAAATATTGTAGAACTTTCAATCCTCTATCACTTTTATCTGAACATTTTTTTAATATCTTGAACCATTTTCAAGATAGAGGGCAGAGCGCGCACAGTGTTTTTGAGATTTTTTGACCTTTGACCTTGGAATGTCTGAAGAAGCTAACACCCTACGATAAGTAGGTCTCACTTGTCTCAAAGACAAGTTTTAGGGTGTTCAAATAAAGGCTTATACAAGTTTATAGCCAACTATTTCTCATTCCGAGATTCTTGCCCTAATTTGACTAATTTTCTTGGGCTATATGTTAAAAGTTAGGTTACGATCATTGTTGAGGTTACCTTTAGTGAGTAGTAGGGTGGGCGGTCCGTAGCCGGCCACATGGTACAGATAGAGCCTCATCCAGGGCGAGGTGGCCTCGCTGGGAGCCGGCCCGATATGCGGCAGAGATGCTGCCGCCGCGCCCGCCCGAGCCTCGCGACACAGCGGCGCCGTCGATATCGCTAACCTGCAATATAAACAGGAAATTTATAACGTGGCGAAGCGCGCTACATAGAAATTGTTGTATCATGTAATAAAATGCAAAACACTACAATAGGGAGGACGACTGGATAAAAAATAATAATTCTAATTAGTCCGTCAGACAGAGGGCTTACCACAGGTTTTTATAGTTTACGAAAACTTTATAAGTTTCGGTATCTTTCCATACATTTTCGTAGTTCATGCACGTTTCCCTAGACGCGCTGTACTGAAAATGTATGGAAAGATACCGAAACTTATAAAGTTTTCGTAAACTATAAAAACCTGCAGATCAACAAAAAATATTGGACACGTATTTTTTTGTTTATCGAATAAATACAAATTGACAGAGATAAAGATCGTCAAAGTTCGGGAGTGAGGGCTCGTGACGTCACGGCTAAGTAAAAAGTGTACTAAGCTGTCAAAGTCAAAGTCAAAGTCAAAGTATATTTATTGTTGAAACACATGTTGGTACAAAGGTGATATTTTTAAGCTAGGTATCAATGTGCCCTACCCTTTACGGGTGTACAATATTGTATACATAAAACATTTTAAATAAATTCAAAATTAAATTCAACCAAAAATAAATTCAAAATAAAAATAAATTAAAAATAATAATAGTAATAATTGAAATAAAAAAATAAAAATAAAAAATATTGAAAGATTACATTCTATGTCAAAGTTAAATTATCATCTGTCATAAATTCATTCAATTTGTAGTAACATTTACTTTGTAATAATTTTCTCAGCTTTCTCTGAAACAACGAAGTTGGTAATTCTCTCATTGCTAGTGGTAACTTGTTATAAAGAAAAGGAGCCGAGCAGAAGACACTTTTGCGCATGAGTTTCGTCTTAGAGTTGCGGACACAAACTTTATATTGGTCTCGTCTGTTGCGATCAACGACACTGGACAGCCGACAAAATAGGTCGGGATTATGTCTAACAAACATTGCCGTTTCAAAAATATACAGTGAAGGAATTGTTAAGATTTTATATTTACTGAAATACGGTTTACATGTATCTGTTATTTTAAGGTGAAACATCGCTCTGATACATCTTTTTTGGTATTTAAAAACCTTTTCAACATCTGTGGAGTTTCCCCAAAATATTACACCGTATTTGAGGTTAGAGGCAATAAGGCCGTGGTAAGCCGTGAGTAAAGTTTCTTTATTTACTACTGTGGACAGTTTATATAATACATAGACAATGCTGTTTACTTTTTTACAAAGGTTTTCCACATGTGTCTTCCAATTTAGTTTTTTGTCAATTTGCATTCCTAGAAATTTTGTAGTGTCAACTTCTTCGATTATATTATTTTTGAATTGTATGTCAGGATTCGTAGTAGCAGCATTATCGCGTTGTCTGAAATTTATTATTTTAGTTTTATTTAAATTTATTTTCAAATTGTTATTAACCAACCAGTTTATAATAGATGTCAGTGCTAAATTAATGTCAGTTTTGTAGGTATCAATATTTTTGCATGTAATTGTCACAGTACTGTCATCTGCAAATAATGTCATTGGTTGCTTGACGGCTTTCGGTAAGTCGTTTATATAAAGAATGAAAAGTAGTGGGCCTAGTACACTCCCCTGAGGAACGCCATACGCCATAATACGTTCCTCGGATACAAAAGCTTCTTCCAGTTTCTTTTTATAATTCATTTTTGTTATTTGTGTTATCTGTTTTCGATTTTCTAAATAGGATTTGATCAATTGTAGCGAGTTACCTCTAATGCCATACATCTCAAGTTTTTGAAGCAAAGTACTATGTTTTACATAATCAAATGCTTGTGTCATATCACAGAAAATTGAACATATTGATGTTCTTTTGTCTATATTGCTGGTTACGCGAAATAAAAAGTCATATAGGGCCATATTTATGGTTTTGTTTTCTCTGAAGCCTTTTTGTTCATTGCAAAGTAGGTTGTTCGCTTCAACATAGTTATTAATTAATTTATATATATATTTTTCAAATATTTTTGATATGACCGATATAATTGATATCGGCCTGTAATTTTCCATAGACTCTTTATCCAATTTTTTGTGTAACGGTTTAATTATTGATATTTTTAATGCATCTGGGAATACGCCCTCGCTGAGACATAAATTTATAATATGGCTAATAGGTGCGCTTATATAATGAGCTGCTTCTTTCAGTATTCTTGTTGAGATACCATCATACCCAACACTATTAGTATTATTCAGAGTGTATATAATTTTAAGAATGTCGATCGATGTGCTTGGCTTAAGAAAAATCGAGTCTTTATGACTTACAATTAGTTGCGTTAAATTTTTTTCTGATTTATTTATAGGAATTATTTTATCAATAAAGAAATTATTAAATGCATTGGCAATGTCTTTTGGATGCGTGATTAATGTATTATCTATTTTAATTTTATTGATGTGATCTTTGGGTAGATTACGTTTTGCGCTATTTATGATACCCCAGGCAGTTTTACTTTTATTTTCTGATAATTGAATTTTATGGTTATTTTGAGCATTTTGTGTTAATTTTATAATTCTTTTGAGCCGTTTTGTGTAATCATAATATTTATTTATATTTTTTGCAGATGGTCTTTTTCTTAATTCCCAAAGAAGTCTTCTCTTTTTTTGCAACATATTTTAATACCGTTTGATATCCATCGTACAGGTTTTGAAGTTTTAACTGTAATATATTTTTGGGGAAAACAAAGATCATAAAAGAACTTAAATTTTTCAATAAATGAATTATAAGAAATATTTGGGTCCTGTTCACTGTATACTTCAGAAAAGGATATTTGGCCAAGTATATTTGTAAATTTCTCTATATTATCGGCTGAATAGTCCCGTCTCTCAACACGCCAGTATTTTAGGAGCGCTATATTTTTGATTGGACATCTAATAAGTTGGGATGTATGATCCGATAATGCGAACTCTATGACCTCTGTTATGCACGGTTTTTTGAAATTATGCGCAAAATTGTCTATACACGTTTGGCTTTTAAGTCTCGTTGGTTGTTTCAGAGCAAGTTTGAGATTAAAATTTAATAGCAAGCATTCAAAGTCGAGAGTAACATTATTTCGTTTTAATATATCAATGTTAAAATCACCGGCAACTAAAATATTATGGTAGGATTTTTTGGATAATTCATGTAGAGCCTTTTGAAAGTTGTTCATGAATATGTCAAAATTATTCAGTTTAGGTACACGGTATACACATAGAACAGCAATGTTATAGTTTGTTAATTCAACTGCACAACACTCAAATATTCCGATCACAGAGAAGTTCGATATTTTGTTCAACTCTACCCATTTATGTTCGTTATGTATCAAGATGCAGGCTCCGCCTCTTTTAGAGTCTTTTCGGCAAAAACACGATGCTAAAGTGTAATTAGGTATTACCAAATACTGTTCATCTCCTTCCATAATGAAATGCTCAGTAATACATAGGACATCAACTCTTTTGTTACTTTTTAATAAGTCATCTAGACAAACAGTTAGCAGATCCGATTTATTTATTAGTCCCGCAATGTTTTGATGAAGCACGTGAAACTGGTTAGTCAAGAAAAAACTGGTTATCCGTTTGGTCATTTTCAGCACTTGAGATCTCTGTTCTGAAGGAGTTTCTGTAGGCTCTGATTTTTTTGATTTTTTCTATGTAGTGAGCCAAGTCTTGGAAAATTGTACTCAGTCCACTGTTGTTTACAGTACTAGATGGCTTATGGAACATGCTGTAGTCATAAATAAGATGCCTATTTGTGTCCATTAAATAAGCGTAATTGTATGTTTCTATGTTCTGGTAGAGCAGGTCGTTAAAATTTTGAATCCTCTGATTTATAGCATCTTTATTGTGTCCATATTGATATGTTGGCGTACATATTATGACATTTGTATGTGTGATTTCCTGTACAGTTTTTCTTATGTAGTCAATTAATTCAAGATTTTGGTTCGTTTCCCGAAAGTCTTGTTCTCCAATTAAAATAACACAAAAATCATCCATTGTGAAGTCAGTTAATTTTTTTTTGCATTCCTTTTAGAATTTGTCTTGTACTTACATTGGGGGTTAAATAATGACATACATTCAAACTGTTCCGCATCGTATCCTGTGCAATGGAAGTCACCTTGTTATGTTTATTACTGCTTAATAAACATAGTTTCGGTATATAGGTAGATGTCTGATTTTTGATACAAGTTTCTCGTTTTTTTACTAAGTTGGGAATATTGTAAGTAGCTCTTTTCGATGATTTTTTTGGTGAAACTACGGTTTGTGTATGTATATTTTTTGACTCAGTGTTGGTTTGTGTTTTTTTGTGTATTTTCTCAGCTGATTTTATCTCTGTTTCTTTCACTTTTGTTTGAGTTTGTGTTTGTTTGTGCGCTTTAGACTTAGCCTGAGGATTAGAATTTTTCCGTACTATAGCTGACGGAGAGGTACTTTTTGAGGGGCTGTTTCCTATTTTCTTAAGTAACTCATTTTTTCTCTTCAATTCTTCATTTTGTCGTTTTATTTCTCTATTTTGTAGTGATATGCGTTCTATTTCAGCATGGGCACTATTTAGCTGTATTTGTAGTTCATGTATTTTTTCACATAAAATTTTTTCGTGTTCATTATCAGCCGATAGATCCGGAAGGCTACTGGTGGTGCCATCTAGCGGATCTATGCTCATATTTAATTCATTATGAATGCTTAGTTGCGTCTGCGCCCGTCTGAAAGTGATGTTATCTTGGTTTTCCATCTTAGTTTTTGTTAGGTTCCCTAGATGGCGTTATCACAAATATTTTAGCCAAAAATGTTTTTGAGACCCATAGGATTTGAAACCTAGTACTCTAGTTGTAGATATCCTGTACCAACGTCTTTTAGATCGCGACTAGGCGGCTTGTTACGTTGGGTGCGAAATAAGAAGTCAGGTGTTGTTGTTTTGACGTTTCAATTATGATTTTATGATGTTGATGACTGATGAGTCATTTACTTTCTTGAGTGCAAAGGTCGCTTGCCAAGCCAAACAAAGAGATGGCTTGCTGTTATAACGGCTGGTTCGACAAGTAAAATTTAAAAGTTTACTCACTTTTAATGTATATTTCCTTTTTCTTTCTGTTATTTCCTTCTTTATTTTGTACTCGCTGTTTACTTGTACACTTGTTATTTAAAAAAAAAAATCTTCCTTTAAATTTTATTTTGCGCCAATGTTTGTAGAGAAATTACATTGCATCACTTGTGTTTTATGTGCTACAAACAATGTATGGCGTGAGATGGTGTTCACTTGACGTAATTATTACTACAAATCCAATAAAAATCTCTGTTTACTATTTTTATGAAAATATTTATACGGAGCTAATGTTAACTGTGGCATCAGCACCATCTGTGATGATGTGAGCTGTGACGTCACGCGGAACTTCAACGCACTATATCTTTGTAATTTTTTGTTTAATTGACAAAAGAAAAAATACGCATCCTATACTTTTTATAATGTAAATGACGGACTAATTAGAATTTTTCATTCGTCATCCCTATTATATAATGTATTTAACAGTCGACACACGAATCCGTTTTCTAGGTTAGCCAAAATCTAATTAATAATTGTGACATTTGTTATAAAACAGTGAATTCGTTTGTTACGCTTTCACAACATCAGCCTTTATTTAGTCCACTGTTGGATATGTGCCTGCCCTATTTAAGGGGGATACGCTCATAATCCCCACGATGACCATAGGTGTTGGGGATCGCTTCTCGCACCGCCGACGCTGCTGCCCCCCTGTGGTCAGGGGATGTAGTAAATGTCAGACGCTAATCCGCAATCAGCCGCCGCGCCCAAAACACCGTTTGTCAGTTAGCAGAGTGCACCACGTGCTGGTTGGTTCCGAAAATGGAGGCTCCCCCTTAAAACCACAATTTAAAAAACCACCGCCATAAAATACACATTTTTTTCACCACAAAAGACACAGCATCAGACCCTGAGCATCATCTCCCTATAACCTATTCATTGAGACCATCCCAATAAGCCCACATACGATACCTCTGCTGTAAGTTGCTGAGGAGTTGGATATCCTAGAGTCCAGGTGCTGTCTCAGCAACAGGTCAAGGTTACCATGTTCTTAATCTTGCAATATCATTGATTTAACCAAATTTCGTATCGATCAAACCTGCAGAATTCGCTCAGATCCCTCCGTCAAAAAGAAAAGAGCTTATGATCTTTAAACGACTAAATCTTGAATCATCTAAGAACACTCTCGATCAAGTCAGTTTACATATAAAATAAAAACCATCAAAATCTGTTCATCCGTTTGATACCAAACGGAAACAATAATGCTAATGCTGGACGTTATCACACAGCATCATGTAGCCCCAAACTAAGCAGAGCTTGTATTATGGGAACCACATGTATACCCACTACATAAAAACATTTTTTTTTGTAAATACATACATATCATACATAGAAAACACCCAGAACCTCTTTAACGAAAAAAACGTTTCATAAATGGCGGAGTTGTGATGAGGTAACAAACATAAAAAATACTAAGAATACATTTCGTTGAAGTAGCGTATGTTAATTTAATTATTTTTGTTCGCACACAAACTAACCTGTACTTTGTAGTAAGTAGTCGGGTCCTGGCCGGGGCACCTAAGGCATGTAGCGCCTCACATCGCAACAGATCCAACGGCCTCAGCTTGGGACGTAACGACCGCAGGGCTATCCTCAAGCAAGCGGCTGCAGCGAGATACCTCCTAGCTTCACCTTCTATTTCAGGGTCTGCTACAACCTGGTAAAATAAAAAAAGACATGTGGCACTCGGGGACTGCCGCGGTAAAGCTATTGCATAGCATTTTGTATCAACTTATGCAATTATAATTATTTATTTATTTTATTTATGCAGTATTTCTTTTTCTTTGATATTAATTCAAGTTACACATTTTGAGCGTGGTAATAAGAAAACAAATTTCAAAACAAAACTGAAATTAGATTCAGGTGAAAAACGTCAGACGTCAGTTCGTGTCAGAGGCCAATCATGGACGTGTAGCTATCTTTACTGTGTTGAACACACGCTGCGACGTTGTGACGAAGAACTAATAGAATACAAAAGTTTGAATATGAACTCTATTTCCAAGCAACAGATTATAAAATTAAGTAAATCGGAGTGGGGAGCGTGAGGTTTTTTTCGTTACGGAATTTCTGGATTCGGTCCCCGCGCTCAAGGCCCTCGATAGAAGCTATGCAATAGCTTAAAAATATATAATAATATGCATGTATGTGTAGTTTATGTATTATTATTATTATGCAGTCTATAGTTTCATTTTTATTATATTAATATTTTATGTAGTAGGTATATTCGGCTGATATGACACACCATAAACGCCGAACTTACGCGGCAGAATTTTTGTTTTTCCCTGCCCCGGATCTTCATCGGCAGTTGAACCGAACTTCGGCCGCGTATAATGTGTGCTCTACCGCCGAATTGCCGCTGAACTTACGCCCGACCGAAGTACGAAGTCCTTCTTATTATTATTTAATAAAAAATAATAAGAAGAAGGGGGATTTGAGAATTATCCCCACACTGGGTATACGTTGGGGATCGCAGGGCACAGGTTCTCGCAGCTGACCCAGCTGCCCGTCGACGTTCATATTCCCAAATAGCTGTGCCGGTATATGGCACTGCTGTGCCACTGTCAGCTGACGCCAGAGCAGAGTTAGTAGGGTGAACCACAGGTGAGGTCGGCTTGGGTTCCGAAGATGCCGTGATAGAATCCTACCGTGACCCCATGACCCCGCCAAGTGCTACTGCAGCGTCGAACCCTTCATCAGGTGATGAATGGTTCGATGATGCACTAGCACTACGGTGAGTGAAGGAACACGGTGTGTTTTTTAGTCGATAGGCCGCTGAGCTGGCGATTGCTATTCGCCGGCAGACTGCTCAACAGACCCCTCTAACTCTCCCCGAGTTTGAGGACATGCGTTACGCATTTTCAGAACCAAAAAAAGGGTTCCGAAGATGGAACTAAGTAAGTCCTTAAACCTATAGCCTGATATAATATTGCTTGCCACATAATATTGACTAAGGTTTTGTTTCTAAAGTTAGGGTTTGTAGAGTTAGGTTAGGGCGTGTAGAGTTAGAAAGCTTGGCTCGACATAAGATCAGATGAGATCTGATAACTTTTTGAGAGTACGAGGCATATTTTTTAAAATGGTACTTGTAAGTGGTAACCATACCTATCACAAAGCATTACATCGTAGATCGCATATGGTCTTGTCTTGGATTTTTTAATATAATAATGTTCTTGGTGGGATACTTACCCCCTAATACATAACCAAACGTCATTTTATAACGGCTCGATAAAGTATGCTTGTCTCTGTCATTTAAAATTAAATAAAAAGAGGTGACATGATATTTTTACGCCATTTTAGCTATTTGAGATTTATAGAACTGTTATGAATAGGATGGTTAATGTTTACAATTGGGAGTGTACTTATAGTAAGGTGTTGGCTAATCAGTATTGTCACAGAGCAGCTAGTCTATGGTGGATGATGTTGATCAGTCAGAACTTCTGTTTGAGCTATAATTATTCGTACCGTTAGTGTGCTGTGGACTTTAATAGGCTGGAAAAAAAAGAAGAATACAAACATAGGATTTTGTATCTACTCTGACATGTATAACCAAGGCGATAAGTCTTTTCCTTTGGCAGGTTTCACCTTGTCATGCGGGTTTACAGATTTAAAAGAAAACTGCCTAAAAATCTCGTGTCACGATTACGTATGAATAAGCTAAGTAACAAATAATTCTGGATACTATCACACAGCATCATGTAGTCCCAAACTAAGAGCTTGTATTATGGGAACCACATGACTGATGTACTAATTATATATTTTGTAAATACATACATAAATATTATACATAGAAAAAAACCCAGAACTGCGCCACAGAGGTCGTCATTTCGGAGTCAGTTTCTTAAATTATATCATATACTGAGTAGTCCTTGCCTCGACGCAACCTTGAAATGGTGTTTTGGTAATTTGTTTGTTTGGTAGCCCCTATGACTCCTCAGTCAGGTCCTTGATGGTCTTTGACTGAAGCAATTAAGAAAAAAATGTTTTTTTCAGGCAAGGACCTGTCAACAGCGTCAACTCAAGGTACGTCGCGTAGTACCTTATGTATCCCTCAAGGGAGAATTCAAAGTATTAACAAAGAAATAAGAGGTTGAGACTATAAAATAGATTACCTTGTCTAACTCCATGAGGAGACTGTCCAAGCTTTCGTCACACAGTTTTCCGACTTCAAACAACGTCACAGCGTGGCTTTTAAGATCCTGTGAATACACAAACAAAGTAAATTAATCGTCATTGATTAAATCTATCACACACACATGTATATGAAATCCTGCTTGGTACAAAATCTTTCACTATCTTTTTAACTGAAAATCTTTTTTTCAAAAATGGAGGGTTTTATCTCACTATGTATGTGTTTAAACAGCCAACCTCACCTGCACGGTGCACCTTGCTAAAAAACAAACGGGGCTCTGGCGGCCGGCTGATTGCGGCATAGCGCAGCTTAATCCCCTAGCCGCAGACGAGCAGCAGCGTCGGGGTGCGAGAATCAGTGCACTGAGATCCCCAACCCGGATGCCTAGCGTGGGTTTTATGGGCATATCCCCCTTTATTATGGGACGCCTACGTCCAGCAGTGGACTGATATAGGCTGGTCTTCCTCTTCCTCGTATGAGCTAGTGACCAACTCTGGTGTCGGAGTTTTTAGGCTGGTGTAGTGGTTTTATGCTTGTTCGTTACGGAGATGAGTGGGAACAAACAAACAAGCAACAAACAATACTTTGGAGGCAAGGATTTGGATTTTAAACTTGGAATACACATACTTTTTAACTTGGAAGCCGGCGGAACCAAGGTTACTAAACTCTTAACCACAACATATTCTGATGAGTGTAGAAAAATCTAAAATTCAGGGGATAACAAATAAAGTAATTAATTTTACACCAAGCATACCGGTGATAGGTTTCCCATCATCAAATACGCAGCCAAAGTGGAGTCGAAGAGAACAGCCACCCTTTGCCCTGCGTTGTTTGTTGAACTGTCTAATGGCTCCTGGTAACTCTGCAAACAGTTTTTAAGATAGTTAATTGACTCAGGCGTGACTGAAACTCAAACTCAAACTCAACTCAAAATTCATTTATTCAGTAGGAACTGTATAGTACACTTTGAAACGTCATTTTTTTAATTTACCACCAATTCGTAACGTGACCAAACAGAGAAGAATTGGCAAGAAACTCTGCTTGGCTTATATTTTTTTAACGTCATTGTTCTTAATAACTATTACATTGTTTTTGATGGAGTTGCAGGCAGTTTCATCCCAAGCTTTTTTGTCATCTAAATAATCAGATATTTTATAATAAGCTTTATTACAGAGATTACGTTTAACAACATTTTTAATTTATTTACAGATAGATTAATCACGTCATTTGGGATTTTGTTAAAAAATCGTACACACATCCCTTTAAAAGATTGACTAACTTTATGGAGCCTTACATTAGGAACAGCTAGTTTATCTTTATTTCTAGTGTTAACATTATGATAGTCGCTATTTTTCTTGAACATGTTAATATGTTTTCGGACATACATTAAGTTTTCATATATATATTGGCACGGCACTGTCATAACATTTATTTCTTTAAACTTAGTTCTAAGTGATTCTCTGGGGCCCATATTATAAATTGCACGAACAGCCCTCTTCTGCAACACAAATATGGTGTTGATATCTGCAGCATTCCCCCACAACAAAATGCCGTACGACATAATGCTATGGAACTTAACGGAAATCCATTACAAGATATTCAAACGATAAAATATTTAGTTCGTATACAGCTGACCTTCTCTGACAAATTTCACTAATCCAGACAGAAATTTGACAATGAGCGCCAAACAAAAAGTAAACGAACAGTAAAATTCGGCGAAGCAACACGTCTACGGAGTTCTGCGGAGTGCCGAAGGCGGACGGCGAGTCGATCATTTCCTGGTAATACCTTATTGGGAAGGCGAAACATTGTCAAATTTCTGTTGGATTTCTGGTGAAACTCGGTAGGGTTAGCGGTATTTGAACTAAATATTTTGTCTCTTGAATATCTTGTCATGGATTTCCACAAAGAGATGCCTTAGTTGATTTACTTTTGCTCACCTGTCTTGACGTAGAAGGTGTTTGTGTGATGAGAACTGGCTCCATTTGTATCGCATCATCGTCCATGCTTTGCTCGAAGGTAGGCGAATGAGGCGATATTTGACTGTACCTGTAAATACACAAAATGTAAGTCGATGTAAGTCAAATAAGCCGCCCGTAGACGGTTATGCGTGTCCTAAGTTGCAACGCCCTGCGTCCATAAACTTGAGGTACGAAGGTGATAAGTCTCAGAATCATGGTCAGTTTTTTGGACTATTTCCTTCTTAATCAAAAACTGTCATGATATGAGAAAAATAAAATCTGTTGTACTGTTAAAAAATCAAGAATTTTCATTTGCTACCCCACTCGACCTATCAATCCTTCCTCCCCTTTTATTTTTCAACCCACAAATTTGGAAGATTTCTAAAAAACTGTTTTAGGTGGAGACTTCGCTATAATTTTCATATAAAATATAGATATACTTCTATAATATGAATAAATTTCAGGTTTCTCATTTCGAAAACTTCAGAGATAAGGGGGGGTGGTAATTTTTTTATCTTAAATCATAAACGGTGCAGTATATATAAAAAATATAAAAAGCTTTTCATTTGATACCCCACTCGACCTAGGAAACCCCCCCACCCCCTTTTAATTTTTCGGCCCCCCATTCGCTATAATTTTCATGTAAAATATATATATTCTTCTTTAACACTTCTTCAAACTAATATTTAAGATTTCTCGCTTTGCAAACTTCGGAGATTAGGGGGGTTATGGTCATTTTTTGGACAGTTTGGTCATAAAATGAAAACCACGTATCGCATAAAAAAATAAAAAACTTCTTTAAACTTAGCCCAGTTTAAAGCAGTTTTTTATTGCATCGCATGGCACCAGTTTTAAATTTTCACGTTTCTTATTTTGGACCTTTACGGGATGAAAATGATTTCTGGCAATCTTATTCACTCAGTGTAATTTAAATCCATACCGAATTTCAAGTCGGTAGCTTATGTAGTTCCTGAAATAATCAGCTGTGACAGACGGACGGATGGACAAAGAGGCACCATAAGGGTTCGTTTGACCGATTCAGTAACCACACCACACCAGCCTATATCAGTCCACTGCTGGACATAGGCCCCTATTAAAGGGGGATGTACCCATAATCCCCACGCTGGGCATGCGGGTTGGGGATCGCAGGGCACAGCTTCTCGCACCATCGACGCTGCTGCCCGTTGGTGGCCAGGGGATTTAGATGTGCCGATGTAGGCTGTGTTATGCCGCAATCAGCCGGCCGCCAGAGCCTCGTTCGTTGTTTAGCAGGGTGCACCACATGCAGGTGAGGTTGGCTTGGGTTCCGAAGATGGGGGTTGGAACCCCGTACACCCCAGTATATTCAGTAACGTCACCCTAAAAAAAGACTACCACATAAGAGAGTTAGTTATAACTATTTCTAGCATTAAAGAATTACTCAGAATCCACCACCAATCCATAGAGAAGATACAATGCCTAAATATAACGCATGTCTAATAACTCTATCACATTACTTGATACTAACGGTTGATGCCTGTGCGTTGTGACTGCTTCCTTCCAGGACGGGTGTTGAGGGGTCACTGGCGGGGGTTGTAAGTTATTTGCGAACCCCAATCGGCAGTAGAGAGACACCGCTTGCTTCACTAGCTCGCATTCCACCTGGGAACAACAGTGCACTCAGAAACATAAATAATGCTGGACACTCATGCACAGCATCATGTAGCCACAAACTAAGCAGAGATTGTATCATGACAACCACATGACTGATATGTTACTTATTAGATTTTGTTTTTGTAAATGCATACTTATAATACATAGAAAAAACACAAACCTGAGACAAATAATGCAAATATTTATTTCAACGCGCAACCTTGTCCGTCTCAGGCGGACCTTAGCCCACTGTGCCACGGAGGCTATCAAACTCAAACTCAAAATTCATTTATTCAGTAGGAACTGTATAGTACACTTTGAAACGTAATTTTTTTAATTTACCACCAATTCGTAACGCAACCAAACAGAGAAGAATTGGCAAGAAACTCTGCTTGGCTTATATTTTTTAACGTCATTGTTCTTAATAACTATTACATTGTTATTGATGGAGTTGGAGGCAGTTTCATCCCAAGCTTTTTTGTCATCTAAATAATCAGATATTTTATAATAAGCTTTATCACAGAGATTACGTTTAAAAACATTTTTGAATTTATTTACTGATAGATTAATCACGTCATTTGGGATTTTGTTAAAAAATCGTACACACATCCCTTTAAAAGATTGACTAATAGATTTAAATTGTATTGATAATATCAAGAATCTACTAACAACAGTGCAGTTGGAAACCATTGATTGGGCGACCTCTGTGGCAAAGTAGGCGAAAGCCCGCCTTATGTACGATTCACACTTACAGGCGCGCGTCGGAGAGCATCGAAGAGCATTTTATAACATGCTAAAGGAAATTGAAACATCCACAATGCAGTTAAGTTCCATTTTTGCATGCAATTTACGCAGCTTTGAGCTTTGTCACTGACATAAATAGATCCATAAGTAGATATTGCAAGCAAATAAGGAACTTAACTGCTTTGTGGATGTATTAATTTCCTCTAGCATGTTTGTTGTAAAATGCGCTACGATGCTCTCCGACGCACGCCGGTAGGTGTAGACGGTTGCGGTTTCGATTACCGCTATAAGACAAATGCTTGTATGGTCTGCAAATATTTGTCTGGGGTCTGGGTGTTTCGAGCCGTGGCATTAATAAAAAGAAGGGTTTCTTTCCATGGATCGAAAATGGCTAATAATGATAAGGTTAAAAAATATTTTTACACATTTTTTAGCAAAGTTTCATATTCTGTGTCGTGAAGGCCCTAAGATGCGCTATACTAATGTGGTAACTTGTAATAACGAGGGAATCATTCAGTATTGTCACAGAATAAAGAAAGTAGACAATACTTTCCTTATTCTGTGACATAATAACACTGTATGTAAGTTTCATATTGTGTATGTAGAAATACACATCTTTGATTCCAGTGAGAATATTTATAAATATTCTCATGAACCAAAGATGGAGTATTACTTCACATTTGAACAGAACATCGTAGAGTTTCCAAGATACAAACACAGTTAATATTTTATTGGCAATTAAACAAGCTACCTACCTGCAAAACCGCGGCCAAGTCTGTGACGCTAGTATGCTCATCAATGGACACGAAAACTTTATACAGAAGCGTCTCGAAGTAATCTCCAGCTATTCGGTTCATAACGAATCCTTTTAGAGGCGGAACAGAAACTTTGTCGGCTGTTGTTATCGGAACGTCTAAGTAGATAAGACCGCGTCTGGAATTAAATTTGATTGTGTTGTAAGGCGTGTAGTGGACATAGGACCAGCAGTGGACTGCTATAGGCTGATGATGATGATAATGATGTGTTGTGAGGTGATTCAGGTATGATTACGAACTCAAATAGGGGGTGCAAGTCCAACCGCCACCTTCGGATCTCAAGCCAATCTGGCGGGGCCCGTGGAAACCCAGCTAAATAACCGATGAGACTCTGGTGGCCGACTAATTGCGTCATAGCCCAGCCTATGGGAACGTTTCCATTGAGGCGGAACGGACCGCATATGTGAAAAATTGACCAATATAATTTAATTTACATGACGTCATTTAAATAAAGAAATAGATCTAATACGAGAAATAGTGACACAATAAGGTCGCCAGTGACTCGCCACTCAGCATATGCTGCAGAAGCATGGAAGCTACTGCAGCGCTGGTTTTCAGTGGTACAGAGCGCAGCAGCAATAGGGATGACAAATGGGTAAAAAAATAATTCTAATCAGTCTGTCAGATAGATCAACAAAAAATATTGGACACGTCTTTTATATTTATTAAATAAATAATAATTGACAGAGATGAACAGCTTCAAAGTTCAGGAGTGGGGGCTTGTGACGTCACGGTTAGGTAAAAAGTGTACTAAGCCGTGACGTCACGCAGAACTCCAAAGCACTATATCTTCGTCATCTTTTGTTTAATTGACAAAAGAAAAAATACGTGTCCAATATTTTTTGATAATGTAAATGACGAACTAATTAGAATTTTTCAGTCCTATTCTATAGACGACAATGCTGTAATATTTTAGTCGTAAATTCCATTTTTCGAACACAACCGGTCTGAACAAAAAGGAAATAGTATTATCATTTTCAACTAAAGATATTGGTGTTGATTCTGTGGTTCACTTTTCTAATTTGACACCATTAAAGTTATAGCTATCCTTGTCATTTTCACCTATAACAAAGAGACAGCATCACTTTTAGGACTGTCAAATTAAGTTTAGTATGGGAAAATGCACAACAGAATAGACACCATTACAAAAAAAAACAGATTAAAATATAAATAAAAACAAGAACAGATAATTCTTACCTGTACAGAGTCTTCACTGTGTTATAATCAAGCGTCCCAGCGGTTTGCGATCCGCGGTCGATGAGCAGGTCGATTAGTGCCCTCTCGCTTTCACTTAGCGGCTGTGACGAGAGAGTAAGCGGACACATACATATTAGTACAATCTTTAGGAAAATTAAAAACATTTTTTACAAAATCTTTTACTATACCACATCAACTGGAACATGGAACAAATATCTGAAGATCATACAGACAATTGGTCTCGAAGCGGGAATGGAACCTGCATCTTCTTGTATCTCAGCCAACTAAGTTGTCGTTACATACTTAAACGTAAATAAGAGAGGATTTTTGAAAAAATCCCTAAGCGTTAAATATTAAAAGATTGTATAGAAGATAAGTTATGGTGTAATCTGTACTCATAGATTCTGATACCCACAGGAGAGCTAGGGAACAGCGCTATATAAGTGACTGTTGGGTGATGTTAAAGTAATATAAGGTACTTCTATGTAAAATCATGGTGGCGCTTTGCCTGTCAGTCGTCAATTATTTCTGACAGGTCAGTTCAGCAGGGGTATTTTCGAACGTTCGAAACGTTACAGAGTCGAATCCGATAGTAACAACAGGGTGCCTAGTGAGTGTTTTTACCAGCTCGATCGCGTTTGCGTTTACGCAAATTTGTATAGAAAGGAGTCAGTCCCACGCGTATCTCACCAGATGGCGCTACCTAGATTCCATATAAATTTGCGTAAACGTAAACGTGATCGAGCCGGTAAAAAACTCGCACTAGGCACCCTAAGCCAGTATTATTCTGTCGGAGAATGTTGTATTCTGTGTGATGTTGTATTCTTAAGAATAACCATCATCATAATATTCTAGTAATCCGTCAGCATGGAAATACAATCGAACAGAGGTAGACCGATTCGATTCGGATACTTTTCGAACGTTTTAAAATAGCCTTGCTGGTCAGTTTCAGTCTAATCAGGAGTAGACTCAACTATAAATTAAACAATTTTCACTATTTAACATGCTAAATTGAACTTCATCTATAGCTATGGTTTACCTTCACATCTTCCTCCAGAACATAGCCCAGTTCAACTCGCCACCACGGCTGCATTGGAATGTTCAATGGTACTTTCGGCAGGAGTCCTCTGATCGCTTTGTACCTCCCGCGACGACTTAAAGACCGCGATTTGGCGACCAGCTCGAGATATTCGTTCCTGCCTATGCCTAGTAGCCGAAGACCTGAAAATATATAAAAAAATGAGCAACGACTTGCAGTCGAAAGAAGTACGCAGTCAAAAGAATCCGTCAACTTACTGACGTAGAAACGGCTAGACTAGTTTATTTCAGCTACTTCCATAGCATTATGTCGTACTGCATTTTGTTGTGGGGGAATGCTGCAGATATCAACACCATATTTGAGTTGCAGAAGAGGGCTGTTCGTGCAATTTATAATATGGGCCCCAGAGAATCACTTAGAACTAAGTTTAAAGAAATAAATTTTATGACAGTACCGTGCCAATATATATATGAAAACTTAATGTATTGTCGAAAACATATTAACATGTTCAAGAAAAATATCGACTATCATAATGTTAACACTAGAAATAAAGATAAACTAGCTGTTCCTACTGTAAGGCTCCATAAAGTTAGTCAATCTTTTAAAGGGATTTGTGCACGATTTTTTTAACAAAACCCCAAATGACGTGATTAATCTATCTGTAAATAAATTCAAAAATGTTGTTAAACGTAATCTCTGTAATAAAGCTTATTATAAAATATCTGATTATTTAGATGACAAGCAGAGTTTCTTGCTAATTCTTTTCTGTTAACGCGCGACCAGCGTTACGAATTGGTGGTAAATTTAAAAAAAAAAAAAACGTTTCAAAGTGTACTATAAAGTTACTACTGAATAAATGAATTTTGAGTTTGAGGTTTGAGTTATGAGTTTGCAGATGAAAGACAAATACAAACATTAAAAAAAAAAAGACGTGTGGCACTCGGGGACTGCCGCGGTAAAGCTATTGCATAGCATTTTGTATCAACTTATGCAATTATAATTATTTATTTATTTTATTTATGCAGTATTTCTTTTTCTTTGATATTAATTCAAGTTACACTTTTTGAGCGTAGTGACCGATAAGAACACATTTTTTTTTCTTTTATTAAATAAAAATACGTCTAGTTGCACGCACACAAACACCGTGTCGAAGACTGCCGAAAAGAAACGACGTTAGACAATGCACGGCCTTCAAGCCACACCTCCGTGCCCGTCGGAGTGGGGAGCGTGAGGTTTTTTTTCGTTACGGAATTTCTGGATTCGGTCCCCGCGCTCAAGGCCCTCGATAGAAGCTATGCAATAGCTTAAAAAAACATTAAAAGTTGGTTGTTACATGGGTTGGGATATCTTCAAAAACGGCTAGACATCTTCTGGGAAAGCTCGCCCCATCGTCGACCTCATCCTTGCCCATGCAAGCCTCGAGGTCAAGAGCTGGCCCATATTAAATAAAATAAAAAATAAAAACTTTTTTTATCTTTAATGAACCTGTATTAGAAGAGTCCCCTCACTTCTGTGGTTCATTCTAACAGACTTATTATAAAACGTAAGAATGTACAAGAGGCACATAGAGCACAAGAGACATCAGAAATATTTTCAACAGAGTTCAAAATATTATAATTTTCTTAATTAACTTAAAAACCTCGTCATTTATGAACCGATTTGGAAAAATATTTTTGCATTTGGGAGAGTATACTTCACGTTCGGTCCCATTTAAATAAATAAAAAATACCGGGAGCGTATAATTTTCGTTCGGTCCCATTTAAATTTAAAAAAATATTCCAACTCTAAGGAACACATTCTTTGAGGTCAGTTTTTAGCGCAGAAGATCAAACCGACATTGTGGCCGTCACTCTATTAATTCTAGCTCTAACTCTCTCTCTCTCTCTCCTTTGGGGTCTCGCCGACCTCAAACAGTCGGTCTAGAGTAGTAAGGTCAGAGTTTTTAGGCCATCCAAAGGCTTAAGACGGAAAAAGCTACAAAAAGCGTTAAAGCATTCGGCTTCAAACTAAAAAACCTTTAAATCATCCGAACGTAACACGAAAGCACTCAGATCATAATCACCCATCCAAGTAGTGATCGGGCGGAGGGTTACAAAATAAATAAGAAATGTTTCTACGCCTAAATACTTACAGTCAGCGGCTGTGAAGTTGGGCATTGTATCATAACTCTTCTCCAGCTCAATGAGGAGGGCCACAACTTCCACATAGTATATGAATGGAGTTATCCTCAACCCTGAAATTACAACATCATCATCATAATATTGGAGTCGTAATCAACTATTCATCACATCACATCAGCCTATATCAGTCCACTGCTGGACATAGGCCTCCCCTAATAAAGGGGGATATACCCATAATCCCCACGCTGGGCATGCGGGTTGGGGATCGCAGGGCACAGCTTCTCGCGCCACCGACGCTGCTGCCCGTCAGTGGCCAGGGGATTTAGCTGTGCCGATGTAGGCCGTGCTATGCCGCAATCAGCCGGCCGCCAGAGCCCCGTTTGTTGTTTAGCAGGGTGCACCACGAGCAGGTGGGGTTGGCATGGGTTCCGAAGATAGGGGTTGGAACCCTGTACACCGACTATCAACTATTACGACTTCGATATTCCAGCAGTGTATTATGATTTTTTGATCTTCGTCAGAAGGGCAGTTTTAAGGTGCAAGTTCGCAGCTAATTGCAAGCGACAGCAGCAGGCGACATGTCGCTGCGACACTACTGGTTTAAAACATGTATTTCTATGAAATACCTCCCGTGGCATGCGACACGTCGCGATTGTAAATCTGTTAACCAACTGACGCGGCGACACGTCGCCTACTGCTCTCGCTTGCAGTCGACTACGAACTTATACCTTTACTCGTATTAAAACTTTTTGAAAATTGAGTGAAAAACTAATGATGAAAAATATGTCACGTGACTGCTGAACCCATTTTTGCAGTATTCATGGGTTAAGTTATTTTACTCGGATCTTCACAATTTTGTTTTAAGTTGTAAATGGGGTGTAAGGGGTTCCGACCTCCATCTTCGGAAACCAAACCAACCTCACCAGCATGTGGTGCACCCTGCTAACAAACAACGAGGCTCTGGCGGCCGGCTGACACCTGCACAGATTATAGGCATATCCCCCTCTATGTGAGGAGGCCTATGTACAGCAGTGGATATAGGCTGGTGTGGTGTGGTTAGTAAAATACTGTCTCCAGCAAACTCGGGATTAACCTACGACACTTGAAAACTGTCGAGCTCAGGACAGGGCGCAATGGCGCTCATTAGGGGAGGCCTATGTCCAGCTGTGGACTGCGATAGGCTGATGATGATGATGATGACTTGAAAATTATAAATAGAAGATTGCTGTTGCATTGCTATTGCAAAATTTTACAATTTTACATAATAAATCAGCTGGTGCATTGACCTTACATGTGTGACATTTACAACCTGTTTGTGGTTTACCTCTAATAATAATAATATAATGTTGCAAGGTTAGGAATTAAATTTCAAGATTTTATCAGTATGGATTATTTGCACATCTTGCCTTAAATATATTTTATTTACAAGTAAAAAAAAATATAAATTTTTTTTGGAGGTCCTTTGAATCTATATGAATAAAAAAATATTGACTTTGGGGGAACCTACCAGTATCAAATAAATATCTCTTGAGCATTCCACGACATTTAGATTTTTTTAGTTTTATCAATGACTAGCTGACCGACAGTCGTTAAAACTGTCCAAATTTTAGAGTTCATACGATTTTTTTTTTAATTTTTAAGCTGTTCTTTTGGGTTTGTTTAAATTTAGTTTTAGAGTCTAGTTCGAAAAAAAACCACTGCAATACCACGCATCTGCTTATGGCCGGTTCCTATATTATACCTATACCAATGTCGTAGTTTTCCCTTGAAAAACTACGACGCCTCATTGTTAATTTTTGACAGTTTTTCAAAGGAAAATGAAGCATTATCAGTTACGGTATAATATAGGATTCGTTGGTTATATATCAACTGATTGCAGATTTAAAATGGAACAAAAAATAAAATGTCACTTTTATCCATGTACAAGCATCATGGTGCTTATTGGCCTATGTCCAACAGTGGACTGTTAGGTATGATGGTGATGAAGCATCTAGTAAAAGAAATATAGTGTTATTTACCCTTCACTATCATGTCGGCCAGGTGGTAAGGATACAGCATGAGTCTCTGTATACTGCTCTGAATGAGAGCCTCATAGTATTTCCTCTCATCCTTACGAACTGTCCTCACTGTAAAAGATGTAAAAATTGATACTTTGTAGGTACCTAATTTACTAACAAGTAGAAGACAATAAAACAACATGTACACATTAAACAATTTAAATATAAAGGAGAATGCCGTCTGATGTATGGCGCTCGTTACCAAGACTAAAGTGAGTGCGTAAAAAAAATCTCCAATACGTTTTTAGTCGATTCTACAGTCAAAATAATTGAAAATGAGGGAACACTTTACATCAATGTTTGTTGCCATCGTAACGTATATATTGGTTGATGCAGTCTAATGCGTGCGTGCAGTGGAAACCAAATGAACAAAATATTTTTTACTTGATTATTAATCCCGTCGGTGTGTAAAACTAAAGAAAATGTTAATGTCATTTATAACCAGTGATCGGAATTAGGTGAGCTAATTTACCTAAAGTTCAAAGAATAGAGTCAAAAAAAATGGAGACTTCCTTACCATTAACATTTTTTTCCGGGAAATCTTTCCCGGAAATTGGGAATTTGTTCCAAGTTTTAGGATATCAGTTAAGTACATTTAATATTAATGTTATTCATACAGAAAACTAACTGAATTAATTTTCCTTTTTAACAAACTTCAATAAGATTTATTTTGTTATTAACTCAGGTAAAAAACTGGATTCGCCTATGTTTTCGTTTCCCAGAATAGCCAAATCATGCTGTCCCTTTAAGTGTTTGTAGCAATACACAGCAAACCAGTGATAAACAACAACAACAAACGCTAAGAAAGGGACAGCATGCTTTGGCTATTCTGGGAAACGAATCATTGTTTAAGTAAACAATGACAAAAGGGTTGAAGGGTGAGGGTGTTTTGCATCCAAACGGCGTCATAACTTGTATGCGTGCGTGCATCACTTCTGTAGTTACCTCGGCAGCGTGTGTATCTTAGACTCGTGAATATTTTATTAACCTGTTTTCGTATCGATTATTGGATCTGCTTCACATAACTACCTTGGCTTGAATTTACGGACTGCGATTTATTGCAACCATATCACTACTTGTACCTATCTACCTTGGCTTGAATTTACGGACTACGATTTACTGCAACCAGAAATTTACTGCGCTTTACGGCAATCAAATTACTTGGTAAGTCTTTGATTTGTACTACACTTTTAAAACATTCTAAATATTAGACTGCTTTTGATAAATTTACCAAATTCAAACAATTTTATGCAACTATTTATTTATGGAATTTTATTCAGTGTTTTATATTTGAGTTCGTGCACAAATGTTGGAGCTACTGGCAATTCTATCATCAAACTATATTTTACGCGAAGACGTCCCTGGAAAAGTGTAGAAACTATATATTTGTCTCATTGTTTTCAGTAATTTTTCTGCCTCAACGCAACTAGCAAATAAATGGCGACCAAACCTACCGACGGGATTGTACAGTCGTGGATTAGAGATCACCCCGAATTGTACCACGACCCCGCTAGCAACACGATATTTTGTTCTAAATGTGAGAATTCTATTGTATGCAAAAAAAGCAATATACAGAGGCATATTGACGGACCAAAACATCAAGGTACTGCTAGGCAAGTGAACGAAGAATTTTATTTAGATTTAATACAATTTCTTATATTGTGTAACATACCCTGGTCACGAGTAAATCGACCAGAGTTTAAAACTTTTTTAATGAAATATATGTGTTGTAAATGTACAAATGTTAAAAGGATTCCCGATGAATCGTTATTGAGAAAGGTTTATTTAGACGTAGTTTTTAAAAAAAAAATTGCATTAATCCATGACCATGTTCTTAATCAGAAACTTTGGATATCTCTAGATGAAACTACCGACTATTTAGGTCGTTATATTGTAAATTTTCTTGTAAAACCTTTAAATCTCGCAACAAACAAACCATTTTTAATAGCTTGCAAAATGTTAGAAAAAGTAAATGGAGAGACAATAGCTCATTTTGTGATTGGATGCCTAGAAAATATGTGGGGAGACTCGTATGAAGACAAAGTAGGAGATGTTTTAGTTTTATGTTCTGATAGCGTAGCATATATGTTAAAAGCAGGAAGAATGTTAAAGAACTCCTTGCCAAATATGATACATGTTACCTGTTTAGCACACGCTCTTAACCGCGTTGCAGAAAAAATACGGACACAATATGCGGATGTGGATACTTTAATTTCAAATGTAAAAAAAATATTTTTAAAGGCTCCTAATAGAGTAAAATTGTTAAGGGAAAAATTTCCGAGCCTGCCATTGCCACCTGAACCTGTCATAACAAGGTGGGGTACATGGCTAGAAGCAGCTTCGTATTATGCTGAATATTACGAAGAAATAAAAACTATTGTAAGACTTCTAAGAAGTTCTGATTCTTTGTCTATCAGGCATGCTAAAACTGTCCTAGGAAAAGAAAGTTTAAAAACTGATTTAGATTACATTGACGAATATTTTAAAATAATTCAAATTTCATTAAAAAAATTGCAAAAGTCTAACTTATTGTTGACGGAATCTTTCCATATTTTTGATGAAGCAAGAATTGTTCTAAGCTGGTGTTCTTCTGAACCAGTAAAACAAAAATTAGAAAACGTTATGGACAGAAATCCCGATCTAGATGCATTAAGAGACATTTGTGAAAATATAGATAAAGGATTAGATAATGAAAATGAATTATTGTCATTCTATAAATATGTACCTGTAACTTCAGTTGATGTTGAAAGGTCCTTCTCTACGTATAAATGGATTTTAAGTACAAAAAGAAATCGTTTGAAAATAGATAATATGGAAAAACTCCTAATGATTTTCTTTAATTCTCCGGACGAAGATATTTCTTTATACTCCGTCCATGATGAAAACGTTAGCGATTCAGATTAAGGGACAAATTCAACATCAATGGAAATAATGTTTAGAGTTCCGACTGTGTATCTTAGGTAGGACTGGTTACTTTCTTAATTATTGATTTTGAGTTCCATTATCTGTACAAAATGAATAAATGGTACAAAAACTATAAAATGGCTTTTTTATTCCCTTGCTTAAATAAATGTTTTTATTACTATAGCTATTTACTAAAGCTGGTTTATAAATCACATTAGCTTCCGCGCTTACTTACATCGTTCATTTTATTTGTTGAAAACAATAAAAATCGTGCTTACCGTTTTTTACAACAATCGAATTCGTTTCCTCTTCTTGTTATCAATAATAAGAAGAGGAAATTAATTCGATTGTTATTTTACTGTATTAATTTTAGATGGACCTAAGTAATTTCTCGAAACCCGGGAAAATTTTCCCGGAAAAATATTTAGTCGCAAGGCGTCTCCACTTAGTCTCTGTTATTTTTCGAACTTTAGGTATTTTAGCTCACCTAATTCCGATCACTGTTTATAACATATGATAAATTTTATGGGATATGTTCGGTTTTGACGCAATTGGTACGGGTTCTCGGCATTCTCCTTTTGAAACAAAATGAATATATGCTGGACATTATCACACAGCATCATATAGCCCCAAACTAAGCAGAGCTTGTGATAAGGGAACCACATGATTGCTATACTACTTAAAAAAATTTTTTTGTAAACAAAACAATCAGTCCTGAGACAAATATTGGCATGCCATACAAACATTTGTCTACCATCTCAGGCAGGCCTTAGCCTACTGTGCCACGGAGGCTGTCGTATAGACAATGTGACATACCTTTTAATGATTATGATAATTGGAGAAATGAGTAAACAAGTAAAGGCATAGTTGGATAATAATCTGCTTGTTGCCTGTTTGGGTCATGGTCATACAAAAATACAATCACTATCAATAAAACTAGAATGTGGGAATGGAGTTGACAGGCAATGTAATGTTTTAATGACTATATTGCTAATCGTACTTATCTATGTTATCTAACACACGTTCCAAGCAATGAGGTAGGTTATTGAATACAAATTTTAAGTGATTATACATACCAAGACTGCCTCTGTATCTAAGCTGATTTTTGATACTGAACTCAAATATATATCGGTCGTATTCTTTGGCAGATTCACCCAGCAACTGTAAGGAATTAATTAATTAAAGTCTATGTAAATATAATTACCTAAAAAAATGGTTTTCAAGAATGTTTACCTTTTTTACATTGCCAGGAAGATGGGCCCATTGTATCTTTTTTCTGATACACTCCTCGATTTCGTCCTCCATGGTGAAGAATTTAATTTTACGTTTATTGAAATCACTACATCACACTACCAATTTAGTCAAAAAGTGAGGATAAAATAAAAATAAATCCTGCTTTAAAGTTTTTGGGCTTTTCTCTTTTTCTGACTTCTGTCTGACTTCCGAGTTTTGTTTTGCTAATTTGCTTGATTGATTGTGATTGATTGATAAAAAAAACAGTGTTATGGGTTGCCGTCCGTCATAGAAATAATATTAAAATTGTACTTTTTTTGTTTCTTAGCCGAATTTGGGCAGGCTAAAGTATTTTTGATCATACTACCAATTCTTCCGTATTTTTATTTCTTCCAAGTATTCCGTTTTATTTTGTGAGGGTTTTTCTTCCGTCTTTTAGTCCAGTCATCAGTCTTCGGTCAAATCATGTTCTGTTATACTATAGCGGCTATAACAAAACAATCAGCAAAAAATTCCTTCATCTGAAAAGGTCGGTTTATAGCTTTTATTTCATTTCACCACACATAAGTCTTCTTACTAACGTAGGTTGGTTAAAGCGCCATAAACTTTACGCAACATAAATCAGAACAACAATAGAAAATAAAATAAAATAAAAATAACATTGTTGTTCTAGATGAAAAAATTTCCCGCCCAATTTATTTGTACTATATTTTGTATTTATACGGTACGGGAATGCGCGCTTGGAAAATCTATGCCAGATTTTTGTTCAAAGCGCGCATTCCCGTATATTGGGCTATTATTATTCCATGTTTTATACTAAACCTCCTTGGTTGCCATTGATTCGATTCACTGTGTAGCACAAAATATGTATTGAATCTGTACATGATCGTAATTAATTAGTAGCCTGTTTAAAATCAGGGGCTTAAGGGGTTCCAATCTCCATCTTCGGAACGCAAGCCAATCGCGTCAGCGTGACCTACCCGAGGCTAATAAACAGGGCTCTAGCAGCCGGCTGATTACAGCATAGCGCGGTCGCGGCCTAACACTGGCAGGCACGGCAAAATTTCCTGTCCACCGACAGGCAGTGTTAGTGGTGTGAGAAGCTGCCCCTTCATATTAGGAGCGGCCTTTGCAATGGAAAAATGCAGGTGTTGTAAGTTGCTGACTGATCTGCAACTGTTTCTTTTGGTTAAGGTGACGATACATGTCAAACCTCCCTCTCACTCGCACTATTCAACATTTTTGAACGCATACAGGGCTCAGCTTCTCACACCACTAAATTAGTGGTGTGAGAAGCTGAGCCCTGTATGCGATCAAAAATGTTGAATAGTGCGAGTGAGAGGGAGGTTTGAGGTATATAGTCGCCTTAATTGAAAAGGTATCTATGAGGTTTTAAAAAGCCAGCAAATAACTCCAACGGGTGTTCGTTCAAAAAATGTGGATTTCAATAAGCTAAATTTTTCTAGAAACATGTAATAATCAAAGAGGTTGGATATTTTTTCTCCAAATCTATGGTAATAATATGTATCTACTTAAAAGTCTGTAATAAAATGGCAGCACTGTTTGAAATATGGTGTTGCTAGTAAAAATAATATCTAAGTTTGTAGGGAAGTTTACATCAATTAAAATAAAATAGTTACTGTTACTGTACATTTATCTACATACCTATGAAATATACAGTCTACTGGATTTGTTTATATCAAAATTTTAAATATCCTGTTATTTATTACCTATAACAAGTGCATGCATAACTATTTACACACATGATAATAAATAACATAAGACAGTTTTTGTAAAATTCTGATGGCACTACGGCCATAGAGGCCTAATTGTGATCGCCACTTTAGGGTACCGAACCCAAAGTGTAAAAACGGGACCCTATTACAAGACTCCACTGTCCGTCTGTCTATCTGTCACTAGGCTGTATCTCATGAACCGTGATAGCTATACAGTTGTCATTTTTACAGATGATGTATTTCTGTTCCCACTATAACAACAAATACAGATGTAAACAAATGAAACAGAATAAAATAAATATTTAAGTGGGGATCCCATACAAGAGTACGGAACCCTTCGTGTGCGAGTCCGACTCGCACTTGGCCAGTGGTTAACTATGATAGAAACTTGGGGTGTGAATTCCTCTGAACTTAAAGATAATTTTTAATGTAAGTAGTAAATACAGGTAGGTATGTTATTATTAATTTCAATTTTAATTTCAATTTCAATTTAATTATGAAAACCATAGGAACTTAAAGCCTATTAGTTACTTCTATTTTCTAGTAGCTACCTATCGGCACTATTCAGTATATAGGGAAAACAAAATGTTGTAGGTATTTGACAAGTTTCCTTTTTATAACAGCATCATTAGGTAAGTACCTAATTATTGAGTAATGCACTCTGTAGGTACTAAATAGGTTACTTATCCTAACAATGAACATACCTTATTGCTTTTACTGAGCAAACACTTCCTCAAATGCATTATGAATTTGATCAATCATATCCGAAGCTAGCATACTTCGACCATGTGTTACAAACCCTTTTGAATTACAAGCTCTTACTAATGTAGCTGCTGCAAAAGCTGATAAGCTCTGGGCTAGTTTTATAGAGTTGTTATTTTCACAGCTGTTATTTTTTTTTAATGCCCAGTTGTAAATAGTGCCCAATGATCCTGCAAGAATATCACCTTGGCCAGCTGCACGGCGTCCAGATCCTCCTTTTGAATTGGTCCAGTCAAAAGAAGAGCCAGAGTAAAAAATATCTTGCTCACCTTTTACTAATACGGAAACAAACTCACCCCAAAACTTATGCCAAGTACTACTGTCATTGATGTGAACAGAAATCATTAACCTATCAGCTTCTCGTTTGTTCGGGGTTAAAATCACTCCAGGACTCGGGTAGTCTTGGATTATCGATGGGTTTTTAGATACAGCATAAAGCCCATCAGCATCTATTACCAGAGGTTTTCGAAGCATTTTACACGTTTGAATTATGTCACCTAGCAAAGTCAACAATTCATTTTCCCGTCCAAGCCCCGGTCCTATAACAACAACATCCATTTTTGGTAACAAATTGCTTATTTTTGACCCTGACTTATAATTAAGATAAGGATAAACTATTAAGTCAGGACTGTAGCTCTTGATTACAGATGCTGCTTCTTCTGTAGTGACTACGTAAGTCAAATCTGCTCCAGTCTGGAATAAAAAATATTGGTTATTCTCGTGATTAAAGCTTGAGAGCTTTAGTTTGACAAATTTGATACACTAGGTAGTTACATCTAAATGCTAATAAAGGTATCTACCACAAAAAAATCTCAGTTTGCCGAATTACTAACTACGTACAATTTATTCCATGTTTGTGAACTAAGTAAGTAGGTGTTTTAGTGTGTTTTTATTTTGAAAGAAGTTTATTTACTAACATTAACCTTGTGATAACCCTGGAAAATGTAAGTCACGAATAAAAATAAATAAAGCCAAGGTAAGTAAGTATTGTGAATTTGTGAAGTTACGAGTACCTACCTAATACCGAATTATTTATTATACGTTATCAATACCGTTGGTAATTAATTACGTAGGTTATTATATTATCCAATCTATTATTAGACTTTATTAATTTAGTAGTACCTATTCACCGTTTTCTAGCTGGTTATCTTACCTTTAATGCAGATATTGCTGCAAAATATGGTGCCCCGGTATATTCTATGGATCCTCCTATAACACAAATTTTGCCAGCATCTCCCTTTACTTGGCTTTCTAATGCTGGAACCAAAAGAGGAACCAGCTGGCTGAAATCTTCATTAGAAAGATTTTTTTCTGGACACTCGATAGCATCAGTTTTAACACCAAATAACACTAAAACACTAATAGTCACAAATAAAAGATTATAAAAATCGAATCTCATTATTTTGGTTGAATAAGATCATAGAGCAGGATCGATTAAAATGTTGAGCAGTATGTTTAATAATGGACGTGGCATGCATGAAATGAAAAGTCAATTTTATAAAATACCAACCAGAGGGCGGCGGCGTCGCGTTAGGCAAAATAATGTTTTTCATAGGGTAACATCTTTAGACAGTCAAGTCATAAAAAAGTCAGTGTCCAATTAAATAAATCAAGCAAGATTGTTCGCGTTTCGCAACTGCTTGCTTCATTCTTCGTCATTGTCATTCATTCATGAAGAATTTTCAAGGGAAATGGGAATATAAATAAACAAGATTCTCAAGTTTTCAGTGCTTTCTGTCCCAAAAATGGAAACGAATCATGAAACTGTTAAACTGCTTTACTCGATACATAAATTCTCAAGCTATTCAGTGAATTTTCTGCCACAGTAAGTACAAATCAAACTGATTGCGAACCTGATCTGCTGGAGTAGAATTCAGATCATGTTACATTTACCCGGTGTTTTGCGATAAAATTAAAGAGCAGTCAGCGTTTTCAGTTCATAAACATACCGCTAAATTTTTTTTTTGTGGGTGGACTTCTTTCCCAATACGTACCAAGGATTTTGCTTAATTTGTTTTTCAGATGTGTGTTGAAAAATAACCCTACCGATGCATTTTCGAGATGGTTTACCGATAGTACGTCCCCAAATCAATATCTCATGTTGAGGCTGCAGTCACCGGCTCTTGTAGAGACCATCAAATTCGGAAAGTACGTCAAGTCACATGTCAGTAATCTCAAAAAATTTCAAGTTTATGGCGGAACACAGGAAAACAACATGTCTTTGCTATTACAAGCGTAAGTTATTAAATTATTTAGTTTTATGAAAGCGCATATATTTCCTAAAAGTAATGTGATGTGTATCAAAATCTAATAATCATTGTTTTTTTTATAATAATGCTGATCATGTCACACATTATCTAGCCCTAAACTAAGCAGAGAAACTAACTGAAAACTACATGACTGATATACTGCTCATCATATTTTTTTGAAAATACATACCTATACCAGGCCTCTTTCACTCCGCAGTATAGGTATAAAAATCCTTGAGCAGTCCTTGTCAGCCGCGGCATTTTAGTTTGTTTTTGTTAATGTACCTATATTTTTCGCCAAATGAAGGCAAAAAAATACTACACAGCATTTGGTTGCCTGAATAATAATAAGAAAATGTAAATAATACCAATAGTAGGTACAGAACTGAAAGTTTTTCTACCAAATAATGCGTTGTTTAGATATCAAAGTCTCCCGTATTTACTTAAGTAGGTAGGTACTTAGGTACAATACAAGTTCTATTTGAATGCGGTACCTACCTACATAAATAAACGTAATATTATTATCTAGGTATTTTTTGATAGACAATTTTTGTGCCATTGGTAGGTATAGGTAGGCCTACATAGTGCTTTAGTAAGTAGGTATTATGATTTTGATTATGTAGACTGAGAGCAAGATTAGAAACACAAGCTAGGTACATTTTTATTTGGTTTAACTTTAAGTAGGCAGTGTAGGTTATCTACTTAAAAACAGTCGGGTAGGTAGGTGTAGGTAGACAAATCGATGTGGTAAGTTACCTAAAGGTAGGTGTACTAACAACTAAAACTAGATACCTAGGTTACCTACAAACCAAATGTTGTTTTTTTCTCTTGCAAATATCTAGGTACTACCTAAGAAGAAGAGAAATTTTAGTAGGTACCTACCTACCTACTAAAATTTCTCTTAAGATTTAGCATGATGTACCTACCTTAAACAGTGATCAGCCAGGCAGTGTAAAATAGTTTTCTGATCTAATACTAGGTAGGTAGATATTATTTCAATTATCATTGTTCCTAAAAAGAAATAGGTGGCTAGGTAACTGGATAGTAAAATGTTCAACAACAACAGCCTATAGGGGAGGCCTATGTCCACTGCTGGATATAAGAAGGGGGATATGCCCATAATCCCCACGCTGGGCATGCGGGTTGGGGATAGCAGGATACAGCTTCTCGCACCGCCGACGCTGCTGCCCGTCGGCGGCCAGGTTATTATTATTCGTCACAGAATAATTCTCAAGACAACCCTAACGTTACACGTGCCACGTCAGTAGAGATAGAGCTATACGATAGAAAGGGATGCAAGGTGTAGGTTAATATAAATGTTAGGCACTGAGTTTGGTGCGAGCTGAATAGCACTTTATTGCGTAGCTGCTAAAGTCGCTATTTATTTAAATGATTGCGCGGAGTGAAGCTTCTGTCCTCTCTGTATTCTGTGCCTATACATAGAAAACATGCAGACCTGAGACTAATACAAGTAGCAGCATGAAAGTCTAGCGCTGACCGTTATTGCGCAGAAGTCAAAAGTAAGGTATCATATGGGAGCTAGAGGCGAGAGAGAGCGAGAGACCCATGCGCAGACGTTTCGTGCAGCTCTAGACTTACGTGCCGCTAAATGTATCTGCAATTTTTTTTTCTACATTTTTTTTGGGAACTTTTGTCGAATAACGACGATGTCAGTTCCATTGAACCCAAAATGTATAGTGCAATAAGCTAGAGTTCCCAGCAACCAACTCATATATGGACCTGTAGAGAACATTACCTGCAACTGATGTTTGCCCAGCTAATACTCCCTGGAACAGGCCCACATCGAGAAATTTAACATTGAATTTTTTTGCTAATAATTCCCTCATGGATGCACTCCGGACACACTCCATTAAGAGATGGTAAACAACCTCTATTACTCCACAAGTCTCACAATTTGGATTATCAAAACTTATTCAAAGGCATATGCCCGGAGCGCAGTCTATGAGATACTACAACCAATTTCCTATCCATTCTAATATTAGCGAACCAAAGTATATGAGGTGGCTCACTTTGTACGTATATACCAGATGCCCTTCTCCCGAGAAGCAATATCAAATACTCCTTCCAATTAGATCTTAAACAATGATTAAATAAATGTAGTATATCTGAAAATTCAGGCTTAAGCCTATATAAGGATCGTGGAATAAGTCAAATAACATCTGACGACCTCTGTGGCGCAGTGGGCGAAGGTCCGCCTGTGACGCAGAAGGTGCGGGTTCGATTCCTGCTGCGGGACAAATGTTTGCATGTTCTGCAGATATTTGTCTCGGGTCTGGGTGTTTTCTATGTATGATATGTATGTATTTACAAAAGAAATATGTATCTATGTAGTATATCAATCATGTGGTTCCCATAATACAAGCTCTGCTTAGTTTGGGGCTACATGATGCTGTGTGATAACGTCCAGGATTATTTATTTATTATTTATTTATTTATTTATCTATATATGCTATTCTAGTTTTGTTTGGAATAAAGTAATCTTTTTTATATAACATGGGGTGGTATTTTTCAAAACCTATATTAATATCTCAAAAACTTATTTCAGAGGGTTAAAAAACGACTCAGAACCAGAGGTATTTAAGCTTCGTCACAAGACACAAGATGGCCTATACTTGCCCGTAAATTACATAAAAATTGTGCCCCTCCAGTCATGGGGTCCAGCTTACAACTACTCCATCTGGTTCGTGGAGCTTATGGGGAAGAACCAGGAAGATCTGATGAGCAAAGTTCTAGAAACCATCAATTTAGTAAGTCTTTTTACACATTGGAGTTGTACGGAGCAATCTTCTTCAGTTCCCATTTAGCGCTAGTTCACATTTGACGCTCATTAACGCATATCAACGTGTGGTCAAATTTCAAAAGAGTTTAGAATCTAAACTTTAAATGAAAAGCGCTAATGTGCGTTGCGAGTGCTCGACATAGTTAGTTACAAGTAAAGCTACATGTAGTGTGTTAAAATAAGTGCAATTGCGATGGAAACAAACGGATGTTACATTGTTATCAAAGCGCGCATCAACCCGCGATTGCCTGCGTCTTGAGACATTCTCTGAGCGCTTCGTTAATACACACTCATGTGAATGCATGTGAGCAAATACCAGAATCTCTAGACGCGTGATTTAAAATGGCTGTCTGAACATAGGCTTTAAGAGAAGCAAAGAATTTACAATACTAGTAGAACCATCTATTAAAAGCGGCTGACGTGTCCCGCCCAGTCCCATTTGAGCCTGGCAGCTTTATCTCCAATATCGAAGGATCTGAACCAGCTCTCACTTTCTTACAAATTCGCCAATGAGTTTTTTGACGTGCGTGAGTGAAAGTTGTATAGTCTCTGTATTTGCAAGCAAACCAATAGCAGCGCCGCGTTTTGAGCGTAAAAAATTAAGACAGATTTGTGGAATATATGGGTATGATGCTGGTGAAGAAACAAACCGGCGACAGCGGTTCTGATACAATGGTGCGATTCTGTTGTACATTTTCCTAACTAAACTAAAGGAGAATGCCGTCTGATGTATGGCGCTCGGTACCAAGACTAAAGAGAGTGCGAGAGTGTGAGTAAAAAAAAAATTCCAATAAGTTTTAAGTCGATTCTACTGTCAAAATAATTAAAAATGAGGGTTATTGCTATAGTAACACTTTACATCAATGTTTGTTGCCATAGTAACGTATATATCATTGGTAGTTGTAATGTAATAGCGGCGTGCGGCGGGAACCAAATCAACAAAATATTTTTTTACTTGATTATTAATCCCATCGGTGTGTAAAACTAAAGAAAATTTTAATGTCATTTATAAAATATAATAAATTTTATGGGATAATTTTGGTTTTGACGCAATTGGTACGGGTTCTCGGCATTCTCCTTTGACAGCTTCAAATTTATAGCTATCCTTGTCATCCTTATCTATTTCAATGGGACTGTAACGTTTTTAGAACTGTCAAATTAATGAAAGTTTTGGAAAATGTACAAAAGAATCAATACTATTGTGACGTAGTGCATTTCTATTGGGTAGTAAGTTTAAAGTAGTCTGTACATTAACAATATCAACAGCGTAAAGAGGAAGAAGCAGTGCGTATATTGCTGAAGCACCTGCGCCGGCGCCGGTACAAAGACGCATTCGAAGCCCTCTCGCGGGAAAGCGGCGTGCAACTTGAAGGGCCGGTGCAGTCGCGGCTGTGGAACGCACTGGTTGAGAGCGGAGACTTTACACTCACCGAGCAGATATTTACGGAGGCTGTGGCTGGTAAGTTTTCCTATTCCTAAGAGCTAGTGACCAAAGTTGATTGTTTTCTGATAATGTCTTATAGGAAGATGAAACATTGTCGAATTGCTAAGTTTTTGTGAAACTCGTTAGAAAAAAAAAATTATACTGTCTCGTAGTTTTAAAACGATTCCTAAGTATCTAATTCATAGATATATCTTTTTACAAATTTCTCATTTTTTTTAAGTCACACCTGAGTCTATTAACTAAAGTTTAGTTAATAGACTCTAATAATAACTAATATTTAATAGACTAAACTCTTCTAGACACATGGCTCTCGTTGATCATCATTCTCCTGCACCTGTCCCACGCAAGGTCGGGTCGGCAAAAATGTTTGTTTTTCTTCCAGTCACTTCTATCAGCTGTCAAATCTGTGCCCACTCATTTCATTCTCATATCCTCTTTCACACAATCCATCCATCTCTTCTTCGGTCTCCCTCTATTCGTGCATCCAATCACATTCATATTTATCACTCTTATAGTCGCATGACTTTCTTCCCTTCTCATGCCCATACCATGCCAGTCTACCGCTCCTCACCTTATCTGCCACAGCCACAGGTACCACTTTCAGACTTCCCCTCGTTCCTTATCTTATCCATTCTCGTCACACCGCACATCCATCTCAACATTCGCATCTCTTCTTTCGTCAGTCTTTTTCATTGCCTAACACTCCGATCCATAACAATAGCTCTCGTTTATCATCATCATCATCATCATCAGCCTATAGCAGTCCACTGCTGTCCATAGGCCTCCCCTAATGAGCGCCATTACCCCCTGTTCTGAGCTCGACGCATCCAGCTTCCACCAGCAAGCCTTTCGCAAATCGTTACTCCACCTGGCTGGAGGGCGTTCTACACTACGTTTGCCGAGCCGCGGTCTCCACTCAAGAACTCGTTTACCCCAACAGTGGTCGGTTCTTGGGCAGATATGGCCAGCCCACTGCCACTTCAGCTTGCTAATTCTCTGAGCTACTACAACTTTAGTTCTGTATCGGATAGTCTCGTTGCTTATTCTTTCCTTCAGAGAAACTCCGAGCATGGCTCGTTCCATAGCTCGCTGAGCGACTTTAAAGTGGTGGAGTAGCCGTACTGTGAGTGTCCACGTTTCGGCTCCGTATGTCATGACGGGTAGGACGTTGTCTTAAAAGCATGTTGTCTCGTTGATAATGTAATTGAATTATTTCCAGCGGGTGAACTGGACTGGTATCTGTCATGGCAGCCGTACACGCCGGTTTGGCGGCAGATAACCGCGTGCTCTTCGCAAGTGGAAGCCAAGCTGTCTTCGCCGGCGATGCGCCCGCCTCCGAGCAATACTCCTAGACCGCACGACTTGCACTCAGTCGATAGAGATGCGCAGGCGGTGAGTTATGAAGGCTTTTTGAATTACCTTCCGCCCCGTTAAAAACCGGTACCCGGAAAAAAGTAACCTATTAATCCAGGTCCCAAACTGTATATTCCAAGTTTCAACCCAATCGGTTCTATCGTTACGCAGTTAAGTGTTCACAAAAATACTCCCTATTTTCAATTTGAAAATAGTGCGTGATTCACTATACTATACCATTAAATGGATTTTAAGTACAAAAATAAATCGAAAAACAAGGCAATTGGTCCCGAAAAAATATTAAGTCCTAATACGTCTCCACTTTGTCACTGTTACTTTTTCTGACATTAGGTATTTTAGCCCGCCTAATTTCGATCACTGTATTTTTTTTTAAAGTATAAATAAATAAATAAAATAAATAAATAATGCTGGACTATCACACAGCATCATGTAGCCCCAAGCTAAGCAGAGCTTGTATTATGGGAACCACATGATCGATATACTACATATATACATTTTTTTTATAAATACATACATATCAAACACAAAAAACACCCAGACCCGAGAGAAATATCTGCAGAACATCCAAACATTTGTCCCCCGGCGGGAAACGAATCCGCAACCTTCTGCGTCACAGAGGTTGTCGAGTACGATATTACAATAATTTATTTATTTATTTATTTATTCAATTTTGGGAAAACTAACAGCTAGATACATACTAAAAGTAGTTAAATAGGTATATGCAGGTACTTAAAGCTACACATACAGGAAGGCCAATTATAAGTTTCCGCAGACAGGTAAATACCAAATTAACTTTGATGAACAGTTACAGTAGACGACATATACAAAGAATAATAAAGGAAAGTGTATATAATAAACACACACACACACACACACACAAACATTTACACAACAGAGAAAAGGTGCTCAATGTCTGTATTATTAAAGAAGCTGTCGCTAAGTAAGTGTTTAAGTCTATTTGTTGAAGTCTTAAAGATATCTACTTCAGAACTTGCCCTTGCTAAGCAGTTAAATGATCTAGAGGCTCTTATAATAAATGAATTATATCTGTAATTTGTCCTAACTAAAGGTACAAAAAGAACGTTAGGCTTTCTTAATGCAGCTGTGTTTACACGCAACCCTAATTGCTCAAGTAGTTCAGGGCAATCAATGGTGCTATTTCCGATATTTAATAGGTAGGATAAGTCCGCTATCTCTCTCCGTATGAATAGAGGGAGGAAGTGAAATTTACGACATCTTGCATAGTAGTCAGGTAAGAATAAACGGGCTCGAAATTGTAAGTAGCGTAGAAATCTCTTTTGTATGGATTCTAATCGTGAGGAATAAACATCATAACAAGGATTCCACACTTGCGAGGCGTACTCTAAATGACTGCGTACGTACGCACAGTAAAGTATTTTGAATGTTTTAGTACTCACAAATTCCGACGACATTCTCAGGACAAATCCAAGTGCTCGAGATGCTTTCTTAACTATAGAATTAATATGTTCGTCAAATAATAATTTACTATCGAATGTTATTCCTAAATCTTTGATCTTATCTACTCTTGTTAGAGCAGAGTTATTAAATGTATAATTAAAAGATATTTTTATAGGTTTACGAGTAAAGGAACATACATAGCATTTAGAAACATTAAGGTCAAGTTTGTTAAGAGTACAATAATTTACGAATCTGTTAAGGTCATCTTGGAGGTGGCAAGCATCATCAATGTCACTAATTTGGTGAAGAATTTTCATGTCATCGGCGTATAAAAGTATTTTAGAGTGTTTAAAGCAAGAAGAAATGTCGTTAATAAAAATTGTGAAAAGTAATGGCCCCAGTAATGATCCTTGAGGGACACCAGAGGGGATGTTCATAGACAGGGAAGAGTAACCTCCTAAAACTACTGTTTGGCAGCGGTTTTGAACATAAGATGAAAACCATCTGAACAGATTTCCTCTTATACCTATACGCTGGAGCTTTTCTAACAGGATAAAATGATCAATGCGATCAAAACACTTTGAGTAGTCAGTGTAGATAATGTCGACTTGCGAGGGCTCAGACATATGTCGTGACAAAAACTCAGCGCATAGTATAAGATTTGAAGTTGTAGACCTACCTTTCAAAAAACCGTGTTGATCTAATGAAAGGCTGTGCTTGAGAGCGGAATATAATTGTGAATAAACAATTTTTTCTAAAATTTTACGAAAAACATTTTCCTCTAGGACTTCGACTGTGCTAATATCGGCGGAAGACTCAAGGGGACAAACGGCATTATGACATGTGCTAGAGTTATATTGGGGGTTATCTAGAAAAGTTGAATTAAAATATTCACCGAAGAAGTTACATATCTCATCACCTTGGTCAGAAGAACGGTTACCATATTTGAGAACAGAGGGATACGAGTTAGATTGATTTTTACTTTTTACAAATGACCAAAAGGCGCGAGGGTTCTCTTTAATGCAGTTTTCAATATTATAAATATACGAGTTGTACATATTAATTTCCATAGAGTGCGCTCTTTCTCTTAGTAAAATAAACGAGTCACGATCATAAATATTACCATAGGTTTTATATTTTTTATGAAACTTGGCGCGTTTTTCTCGTAGTACTTTGATCAGGGGCCGCTTATACCATATCGGATATTTACGGGAAGAGTTAACTAGTCTGGTAGTGACATAAGTATCACGCAATTTGTAAAGCGTACTATAAAAATAGGAGACCGAGTCTTCAATGTTTCTACTCCCAAATTCGGAGTGCCAGTCCACAGCGTCAAGACCAGTGCAAATGGAACTAAAATCACCATTGTGATACGAGTATGTAATGTATGGACGTGGTTTAATAGTATGTAGCTGAACAAATTCAGCAGTAGTTATTAAAGACCGGTGGTGGGGATCTTCCGGCACAAGTGGACAATCACATGAATTAACGATAACATCATTATTTGAAAAAATTAAATCCAGGAGCCGACCATGACTGTCGTTTACAAAAGAATTGTATTGTAATAAATTACACGTATTAAGACTGTCTATCAATTCAAACTGATGCGTTCCTTGAACATTAATAGGGATAAGCGAAATTCCATCATTATTATCAATGCTCCAAGAAATTAGAGGCATATTGAAGTCTCCAAAAATAATAATCTTATCTAATGGGTTATCTAATGAGATTTTAGTCATATTTTTTGCAAAGTTCGATAATTGCACCGACATTGAATTACCTAAATTCTGATCGCAAATGTAAACAACCCCAATGTGCATTTTATACGTGGATCTTGGTTTATGGCTTTTTAACGTTAAGGTAACCCATAGATAACTATGGTATTAAGGTAACCCCCCCGTCTCTTAAATACAGGTATACGCTTCATTTTCTGTCTCCGTAAATATGACCACGTGAGCAGCTACCGAGCCAAACTCAAATGGCTGCCTATTCGGCAGCGTAGACAACTTCGAATCCTTTGTATTCTATTCTCAGTACTTAAAGATCCTTTGGCTCCTATCTATTTGAAAGATCGTATTAAATTTCGGTCAGACACACATGACAAACGACTGAGGTCATCCGACAATCTCCTACTTGACATTCCTGAGCATAGCACCTGCTTCCGAGGCAACTCTTTCTCAGTTGAATCTGTCCGGCTTTGGAACGATCTTCCATTCGATATTAGAAAAGTAGAGTCAAAGGAATGTTTCAAAAGATTAACCCGAGAGCACTACCTTAAAATGTTATATACTTAGCAACCCTAATCATCTGCACAAGTAGGTCTTTATAGGTTACAATTTCTGATCATATTTATTATGATAAATATTTTGATATTTTCTATTTGTATCTACTATTAAATAAAATAAAATTATGTATCTTAATAAGTATGTAAGTATTTTATTAATATTATTTGTATATTATAAGTATTTATGTACCAAGGTGTATGTAATTTTATATGTAGTTTATATATAAAATAGTTTATTATACAGTTGTAGTTTTAAGTAATTTTAAGTTAGAGTTATAGCACGCCTACCACCATGTAAAAACAAACCACAGGTTTGGCTGGTAGAAAATGCTCGTAGCATTAAGCCCACCTTTTGTTACATTTTATGTGCAATAAAGTATAAATAAATAAATAAATAAATAGATCCTCAGCACTTGAGGACCATTCATGGCGGCATTCAGCCGCGAGCTCCCGACGGACGGCTATCAGCACCCCACCGCCTTTGTTCTGATCAGTCATCTCATAATTACGATCACGACGCCAGACTAAATACCGATCGTCAAAAAGCTCATTATTATGAAAACTGTCATTAAGCCAAGTTTCTGTGATACAAACAATGTCATATGAGCACAGGGAAATATTTCTATAGAAAGTAGCAGCTTTGGTTCGAAGACCACGTACATTTTGATAATAAATTCTAAACGGATTGAATTTTAAAGGAAAATAATATTAGGTCATGAATAGATATTTTATAAAGCTGCAAAACATCGATAAGGCTAGAAATAGGGACAATAGTATAGAAATCAGGCGATATAAGAAAAACAAATAGCGGCAAAAAGGCAGTAAAACGATTAGCACAACAAAAGAAATAAAAGTTATTAGTTGTGTAACTTACTAATGAGGGTAGCGCAAAGCGAGCAAAAGCAGCTGCATTATGCAAATCACAACAAAAACCAGTTAGCGTGTCAGCGCTCGCCAACCGCTTCGAGCATAGGCCCGCAAAGGCAAGGAGTAGCACATATACAGAGATCAAGCACCAATCACTATTAATTAAAACTTTTTTAAATCGGAGTCCGTTTTTATATTTATCACTGGAGAGTTCGGATTTTTTCGTACATAAATTCGGCACCCTTTTACCCAGGTGAACGCGAAACCACGGTCTTTGGCCAATGTCTTGGTTCTGTTAAGCAATATCTTGTTATCAATTGTAAGATGGTCGTTGACATATATCCGGGTGCCTCCTTGGAGCCCGAGGTCAGCGGCAGTGGTGGTACACTTCTTAGCAGAGGCAACAAAATTGTCCTTGATATGCCTGCTATGCACAGCAACAATAATGGTTTTATTCTGTTTGTCATTGCGCATCGGAACTCTGGCAATGTAGTTAATTTGCTCTTTTGGTACCACACACTTAATGTGTGCTCCGAGCTTGTCGATGATGTTAAACAGGTTTTCAGAGTTTGAAACTGGGACTCCTTTGATTTCAATTCAAGGTTTAAAACCATTTAAAAACATGATAAATATTATGTTTAATAACTTTAATTATTGCAAAAAAGTTTGTTTGCGAGGTCTATTCTTCGCAGAGCTTCGCAGAACACTTTGTTGTTTATTTCGCTTGCACGCCATAATTACTTAACATATGAAAGAGTCTATCATAGAGTCCAGCATTATTGAGTGATAGAAAAATAACTTAAAATATCTTTTAAGGCGAGCGAAGCCGCGGATAAAATAAAAGCTAGTAGACTAAAAACTTCGTAACAGGCTTTTAGTACACCATTCGATATTCGTTTTCTAATTTCAAACAATTTCAACTGATATAAACAAGTAGGTATGTTTGTCCTTCTCACACACATCGGCCACCGTTGCGACAGCTGCAATGTTTACGGCTCTCTTTAGTAGTGATCAATTAGATTTAGTTTCTGCGAACGGATATTCGCTTGTCGTCTTCACACGGTATATTCCGCTTCTGGAACAAATCGATCATTATATTATTGAGTAAATAATATACAGGTTTTTTGAACGGCGGTGATGGCCAAGTCCGAAACCACGAGAGTTAGGAAAAGTCGTAAAAGGTTGATTTATAAGAAAATAATAACTGAATATTTATTTTCTTCAAAAATCTTTTACTTTTGACGGAAATGCACTATAATGATTTAAATAAAATTACACCCTGTATTATTGTACCAATGAATTCTGTTGCTGATAAGCATCAATCTTTGCAAATAAACTTATTAAAAATGATTTTTTTTTGAAAAATTATTCGGGTCCGAGCCATTTACGTCAAAAGTAAAAGATTTTTGAAAAAAAATAATATGCAGTTATCATTTTCTTAAAAATCGAGGGCATAACTCCTTTCATGTCTTTTCCCTAACTCTCGTGGTTTCGGACTTGGCCATCACCGCCCTTCTTAACAAACCACCCTGTATCATCATCATCAGCCTATAGCAGTCCACTGCTGGACATAGGCCTCCCCTAATGAGCGCCATTGCGCCCTGTCCTGAGCTCGACGCTCAGACCACCCTGTATAACTTAAAATAAAATACATTTCTTTATTTATAAAATAATAAATAAATAATGCTGGACGTAATCACACAGCATCATGTAGCCCCAAACTAAGCAGAGCTTGTGTTATGGGAACCACATGATTGATATATTACTTATATACATTTTTTTTTGTAAATACATACATATCATACATAGAAAACACCCAGACCCGAACACTCCCTGGAACACTCCATGGAACACGACCAAAAAGAGAAGAATTAAAAAGAAAGGCTCGTTTAATGTCTCGTTTTCTGATATACCCATGAAATATCCCGACTTCCGATTCGAATGCCATGGTTTCGAATTCGGTCGCGCCTAAATGTATGCGCGTGTGTTGAATCTTGAATTATTATCACGTGCTCAAAACTGTGAATGAAAATTATGGCGAGGAAACGCGCGACTTCGTCGGCTCCACACGTATTGACCATGTCTTTCCTGTGGGTAAGGCTACAGATATCATAATGCTGGTAGTAAGACTGGTGCTGGACAAGCCTACTCAATCTAACCATGCCCCAGGCACTCAAGACACTACAACGTCCCAGTCTTTGATTACGATTCACAGTAACCGGCGCGTCGCAGGGCATCGGAGACCATTTTATAACATGCTAAAGGAAATTGAAACATCCACAAAGCAGTTAAATTCTTTATTTGCATGCAATTTACGCAGCTTTGAGCTTTGTCAAACACTGACATAAATAGATCCGTAAGTAGATATTGCATGCAAATAAGAAACTTAACTGCTTTGTGGATGTCTCAATTTCCTCTAGCATGTTTTAAAATGCGCTTCGATGCTCTCCGACGCGCGACGGTAGTTGTGAATAAAAGTTATCACTAGACGCTGTATAAATCATTTAAAATAAGTATATGAAAAGTAATCTAAACGGCCTAAGCTTGTGATGGCGGCCATACAAAAGACATTTAGGTAATCTTTTGCCATTTATTTTTATTGATTTGAAGTGGGTTAAAAAGTTAATTCTTACCCAGTCTTCTCCAAATCATCGTTGCCCATTGGCAGCGTCCCGCCAAAGCACATACTCAAGTCCAACCACAGATCGCTCCCACAGCTGTGACCAATCAGGTTATTGTACGTCACCGTCGCAGCAAAGTATTGCCAGGATCTGTTATGACTGCAGGCATCAATAACGCAATTCGGTTGAGTGTATCCGCCGTTAGGGGAGAAGTCAGTGTGGCCAACATTTAGAGAAGTTCCGAGAAGGTGGCGGTTCGTATGGATCGCTTCAACGTAAACCGCGTCAGTTTTTTGCAGCCGGTTTTTGTTGAGGGTCCAGAGAGGGCCAGCTGGGTCTAAACCTGAGGAAATAAAGACAATGTATGTCGGGTCTTCGCACGCGTGGTAAATATGTGCGTGTACGCACACGTACGTTCCCTAGGCTAGTTAAAAATCGATTTTTAGGAGTCTCTTTACCTGTAATTCTGGCTACTTTCGTGCTCAGTAACCTGCCAGCATTGCCAACCAAATGAGCACCCAGACTGAACCCAATAAGGTGCATATTGCTGTACTTAGCCCCTCGGGTGTTGAGATACGTCAGGAATTTGCCTAGAGAGCGTCCGGCAGAGGGAATGCCAGCTACAGCAGTTATGTAGGTCCGGGAAGATAGCCAGGACCAGTCCAAAACTATGAAATTCACGTCACTTTTGGACAGATACTCTGAAATTAAATATGCTCGTGATTATTTAAATTGGCGTAAATTAAAACCTACAAATGACTAGACACTGGTATTTACAAAGATTCTTTATAAAGAGTTTTTCATTATTTTTTTTTATTTAAACCTTTTCGTCTCACTGCTGGAAAAAGGTCTCCCCCAGTCTTCCAAAAATCTCTTATGCAAAACCACCTCCCACCAGCCGCATAAACTTTACACCTATTAGTCTACCTATACAGCTAGAATCCATGCGATCAAAATACGTCACTCCGCAAAGCAGATTGAACGTTTAGGTTAGTAAACTAAAGGAACAAAACCTCCTTAATTTTCTTGTGTTTCAATTGGCAATGGTAATTTACATAGGTACGTTATTTTATCGAGAACCTTGTCTCTAGACAATACAATAATTTTTATTCGTATACCAAAATCTGTTACACTTAAATTATTTGTATTATATTTAAGCTGTATAACGTTTCCACTGAAGGAACCCGACTCGTTGACGACGTTTTGTCATGAGTCGTGTTCTCACTATGTACATATTGTAGGAAGTAGACGGATACAACAGTAGACTGCTTGATTGACTAGATTAGGCTCTGTTTAACATTGTTTATTGACCGTTAGAAAGGCACGGTAAAGGCGAACACATGCCTTTTCTTTTACACTGAATCCGATTAATACCTAAGGCTATGCACTTAGCTTGCTATCTATAATATTTCCTAAGAAAGCATAGTTAAAAATCTGTATTTTAAGTTTGAAGTCCGTTACGTAAAGTTATATTACCTTCAGTAATCGCCGAATTTAATCCGCTGTTTCGATCGCCTCCCCAGCCGTGTGCAATCACGACTATAGGCTTTTCGGGATTGAAGTTAGAAGATGCTATAGAGCTGGCATTATTCGTATACAGTTGTTGGGGTGAGTTCTTGTTTCTCCTTGAATAAAAGAAGTGAAATTTCAAGATAATAAGTGAAGAAATGTGGACCATTTACCTAACAACAGGATAATCAAACCGATATAATTTAAAGTATGCTCTAGGTCATCTTACTGATTTTTGGATAGGATCTGTAATGGTAGCTTTAAATAAAGATATAAACTATATTTTTTGATACAAAAGAATGGCGGAATTGTAGCGAGGAGATCCGTGGTCTCTGATTAGATTACCAACAACATCAGTCCACTGCTGGACATAGGCTTCCCATAGCAATATGCCCATATTCCCTACGCTGGGTATGCGGGTTGGGGATCGCAGGGCATAGCTTCTCCCTCTGCCCGACCCTTCTGCTCGTCGGATGTCAGGGCCCCACGGCCGCTAGAGCCCGTTTATTATTTAGCTGGGTGCACCATGGGCCGCCAGTGAGGTTGGCTTGCCTTCTGAAGATGCAAATGAAACCCCTTAAACTTCCTGATCTGATCCCATAATAGGCTTTTTATACATCTTAGTTCATATTTCTATTCGGGATACCATATAGTTATACACGGTGATTTGAATTAATTTGTTATTCCGAAGTGGGTGATTTATTATTATTTATTTATTTATTTGTTTAATTAACACGGTTGACACCAATCAGATTAAATTATACGAGTCAAGAGTGGTAATATCTAATGTCAGCAGAAAATAACAATAATAATCAATTAAAACTTATATATAAACAAAGATATAAGTTGTGTCACAACACAAAGATAATATAGTGTCACAAACAATCATGCATCTCGCTCACAAAATTTCAGACATTCCGATAATATTTTCATCAATACATCCGCAAATAAGTGATTTGGATCTTGGTGTGAACAACTTGAGAGAACCTTACTTAATAATACTTATCTCCAAAAACTTTTACTTTAACTTTTGTTCTATGCAATTCAATCCTAACAGTAAGAGCTAATATTATCTTCATCATTATGTAAAGGAAAAAGCCTACCTTGTGAAGCAGCCTTAAAAGCTTAATCAGCTTTTAAGGCTGATTCACAAGGTTTCGAGTTAAATTATTGTTTAACTTTAAAAGTCATTTCTTCAATGAAAAATTAAATAGTTGGAAAAGTCGTAAAACAAGTGTTATTGACCTTTGGGAGTTTATTTACCTCTTTTCCAGATAGCTTAGGAATTTAAATTCACCATATCTAGAAAAGCGTGTCAAGCCAAGTTCAAGCTAACAGAACTATCGACCAGCACCGTGTGTCATATTACTCGAACCATTTGGAGCCATTTTTGAACCCCTCATAACTCAAAAACTATTGCACATAAACATGTCAAAGAAGATCGGTCAGTTTCATACAACCCATGACCTGAGACCTGACCATATAATGTCGCGTCTAGAAATGACCTATGTGCTAATTGCTAGTTCTTATTGCAGGATATCATGTTCAATTAATCGTTTTTTTTATTAAAGCCGGATAACTTTTCTGGGTATTTATTTTATAATTTTAGGTTACGATCGATTAGGACACTGGCGCCATTAAACAAAAACTAACCAAAAGCATGCTTTATTAGTGGCAGTTTTGTTTTAGATGGTTGACTTTGAGACGAGAGATGCAAAATGTGGGTGAGAGTGTGTTCAATAACCATGATTCGTTATGACAGGGCGTATTGCGATCAATATTTATGATTAATTTACTAAGTATTCCGGCTTTAATAAATAAAGTTATTAGTTATAATTTCAATACTCCATTATCAAGAATATTTTAACATAATTCGCATTTTTAGTCGCTTCCATTTATAGTCAGGTCTGAAATGAGCGGCCTTCTTTTCCTCATATATTGAGTAATACTTACTGAGTAAACAATAGATACTTGTTGTCTTGCGTTACTTTCTGCAATACAATCGGGTCGATCTCTCCTTGCAGATCGATCACACGGGTCACATTCCCCTCATCTACGTACGTAATATACCGTGAATCCTCTTCTGCCTCGTCTACAGCAGATACATAAATGGCACCTTAAAAATAATAACTCGTTAACTCGATTGCTTAGTATACATATTAGTGGACAAGATGGCGCGACAGACGATGTCTTGTCAAAATTTTAGAGTTCATAGAAAAATCCCACTGAAAACAGCTTCAGTTTTCCCGTATTATACAATTTTTATTTGGGTTTTTGTTAGTTTTCTTTTTTTTTTCCAAACCAACCCGCCTGAATCAAGGCGAATAAAAACAAAAAAAAAATACATACAAGTCGGTCGAGCAAAAACCGAAACAATGAGCAAATTATATAAAAGGATACGCAGGCTACCTGGATGGCAAAGGTGACTGACCGTCGTGGATGGAAGGAAATGGCCTACGTTCAAAAATAGACATTCAACGGCTGGGGATGATGAAGGCGAACTAAAAATTTCAAATGGCTACATTTATATTTGCCGAAGAACTGATAACCGTTGGGGTAAACAAGTTCTTGAGTGGAGATCGCGACTCGGCAAACATAGTGTAGGACGCCCTCCGGACAGATGCGACCGGTGACGATCTGCGAAAGGCTGCTAGAAGAAGCTGGATGCGGCGAGAAAAAAATTCAAATGGCTTCATTTGAAATTTTCTGCCGAATTCCTTACGATGTTTGCTTAACCGATTTTTTCACTGTTTTGAGAACGTTTTGAGCCGATTTCTTTCACAGTTTTGAGCACGTTGTACTCACTCCACACTGGTACATTTTATCATTCGTCAAAACATTAAAATACATCGTACCCAAGAGCAAGAACACAGCGTAAAATTTCTCCATTGCTTTGCCGTACATTTTCGAAAACTATTTTTACTGAGGAAATGCGAACATCGCAATACCTTCTATAAAGAATCACTTCAAATTTCTCCCTTCTATATTTATAGAATATATCTCAATACCTTGAGTCTGTTTAAATATGTGAAACAATAGTTTGTTATCTGTAAGTTATGACGAAAGTCACGGTATTGATTCTGATTTAGTCAATAGGTTTATCTTGTAGGATTATAAGCATTATTCTGTTTGCTGCATCGAGATAGTATTCATGGAGTCACAGTTTCTATGTTAAAACTGTCAAAAATCGTCCTGTCGTAGACATACATGAGCATCAAAATGCCTCATTTACACTAATATAGACCTGTTTAATTTAATTTATTTATTTGATGGTTTTTTTTACAAGAGGTTGATAATTCTAAACTTAAGGTAGGTAGGTATAGGTACACTATGTAGATCGTACATTCCAAGTAAAATAATCAAATTAAATACAGTCCTTATACCGCTTGAAAAGTTTTCATTGTTAGGGTAATACGCAGCGTGCGCCTAGTTTTGGTGCGGACATTTTTTCCTTGTTTGTGGCTCTAGACTAAACTATCTCGATGGCTTGCTGCTATAATGTAGCACGTTTTATTGAGTGTGTGTTTTGTACGTCTGTAGAGAATTTCTGTTCTATCCTTCAATCTTTTGTCAAGTATATTATTCAAGTACTTAGGTATACTTTTGTATTAGTCTATTGAATTAATAAAAATAGCCATGTTGGATTTCACCCCGGGATTTAATTTAAAAACCCTGACACCAGCCTGAGCTAGCTACAATGAAGTGACCCATTAAGCATTACTTTTTTCCCTTTTGAGGTACAAAAACACAGCAAAAGTCATTGATTGATAAGACCGTGAACTTTGTCGATATCATACATTACAAGATTGTAGGCTGAGGAACAGAATGCTTCGATTACCTACTACTTACACACCTAACTCTTGTGCATGGACTTTTGACTGATGAAAACAAAGTAATAAAATATTTAAATGGTTTAATTAACTGTTTCAATATGATTAGATAAGGAAGGCTCATTGAGAATTTCCTCCGTCTCCTACTCCGTCAACTCCTCCGTCTTGTAGTAGTAGAGTACTTTGTGGAGGGCTCGTCCGGGGAAGTACTGCCACCATGCTTATTTCTGTCGTAAAGCAGCTATGCTGTATTTCGGTTTGAAGGGTGTGGGTGCCGGTGAAATTACAGGCATAAAAGGCTTATGATCATCATGCCTCAAGTTGATGGACGCAGGGCGTTGCATCGTAGAGCACGTTCCATAAAAGGTGATCTATAATGCAATGCTTTGTGATAGGTAATGGTTACCACTTACATCAGGTGGACCATGAGCTTGCTGCATCTTCAAGTATCATAAAAAAAATACTCCGCGAAGAGATGGCATAATTTTTGAAGAACATTTGTTAAAATGGTTTTGTATAGATAGGGTTTACTGAAAATACTTCTGCAGCATACGCTCAGTTTGACGGCCTCTGTGGCGCAGTGGGCGAAGGGTCCGCCTGAGACGCAGAAGGCTGCGGATTCGATTCCCGCCGCGGGACAAATGTTTGCATGTTCTGTAGATATTTGTCTCGGGTCTGGGTGTTTTCTATGTATGATGTGTATGAATTTACAAAAAACAAAATTATATGTGTTAATCATGTGGTTCCCATAATAAAATCTCTGCTTAGTTTGGGGCTACATGATGCTGTGTGATTACGTCCCGCATTATTTATTTATTTTATTATTCAGTGGCGACCTTTTTGTGTCACTGTTTCTTTTATTATATTTAAGCACTTTTTTTGTTCATTGTTGTTTAACTGTTTCTATAGATTTATCTTTTTAATATAGTGATATACGAAGGCGCAACCTAAAGGACATGTATTTGCAGGAGGGTCCGTTGCTCGATCAGAATGGCGATGCTGATATGGGTGAGATAGCTTGTGGGCCAGACGGCTGTTGCGGCAAGCCTGGTCCTCGCGGCGGGCATCAACTAGTCGTGGACTCTACCACTGGTAAGTTAAGTACAGTTCAATTGCCGATTCCTGTAATGTACCATTAACGATGAGCCTTCGCCCTTGAAAAACTGTAAAATTTTCGACGCCACGTTGTTAATTTTTTAGTTTTTCAAGCGAAATCGAATCTTAATCGCTTACGGTACAATATGGGATAGGCTAATCCGATAGAGTTTAGATACATTTGGTTCTATAGGTATTTTTTTCTTTGTATTTTATTAATTTGACTAGCATGAATTATACAACCTTTGTACATTTAATTATGAAATCATTAATTTAATAAATAATTCTTTGTTTTTGCATGCCGTATTATTCGGTAAGGTGTGTGATACCAATGTTTTAAACTTAATACCTTTGTACAACCATACTTTTTTGCAAATAAAAACATTCATTCATTCATTCAAGATTACCTTGCTTTTAGAAGTGTTTGTATGGCAAGCGAGTCAGAGAACATTAGAGATACTATATCTCTAATATTCTCTAATAATTATTCATCATCATCATCAGCCTACAGCAGTCCACTGCTGGACATAGGCCTCCCCTAATGAGGGCCATTGCGCCCTGTCCTGAGCTCGACGCATCCAGCTTCTACCAGCAGCCTTTCGCAGATCGTCACTAATAATTATTGTTTTTGTAACCTGTTTTCGGAAAATTTGTTTTGTTAAGTATACAACAATACTTATTATAATTCAGATCAGCATAAGACCTTTAGTAAGAGGGGTGTAAGGGGTTCCAACCCAATTCTCCGGAACTCAAGCCAACCTCGCGTGCACGTGGTGCATCCTGATAGCTAACAAACGGGGCTCTGGCGGCCGGCTGATTGCGGCATAGCGCAGCTTAACACTGGCACAGCTAAAATCCCCTGGCCGTCGACGAAAAGTTGTGCCCTGCGATCCCCAACCTGCATGCCCAACGTGGGGATTATGGGCATATCCCCCTTCTTATAGGGGATGCCTACGTCCAGCAGTGGACTGAAGCAGTAAGCTGGTATTGTTGTTGTAAGACTTTCCCACAGTCACAGCCACATTGTTTGAATCTTTTAATAGCTCTTTTTAACACTTCCGCTCGCCACAATAGCACATATTTGGCTATAACAAGTAAAGCAATGAAAAAAATGAGATAGAGAATAGGAGGAAGCGAGAGAGGAAGGGGGACCGCGCGGGCCCGATGTTGCCCGATGTTACCCGATCGAAATGTTAGCGTGTCCCCGCGCGGACCATACCAGGCAAGTTGCACTCCGCATTTTAGGTACGAAGCTAAGTACATCAGCGGGTCCCGACAGCGGGGCTCGCTCCGTAGGTTTGTACGTGTCAGAAGATATAAGAGTTACGTATAGAAAGGGATGCAAGATATAGGTGAATATAAAATGTTAGGCACGAGATGAATAACACTTTATTGCATCGCCGGCGCCGCTTAAGTCGCTATTTGTTTAAACGTTTTTGCGGAGTGCAAATTTTGTTCCTATTCTGTGACCATTCTGACAGGTGAGGGGTTAACAGCAAAACTCTTGCAAACTAGGTACTCTCTACCTGTACGGCGGTTGGAATGGCACGGAAGACCTGGACGACCTATGGGCATACAGCACGACTGCTGAGAAGTGGACGCTGCTCTGCCGGCGCAGTGAGAGTGTGGGCGGTCCTGGTCCGAGGTCCTGTCATAAGATGGTCTTCGACCCCGTGCATCGAAGGCTGTACACCCTGGGACGGTATTTGGACAATGCACAGCGGATACCAGCTCTTATGAAGGTAAGATTATGACATACATTTAGTCTAAATCCTTCGAACCTGTGCATCGAAGGCTGTACACCCTGGGACGGTATTTGGACAATGCACAGCGGATACTAGCTCTTATGAAGGTAAGATAACAACATCATCATCATCAGCCTATAGCAGTCCACTGCTGGACATAGGCCTCTCCTGTTGAGCGCCATTACGCCCTGTCCTGAGCTCGACGCATCTATCTTCTACCAGCAGCCTTTCGCAAATCGTCACTACTCTACGTTTGTCGAGCCACGGTATCCACTCGAGAACTCGTTTACCCCAACAGTTATCGGTTCTTCGGCAGATATGCAAATACAAATCATTTATTTGTATGGCCAGCCCACTGCCACTTCAGCTTGCTAATTCTCTGAGCTATGTCGACAACTTTAGTTCTATGTCGGGTCTCGTTGCGGATAAAGTCCTTCAGAGAAACTCCGATCTTGGCTCGTTAAACATAGATCCTAATATCCTACTATAATATTATAAATGCGAAAGTTTGTGAGTATGGATGTATGTTTGTTACTCTTTCACGCACGAACTACTGAACGGATTTGGATGGAACTTGGTATATACATAGTTTGTGACCTGGATTAACACATGGCTACTTTTTATCCGGGTACTACGCGAGTAAAGTCGCGGGCGTAAGCTAGTATGCTACTAAACCGATGCATCAAGTAATTTCACATGCACGTTGTTAGAAATGGTTAAAAAATAACTTCTATCCAGAAAAAAAGTATTTTTTCTGATGGCTAGAACGCGTGCGAAGCTAAGCAAAGCTACAGCTAGCGGCACGTAAGTTTAGCGGTGAACGAAACCTCTTCGCATGGGTCTCTCGCTCTCTCTCGCCTCTAGCTCCCATATGATACCTTACTTTTGACTTCTGCGCAATAACGGTCAGCGCTAGACTTTCGTGCCGCTACTTGTAGTATTAAAAAGATTATTTTGTTCACAGAGTGAGCTATTTGCATTCGACGTGAGTACCAACGAGTGGACGTTAATGTGTGAGGATACAGCTGGCGTGGGAGGGCCGCGGCTTGTGTTCGACCATCAGATGTGCATCGACGCCGAAACTCAGACCATATACGTGTTCGGAGGGCGAATACTACCCTCCAATACGTAAGTTTAACATGATTTAAGGTTTTGAAGGTTTAATTTATTTATTAAAGTTCGTGGTAAGTTCGTGAAATATAAGTAGACTGCCTCAGAACAAATTTTTTCGGGGACCAAATTGACCCCGGTGTCAGGCCATCATTTATTCACTAAAAATAATGTTTCTTTTATAAAATACTTGCTGAGTCACCCGCAACTTCGTTTGCGTGTATTTGTGTATTGTGATTTCATGTAAAATGTTTCCCGAACACTAAATATTTACGGAATAAAAAGTGCCTACCTATCAGTGAAAGTCCCTGTAAGTCAGGTAACAGTTGTGAATCATAGAAACGTGAGCAATTTTACTGATGGCACAAGTATAACGCAAACGAAGATGACGGGTGGCTCAGCTAGTATTTTATAATTAAATTTACATTATTTTTGGGTTGTAAGGTTTTCCAACCCCCATCTTCGGAACCCAAACCAACCTCACCTGCACGTGGTGCACCCTGCTAACTAACAAACAAGGCTCTGGCGGCCGGCTGATTGTGGCATAGCGCAGCCTAACACCGGCACAGCTAAATCCGCTGGCCGCCGACGGGCAACAGCGTCGGCGGTGCGAGAAGTTGTGCCCTGCGATCCCCATACCGCATGCCCAGCGTGGGGATTATGGGCATATCCCCCTTTATTAGGGGAGGCCTATGTCCAGCAGTGGACTGATATAGGCTGGTGTGTTTGGTCCCAGAAAAAATGTAGTTCTAAGAAGTCTCCGAAGTCTCCGCTATTTTCACTGATCCACGAACTTTAGGCAAATGAGCCGTACCTATTCCTATCACTATTGATGACTCATGATTCATCAGATGCAGCGTAGTCAACTGGGCTAGCCCAGTTGACTACGCTCGGTTTTTTTATTTTGTTGCTATCGGCGGCCGGAGCGAGCGAATGTGATGCCCTTTTAGCGTAAGAAAGCAGGTCTTATCCACCGATGTACCAATGCACCACCGAGTTCAGCTCACATATATGTATATTTTGCGTAGCGTTATCAATGGCACTCGGCAAATCATTAAGAAGGCTAAAATAATAAAATGTGCTGCGTAACTTTTATAATGTTTAACACACGAGTATTCTAGGTTAGCCAACAATCACTTTACTTCTTTATTAAATGGCTTCTGGGATAGTTATCCACAATTTCGCCAGTATCAAGTATAATGTTCATAATAATATGAGGCAACGTAGTACGGTTTATAAGTCCAGTCGTCCAGTCTTCAGTCATGTCCTGTTTTCTGCTATAGCCATGGCGACTATAACAAAAGACGATCGGCGCACAATTTTCTTCATCAGAGAATTCCCGTTCAATCTTCTTTTATTCCATTTCACTAATACTTGTGTCTTATAACTAACATTTATCGGTTATAATACCATGAATATTAAACGACATACATTAGAAAAACACTAGAAAATAAATTTTAATAAAATTGACAACCGTCGTTCAAGATGAAAAAAAAGGTGTCAGTTAACAATATATGAATTCACGCCACATCACGTCACTGTCACCTGTCATATGACAGTGACAGCTACGTTCCTATGACGCATGATGGGACCCTTGCGTAACTCGTTACTGGAGCAATCATCTAGAATGCAAAGGCTGGTTATTAGTGGTTTGATTGTTAGGGCCTTCTTCTTCTTCTTCTCATGAGTTTGTGGGGAGTTTTTTTTTAGGTCGCCCGAAGGCCTCCAACATGTCTTAATGACTACAAAAGCCGGGACCAACATCTTAACGTGTTTCCGAAGCACGGAAGCAGATTTAATGCCACTAAACGGTCACGCAACCAAATAGTCACCGGGCGGAGTGTTAGTGCCTTGGAATCCTACTTCCTATCTTATCATTCCTACTATATAATATCATAAATGCGAAAGTTTGTGAGTATGGATGAATGTTTGTTACTCTTTCACACAAAAACTACTGAACGGATTTGGATGAAACTTGGAATATACACAGTTAGTGACTTACTTTTATCCCGGTACCACGCGAGCGAAGCCGCTGGCGGAAGCTAGTAATATTATAAATGTGAAAGTTTGTGAGTATGGATGAATGTTTGTTACTCTTTCACACAAAAACCGCTGAACGGATTTGGATGAAACTTGGAATATACACAGTTAGTGACTTACTTTTATCCCGGTACCACGCGAGCGAAGCCGCTGGCGGAAGCTAGTAATATTATAAATGTGAAAGTTTGTGAGTATGGATGAATGTTTGTTACTCTTTCACACAAAAACCGCTGAACGGATTTGGATGAAACTTGGAATATACACAGTTAGTGACTTACTTTTATCCCGGTACCACGCGAGCGAAGCCGCTGGCGGAAGCTAGTAATATTATAAATGTGAAAGTTTGTTAGTATGGATGAATGTTTGTTACTGTTTCACACAAAAACCACTGAACGGATTTGGATGAAACTTGGAATATACACAGTTAGTGACTTACTTTTATCCCGGTACCACGCGAGCGAAGCCGCTGGCGGAAGCTAGTAATATTATAAATGTGAAAGTTTGTTAGTATGGATGAATGTTTGTTACTGTTTCACACAAAAACCACTGAACGGATTTGGATGAAACTTGGAATATACACAGTTCGTGACTTACTTTTATCCCGGTACCACGCGAGCGAAGCCGCTGGCGGAAGCTAGTAATATTATAAATGTGAAAGTTTGTTAGTATGGATGAATGTTTGTTACTGTTTCACACAAAAACCACTGAACGGATTTGGATGAAACTTGGAATATACACAGTTAGTGACTTACTTTTATCCCGGTACCACGCGAGCGAAGCCGCTGGCGGAAGCTAGTAATATTATAAATGTGAAAGTTTGTTAGTATGGATGAATGTTTGTTACTGTTTCACACAAAAACCACTGAACGGATTTGGATGAAACTTGGAATATACACAGTTAGTGACTTACTTTTATCCCGGTACCACGCGAGCGAAGCCGCTGGCGGAAGCTAGTAATATTATAAATGCGAAAGTTTGTGAGTATGGATGAATGTTTGTTACTCTTTCACACAAAAATCACTGAACGGATTTGGATGAAACTTGGAATTATACACAGTTAGTGACCTAGATTAACACATAGGCTACTTTTATCCCGGTACGACGCGAGCGAAGCCGCTGGCGGAAGCTAATCTATGATTTTATTTTCAGGGAAGAGGCTTCAAACCCTCAATACTCAGGCTTGTATGCGTACTACATAGCGACGAATACATGGCAGCTTCTACTACCAGACAAACATACGCTGCCTGCGCCGCAATCACGCGTCTCGCATTCTATGCTTTTCCACCCGGTAAGTACAGCAAAACAGCATCCAGAACTTTTTGATAAAAATCGGTCTAGGAGATTAAGGGATGCTACTAACAACAGATTGCACAACCCAAACCACAAATTAAAATGACACAAAAACAAGCTTACTATATGAAAATTAAAATTTATAATAATCTACCACAGGACTTGAAAAATGTCTCAGGAAACTTGTTCCACATTCAATTGAAAAAATGGCTACACAGCAAATGTTATTATTCTATAAATCAATATTTAAATTATAGGGACATAGAGGAATTTGAGTATCTTTATTATTTTGACTTTAATTTTATTGTAATTGCGTAATTTAAAGTTTTTTTTTCTATTTATTGTCTTATAATTGTATTAAATTTCTTATTACTAATTTGTTACACATCAAATATTTGCATGCCTATTAGGTAGAATATAATTGGACATTAACATAATTTAAGACCTAAAATTGTGACAGATATTCTGGCAAATAAATATATTTTATCTTTAAGCGTTCATACATGTTTCATCACTTTTTTTGGGTACACCAAACAAACAATATGTTAAATTTAAAGTTAAAAAGTAGCCCTTAAGTGTTTTAAACTTAGTCCTTATTCCAAAAACATATCAAATTTAATTAGAATTTTGTTTGAGTATCAAAGAGGCAAATAATTAGTGTGACTCTAATGCAAACATTTACTTCCCATGACAACAACATAAGTTTCGCGTCTATTCGAGGCACCTTTTGCAAATGGCTTTCCGAATAGGCTCAAAATGTTGATTGTTCAGGTGCACCGCCGACTGTGAATTCTGGCGGGGCAGCGCAACAAGTAGCACCTGGCGGAGCTGGGGTTTTTATACGACAAAAGTTTCGTACAAACACACATACACACACACACAAACACACAAACACTCGCATACCGCTAGATTATATTCTCCTATTTGCACTAAAAGGCTAACATTGTAATATTATACTGTAAAGACGTTATAAAGGCTTATATCGTTAACTTCTCTTTAGGGTGGCCGCTGTTGGCTATCACACAAGATATTGAATTATCCTAGTTAGTAGGCCTACTATACTTTAAGATCTGTTTTTTGTCATTTGGAAGGTGCAAATAAAGTATTGATCTATTTTTTTTACTATTCTCGTTTATTCGAGGCACCTTTTGAAAATGGCATTCCGAATAGGGTCAACACATCGGTTGTTCAGGTGCATCGCCGTCTGTACATTCTGGCGGGGGCTACATTCAGCGCAACAAGCAGAGCTAAGCGCGGATCTTTTTATGTCAGTGTTTGACAAAGCTGCGTAAATTGCAGTTTTATGTGCAAGTTTCAATTTGGTCTAGCACGTTTTAAAATGCGCTCCAACGCGCGCTGGTAAGTGAGGATCGTACATAAGGGTTATTGCGTTTTTCAGGTGCACCGCCGGCTGTAGTTTCTGACTAGGCAGCGCAACAAGCAGCATCTGGCGGAGTTGAAATTTTACACAACAAAAGTTTCGCCGCCATTCGTGGCACCTTTTGAAAATGGCTTTCCGAATAGGCTCAAAATGTTGGTTGTTCAGGTGCACCGCCGGCTGTATATTCTGGCGGGGCAGCGCAACAAGCAGCATCTGGCAGAGCTGTGGGCGTGGGACGCGGCGTGCGGCGCGGGTCGCGCGCTGTGTGCTGCCTCGGCCGCACCACCGCCCACCGGCTTCACTCAACGAGCCACCATCGACCCAGCTACCGACGAGATACACGTGCTTGCGGTACGTAAATAAACAAGTTTTTAAGCTATTGCATAGCTTCTATCGAGGGCCTTGAGCGCGGGGACCAAATCCAGAAATTCCGTAACGAAAAAAACCTCACGCTCCCCACTCCGACGGGCACGGAGGTGTGGCTTGAAGGCCGTGCATTGTCTAACGTCGTTTCTTTTCGGCAGTCTTCGACACGGTGTTTGTGTGCGTGCAACTAGACGTATTTTTATTTAATAAAAGAAAAAAAAATATTTTCTTATCGGTCACCACGCTCAAAAAGTGTAACTTGAATTAATATCAAAGAAAAAGAAATACTGCATAAATAAAATAAATAAATAATTATAATTGCATAAGTTGATACAAAATGCTATGCAATAGCTTTACCGCGGCAGTCCCCGAGTGCCACATGTCTTTTTTTTTTAAACCGACTGCATGGACATGACATTTTATGACTTATAAAATTTTGACATTGCCTTGTTTATGTATCTATGAAGCAGCCCTATTTGTAAGAAATGACATGATACAATATAATAAAGGAGAATGCCGTCTGATGTATGGCGCTCGGTACCAAGACTAATGTGTTCGTCAAAAAAATCTCCGATAAGTTTTAGTCGATTCTACTGTCTAAATAATTAAAAATGACGGTTATTGCCATAGTAACACTTTACTTCAATGTTTGTTGCCATAGTAACGAAGATATCATTGGTCGTTGCAGTCAAATGGCGGCGTGCGGTGGAAACCAAATCAACAAAATATTTTTTTACTTGAGTATTAATCCCTTCGGTGTGTAAAACTAAAGAAAATGTTAATGTAATTTATAAAATATAATACAATTAATGGGATACGTTCGGTTTTGACGCAATTGGTACGGGTTCTCGGCATTCTCCTTTACTGACATTTCTAATTATAATCTCTAAACAAATTTTGTACTGTACAATCAAACACATCGCTCATGCACAATAGTATTTTTTGTATGTCCCCAAAAATCTATAACAAGGTACCAGTAAAAGAAGGCAACATTATTAGCTTTAAGAATAATCTGAAGGCACTTCCAATAGATAAATGTTACTACTCAATATCAGAGTTTCTTAGTGACAAAGGAGAATGCCGTCTGATGTATGGCGCTCGGTACCAATGCTAAAGTGATTGCGTCAAAACGAAACCTAATTTTTTCGAAAGATATTAAACTGTTATTCATGGAATACTAAGTCTTTTTTAAGATTAACGTAACAAATTGTTTTTATTTGATATTAGTTCTAGAGTTTATTTAAAAAAAAATGCTTTTCCGATACCTTGTGTGTTCAGTTTTGTCTACATAATTATAAGTATTGCACTATAAACATTTAACTATGATACTATATGTATAAGAAAAGGTTTATATACCTCGCACATATAGGTAAAAGGGTGTTTTAACTTCTACTTCGTAGGTAGGACATTACATACCTACATTACTACTGTGTTCTACTTTATATTATTTTCAAATAATGATAGTGACGAGAAAGTAGATGGGCATTTACATCATTAATGGGTATAATAGGTATTAGTACTTACTGGTGAAGGTGAAATCCAAGCTAAGATTCAAGATCTAAACACATTCATCACAACCATGAAAAGGCCATGGATGCTTCTTCCAAACTATTTCGCGTCACCGGTTATTAGCAAACAGTTGATGCAACGATTGTTTATCGTACATTATTGAGATAATGTCAAATAAAATATATATTTACAGAATAAACACTGTCACACAATGCCACATAACACTCTACCACAAAAAAGTTTTTGATCCAACTTCTTTGATTATACCATGAGAAAGAATTCTAATGTTTTCAGTCGATTCTACCGTCTAAATAATTAAAAGTGAGGGTGGTTGCAGTGTCATGGCGCTGGCGCCGGAAACCAAATCAACGAAATAATTTTTTATGTCATTATTAATTGAGTCGGTGTGTAAAACTAAAGAAAATGAAAATGTTATTTATAAAATAAAGGAAATTTTATGGGATACGTTTGGTTTTGACGCAATTGGTACGGGTTATCGGCATTCTCCTTTAACTAAATATTAATTTATTATGTTAGCTGGAATAACATTGTAATATATAATATAACTAAATTATAAATGTTATATTCTTAAATTTGCATGCTCTAGTATTAAGAATGTACAGGATCAAATAATTTACATAATATAACTATAATAATGTACCTACATTCTGGCAAATCAATATATGATTATGATTATGAAGTTTTTAGTAGGAACTTTTTATTTAATCGTAAATAAAAATGACTTCTTACAGCTGCCATATTGGATTTAAAAAAAAATCATATAGCTTATGTCACCCTCGTGATCTAGACGAATCCAACGACACCTCATTAGTCAAAATACGTCCAGCCGTTTGGGCTACGACCGACAAATAATATTACAAGCATGACTTCAGTCGGGTAATAAATAATTCTGGGCACTAATCACACAGCATCATGTAGCCCCAAACTAAAGTGGCCTTCACTGAACGCGCCAACATCGACCCCGCTACCGACAAGATACACGTGCTCACGGTATGCTTTTTTTTATGGTACTTGAAGGTGGAACAAGCACATGATCCACCTGATGTTAAGTGGTAACCATTACCTATCACAAAGCATTGCATCGTAGATCACGTTTTTTTAGAACGAGCTATAGAATGCAACGCCCTGCGTCCTTCAACTTGCATGAAGATGATAAGCCTCTTGTGCCTGTAATTTCACCGGCACCCACACCCTTCAAACCGAAATACAGCACAGCTGCTTCACGACAAATAGGCATGGTGGCAGTACTTCCCCGGACGAGCCCTTCACAAAGAACTCTACTACTACTAAAAATCTTATGTATGATACAACTAGATATTGGTTACAAATCTCGTGAACAGTGTATGCGCACAAGTCTAGTAGATAGATAGATACATATAGCATTTATTTCCAAGAATCACTAGGTTAGGCACAAAGGGTGGTTTAAATTTTACACACAAGATGTATACGATGATATAATGTTTTTCTTGCAGGGTATGAGCAAGGAGAAAGAGCGCAGAGTGTACAACACTCTGTGGGTATTCTCTCTGCAGCGTTTCACTTGGACCTGCGTGTATCGCAACGAAAACGTCAGCCCGAACGAGCCGCGACCGAGATTCGCGCACCAACTCGTCTACGATCCGGTCAATAAGGTACGTGTTTTTAACTACGTGCATTTTTTATTTTGAGGGTTACACAGATTTCCAAACGCAAATCTCAAGTTAATCTCTAATACACTCATTGTGTACAGTCAATGTACGTTTTATAGCAAACGCGGCATTTCACACGGTGCTCGCAACATATACCTATCATTAGAATTAGTTTTATTTGATCATTTCTCGTTCAGACACGCTCTAGGGTGGGTGGTCTCATTTCATTCCCATCCTTAATTATAATTTTTATCAAAATCATCAACAATAAGTATCATTTATTATCTATTACGGAAGTGTAGGGACATCACCTTATACATTGTTTTTCTTTTATCGTTAGATTGTTATTCTAACCAGCGTCAAAAATGAAAATTATTTTTGGTCACACTAAGCTTTGATAAACAATACATAAAAGTAAGAAATATGAAATCACCACAATTTATTATTGGCGTGGCTTTCTTCGCAATTTTAAGCCGATCAACAGAGTTAGGCTGCTTTTCCACCAGAGATGTGCTATGCTACGTTGCTATGGATGCGTTTGATATCCACCAATTATATTCATTGGTGCACATAGCTTAGCACTGGTGGAAACGGATTCAAATAAGATATGTTTTTTATATGGAAAGATGCGTGATATGGATGTGTGCTATGGATGCGTGCTATGGATGCCTGCGCCCTCGCCGCTTCCCTACTATCGATACATTGCATAGCTCGAGCTGCGCATCTTCCTCGCGCAGCTACTTTGCGGCGGCGCATCTTCATAGCACATCTTACTCGCCTCTACGTAGCTTAGCATCAGTGGAAATGGTCACAAAGTTTCGTAGCTTAGCTTTAACATTCTCGCAGCATAGCTGCATAGGAAAGGCACCCTTAAGCAACGCTCCGCCCGTTCACTAGGTACTTGAACCGTTAGTAGCATTTAGACCTGAGTGCTTCCATGCTTCGGAAACCACGTTAACATGTGGGTCTCGGACCAGAGTTGCTCATACGAAAATGAATTATTTTTTCCATTTTGCTTAACAGTTTACTAGTAATAGACATAATTTATTTACTATAAAATAGCGCACAAATACAATTATTGTTCGTATGCAAAAGAACACTGATACACAGCTAGTATTGTGTGCTATAGCAGCAAATAGGCCCCGATTCAGCATTATACCCATAACGTAGCAGTAGACGATGTTTTTATGCCGCGGCCGTTGTGTTCCTTAAGACTTGTGAGAACATTCTAGTATTTTATTATTTTATGATCCTTTATTATTATAATCCTTCAAACTAAAATTAAAGAACTGTCTCATCGAGCAATCCTTTTACAGGATCGATTTTTAGGCTGATCCAATTGAATTGACTTTGAGTTTACCTGCGCGTGTATAACTGGACATTTAATATTGGAATTTTATTTAAATTTTTACTGAGATGACATTTGTTTAATTTATTTTTTATTATCATTTTTAATTGAATTATGAATGATTAATTTATTTTATTATAGTTAAAACAATGTTAATTGATGTACTTAGCTACCTATATTTTATTCTATAGTGTAAAATGCTCATATAGTATCTACTACATAGTTATCCATTGACATGTAACCACATTTTGTTACCAATAAATGAATTTGAACTTGAACTATTATACCTGAAGATGGAACGAGGACATGGCCCACCTGATGTTAAGTGGTAACAATTACCTATCATCAACAGCATTGCATCGTAGATCACGCTTTTTGGAACGTGCTCTACGATGCAACGCCCTGCGACCATCAATTTGAGGTATGAAGGTGATACGCTTCTTGTGCATGTAATTTCACAGGCACCCACACCCTTCAAACCGAAACACAGTAAAGCTGCTTCACGGCAGAAATAGGTATGGTGTCAGTACTTCCCCGGACGAGCCCTCTACAAAGAACTCTACTACTATTTATATTATATATTACTAGCTTCCGCCGCTTCCGCCCGCGGCTACGCTAACGTGGTGCCTGGATAACAAGCTATGTGTTAATCCAGCTCACAAACTATATATATTCCAAGTTTCATCCAAATCCGTTCAGTAGTTTTCGCGTGAAAGAGTAACAAACATTCACCCATTCATCCACACTTCATACTCACAAACTTTCGCATTTATAATACTAGCTTCCGCCCGCGGGTTCGCTCGCGTGGTGCCCGGATAAAAAGTAGCCTATGTGTTAATCCAGCTCACAAACTATATATATTCCAAGTTTCACCTAAATCCGTTCAGTAGTTTTCGCGTGAAAGAGTAACAAACATTCACCTATTCATCCACACATCCATATTCACAAAATTTCGCATTTATAATATTAGTAGCATAGGATAGTAGGATATAGTAGGACTATATTAAGCATTATATATATTTAGTAACTGTAATTTAGTTGGATTCTCGTATATTGTCTTGATTCTTTACCCCACAGATCCACTACTTGTTTGGCGGTAACCCCGGCAACCAGAACCACCCGCGGGTCCGTCTCGACGACCTCTGGTCGCTGCGCCTGCTGCGACCGTCTGCGGAGGATGTGCTGAAGCGCGCCCGCGTGCTGATACGGCAGGCGTGCTATAAGCAGATGTGCGTGAGCGATCCGAACGCCGCGCTGCACTATCTGAGGACAACCATGAACGAGGCAGTCGATCATACTGACCCGGCTCAAGTGAGTTTCAACGTCTAGTGTCAAAATCAAAGTCAAAGTTGTTTATTGCGTAATATGAGTTAGTAACAGTTATATTTATGTGATACAGGATAATGCAGCGTAGAAAGCATGCAATATTTATATTGTAGGTATACATTTTAGCACTATGTACTATCAGCGACAAGTCTACCTTAGCAATTTTAAAACAGTTTTGCTTGCAAGCAGTTTAGCTAGCTGACTCCGCCTTTTCCTTTGACCACTTATTTTGACCAATCGGAGGTGGGATAATAAGCCCAATTAAAATAATTAATTTCTTCAGTCTTACTTTAAACACTGCAATATTTGATGTATCTAATAAACATGTAGGAAGATGACTGTAAACACGAACAGCCATACATGATACATTCTTCTTATTATTAAACGTAAAGTTGGCAAGTGTGTGTTGTATGGACCGTTATTATAATATAATAAGGCCATATATAAGGACCATAATATTATAATGACCATAATTACCAAATGTGGCGCAGTATACAACAGCCCGCCTAAGAAATGGAAGGTTTCGGGTTCGATTCCCGCTATGTGACAAAGTTAGTGTTTTCTGTTTATAATATGTATGTATTTACAAATATATATATATAACACAATCTCTTGAGTGGAGACCGCGGCTCGGCAAACGTAGTGTAGGACACCCTCCGGCCAGGTGGGGTGACGATCTGCGAAAGGGCTGGATGCGTCGAGCTCAGGACAGGGCGCAATGGCGCTCATTAGGGGAGGCCTATGTCCAGCAGTGGACTGCTATAGGCTGATGATGAATGATGGTAATGAGTGCGGCTGGATTGCTAGACAAATATGCACTGACATACTGATATATATAATATATATCAGTATATAATATATAATATATATAGCGTACCTACTTATAGTAATATTTCGTAAATCAATCAAGTCCTAATGTTAGCAATTCTATCAATTCATTTTTTCAATATTTTGGCGCATACGGTCTCGGGCCCATGCGCTAGGTGGCTAGTTCAATCAGGCTCGAAGGACCATGTACCGAAGGACCAAGGACCGTTCCTTCGAGCCGGATTGAACCAGTTACCTATGGATCTCGTACATCTACGGTTGTTGTGCTGAGCGGGCTGGTTTTTGTTTCAGGTGGTTAGCTTCCAGAAGCTGCCGACGGCGTTGTTTGCGCAGGCGCGGGGCTTGGACGCCGGCGTGGCGTTGTGTCCGCGCCGCGCCCGCGCGCTGGCGCGACGCCGCGCCGACGCACGCGCTAACAACGACTTCGCGCACGCTATACAAGAGGTTAGCCCTGTAATAGTGATGCCGACTGAGTAAAAAACATAAATCTAATTAGTCCGTCAGATAGATCAACAAAAAATACGGGACACGTATTTTTTTATTTATCGTTGGTCCAAGTTGAAGGACGTCTTTAAGTCTAAAATCCCTCAATGCCTGAAGACAAATTGTTCAACCAATGTGCTCTGCCCATTCTCACTTATGGCTCTGAGACATGGCCGCTCACAAAAGAATACATGCATAAGATCAGAGCACAACAAGCAATGGAGCGCGCCATGCTCGGAATTTCACTGCTGGAACATACCCAATGTCGAATTTCGACGTCTCACGAAGGTTGTAGACGCGGATTGCTAAGCTAAAGTGGAAATGGGCAGGACACTTGGCTAGATGGGAAGACGGAAGATGGACAAAGACAGTCACAGAGTGGTGGTCCAGAGATGCTCGAACGCCAAGAGGCTGACCACCTGCCCGATGGTCGAACGACATCGTTGATGTGGCGGGGAATCTGTGGGTGAGGCTTGCAAGGAACAGTGGCGTGATAAAGAGGCCTATACCCAACAGTGGCTGTTAACGGGCTGAATGATGATCAAATAATTAAAAACCGACGGAGATAAAGAGCGTCAAAGTTCGGGTGTGGCCCCCCACACCCGAACTTTGAGCTCGTGACGTCACGGTTAGGTAAAAAGTGTACTATGCCGTGACGTCACGCGGAACTTCAACACTATAACTTTGTCAGTTTTTGCTTAACTGAGAAAAGAAAAAATATTTGTCCAATATTTTTTGATAATGTAAATAACGGACTAATTAGAATTTTTCAGTCGTCATCCCTATTGTAAGGAGTCAGAGTCCCTTTTGTGGCGTCCGGTAATTTAAATTTCATTGTATTACTGTGTAATGTAAGTTTATGTAAGTCTAAATTATTTTTCTTTCTTTTTAATAAGGCGTTGCATATTTTTGCATCCAGCATATTTTTTTGGCTTGCTGGATCCAGCATCTGGCGCTGGATCTAGCGGTGCGGATCCACAATCAGCTAAAACAAGTTATTAGGAAGGAAAACCTATTTTTCTTTTCTTACTTTAAATCTTTAGTTTCTCATTGTACACAGAAACATTGTTTTTTTTTTTCATTTATTTATTATGGGCCAGCTCTTGACCTCGAGGCTTGCATAGGCAAGGATCAGATCGTCGTAGGGGCAAGCTTTCCGAGAAGATGCCTATTAAGTCTCTTTTTGAAGCCGTTAGGGTCGTAGGTCAATGGAAAAACAGACGATGGCAGCTGATTCCGTATTTGAGCAGTGCGCATTATAAATTATTTTTGGAAGCATTTAGTTCTGGTAAATGTAATATCAACTTGATGCGGATGGTAGTTAGCAGTGCGTCTGAAGCTCCTATGGAAGAAAGGTGAAGGCGGAATAAGGTCATGTAGCTCCTGAGCACACTCCGATGTACAATCTATAAAAGACCAAAAAACAAGCAACCTCGCGATGATGGCTCAAGTTCAATATTTGTATGATCTGCAGATATTTTTCCAGGTCTGGGGGTTTTGGTACTATTTGTACCTCTACACAATGGAAAAACAGATTATACAAACTTAGTTGTGTTTTCTACATTCAAAGCTTTAAACTAATTATTTACACGGCAGGTACTAGGCGGGCCTGAGGAGCTGAGCGAGCCGTTCCGTCCATTCGAAGAGATGCCGATCCCTGAACCTGAAAGCTGGGAGATAGGCCGCGACGAGGAGGCAGCCAGCCCCGCTGATTGGTCCTTGCGACATGAGCGACTCACGCTTTACGAGGACCTATGTATGTACTTCCGACCTTCGACTGTGCCTCCGGATAGTGACGTCACTCAGCTCGTCAAACTGTAGCGCACTGAGTGAGCTATGACGTCACTGAGAATATCCATCTAAGCGGAGAAAAGTTAGTTACTCACGCTTTACGAGGAAATGGGGCTCGATCACGAAGACTACAAAAAGTATTCGCATTGTAGACAAAAAAAAATGGCCAATTAGAAAGCGGAGATTCAAAATATAGCTTTGTAATTGGCTTAAATTTTTCCTTACGATTACGAAACGTCAGGTTGAAATATTCGTGATCGTCCTACTGTATATACGTCTGTCTATCAATTGCTGGTCAGTGACGTCACTGAGCTCGTGAAACTGTAGCACACTGAGTGAGTTGTGACGTCACTGAGCTGCTGTGCTGCGGATACTTGTGAAGCTTCATATGTTTGAGTTCGAAGCGCCCGCCCCGGGGCGCTCTTTACGGGTAACTGTGTTTTCTTTGAATGTCAACTGTACCGACGGATAGAGACGTTACTGAACTTGTGAATTTGTAGCGCACTAAGTGATTGTGATATCACTTCATGAGCTTCAGGGGTTATTAGAGGAAAGATGAATAGTAATGACTCGCGCTTTATGAGGAACTATGTATTTACTTCTGAAAGTCAACCGTGCCGCGGGTTAGTGACGTCACTTAGCTTGTGAAACTGTAGCGCACTGAGTGAGCTGTGACGTCACTTTATGATCTTCAGGGTATAACATCAGCGGAGAAAAAATGGAGTAGGATTTTTTTAAATTTTTACACGGTCGTTTTTTTTGCCAAGTTCTAATAAAGTGTAAAAATGTATGAAAATTACACACCTCTGTGCTAAGATTCGGTCTGCGGACTTTTATGTTGTAAGACAACATTATGGCAACGGACAATGTTTTGTCCAGCACATTATCCCCCAATGTGCGCAAAAGACGCACAATATGAAATGAAATGAAATAGCCTTAAGGTGTGTCCAAACATTGCGCGGCATTTGCATGACATATTTCTGCCGCGCTCTAGTTAGGACTAAACCGAAGAATATTTGCGCGGCACATCCAAGATATCCCGCGCGCTTCAGTTCGTATCAGAACTACAATGAAAGGGGCTGTGTGAGTCGCAGCTTTGCTATACGCGTCCAAACATAAACAATGACGAATGATTACTAAAATGTTCGCGCGCGGCAGTCGTCCAATCACTGCGCGGCAGCCGCGCCCGATTGCCGCGCAATGTTTGGACACACCTTTTGACAAAGAGGGGGATATTCGCGAATAGTCGTTTGGACAAATACTTGGGAATCGATCCTAGGGTCAGATGACACCTATTAAAAAAAAACTATTGTGGTTCCATTGTTACTGTTTCATAGGTAGAAGACTCGATGGCAGATTTACTCTAGCCGATAAAAAATTATGTCGTCCTTTAATAGATTTTTCTATTTCGTCGTACCCGATTTGGCGTTCATAATGGGAGGCTCATGTCCAGCAGTGGACTGCTATAGGATGATAGTGATGATAACTTTAAATTACCTATCAATGTAAATATGTGCCAGGGCCCTGATTCTGAATAGCATTGTTATGTTTTAATCATGTTCTTATTAAAAAGGAAGGAAAGTTTTCCATGTCTATGAATTTTAATGAATATACTCAATCCTACAAAGGATTGAGTTAGGAAGGACTTGAGTACGTTGCACTACTCAATCCTATAAAGGATCAATCATATAAAATCAATCCTATAAAGGATTGAGTAGTGCAACGTACTCAACTCCTATCAAACGCTAATTTTAACATCAGTGTTGCTCTTCCAATTTAAAACTAAATACACAGGAAAGGAGAATGCCGAGAACCCGTACCAATTGCGTCAAAACCGAACATATCCCATTAAATGTATTATATTTTATAAATGTCAATAACATTTTCTTTAGTTTTACACACCGACGGGATTAATAATCGAATAAAAATATATTTTGTTGATTTGGTTTCCGCCGCACGCCGCCATTAGACTGCAACAACCAATGATATATACGTTACTATGGCAACAAATATTGATGTAAACTGTTGCTATGGCAATAACCCTCATTTTTAATTAATTTGAGAGTAGAATCAAATAAAAACTTATTGGACATTTTTTTGACGCACTCACTTTAGTCTTGGTACGGAGCGCCATACATCAGACGGCATTCTCCTTTATTTAAGTTTAAGAACACTAAAATTAGTTTACACTGTACAATTGTAGATGCGATATTGAATATCATTAAAGCTAAATTCGCGAGTTCTTGAGTGGAGATCGCGGCTCGGTAAACGTAATGTAGGACGCCCTCCGTCCAGGTGGAGTGTCTATCTGCGAAAGGCTGCTGAGGGATTACCACGGGTTTTGATAGTTTTCGAAAACTTTTTAGGTTTTGGTATCTTTCCATACATTTTCGTACAGCGCCTCTAGGGAAACGTGCATGAACTACGAAAATGTATGGAAAGATCAGTGTTGCCGTTTTTATTTGGAGAAAATGCTAAAACATGTTGCAAAAAATGCTAAATAACTTTTAAAAATGCTAAATAAAATGCTAAAATCTATATTTTTCTTTTGAATTCCTTAGGAATTATGAATTTTTAGGTAACGTAAAAAAAATGTTAATCATAAAAATATGCTAAATGCGAATTTTTCAAGGTAACAGACCCGAAAATATGCTAAATTTAGCATTAAAAATGCTAAAACAGCAACACTGGGAAAGATACCGAAACTTATAAAGTTTTCGAAAACTATCAAAACTCGTGGTAAGCCCTCTGGTAGAAGCTGGATGCGTCAAGCTCAGAACAGAGCGCAATGGCGCTCATTAGGGGAGGCCTATCACCAACAGTGGATTCTGCTACAGGCTGAAGATGATGATGCAGTAATTTTCCTATGATGCCAGTATGATGCTCTCAAATCGGGGCCACTGACGCTATCGAAAACCGAGACCAAAGTCGCTTATTTTGCAACTTTTTAAGTATTATGTAGTGTCCGTTACGTAAAAATAGTGACATAATTTTAGTTTACTATTTACTATTCTTGGTGTTTTTTTAAATGACAAATTGCTTATTTTATACGTAAGTACAAACCAGTCTGAAACATTTCAATGCATGTATCTTGTCAATATTTATACGTCTTTAATAAGTAACGTAAATAGTTTTTAATATCAATGCATTTTGATTGTATTTTGTAAGTTGTGTGTTTTGAGCACACGTTGCTCTTTCGATGTTATCAAAGTAAGTACCTATCCTTTTTTATGGGCGAGAAACTTTTCGTTATATGAATATTGGTTTTTCACCTGTTCGGTTTACAGTTGAAAAACCAGCCAACCGACGTATTCATATTTTATTCGAGCTCAGTAATGTTTAATAAATGTTATTTCTATGACAAATAATGGAGAATGTAATTAATATTTATCCATTAGTGAAAACCTGCTTTTTGTTTTTGAAAAAGTAGGCATCATAAAAATTATTTAATAAATGAATTATTTCTCAACTCGCCCGAATACTGTTATGATGGTTGTATGTTTGGTATTTCAACTATTCATATAAACTAGTTTAGTGACTTTTGACTTGTATAAATACAGACTGTGATATGAATGCTTGTAGTCAGTAGTATTTATTTTGTTATTCCCTTCAGTAGTTGATAGATACGGAAAGCGGGCTCCTAAGGTAGCTATACACACAGTTGCACAGAACAATGTCAACTTAAGGCGACTATACATGTCAAACCTCCCGCTCGCTCGCACTATTCAACATTTTTGAAGATATAAAATCACTGACTATAGTTATGCGAAATAGCAAACCTTCATGCTAGAGAATAACAATTCAAAGGTTCAGCAATAATATAATTTTGATTCTATCACGTTTTCTTACCAAAAAAAAACTTGTACCAATGTGATCAATTTTGGTACAATTATTTTGGTAGGCAAATTTGTTGGGTTCAACACGATATTCTTGCTGAACCTTTGTATTGTTATTTTCTAGGCCGTGAAGGTTTGCTATTTTGCATAACTACATTTAGGGATTTTATATCTTCAAAAATGTTTAATAATGCGAGCGAGAGAGAGGTTTGACATGTATCGTCACCTTAACAAAATACAAGATGGTGATTGGTATAGACGAGCAATGTGACGAAAAATATACAAAACAGATAGTTAGGGGTCCCGCTTAAGTTATTGTACTTGATATTTTTAATAAAGTGCTACTTAGGTTATGATTTATGTATCTTATTGTTTAGTATAAGTGCCTCCGCACACGATCCACTCATGACAGTGACTAGAGACGGGCCGTTAAGAACCGAGGCTTTGTGTTATAAATAATTTATAAATCAATATATCTGTCTCGCTTGCAATCCTGCAAGCGAGACAGATATATTGATTTTTTGACCTTTTTTTATCTATTTGCATCGTTCATTGTTAACGACACACCCCCAAACGAAACGCCTAATGGATGCGGTTACCAAAAAGGATTTGTCGACCACAAATGAATAGTGTTGTTGCCCTGATATTATATTCGTATTCCAAAATAATAAACCTGAACGATGCAAAATAATTCTTATTAGGTATTTCTAACGTAATAATGTCTTCTCATTAATATCGGTATTTTGTCAAGTTCGTAGCCAATAAATTCACAGAATTTACGACTTGCTTCTTGTAGGCTTAGACTATTTTGTCTAGGCTTATTGCTATTAGACAATTGCATTAGCCAAATAGATAAAGACATCCGATGCATGTCTATCAACCATTGAGAGTATACTGACTCGACTTCTTAAACAATATCTTATCCCAACATTACGGTGGACGTTAAAAAATGCTATTTGTCAACGACACGGGTATGAACGGGTTTCATATAGTTTATTTCCACAAAATTGCCTATATGTAATGTATACTTCAACACAAAGTAATAAGCTTGTTGCGCCCACGCGACGTACATTGATAATTTTTATCATAGTGACTGGTGATGGGCTGTTTTTTAGTTTCTTCCCTATTTCTTTAGTTCATCACCTGCTTACATTATCCGAGAAGACATTGTAACGACCATTCACAATATAAATAAAAAAGTGGACGGTGGATATAGCAAGTGTGCGGCGAGCCTTATTGGACGTTAAGCCAAAATTAAAATATTGTATTATCTACTAGTATAAGTAACCAATAACCAAAGTAAGTAATGTTATATCTATCTCTGAATCGAAATACTCTTGTATATAGGTACGTAAGCATTACAAACCTGTACCTTTTTCATAAAACGACGTAACATTTAGATTTTGTAAATACTTCGCATTTCTATGTAAGATTAAATTATTGTTATGCTTATCTGATTATTATATCGGTCTGTATTTAATACCAAACTTAATAAAAAGTTAGATACTTGACGTGGTCTTATCATTTTTGGTAGGTTGAAAATATCATCCCAGTTTTAATCTATTCTCAGTAGAAAAGTTCAACTTATTGAAGTACAAAAATTTTAGTCTATTCTCTGTAGTTCAATGGAAAGTTAAATTTATTGAAGTACAAAATTCTATTTTGTCTCTAAGGCACAGACCACAGTTATATAGCGTCGGGCGCGGACATGGCACGGACGGTATCCTATTCCATTCAAATTTCATACAAAATGCATGGAAATAAAGCACAATTTATGATTGACGTGATAATAACGGGCCATGTCATAACCACGTACGAGCATAGACATACCGAGCGTCCTAAATTGTGCTTTATTTCCATTCAGAAAATGGCTGCACTAACCTGTACCACATAAAAAAAAATTATATGTGTATTATATCAATCACGTGGTTCCCATAATACAAGCTCTGCTTAGTTTGGGGCTACATGATGCTGTGTGATTACGTCCCGCATCATATATTTATTATTATTATTATAAATATAACTGTTACTAACACATTACGCAATAAACAACTTTGACTTTGAATTCTTTTTGTATGAAATTTGAATGGCGGCCGTGCCATGTCTACGCCCCCTGCACTTTAATGTGGCATGTGGTCGCCATACCTCGACTGCGCTAGTCTGTGCCAGGTGCAGCCCACGGTTTTTCTGATATCGTCAACCAATCTCGCTGGTGGTGGGCGAATGTACTATCAGCAACTAGTCTACCTTACCAATTTTAAAACAGTTTCGCTTGCTAGCAGTTTAGCTAGCTGACCCCGCCTTTTTCTTAGTCCACATATTTTGACCAATCGGCGATACATCTGTTTCTTTTTGAGAAAGCTGAACTGATGTAAACTAGAGGCTTATACTTAAATTCGATAAGTCATAAAAACAAAGGGCTTGCAGTCAGAGTGCTAGAGTACGTTACACAAAAAAAAATTACGACAGAGCCCCGTCAAACTCTGCTACGATTGGTATTTAAAATTAGACTACGCGGAGCTAGCAGTTAGTCGCTACACAGGAATGCAACCTTAAGATGGTAAGGTAGACTCGTAGCTGTACGTCCTACGCTCCTCCTATTTTCATGGCCATCTCTTGGCCACCACTCCGTCAGCACCTTAAGCCTGTGAGGGTGCTAAGAATCAGAGCAAAAATAAAAAAATATAAACCATTTCAGTAGTTTTGTGACATAATGTTAATGTTTAAGATAATCAGAAAATTCAAGTTTTTCAATCGTCAAGCCATGTCGACCTTCCGGTGGCGTAAAAACTCCGCCAACAAAATAAAGTAAGGGAAGCATGGAAGCAATCAGAAAATAGCAGATGTTACAAAAACATCACTTGATTTAAGTAATTCCTATCAAGACTTGAGTATAAGTATTTCAATTTTTCTTCTTAGTATGAGCTAGTAGCCAACTCTGGTGTCGGAGTTTTTAGGCCGCCCGAAGGCCTAATTTCAATTATTTTCATTGAATAAATTAGAAAAACAAAAAATAAAAAGGCAAATATTTTAAATATATAATTTATTATTCTCATACATGATTGTTATCAGTCATAAGACAACACGGTGTGCCATACAGTTAGAAAATAAATCCGCTGTCAGCCATGATATGTTCCCGATGGTACATTCTATCTGTCGGTGAATGTCGATACCGTACACATTCATACGTGATAGTATCAACTCTCCAAAGCTCATTAATTACTTTACAAGTTGCAAAGACATGTAATCTGGTGATTACAAACAAAAACACCATCTTGTTTCAACTAAACGTAATAACAAATGCAACTGTGTAATATTGGAAGGGGATGATGATGATGGCAAGTGCACTTGGCTTTTATGTGCATTTTAAAGTCGAAAGCCCCGTGTCGAAAACACACTACAGAATCAAATGATACCGAGATGTAAATGGGAACATACATGCGTCGAATTCAACACCTAAATCATGTTGCATATAATAAGTAGCGAGCAATTTATTACAATCAAATAATAAACTCAATCAATAGTAATCTAAAATATAAAATTTCTATAATATGCCTAAGCAAAAATAAGTGATCTAAATAATATTGTTAAACCGTGTAAAGAAAATATTTGGTTAATCGCTCCTTAGAACCGCCACCGCCTGAGGCAGCAGACACCGAGCGATTCAATAAATACTCATCTCATAATACTTCAACCTGATTATATCTAAACTGTATAAATTATAAACAAACATTGCACTAATCATTGTGAATAGAACCAATTCGTGGACATCGCTCGTCCACTAATCATAATTAATCTTACAACAACAATAATAAATCTGAAATAAATAACTGAAATGTTTTATCTCATCAAAAACATGTCAAAAATACAACGTAACAAGATTGAAATGACAATACAATGGACAATTGGACAGAATAACGGGCAATGCAGTCGGCGATGAGTAGACTGATTACATTCTGCTCCCACAACCAATGCTGTTACAACACACCCGCGCGCTAGGCGCGGGCGCAGTGACTAGACATACAATACATAAACGATGTCTGCTGCTAAGCTAAAAAACAATACTCAGGAAAGAAAGTTAGAAACTACAGCTAAAATTGGTAAGTCCATCGTTTAAGTACATGAAGATGATCTACTATAAAAGCTAGTCAAATATAATTATTATCTAAAAACAATAAATGCAAGGCTATGGTCCGCAGGCGCGCAGCCAGACGCGGCCGCTCCGCCACTTTGAGCGTTGCAAACAATATGCTACTAGTACGGTAATAACGAGCGACGTGCGCTCCGATAGGTAACCTACTAAATACTAGGCTAGGAGGTTAATAAATATCTAGGTCTACACCTAAACCAGTAAAAATACCTACCGAGGCGAGCGCCCCGTCTACATGGAACGGTCGAACTAGCCTAAGTACATGAAAAGTTTAGAAAAGACAAACGACTACGTCATCGACCGGTCGTACGCGACCGTAACGGGAAGCTGCCAATATCACACATCCTTCAACATAAACAATAATCAATCGTAACATTTTTTTAATAAAATCTTTAAGTTAATTTTGTCTTATCAATAGATCCGCCGGCCGACTCCGGTGAGCAACTATTTGAGCAACAAGATGTTGGTTTCGTTGTGGCTGTTAGTATGACAGCGCAAAGTGGAGGCGGCCGGGGAACGAGTGGACGCGTCGACAGGACGGCAGGGCGCGGCCGAAGCCGCGACTACGAAACACTGAAACACTACAATACAACTAGAACAAGATGGACGAAAGTATACACGGCAGAGGGCCATAAACGCAACGAACGCATCACTCACTACGACAGATTACATAGTCTTTTTGCGCACACATTGGATGGAAATCGACGAATATTTTTAAGAATTTTTTCAAATGGACGTACTGAACGTTCGCATCGATAAGAGGATTCTATCGTAACATATGCGATCTCGAACGTTAAAATATAATTATGTATATCGTAAAAAATAACGGAGCGCGGTCTAGCAACATTCTCGACCGCAAAATACAATATTAAAATCTGCCTCCGACTGAAATACAACAACGAGACGTCAACGACTGCGATAAACCATTCGCGTAATAAAATACACAGATGCTATTACAAAAATACTCGTTAAACGTTAATTCGAAACGTGCAAGGAGATACTAAAGGTACGAGGAAATTCGATTAAGAAATACGCGGTCGGCGTCGCGCACAACTAACGGGGCAAGCTACGGGGAACTAAGAACGAAGAGCCCGCAACAACAATGCACGCCCGGCGAACTCCGAGCGGCCTCGGATAAATCAGTCAACTTCAATACATTAACACCAACCGTTTGAATCCCGGGAGACCCTAACTTTAATCTATTATCCTAACGCGTCATAACGCGAGTTCTCCGCACTTATTCACCTCACACGCGGGCCCTAATCGTACTAATAATTACATTTTAAAAAATGTATAAATAATTCGATCCACGGATCGCACGAATATAAAAATTTAAGTAGACATCGCTCGTGCGTCCATTGCCGCGTCGAGGCCGACACGCGAGAGTTCGGAGCGTTAACGACGCGACTCAACGCAACGGACGCACAACACTATAAATTCGTTGCGGCCCCGGCCGAGAGCTCCGGGGTCCGAAGAGTTCGCACGTACAAAGTCACTTCTCAGAGTATTTCAAGACACGCACTGTAATTGTCACAGTTTCGACACTTTTTGACGTGGCGCAAATAACAGAATCGACGCGAAGATTTGCGTCAAGTCTATCTTGTAGAAGGTTGCGCTCACCGTACCGTTAGTTAGAAAATAACGTTAGAAATAACTATTCCACTGAGAGATGAGAACAGTAAAACTGCCACATCTTAGTTTCTGCGCAATAACAATACTAGAACGGTGCCAAGATTTTGAACTCGATAGACTTAATATCGTCAGCGTTATGGCGCTCCAGTGGTCAAACGTGAGAAGTTACCATCGAGCACTGTATAAAGTGAGTTCTCATCGCACACTGTATACCGTGGGTTCTCATCGCGCACTCTATAACGTGGGTTCTCAACGCGCATTGTATAATGTGAGTTCTCATCGCGCACTATAACGTGAGTTCTCATCACGCACTGTATAACATAAGCTCTAATCGTGTAACGTGAGTTCTTATAGCGAACTGTATAACTTGAGTTCTCACACTTAACGTGAGTTATCATCGCGCACTTTATAACTTGAGTTCTCACACTTACGCCCTCATCGCGGACTATGTAAAGTGAGAAGTTATCGAGCACTGTAAAACGTGAGTTCTCATCGCGCACTGTATCAAGAGTTGTCATCGCACTGTGAGAGTGTAGTGGAGCACTAGCGAGGTGCGGGTTCAGGTGCGGGCGCGGGGCGGGGCTCGCAGCAGCGCTCTCAGCGCGGCAGCGGCCTGCTTGAGCGCCGACACCAGTCGCTAGAAATCCCGCGGCCGAGAGCGAGTTCCCCCCGCCGGCTTTGGAACGCGCCGAGTTCTCATTTCGCGGTCAACCTGCAAACACAAACATGTCGTTTGTATAATTTATGCTGTTCACATAACGTTTATTACTTCATTAGGTTCTCAGCTTTGGCTTGGTACCTCTTAACTTTAAATAAAAATAGGGGTGTACAGGGTTCCAACCCCTATCTTCTGAACCCAAGCCAACCCCTCCTGCACATGGTGCACCCTGCTAAACAACGAACGGGGCTCTGGTGGCCAGCTGATTGCGGCATAGCACAGCCTACATCGGCACAGCTAAATCCCCTGGCCACTGACGGGCAGCAGCGTCGGTGGTGCGAGAAGCTGTGCCCTGCTATCCCCAACCCGCATGCCCAGCGTGGGGATTATGGGTATATCCCCCTATATTAGGGGAGGCCTATGTCCAGCAGTGGACTGATATAGGCTGATGTGGATGTGGAGGTAGGTACACAACGTTATGCTAGTTAGGTACCTAAATATAAGTTATAAATTATCATTGTTAAGCTAGTTAGCCAAATAGAAGTTATAAATTATGGACTTGTGTACTACAATCCTATTTTATGTCAAAATAGATGACGGTAGTTATATAGTTTAGAAGCCCCACCTCCCTTAAATTTTTATTTGCATTGTAAAAAATTGTTTTGGCTTTAACTTTTGTAGTTAGAAGGTTTCCTAGGAAACTATATAGGTTTATTTTGAACAAAAAACAACCGCAATTACGGATAAAAATAGTCAGCCTAGGAAATGGCATTTCTCAAAAGAAATCTGTTTGTCTGAATCCAATCTATTTGCTATCACATTTTTACCAAAGTAACTTACTGTAAGATTTTACAAAAAAATTAAATATGATTTTCATAAAATTTCGATGAAGTGCCATTTGCCATAACTTTGAGTTCACCTACACATTGGACTATTGTTAACAAATAGATCGCCAAGAAGCAGAATTGAAAAGGAAAAAATCTAGTGAGTTGGGAACACAGAAAAGAATTCTATTCTATTCTATGGTACCCGTATCGGCGATTAACATGCGAGATAAACAATGAATCGCGCGCATCTGTTTAGGAGCCGAACTGAATATCGCTTCGGACGAATTAAGGTATTTTGAAAGAACATAGACTCTAGAAAAGAAATAGAAATAGATATTTATACCTGTAACCAATTTTCCAAAAATAATCATCTAGATTGGGATATGGGAACAAACAATGCTTGTCTTAGATGACCCCGCTCTTCCATATCCACTAATCATAATGTGATTGGGTAGATATCACTGCCATTTAATTAATAAGACAATAAAGAAAGTGAAAATTATGTACAGTAAATAATTGGTTTGGGTGAGGGGATGTGCGAGTGTGGGTGGGTTATTCTGTTCCCCCAGTCTCTTAAGAGTCTGTTTATCACAGGAAAACAAACCTTGATATTGTTTGTGTGATTTATAAGACTTAATATTAGGTGTTATTTGATATAAATGAAATGAAAAGAAATTTTTAGACACAAGAGAAAAGAAGCTAATATTGTATTGTTATCGAGTTAGTTGATAAAGGCAGTTACCTCTAGCTCCTCGAGGCGCTGCGTGAGAGCCAACTTCTGCTGGACTGCGAGCCTCAGCAGCTGGTTCAGCGTCTTCTTCTCCTCCTCCGCGCCCGCCAGCGCCTGTGTCAGCTCATCCACCTGTGTTACGTACTCCTCGCAGCGCGCCGCAAACATCGCGCGGAGACCTGTAGACGATTATTGTTTATACACGTTTAAACCAGACAGTTGCTCCCCTGGCCACCCTAACGAATGTATATATTCAACATGACCCCATGGGCACCTTCTACACCACTATTTAAAAAGCATAGGATTTTGACTTTACCATGTCTATATATATTAGAACAATGTAAATTTGTGAAATCACATCCAGAACTTTTTGAAAACTTTGAAAATGTTTATCAATTTAGCTCAAGACATAAAGACCGATTAGCGTTGCCTATAGTCAAATCTTAATCAGATCTTAATTATATAACCGCAACTGTTACATTATGGCAATTAAAATATATAATAAACTGCCCAGTTATGTAAAAAAGCTTAAGGGTAATTTATTTAATAGAACTCTTTTTAATATACTAAACGAGCAGTGTTTCTATTCTATAAAGAACTATTTATTATTTAAATTTTGATATTTTTGACTGTGTGAAATTAATCTATGTTCTGTGGTTTTATTTTTCTTCTCTAATACATTAACATTGAAATTAGACGAAATAGTTTTTAGTTTGCATATTTTTTTGTTTAGATAATTTGGCAGTTACTTTTAATTTAATAATTTGGACATAGATAGTTTGATATTTTAGTATTTTATAATTAAACATTCACATGCCTATATGCTGGCGAGATGTGCAGCACTATTATTATAATTTTTATCAATGTAAACCCTACCATGTCTTTTGTGAATAAATTATCCTTATCTTTATATTTATAATTTAATTATTTTACTTGGAGTGTACGTTTTACTTTGTGTATAGCACGTAAGTCTAGCGGTGAATGAAACTTCTGTGCATGCTTCTCTCGCTCTCTCTCGCCTCTAGCTCCCATATGATACCTTACTTTTGACTTCTGCGCAATAACGGTCAGCGCTAGAATTACGTGCCGCTACTTGTACCGGTTATGATTTGAATAAAAAAAATCTAACACAATATTTTATTATTTGAGCAAAAGTAAACAAAAGAAAATGAAATGAAAATTTAACGTCTAACATACGAAGAAACTTTTTCGCTAGTTTTCATGATCGAGCCTCTGCTTGCAAATTGCTCTGCTGGTCTCTTCACCTGCTTTAAATATAGCTCGAAAACGAATTCTGAAAGTTTTCATTTGGTAACTCATTAGAGGTACAACACACTGGTTTGATACTCACTCGAGAAGGTAGCGGCATCTTCCTTCAACAACCGCAGCTCGTTCCTCAGCTTGAGCATAGTTTCCGTGACGATCGTCTTCTCCGTTTCGTACTTGGACTTGAGGTTGGCGAGAGCGACCTCCGCCGTGTTCTTGTTTGACTTGAGAACTGTGCGAAGGGTCGCGATCTGTTCCCGCTTTGTGGAGAGAAGGGACTTCAGTTTGATCACTTGTTCCTGCAGCTCGGCCATCTCCGCGCCGCGGTCTTCCGCTTCTAGAACTGTTTGTGGAAGATTATATTAGTCAAATAGTTTTACATATTTTAAACTAGCAACGCGCCTCGGCTTCGCACGGATGCAAGTTAAACATATAAATATTCCTCTTGAATCACTCGATCTATTAATAAAAACAGCATCAAAATCTGTTGCATAGTTTTAAAGATCTAAGCATACACAGGGATAGACAGAAGGAAGCAATTTTGTTTTATACTTTGTAGTGAGTGATTAATAAATGTGGTTATTCTACAGTTATTCTGAAGCTCTTCGCGTCTCTTCAATACAAAAGTTTTTTTACCACAATTAAACTTCGAAAGTCTGCTGGTCTGTCCAGCAGTGGACTGCTATAGGCTGATGATGATGATGATTTAACTTATTAATTGGTCTGAAATCTTTTATTTATCTTTCTTTATTATAAAGTCGAAAGTTTGTGAAATGTGAACATGTAAAATGTTTTTCCTTCACGCCAAAAACTGCTGAACGGAATTAGTTGAAATTTTGTATTACGTAGTTCTAGATCTGGTATAAAGGCTAATTTTTATTTAGTTATACGCGCGAGCGAAGCCGCGGGCGTTATTAAGTTACAATTCTAAATTATCACTTATTCTTTGAGGATTCCGGATGGATCTTTTCTGGTCTAGTAGCTACAAGAGAGACACTTGGTCAAATTGTAATGAGGTGTGGGACTAAAGTACTTAGGTACTAGGGACCATTCAAGTATTACGTAAGCAGTATAGGGGAGCGGAGGGCGGGGATAAGGGGTCCAGATGGTGATGACGTCAGCAGTAGTCATTTATTTTTTTACACATTGGCAACCCACACATTGTCTATGTTTGAAAACGAAACTCATTTTCGGGGATTTCCACAAATAATGAATATGTTTAGGTACTCGCTTAGAACCGAGCAAGGGAATTACCGCGCGTTATTCATTTGTCTAAATTTCTTCCGTCAATCTATTGTTTCGTTTCAGTACGATTGACTTTTTGACGTAAGAGCTTTGCTTACTTTTGCTGACAAGGGGGAGGGGGTGGTAAATTTAAATAATCTGCTTACGTTATACTTGAACAACCCCTTGCCTGGTACCATCGTAACGAAAATAAAGTAAGAAATGAGCGTAGATAATATATTAACAGTCGTGAATCGTACGTAAAGCTCATAAAATACAACAGAATTACAGCTCAACACATCCAAATTAAAATACACGAGTCTAAAAAATGTATGAAATCTGGTAACCTTTAGGGTTCTTCCAGTTCAGTTATTGTCATATTATGTACTGTAACGTCAGCACGCAATTCAAAAGACTTGACTTGAGGGTATTTTTAATTGTTTCTATCAGATTACTTGTTATCTCTCTCTTACAATTAATACTTTTGCCGTACAACTTTGAGTCTTTCCACACTGAGTGTAGGTTCAAATCAGTTCTAGTCATGTTTCGTTTCAAAATGTTTGGACTGCAAGGGAGTGTGGACTTTCGGAACATGGGAATAGGGTTTTTATTGAACTGCGTTTTCAATATAGCTGGATCTATGTTCTCGATATTCGACATATTTTCGAAGTAAACTGTCATCTCTTTAACAGTTTTTCTGGCGCATATATTGTGGTTGTTTTCTATATCACTATCGAAGGACTCCATTTGTGAAATGAAATTGTACAATCGTTTTCTTGTGTCAGCCATTTTCAACTTGTTATTAGTTTGTTCCTTCAATCTCTTCATGGTATTTGCATGTACATTTCTAGTTTTCGGGGTAGATGGATTTTGAGAGGCACCTATTTAGAAAGGAGAATCAATGGTCTTGTCAAAATAGGTAAGGATTAGGAAAAGAAGAACATTATACTTAAAAAAAGGGCGTAATGCCCCTAACTAATGTTATTATAATTATTGGTAAATAAATAAATAAATAAATAATGCGTGACGTAATCACACAGCATCATGCAGCCCCAAACTAAGCAGAGCTTGTATTATGGGAACCACATGATTGATATACTACACATATAATTTTTTTTTTGTAAATACATACATAACATACATAGAAAACACCCAGACCCGAGACAAACATCTACAGAACATGGAAACATTTGTCCCGCAGCGGGAATCGAACCCGCAACTTTCTGTGTCTCAGGCGGACCTTCGCCCTCTGCGCCACAGAGGCGTCAAATTAAATTGATAAAATTGATAGCATGGCTTTTATATCACTGCGGCCATGAAGACCTATTATGATCACCACTTCCTATTTTACATCGCTCCTTGAGGCGGAGTGTTTAAAGCTCACTAAAAAGCCCTACTGCTGACAGAAACTGTAGGACCTTTTTGGGTATGAATTCTCGTAGCTCCTCTGGGCTTAAAGTGAATTTGCCCAGAATAGCGCTACGTTTGTGCATTAATGGCCCACACTCTTAGCAGATGAAGGGGCGATTCATACGCCTCTTTGCAGAACCTGCAGGTTGGAGAGTCGCAACTAATATTAAACCTCTTAAGTTGCCGGTGCTAGTTCGGTTGTCCAGTCGGCCAGACAAGCCCTTACGCGAGCTAAGATAAAAAATACGAAAATTGTAAGTGTTTTTTTTTACCAGCTCTCGACCTCAAGGCTTGCTTGAGCAAGGATGAGGTCGAGTCGACGATGTAGTGAAATTCTCTTTTTAAAGCCGTTAGGGCAACGAGATAGATTACTTTAGAGTCTAGCTTGAATCTCGCCGACCTTGAATACTGTCCCCGTTATTCATAACCAAATGCCATTTTATAACGCTCGATATAGTAAGCTTGTCCCTGTCATATAAATGTAAATAAAAAAAGGTGACATGATATTGTAACGCCATTTTAGCTATCTGAGGTTTATAAAACTGTGACTATATAGGGTACTATCTCGATGCGTTAGGGTCATAAGGTCATAGAAAATCAGACGCTAGCATTAGTTATTGTATTAAAGAAATATAAAAGCAAGTTCATACCAGGTTGGTGTCTGTTCCTCGAGTCTAGCGCCGTGTCCAGGGCGGCACGGAGATGTGTCAGCTGGTCGACCAGAGTGTCCGCGGACCGAGCTACGCCCGCCGCCGCTCGGAGACCTGCAAACAATAATAAATAATTAATAAAATGTTCATCATCATCAGCATAGGCCTCCCCTAATGAGCGCCACTGCACCCTGTCCTGAGTTCGACGCATCCAAATTCTACCAGCAGCCTTTCGCGGATCGTCACTCCACCTGGCCGGAGGGCGTCCTACACTACGTTTATCGAGCCGCGGTCTCCACTCAAGAACTCGTTTACCTCAACGGTTATCGGTTCTTCGGCAACTTAAAGTGCTAGATGGAACTATATTCAAGAAAAAGTTAAATAATTGGTTACTTATTAATTGTTTTTATAGCCTAAATGAATATTTAAATAATTAAATTTGTAACGACACTCTATTAATATTTGCATGCCTGCATGCAGGCTGAATACATGTACTATCATAGCTATAAGACCTAATTGTGAAATTAATTTTATGTATTCTAGCAAATAAACGTTTGAATCTTGAATCTAGATATGGCCAGCCCACTGCCACTCCAACTTGCTAATTATCTGAGCTATGTCGACAACTTTAGTTCTAGTTAGCAGTGGACTGCTATAGGCTGATGATGATGATGATGAATAAAATTTTAAATAGTTCATCTATTTCCACCATAGGTTACACTTGATTCCGTCAAAAGGTAATTGCCTAAGTAGTTAACATAATGCATTTCAAATAGAATAATTAGAAAACAGACAAGAACATTTTGAATAATAGAACTATCGTAACATGTCAAATGAAGAAAACAAAACAAGACTTAAAAAGTTGATGCTGCTGTGCCTACAGCTGTGAAGATAGTTCCTATTCTTATATTTAAAATTTTCTACGTAGTTCTATTGATTTTGTCAATTAAACAAAAAATTACAAAGATATAGTGCTTTGAAATTCCGCGTGACGTCACAGCTTAGTACACTTTTACCTAGCCGTGACGTCACGAGCCCCCAGTCCCGAACTTTGACGCTCTTTATCTCCGTCTATTTTTGTTTATTTGATAAATAAAAAAATACGTGTCCAATATTTTTTGTTGATCTATCTGACGGACTAATTCGTTTTTTTTTTTTCCAGTTGTCATCTCTGTTGTTGTGTTGCACAAGTTTGTTGTCACCCCGCTTTGGCCCCGTTTGTAAATCACCTATGTATGTGAAATCTATGTAGGTGAAAAGTCTTCAACCACCGTCACCACCGTCGTCTTAAACCGTCCAATCTCGGGCGTGCTCAAAAAGATTTTTCGAAAATACTTTTTAGTGCACCCAACATAACCTCCAAACAAGTCTGGACTTTTGGCTCGGTCAAACAGAAAGCGCTGCGTACCGACGATTTTTGATGAAAAGGCTGCGTTGTGTTGTACTGTAAGGAGGTTGGACTGTCAAAATGTGCGCTTAAAGCTGACAATGTCCCATACAACCAACGCGCGCGCGTTTTACATTTACTATTATTTCAAGGAAATGCTATTAAATTAAATATATTATTCTCTTGACGAATTTCTATGTGACTTGTATAATAATAATGACAATCAGTAACTTTCAAAGTATTTAAAGTACCTACCTATTTAAAATATCGGTCCTACTCGGTTGTGAACACCCTAACTGGGTACATATTATGTATTGATCCTTAACCTAGTCTTAACATCTGACTGAATTTTGATGTACCTACATATGTAATATGGTTGCAGTAAATATTGAATACTGAATACCCCAAAAATTTTATGGCTCATGTGAAAATTGTGATGAAGTTAGGTTACCTTCAAGTTCTCCCGCGGCCAAGGCCAATGCTTCCGCGTCGGCTTCACCCACACTGCCCGCGCCATTAGCCGCGCCCGCGGCGCCACCTGTTAACAACACAAGTTTATTACAAAAGTTATTTCTGAGGCTCGATCACGAAGATTTGGAGAAAAATTATACGTATCGTAGACGTAAAATTGCATTCACAGTACACCCTGATGCGAGACGAAATAACTTTTTGCATCCACCTTTTTTATGATACTAGATGGAACTAAAACATGGCCCACCTGATGTTAAGTGGTAACCATTACCTATCAAAAAGCATTGCATCGTAGATCACGTTTCTTTAGAACGTGTTGGGAGTAATCCGAACACATCAGCGTTTGTGCATTGTTGCATCGGTATGCATTTACTGCACACGCGATAATCAAACTGTCAATTTGACCAGTTCGCGACCTCTAACCATTTTACCGACGAATCCTATATTATACCGTAACCGATAACGCTTCGTTTTCCTTTGAAAAACTGTCAAAAATTAACAACGAGGCGTCAAATTTGACAAATTTTCAAGGGAAAATGAAGCGTCATCGGTAACGGTATAATATAGGAACCGGCCGTTAGACGCCCGCGTGCTCAATTACCATTATTTTACCAATTATTATCATTTTCACCAACCTTTACCATTTTTTAAATAGACTTTTTTGTGTACCATTAATGAACCATTTGTAGAACTTTATTATGATAATTGACTTAGTAAGTGATTTTCATTCCAATGAACCATATTTAAATATTACGCTAAAAAACTAGAAATCCACTATAGAAAGGCCTAGCTTTTTACAGAACGTGCTCTACGATGCAACGCCCTGCGTCCATCAACTTGAGGCATGAAGATGATAAGCCTCTTGTGCATGTAATTTAACCAGCATCCACATCCTTCAAACCGAAACACAGCAATGCTGCTTCACGATAGAATTAGGCATGGTGGCAGTACTTCCCCGAGCTCTACAATTACTTACATACAATACAATACATTTATTACTTTCACATGGTGTTAAATTGTATGTTACAGGTTATAGATACCTCACATGAACCATATCTATTAAGGGTTCAAGGTTTAAGGCAGTATAGACGCAGGCTATTGCATCGTAGAGCACAGTCTAAAAAAACGTGATCTACAAACATAATGATAATTATTGTTCGTTGCAGGCCGATTAAGAAGTTTCCTTTGGATTACTGATACCACCATACCGATGTTTCGCTGCTTATTGATTGCAATATTGACGTGATTGGGGGAGGCACATGTTTTGCTATAGACTGGTGATGATGTGTGCAATATTGACGTGATTGGGGGAGGCACTTGTTTTGCTATAGACTGGTGATGATGAGTGCAGTATTGACGTGATAGGGGGATGCACATGTTTTGGTATAGACTGGTGATGATGAGTGCAGTATTGACGTGATTGGGGGAGGCACATGTTTTGCTATAGACTGGTGATGATGAGTGCAATATTGACGTGATTGGGGGAGGCACATGTTTTGCTATAGACTGGTGATGATGAGTGCAGTATTGACGTGATTGGGGGAGGCACATGTTTTGCTATAGACTGGTGATGATGTGTGCAATATTGACGTGATTGGGGGAGGCACATGTTTTGGTATAGACTGGTGATGATGAGTGCAGTATTGACGTGATTGGGGGAGGCACATGTTTTGCTATAGACTGGTGATGATGTGTGCAATATTGACGTGATTGGGGGAGGCACATGTTTTGGTATAGACTGGTGATGATGTGTGCAATATTGACGTGATTGGGGGAGGCACATGTTTTGGTATAGACTGGTGATGATGAGTGCAATATTGACGTGATTGGGGGAGGCACATGTTTTGCTATAGACTGGTGATGATGAGTGCAATATTGACGTGATTGGGGGAGGCACATGTTTTGGTATAGACTGGTGATGATGAGTGCAATATTGACGTGATTGGGGGAGGCACATGTTTTGCTATATACTGGTGATGATGAGTGCAATATTGACGTAATTGGGGGAGGCACATGTTTTGCTATAGACTGGTGATGATGAGTGCAATATTGACGTGATTGGGGGAGGCACATGTTTTGCTATAGACTGGTGATGATGAGTGCAGTATTGACGTGATTGGGGGAGGCACATGTTTTGCTATAGACTGGTGATGATGTGTGCAATATTGACGTGATTGGGGGAGGCACATGTTTTGGTATAGACTGGTGATGATGAGTGCAGTATTGACGTGATTGGGGGAGGCACATGTTTTGCTATAGACTGGTGATGATGTGTGCAATATTGACGTGATTGGGGGAGGCACATGTTTTGGTATAGACTGGTGATGATGTGTGCAATATTGACGTGATTGGGGGAGGCACATGTTTTGGTATAGACTGGTGATGATGAGTGCAATATTGACGTGATTGGGGGAGGCACATGTTTTGCTATAGACTGGTGATGATGAGTGCAATATTGACGTGATTGGGGGAGGCACATGTTTTGGTATAGACTGGTGATGATGAGTGCAATATTGACGTGATTGGGGGAGGCACATGTTTTGCTATATACTGGTGATGATGAGTGCAATATTGACGTAATTGGGGGAGGCACATGTTTTGCTATAGACTCGTGATGATGAGTGCAATATTGACGTGATTGGGGGAGGCACATGTTTTGCTATAGACTGGTGATGATGTGTGCAATATTGACGTGATTGGGGGAGGCATATGTTTTGGTATAGACTGGTGATGATGTGTGCAATATTGACGTGATTGGGGGAGGCACATGTTTTGCTATAGACTGGTGATGATGAGTGCAGTATTGACGTGATTGGGGGAGGCACATGTTTTGGTATAGGCTGATGACTAGATAGCAGTTTGACGTACCGGCGTGTTCGAGCAGCAGCCGCTCGGGCTGCGTGCCGTTGACGGCGCACACGTGGTGGTAGAGCTGCGCCAGCGTGTCGGCGGCGGCGCTGAGCGCGGGCGCGGCCGCCGCCAGCGCGCGCCCGGCGCCGCCCGCCAGCGAACGAAGCAGCTCCGCCTCCGCCTGAAGCGCAGCGCAGCGGACCTGAACAATACACGCACACACTGTGAAAAACATTCACAATTCTATCTGAAGAGGGAATGGAGGACCGCGCAATGAATCTGCACAATTCACGCAGACACTGTGAAGGCCATTCACAATAAGATAAATTACAATACAAAATACACGCACTGAGGACCATTCTCTCTGAAGAGGGAATGGAGAACCGCGCAATTAACTTTTACAATACACGCTCTGAGGACCATTCTCTCTGAAAAGGGAATGGAAGACCGCGCAATGACAATGACACTGTGCAATACACACGGACACTGTGAGGACCATCCTCGATAAGAGGGATTGGAGGCCCGCGCAAGGAACCTGCACAAATAGAAACAGACACAGTGAGGACCATTCACAATTCTGTCTGAAGAGGGAATGGAGGACCGCGCAATAAACATGTAAAATACACATAGTGAGGAGCATACTCGATTAGCGAGATTGGAGCAAACGTAAAATAACGGTTCTATGCCCACTCGCAAACGATCTGACCAAACCTAGTACACCAGTAAACAGTGGTACAGTCGACCCAAAAATAGGAACTAAAGTCGCTAACTTCAGAGCGACATAGATACGTTGTAAGTAGAAATACACGCAGTGAGGAGCATTCTCACTTCGTCATGATCAGAAGGCCGCGCACCGATCGTGCAAACCAGAGGTTGGATCAGAAAAAAACCTTTTTTCATATAGAGGTCCAAACAAGGACGGCTATATTTGAATCAACCGAAGTCTGATAAGTCAGAAGCATCCGCGTTATTGTTGCCCATCTGCGAATACGGTTGTTTATCCATAAGTAGTTGCATTTTGAGATTCGCTTGGTTTTCTAGGCTGCAAATATATTACATTGAAATTACACACTTCGTCAGCGAGATATGTAGCGTCTCGCTCACTTCGACGGGATCGTTAAGCGCGTCAAGCAACATTTCGATGCCGACATCTACGGCAATGATATGTTTTGTGAAAAGCCCTTTATCGCATTGTGAATGGTAATAGAAATAGAGCTCACTTGTGTTGGAGCGCTATAGTAGAGGACAGGGTATCAAAAAGTTGCCCGACGCGCTTGTGCGGTAATGCATATGTTGAGACGCATTTTCACTTCTGCAGCGAGGTTCGACAAAGCACAATCGACTTATCCCATCAAAGTTCCCTCAAATACCAAATGTTCCGGCCAGCGGCTGCTATGGCATTTAGACCACGGTCTCCGACCTGTTCATGGAAAGATATAAGCTATTATAGACCTTCCGCCTTCGCCATAAAGGGGCTTACCTCGCTCTCAGCCACGCGATCGCTCAGCTCAGCGAGTTGCGTTCGGTTTACGTTCTGAGCGTTTTCACCCGTAGCAGCAGTATGTAGTTCTGCCAATGCAGCGGCCAAGGTATTTAACTCTCCACCCGAGACGCGCCACCAAGTCAGCCATTTCGCTGCGCGAGATGATACCGAACCGCTTTCCACCTTCTCATCCTCCTGCGAATATTTTAGACCAATGAGTTTTTATTCTTATTTTTAATAGGTAGTCTGGAAGAAATCGTGCTATACGATAAGACCACCTTTTAATCACTGTGTTAATCGGTCACTGTGATTCTCGTAATTTAATTAAACTGTTTCTTGCGGAAAAAATTGCCGGACTTCCCCTCTACCCAAAGTACTAGTATTATGTAATCTGTGCCCAAAGTGAGATTGAGTGAGGTTTGATTCGACCCCCTCCCTTTCTTCTTCGTATGAATTAGTAGCCAACTCTGGTGTCGGAGTTTTTAAGCCGCCTGAAGGCCTCTGACATGGCTTATTGACTGAAAAAGCCGGGACCAACCCCCGCCCTTAAAACCTCACATAATTAATTGACACCCCCTTACAGAATTTTGTGCAGGCCAGGTATGAAAGGGTGTAATAGAACGTATCAAAGGCTAACACAATTTTGTGCAGGCTAGATGTGAAGTAGTGTAATATAACGTACCAAAGGACACCATTTTTTTATCTTGAAAGACGCCTGTGTAATTTTTATTTATGGTATTTTAACCGTTATACGTGCGTAATAGGACACAAGTATTAGTGAAATGGAATAAAGAAGATTTGGACGAAAACTCTCTGATGAAGAAAATTGTGCGCCGATCGTTTTTTGTTATAGTCGCCATTGCTATAGCAGAAGACAGGACCTGACTTAAGACTGGACTTATAAACCGTACTACGTTGCCTCATATTATTATGAACAATTATACTGGATACTGGCGAAATTGTGGAAACTATCCCAGAAGCCATTTAATAAAGAAGTGATAACGTACCAAAGGCGAACACTCATCGTGCAGTGAGTGGAGTGCGGTGATTCGGCTCCGGGCGCGAGTTAAGCCGGCTCGGAGCAGGGCCGCGGTGGCACCCTCGCTCTCTGCTGCCGTCTGCGCGCTTCGCATCGAAGCCGAGAGCTGGCTCTGAAACAACAACAGATGACTTTATATGTTCTCGAATGTTCGGGCGTTCAAGAAGAAAAATAATAACTTTACTGATCATCATCGGCTGGTGCGTCTATTGCAGACGATCTAAGTAGTGTCCATGGTTTTGAAGGGTGAAATTTCCTTCTCTTAAAAATTAACTAACTTTATTAAACCAAAAACAAAACTTAAGATACAGTTTAGGTAGATAGGTACACGTTATTAAGATAGTTAGGTACCTAAAGCTACACTATAATATTATAAATGTTTGTAATGAATAAACTCAAAAAATTCTTTCACCATTGGAAAGCTACATTCACCCTGAGTAACATAGGCTATATTTACTGCTAGAAAAGATTAGGGATCCTTACTAAAACCCGTGCGAAGCCGGGACGGGCCACTAGTATATAATATAATAAGTTGTAAATAACGACAGTGTACTAAATAAAAAATAATATAATAAATTATGCCGGACGTTACTTAATATGCTGAAAGCATATTGTATACTAATTATTTTTTTTTTTTTTTGTAAATACATACATATCATACACAGAAAACACCCAGAAACTGTCGCTCCCGTATCGGCCTTACAAGTCACATTCGTAAGTGAAGAACCTTGAAGGACGTTGTTTAATACCACAGCTTTGTATTAGGTCTGCGCAGAACATTTCCGTAGACTCGCGTAGAGGTCCCCCTTACTCTCTCGCTTCCTCCTATCCTCTATCTCGTTTGCTTTGCTGGTTATAGCGAAATATAAATAAATAATAATATAATAAAATAAATAGCGGCGAGCGGTTGTTCTTTTATAGTTGTTAAAAGGCCTATTATGATAACAAACAACGCAAGCTAAGTTAAGTAAGATTTTTATGTGTCCCAAAAATTTCGACTCAGGCGGGATTTGAACCCGCGACCTTCCCATCAATACCAGGACGCGCTAACCAACTGCGCTACCGAGTCAACTCGTCGCCTTGTCGAAATTTTCGGGCATTCACGACTAAGCGCCGTTGCAGCTTGCTAAGAAACGTTGCAGCTTCCTAGCCTGCTCAATGACTAATAGTTTTTAGTACATTGACGAGAGGTGTCGCTTTGCTTATTCTATGATTTTTTTGTATTTTAAGTGTTTGCCCACACTTCAGGGAAAATCTAAGATTTTTATATATCCCAAAAATTTCGACTCAGCCGGGATTTGAACCCGCGACCTTCCCATCAAGCTAAGTTAATAAATATCTGAGCTTACATTCTCGTTATGCGCCTGTTCGAGCTGCTTTTCGAGTCGCGATATTTCGTGCAGATGCACTTCCGAGAACAGGTCAGCGTGATGGTCGCCCATTGCTGTTGCGAGCTCGGCCGACGAAGAGCCGCCGGGTTCGCCGTCATCTTCCGCCCCATCTTCTGGCATACCTGCATAACACATTGTTTAATTTAGGTAGGTTATAAGGCCGCGGTCTCGAAGTCAGCGGGCAGTTCGCGCGGCGCTAGAGCGGGGAAGAGTTGCTCCCCGCGCCGCTGGCTTCGAGACCACTTTCATATAAATCTATGCATTGAAACGAGTCGTTACTCGCGCCGCCGCCGCCGCCGCCCCGCGCCCGCTGACTTCGTGTTCTTAGCCTAAATGATATTTTTTATGAAAATCTGCATCCACACCTTAAGGCGACTTTACATGTCAAACCTCCCTCTCGCTCGCACTATTCAACATTTTTGAAGATATAAAATCACTGACTATAGTTATGCCAAATAGCAAACCTTCACATTCTAGAGAATAACAATTCAAAGGTCCAACAATAATATAATTTTGATTCTATATCGTTTTCTTACCAAAAAACTTGTACCAATGTGATCAATTTTGGTACAATTTTTTAAGTAGGAAAACGTGATAGAATCAAAATGATATTATTGCTGAACCTTTGTATTGTTATTCTGTAGAATGTGATGGTTTGCTATTTTGCATTTTTAGGCCGTGAAGATTTGCTATTTTGCATAACTACATTCAGTGATTTTATTTAGTCTAAAATGTTGAATTGTGCGAGCGAGAGGGAGGTTTCACATGTATCGTCACCTTAACCCCTATCTTCGGAACCCAAGCCAACCCCACCTGCACGTGGTGCACGCTAAACAATGAACGGGGCTCTGGTGGCCGGCTGATTGCGGCATAGCGCAGCCTACATCGGCACAGCTAAATCCCCTGGCCAACGAAGGGCAGCAGCGTCGCTGGTGCGAGAAGGTGTGCCCTGCGATCCCCAACCCGCATGCCCAGCGTGGGGATCATGGGCATATCCCCCTTTATTAGGGGAGGCCAATGTCCAGCAGTGGACTGATGTAGGCTGGCGTGGTGTGGTGGTGTGGTATGAAATATGCTTTACGACCTATTCTCATACCTACCTAACATACATTAAAAATATTATAAAAATCGGTCGAGTCGTTTCGAAAGATAAATAGATAATATAAGAGAGATAAATAGAAATAGTTAAAACTAAATACTCCTTACTCTTTACTATTACTCCTCCGTTATTAATTATGTCGGCGAGTTCCACAACTTGCTCAAGTTTTACGGCGAAAAACTTTACAAAGATTAACTAACCTCGTATACTATACGCCAAGTTTGTGATATTATACGCGGCTTCTCTGCTAAGGTGTGCGTCCAGCTCTTTTTTAGCAGCGAACTTTGCTTCTCGTTCCGCTTGCAGCGCTTCAAGCGCTTCGGCGAGCTGTCGTTCAGCAATGCGGCGTAATGCAGCGGTTTCTTCTGCGGTCGCACGCGCGTTTTCCGCCTCTTCTCGCAGTTGGCGGACCTCATGCTTTAGACCTTCGAATTCTACCTGTAAAATATTAAAAGATGATTTATTAATTTTACGAAGGATACACGGAAAAAAAACCAAAGAAATATGGATAGATTGTGGGAAAGATGATATGAGTAAGTATTTACTTAGTTCGACAGTTTACCAGTCAAACAATGTCTACAGACAAACTGGCATAGTTAGTGAATACAGGCCTTGTACTTATAATTTTCTTTGAGTATTAGGATAGGAGATCGGGAAGTGTCGAAAGAGGCAAGGGAGGCCTTTACCGTGCATTGGGATCAGCCAGGCTCTTTGGGAGAGCATTGAAGATCAATAACTGCCTCTGCTCTCTCTCTGCTTCGCCTCCAAAACTTCAGGCCTCAACTGCCAACTCTAACTACTCCTGTGCTGTTAATTCCTTAACTTTTGTGACGACCTGAGAGCGGAGACTTGCTTCTGCAGCGATATATTCTCGTCCTCCAGATCACTGATATCCACTAAATGTCTCAGCTTACTCTCTCTCCTTCTCTCTCTCTCTCTCTTCCTCGCCTCCTACTGCTTACTCTAACTACTCCTATACTGTTTTCTTCTCATAAACTTACTTGTGACGATCTGAGATCGGAGACTTGCGTCTTTCAGATCACTGATGTCTATTAACTGTCTCAGCTTTCTCTCTCTCTTTCTCTATCTGCCTCGCCTCCTACAAGTCAGGCCTCAACTGTTAATTATAACTACTCCTATGCTTTTTTCTTCTCATATACTTACTTGTGACGATCTGAGAGCGGAGACTTGCTTCTGCAGCGATATATTCTCGTCCTCCAGATCACTGATGTCCACTAACTGTCTCTGCTCTCTCTGCCTCGCCTCCCGCAGCTCGGCTCTCAACGCTGCCCGCTCAGATTCCCTCGTTTGCTTGTCGGCGCCGAGCTCAGAGCTTTCGGCAAGAAGTCTATCCCGCTCGCTAACCACGCGGTCTAGTTCGTGACGTAGCTGAAAGGTAAAATCGTTGTAGTTAGTAGTCGTACTGCTATGTAGCATTTTGTTGTGATTGGAAAATGATAATGGGTGTGTTAGGGGGTTTAACTTCTATCTTTGGAAACCAAGCCACCCTTACCGGCACGTTTTGCACTCTGTTATCTCTCTATCTTTGGAAACCAAGCCAACCTTGCCGGCACGTTATCAACCCCTTAACTCTCTGTCTTCAGAAGCCAAGCCACCCTTACCGGCACGTTTTTCACTCTGTTATTTCTCTATCTTTAGAAACCAAGCCACCCTTACCAGCACGTTTTGCACTCTGTTATTTCTCTATCTTTGGAAACCAAGCCAACCTTGCCGGCACGTTATCAACCCTGCTAACTCTCTATCTTCGGAACCTAAGCCACCGTTACAGGCACGTTTGCACCCTGCTAATATCTTCGGAACCCAAGCCACCCTTGCCAGCAAGTGTTGGACCCTGCTAACTAACAAAAGGGTTTCTAGCAGCCGGTTCATTGCGGTGTAGGTTGAGTCTAAACGCCTAGACGGCTAAATTCCTTGACTGCCAACAGGCAGCAGTAACGGCGGTGCGAGAAACTGTGCCCTGCTATCTCCAACCCTGTATCCAGCAGTGGACTGATTTAGGCTGGTTTTGGCAAACGGGGCCATTTGATGGATAAGAGATGGTAGTAGAAATAAGGGACGTCTACCGGCGAGATGGGTCGTCATATGAAAAACTGTGGGCGGAACCCCACAGAAGACCCGTCAGCACCTGACTAGGACTAGCGTAGGATCGAGGTGAGTGGTATTTCAAAGGTAGGCTTATGCCCAGCAGTTGGTCGAAAATGGCTGAAATGATGAATGACGATGGTGATGAAGGTCAACACCGATATACTTGCAAGACCAGACGCGGTGGTGATGCACTGCGTCAACTTGAGCCTTACGCAGTAAAGTAACCCAACTCAAGTGCCTGTAATTTTTATTGCCCTTATATAGCATCTAACACTGATATTGACGGCTTGACGGCCTCTATTGCGCAGTGGGCGAAGGTCCGCCTGGGACGCAGAAGGTTGCGGGTTCGATTCCCGCCGCGGGACAAATGTTTGCATGTTCTGCGGATATTTGTCTCGGGTCTGGGTGTTTTCTATGTATTAAATGTATGTATTTCCAAAAGAAAAAGTATATATGTAAGTATTATATCAATCCCGTGATTCCCATAACACAAGCTCTGCTTAGTTTGGGGCTACATGATTCTGTGTGATAGTCCAGATATTTATAAATAAATAATTATAAAAAAAAAAATATATTGTCCGACAATAACTTCTGTGATTTAGTTTTTTTTTATGCATTTACTTTTATTATTAAGTATTGATTTTTATCTGATAACATTCTGTTTTGTGTGCCATACATAACAAAATAAATAAATACTTCACTTTTGACTTCCTAGTAAAAACGTAGCATAGTTATGGAAAAAAAATCTTACTGCCATGATCTAAGTATCTTCTTAGATAGATTAGATCTTATCTTTAGTTAGTAAGTAAAGCCTGGCAAAAATGTTTAGAAACGGAACTAAAATTATTATGCACTGGCAACCCTTTTCATATTGTCAAGCACAAGTACATGTAACATCAGATAGTCATAGTAATCTTGAATTTTGTATGTTTATTATTGAATTCCGGTGATTTCCTGTGGATAAAGTATTAAAAATGAATAAAGCCATCCGGAGCAGTGCCAGAGTAGATTGATTTTTAAGGTTTACAAGTGATTTTTGTTGGAAAAAGAGGCCGGAATAATGTTGTCCGATCTCGACAATGTTTTACCGAGAATCGCTGAAATGACAGGTATTTAACTGTGATAAGATAATTTCTCCTGTAAAATAGAGCTATTTAGGTTTCATTATACTAGTTTCAAGCCTTTGCGTTTAATAATATTGATAAATTATGAAGTGGCTATCTTTAGGTTATGTTTACAAAACAAAATAGAGTAACCTATCAACTTGATACTTTTACTAGTGTCGTTTTGTTAAGAAATCATGAGGTCGTTAAATCTTTGTTTCCTTATAGGTAAATCTGTCAGCATAGTGAGAAGGATCTTAAATGAGGGTACAGTAAACAATGGAGAAGATTCGAATTTGAATGGTAACCGGGAAGATAACTTTCATATTATTATTGCACAAGCAAGGCTCAAAATTGGAAGTGAATAGGAATTATCAGGAGTTGAATATTTGAAGGATGACCTCATGGATTATTTTTGTAAAATGTATTCTTTGTAAAAAAAAATATTATTTTTTAAAGTTTAATTTGTCCAAATAAATGCAAAATTATGTTTGTATTCTTGTATGTTTCTTACTCCCTCACGCCGGATAGGATTTAGATGAAATTTAGTGAACTACTTTAGTGGATAATTGTTCAGAATTTATGTCTGAAGAAGGCGTAAAATTATAAAAATTATCAAGTATCAAAACTATTTGGAATAACATTTTCGGGTGGCCATATAATAGCGACAGTGGCGCCTCCATTAAATTCTATATTTTTTTGCCAGGCTGTAGTTCGATCTTAGTTTGACGCTTTATTTTAAAATTGACATAATCAAGTGCACTATTGTTTTAATCGTGAAATAAATTCATTATGAAATTTACTCACGCGCACATTTTTCAAACCGAAACTTTAGATGACGGCAGAAATAGGCAAACTAGACTAGTTTTACGTATGAGCTAGTGGCCAATTCTGGTGTCGCGTTTTAGGCCGCCCAAGACCTCCTACATGGCTTAAGGACTAAAAAAAGCCGTGACTAACATCTGATCGTGCCTTCCGAGGCACGAAAGCGCTCAGAATTAAATGCCACTAAACGGTAACCCATACAAGTAGTGACAAGATGACCTGCTAAGAACAGTAAGGCAAGCCACAAGCGCTCCAATTCAAGGTGGCTACAGTACAAACTTTGTTCCCCAATCAGAAATAAGGAAAACTTTAGGCGTCTTAATGGGCTTCATACCTTTTTGCCAAACGGCTGACCTTCCGCTACAAAAGTGCCTTTAAAATGGTCAATACTGATTATAACAGCCTTGTAATCTCGAGCCATTGTTTCATACCTAACGAATATGAATATGTGTATGCGCCTACATAATGCATAATGCACTGAGACCATTATCCATTTATATGTTATTTTGTGTGTGTGGCGTTAACCTGTGTTGGGTGTCCTTATAAATAAAATAACTATGCTATATAGTCGATGATTTCTAAAACTGATTGCTCCTAGCTCGACTACATGACCTTAACGTATGTCGTGCGGTTCGAAAAAGTGCGTATTTACGCTTTCATTATACGAAGAACTCATAAACTTGTCGAACTTGCTTGTATACATCAAATCAATTTTATCCATAATAATGTCAGTTCAGGTCGAGATCATACGACTGACAAAGTAAGGCAGAATCGTATTCATGAAGTTCAGAAGCATTTAAATGTATTATGGAACATAATTTATAAGAATGATAATTGAGGAAAGAAAATTTCGTTCTCTGAAATTTGGTGGTACCTACCCGTATAAGCCGCGCCCAATCTGAATAGGATTGATTGAACCATCTCAAAGTAAAGCGAAATCCCATGACGATTTAGTTTGACAAGGTTCCATCCCATTCTGATTCCGCGCGGATTATACCTACCTATTTTAGGCGTGTACCATAACTAAGGAAGAGTTTTGGCCAAAAAGTGTGTTGTTCCGTCGTTTTCGCGGGCGACTGTATGACACAGCGCAAGTGCGTCACACGTCGCAGACATTACGTGTCAGCAAATAGTTATAGGTTTAAGTATTATGTATGTTAGTCTCTAAGGTATTTATATATATGGGCCCTAGTTTAAGTAAATTAAGATCTTGTACTTTTTCTTTGTGCCTGAAATAAAATGTATTATTATTATTATTATTATAACTAATTCATAAACGAACTGTTCTATTCAGATTCATATCAGACAACAGTTCTATAAAGAACCTGTTGTCTGAGATTATCCTCAGATAGCTAAAATAGCGTTAAAATCTCATATGAACTCACATCAACATTCAAATGAAAGGGACAGCTTACTATATCGAGCGTTATAAAATAGCATTTGGTTATGAATAAGGGGGTTAATATAGGATAATGAAACTGTAAACTAGTGAAATATGCAAGAAAACTTGAATTTCGCGCCAAGTTGCTTACAAACTCCTAGCATCAACACCTACGAAATGAAACCGTACAACTTAATTTCCCTGTCGCAAAGAGTTATCGATCCCTATAACCACGCAAATAGGCTGGCAACTGAGACAAAGCACTTCGTTGATTACGCCCTGCCTATTCGAACGTAGGCGCGGCTTTGGCCATAACCGTACAAACAAGGGTCGACGGTATAACCTGACCATGCTATTCTATTGGTTTTATTATTTTGAACCGAATTTTCAATATATTTGAGCAGATGATAAGATCCATAGTAGGTAATAAGATCGAACGAATCGAAGAACGCCGACTATTATCAAACGCTTTGACTACGGGTCTCTGCTTCATATAGACAGAACCAAATCCTACAAAGGTGTTTAGTGTCCAAATTACCAACCAGTAGGTTACGCAGCAGACGAATAAACTGTCAAATACCAGGACCAGTATGCAATTAGTCTTGCTGCCGAGATGCAAAGAACATCACGGTACTCAGGCTGAGTTGAAGGCGCATGGCCATTTCGCTTCGCTTCTTATGGACAGTTGAATTTTCAGTCCTCAAAGCGTTATTTATTACAAAGCCTAGCAATTCAGCTAATTGAAACAAATGTGCTAGTCGAACCCAGCCAAATCAGATTTTAAATACATTGGATCTAAAACAAATAAAGAGATTTACCCGTCTAAAGCGATTCATGTTTGTCTACCAGCAGTGTTGTTTCAAAACCATTTGAATTGCCGAAAACTTGATTACTTCAATGTACCCACAATTTAAAGAACAAAAGATGCGTTCAAGGTTTTTTTAAGCTGTTTGCAAACCTATGGTTTTAGTCGGTGTAATAACACGACAATTTGACGACCTCTGTGGCGCAGTGGGCGAAGGTCCAACAGGGACGCAGAAGGTTGCGGGTTCGATTCCCGTAGCGGGACAAATGTTCTCAACCTCAAGACCTTCAAGACGAAGCGTTTCGCTGCAACTTTCATCCTTAGAACAGCTAAGGAATGGAAAACTCTTCCGGCGTCAGTGTTTCCTGATCACTACGACTTAGGGGTCTTCAAGCGAAGAGTAAACAGGTACATTCTAGGCAAGCGTGTTACATCTTCGACCGCATCATCACTTACCAACAGGTGAGATGGCGGTCAAACGTAAGCCTATAAACTGTAAAAAAAAGACCTCAAAAACATTGTAGGCCCTATGTTATTTCCTATCTACTGATGATTTCGTTTTTGTTGGATAATTTCACGTACAATATAAAAGTATACATTTATAGTTAACTTCTTTTAGAAGACGGTTTAATTTTTTAAAATTACTTTTTTATTTTGTCACAAGTCACAATGCAACACACACAAAGATTATCAGTTTGGTCTTGTCTTGTATCAGTGTACTGGTACTTACTTTTTGTAAATTGTTTTAGTTATATTTATCGTAGTGTATCGTAGTTGTAAATAACGATTTATCTATCTACCAGCTTCCAACCGCGGCTTCGCTAGCGTGGTAGCGATATAAAAAACAGCCTATAATTTAATCCAGGTCACAAGTTTCATCCGTTCAGCCATCACTGAGTTGAGTGGGAACAAACTTACTAACACACGAATTCCACCATACCACACCAGACAATACTCAGTCTCCGGCTGGTGCTGGACATAGGCCTCCCCTAATAAAGAAGAATATGCTAATAAACCCCACGCTGGGCATGCGGGTTGGGGATCGCAGGACACAAATTCTTGCACCGCCGACGCTGCTGCCCGTTAACGGGCACACGTCACAAGTTTCATCCGTTCAGCCATCACTGAGTTGAGTGGGAACAAACTTACTAACACACGAATTCCACCATACCACACCAGACAATACTCAGTCTCCGGCTGGTGCTGGACATAGGCCTCCCCTAATAAAGAAGAATATGCTAATAAACCCCACGCTGGGCATGCGGGTTGGGGATCGCAGGACACAAATTCTTGCACCGCCGACGCTGCTGCCCGTTAACGGCCAGGCAGTTTAGCTATGCCGGTGTTAGGCTGCGCTATGCCGCAATCAGCCGGCCGCCAGAGCTCCATTTGTCAATTAGCAGGCGGCACCACGTGCAGGTGAGTTTGGCTCGGGTTCCGAAAGTGAGATTGGAACCCCTTAGACCCCAAACTCGCATTTGTAATATTAGGGTGATGGTGTGATCAGACCATTCCACTCCAAACTTAGGGCTCGCTCAGCAGTGGAATTTCTATGGCAGGTGCTATTTAAGTATGTAGGAAAACTGACCTTTCGTATAATAGCAGTTTAAAAATAGTATTTGACATCGCCTTCGAAGGTCAACAGACCTTTAACCGAACATTCTGAATATTTTATTGAATCAATCTAACTATTGGATATTATTTCCACATTACATTCCACACACACATTGGTCGGGCAAAACAAAGACTACACCTACTTCCATATTATAGTAAGGAAAATTATACTTTAAGAAATATCTACGCAGGGTGGTTAAAATAAGAAAAAGTAAAACCCCATTCAGTAGCTTCAGAGCTGGTCGCTTTATACTACTCTTATCGTAACCCATGAAGCGCTCATGAAAACGCCACTACTCTTGGAATGGCTACGACTACGAACGACAATAGACCTACACTACGGCCTGTTTAAAAAACGGGAGGCAAAAAAAGCCCAAAGAAGAATAAGTAAGGGGTCGTTTGTATTCGAGATCGAGAAGGGCTTGTTCGGGAAAGGACTACCACCATGTCTCTGCCGTGAAACAGCATTACAGCTTCGTTTTTAAGGAGTGTCAGGATTATCACCTTCATGCCTTTATAGTTAACACGTTGACTGCTAGCCTCGGACATGACGTTACGTTACGCGCCATGCCCAAGGAGCTGGAGCTGCTGGACATTTGACATGTACGGCAGTGTAATCAGCACTCAAAGCATTATACATTAATGGACACATCATAAGAGACGTCCTAAACAGGCGAGAACTACGATGCAATACTTAGTTATAGGCAATAGCTACTTTAAATGGGTAATGTGATTGTTCCATCTTAAAGTAACACTGCATCTGGTTTCAGAAGGAGCTATGCAGCAATGCCAAGGATTTTGATAACGCGTTCAGATTGAGTAAACGCAAACACTCCCAATTATGAACGCTGATAAGAGAAATGACCTGCCTAGCCGAACAGCCTCGCAGGCACGCACGGTGTAGGTGACACAACCAAGAAACTGTAACCAGCACTACACGCTCAGAGAATATTTTACTCAGTGGTCACCAGCTTAAAGCCGACTTTTGAATGACTAATGAAGCAAGTTGGGACGTTTCGCGTTCCAGTCACGATTCCGTGACTAACTTACTATTGTAATGCGCTAAATCTGTCTTTTCACGAAGTGGAAATAGCATTTTATTTAATATACGTTTTTCCTTTATTATTACTAAGGCCGAAAGGAATGTCTCCTGGGTAAAATTTGAATTATTGAGCAAATTGCGGAGCTCGTTTCGTCAGTTGTTTAAAAATTAATAGGGACATTGCAAGAGCGCTGGCACTAATCTAGGCCACAGTCACAGCATAAAGTTTATGAAGGATTCATCAATGACAACGTATTCGTTGAGCTAAGTCTTTACGAAATAAGACTGCCTAAAACTTATATATATATATATTTTTTTTATAAATATACCTACTTATTTTGTACTTGTGTGTGGGTCAATAAATGATTTTTTTTCTACTTGTTTATCTAAAACAGGTTGTTTATATAAAGGACAATGCTTCTTTGTGTTTCGAGTCTCAATTATTATAAACAATAAAAACAACAATGTACAATTGTACATACTTAAATCATATCAGAATCGAAAAATCAAGATAAGAGTTTAATAACAAATTAGTTAATATTAGTAGGTAACCCGCGACTTCGCGGATCAATCATCCGCGTAGAGTTGCATTATATCGGAGGGGGAGTTTCAGGATATCTATTCTTTCTTAGTTAGTTCTATACTACGAAAAGAACGTACCCTACAAACAAGTCAAGAAATTTAGGCTCTTAAGTTGATTGACAGTCAGTCCGCCAGCTCCGTTACAGTTTCATATATTTAAAATACCATTCGCAGATAAACTGATAACTGTTTTATACAATTTGAAACGCTGAAAGCAATAGATAAATGGACATACATTTATTTCTGATAAATCGTTTTCCAATATCGCGGCACCTTTGTATCGAAATATTGGATATCGTCCAAATACGGACAAAAAGCTCAAAAGATGATGACAAATAGTACACATTAAACCTATAAACGGATCATAATTTGAGCCGTATTCGTCCCATTGGCGAGCTGCCAGGGAACTAACAAGTGTCAACAATGTACCATTACCGAAGTAAACATGATGTGAAATACGAGCCAGGCTACCCCGATGTCAGACGACTGACGACCACTTAATAAATAAACATTAGCAATAAATATTAAAATCTATCAAAACAGCGAGCTTAAATGTCCCTTTTATCCCCCAAGGGTGTTGAACATTTTTCAACTGAGTCACAACATAAAACTGCAAACGAATGAATCATTTTATTCTGTGATCTAAAGTTCTCTTTTAGAAGCTGACGCTGTCTAATGCATCCGAGGAAATTCTCTTATCCCACTCCTCGTGGCAGTCTCGTCCTTCCTCTCATTCCAGGCAATTTTCTTCGAATATATCCATGATGTGTAAATGTAGCTAGACAGGCGACAGACACCATGCTTGGCAAGAGATACGCGAGAGTTATAGGCCGATAAAAAAATTTTATTATCTGTACCTCCTCCCCGCCATTCATTTTTCGTATCTCGTGGAATCTCAGCACATTATTTACACACATACACTTGGCACTATCACTAACTATCCCACACAATTTGCGGTGCACTCAACGGCTGCTTTTCAAAAACTACACCATTGAGTAAAGTCAGTATGTGAATCAAGGCCGGGCAAATAAAAGTGTATTTCTGGAACAGTGTTATGGATTCTGGGCGCTTACGCCACTCGTATTACATCACTCTCGTTGGAGGTCTTTGATTCGCGCCAATCGAAACTTGAAGACTGATCACTGTTTCCAACGTTAGATATTAACGGAAAATTATATAATTACATCTGAAACTGCACAGTTTTCATGTGTGAATGATATCAGTGCGTTGGTAAGGGGCGACTCGCGCGCACTGCTCCGAGGGTCCAGCAATGAGTCACGTCAATTGCTCCCATTTCATTAGGCGCGTAGGCATGAACGTCTGGGATACTTAAATCACTTAATCAGATGAGTGGTTTAACTGAGAATTTGAGGGCAGGGAATCGTGACCGTAAATTGGAGAAATACCTACTGTTTGGACTTAGTAGGACAGCCAATGCCTTATCAGAACGAGACACCTTAATTACACATAATTGGTTGATGATCGACTTCCTAAATTGTGAGTAACAAACCGCTGTCTTCGTAAAACTTTTCATTGGATCACTGGTCACCATTAAATAAATAATAATAAATAAATAAATAATGCTGAACTATCACACAACATCATGTAGCACCAACTTTGCATGGGTGACCTGTGTAGAAAGTGGGAGCCCAAGGTAATCTTTATTAAATTACTTTTTGAAAGATAGTGCGAGTAAAATAACGTTAATAAGGGCGATCACGAATATTTCAAACTGACGTATCTCGAATCGTAAGCGAACCGAACAATTTAGGCCACTGAAAAATCGTGATTTTGAAACTACGCTTTCTTATTGGCCAAAATTGTACGTCTCCGATCATCATCATTATCATCAACAACCTATAGAAGCCCACTGCTGAACATAGGTCTCCCCCAAGGAATTCGACGAAGAACGTCGAAGAGTCTTGAGCCCTCTCCATCCACCGATTACCTGCAATCTTGACAATGTCATCGGTGACAAGAAGGTTGACCTTCATTGAATTGAACCTGAACATTGACTTATGATTTTTACACTTCTAGATTTAACCAAGATTGTAATTTGTCATTTTTAATTAACTTTTCTTTTTACTTTATCATTTTCGTCATACGACGATTAAATAAATGAAGGTAAATGGAACTATTCAGAAAATTAAAATCACAATTACCTACCCCAAAAGTGGTCAGTCTATGTACCTTTTAATTATTCTGTACCATCGCGGCGTCGGTTAATCGTATAAGTAAGGAACGTTCCATTTTCATCCCCTAACTTTATAATTGCTACTTATTTTAATGAGTTTATCTAGTCAGACCCAATTGGAATGCCTAATCGTCCGTCACGTCAAATGTTTGGATGAAATCCGAAACTAGCTTTCCTTTGAAATAAACCTTAATGTGAAGAAAATTCAATTAAAATTTAACATCGTAGCAAAAAGTAATTCAATAGCGTACGAGAATAGTTACATTATTATTTACTAATTAATTCATTAAGTTAAATTAATTTCAATCAAAAGTGGTCTGTATGATAGCAGACGCACCATGGTACAGCTCAATGATAGATTGAAGAAGCTTCACTGCGACCTGGGAATGCCAACAGTAAAATAAGCTCAAATCCTATGCCAAGAAATTAGAGATGCATCCCAATGTCCTTGTTAACAAACTTACGGAGAAAAACATAACCTTCAAAAGCATAAAGAGGAGAGCCCCTCAAGACTTTATATATACAGAAGCTCTCTTAGCTATTTCGTCCTGAACTGACTCTTCCAAATTCGAGTAATTATTCCTCACGTTTTCAAGAAATTAGAGACGCATCCCAATGTCCTTGGTAACAAACTTACGGAGAAAAACATAACCTTCAAAAGGGATAAAGAGGAGAGCCCCTCAAGACTTTATATATACAGAAGCTCTCTTAGCTATTTCGTCCTGAACTGACTCTTCCAAATTCGAGTAATTATTCCTCACGTTTTCGCTCACCACCTGTCCCTGAAACACACACACACACACACACACACACACACACACACACACACACACACACACACACACACACACACACACACACACATTCATCATAACTTTGGTAGTGTTTTGAATTCAAAATCTAAAAATCAAAATCAAAATATGTTTATTCAATAAGCACATAAAAACCATATAAAAAAATTGTGTTAATTTCCTTTAAAATATTTTAGTATTGTTACGATTTGTTCTGCTTTAGTTTACATTCTTTGTTAGAGAAATTTGTTCTTTTTTTTTGGCCATGTCATTTGTCCTGTACATTTTGTGTTAATATGTTATGGTTCGGTAATCTTCTCTGTAACCGGTTTCCTGCGATACAGGCTAGCCCTAGTGCAGGAACCACCAGTAATGTTCACCGTATTTAAATGTAAAATTTTGGTAAATAAAGATTTTTGTATTTGTATTTTTTTGTATAACCACAGAAGAAATCAATTAGAGATGTTCCGACTAAACGGCGACTGGTCAGTAAAGCAGACTTTGCGGCCACTTTCGTAGTCGGCGATTATTCGTCAAAGAGCGTCGACTATTCGGCTTCTTACTTGTATTTATTTCACAATCTCAATCTCACATTAAAGAGGCTTTCTCATCATTACATTTTAATTGAGCTTTGATGCACAATAACAATAATAACGTCTTTTTTTATACACAAAAACAACGTTCTGACCCGTGCAAAGGCTAAAATCAAAAACCAATACGAAGTAAAACATTTTCGACAAGCTTGCAGGAGGCAGTTGCGAATGAGACCTGCGCGCGAATCAGCTGTTTAATCGCGAAACGAAGTATCACGGAATTTTTCGTATACTCTCGAAACCATGATCGGCTTGGTCGATTAGCCGACCTCTTTACAACCGACTAATCGGCTAGTCAGTCAAACTTAGAGTCGGTCATCTCTAGATTCAATGAATAACGCCACTGGGCTTATTCCATTCATGTCGAGCGTGCAGCAACCACTCAACTCTTGCTCAATATGAGTGTCATGGGCTACAGGCAGATCGCGAGAAAGAGAAAATCCTTCACGGCATCACATTTCGAAAGCCATTCGGAGCTACGGAATGCATTCGGAGCTACGGAATGCATTCGGAACTTTGGAAGGCATTCAGACGGCCTAGTAGGAGTGGCACAATTCGAAAACTTTTATAGTATACTATATTAGAGCTCAATTATGAAGTACCTTTTTTTGTTAATTACCTCACTGTTTTGAGTGATAATTATTGCGATCTGCATTTGATTACATTACCTAAGTTGTTCGATCAGTTTTTTCTTAAAACCAGTTGCGTAATTTACAAAAAACGTACATTAAAGTTGAACTAGATATAGTATACTTTAAAAGTTTTCGAATTGTGCAACTCGTACTAGATCCTCAGAATTTCGGAAGGCATTCGGAAATTCAGTTGACAAGATATAGTCGATACCATTTTTGCCTCGGTTTTTTATTTTTTCAGTTTACTCTCGGCAGGCAGATCTGATTGGTCAGCTTGATCCAGTGCGGAACGTCGAGAAACAGTCCATCTCTTTCAATCAATTGCTCTTTCTACACAATTTCTATAAACTGCTGTGAATTAACATAAAGTTTAATTGTTACCTGTTTTGTCTCGCTCTCGAGTTCTATAATTTGTAGGGTGAGCGAGCTTTCCATAGCCGCTGACTCGTTGATAAGGGCATTTTCCTGTTCGATGCCACTTCGGGTGGTGACCTTCTGAGTTGTGTCCAGTTTCATCAGAGCCTGGGGACAATTTGTATGATCAATACCTTTTTTTATGTTACCTGAAGGTGGAACTAGCACATGGCCCACCTGATATTAAGTGGTAACCATTACTTATAACAAAATATTGCTTTGTAGGACACTCATGCAACGATCTGCGACGATCAACTTGAGGTATGAAGGTGTTAAGCCTCATGTGCCTGTAATTTCACCGGCACCCACACCCTTCAGACCGAAACACAGCAATGCTGCTTCACGGAAGAAATAGGCACGGTGGTAGTATTTCCCCAAATGAGCCCTTCAGAAAGAACTCTATTACTGCTAAAAGTGTCAAGCCTGAGCAAAACATACAAATGTTTGTAATGCAGCGGAAATCAAACCAGCCTCTGGCATCCCAGCAGGTTGTTTGCCCATTGCACCAACGAGATTCTAAGTAATACTAGCTTCCGCCAGTGGCTTCTCTCGCGTAGTCTCGGGATAAAAAGCAGCTTATATGTAAATCCAGGTCTAGAACTACGTGTGCAAAATTCCATTTCAATCCGTTCAATAGTTTAGGTGTGAAGGCACGACAAACATTTCAGACTTTCACGTTTGTTACGGAACCCAAGCCAACTTCACCTGCACCTGGTGCACCCTGTTAACTAAAAAACGGGGCTCTGGTGGCCGGCTGATCGCCACATTGCGCAGCCTAGCACCGGCACTACTAAATGCCTTTTATTAAGGAAGACCTACATCCAGCAGTGGACTGATAAAGGCTGGTGAGGTAGTTCTAGGTAGTTCTAAGCTTTAGTCCGCAGCATCACTCGCATGGTACCGAGATAAAGGTAGCCTATATGTTATTCTAGATATAGGGTCCAACGCAAACACAAGGCGGCGAGGCGAAGGTAAGGCACAGATACGGTGCAGGCGCGATATCTGCGCAAACAGACGCGGCGACCGTACGGCAAGTTATGTCATTGTAGAGCGTGATATTGACTGTTGATGATCATGAATGAGTGAGTGGCAAACTTTCACAAAATATGGATTTTTGATGACGCTTAACTTGAAAACTATTATAGCAACAGACACGAAAATTTCCAATTGGGGTTAAGTCCGTATGACGTCCTTGTGGCTTAATTTCCAGCATCCTGATGTAAGCTGTAACGAAGTTACAGGGGGCTGAAAAATGGTCGAGTTGGTTCCGGTAAAGGTATACTACGCTTGACTTGGCATGGATCGCTTCGCGATCCTAGCTACCTTTTTAACACGCTTTTATTAGTTTCACCTGTATGTATGTATGTATGTAACCGACTCCTTTGAGCTCGATTTTGCCCTACTTTGAACGATCAGATTTGATTCAAACTTTGCACACCTGTCAAAGGTCGATGACAATGCAATAATCCGATAAAAATATCCGATTATCCTAATTAGATTCGCCAGGATTAATTAATTTCTTTCCGCATCCTTTGCATGCGAGTAAGAGAGACAGAGCTAGTGCGCGAACTACGCATGCGTGCAAGCGTGTTTTTTTAGTTTTTTAAAACTATTATTATTATTTGACCGATTTTTTGCTATTTCTTGCCATATTTTATCTTGTATATTTCTGTTACTAACCCTGTCTTAGTGTACTTATTCATAGATATTCGGATATTGTTCAAATAACTGGCAAAACTCAATATTAAATTAAATTTTGTCATCACCTGTATACGAAGCGACGTGGTCAAAAGTAGGGAAATTAGTATTCGAAAAAACCGAAGGCACCTTGTAAAGTAATACTCTCTGACGTATCGTCCCCGCGTCTGTTTGCGCAGATATCGCGCCTGCACCGTATCTGTGCCTTACCTTCGCCTCGCCGCCTAGTGTTTGCGTTGCCCCTAGAACTAATACACCACCACCACACCGACAATTAGCGAGCGCGCGCTTAGAAATGAATAATTCCAACAGTCCATAGAAAAAAAATACCTTAAGGTCTAACATACATATTAAAATAATTTATAATTATGATTAGGGGATTTATATTTTCGGTAGCGCTCCCATAAAATGTCGATATACAATTCCTACTGGCCAGAGAGAGGAAAACGTCTTCTCAGGCACTTTAAACGTGTAAGACTTGAAATTAGTCTCCCTTGATGACTCTAGGCTTTACAAATGCAGCTGTACTGAGGACTGGTCTTGGAGCCTTAACCGGGACCTCTCTTTTACCGATTTAACACTTCCTACCCAGAGGTTTCATGGATTAGTAGGATCAGTAGGACTCTTGGAAATGAATGTGCTCCATCATAGATTCTACTCATCAATAGACAAAATACTTAACAATATAACCTTCTTGGTTTAGCTTTCAAATAATGATCAATCTTTCATTACTGTTTTAGATTTTACAATTGTAAATGTAAACCTACCCTATTTAAAAATTGTCAAGAGGAAACAAAGCATCATGAAATGGGAAGGGCAGATGAACAGAAATAGCAGGACCTGACTGGACAAGCCTTGGAAAAGACAGGGAAGCATGGAATAAGGGTGTTAACATACATGTAAGGCATTTAACAACTTTGTTACCAACTCCGCATCTTTGCGGACAGGCTGAGTGGGGGTTCCAACCCTGCAAATTAGCAGAGTAGCTTTATACATTTGTATCTACGTTACATTTATTGTTATTATTATTATTAAATTATGGACGAGCAGCAGGCGGTGTTAAAAAAACAAAATTAAGTCATTGTTTCTGTCACTTTTTTTATCACTGATTTATTTAGTCGTAGCCAGATGTCGAGCTTATTTTTGACGTTTGTTTACTGATGTAGCCGATACAACATCTTCAGGTGGCAAGTTCCAATTATGGACCACTCGGTTACTAAGGAAGTGATGAGCAACCATGGTGTTGGTAGAGGCTCTCATTAGTCGAAGGTGGTGGCCACGAGATGGTCTTAGGGATTCTTTCTTGCAGAAGATATCCTGAATGTCTGGCAAGTTGTAATGATCACCAAGGACTTTATAGGTTTCGATAAGATCACCACGGAGGCGTCTTTCTTTAAGAGTAGTGAGGCTTAGGGCATTTAATCTTTCATCATTGGTCAAACGATGTAGAGCGTGAAGTATTTTGGTGGCTTTTCTTTAGACACTTTCAAGTATATTTATATCCTTGTGAAAGTAGGGGCTAGAAAGGGGTAGGGGGTAAGGTACTTGAAAACCATACTCTAGGAGTAGCCTGATATACCTCCTTTATAGATCCTCCGAAAAACATCCACTGATAGTGATTGAAATGATCTGCGTTTTTATACGTGTAAAATTAGGGCTGAATTAGGGTTGAATTTAGCCTGATTAGGGCTGTAGCTTGAGGAAATCCTATTGGATTTCTGCATCTGATAGCAGCGAAGTTTAAAGATGATTCTGTAATTGTTGTTTGAAAGCAGTGAGTGTGCAAAATTCAGAATTTATGTAACATCCATTAAAAAATGAGCAATAATTTATGTTAATGGTAGAAAGTGGACATAACAATGAATGAAACATCCAAATGTAATTAAAATTGAGTACAATTTCATTGGAGAGCCAATAACAATGTATTTTAAACAAGCTTCCGCCCGTGGCTTTGCTTGTAATAATAATGGGATAAAAAGTAGCCAGTGTTAATCCAGGTCTTAAACTATGTTTATTCACAGTTTCATTCAAAATTCGGTTGCTTCACTCCATAACGGTGGGGTGTACTCACACACACAAACTTTCGCATTTATAATATTAGTGTGATGTGATGTGATAGTGTGATACTAGCGTCCACCTGCAGCTCTACCGGTACCTATCTCCCAGATTAAAAAGTAACAAACATCCAAACAACTTTCGCATTCTTATATTAGTAGGAAGATATCATATCACAACTTGGTAGCATTACAGGTAGTCGCATGAAACTCTTGCATTGACCGTTGTTGCAGAAGTCAAAAGTAAGGTATCGTAGGGGAGCTAGAGAGAGACCCATGCGCAGACGATACGTTCAGCGCTAAACTAACGGGCCGCTACTGTAGAAGCAACAAGGAACAAATAAAATAAAAATAAAGTGCTCATAATTTCTGAAAGTATTCCACATAATTAATATGAAATTTATGAAGCTTTCCTCCATTTCAGTAGAGCAATGTACCCGTGCATGAAGAGTGAAAATAATTAGAATAATATGTAGGCCACTAACCTCTTGTGTGATTTCTAATTCGTGTCTTGTGTTCTCGTACAGGCTTTCCAGTTCGTCGCATCTTTGCTGCAAGGCGCTCTTCTCTTCCAGGAGTACGAGACCCAACTGTGCAGATTGGATCTTCTCGCTGCTCGCCTGGTCAAGCTCTCGGCCGAGCCTCTCGATCTCGGCCTGCAACTCGACCAGCGTCAGCTCGTGCTGAGCCGTGGCTGCCATCGTGTGACAGTTAAACGGTACTCCAGCAAATCCTCATAAACAAAGTAAATAATATCAGAAAAACAACTAGTAAAAACGTGTAAAATCAAATATTGTTTCTACATTCTCTCAATGAAGATGAACAGAACAAGTCTTGCAGCTTGACAACTTGACATGACATGGTAGACAGATGTCAGACACAGACATGACAAATTGACAGCCAGCCAGCCAGGTCATTCACTCATTCACTGGGTCCCGATATTTCACATCCTGATTTTGTACAGCCTGATCTTTTATGTACAAACAATACAAAGCAAAAAGTCCACCAAATCCTGACTGTAGGTAATCGTCACGTGACTATTATGCACACCCGAGCAAACACAGCCTGATCATTGATGTACATGGCTTCTGATTGGTCGATGTTTTGGGCAGCCATCACCCGTTTGAAAGCATCAAGTAAAAACGTCCATAGACTATAAATCACTAAACCAAATCATTAAAATGTAAATAAAAATGGATATTTGTCTCCGGCATGGGCTCTCGCCAGAACTCTCGCGAGGTCATCCCTGAGTGTCGCTTCGTTCACTGTTCCTTCACTCCGCTACGGCTGGCTCCATTCAGGATTTCACACGCGAGCTTTTGGCTCCGCATTTTTTATATACACTCTAGGGGTCAGGCTGTGCATTCCATGGGTGTGAATAATCAGCAACGACATTGTCAAAGTCACAGGCCGTACGTGGGTTAGACTAGCGCAGGTTTGTGGTGAATGGCACAAGTTGAGGGAGGCCTATACCCAGCAGTGGGTGAAATCGGGCTGTGGACGATGATGATGATGATGATGAATAATGAGCACGTGCAAAACAGTCCAATCGTGGACATGGATAATCAGGATGTGCTATATTGGCTCCCTCATTCACTCTCAGTGTTACCAACTTAGCAACTTTGTCGCTTGAAATGGCGACTTTTGCTCTGGTCTTAGCGACTAAACTGATCTAGCGACATCTGAGGGCCTACTATGAGTTTTTTGCGTACCATCCGTGTGATGGTGTCGGTGAACTCGATATACCATATGGTTTTCCGGTGATTGGTACCATGAGTTCTATGTTTATAGCATAGTTTACACCTTATCTTTGATCGATTAGCTTGATTGAACGAACTTCATGCTGCATACTTCTATCTCTCTTGCACACAGGCAAAAGAAAAGAGACGAAACAAACCGTGTAAACGACACGTTTTGACGTTTTGCAAATGGTGTTTAGTTGTTTGTCAACAAAACGCGCTCTTTTCTCGTCATACCTAAACCTAAACGCAGAAAAACCAACAACTTTTCAACAAATAGTTTTCAAGATAACGTCTCTCACAAAGATTTATCTATCGACTGAAAGTTTACGATATACTACTTAATTTACTTCCACAGACTTGTCAAAATACGAACTCTTACTGCCAAATTAGCACAAAACTGATCGAAAACTTTTTTCGAGGTCGAAAACTACGAGTCGATAGAACTCGTGGTACCGATTTTAGTTCATGCATGTTTCACTAGAGGCGCTGTGCGAAAATGTATGGAAAGATACCGAAACTTATAAAGTTTTCGAAAACTATCAAAACCTGTGGTAAGCCCTCTGACGACTTTGTGAGTACAAGTATGAACTGATCGCAGAGTAGTTTGATTCGGGGGCTCAGACAGAGCGCTGTCAGTATTGAAATTATTGGTAAAAAATTCATCCCTTGTTCAATTTTCCATTTTTTTTAGTTATGTTCGGCGTTTATGGTGTGTCATATTCGCCGAATACGTTGCGTCAGAACCACAGTTATAGAAGACAACTAGATAAAGCCTTAAAATTCACTATGCTATGAACGTCAACTCATACGGCTTTTACTTTCTTACGTCCTTAAATCAATTGCTAGAAAGGGATGCATACTTAGTTTAGTTTAGTTTATTTATTGCAACGTAGAACTTATTGACTAGTACATTACAGTGTTCAGTTATATGCACCCTGTATATAGGATGTGGCAAATACTTATCTTAAATTAATCTCTACTATAGGTTTAAGGTAGATAGGTATCTATACTAGCTAGGTACTTATAGTATCAACAACAATTAGTAAGAACAATAATTCGTGTACATGGCCTTAACATTACATAATCAAAAATAAAATATTTAGGTACATTATTATGTAATATATGTAGGAATAATAAATAATTTTATAATATTTGATATTATATTTTAATTTTATTTATGTATATACTATATACTATAACTCAATGCGATTTCTGCGACATCGTACCCAGGGTATTTGTATGAACCTGCATAGAATTTAAAATCCGATACGATTAACTTTTTGATCTATTTTGAAATCACATTGATATATGTATGCGTCCCTTTCTAACTGATGATATTGGACATAAGAAAGTAGAGATCAGCCGTATGAGTTCATGTTCAGAACATAGTGAATTTTAAGGCTTTATCTAGTTCATTTCATATAACTGTGGTCGGATCGTAAAATCAGCTGCGGAACTGAACTTACTTCGCGTAATTTCGGCATAGTGTGTTTAGACACATCTTACCGGCAGGATTAATAACTTGATGTTATAAGTTTGCTTTTGTCTAAAAAGTTTACATAGAAACTTTTTTGTGCAAAAACCTAGGTGCTCTTATTCGGTCTTGAGAAAGAGGTTTGATATGCTCGGATTTACATAATATTATGTACGAAGTATTAATCTAACTAAACTTGTTCTACACTAATATTATAAAGAGGAACGATTTGATTGTTAGTTTGTTTGTTGCATTGAATAAGCTCTGAAACTACTGGACCGATTTAAAAAAGTATTTCACCGTTGGATAATTACACTATCCCCGAGTGATAGGCTACCGGCTCCAGTCTGTCAGTTACCTATATGGGTACTGTCAAAATCACGCTATTTTGAGATAAAATGTGAACTATAAATAAATATTGGTAATTTATGTGGGTTTTTGGCTTTAATGTAAAGCTAATAAATAGAATATTAAAATAAAAATGTTAGTTTTCTCAAAAGTGGTTTCATTTTTGAATTATCATCGTGTTTTTGCAAAAAAAGCGGGTTTTTTTTTGCGGTTATTACAAAAAAAAAATAGTGTTAGAGAAAAAAACTTAAAATAAATATACATATATTGACCTAGACCTTGCGCGACATGTTTCGCGCGGTTGCCCGACAGTGGTCGCCGGCCATTTTGCGAGTCCCGACAGGTTAGTTTCATAAAAATTAGGGATCCTTACTAAAACTTCAATAATGTAACCCGAGGTGTTAATAATTGACCTAATAAATTCCTTACATTGCGTGTGCTGCGAAAACGAATAATGTAATAACCTTTGCAAAACACATCATTATCTACAAAAAGTGTCGCGGCAGCATGTCTATCTATTATGGTTATGTTATGACACAATAAACGTTCTTTTATTTTAAATTTTTTATGGAAATTCGAGAGATATCAGGAGTTTAAAAATGTAAGTATTTGAAAAAGTCGCATGGTTACCGCTTACCACGCGCTCGGCTAGCTAGACTGCACCTTAATAAGCGATGTAGGCGTCACTGGGGTACGCAAGGGAAGTCAATATAAAAAAATAAAGGCGTATAGAAGATAGGTCAGTTCCATACAACCTGTGACCTGAGACCTGACCATAAAATGTCGCGTCTAGAAATGACCTATGTCCTTATTGATAGTTCTTATTACAGGATATCATGTTCAATTAATCGTTTTTTTTATTAAAGATGTAGATTTTTTCTGGATATTTTTTTAATACTTTTAGGTTACGATCGATTAGAACACTGGCGCCATTAAACAAAAATCAAACAAACGCGTGCTTTGTTAGTGGTCATTTTGTTTTAGACGGTTGACATTGGGACGAGAGAAGCACAATGTGGATGAGAGTACGTTCAAAAACCATGATACGTTATCAGTGCCGGTCCTATTAACATTTTTAACTGGTGCGAGGACTAAAAACGGCGCCCATCTAAATAAAAAAAAAATTTAAGCAGTTGCTTTATTTTCCACCAGAAAAAGCAGTGACTTCAGATTATTCTGCTGTCAAAAGTTCGTTTAACCAGTTTGTGCGAACCACCTTTATGTGAAGTGGTGGACAAATACAAAATAATTTTAATGATTGTCAACTGTTATTTATTCTATTCAAACATGACGTACATTAATCAAATTTAATGATTATTTACCAAAAATATAAAAAAAACCCTATATAGCTACTTTTCTAGCTTTAGCACTTGCAAATTTTTTTATCAAGTCGGAATAATTTAACCTTTCGGCAATGGCATTTTCTATGGACAAAATCCCGAGATCGGACAGTCTTTCCTGACCCATAGTAGACCGTAGGTAAGTCTTAATAAGTTTCAATTTACTGAAACTTCGTTCTCCTTTGGGAACAGTTACAGGTACAGTTAGTAAGATACGAAGCGCTGTCCATACATTAGGGAAAATATCTTGCCAATCATTTTTTTTTATAAGTTGAAGAACTTTTATTGGCTCGCCTGATTGAAGATCATTCAATAATGGCTTTAGGCTCACAAGTTCTTCAAGTAATTCTTGTCCAGATATGTCACATTTTTCTCCATCTGTTAAAGTGATTTGTAAATCAGCACAAGCTTTTTCCAACATGGATTTTTCTGGAATAATTTTTATGTTGTATAAAAATGACCAAGTATCATTGAGTTTTGACAGTTGTTGAAAACGTGTAACTAACGTATTCTCAATAGTATCTATCATCGGGTAAAAAACGTTCATTTTATATAATTCCTCCGGATCAGTTGGTGTTTCATCTACGGCTTCGTATTCAAATAACCGTTTCTTTCTTCGAGATCGGGCTGCCTTAAAAACTGGATTTATTTCGGCTAGAGATGCTATTTCCTTCGCTGTAATTATAGCTGACGAAAAGCTACGACGGTACTGTTTCACGAATTCCGAACAGTTCTTCAGTAATTGTGATGCATTAGGTAGATCCATAGTTTCAGACTGCATAGCTTTACTTACAATGTTGACTTGAAACAATATATCGTACCAAGCCACCATCGTAACTATGAACTCAAATTGCTCCATATTCTGAATCAGCGACAATGCCTCTGATGCTGCAACTGAGTCGTTAGTTTCTTCGTGCAGATTTTGAAGGGCATCACGGACTGAAGCGTAGTTAAAGCGAACAGCGGCAAGACTAGAAACTCTACTCTCCCAGCGAGTTTCGCAAACTTTTTTTAACGATAATCCTTCTATGTGCTTGGATATCACTTCCCATCGCTTGGTTGATCCAGAAAATAGAACGAATAGTTTTTGGAGAAATCCAAATAAAGAAACAGATTTGACGGAACTTTTAGCTGCATCTGCTATCACCAAATTCAAGCTGTGGCAGCCACATGGATTAAAGAATGCCCTAGGATATAAGTTTAAAATTCTGGATTGCACCGTTTGCTCCGTTATCGTATCCTTGACCTCTACAATCGTTCATGTCTAAATCAAATTCTTGTACAATCGTATCAAGAAAAAGGCCAGTGAGTCCTGCTCCAGAAGAGTCACATATTGGCTTGTAAGCGACAAAACACTCTCGCACTTCGACTTCTTCTTCATTAATGTCAACGAACCGGAATGTTAATGACATTTGTTCAACGTGGCTTACATCAGGAGTACAGTCCATAATGATGGAAAAATATTTAGCTGACTTTACCATATTCATAATATTGTTTCGAACTTCACTTCCAAGTAAGGCAATTAATTCGTTTTGAATGCGTTTGCTGAAATAGTAGACATTAGTCTCTTTATTTACAACACGCCGGAGGTGCTCCATCATAACATTGTCAAATTTTCCTAATAATTGCACCAAACCTAAAAAGTTGCCATTATTAGGGGTATTTAATGTTTCAGAACTCCCTCTAAATGCCAAATTATTGCCTGCCAAGAAGAACACTATCGACATCATTCGTTCGAGGATAGCAACCCATCTCGATTTCTCATCTTCAATCTGTTTTTGTAATTGTTTGTCTATTCCACAGAAATTTTTCAACCTAATCGAGGCTTCTATCCAACTGTTCATAGCACGTCGGTGACCTGAGGATGTTTCGTGTGTTTTGAGACGCATTGACAAGTGCCTCCAGTCGTCAAATCCTTCTTTTCCCAAATTCGAATTGGGGTTTGTGTTAAGTAAACGACAGCAATAACAATATACTTTATCTGCAGATTTAGAGTACACGAGCCATCTTCTTTTAAAAATCTCCCCATTTGGCATTACTTTATGAAAATGCGAATTTGAAAAATGACGTCCATCATGATTGCTTGGATATTTTTCGTTGTTGATTTCATTACTTACAGGGCCTCGAATAAGGATTTCATCTTTTGTTGCAGAGTCAATAATAAGCGGCCATTCTGAAATATCATCTATTTTTTTCTCTTTATAAGATGATGGTAATGATTTGTCTGACACAATTTCTTCTGTAATATTTTGAAATGCAGCCGAGGTTCCAGGAATAGCTAAATCTTCTTGAGTATTCTGCTCAATATCTTCATGATCAGAGCTTTTTTCAAGCGGGTCCTCTATTGCTTGTTGATATTGAAGTTCAGGTGACAAAGCATCAGGTAAATTTTCCACTCTCAAAAATTTTGATAGCAAATTTGCAGATTTTTTATTTTCAGCTTGCTTTATCCGTTTTCTTTTTAAGTTTTGTGCACCAGATAATTTTTTTGAAGGCGGTGACATGTTTTTTATCTGTCAAAATAAATTTCGAGTAAATTTAATATAAAAAAATCCAACGTTAAGATAGAATGCTTAATTAAAATATCTTTAAAATTTACAAATAACTCATCTATGTGGGTAGGTACCAATGTACAATTAACAAAGTTGCTAAAATATTAGTTACGTCAATCTTAATGGATTGTAAATAAAGAAATTGTAAATTGACTGATGATATTAAAATATATGTTGCTGGAGAGATTCTTTCCGAAATGGTGGTAGCAAAAAAATATCTCTACGTTCAAAAAAATGGTACAAAACATGTCTTACATTGAATTAAATTATTTGAATTTTGAATTGATTTTTTTAATGGAATCGGGCACCAACGATAGTTTGCTCGAACGCGAACGAAATACACTAGAAAGGAACTTCTATAACCTTCGGACTGGCAAAGATCCGGCTCCCGAATGTCAATAATTTTCCGCGTCGGGCAGACGGCCGGCTCCCGGCCGCGCGCCCGGTCACTGAACCGGCCCTCTGTTTTAGAACTTTTAACTGTATTGAACGGTTGCCACGCTCTGATAAGAGATGTCGCTGCCTTCCTTGAAAACAAGGGCAGGTAATGAACGAAGAACCGAGTTTTTGTCCATAGAGTTTTTGTTCAGAAATTCATTCAAGATTTCACAGATGGCAGTCAAGTGGTTGTTTGGGTGAATAGTTGTTTTTATTGAGTTTTTGTGTATTTTAAGGACGAATAGATATGCTTTTGACGTTTTTTCATTCGTTTGTAAGGCTTTTACGAATATTTTCATTCAAAAAAGTGAAAGTACATTGTATACAAATAAATACACTCGCGCCGTGCGCGTTTGAATTGACAATTCAATATACCTTGCCTGCCTAGTGAAACAAGTGACGGACGAAAGTTCACCCCGCCCCGCGGCCCGTTCCCCCGCTATTTTGTTACGCGACTCGCGCGCTCGGTCGAGCGTCTTTTGTTTCAAATTTTGGTTCATTTTGGCGCCCCCCCTTTGAAGGCGCTCGGTGCGGTCGCACCGCTCGCACCGCCTAACGACCGGCCCTGTACGTTATGATAGGGCGTATTGCGATCAATATTTATTATTAATTTACGAAGTATTCCGGATTTAATAAATAAAGATATTAGTTATAATGTCAATACTCCATTATATAGAATATTTTACATAATTCGTATTTTTATTCGCTTCGATTTATAGTCAGGTCTGAAATGACCGGCCTTTTTTATAATATTTGAAATTTTTATTAACTACCCGTGCGAAGCCGGGGCGGGCCACCGCTAGTGATATAATATAAGAAGTTTTTTTAAATAAAAACTTCATTTCTTTCTAAGTTTAATTGAGGTAGGTAAGTTTAACCTCCCTCTGAGGGGCTATTCACTAAGTCAGTTGTCCACCGAAATGATGAGCACCGAGGCTAGGTGTGCAACAAATGTACGTCAAATGATTGATTTGGTATTCGCTAACTACAGTTGCCAACTAGGATGACGTCATCGGTGTGCATCAATTGCGTTATAAACTGGGGCGTCTGGGTGACGTCACAGTGTACAACGAATGCCTGTTTGTTGTGACAGTTTCTATCGAAATTATATTTATTTGGTATTCCGTAACCAAAGTGGAGATCAAATTGGTAACCGACCTTCTTGGTATAAGGTCCTGCGAGAGACACTAGTTTGTAACAGTGTTTGGTGGCTGAGGGTTATGGGCACTGTACCTCACCGTGAGATAAAATAATATTATACCTAATTAACATATTGTTTTATTATCTCAACACAATTTGTTCTTATAAAGCTAGAAACAGTAATGTACCGCTTTACTAAAACCTACATTGTGTGACTGGTAATGAAATATGAATATTGAACATTTACCTACGGATCGGTAGGAAAATTAAATAATACTACTACCTATTATATCAGTTGCCCACCTCAATGTTATGAACCGGGCTAGGCATAGATTTAGTAAAAAAAATCCAACCTCTTTGGGGCTAGGTGGCTAGAATGTTATCTGCAGTTGCACACTGTGATGACGTCATCGGTTTACATCGAATATTTCTATCGATATCTTATCATTCGGTATTCAGTATCCAAAGTGGAGATCAAATTGGTAGTCGATCTCCTTGGTGAAATGCATTGCGAAAGGAACTAGTTTCTAGCAGTGTTTGATGATTGGGAAGTGATCGGCACTATTATTCGACTAATTGTTGTGTGAGGTAGTCTATTAGAATTTGTTCTGTATTTACATTATTTGTATTTTGGTAGTACAATATTTAAATGAACTTTTTGTCTGATTTTTAATAAAATGTAGTGGCATTGATTCTTTTTGATTCCTTGTTTACATTATTGATCATAAAATCATTAGGATTTTTGATTTATTTGCCTAGCTATGTGAATGTGACCTATCTCCAACTACTGATGAAACAACTGGCTGCCGTAGGTAGGCTTTCTTGAAGAGGGCTGTTGCGGTCGTGCCCAGCCCACGTAATGATCAGTGTCTGCTTTTTAAGTTGGGGTCAACCTGATGTCATACACAGGGTTCACATTGAGATAATAAAGGGATAAAAATGTGAAAATTTGTAATTTTCAATAAACTTAATTTGTAATTTGTAAATGGAATTTGTAAATGGAAAATACATAGAGTCTAATCCAGTATCTATATTAATCTTGCTTCCTTTTATAAACTAAAACAAAGATAGATTCAGAACAATAGCTACACGATCAATTTAGGTAGGTATTCCATCTAGCTAGCTATATTGTCGTACCTATTTTTGTTTTCGCACTGAAACCTAACTCCTTTTAGCCTACCTACTAACTCAAAACGTGAAGGTGGGTAGCGTTTAATTTATCTATGGCGAAGGTACGCTAATAATTAAAGATAGTCTTTATTCCCATTCGGTTGGTGGTAAAATGGCTATATTTTAATCAGTCGTATAACGTCGATAGAATACTAGAGACGTTCAGTGGCTTGCTGAAAGCCACCTTTGATGCATCATCTCACAATCTCGTACGGAATACCGAATAAATTATTTTTTCAGTTACCTACACACTCACTTCGGTTGCCCACCGAAGCTGTCAAATTTACGTTTGGCATTTCTTTGTTTACATTTTTATTCAAGTACGAGTTAAATTTCTCGTGGTTTGAGGTAAGGTTTGAGGAGACATAGAACCACCAAACCGCACCACATCACACCAGCCATTGGGAGTACAGTTCACTGGGAGATAATACCCATAATAATCCTACGCTAGGCATGCGGGTTGGGGATCGCAGGGCACACGTTCTCGTACCCGACACTGCTGCCCGTTGGCGGTCAGGGAATTTACCTGTGCCGGTTTGCGCTATGCCGCATACAGCCGGCCGCCAGAGCCTCATTAGTTTGTTATACAGCAGGGTGCAACACGGGCAGGTGAGATTGGCTTGGATTCCAAAGATGGAGGTTGGAACCGCTTACACCCTCTTATGGTACAAGACTAAAGAACCACGTTCTATACTAGGTAGGCCTAGAAATTACCTACTCAAGACAACAAAGCAAACAAATCCGGCTTCTACAATACTTTTCTTAGCACATTTCATCAGGGAGTTCCAGTTGCATTCTTGCGGCTCCATCTTCAGACCCTCGTCATCAAGATTTCATGGCTTCATGTCAAATAATTTTGCATTGCCATCCGATTTCCAAATGCATGCAAAATAGCTCATTCAAAAACCTCGAAGTAGGTTAAATTTAATTACCAATAACCTTAAGGTTAACCTAACAGTATACTTTTATCTATGGGTAAAACTAAATAAAAGATAAAAAATTAAATATATTTAGGATATTACTATATTTTCAGGTAAGTACTACCTTAGTAAACCTAGGTACGCCTTTTCCTGCTCCACGTCCTCGCCAGCAGAAGAAGCGCAAGTGTCTCGCTAACCTCAGCCATCGCTTCCGGCGCCTTGCGTCGAGTTCCAACGCAAGAGTTTGGAAAAATCGAAGGTCAATGTCCCTGACAGGAATGAGGTCGATAGGGAAGACTTTATCCTAGTGGAGAAGATACAACGACACTTCGACAGAGATTCGGCCCGCAACAAGCGCAGTACCGCCGCGATACCAGCCGACTATCAAGATCTGCCTCTTCCATTTTGATGAGACGACCGGGGTCGGTGTCAGGGATCGGTCCCAATGTCACTTCAGAGGCTGGAGAGCAGTAGAAATATTGGTTTCAAGTCCTACTCTCCAGATTCTGGCAAAGCACATGGATGTAGGTACTCATGGATCCGAATTTCAGCCCAGTGATTTCAGCCAGCTATAGAGAAGCGGCACCGAAGCAGAAGCTTTGGCGAATAGCTATGGGCTTTTTTAATCATATTTATATGAAATAAACGATTATTCATTATCCTATTTATTTGTTTTAAAGTAAATGGAGCGCTCACATAGATGGGTTACCAAACAGACTTGGTTCTACAGCTTAGGCAGTAGCTAGGATCTTTTAACAAGGCTTATTAGACCACGCGGTATTCAGTCTGTCTTAGTAAGACTGTCTTCGCACTTAGCGTAGTGTAATAAGAGTAAGCCACTAAGTCGGTCATAGTAAATCTAGTAAGGCAGTCTTACTAAGACAAACTGAATACCGCGTGGTGTAATAAGCCTTTTTCTGACGTAGAATCAGATTTGTTAACTAGTTTATTTCAGTTACTTCCACAGTATTGTCTTACAGCATTGAATTGTGGGAAAATGTTGTAGATATCAAGACCATATTATTTTGTGCTGCAGAAGATGGCTGTTCGTTTATTGAGCAACTACTTTGCTAGGCTAACGAAATAATAATTGAAACACTTTGTCTTGAAAAAACAATGTTTTATTGCTCCTTACTTATTAAGCGTACACTCAGGTAGGTAATTCTGAGGACGGAAGGTAGTCCACCAATATTCAGGTAGCTAAGCGCGGTGCTTAGCTATAGCTATCAAAATAATCTCGATTGGTGTTCTAGTTATTAAATGTGAAACTTTTTTTGGTTGGATGTATGTAGTCGAGAGACTAGTTGCCCTCGTCTCGACGCATAGGGTCGTTTTCTTGTCCCGCGAGTATTCTTTCGATTGCAGACGCGATACTCTCCAGCGCAGCGCAGCCATTTGACGCTCTTCAACCTTGAACCGACTCCACTCTAGATCGTAGGCCCAAAGCAACGGGGTAGTCTCCCATTTTGAAGAACTATAATAACAAAATATGTGTTAAATGATAATAATATAATAATAAATAGTGGATGTAGAGATCCAAAGATCGGGCTTAGTCGCGCTTTCTGGAAAAGGCATAAGTCCAGCGGTATTTTAATATTTTGACATTCATTAAGGACCAGTGGCTTAGCCAACACTAAATTGCATTCCGATTTTGGTTTTTAATAATGAAAATATGGAAGAGACATCCTCTTTGAGGTAAGGGACGAATAGCCAGCTGAGCTGAGACGCAAGAGGTAGTGGTCGCGGGATCGATTTCCTCTGCAAGACAATGTTTCCATGACCTGCATTTTTTTTTTTGTTCCATGTCTGGGTGTTGTGGTGGGTGGACTCGTAGTTTCGGATACCCACGAGAAGGGAAGGATTTGATACACAGGAGAATATGATTGTGTTGGGTCAAGCAATACTATGTTTCTATCTGCCTGTTGGGTGTTTCTTTAAGTTTACTGTATACTTAGCTAAATGTGTTAAGCAGTACCTGTGTAAGCCTATTTATAGTAGGTATTATTAAGTCTTATTTTTTATAAATCACTTTTCACTATACAACCACTTTCCTTATAATGAAATCTCACAAAAAAATGACATTCATGCCGTCAAACGATTGTCAAAACTCAAAAATATTATCGATAAAACAATAGAGACGTCCGGTGATTTTCTGAAAGGCACCCATACATATCGACTGTAGTGAATACCGAATAAATTATTTTTTCAGTTGCCCACTCATTTCGGTTGCCAACCGAGAGTCGGTTGTACACTGAGCTGTCAATTTTACTAAATAGGGGGGCTGGAATCAGAGGAGGGAAGGAGTCAGAGCGGGGAGTCAAATAAAATACTAATAATGCATTAAATTGTTTAATTCGTATAGTCATTGTATGTCTGCTGAATGAACCTAATATGTACAATAATAATTATCAGACTGCTCTTAGGAAACTATTAATCGTCAGATTGTTTCTGTGTAGCTTATCTTTATGTTAAGTGCTTAGGTTTGTTGGATTTTTTCATTACAATCTCACAAAAACTATTTTAGGGTTACTATATAAAAAAAATAATTAAATACCTATTAATTAGGTAAGTTGGTAAGAGAATTGAGCAAAAATACTAACAAAATTACCTACATACCTAGTTTGGATAACCTTCACGCATTTTTACATAGGTATGCACAGCTGTAAGCACTAGATTATGTACTCAGGTGTAATTTAATTTAGGTAGGTAGGTATTTCGAACAAAAGAAAACTTATTGTAAAGTTCTTCAGAAAATTATTTCGTCGCAATCTGCTCGCTTATGTCTTGTTTGACAACGATTAATGCGTGTGCATGCAGGTACTTATTTATTATGCATAGACTGAAATTATTATTGTTGGTAGTTGAAGTTCTTGTTTCTAATCCTTATTGACCTGTAAACAAAGTATTCAAATGTTAATGTATGGTACAGCAATAAAAATCTAGTTTTGAACAGGACACATGATTTAATAAATGACCTTTAATACTTATTTGATGGGAAGATGTTCATTAATAATGCGCCATGTGGATAATGTGGACTGACTCAGTGAGGCACCTGGATCCCATGCTAGTAGGTGCGAGGGGAATAGAGAGGGAGTTAGCATTATTGTACGGTTGGACCGTACAGTAGGGATGACGACTGGGTAAAAAAAAATCTAATTAGTCCGTCAGATAGATCAACAAAAAATATTGGATACATATTTTTCTATTTATCAAATAAATAAAAATTGACGGAGTTAAAGAGTCAAAGTTCGGGAGTAACGGGGCCTCGAGACGCTCACGGCTAGGCAAAAAGTGCGGAACTTCAACGCACTATATCTTTGTAATTTTTTGTTTATTTGATAAAAGAAATAAAACGTGTCCAATATTTAAAAGACAGACTAATAAAAAATTTTCATTCGTGATCCCTATTGTCAAGTACCTATGGTACTATGTAGTATGTATACCTATTTTTGTACAGCTACAGACTTTGTGGTTCGTCGTGTGTACAGCAGACGTGTCCAATATTTAAAAGACAGACTAATAAAAATTTTTCATTCGTGATCCCTGTTGTCAAGTACCTATGGTACTATGTAGTATGTATACCTATTTTTGTACAGCTACAGACTTTGTGGTTCGTCGTGCGTACAGCAGAGGGCTTACCACAGGTTTTTATAGTTTTCCTAAAACTTTATAAGTTTCGGTATCTTTCCATACATTTTCGTAGTTCATGCACGTTTCCCTAGAGGCGCTGTACTGAAAATGTATGGAAAGATACCGAAACTTATAAAGTTTTCGAAAACGTCAAAATCCGTCCAGCCGTTTATGCTGCACCGACAGACAAATAAAATTACAAACAAAGAAACGACGTGAAGGGGACTTCAGTCGGGTAAAAAGAGGTATTCGTTAAAGATCGATGATGATGGTTGATCGTTGTGTTGCAGAAGAGGGCTGTTCGTGCAATTTATAATATGGGCTCCAGAGAATCACATAAAACTAAGTTTAAAGATATAAATATTATGACAGTTCCATCCCAATACATATATGAAAACTTAATGTATGTCCGAAAAAATATCAAATTGTTTAAGAAAAATAGCGACAATCATAATGTTAAGAAAAAAAAACTTCTTCACGACTTTTTCCCCATTATGGATATCTTCAGATATTGCTCAGTACGCAAATCTATTGAGGATATGTTAACGGGGGTGGATAGTCAGAGGCAAGTCCAAACATTACGTTAACACTAGAAATAAAAATAAACTCCTAAAAATTGTTCCTACTGTCAGGCTCCATAAAGTTAATAAATCTTTTAAAGGGTAATTAATGTGTACGATTTATTAACAATATCCCAAATGTTAAGCTTAATTTATCTGTAAATAAATACAAAAATGTTGTTAAACGTAACCTTTCTGATTAAAATTTCTGATTATTTAGATAACAAAAAAGCTTGGGATGAAACTGTCTCCAACTCCCTCAAAACCAATGTAATAATAAACTTTGTAAAAAATATAAGCGAAGCAGAGTTTCTTGCCCATTCTTCTCTGTTTGGTCGCGTTACGAATTGGTGTAAATTAAAATTTAGAAAAATTGACGTTTCAAAGTGTACTGTATGTGCTTATTGAATAAATTTATTTTGATTTGATTTGATTATGTGATAAATTAAATACCCATACCATACCTGTGGATAAGGCGTGCAAGGGACCGGAAAGAGTGGCGTTATAAACAGGATTCCTATACCCAACAGTGGGTGTTAGGTATCTACCGGGCTAAATTATGATAATGATGATGATGATGATGATGACGTAAAAAAAGGATAATGGATTCTTACCCATCACGACCTTTTTAACGTTGTTAATGGCGCCACCTACTGCGTTTTTCACATTGCCTACCAATTCCAGGACCTCCCCTGCTTTATCTAAAAACAAAAAATAAGTTAACCGGAGTAGGTATGTACCTACTTTTTGGGAAAGAAAATACTCACAAATTAAAATAAGTTAACCGGAGTAGGTAGGTACCTACTTTTTGGGAAAGAAAATACTCACAAATTAAAATAAGTTAACCGGAGTAGGTAGGTACCTACTTTTTGGGAAAGAAAATACTCACAAATTAAAATAAGTTAACCGGAGTAGGTAGGTACCTACGTAGGAGTTTACGTCTGACCGCCACAGCGTAAGGCCGTGCGTTATTACCGCTAATAAACTTGTACCTACCCGCATTACAATAATTATGGTCGTCAAGAAGTGTATAAGATGCAAAAAAAACATTACCAAGAAAATCCCGGGATTAGAGTGTAGTAGATGTGATACAATAGTTCACGCCGATACCTCCTGTTCAAAGTTATCGAATAAACAGCTGAACACCCTTCGGAACACGCCTGGTATAGAATGGAGCTGCGAGGAATGCTTAAAAAATATTTCTCGTAGATCGTCTTTTTTGATACCCGATGATGATGGTGATGATGAGGACTGCGAGTCAGGATCCAACGAGAATGCCCAAATTATCAACGCTAAAAAGCTGGTGCAGGATATCAGTCGCGAAGTCAAGAAAACCTTCCGTGAAGAAATCGGAAACCTGGAGAACTCACTTGAGTACCTAAGCAACCAATTAACAACCATGGAGCAGTCTATAAAAAGACAGGACAGCAAAATAAAAGATCTTGAAAATAAAAATCATGATTTGGTAAACAAAAACAAAAATTTAGAACTTCGTGTTACAGTCTTGGAGCAGGGAATCAAAAATTTTGAGCAAAAATCCCTAGAGACCTCTTTGGAAATTGCTGGATTACCAGATTTCCCGTCTAATGAGGTTGGGAAAATTTTAGAAGCTGTGGCTTCAAAATTAATCATGGATGTAAAAGATGTACAATCGTCGCAGCGTCTGCCCGGGACAAGGGACAAGCCTGGCTCAATCCTTGTTGAATTCAAGTCGAAGGTGATCCAGCAACAGTGGATAGTCTCTGGCAAGGAAAAGTGGATTGGATTGCTGGTACCGGACGTCCTAAAGGAGAAAGCCGATGGTCGTGTTTACATAAGAGAGGCCCTGACTAAATACCAAAAAACTCTTCTATTTAATGCTAAAACTCAGTTATTGAACAAGTCTTGCCAATTCGTGTGGTGTAAAAATGGCAAAGTATGTGCTAGAAAAACAGGTAATAGCAAAATTTACTACATCCGCACCATGCAGGATATCATTGATATTGAAAAACAATGTAAGGTTCAATTCGAAACACTACAGGTATCTACCCCATCGAACTGAATTTCCGCGTGAACGTTTGTTTTTATAGCACTTACTAGGTTAACTATTTAGTTTATATTGGTTTAGTTTAACATTTCAAATATGGATTTAAAAATAAAAGAAATTCATGATTGCAGTTCTACTAAATACTTTTATCAGCATCTACCACCTAAAAGCTTTATAAATATGTCATGTTTACATTTTAACATTAGGTCGCTAATAAAAAACTTTACAAAATTGCAACAAACCATTCAAAATTGTATATTTCCATTAGATGTAATTGTTTTAACAGAAGTCGGTGTATCAGACAATACCATCCATTTGTTCAATCTACCGGGCTATAACCTGTATTCACAACTACGCTCAAATAAAAAAGGTGGAGGCATTGTTATTTACGTACGTAACCACATTAAATTCACAACAATCCAACGAAAAACTTTGACATTTGAAAGTCTTACAGGAACCATAAAACTAGATTCGCATCACGACGTAGTTGTGTGTGCAGTCTATAGGCCGCCATCCACAAATAAAAGTGTATTTGTCAGGGAGTTAGGTAATTATATCTCTGAGTTCGATTCTAAAAGAAACCTCGTTATGATTGGAGATACAAACATTGACCTGAAAACAACTTCGTCATACCGAGATGCATATCTTGAAGCACTGAGCGAGCGCGGATTAATGTGTGGAATATCAGATTACACTAGAATTGAAACTAAACAAAATGTTATAACTAAATCCTGTATAGATCACTTTTTTGCACGTTTTCCCACATTACATCCGTACTCAGCGGTGCTCGATGTCGTACTGGCCGATCATCGCGGCATAATTTTTACCTGCATTGACGAAATGCCTTCTAAGCGAGAGCGTATACAGGGTATCACTAAAAAAATTGTGAACTACGATATTTTATTTAGTGAACTTAAAAAAGTAGAATGGACTAAAACTAGGGATATGAATGCCCCAAATGATATTTATCGTTTTATACGAAACGCTTTTCAAAACGCTAATAAACTTGCAACCGAAATTAGGACAAAATTTATAAAAAAATCGAAAAGATTAAATATTCCCTGGATCGACGATAATATCACCCGGCTCTGTGATAAACGAAATAAATTATTTACTGACTGGAAAAAAAGTTCATACGATGCAAAAATACGGCTAGAATACAATAAAATTCGCAATAAAATTCATAAAATCCTAGAAGTTAAGAGAAATAAATATTACATGAATGAAATTAATACAAATTTTAAAAACACGAAAAAAATATATCAGATAATCAATCAAATGCTAGGCAGAGTAACCCTATCACTCGATGCTGCGATACTCAAAGCATTTGAGGCACAAGGACTTACAGATAAAGAGATTGCCGATAGCTTTGCAACTAATTTCGATAGAGCTGTAAAAGATATTATTCCCAATTGTAACATAAAATTAATCAACCCAAACATCACCTGCAGGCCTATAAATTCTAGTATCTTATTCCAAAAAGCTTCAACCCATAATATACATAAAATAATTAATAACTTAAACCCAAGAAAAGCTCCAGGTCCAGACAACATTAAAGTTTCCATTATTAAAGTGATAGGTGAAAATGTCTCCTCTTCTATCGCAGACTTAATAAATTGTAGTATCAAAACTGGTTTATACCCAAACGATTTAAAATTAGGATGTGTACGACCTGTCCATAAAAAGGGGAAACGTAACGATTTCTCTAATTATCGTCCAATCACATTGCTTTCGCCTATTGATAAAATAGTTGAAAAATACATCTGTGAGCAAATACATACCTTTTATAAGAAACACGATGTAATTAATCCGTATCAATTTGGATTTCAACCAGGTAAAAGTACCGCAGGGCTCTTATCAATGTTCACGGACGAAGTTAATAAACACCTAAATGAGAAAAAATATGTACTCGCTCTTTTTATTGACTTTTCACGTGCTTTTGATACCCTAGTGCATAACCAGCTAGTAGATAATCTAAGTAATTGCGGAATACGTGGTCCCTTGCTGACTTGGTGCGAAAACTATTTAAAAGACCGAACTTTCACAGTAAAAATTAATAATACCTGCAGTGAACCTATATCAGTGACAGAAGGTACAGCACAAGGCTCTGTTCTAGGTCCCCTGCATTTTTTGTCATATGTCAACGATATGAGCAATTGCTTAACCAACTGCACTTGTTATCAGTTTGCAGATGACACCTGCCTTGTTATCGCTGATAAAAATCCGCAAACTGCTTGTGAACTCCTTCAACTGGACCTTGATGCTTTGACTAAATGGTGTCATGATGCTGGTTTAGTACTCAATGCCAGTAAAACTAAACTACTAGTTATAAAATCACCGTATGTAAAACAGTCCCCTTTACGAAATCTAATAGCTCACGATCATGACTGCTTGCATGATATTAATGTAATATGTAGATGTCCATCTATTGATATCGTTGACAAACAAACTTATCTTGGTATGATAATAGATAATAAATTTAATTGGAGCCACCACATCGAGAAAGTTTGCAATAAACTAAGTCAATTCCTAGCAAATATAACGATTCTCAATAATCGCATCCCATTTAAGATAAAGCTAATGCTTTATAACGCACTGGCAGAATCTTATATTCAATATGGTCTCAGCAGTTATGGCCGATCGTACAAAACATATATAAATGATATATACAAAATACAATTAAAAATATTAAAATCTATAGTGTCTCCTAAAATCAAAAACCACTTTCATGACAATGACAGTGGAATTTTTAACCATTGTAAAGTTTTGCCGGTTCATATTCAAGTCGAATACTTATTACTAAAAGAGCAATTTTTTAATGAAAGTTTAAAAAAGCCTATTGAACACCCTGTATACACTCGTGCTATTTCTAGAAACCGGCTTTGTACGCTGCGCGCAAACAATGCATACGGCGAGCGAACGACCGGTTATCTTGTTCCTCGGCTAATTAACCAATTACCTACTGATTTGTGCAGAAGTTTGACTTCAAAGAACATAAAGATTAAACTTAAGAAATATTTTTTGAGTAGTTTGATATAGTCTTATACACCGTTCATTATATTTTGAAAATATTGTAAAAATATACCAATCCTTTACTTTATTTTATAACTTAATCTGTGTACCAACACTAGAAATTTGCATAATTACGTACCTAGGTATCCTATTTGTTAGTAAATGATGTAAACTCGTGATAGCACCAGCTCAAACCTTAGTGGTTTTTAGATGCTATTGTAAGCAAATAATATTGTAAAAAATAGTTTATAAGATAGTAAAAATAAAAAAAAAAAAACCTACTTTTTGGGAAAGAAAATACTCACAAATTAAAATAAGTTAACCGGAGTAGGTAGGTACCTACTTTTTGGGAAAGAAAATACTCACAAATTAAAATAAGTTAACCGGAGTAGGTAGGTAGCTACTTTTTGGGAAAGAAAATACTCACAAATTAAAATAAGTTAACCGGAGTAGGTATGTACCTACTTTTTGGGAAAGAAAATACTCACAAATTAAAATAAGTTAACCGGAGTAGGTAGGTACCTACTTTTTGGGAAAGAAAATACTCACAAATTAAAATAAGTTAACCGGAGTAGGTAGGTACCTACTTTTTGGGAAAGAAAATACTCACAAATTAAAATAAGTTAACCGGAGTAGGTATGTAGCTACTTTTTGGGAAAGAAAATACTCACAAATTAAAATAAGTTAACCGGAGTAGGTAGGTACCTACTTTTTGGGAAAGAAAATACTCACAAATTAAAATAAGTTAACCGGAGTAGGTAGGTACCTACTTTTTGGGAAAGAAAATACTCACAAATTAAAATAAGTTAACCGGAGTAGGTAGGTACCTACTTTTTGGGAAAGAAAATACTCACAAATTAAAATAAGTTAACCGGAGTAGGTAGGTACCTACTTTTTGGGAAAGAAAATACTCACAAATTAAAATAAGTTAACCGGAGTAGGTAGGTAGCTACTTTTTGGGAAAGAAAATACTCACAAATTAAAATAAGTTAACCGGAGTAGGTAGGTACCTACTTTTTGGGAAAGAAAATACTCACAAATTAAAATAAGTTAACCGGAGTAGGTAGGTACCTACTTTTTGGGAAAGAAAATACTCACAAATTAAAATAAGTTAACCGGAGTAGGTAGGTACCTACTTTTTGGGAAAGAAAATACTCACAAATTAAAATAAGTTAACCGGAGTAGGTAGGTACCTACTTTTTGGGAAAGAAAATACTCACAAATTAAAATAAGTTAACCGGAGTAGGTAGGTAGCTACTTTTTGGGAAAGAAAATACTCACAAATTAAAATAAGTTAACCGGAGTAGGTAGGTACCTACTTTTTAGGAAAGAAAATACTCACAAATTATGTTACCTACGTAAGTTGGTTCGAGATGAGGATTGCTCCTCCTCCTACCTACTACCCAAATAGATTTTTTTTTTAGAAATATACTTACATCCATAATCTTTACATAGAATAATGTAGGTACGTACTCAGAGTGTTCAACTCTGAGTAGGATGACAAAAGTTAGGATATATGTATTTGCTACTACAAACTGTAAAGCTTCTACATTTACATTTTACATTATTCTATGTATAGTTTATTATGTACGTATTTACAAAAAAATGAATTTATGTAGGTAGTAGGTAGGTAAATCTGTCATTTTCCCACAACGCCATTATAGCCTCAAAGTAAGTCAGTCAGCGACGGTACGTCAACTCGTAAACACTGTTGTGTCTGTAGTACTCAAGTTATTAAAATTGCGACAAAAAAGTGAATTTTGCAAACACAAATTGTGGGCAGCACTATCATCAGGAATGTGTGAAGTTTTCCAATAACTCGCCTGTTTCTCGATCGAAGTGGGTTTGTCCCCTTTGTGCATCAAGTCGTCCTAAGGTAGGCGATAATAGTAACACGCCTGTGCAGAGTAAACCAATGAAGTCCACTGACTGTGCTCCTTCTCAAGATACTACGACCACAGATCCGCCTATCTCTAGTATTCCAAACTCACCGGACATTCTTGTTGCCATCAAGTCAGAGATCTCAAAAATGAAAATTGAATTAGAAACTTCCCTTAAGAAGTATATTCGAGAGGAAATTAGCCCATTGAGGTCTGAGATTCAAGAGATCCGAAACTCCATAAATTTTATCAACGGCAGGTATGAGGAGGTTTCTAAGAGACTGGATTCGGTAGAGAGTAAACTTGGGTCAGTCACTTCATCTAAGTCGGAGATTAAAGAAGTTAACACGACCCTTTCTAACTTGCAGACAGGTATTAATGCAAGAGAGCAGTGGGCCAGAAGATCGAATATTGAAATTATAGGGATTCCTGAAAAGAAAGGTGAAAACCTAATTGAAACTTTCTGCAAACTGGCTGAAAAAGCAAAATTTACCATAAATCCTGAGACCGATATTGACTTTATTACTCGCGTGGCCCCAATGAAGAGTGACAGCAAGAAATGTAAACCGATTGTGGTTCGTTTCCTGGCTCGATTCAAAAAAGACGATTGCCTTAATTGCTTGCGAAAACTCAAATACCTAAAGGCTAAGGACATTGGTTTTATGGATAATAACCAATCTATCTATTTTAATGACCATCTGACGAGTAATAAGCAATTGCTTCAACAAGCCAAGACACTCGTAAAGAATCACAACTTCAAGTATATTTGGGTAAAGCATTGCTGTATATTGATTCGCCGCGATGATCTTAGCCCCATTGTGCAAATTACATCAGCTGAGGATTTAAAGAAAATCAAATAAGATATGATCTAAATGTAGTAAAATACTTAATCTTTTGTAATTTTTTATTATTTAAGCTCTTATTTTTTCTTGTTTCGCTGGGCACTTATAATTTTTATTTATACTTTATACGATTAATTTATACTTATACTCATGTAATTTTTAAACTTGTATACTTTTTAGATAATGTACTATGGTTATGTCAAAAATACTTTCTTAAATCTATCACAATGAATTATATTATTTATGTGTTACTTTTGTTATTTTTTAAAAATGATGGTTTCTAAATTAAATATCTACTATCAGAATGTGCGTGGGCTTCGAACAAAAACTAATATATTTTATGAAAATTTGTTGAATTGTGACTTTGATATAATTTGTGTATCTGAATCATGGCTTCTTTCTGGTATTTCAAATTCTGAGCTTTTTGACTCAAGATTTAATGTTTACAGATGTGATAGAAATTACAATTTACGTGGGGATACAATGGGTGGAGGTACTCTTATTGCCGTTCGACGCGGTTTTATCGTTAAAGATATCACTCGAGTTCCTTCTACAAACGAAATCGCTGATATCATATGTCTAACTATAAGTAATATTAATGATCTAGTAAGTTGTCGCGTGTTTTGTTGTTATTTTCCTCCCGGTAATTCTTTGTATAGTGCTGAATTAGAGTTTTATGAATATTTCTCTGAAATTATGCTTAAAGAACCTAATTTTAAATATATCTTAGTTGGAGATTTTAATATTGCAAAAGCAAAATGGACTACCATAGCTGGTTCTAATGCTGCTCAACTAGGTGGGGACAGAGATATCCCTCTAGTTGAAGCCATGGCCGCTTTTTTATCTTTTAATTGTTTGCAGCAATTTAATTCGATTCCTAACCAGTATGGAAGGGAGTTGGACTTGGTTATTTCTAATGTCGATTGCATTGTGTCCCATTGTACGAACCCCTTGATGCCTGAAGATAAGAAATATCATCCTGCCTTAAACATTGTAATTGAAAATGTGTCTTTAAGTTATTTGAAGTCACCAAAAAGGTCTGTCAAACTATTCCATGCTGCTGATTACTCAATAATTTGTGAGGAACTTGATAAATTGGATTGGGACTCAATTCTTGATCATGCTAACATTGAAAGATCCGTTGATTGTTTTTATATTACACTTAATAAGCTAATAGATGAGCATGTCCCTAGTAAAGTTGTACATGATGACGGTAGATATCCTTTCTGGTTTAGTAAAAGCTTAATTAAAATAATAAAAGAAAAATTAAAATACCATAGAAAATGGAAAACTTACAAGAACTTTGATGATTATGATAATTTCTCAAAGGCGCGCGTCAGACAAAAACTAGTTCAATCTCAATGCTATAAGTCTTATTTAAGTTTTGCTGAATCTAAAATACAGGAAAATAGTAAGTACTTTTGGCGGTTCGTAAAATCAAAGCGTAGCCATAGCGATCTTCCAGATACTATGTTTCTTGGAAATTTCTCGTCATCTGATGGAAGTACAATTTGTGATCTCTTTAATAATCATTTTCAATCTGTCTTTGAACCAACGGTATCATCTTTTGGATCTGTGCCCGTTGAGCAAGTCACCTTTGGTAATAGCTCTATTAATTTAAATGTTATTAGTATATCTATGGACAAAGTTTTGAAATATTTGCAGTCTCTGGATATACATAAGACCGCGGGACCAGATGGGCTACCGCCTCTATTTCTAAGTAAGTGCAGTGACTCTCTGGCTAAGCCACTGTCGATGCTCTTTAACTTGTCTCTTATGTCTGGTATTATGCCACTTGTTTGGAAAAAGTCATTTGTGGTTCCTATTTTTAAATCTGGTGATAAACATGATATTACAAATTATCGTCCTATCTCCAAACTTAGTACTATCCCCAAACTGTTTGAAAAAATCATTTATGACCAATTGTACCCCTGCATTAGACCTCATATTATTCAGGAACAGCACGGTTTTGTGGATGGAAAGTCTACAGAGTCCAATTTGTGCGAATACCTGGATATATTGTTTAGGGCTATGGATGATGGTTATCAGGTGGACGCTGTGTACACTGATTACTCAAAAGCGTTTGACAAGATTTCGCATGATATATTGTTACAGAAGCTCGGGCTTATAGGTGTGCATGGTGACTTGCTCCGCTGGGTTGAATCCTACTTACGCCAACGTAGTCAGGCCGTTGCTATTAAGGGTTTTTGTTCAACGTTTGTTCCAGTTACGTCAGGAGTCCCCCAAGGGTCCCATCTTGGGCCACTTTTATTTAATATTTTTATTAATGATGTCATTCGTTGTTTCAATTACTCAAACTGCTTACTGTATGCGGACGATAAAAAGATATTTAAAATTGTTAAGACCCTTCAGGATTGTAGAGAACTTCAAAGCGATTTAATCAAATTAAATAATTATTGCAAGGATAATTCTTTAAAATTAAATGTGGCCAAATATAATTGTATTACTTTTTCACGTAAGAAATCAATTATATCGTTTGACTATCACATTAATAATGTAATACTTGTAAGGAATACGGTGGTTCGTGATTTGGGTGTACTATTGGACAATCAGCTCATATTTAAAACACACATAGACAGCATTACAGATCGGGCATATCGTTTGTTAGGTTTTGTTCTGCGAATAGGTAAAGAGTTCAGTGATGCCAAAACTTTAATGGTACTTTTTAATTCTTTAGTCCGCCCTGTCTTAGAATATGCTTCTAGTACCTGGAATCCACAATACCAAATCTATATTAACAGTTTGGAGCACATACAGAATATATTTTTAAAACATCTTAAATTTAAAATTAATAACTCTAACCAACCTCTCGTTTACAATATAGATACCCTTCAAAGCCGACGCACCATCAAAGATCAAATGTTATTATATAAGATTATGAGAAGTATAGTAGACTCTCCATACCTTTTAGCTCAAATTAGTCTTAAGTGCCCTCGCATAAACACCCGTCGTATTAATAATTTATTTAATTTACGTTGTAATAGGACAAACTATGCTAGCAATTCATTTGTTTCTCGAGCTTGTAAGTTATACAATGAGCGGTTCTCTGAATTAGACATATTTTTGCTTTCCACAAATACTTATAAGAAACAGTTAACCCTCATTTAGATATTATTCATTCATTCATTCAGTGTTTATAATAATTATTTTTATTTATAAGTCTTTCTTTATCATTGATATAGGTACCGTTTTGTTAATTAGGTATATAAAGTTTCTATCAGTGGCAGCTTGATTGGTGTAAGAACGTATTTTGTAATACTTATATGTAATTATTTTGTAAACCGTTTGTGCCTTAATAAAATAAAATAAAATAAAAAATAAAATAAGCAGGGGGTCTACTCTAATTGAACGAAGTACGAAATTGCGTGTTTCGTTTCTTGCGATTGGTACTCGATAATCGAACAAATAAACCAAGATTTCCACACAAAGTTCGTAATGTGTGACAGTCCAAACATTGCGCCACCTATTTCACAAAACATAAGACTGAACTATTGGAATTGACAGTACAAAATTCGATCAATCGCATGAAACGAAACACGAAATTTCGTACTTCGGTGACTTCGGTGAATTGTAGAAGGCCCTCAAAGTTACCTACTTACATAGCTTCATTTTCTAGGGTTCCACACCCAAAGGGTAAAAACAGGACCCTATTTCTAAGACTGCACTGTCTGTCTGTCTGTTTGTCTATCTTTCACCAGGCTGTATCTCATGAACCGTGATAGCTGGACAGTTAAAATTATAACAGATTATTTATTTCTGCTACCGCTATAACCACAAATACAAAAAAAATAACTCCCATACAACGGTGGAACCCTTCGTGCACGAGTTTGACTCGCACTAGGTCGGTTTTTTAACATACATACCTAGATATCACGTTAAACACAAATAGATATTTGCGGATGAAACAAACATTTGTCTCGGCGGGAATCGAACCCGCAACCGTCTTTGGCAGGCCTTCGCCCACTGCCCCATAGAGTTCTTCAAACTAAGGTAACAAGGTTTACGAAGGAAAGGTAACAATTACAAACCTTTTTACGTAAACCTTGTTCCTTTCTCTCACGTGATGGATAAGAATTACCTAGTTGGTAAATATTTCTCTAATACGGACATGCTGATAATTTCTTACCCCCGACTGCACCTATAACAAATCCGGCAGTGTCTAAGCTCTTGTCTACCCCGACTTGGACACCGTCTATAATTTTCACAGCACCCGATTCTTTGCCTAAAACACAAAAAACATTGAACGAAAATCATAATGGAATGTGTAGTTTTTCCAGACTTCTCGCGTTGAGAGGACTTTTATGTAATGTTACTGATTTCGACTCGGACTTGTCTCGTTGAGAGGATATTTAAGTAATGATACTGAAATTGTTTAATATCCCGAAAATTTCAACTCCGCGAGTTTTGAATCCGCGACCTTGGGACGCGCTGCCATCTGCGCAACCGAGCCAACTTCTCGCCACGACTAGATTTTCCTTTGATATACAAAATTATACATTCGGAATTTATAAACCCCAAACTTAATTAATCAAGAAAATTTGTTTCACCGTTTTAAGTTATACGCTCCTTTCTTGTTCAAATTTCAAACAGTTTATTGCGTAGGTACCTACATATTGTATACAGATATTTTAAATTCTATGTTTAATGAAATTTCAACATGAACCCTGTTAGGACATAGCAATTTAGCAATTTAGATATTAGATAGATAGATAGATATATAGATATATCATTTATTCAATAAATGTTGATTACATAATTTGGTTAAGGCGACTATAAGGGTCAAACCACCCTCTCGCTCGCACTATTCAACATTTTTGAAGATATAAAATCATTGAATGAAGTTATGCAAAATAGCAAACCTTCACGGCCTAGAAAATAACAATACAAAGGTTCAGCAAGAATATCATGTCGAACACAACACCTTTTCCTACCAAAAAAATTGTACCAAAATTGATCACATTGGTACCAGTTTTTTAGTAAGAAAACGTGATATAATCAAAATGATATTATTTTTTTTATTAACTTTTATTAACTTTTTGTACCTACACATGAACGCAATTTATACCTAACTTTGACTTTTTAAATGTTGCCATGCCTTCCTTGGGTTCATGTTGGTAGGATTCACACTTACCGGCGCGCGTCGGAGAGCATCGGATAATATTTTTAACATGCTAAAAGAAAATTGAAACACCCACAAAGCAGCTAAGTTCCTTATTTGCATGCAATTTACGCATCTTTGAGCTTTGTCAGACACTGACATAAATAGATCCGTAAGTAGATATTGCATGCAAATAACAAACTTAACTGCTTTGTGGATGTTTCAATTTCCTCTAGCATGTTTTAAAATGCTCTTCGATGCTCTCCGACGCGTACCGGTAGGTGTGTATCGTACATATTGTTAGATTTAAGAATTTTTTGTATCTACACATGAACGCAGTAACTTTGACTTTGACTTTTGACTCTATATAGATGGTATCATGGTTACGATGGAGGAGGAACACAGTTATAGAAGACAACTAGAGGCCTTAAAATTCACTATGCTCTGAACGTCAACTCATACGGCTGATCTCTACTTTCTTATGTCCATATATCATTTGCTAGAAAGGGATGCATACTTTATCTCAATGAAACTTCATACCAGGGCATTTGTATGAACCTGCATAGAATTTTGTTCGAGGGCCCTGGTACGATTAACTTTGTGATATATTTTAAAGTCGCATTGATATATGTATGCGTCCCTTTCACAATAATAACAGCCACGGGATAAATATTAGGGACCTACTTCGAGTTTGATCATGCTGATTCTTACCTACTACTTTACCCACTAATTCCTCAACTTTGTCGAAGCCAACATCTGTAATCTTGTGGACACCGTCTACAATTTTTTGGGCACCCGTCGCTTTTTCTAAAATAAAAAAATATATTCAATAGGTAGATGGAAAACAATTGGTAAGTAACCCAAAATACACTGTAAAATTAGCTTCCCAACACATCAAAAAATATTCCCAATCACATACAGTAGCTTTTATTATATTGGTGCTATTCAAAATTTCAAACCACGTCTTAAACCCGCACCTCTGCTTGAAGCCAGTATTTCCTACCCTACTAATAAGTATTATAATAACATTTTCACTTCTCTTGCTCAAAAAGTGTATCATAATAGTGTAGCTTAGCGGGCCTAAAACTCGAGTTTAATACCTCTGGCTAAAAAGTATTTTTTCTTTTTAATTTTTGTCTAAAATCATCAGCCCGTACAAAGCATTCGTTCTCTTACATAAAAACTCGACTTCTTGGTGCTCCGTCAATCTTTTTTTTTGAAAATAGAACCGTCTTGGTGATGTTTTATGAAGGTTGAATTTTTAATAAAATTTCTGAAAATTGTCTAATTTTCAATTGTTTTATTTTCTCGCAATCGAAGTGAAAAGTAGAGTGTTTTACTCGGGCCAAAACCACCCATTATAACTCGGTCTTGTCATCCTCCCGCGCTGCGCTCGGGAGTATAACAACCTCGTATATCATGGGATAGTTTAGTCCCTTGTAAAACAATCTACTATTTAACACTCTTTAGGCGAAAGTTTGCCAAGAGAGAGATATGAAAATGTTTTTTTCCGATTCTTCACGCCACAGCTGCTTCACGGCAGAAATAGGCATGGTGGCAGTACTTCCCCAGACGAGCTCTCCATAAAGAACTCTACTACCACTAGAATGTAGTTCAAGATCAGGAATACTTATCATATCTACTTTTTATACTTTTAATATTTGATTGTGTAATAACTAACAAAAGGGATGAATGCTTCACTTTAGTCCCAACCCTCCATCAAAGGGGGATATGCCCATAATCCTCACGCTGGTCATGAGGGTTGGGGGTCACAGAGCACAGCTTCTCGCACCGCCGTCGGTGGTTAGGGAATTTAGCTGTGCCGGTGTAAGAACATTTTCATTCTCATGCGCGTGCGCCCGCGTTTGGTACAGGCACGCATCCGTTCGGGCCACCCGTGACCCGCCGTGTGCTGCGTGCGTGAGGCGTGAATGACGATAGAAACACGTATCTTCGTATGAGCTAGTGACCAACTTCAACAAACACAAACTTTTAGTCATACTAACCTGTAAGGGCCGAGTCCAGCCTATCCACGATCGCATCTAGCACTAACGACACGACATCATCTTGCCGCTCCGTACCCGCGAGCGCGATAGAAACGCCGTCATACATTCTAAGTTTCATAAAAATCTCTGGTGTCGAGTTTTTAGGCCGCCCGAAGGCCTCCGACATGGCATAACGACTAAAAAGCCGGGACCAACATCTTAAAGTGCCTTCCGAAGCACGGAAGCGCTCTAATCTAAATGTCACTAAACGGTCACCCATCCAAGTAATGACCGGGCGGAGTGTTGCTTAACCAAGGTGATCTCCTAAGTACACCGAAGTACAGTTTTTGTAAACTTTTTTGAAAATAAATAAACTATTAATATGCGTCGAGCTCAGGACAGGGCGCAATGGCGCTCATTAGGGGAGGCCTATGTTCAGCAGTGGACTGCTATGGGCTGATGATGATGATGATGAAACTATTACTACCTAGGTACAGCCCATGTGCCACCCTCCCGGTGGATCGGGCACGGTGATTTTGGTTACCTTGTTATTTTGCCCTCACGTGGAAATATGATAATTGGTATGTAGGTAAATATTATTTTATGGATTCGCTAATTCTTTCTTACCTTCTAAATCTTCAATAAAATTTTCGACGGCGTTGATGGGGTCATTTACTCTGTCTTGGATATAGTTCATTGCCATCACAGGGGCCGACATTGGGCCTAAAAAAACAGACGTACCTAACTTATGTTGTTGACATAGATACATTTAAAAAATAAAATAAAATTAAAAAGAGCGACGCGGTGCGAAACAGATCAGGGGGGCAATTCTCAAGCCAGAGACATTGACTTCTACTAGACTTAGAGTGATCCGCCATTTTGTTTCTCGAAGCAGAAAAATATTATTCTCGTGAAATCACCAACAGGCAAAAGTCGACTCAAATTAAGAGACATTCAACGAGTGGTCCTGAGCTCACGACATGGCTTGTCGTAGGATTTGTCGATGATAAAGTTGATAACAGCCGCCATATTTACGTTCATAAACATCGATGTTTCCAACATTGATATTTCATTTCGATCTAATATCAAAATTTTTAAATTGACTGTTAATGAATAAGTGGCGAAATAACCACCGAGTACAACTTATGCAAGACTTAACAATGAATAGATATACAGCAGACTAATTTGAAATATATCTACGTTTTATTGTTGTTGGTATGTACCACAAGAACTGACATAAACAAGAACATGACTTATATTAATAATAGACCTATATACCTAGGTATATATATATTCTTCTTATTTTTATTTAAGTTTATTAAGTACGTAGGTAGGTAGGTAAGTAGGTATTTATGTATGTATTTGAATGATGTTTATCTAAGTTTTATTCAGTCATGTAGTAGGTACCAAACCTACCTACCCTTAACACAAGCTCTGTCATTGATTAATAAACTAGGTAATATTTAGTACTAGTACATGTTCTGCTTACTTTTGGCACTTTTAGGCTAAGATGTGTAAAAACGTACGGCATTATCTACTTCTAAAGATTGGCTCCGACTTAGTACCTACGAACCTATTAATAAGTATTTGTTTGATTAGTATTTGTTTATTAATTTATCATATCATAGGCCTTCTATTATGCCTCTAAATATATATCTATCTATTGTTCTATTCCTTCAAAATCAAGTCAGTTCGAATATTTATTAAGAAACAGTTTTAGAATCGATACCTAATTATTATTCCTGCTAAATTCATTAAATCTAAAGACCCAAGTTGAGAGACTTTTAGTTGATACGACTCTGTGTCGAGTAAACCCGTGAATTGCCCTCCGGGGTAGGTCGCTTTAGTAACGTAGAAGTATGTACTCACCAATATAATCATTAGATACAACCTCAGTTGAAAGAACTACAGTTTGTTTACTTGAAGTGTCTTTTGATATAGTATCATCAGGTATAGCAGGTGGAGCTAATTCTGAGTTTGGAGCTGGAGCTGATTTCTGGAAAGGATTTCAATTTTGTAAGTGATTTCAGAGGGCTCAAGCATGGTCTCCACGTGTAAGCAATTTGATGTACTAAAGATGACCTGCGCGGGGCTCATATTTAGTTCCTCTACTCTACTCTACTCTGGCGGATCCATAGGTACAACAATGATACGTTAAGAATGATAAAAGTATAGCGACTAATTTAAATTGCGACAGTTGTCTGAATTTGGCTGCCTCATTTTCCACGCGCTAGTACGATATGTACCTCTTTTTTGTCCTTTATTATCATTGCGTGTAAGGCCAAAAAAAAACTGTATATGAGTAGGTAGGTTACTACTATTGGTTTTCCGTGCGCCGAAATGTTTATTTTGGCTCCCAGCAGAAAATGTTAGTACAAATACAAACTTCGAGCAATAAAATATCAATATATCTAAGTATCTACTTTAAGATATAGCGTAGCCTTTGAAACTTACCACGTAGACACACAGCGCGGCAAAGATAAAACAGACTATGAACTTCATGGTTAAGAATTTTCGTTTGACAGACTGAAAGTCGAAAACGGTAATGGACTGTGCAATTTCTTACTCCAAAACGTACTTATATACGAAAAGACCAATTGTTCAATTAATTAAATATTCTTTATGTTATTTGCATTATGATGCATTCACGGTGGTATTTTGATATTCATAATTTTATAACTTAAATTTATACCTGTTGGTATATAAAATTAAAAACTCTCGTGTGTAATATCTCTCTGTTTCTCTTCTATAATATAGGTAATAAAATCTTAATAAAATAGAAAATATTTTAATGCAAGCGCGCTCTAGCAAAGGCCATGACCAAACATATCGTAGCTAAGCTTCTGGATATAATGTTAAAGAATTTACACACAATCTGATTCACTAACAGGCTAGGTATTAGTTATTTGAACATCTGAAAAGTAGATTTCTAGATGCAGCCTAGACTTTGTCTACTAATTACAAAGAAGCGAAGCCTCTAAATCTAAGCTGACGCGAATCTCTCGTCTTTTGAGCATGAAGTTATACCAAAGATGGATAAACTAAAACCTATAGAGAATCCACAGGGTAAATAAATACTATAAATAAATAAATAACGCTGGACTATCACACTGCATCATGTAGCCCCAAACTAAGCAGAGCTTGTGTTATGGGAACCACATGATTGATATACTACACATTTTTTTTTGTAAATACATACATATCATACAAAGAAAAAAACCAGACCCGAGACAAATATCTAAAGAACATGCAAACTTTTGTCCCGCAGCGGGAATCGAACCCGCAACCTTCTGCGTTTCAGGCGGACCTTCGCCCACTGCTCCACAGAGGCCGTCAAATACTATAAATAATGCTGGATACCAGGGGACGTGTGATACTACCCAGCACGACCATAGAAGCTTTTAGTAATTTTTTTGTGGTACAAATTCATGAAATAAAATGTACTATATGTACCCTGGAAGAAAAAAATTGTACCCTTTTAGTTTTGAAGATACAGCATAGTGGCTTTGGTCGTGCTGTGAGATTTATAGTAATTGAGATCATGAATAGGCTCAGAAAAAAATGTAATATTTTGTACTCCAAAATTTGTGTTTCGTACTTCAAAGGTTCAAAAGTTATAGCCAATTTAAAGCAAACTTGAGGGACCCAGAAAATGCCTTGAGTGACTCCGGAACTTTTCTCACTTAAAAAAACATGTAGCTGTATATGAAAACCAATCCACATCAATTTACCGACAACGTCATTAGGTTGTCGGATAGATACATTTATCTATCCTCGTATTCAGATAATCATCATCGATCATAAGGAAGTATATACAATTAAATATTCTGTGAATATTTCAAGCGTCTACCTGTTGCCGTTACTAATATCGAGCTAAAAAACGGCAAATAAAACGGAAAAAATTATTCACTTTCATAACTTCTCTGTAATACAAATAGTTCTTGTAGTAACGAAACGGCCAAGCCGCATATTTTGAAAGTAAGTAGAGTTTGTGAAGTTAGAAACACAGATAAGTAGGTAATTATGTACATTACCTATCTACTTATATATTTTTTGAATGTCTCATGATCGTTGTTAAAAACCCAAATTCCGCGATGGAATTTTGACAGACATCTGTTTCAACAAATGATTTCATTAATTACATTATATCGCATATATTGTTACATTGATAATTATAATGTCATGTGATATTAAAATATGAATAAAACACCTTCCAAGATTTCAATCAAATGATTTATTAGGATAATTACATAAAATAAAATAAAACATCAAATTGACATACATTTACAAATGTTACAATTATTATTTGAAAATATGAAATAACATACAATAATTTATTTGTAAATATTTTAAACATAAAATAATTGTGTATGTTTAATAATAGCATTTAAGTAATCCGAATCACATAAGTATTGCAAGTGCAACAATTACATTTGAATAAACAAAGTACTTATGCACTCTATTTATTAATTTACTTCTACAATAATATTATTCTCTAACAAAATCGGTAAAATTTGTGAACCAGAACCAGCGCGACGTAGAAAAGAGAACTATAGTCACAGTTTTCAATAACAATGAATGTATAATTTTGGTAGGTATAGTAGTGATTTGTATTCACTGTAGGTAATGTATGGTGGGGGTGTAAGGGTTTCCAAACCTCATCTGCGGAACCCAATCCAACCTTACCTGCACATGGTGCACCCTGCTAACTAACAAACGGGGACTCTGGCGGCCAGCTGATTGCGGTATAGGGCAGCCACCGGCACAGCTACATCCCCTGACCGCCGACGCGCAGCAGAGTCGGCGGTGCGAGACGCTGTGCACTGTGATCCCCAACCCGCATGCCCAGCGTGGGGATTATGGACGTATCCCCCTTGGGGCGAGGCCTATGTCCGCCGTGGACTGAATAGGCTGGTGTTTTGTAGGTAATGTAACATGTAGTGGTTCACAAAATTTTGACCTGGACTGTAGATGATTCCGGTGAATATTTTTATTAAGATAATAATATATAATAATAATAATTTAAATAATATTTGCAATGGATAGTTGCAATAGTTTGTGTTATTCTAATAATTGTAGTCTTGAAATAAATTACTATTTATTTATTCTATTTATTATTGCAGTTTGTAAAAAGCGTTAGATTTATCATTCCCAGTAGAAGCCGAATGAGGTATCAAGTACACGCACCTCTCAAGATGGAGTTTATCTATTACCTACAGAAACTAACGTTATTAGCACCTGCTTTAACATTTCGAGACTCAAACGATAAAATATTTACAATTTCTAAGTTAAAATTCTTAATATATCCTAAAATTAATTAATTGACCTAAATAATTTAGCATTCAAAAGGAATACTTACTCGTTATTGCTACAATAAATTCACGTTACCTATTATTTATCTACCTACTAGCATCCGCTAGCAACTTCACTCGCGTTAAAAACAATACCCTAAATGTAATTGCAGGTCTCGAAAACCTATTTCTAGAACTTCCCAGAGTGGGGATTTAGGGGGCGTCTATAAATTACGTGAAGCATTTAGGGGAGGGGAGGGGGTCGAGCCAAATCTCATCAAATCTCACGTGGGGGAGTGTGTGTGCATCCCGGCATATCTAACGTAATATTTTTTTCCTCAAGAAAACTTAAGTAAACACACGGGCCAAGCCGCGAGCAGTGCTAGTTTATAATATAAGTGTAATATTTGATATTTATTTGTATTAATAGTGTAATTTGATAACATAATCTTAAATTAGCACTTTATTTGAAAGGACTTGCATTGTACGTTTTGGACCAAAATCTCATGATATCTCACCGGGGAGGCGGTCGAAAAATCGCCAAAATCACCTCACGTAATTAATGGTCGCCCCCTAAGGGCATATCCCTGACCCCGTCAAGTGCTGGTGCAGCGTCGAGCCCTTCATCAGGCGATGACTGGTTTGATGATGCACTAGCACTACGGTGAGCGACGGAACACGGTGAGTTTTTAGTCGGTAGGCCGCCGGGCTAGCGAGAGCTAGTCGCAGGCGGAGAGCCCGACAGACCCCGCCAACTCTCCCCGAGTTTGAGGACAGGCGCAACGTATTTTCACACCGACAAAAAAAAGGGTTATCAGGGGGATGCACAATAAACCCCAATGCGGGACATCAAGGACTGAGTTTTCCCCCCACTTCAAATTAGGATTCGAAATCCCCTTTCTTAGAGGGGAGGCTTACGCCCACCAGTGGATAGATTAGGCTGCTGTGGTTGTTGTTGTGAGGAGGGACAAACATGTTCATATTTCACGTTTATTTTAAAAACTTTCGCCTTAAAAAGATTTGGAATGTTCCTATGCTTATATTATTTATATTAAAATTTGCCTATTTAATCCTATTCAGAATAATAAACCACAGAACGAAACATAAGATTATTATTAAAAACATAAAATTGTACACCATAGAAATACCATTTGAAATATCATAATTTTCATAATAAACTATAAATAAAATAAGAAATCTTAGGAAACTATTTTTTTATGGTCACAAAAATGTAATTTGTACTGATTGGCTAGGCACCCATATGGCTAATTAGATACATATTAGAAAGAAAACCGTAGATAAATAAGTACATAACTTAACAATAATTCTAATAATAATAATTTATAATAAAGTTTAATAATAATATAAATAATGCTGGAAACTATCACACAGTATCATGTAGCCCCAAACTAAGCAGAGCTTGTATTATGGGAACCATATGATTGATAAAGGTACTAGGATATTTTTTTTTGTAAATACATTCATATTAACATAGAAAACACCCATAACATGTACCTAAGATATGTTTTTGTTATTGTCAAAGCTTGTTTAAAATAATAAATTATATTACTTGGATGAGAGAGGCAGAAGACAGGAGGCTGGCAAAATTTAAAGGAGGCCTATTAAGTATTACTTATTTTGGCTAAATACATTACCTACTTCATAAAAGAGGTAAGTAATTATAATAGGGATGATGCTTGGGTAGAAAAATAACAATTTTAATTAGTCCGTCAATTAGATTACAAAAAAATATTGGACACGTATTTTTTTATTTTTAAGTAAGATTAATGTAAAGTTATAGAGCGTCAAAGTTGGGGGCTCGTGACGTCACTAGTATGTAAAAACTGTACTTACCCGTGACGTCACGCGGAACTTCAACGCACTATATCTTTGTCATTTTTAGTTTAATTGAGAAAAGAAAAAATACGTGTCCAATATTTTTGATAATGTAAATGACGGACTAATTAATTTTTTTTCAGGCATCTAGCCTATAGATACATATATAAACTATTACTTGGATGTACTCATGGATCCGAATTTCTGTCCAGCGGGTATCGTCTACAGACGGTTTAGGGAAGCGGCAAGCCGAAGCGTAATCCCTCCCCCTAGGTTAGTAAGTAGTTTGTACAATATAAAATATGTATGTTCGTCTGTAAGGTATTTATAACTATAATCCTCTGTAATCGTATTTTTGTATGTGCATTAGGGTGGTACAAGTTCGTAGGTGGTTTTTTATTATTTTTCATTTTTTTTATTTATTTTGCCCACCCCGTGAATTTGTTACATTTATTCCTAGTTATAACATACAAAAATTTCAGCGAGAGAAGAAGGGAGTGCTCAATCGAACCTTGGTTTTGAATTTTGTGAAAAGTCCTTTTTTTTTCCTTTTCGTAAAGGACAGTTTCATGTGTTCAACTATTAAATATATATTAAAATAGACTATTAAGGCGACTATAAGGGTCAAACATCGCTCGCACTATTCAACATTTTTGAAGATATAAAATCACTGAATGTAGTTATGCAAAATAGCAAACCTTCACGGCCTAGAAAATAACAATACAAAAGTTCAGCAAGAATATCATGTCGAACTCAACACGTTTTCGTACCAAAAAAATTGCACCAAAATTGATCACATTGGTGCAAGTTTTTTGGTAAGAAAACGTGATAGAATCTTCAAAAATGTTGAATAGTGCGAGGGAGAGAGAGGTTTGACCCTTATAGTCACCTTAAAGAGTTTTATAGACAAATTTAAACATTGCTTCTGCAGAAACATGAAAGGAGTTAACAAACATAGTTTTGAAATATTGCGACTAATAATATGCTAATATTTTGCTTTGTAACCAAATTTTGTTCACATTTAAATACTTGGTATACTTATTTGACTGAAATATTTGTAATATTAATAATTTTTAATAACGCGTTTTACTTAAAATCCTGAACTTATTTTAAACTTCTTATTCGATGAGCGCCCCCTTGTATATAAGATAGGGGGCTAAAAATTTTCACACATAATAGGAATGGTAGGTGTTTTTACACCTACCATCAAGTGGGTGACGACAACTATATTTAAATTTTTTTTTCACTATCTGAGCGCGGACCACAATGTGCATATTGCCTGAAATAAATGTTAATTTATTTATTACTTATTAGGTAGGTAAGTTACTTATTTGTTTTTCAAAAAATCAATTCTACACTGCACAATGCGAGATTTTGTAGTGTCGGTGCTAATTTACCAAAAGTTCGTAGAAGCTTCGTGAAAAATTTGAGACTTAAATAAATAATAATAAATAAATAATAGAATAAAAAGTGTCTACCTATCAGTGAAACTCTCTTTAAGGCAGCTAACAATTGTGAATCATACAAACGTGAACAATTTTACTGATGGCACTAGTATAACGCAAACGAAGATGCGGGCGGCTCACCTAGTATTTTATAATTCAAGTAACATTATTTTTAGTGAATAAATGATGTCCAGAAACTGGGGTCAATTTGGTCCCCGAAAAAATTTAGTTCCAATGAAGTCTCCGCTTTGGTAGAAGCTGGATGCGTCGAGCTCAGGACAGGGCGCAATGGCACTCATTAGGGGAGGCCTATGTCCAGCAGTGGACTGCTATAGGCTGATGATGATGATGATGATGATGAAGTCTCCGCTTTTTTATTGTTCCACGAACTTTAGGTAAATTAGTCCTACCTATTCCTATCACTGATAATCAGTGTTGATTCACATACATGGATACACAGGTATGTATCCCGCTACCGTCAAAACAATTACCTACAAAAAACTTTGAGCTACAACAACGCTGTGTGAAGGCAGAGCTTATTTTCATACATTTTGCTTTTGCTTATGTGGGTTGGTATGGGTCTTGCTCAAAGTCCAAGAGACTTAAGTGCACTCAGAATAGATTTTCTGATATTCAGTCCAGTAATGACCGTTATATTCAGTTGGATACGGGTTGCAGTGGGAAGTTGAAGATGAACAAACTCTACGCGGACGAAGTCACGAGGCATCCACTAGTTTCATTAATATGATGTGAATGAAATCATGGTTACTAAACGCTTACAAGACAAGATGTGGTCAACCGCAATCCTATTCAATATAAAAAAACTACATATTCTTCTTCTTCTTCTTCTTCGTGTCGATGATACATTCACATTTTTCCATAAGGTTAAAGGTTGTAGTATTAAAATAAGATTATTGAGCAACAACTAACTTACATCAATTTCTATGAGCAAATATATTAGTTTATCACAAAACAGATTAAATCTTTTCCCCAGGACACAAACATTATTTGTTAAGGACTTTTTGAATTTTGAAGATTTTATTGAATATTATTTTATATATTATTAGGTATATTTAAGGCAGAACTAGAATAACTGATTTTGTAAAAAAAATTCCTTAACCGATTGATGATGATAAATTTCTGCCTTAATTATAGGGCTGCCACACTCACCCAAGCTTAAAGTTATTGGAAAAAATTGAAGCACGTATTTGTAATTGAGGTTCTTGCAACCGTGGTCCAAATAATCCCCTTTCAGAGTTATTATTATTTTTCCATCCTTCAATGACCCACTGCTGGGCAAATGCCTCCCCCCACTCTCTCCATTCATCTCTATCCTGTGCTAAAATGGTCCAGTCGGTCGGGATAAGAATTCAAATAGAATAGAATAGAATAGAACATAACCCATTGTATAATATTTTACAAGGATCACTGTTACATAATAATTTTATAATTTTGTATTCACCTCAAATATAATTATTATACTGTTAGTAATAAAACTGCTTCACAGTCCAACATCAGCGTTCAACTTCGTATATAGAAACTGTGTCGTTCTATCTCTTTCATACACCTTGCATTCAGTTGTGCTCTGTCTCTATCTAAACCGCACGTTGGATTCAAAATTTTGGCAGGTCTTTATAATATACCGTTACAATGAAAGAAAGACAGAAAGAAGCTTCGTTTTCCCTTGGAAAACTGACAAATTTTCGACGCCTCGTTTTAATTTTTGACTTATTTTCAAGGTTAAAACCTAGCGTCATCGGTTACGGTATAGGATTTAATGGCTTTACACCTCATAACCAGTGATCGGAATATAAGTGATGTCCTAAAACAGAAGCCAATTTTGACCATGAAAAAATTTAGTTTTGGGAGTCTCCGGCTTTTCGTCTCTCGAACTTTAGGTAGCTTTTTATTTATTTATTTATAACATAAACAATGTGTAATGTTTCTTATAACTACATATAAAATACCATATTAGGCTTGACAAAGATGTAAAAGGAGGTTCATTTCTCCGTACCTAATTTTAACAATTATGAGTAAAAAGTGCAGAAAAAAATATTGTAAGTACCTAATACTAATAATAATAAAAATCAGAATATAATGAACCAAAAAAATCAACAAAACAATAATGTAACGAAGTTAAGAAGCTGAGAGAGAATGCAAGATATAAATAAGGAGATACTACTCTTCCTATTCCGATCACTGTTCATAGCAAACTATATCTTATGAAGCCTTCTTACTTCCTACCTATAATATGTATTACTTCTGAATATATATAGTAGAAGGTCTTGTACCTATTGATTCATTTTAATTAAAGTAGGCATTTATGTAATAAATCCTCAATAATAGCACGACGCATATTCTACTATTATGATATACTAAGTACGACTAACTAATTTAGGTACAGCATTATTAATGTAACTTAAAATTATTATATACACGGTGAGTTTGCATTCGTATGCTATCTCAAAAGGGGCTATATCTACTCTCAAAGGTCAACAACATTTGTTTTATGACATTTCATTTTTTTTTGCTTTTAAAGTAACACATCATCAAAAGCTTGTGAGACAATCTTACAACAGCTGAATTTGTTAAAATTTGTCCTTGACATTATAATGAATATAGTTGTAGCTCCGCCTAACTGTTGGGGATGCCACGAAGCGCACAAAAATAACCTAAAAGTTTCTGAAGAATTGTTTTGAACACCTATTTGTGCGAGCGAGTCTGACTCAAATTGTGCACAACCATTATAGAGATATTATATACTACTACTTATAGTTATAAGTGAACAATCTATAAGGAAAAACTGACAAACATCGTCCAATCGTAATTGACATAAAGAAACTTCAAAATGCCAAATTTGCACTAATCTAGACCTTATTTCGCTTTAAAAGTATTGAAAGTCAGTGCAATTGACAGTGTGAGCGGCGTTTTAATGCACTTTTTTCTACGTTTGGGGCTCGTAGAGTATAAAATATCTCAATGACAACCATGGCTCCATGGCCCTTTTCGGAATAACATACGAAATCAAACTTACCCTGTATAGGTATCTAAACTGTTGTCTTTTTAATACATTGTTATAATAACAAGAACAGAAAAAACAGACTAAGGATGCATTCTTATAAAGTTCGTAACCGATAACAGCTCGTTTTTTTTTTCAAAAAGAATTAATATATTGACCGCTTTCCAAGGGAAAACGAAGCGTATAAGTTACGGACTTACAGTCTCAAAGAATGAAATCACACCTCAAAGTATTTATGATACTTATTATGATACTACAAACATGCATAGCGCGTGTTAAAAGACGTCTACCGAAAACGAAAGGTTAGTAAGTACAGCACACCAAAACACAGCCAAAAAAAAATCTGATCTCTGAAAAAAAAATATAACTGGAGAAAAAAATATTTCAAGATTTCAAGACTGTACGGGCGGACTGCTTGCTGCATACACATTTGTGTTTTTTTTATATTGTTTGTTTTTTGCGTATTTAAATTGAATAGTTAGGTAGATATGATGTTATTATGTTGTTCTATGTGTATGAAACTAGAAAAAATTGACTAAGTCAAGTAAAAAAATCATTTTTTTTTTCGCTACATGTTATGTGTTCAGAATCATGGTCTGATTGCCAATTTTCGGTAGTAGTCTTTTTACACCCTGTATATACAAAATTGAGATTCGGTGAACCGAACTAGGCTAAAGGTTACAACAATTTGATGTATCTACAACTACTTACATTTAGTGTATTTCTAACGAACTGGCCGACACATTTTAACATTATATCAAAACACACAACACAATATAGGAGACAAGAACTTTGTCCAAATTGTACCCCTTGAAACTATTAATTAAATTTTATATTAATCCACACGATTATTTATCTAATAAGTAAGTTAAAATGGATTATTGTTAAAACACCACCAAAATCTAAAACATAAAATTCAAAAAAATGATTTTTTTAATGGAATTTTCCAATATTAAAAATGTCATCAATAATAGGAATTTCAAATATTTTCATAATACCCCTAAAATTCGACTTAAGCGAGCGTTGAGACTGAAAGGTCAATAATTCTAACCACGTATTGATCGAATCTTAGATAAGTTATTGATCATAAATATATTACACATTTTAGTAACGTAATTTAGTTTGAATTCCCTATTTCGAAACATATTACCAAGTCAAACATAATTTGAAACCTTCAAAAGCAACATTCTTAATGCCGGAAAATTTCACACATCATATAGCCCCAACCTAAGCAGAGCTTGTATTATTGGAACCACATGACTGGTATATTACATTATATACATTTCATTTTGTAAATACATATCATAGAAACACCCATCCCAGAGACAAATGTCTGCAGAACATGCAAACATTTTACAAGGTTGATAAAAATAAAATAAGGATGATGCCAGGGTTAAACAAATAAAAAATAGGGTTGACAAAAATAATAGTTCTAATTATTCTGTCAGTTAGATATAACAAAAAATATTAGACACGTTTTTTTTTTATTTATCAAATTAATAGAAATTGACGGATATAAAGAGCGTCAAAGTTCGGGAGTGGCTGCTCGTGGCGTCACGGATATGTAAGCTGTTAAGTTACGCGGAACTTCTGTAATTCTGTATTGTACACGGAAATAATACAAACAAAGAGTATGGCAAAAATATATGTACAGAGGCAAGCTTAACCCTTTAAGAGTTTTATTCCAGCAAACCTTTGAGTAGAGGAGAGGCGATAGCACAAAACGGGTAGAAAAAGTGTACAACAGACAAGAATTTAAGTTACTTCAACGCTCTATAACTTAATATTTTTTTCTATAATTGACAAAAGAAAAAAATTACATGTCCAATATTTTTTGATAATGTAAATGACGGACTAAATATAATTTTTAAGACATCTAGCCGATTACATAACAATACAACCCGAGGACGTATCTTCTTTGACCATCGGCGGATGCTGTGGCACATCAACCACAGCAGCTGGCTCCGGCAACACATTAGGAGAGTCCTTCCTCACCGCCTGTTTCTGCAAACTCACCTCGGCCTTCTGCGGCGGGAGTTTAGAGTCCAGACTGTGCATGTGCATGAGTTTAGAGTCCATATGCATGTGCTTGGACTCTTGCGTGAGAGAGCCGGTGCTAGCTGTCCGCACTCGGCTCTTGGTGACCATGGATATCCGCCGCTCCCGCGTGTTGATCACAGATGTTAGGAACGGTATCTGGTTGCTGATCGCTAGCATGAACGGTTTGTAGCCGTAACTGAAAGATGAATGGTATTATTATGTTATTATATGGGCTATTTGAAGTATTTTGCATGTTTAACTATTATTATCCGTTTATAAGTATATTTAGAATTAGAAGAATCAGCAAGCTGAAGTGGCAGTGGGCTGGCCGTATCTGCCGAAGAACCAACCGTTGGGGTAAACGAGTTCTTGAGTGGAGACCGCGGCTCGGCAAACGTAGTGTAGGTCGCCTTCCGGCCAGGTGGAGTGACGATTTGCGAAAGACTGCTTATATAGGGATAGGGGAGGCCTATGTCCAGCAGTGGACTGCTATAGGCTGATGATGATGATGATGATGATTAGTATACTTTTCACTTCTCATGCTCTGAAAGTACTTATTTGTGAAGGGCTGCACAAAATCGAATTTTGTGCACAAGTGCATTAACAAATCTACTCATAAATGTATCTATATTAAGGCAAAGAAAATAAGACATACACTCAAGCACAATAAGAAGTTCATGGATAGAATTTGTTATTTTATAATATTTACTTTAATTTTTTTGCCTTATGTGTTTTTTAAGACATAAAAACAATTTCCTTCAGTATTCAAAACTGTTCTAAGTTTACTTTCAATTTTAATTAAAGAAATGTTATGTCACACTACTGTTTTATTTCCTCGAAATCGAAGTGAAAAGCAGAGTTTATAACTCGTCCACAAACCATTTTATCCTCGACATTACTATCTAGTCTAGTCTCGGATAAAATTGTTCGTTTTGTGCACTTTTTGTAAAATCTACTAATAAAATGTAGCGCTCTAAGGCCTCATTTACTAACTCAGTTGCACCCCGAAATGATAAGCACCGGTCCTCTTTTTACTAACTTTGACAATATGTCATTATTGACGTTCTTTGAATCTAGACAGATGAAATGTCAAAGTTTGCAAATAAAGGTCCGGTGCCGATCATTTCGGTGTGCAACTGAGTTAGTAAATGAGGCCTCAGCTTTGTTACGAAAACTGATATGGTGATCGTTCATCATTGGTCGTTGTCATCACACATCACACTTGTATGTATCCAATATAGATCCTGCGTATCAACTATTATTAAACAAACACCCAACACCAACACAAAAACCCAATAGGTATTATTGTTCGTGATTCGAATCAGCCACCTTCGGATCGGCAGTCGGGATAGCTCCCGTTGCGCCACCGCGATTCTCATTGAGCACGACGAAATAGGTCATACCATTCAGCGTCAGTCCACGCGCAGATATCTTGCAGAACGCGCCGCAGCCGCCGCACCGCGTCCAGACTGACGTCACTGGCGCGAGCCGCGTTCGTGGTGCGCAGAACGGCTAAGGCGTCTCGCAGTACGATGGCGATGATGGCCGCCCATTCGATGCAGCTCGCTTCAGTCATCAGTTGCAGGAAGTATCTGCATAACAACATAAATAAATAAAAAAAGCCTTTATTATATCACTTTGGAACACTTGGGTTCGTCAAAACACATTTTTGAGAAGCGGCTGTACATAAGCCTTGTCAATTTTGAGTTTAATCTAAGAATCAATAAATTATTTCAAAAAAATCCTATCCAATTTGGAATTACACATCACCTTATCACACTATTGCTACACACCTTAAAAACTTATTGACTATACCTACTTATCTAAATATTAAAGAAACTTCACCTAAAGCAATAGTCGCCTGCAAGGCGTACGCCTCCCCTAAATTCCGCCATACATCCCGTTCTCTCGCTGTTCGCATCATAACAACCACTTCACTTCACTTCACTTCACTTCTTTATTAAATGGCTTCTGGGATAGTCATCCACAATTTCGCCAGTATCAAGTATAATAATTGTTCGTAATAATATGAGGCAACGTAGTACGGTTTATAAGTCCAGTCGTCCAGTCTTCGGTCAGGTCCTGTTTTCTGCTATAGCAATCGCGACTATAACAAAAAACGATCAATTTTCTTCATCAGAGAATTCCCGTTCAATCTTCTTTTATTCCATTTCACTAATACTTGTGTCTTTTATCTAACATTTATCGGTTATAATACCATGAATATTAAACGACATACATTAGAAAAACACTAGAAAATAAAATTTAATAAAATTGACAACCGTCGTTCAAGATAAATAAAAATAATAATAGTTTAAAAAAACTAAAAAAACACGCTTGCACGCATGCGTAGTTCGCGCACTAGCTCTGTCTCTTTTACTCGCATGCAAAGGATGCGGAAAGAAATTAATTAATCCTGGCGAATCTAATTAGGATAATCGGATATTTTTTATCGGATTATTGCATTGTCATCAACCTTTGACAGGTGTGCAAAGTTTGAATCAAATCTGATCGTTCAAAGTAGGGCAAAATCGAGCTCAAAGGAGTCGGTTACATACATACATACATACAGGTGAAACTAATAAAAGCGTGTTAAAAAAAGGTGTCAACCACTTCACTTCACTTCTTGTTCTTAAGGCTTTTGTGTCTATCTGTCAAAATTCTGCCAAATCAGACTAAATCAATCCACCGATGGATATTTCAATTTACTTGTCAAAGCCTGTTATTTACTTCTCAATCGTAGAGTAGGTACAGAGTTTTTAATACATGAATTGTTATCTGTATGAGGTTGGGGCAAAATTTTACCTCATTAAGGGTAGCTATCATTTGTAAAGGCTCCGGAAACGGTTCGACCAATTCTAGTACAATCCGACCCAAAAAAAGGAACCACATTCGCTACTTGCAGCCAAATTCAGAGAGATATGTTTAGATATATTGTGAGTAGTGTGTATTAAAGTAGAGTTGAGTCTGGGTGGAGAGGTTACTAAGGGCGCATTTGCGCCACCTCTACTCCCCCCCCTCGCCTCTCTTACCTCAGCCGCACATGCGCCGTGTGGTCCCCCCTCTCCGCCTGGTGGTGGTGCAGCCTCTCCATGAGCGCCGCGTACCGCCGCTCCTCGCCCCCCTTACCTCAGCCGCACATGCGCCGTGTGGTCCCCCCTCTCCGCCTGGTGGTGGTGCAGCCTCTCCATGAGCGCCGCGTACCGCCGCTCCTCGCCCCCCTTACCTCAGCCGCACATGCGCCGTGTGGTCCCCCCTCTCCGCCTGGTGGTGGTGCAGCCTCTCCATGAGCGCCGCGTACCGCCGCTCCTCGCCCCCCTCCCCGCCCCACGCCACCGCGCCGCCCTCCGCCACGCTGCCCTCCCCCGCCGAGCTGTCCACAGATACACTGTCAGTTAGCTACAAAGAACTATGACTAAAGCAAAGGAGAAGTCTTAAAACTCATTCATGCTCTGAACATCAACTCATACGGCTGATCTCTACTTTCTTATGTCTATATCATTAGCCAGAAAGGGATGCTATTCATCCCAACGAGACTATCCGACATAGAACTAAAGTAGTCGACGTAGCTCAGAGAATTAGCAAGCTGAAGTGGCAGTGGGCTGGCCATATCTGAAGAAGAACCGACAACGACTGGGGCAAACGAGTTCTTGAGACCGCGGCTCGGCAAACGTAGTGTGGGACGCCCTCCGTCTAGGTGGAGTGACGATTTGCGAAAGGCTTCTGGTAGAAGCTGGATGCGTCGAGCTCAGGACAGGGCGCAATAGCGCTCATTATGGGAGGCCTATGTCTAGCAGTGGACTGCTATAGGATGATGATGATGATGATGATGCATCCCTTTCTAGCAAATGATATAATATGGACACAAGAAAGTAGAGATCATTCGTATGAGGTGAATTTTGACTTCATCTAGTTCTTTTCTGTCCTGTATTTGCTAGTTTAATCTGCTTCATAACCTTTAAGTTCGTAAGGGGACGTTAAACACTTAGTAGATTTGATGGGGTCTGTCAACTAGCTGTACACAATGAGTACGTAGAATTCATTAACGGTCGGATGATTGGTTTATATTGCCACACATAGTGTAGGTGTAGAGCACCCTCCGGCCAGGTGGAGAGACGGTCTGCAAAGGCTGCTGGTAGACGCTGGATGCGTCGAGTTCAGGACAGCATCATCATCAGCCTATAGCAGGCCACGGCTGGACATAGGCCTCTCCCAATGAACGCCAATGCGCTCTGTACTCAGCTCGATGTATCTAGCTTCTACCAGCAGCCTTTCACAGATCATCACTCATCTAGCTGGAGGGCGTCCAACATAATGTTTGCCGAAAGGCGGTCGCCACTCAATGAGTTCATTAATAACTAGCAACCTATCACGGCTTCGCGCGGGTTTGAGTAAGGATCCCTAATCTTCTCTAGCAATAAATATAGCCTATGTTACTCAGGGTGAATGTAGCTTTCCAATGGTGAAAGAATTTTTGAAATCGGCACAGTAGTTTTTGAGTTTATTCATTACAAACATACACACATACAAAAATACATTTTTTTCCTCTTTATAATATTGGTTTATACTAACCTGACAGGTCCAGGAGACATGGGCACTCCGGACAGCGGCAGAGCGGCGCGGAGAGGCAGACTCATGTATCCACTGTCACCGCACAAACTGTCAGACTCGGCCGATGGCGTGTATGAACCTGCGAACAAACTCCATTTTAACTTCAACATTGATAAGAAAGCCTATAGAGCTGTAGTCTCTCAGGGGTGTTGGTAATGTTCGGAAACACGAAAAATTCAGTGAAAACTTTATTTGCATCAAAACAACAAAAAATCCGGCGGGCTGACCTCAGCGTCCACCGGTAGCGCGGCTTAGAGCGAGATAGCTGATTTGTGTTTTGACAGGTCTTTGGCGAAGGGGGTATACAGGGTTCCAACCCCTATCTTCGGAACCCAAGCCAACCCCACCTACACGTGGCGCACCCTGCTAAACAACGAACGGGGCTCTGGCGGCCGGCTGATTGCGGCATAGCGCAGCCTACATCGGCACAGCTAAATCCCCTGGCCACTGATGGGCAGCAGCGTCGGTGGTGCTAGAAGCTGTGCCCTGCGATCCCCAATATGCATACCCAGCGTGGGGATTATGGGTATATCCCCCTTTATTAGGGGAGGCCTATGTCCAGCAGTGGACTGATATAGGCTGGTGTGGTGGTGATGGCGGAGGAGTATGGCAGCGTTCCGTTCGAGCATTATTTTCAAAGTTTTATTTTATTTTTGTATTAAGTTCGATCATTATATTAATATATAGAGGGCGTAACATTTAGATCGGTCAGTATGGGAAAGTCTGAAACTATAAGACATTCGAAGATCTGTTCTTAGGAACCATTTCCTCGATTTTAGTAACAAGGAGAACTGCATTCATACATTTAAGAGAGTTGATAGGCATTATGGGAAGGCTTGCCCCATCGTCGACCTTATTCTTCCTATGCAAGCCTCGAGGTCAAGAGTTGGCCCATAATAAATAAATAAAAATATAAAAAAAACTTGTGCTCAGCTCGGGAATCGAAACCGGACGAATTTTTTTTGAAAAATAAAACTATCACTATATCTATTAAGATATCATTGCGTAGGTCTTAAGCAGTAAATGTTACTATGAAACATGATGTTTAAAATTAATAAAATGCAGTGTTTTTTAATATCCTTTTCACTTCTCTTGCTCAAAAAGTGTATCATAATAGTGTAGCTTAGCGGGCCTAAAACTCGAGTTTAATACCACGGGCTAATAAGTATATTTTCTTTTTAATTTTTGTCTAAAATCATCAGCACGTACAAAGCATTCGTTCTCTTACATAAAAACTGGACTTCTTGGTGCTCCGTCAATCTTTTTTTTAGAAAATAGAACCGTCTTGGTGATATTTTATGAAGGTTGATTAATTTTTAATAAAATATCTGAAAATTGACTAATTTTGAATTGTTTTATTTTCTCGCAATCGAAGTTAAAAGTAGAGTGTTTTACTCGGGCCAAAACCACCCATTATAACTCGGTGTTGTCATCCTCTATAAATATAACAACCTCGTTTATAATAGGGATGGTTTAGTCCCTTGTAAAACAATCTACTATTAATTTATTTTTGTAGGTGTTCGAAATGTCTACAATTTTTTTCACAACACATACGACAACAACCATAGACACAATTTTACGCAGCTAAAAAGAGTTGAATGTTGTATTGAAAAAATGGTAGTCATTTCGAACACCACTTATTTGAAACGTTGTCCTGTCTCAAAGAGGGTATCAAAGTTAAAGAAACATTCAAAAAATATATTGAAATGGAAAAGACAACCAAAAAGGATATTTAAGAGGATTAAGCAATCAATGAGGATATCAAAGTGGAAAATGCTATCAAAGAGGATATCGATGTTAAAGAAAGATTAAAATTTAAAGAGGATAAAATAACAACAACTAAAACTACCTCTACCCTAACCCTACCCCTACAAAATCAAAATCAAAATAAGTTTATTCAATAAGCACTTTGAAACGTCCATTTTTTTAAGTTTGAATTTACACCAATTCGTAATGTGACCAAACAGAGAAGAATTGGCAAGAAACTCTGCTTAGCTTATATTTTTTTAAAGTCTTGTTTTTTACAAAGTTTATTATTAACTATCACATTGTTTTTGAGGGAGTTGGAGACAGTTTCATCCCAAGTTTTTTTGTCATCTAAATAATCAGAAATTTTATAAATTTATTTTAAATTTCAAAGTGCTTATTGAATAAACTTATTTTGATTTTGATTTTGTAGGGGTAGGGTTAGGGTAGAGGTAGTTTTAGTTGTTGTTATTTTATCCTCTTTAAATTTTAATTTTTAATAAGCTTTATTACAGACGTTACGTTTAATAACATTTTTGAATTTATTTACAGATGACTTAAGCATATCATTTGGGATTTTGTTAAAAACCGTACGTTTTGCCTTTAAATGAAATGATTAACTTTATGGAGCCTTACAGTAGGAACAGCTAGTTTATCTTTATTTCTAGTGCTAACATTATGATTGTCGCTATTTTTCTTAAAAATTTTGATATTTTTTCGGACATACATTAAGTTTTCATATATATTGGCACGGCACAGTCATAATATTTATATCTTTAAACTTAATTCTAAGTGATTCTCTGTAGCCCATATTATAAATTGCACGAACAGCCCTCTTCTGCAGCACAAATATGGTATTGATATCTGCAGCATTCCCCCACAGTAAAATACCGTATGACATAATGCTATGGAAGTAGCTCAAAAAAACCAGTCTAGCCGTTTCTACGTCAGTAAGTTGACGGATTCTTTTGACTGCGTATGCTGCAGAACTGAGTCTGTTCGACAATCCATCTATGTGAGCGCCCCATTGAAGCTTATTATCTAAGGTTATGCCTAAAAATACAGTAGTATCCACAAGATTTAAATCTTCATCTTTTATTTTAATTTTAGGTTTAACTTGTTTAACATTTGGTAAAATAAATCTTATACATTTTGTTTTATTTCCGTTCAGTAATAAGTTGTTTACATCGAACCAGTTAACAAATTTCGCTATTGCATCGTTTACGTCGTCAAAATTGGTCTGCCGTCGCTTTAGTACACTACGCTAGCCCTTACCCTAACCCTACCCCTACACCTACTTTTAATATTAACGGGATAAAATGTATCCTATGTCCGTCTCCTGGTTCTAAGCTACCTCCTAGTTATAAATAGTGTAACTAACACGACTTTCTTTTATATAGACAGATATAGATATTTTGAAGAAGCAACAAGATACCCAATTTTTAATCGGTGTGTCAAATTGATTTAGTACTAAACTCGGTACAGAATATTCTTACAGAAGTTCGACTCTCTTTCCTGGGGTCCATTTATTTCCAAAAGTAGACCACAAAGAGGATTTTAAGTTTAAACACTATATGCACCTACTGAAAATGAATACTCCCAAGATTACCCGAGAATCTTTGCACGCAAAATTTTAAACGGCGTTGTAATATTTGTGTTTATTGAGATTACTCTATTTGTATCTCGGAAACATATTCGATTTTTGTTCTGTTTCCAAATGAATGCTTAAACTTTGTGTCACATGACCTGTCAAATATTCTTTATGTCACTAATGTCACTTGATGAAAAACAATAGAAAAAAGAGACATTAATACCGGCGTTTTATTTTGTTGACAATCTAGGGTCGCATCTTTAGATTGTTTTATTTCTAGATCTTCCATATATCTGACATTGATTTGACGACCCCTGTGGCGCAGTGGGCGGCAGGCCCACCTGAGACGCAGAAGGTTGCGGGTTGGATTCCCGCCGCGAGATAAATGTTTGAATTTTCTGCATATATTTGTCTCGGGTCTGGGTGTTTTCTATGTATATAATATGTATGTATTTACAAATTAAATGTATTTAGATAGTATAACTAGTCATGTGGTTCCCATAATATAAGCTCTGCTTAGTTTGGGGATAGAAAGATGCTGTCCTGCATTGTTTATTTATAGATACGGTATCGTCACGCGAAGTCTTTGCACAAATTATTATGGTGGACATTATCACACAGCATCATGTAGCCCCAAACTAAGCGGAGCTTGTATTATGGGAACCACATAATTGATATATTACATGTGTTTGTAAGCCTGGTAGGTTGGACTAGAGATACACAAATAGCTATAAGATCAATGTAATTAGACCTAGTTCCACAGACAATAAATATCATTTATCATTAAATGCTGTTGACCTTCGGGATAAGATCCCTTTTCGGGATAACATAGATCCCTTATCGGGATAACAATTGTAGATCCCTTTTCGGGATAACGATTGTAGAGTACTGTTTAAATACTTATTTCTTTATTAATATATCATAAATAACATTTAGTACATACATATCTGACCTGAGATACCTTTTCGATATAACAGTCATAGATCCCTTTTAGGGATAAGAATTGTAGATCCCTTTTCGGGATTACATAGATCCCTTCGGGCTAACAAATGTAGATACCTTTTCGAAATAACAGTCGTAGATCCCTTTTCGGGATAACAGTAGATAGTTACTTGCGACAGTGCTAGCTTTCCTCTGCATGTAGTAATCAGCATCCTGGTCCAGCACAGGATAGGGCCACGCGAAGTCCTCATGCAATCTCTTTAGACACAGCACTGCGCTGTCAACCTAACAAAAAGAAATAAAAACATATAAATTACACCAAAAACATACATGAATGAAAAAATGGAAATTGCGTGAAACATACAAGTAAATACCATTTACAAAAAAACTTAAAACAGAATGCAAACTTTTCGTCTTAATTTTGCAAGCCAATGATTATATTCATATTTAAATAAAAAACACCCCCGGCCGTTTCTTAATTTTTATATATCCTCTCCATCTGGAAGGTTGTCTGGAAGAGATCGCTTCCAAGCGATAAGACCGCCCATTACACGTTTATTTATGTTCTGTTTCTTAAATTAAGATGTACGATAAAGAATTTTCATCCATTCATTCATTCCAACACTAACTTATCTGATTACTTACCTACACTAAAAAAAACTGGGAAATAGAGTTACTTCCAGTGGCCATCTGTGGTCTTCATCACCAGTTCCACTTCATGAAATAGTGCTATCCGAGAGCAAATGCACTTCAAGTTACTAAAAAACCGAATACGTAGTCAAAAGGATCCGCCATCTTGTAAAGGTTCAGGAGTGGACTGCTATAGGCTGATGATGATGATGACAAGATGAGGGTTACCTTCGCGGCGGCGTCTCTCTCCCTCGCCAGCCAAGCGACCAGATGCAGGTCCAAGGCCGCCGCCATCTTGTAAAGGTCCAGCAGTGGACTGCTATAGGCTGATGATGATGATGATGATGATGACAAGATGAGGGTTACCTTCGCGGCGGCGTCCCTCTCCCTCGCCAGCCAAGCGACCAGATGCAGGTCCAAGGCCGCCGCCATCTTGCCCAGGGCTAGCAGCCGCGCGGAGCTCAGCAGGATCCGCGCGTATCGATGAATCATCACGTCTATGAAGAACTCCTCGTCGTTGCCGTAGGTGGTTTCTCTGCGGAGGAGATTGCCATTAGATGCTTTGGAGATTAGAAAAGCATGACACGTAGGTATTCCCTATTTATGTCAGTCGTAAAGCAATCAATAACAACACCAGCCTTTATCAGTGCACTGCTGGACATGGGCCGTCTCTTATAAGAAGGAAAATATGCCCATAATTTAATCAAATCCTATCCAAATTTCCGGAACCCAAGCCAACCTCACCTGCCCGTGCACTCTGCTGACTAACAAACGGGGCTCTGGCGGCCGGCTGATTGCGATATATCGCAGCCTAACACTGGCACAGTTAAATTCCCTGACCGTCAACGGGTAACAAAATCTGCGGTGCGAGAAGCTGTGCCCTGCGATCCCCAGCCCGCATGCCCAGGGTGGGGATTATGGGCATATCCTCCTTATAGGGGAGGCCTATGTCCAACAGTGGACTGTTTAGGCTGGTGTTGTTGTTGATATGCCCATAATCTAAGCGCTGGGCATGCAGGTTGGGGATCGTAGGAAACAGCTTCTCGCACCGCAGACGCTGCAGCGAGTTCGAAGATCCGAAGGTGGAGGTTCCCCTTACGGCTCAATTACACCAAATCCGTTATCGGCCGAAGTATGCTCAGCGCGACGGACGAATTCGGTCCATCGAATAAACGTATGTAAAAAACTGTGAGCGCACACAAAAAAACAAAAAATTACGAAGATATACACTTTTACATAGCCGTGACGTCATGAGCCCCCACTCCCGTACTTTGACGCTCTTTATCTCCGTCAATTTTTATATGTTTGATAAATAAAAAAAACTTGAAAGGTGTCAAGGGACACCCGGATGGAACGAAGTAGCTTTCTATGAGACAGAGAGAGAGAGAGAGAGATAATCACGCACACGCCCCACGGTTTTATTGAAATACAGATCATATTACATAAATTCAAATAAAAAACATGCAAAAAGACTTAATCACCACAGCGATTTGAACTGGGTGTCGCGGCGCGGCAGTCCAAGCCTGTACGGCGAGGCCGCGAGGCTAACGAGCACTTAGCATAAAAAGTTGAAATAATCGCACAAGTCTTTATACCATCACGTCATTAGCCCCACCATTTGACAATTACAAAGTGTCGTTACAACTTTTGGTCTTAATTTTTTTCCGTCTAGCCCCCTTTCGCAACGCGCGATAAGGAACTTCGTTCCAAAAATAAGTCCAATATTTTACTAATATTTTTTTTTTTACCCAGTCGTCGAGCCAGATGTCCTTTCTATCTCCACTTCATTCTCGCAATCCGTATACCTACATCTTCGACCTTAGTGTGGCGTCGAATCGCATGTTTGGTACACGGTCTACGAGGTGGATATCTAACTTGGCTCTTTGAGCAACCCTTTTGGTGTGCATTTGCTCGAGGGAACATGTTTCGGTTTCATAAGTAAGAAAAGAACTGGCATGCCACTAGCTAGATGGACTGACGAAATAAGAAAAGTACTTAAATCACATATTAACACTATTTTTAACCGACTTCAAAAAGGAGGAGGTTCTCAATTCATCGGATTTTTTTATTTTTTTTTATTTATGTTCACTGATAACTCCGTCAATAGTGGACCGATTTTTAAAATTCTTTAAAGAGTATACTTCACAGGTGGTCCCATATAAATTTTATTCCTGAGGGATTGGTACTTTTCCCGGAAAACTCAAAAACCTCATCCTCACTTGTAATTTTCACCCTATGATCACCAATATCTCCGACAATTGTGAACCGATTATCAAAATTTTTTTTGCGCAAGAAGTAATAAGTGATTTATATGGAGTCGGTTTATTTTTTTAAATCCAATCTAACTTTGCAATTTTATTGTACATGCAAGATTTGTTATAAGTTGTTACGGAATAAACAACTAATTTATTTTTATTATATTTAAGTAAGAATGGGCAAAACACATTGCTTTTATGTCTTTCACTGACATTCAGGGATAGTATTAGATTTGGAAATGTGTCAAATTATAGAAAAGAAAATATATTAGAAAAAAAGGACAAATCTTCTTGTGTACTAAGTAGTAGAAATTCGATGCATTACTCTGGCTAAGCCCTAAAAAAAGCTACAAAACATACAAAAGAAGGCATTATACCCTGTGTAAGCCTACAGCTCATTTAAAAGAAGAATTTATTGATTGTAGGTACCTAATTAATATACTTTAGTTTTTGCGCAAAAAGTCACGTTTTGTGTGCCAGAGTCACGTTGCGGATATGAATTAACTATTTGCATAGTATTGACACGCTTATCCAAAATGTGGCAGTATTACAGGAACCTTGAGAGATATTTGAACAGTTTGGAAATTCATGCAATAAATTATACTCTTATTTGCCGAGACAGTTAATATTTGCAGTAAATTCTAGAAACATTTATGTCAACAGGGACTTAATTAATAAGAAATTAAAGTGTCATGTGAACAAATATTCGATCTTAATTTTATTTTAAATACCTAGGTATTCTGAATTCAATTCAGAATTTAGATATTAAGTATTTTAATTTATATTTTAAAAAATATAAATCAAGTAAAGATTCTGGCCAATTCTTCTATTCTAAGTAAAGCTAAAAAACTGTGACAGATTTTCGTTTTTTTTTTTTTTTTACTTTAAACGAGAATTCGTTCACACGACATAAGTGCGCGACCACTGAGTCGCAGCATCTTTTTGTTATCAGTAGGCTTTGTATGAAATCACGTAAAGCATGAGGTTTGTCTGAAAATTGAGGTTGAAAAACTTGTTTTCATAATATGTTATGTTCACCGTATAACAGATAAACTTGTCATTTACATTGTATTATTGAATAGGGATCACGACTGGGTACAAAAAAAACTAATTAGTCTGTCAGATAGATCTAATATAAAAAACATTGGACACGTATTTTTTTATTTATCAAAAAATTAAAAGAGCGTCAATGTTCGGGAGGTGAGCTCGTGACGTTACGGTTATGTAAAAAGTGTACTAGGCCGAAACGTGACGCAGAACTTCAACGCACTATTTATCTTTGTAATTTTTTGTTTACTTGACAAAAGATAAAATACGTGTCCAATATTTTTTGATAATGACGGACTACGCGTTTCGGTTAAAACTTGCCACGCAATGGATACCGCAAGGTGCACTCTCCATTTCATTTTCGCGATCAGCCGCGTGGTCTGCTGATCGCGTCGAAAATGGAGAGACGAACTCGATGAGTTGGCAAATCATAGCACCCCATATAGAGGAAGGATGGTAGGGATGCTTTTGCCTTTCAGTGGGATATTTCAGTCGTAAAGATGTATCAAAATATTATGACAAAATACATTAGCATTGGGTTGTAAGCTGGCAGCGCACTAAAAAATAAAAGCCTTATTGGGATTAAAAGATTATTGGGCCAAAATGTTACAGAGTGATAAATTGATCTTACTCCGATAAACTTTGAGCGTAGCTCGCTCCACAGCTCGCCGAGCAACATTGAACAGAATGCGTAGTGCGAGTTTTTTTAACAGATCGAGCTGGTTACTGGCAATAGGCACTCTGGTGTGTCCACATTTCGACTCCATGATGAATATGAAGGTGCATGGATGTACGAATAGAGGGAGACTGAAGAAGAGATGGATAGAGTGTGTGAAAGAGGATATGAAAATAAAAGGAGTGGATACAGATTTGACGGCTGATGATGATGATACCATTAACTGGTAGGACCCACTGGTTGAAAACTTTCGTTTTCAGACACTGCGGTATGGGCGACGAGAAAATGGCCTAGTTTTCCAAATGCTGCCCAACACAGCTGATTCCTTGTTTTGGCCTTCTCAAAGATGTACCTTGGACTCAAATAGTTTGCAGAAATCGAGTAGCAGCTCTAGAGTACAGAGAATGTCGATAAATCTATCTTTGATAGAGTATCATCAGGATTTAACTGCTTGTTTAATCATCATGAAGTGTTTACATACTTTGAAATGCGGTATAGTTCAAAGCATGGTATTAATGTTAAAGAGTATTTTCGACTGTATTGTGTTTTCTGTTTTGTGTGCCATACTTATGGAGCTTTCTGCTACACGGTAGAAATGGGCAAGCCCTTACAAGGAGTTGTTATACCTAATTATTTATTTATCAAGTAGCTTACCTATCAGCTCTAACCGGCGCTGACTATTTCTTCTTGACGGACATAGCAATTCTGCTTCGCGGCAGAAATTGGCATGGCGCTAGTTCTTGCTAGGACAAGCTCTCCGAGAAGAGTTCTACTATCTACCTATTGATTGATCAAGATGGTGCTCACCTATCAGCTCTAGCTGGCACCGACTTCTTCCTCTTGACGGCGGCGGTGGCGCGCGCGGGGGGCGGCGCAGGGGGCGCGGGCGGCGCGGGCTGCGGGGGGGAGGGCTCGCGCGGAGCCGCAGTCGTGCTGAAGCTGCGACCGCGGCCGCCTGACAGCTGAACGTAACACCACATCACTTGCCGGTGCAATACGGATGACGAATGAAACATTATAATTAGTCCGTCATTTACATTATCAAAAAATATTGGACACGTATTTTTCTTTTGTCAATTAAACAAGAAATAAGTAAGATATAGTGGGTTGAAGTACCGCGTGACGTCAGAACTTAGTACACTTTCACTCCCGAACTTGACGCTCTTTATTTCCGTCAATTATTATTTATTTGATAAATAAAAAAATACGTGTCCAATATTTTTTGTTTATCTATCTGACGGACGTGTTAGAATTTTTTTTTTACCACATCGTCATCCGTATTTGTTTGTTGAATAAAGGTATAATTTTGTTCATATAACAATATGTGGCAAATTAGTACGGTTTATGAGTTCAGTCGTCCAGTCTTCAGAATTAAGGCGACGATGCATGTCAAACCTCTCTCTCGCTCGCACTATTAAATTTTGAAGATATAAAATCACGGAATTTAGTTATGCAAAATAGCAAACCTTCACGGCCTAGAAAATAACAATTCAAAGGTTCAGCAAGAATATCATGTTGAACTCAACACGTATTCCTACCAAAAAATTTGCACCAAAATTGATCACATTGGTACAAGTTTTTTGGTAAGAAAACGTAATAGAATCAAAATGATATTATGGCTGAACCTTTTAATTGTTATTTTCTAGGCCGTGAAGGTTTGCTATTTTGCATAACTACATTCAGTGATTTTATATCTTCAAAATGTTGAATAGTGCGAGCGAGAGGGAGGTTTGACATGCATCGTCGCCATTAAATGAATGTTTGACAGATAAAATGAAATAATTTAAAAATACTACTTTATTACATGATACTCACATAAAACCTAAGATAACATTATAGAATACCTACCTACTCATAAAATTCACCTACCTAAGTTCTGATGAATGAAAGCCTCGGTCTGCCTTCAACATATTGCCAAGGCCTAAGTAGTCCACATATGATAGTACAACACTATACTGAGCTAGCTCTGTCGTCTTATAATTATAACCATTTGATGACAATAAATATAGTGAGTACTAGTGGCCCTTCCCGTTTTCGCACGGGTTAGGGCACTTTTTACACCTTGGGTTACGTTACTTAAGTTATAGTAAGGATCCCTAATCTTTTCTAGCAATAAATATAGCCTATGTTACTCAGGGTGAATGTAGCTTTGCAATGGTGAAAGAATTTTTGAAACCGGCACAGTAGTTTTTGAGTTTATTCAGTACAAACATATACACACACACACACACACACAAAAAAAATTTCCTCTTTATAATATTAGTGTAGATGAGTAAGTGGTCATCTCATCCACGTAAATCTCATCCACTTCGGATGAGTTGACCCTTTGAATAATTAATATTATTTTCGTGCGTCAACTCATCCGATTCCTATTTTCTTTAAAAGCAGGTACCAATTCGGTACACTCGCTTATAAAAGTACTATGATACTTTTGAAGAAATAAAGACAATGTTGATGATAATATGTAGAATGTTTATTAAAATCTACTACTACTACTACTATACCTACTAATTACCTACTAACAATAAAATAAGCATATATTTAACGTATTATAATAAAATCAGTCTTTGCTCAAATTTGTAACAAATTATTACACATCAATAACATAAAATACAGTTAAACACTACGTAAAACAAAGAAAATATTTTAAAAATCTTTAATGAAAATTGTTCTAATATTAATCAAATTTAACATACTATACTAATAAAATCAAACTATCTAAAAATTACCATCCATAAAATCAGTTAGATTGTACTGAAAAAACATATCTCAAAAAATTATATGCTTGTTTTTATACAGCTAATAACTCTACGCAAAGATCAACACTAATTTCACCATCCATAAACTCTTTCACAATACTTTCCATATAATCATAAAACTCAATGGTCTCTTTTTTTTATCGTTTTTTTTTTATCAAAACGTCAAAGTAATTTCCTTCTTTTTGGAGTAATGTTAAAAAGTGTGCTATACATTTAAGATTGGTGTTAACTTTTTGAGGTATAGTGGAATGCCAGTTTTCAACCATGTTTGTCGTTCGATGTTGGCGATTTTAGCGACACTACTTATCGATAATAAATAATGTTTCGCACAGATATTGTTCTAAATAGTCAAATCAAATAATAGTCAATCAAAATAGTCATTTAATTTAGAAACTTTGGTGTCTCGTCGTTTACGCGACATAATATACAGCCACCCGTAGCATTTTTCGGTAAATGTGCCAAAGCTGTTCACCTCTTGAAATGTTTTTTTTATTAATTTTTATTTATTTATTCCCAAATCTTTGAATTTCCTCCATAGGCATCTCGTAAAATGGAAATAACAACCAGAAACTGGTGTTTCAGGAAAAATATTTTGAACAGTTTGCATGGCCGCCATTTCGAAATCCATGATGAAGCATTTTGGTGACCATTGAGCTCTCTGGCTTTTTATAAGTCTAAACATGATCTCAAACGTTTTTATTTTATTTTATTTGGGAGCAGTGCATAATATGATTGGTACTGTATTATTATGTTTTTTTGTGTGTTGTAATGTGTACAGCTGATAGAAAGGCTGCACACAAAATATAAACGTTCCATTACATAAAAACTTGTAGCTTGTGTTCATGAGCAGATACTTTTTATAATTTTGATCAATTAATATTACAGTGTAGTTAAAAATATATCTACTATTCAATCTTCAATCTATTAAGCTATGTACTGTGTGTAGCTACGGTACATTAGATGAAAAGTATGTTCTACTTAATTAAATATGGAACTTCATGAAAGCACTAACAAGTATTGCACAATTCAAAATATTTTTAATTAACGGAACACTTTTTTGGTTCATGTTACTTATTGAAAATACTGGTAAAAAAACTGCTATGAAAAAGTTTTGGATGAGTTGACCACTACACATTTTGGATTGACCAACTCATCCGAACCGGATGAGTTTTTGTGGATGAGATGACCACTTACTCATTTCTTTGAGTTAATCATTTAATTTCATGAATGATGGAATTTATCAATAGAAGTGAGTGATCTATTTGAAATGATCTTAAATATGCTCCTATGTGTATTGTAAATTATTTTAAGAACTTAAGAGCTTAACAAAGATTTTATCCTTTATCAAAATCTCCCACAATAATCGGGAAAACAACCCTATTTTTTGCCGGCAACATTACATGGCATGAACTATTTATCTAAATTTGCTTTAATATTTGCTGTGATTTTAGCAAAAAAAATATGTATTCATGAAACAAGTAATTCCGCGTCATTCTTTACGCAATTGAGTTCAAGAAATGCACTTTTTCATCACATTATTTGCCTATTTCGCGGAAGTGTCACTCGGTCGATGTCAAGATGGCCACTGTATGAAGAAAGGAAAGGATCTTGGCCATGGCCAAGACCTGAGCCTACACGCATTTTAGCCGGTACTACGCATCTAGTTACGATAGTAACAATATATATCAATGATATCGTAACGAAGATGCTTCGTGATCAGCGAACAGCGAATGTCAGAAATATTCGTGATCGCCCCTCTGAGCGCTTCCATCCTTTGGAAGGCACGTTAAGGTATTGGTTCCGGCTTTTTCAGTCGTTAAGCCATGTCGGAGGCCTTCGGGTGGCCTAAAAATTCCAACATCAGAGTTGGCCACTATTTCATACGAAGAAGAAGAAGAAGACCAATTTGTTCCATGCCTCAATTCATATGTTTCATCATCATCAGCAGCAGCAGCATAAATAACTTGTTATTTTTCCCAGCCAGAACGAAGAACACCTTGTACAAGTAGGAATTAAAAAAATAAATAAACCGACTTCAAATAAATCACTTCTTACTTCTTGCGCTAAAAAATATATTGGTGATCATAGGGCGAAAATAACAATTGAGGATGAGGTTTTTTGAGTTTTGCGGGAAAAGTACAGATCCCTCAGGAATAAAATTAATATGGGACCACCTGTGAAGTATACTCTTTTAAACAAAAAAATTAATAATAAACGAATTTTGAAAATCGGTCCACAATTGACGGAGTTATCAGTGAAAATAAAAAAGGTTCCGACGAATTGAGAACCTCCTCCTTTTTGAAGTCGGTTAAAAAGCAATAAATTTATTGTATTGTATTGTATTTTGTGTCAACATTTTGCGTGACTGAGAAATAAACAATACTCACTACCGTTCGCCTTTATTTTATTAGTACGATTGCTAGCATTATATGTACGTACTTTCTACAGATTACATTTGTTATTGTTTAAATACTGAAATTAATTTTTGATTACTATTTTTAGGGTAAATCACCATCATGCACACCAAAAACGAAAAAAATAGCATTGGACTGCTAAACAATTTGAAGATCACTCAAAAAACTGCGATCTTGGGGAAAAAAAATTGGCGTTTACTAAGAGAGTAGCGAATTTAGAAAATATTATTGCAGAATCGAAAGCATAATTTGCTATATGTTGAAGTTTTGGAGAAATAAAAATATATTCTTTTCTTTTTTGCAGTAGGAATTTTGAAAAATGTATATAGGTATGCGCAACGTATTCAATCAAATTTGCTAAACATCTTTCCTTCCCTAACATATTATCAAAAGTCATTATAGTCCGGGAGCCAGCAACAGATTTTCATGACCAATTTCCTCTCAAGCGGTAATTAGTAAAATGCATCAGAGTATAGTATTATGAAGCCTTGTGAACGTCAGCTGGCACTCGGTTGGGGGGATGAGCGGGTGTAGCCTCCCACGCATGAAAAAAAAATACATTCACTGATTTCCTCTCAGCTGAAATTTTGTCAAATTGTAGCTCATCTAATATCTCAACGAAAAAAACTAATCAGCTGGTTACAACGTGGTGTATTGTACGTCAGCTGGTGTCTCGAACATGATTTTTTTTTTTTTTTTTCAGTGATTTCCTCTCAAACAAAAATTTACCTGATGATAGCTTATATGTAACTGTGGATAAATATATAGGTCAGCTGGCTGTATCTTGGTGGAAAAACCGTCAGCTGATACTTTGAAAGTTATTACATAGGAGTTAGGCAGGAGCATCTACTGTCAATTTAAATACATCAGCTGACTAGCTTTTCCTCGACTTATTGCTAGCTGATTTTTTTTATTTATCGCATCAGTATATTAACAATCAACTCACAAATTTTCATCTGGGAGGAAATGACGTATCTTTAATTATTCGACATAGCGCTGCTTCAATATGAGAGTTGAGATGAAATAAATATTCTGTATCAATGTTTTTGAAACGAATAAGTATGTTATCAAATGATATTAGATATATTTAAATAATTAAATAATTAATTAGCTTAGTATAAATTAACTAGTTACTCGAAAAATAATATTTATTATATAAACGTGATGAAAAATGACAATGAGAATAACAATGCGATTTATTCATTTTCGTTTTCGCTCTGGCTTGAGTCACTTTCCTCTCTTTCCGATTCATCGTCAGAGTCGCTGTCAGAGCTGTCTGCTATTATGTCTTCATTGTCATCATCTGTACAAAAATTTAAAAAAAGATTAGGATGCGTATTTTAACATAATATAATCAAAATTATAAAAAAAATGTTACCTTTTTCAGGCTGAATAGTGATTTCATTAATCGATGATGGTAACTGACTTCCAGAAAACCAGGTGAATTCATACTTGTTGTCGATTTCTGCCCAACCATAATCTACAGGATCATGAGAAGTTGGAACCTTCAGGTGTGCATGTGACCAAATTTGAGCAATGTAACATGCTCTTAAAAATTGCTGATATAGCTCTGATCTGCATGGTGGTAAAGAAGAGCCTTCAATACCTTTTTTTGGTAACTTGAAAGTTTCAGTATCCAAAAATTTATATTTTTTTTCAAACGACGCTACTCTTGCCTCATTGATCTTTTTTAGACGATTAAATCCATACATATGGCAAACAAACTCTTCTATCTTCTCAAAAATATTTTCTCTATTCTCTGATGGTTTTGACATATGGATGAAACACTCGATGAAATTTTTCAATTTAGCCATTATTGAAAAAGGACGTTTTTTTCCTTTTCGAAAAAAGGCCGGGTTAAAATCGCACCCTGTGAACGCGTGAAATGCCGCGAGTGCTGCGCTCAAATCAGATCCTAAAGCTTCATATAATTGAGTAACATTGATAAATAATAATATAAAATAATATAAATAATAACATGCTCTTCTCTTCAGAAATTAATAATTATTAATAATTGAATATTTGATCGTTAGCGAGTTTCTTGAACCAAGAAATTGTTAATTGACTAAAAGTATTTTTTTTTCTCAGTGTAACATGTTAAAAACTCAAAAAGTATGAACGATCATAATTTATTAAAATATAAATATATCTAACAATTTATACAATAATTATAATAACGATAATAATTAACCCCTGACAACCACACTGGGTAAAAAGTACCCACCTCAAAATTTTATTTCGTTAGAATTCTTTGTGTATATATAAACTTCGATAGTATTTTTATCTCTTTTAATTGGCACTAATTAATTTAATATTATATCTATTTTGTGGAGAATTTTTTGAACTTTAATTTAAAAAAAAAAAATCTCTAACTTTATTAGGGATCAAGATATTTGAAAATGAAATATGTTGGGTACTTTTCACCCTCAATGCCTAAAGAGGTATACGGTTTAGATGTGTGCTTGTCAGGGGTTAAAGATACGTCATTTCCTCCCAGATGAAAATTTTTGAGTTGATTGTTAATATACTGATGCGATAAATAAAAAAAATCAGCTAGCAATAAGTCGAGGAAAAGCTAGTCAGCTGATGTATTTAAATTGACAGTAGATGCTCCTGCCTAACTCCTATGTAATAACTTTCAAAGTATCAGCTGACGGTTTTTCCACCAAGATACAGCCAGCTGACCTATATATTTATCCACAGTTACATGTAAGCTATCATCAGGTAAATTTTTGTTTGAGAGGAAATCACTGAAAATAAAAAATTTTTTTTCATGTTCGAGACACCAGCTGACGTACATACACCACGTTGTAACCAGCTGATTATTTTTTTTCGTTGAGAATCTCAACTGGTGGTGGCTGGTGTATGTACGTCAGCTGGTGTCTCGAACATGAAAAAAAATTGATCGTCGTATCCTACGAATAAGGCAACAAACGCCATTGGGACCTTTTATTTTTATTGCATTTTTGGAATCTTTACTATAATTTACATCTGATCAGTTCGAAAAATGTTCAGAAATAAATTTAAATCAATAAGTTATCAAAGTTTTAAAATTGGGTCACAATGAAGAAGAAAACCATTTTTTGTTACATATGTCAAAAAATTCTACAATAAATTACGAGAACAACTGTGTTTTTATTATTTTTTTATCTCTAAAACTGACCGAGATATAAAAGTGCAAAGTTAACATTTTTAGTCTAAGCCGCGGACGGAGCGCGATATCGTTGATGACGTCACGTGTCCTATCTCCACGCGAGCGACTCGGGGATTCAAAGCGTTTACCCGAATGTGCCCGTCGCGTGCGGAACTACTTTCTTTATTTTAAATAAGAAACAATAAAAACAACTTGAGTCCATCTAATAAATACTGTGTCGTGCCTCAGTGTAAAAATACGGCCACAAAAAAACCCGAAAAGTTGTTTTTTTACGTTCCTAAGGATCCAACAATCAGAATAAAATTGATAAATGCGATGTGAAGAGCCCCCGTTAGGGCCAAAAACGACAGTATATTGTTTTGAGGATCATGTCGATGTAATTATTCAAATACCATGTGAAATACTAACTAAGTAGTAGGTACTTAACCTTGCAATGTGAAACACTAACTAAGGATCTAGTAGGTATACTAGGTAGGTACTTTGTTAATGCTAGTAAAATGCTTTTTAGGGTTCCGTACCCAAAGGGTAAAAAAGAAAACCCTATTAGGTACTAAGACTTCGCTGTCCGTCTGTATGTCCGTCTATCTGTCACCAGGCTGTATCTCAAGAACCGCGATAGTTAGACAGTTGAAATTTTCACCGATGATGTATTTCTGTTGCCACTTTTTTTGCCATTTTTTTTCTCGATGGTAATAACGGCAACAGGTAGACCCTTGAAATATTCACAGAATATTTTGTTTATATATTTAGGTACTTAAAAAATAAATAATTAAATTAAATTAAAATTAATTGAGGGGGGCTCCCCGATACATGTAGTAGGTATGTCGTATGTAGGGTACGCGACTCGCAGTTTATTGAACCATTCCAAGGTTAATGATCTCTTTATTTTTTATAAAACATTCTGCCACCATCAGACCGTGAACTATGGGAAGGTTGTTACATTGGTCTTTTTGAAATCCTTCTTCCATTTTAGTATAATTTATAATAATAACCAATAATTTACACAATATACTCAATCAATCAGCATTATTTTAAATTAATAAAAATAACCAGAGCGCACGAGAGCAAACAACTTAGCAGCGAAATGTACTACGGACGCCCGCCGCGCCGAGCGATGACGTCACGCGCTACTCGCGATCACTGACGAGATTTAAAAAACCCACGTAAACTTCCGACGCTTATAACTTCGGTAATATTGCACCGATCGATGTGAAATAAAAACTAGAATAATGTGTACGGTCTAGACTTTGATTATACGTACGTAAAAATGTGATATTGTAACCTTGTTATCTTCTCCATTACATTGCTGAGTTTTGCCCGGCGAACAAGGTTCCAAACGCCATTGGTAGCAGTGTTCCACGCGCGAAATCGAGCGCGCGCGGTGCGCGGGCGGGTGATAAACGCAACTGGCGCTTTATTCGTCTAAGATTATCATGGAGTGTGGACATGCGTGTGCTGCGTATCATAAATAAACAATGAAGCGAGCTCATAAATTAATATCTATGGTGAAGAAAGAAGAAGATAAAAGACAGAAAGTAAGATGTAAGTACCTACTAATCTATTTTCATGTTAAGTACCTACTTACCTACTTACGTCTGTTTGTAGGTACCTAATACCTACCTATATTATTAATAGGTGACCTGCCCCGGCTTCGTCCTAGTTTTAATATGTATAAAAACCTTCCCCTTAAATTATTATCTATTGTTGAAAACCGAATTACAATTCGTTGCGTACTATAAAAGATCTAAGCGTAGGTACAGACAGACAGACAGCAGCAGCCAGCGACAATGTTATAAACTATGTAAAGAAGTTCCATGCTCGACATGTAGGTACAAGATAGTAGGTACAGCTGTCTTTGAGCTAAATTAACTTATTTTTATTTGTTTTAGGTAAAGCTAGTTTACGTAATGGTAATGAGTCTCCGGTACCACAAGGATGTGAAAAAGAAGTTGCATTTCTATCAAAATTAATCGGAAATGAGCTAGATTTTGTAAGTTTTCTATTGTAACTTCCTTCCTTTGCCTATCGATTTATTAGTACAAATTATAAGTACAGGTTGTAAAAAGACTACTCCCGAAAACATTGGAGGCTGAACCATTTTTCATGGAATCAAACCTTTTATCGCGCTGTTCTATATGTGGATGTGTAAGGGGTTCCAATCCCTACCTTTGGAACCTAAGCCAACCTCACCTGCACGTGGTGCACCCTGCTAACTTCCAAACGGGGCCCTGGCGGCCGGCTGACTGCGGCATAGCGCAGCCTAACATTGGGACAGCTAAATTCCCTGGCCGCAGACGGGCAGCAGCGTTGGCGGTGCGAGAAGTTGTGCCCTGCGATTCCCAACCCGCAAACCTGGTGTGGGGATTATGCCTCCCCATATCCCTCTTATTACTGGAGGCCTATGTCCAGCAGTGGACTGATATAGGCTGGTGTGGTGTTGTGTGGTGGTTCCATACGTCATGTTGGCTTAGTAGGAGCCACTAAAAATCCTTTTCTATCTATTCTATCTTATGATGATGAGTAGCATATTATAATGAGTTACTGAGTGACTTACTTTATTTTTAGTGTGATGAAAATGAAAACAATTTCTCGGACCCTACGATTTCAATCAGCACAAACACCATGCGTACACCTTTACGAGAAGTACAAACCTTAGAACATCAAGACCAACAAACCTACCAGCATTCTAACGATGAATCAATTCAGCACAACAATCGTCAAACGTCCATCACAAGTCCATCGGTCTTAGAAGTTATAGATTCCACACAATGCACTGACAATACTACCGATGTGTCTGATAGCTTGATAGCAGCAACTGACGCCGAACTTGAAAATCCATCACAAGCTCCATGGTTAGAAGTTCAAAATCTATCAGTGTATTCTGTCAACATAAATTTAGAAAGCCCGGCTTCTAGTTTTACGATTCCAACTCCTCAATCATCAGTAGTGAGTTCGCCTGTATCAACTCATTCAAGAAAGCGTAAAAATGTAAAAAAACAAGGATCAGGTAAAGTACGAACTAGAAATATATTACATTGGCAAGATTTCAAGAGAAAAGCATTGAAAAATAAAGGGAAACCATTCACTAACAGGGCAGGTAAAACTATACAAGAAAAAGAAATAAAGCCACCATGCTCGTGGCGGTGTATAAGAAAATGCAGGGAAAAATTTGATTCTATTGAAAGAACTAATATTTTTAAATCTTATTGGGATTTAGGAAGTCATGAGCTGCAGTGGAACTTTATAAGTAAATATGTGTCATCACATGAGCCTAAAAGACTTAAAGCGGAAGGACCGAATAGAACTCAAGTCATGACGTACACATTGCCTAAAAAAACTGACGGTATTGTCGCCAACCCTGTCGTAGTTTGTCGTACAATGTTTTTAAACACGCTGTCGATTAGTTCTAAAATTGTTAGAACAGTATTTAAAAAATTACAGGAAAACAATCACAACGTTAATTTGTCTGACATGAGAGGACGACACAATAATCGACCACATAAAATAAAACCCAGTGTTGTGGACAGTTTAAGGGATCATATACTTTCTCTGGCTCCGGTCGAATCTCACTATTGCCGAAAATATAGTACAAAATATTACTTAGACGGCCAACTTTCATACACAAGACTGCATAAACTTTACTGTGAATGGTTTAAAACTGAACAATATGGCACGGTTATGGCGACCGCTCGGCAATATCAAGACATTGTAAACGAAAACTTTAACATAGCTTTTTATGCCCCAAAGAAAGATCAGTGTGAAAAGTGCCACGCTTTTCACAACATTAGAGAACCAACGGAAGAGCAAAAATCAGAGCATGAAAAGCACTTGAAATGCAAAGATATAGCAAGAGCTCTAAAAGAAGCCGACAAGAAAGAAGCTCTTGAATGCTGTAGCATAGTAACAGCATGCTTTGACATGCAAAAAATTTTAACATGTCCTTTCGGGAATGTCGGTGTGTTTTATTATAAAAGAAAACTTAATCTCTACAATTTCACAGTCTACGATCTTGTAAAAAAGCAAGGGTTCTGTTATATGTGGAACGAAACAACAGGAAAAAAGGGTGCAAACGAAATTAATAGTGGTCTTGAATCATTTATGAAATCGAAAATAGAAGAGGGCGCTAAAGAATTTAGATTTTGGTCGGATAACTGTTCAGGGCAAAATCGAAATCGTATAGTTTTTGCCATGTACCAATTTTTCGTTGAAAAATATGGTATTGCATCAATCACACATCGATTTTTAGAAGTGGGGCACACGCAAAGTGAAGGTGACAGTGTGCACTCAGTCATTGAAGGTGCGTCTAAAAATAGAACGCTTTACACTCCAGACCAATGGTACAACGTAGTACGATGGGCTAAAGTAAAAGGAGAATCATACAGAGTAAAAGAAATGACGCTTAATGATATATACAACTACCGCCCACTGCTAAACGGAAAAAACTGGATTGTTAATGACGATGGCGAAAAAGTTCATTGGAATAAAATAAAAGAAGTGCACGTAAATACAAAAAACATAAATGCTATAAAATATAAGTATGAGTTGAACGAAGACTATAAAACTGTTACGACTCTGAAAACGATAAAGACAAGAAAAACAAATAAGAATATGAATATAGTAACATGTGTACAAAAGGCTAATAATGAACCTATTAAAATTAAAAATGATAAGTACAAAGACCTCTTGTCCTTATGCTCGGCAAATATAATTCCGGAAGAATTTCAGCAGTTTTTTAAGTCATTGCCCCATGAATCTGTAGCTTCTACAGTTACCACTGACATTGCAGATGAAGAAGAATAAGGCTGAAGAATTGGGATGGTAATTGATTTGCTCGATTAATGAGAATGAGAAGTCTCTCATTGCATAATCTAGCATAATAATTGATACAATGCTCTGAAAGCTCAAAATCACTCTTCTCACTCAAATGCCACCTATTATAAATATGAAAACTTTTATATCTCTTTAATACAATTTTTTTGTAATTTCCATAAGACTAATAAATATCCATGTTAACTTTTTATTTAAAATTGCAAATTGCCAAAAACTTAAACATTTACCAAATAATTTAGTCATCTTTAAAATATTAATTAATATTTCATACTATTAAGATATTTTTTATAGAACTTAATATACCTACTGTTACAAAAAAGTAGGGTATGTTAGCTATTGTACCAAATTGAAGAAAATGTTATTATTTTATCAAAACTATAAAGAAAATGTGATTAAATATAAATATATCAGAGAATAATATGCCTTCCAGTAAGTAAATTTGTGCTAATTATGCTGGTGATATATATTTTAATTGATAATGATTACAGCTTTGCTTAGAGCTGTATTAAGTACAAATTAGTAAGTAAGCTATATTATTAAATTGTGATTAAAATACCGTCCGTGTTCCTCAACTTTTAAGAATAAGTTAATTGTGATTCAATATAAACATATATAAGAGAATAATATGTCTTCTAGTAAGTAAATTTGTGCTAATTATCTGGTGATACAATTTGTAATTGATAATGATTACAGCTCTAAACAAAATCTAAAATTGGGTACAAATTAGTAAGTAAGCTATAATATTAAATTGTGATTAAAGTACCGTCCGTGTTCCTCAACTTTTAGAATAAGTTAATTGTGATTCAATATAAATATATATAAGAGAATAATATGTCTTCTAGTAAGTACATTTGTGATAATTATCTGGTGATACAATTTGTAATTGATAATGATTACAGCTCTAAACAAAATCTAAAACTGGGTACAAATTAGTAAGTAAGCTATAATATTAAATTGTGATTAAAGTACCGTCCGTGTTCCTCAACTTTTAGAATAAGTTAATTGTGATTCAATATAAATATATATAAGAGAATAATATGTCTTCTAGTAAGTAAATTTGTGCTAATTATCTGGTGATACAATTTGTAATTGATAATGATTACAGCTCTAAACAAAATCTAAAACTGGGTACAAATTAGTAAGTAAGCTATAATATTAAATTGTGATTAAAATACCGTACGTGTTCCTCAAGTTTTAGAATAAGTTAATTGTTTTTCTTTAAATAATTTATAAAAAATATGTTACAGTAAGTTGATTAATATGTTATTTCCTAATAAATTACTTATTTCTTTATTTCTTTACTTATGTCTATTTTATCATTTCTTTCTGTGCAAGCAATTACTAATAAAGGTAATAAAATTACATGTCAGTTCAAATAACTAAAAATCTTAACTGCATTCATAATATCTAAAGATCATTTTTAAGCTATTGCATAGCTTCTATCGAGGGCCTTGAGCGCGGGGACCGAATCCAGAAATTCCGTAACGAAAAAAAACCTCACGCTCCCCACTCCGACGGGCACGGAGGTATGGCTTGAAGGCCGTGCATTGTCTAACGTCGTTTCTTTTCGGCAGTCTTCGACACGGTGTTTGTGTGCGTGCAACTAGACGTATTTTTATTTAATAAAAGAAACAAAAAATGTTTTCTTATCGGTCACCACGCTCAAAAAGTGTAACAAAGAAAAAGAAATCCTGCATAAATAAAATAAATAAATAATTATAATTGCATAAGTTGATACAAAATGCTATGCAATAGCTTTACCGCGGCAGTCCCCGAGTGCCACACGTGTTTTTATAAGTACTTACGTACATCCGTAATTAAGGAATTTAGAAAAAAAAACTCGAGCATGTAGCGATTTTTTAATAAAATATAATTTAAGTGTTATTTTATTTTATTTTTGCTCATTAAAGAATAATAAGAAATATTTTAGATGAGTACTTTTACCTTTTGAAGTTTTCGAGAGTAGTCTTGGTACACCCGGTAGATGGGGAAAAAATATTCACATTCTAAGTGTTAGTAAGTAGGTAAATAAATAGATAACCTATATATAATAGTAGATAACCTTAGGAACTATGAATACCTAAGGCAATTGCTTTTACATTCTAACTTCCATACAATCATAGCATAGCGACTGTTTTTATTCCGCAGGCATGGAAGACATCAGATCTTTTTGAAATACTTAGATACCTACCTAAGTATCTAGTAGGTAGGTCCCTACAAAATACTTGGAGGATATGATTATCTAAAGTAGTCAGAAGCACGTCCAAACATAATTGGCACATACCCAAATTTTGCAGAAGTACCTATTCCATTATGTGACAGGTTGCAAATGCATAACCGCTACTAGAATTTATAATTTTTAACATGACGATAATCTTGAAAAAAAATTATATTGAATAGTCATAAGCACCCCGCCAACTCCCGGCGAACAAGATCGCCAAGGCGTTTAGGTTAGCGTCGTGAATCAAAATCTCCTTGGAAAAAGGTTACTAAAGGCGCTTTGGACCAAGCCAACCAGAAAATAATACACGGAACAAGGTCCTAAGCTACAAAAGTGAGGAAAAACGCAGTGTTATAATAATAAAAAGTACTTGGAATGGTAAATAGAACGTTATGGAAAACAAATAAAAATAATTTCACTAAAAAGTTTAAAACTCAACGAAATAATAAGAAAAAACCGCCTCCTGTAAAGTTGGCGTTTTGCAAATGTGACTCTATTCGTAGGATACGACGAGATATTAGATGAGCTACAATTTGACAAAATTTCAGCTGAGAGGAAATCAGTGAATGTATTTTTTTTTTTCATGCGTGGGAGGCTACACCCGCTCATCCCCCCAACCGGGCACCAGCTGACTTTCACGACGCTTTATAATACTATACTCTGATGCGTCTCACGAATTATTTCTTGAGAGGAAATAATTAACCAAATTTGCACCTGGCTCCCGGACCATTAAAACTTTTTAGTGAAGGTAGATTATAAATGAAAAAAATTGTCGTCATGTACGTAAAGTATTGATAGATTATTATGGTTTGCTAATTTCTTGTTTGATTTGGTTGTCTCTGAATTCCTTGGGCAATATGCAAATATTTTACCCGTTATCATCATCATCATCATCATCATCAGCCTATAGCAGTCCACTGCTGGACATAGGCCTCCCCTAATGAGCGCCTGAGTCCCTGTCCTGAGCTTGACGGATCCAGCTTCTACCAGCAGCATTTCGCAGATCGTCACCACCTGACCGGAGGGCGTATTATCAGTATATTTTACCCAAATCTATGGAAATTTTAGTTATCTGGCAACCCTGCAGTTGAAATGAGATAGACTCATGTGGCCACGCTCGCTATGAATCTACTACTACTTAATCTATGGTTCAAGCGCACTCGACATGGACATACTCGGCCATTCTCGGAATACTGAGTAAAGTTACCTACCTATATTACATAGGTAGGCAGGTATGTAAGTATGTGCGTATTGTGCGTAAAGGTAGTACAACGTATTCAAATATGGACTTTGATCACTTTTAAGTATTCATAATGCATTTAAATAATTTACATTTAATAAAACAAGAACCAAAAACTTCAAATATTACAAAACAATGCAATACAAAGCCCAAACGAACACTTTATATTGCAGCTGATTGAAGTCCGCCATTTTGTTTCGTTTTCTACAGGGTCTTGGCATTCGCTAGGTTTTCAATCAAGAGCACAGTTAAAGAAGAGAACTAGATGAAGTCTTAAAATTCACTATGCTCTGAACGTCAACTCATACGGCTGATCTCTACTTTCTTATGTCCATAAATCATTTGCTAGAAAGGGATGCATACTTTATCTCAATGCGATTGCTGGTGTGATACTACCCAGCACGACCATGGAAGCTTTTAGTAATTTCCTTGTGATACAAATTCATGAAATAAAATGTACTATTTTGTACCCTGGAAGGAAAAATTTGTACCCTTATAGTTTTGAAGATAGCATAGTGGCTTTGGTCGTGCCAGGAATGTGCTACCCAGCACGACCACGAGAGATTTATAGTAATTGAGATCATGAATAGGCTCAGAAAAAACTTTACTATTTTGTACTCCAAAATTTGTGTTTCGTACTTCAAAGGTTCAAAAGTTATAGCCAATTTAAAGCAAACTTGAGGGACCTAGAAAATGCCTTGAGTGACTCCGAAACTTTTCTCAATTAAAAAAACGTGTAGCTTTATATGAAAACCTATCCACATCAATCTACCGACAACCTAATGTATCTATCCACGTTCAGATAATCATCATCGATCATAAGGAAGTATTTACCTACTTTTTCAATGAAATCGTTCGTCATCGTCTTAGGCTTCCCGCCCACGACCGACTATACGACCTATTTTTTATAGGATAGATAGGCATGGTCGAATTTGTACCACAAAGAAATTACTAAAAGCTTCCATGGTCGTGCTGGGTAGTATCACACCAGGGGACAACTATAATTAGGAGAGGCCTGTGTATAGGATGCCTATTTTAGGGGACGCCTACATTTAAGCAATGACTATGATTATGGGAGGCCTATGTGTTGGGGAGGCATATACTTAGCGAGGGAGCTATTCTTAGGGGAGGCCTATACTTAGAGGAAGCCTATGCTTTGGACTCAGCTCAATTTTTACAGTCCAAAATGGTTATTTACATTCTAGGATTATTTGTATTTTAATTTTATGATTACGATCTACTTAAGTTACTTACATCATCATCAGCCTATACCAGTCCACCGCTGGACATGAGCTTCCCCCAATGAGCGCCATTGCGCCCTGTTCTACCATTCGCAGATCGTCACTCCACCTGGCCGGAGAGTGTCCTACACTTAGGCACTTTACTTGTATACATAAATCAAGTATACCTACCGTGTATACAAGCATCGCGATGTATACAAGCAACCTCAGGGCGAGAATGTAAAACTTGCGGATTGTGGACATCGCTCGTGGGATCTCAGGTCGAACTACTAGTAATCCTAATAGTAAGGAGGCTCTTTACTAATGCTACGTAGTTGGCACTGGGTGCTAGATTTCTTTTTTATATGATAAATCTGAGGGGCACGTTGGGAACTAACCGCCAAGACGAGCCAAGCAAACCCTCAGTTATTAAGTACTAACCCCTAATCTTAAGTTACTAACACGCTTGTCGTAGTTGTCTGAATAAAAAATTGTTTATTATTATTATTATTAAAGCGCAAGGGCACTTCCTGTTCAAGCCTCCTTATGCTTTAATAGTGAGTGTGTTAAGGTGTTTGCTATGTAAATTTTGTCAGGTGTTGTGCACCTTAGTAAAGCTTTGATTTATGACAATATCTCTCGTTCCTAACCTCCATTGAATGGACGTATCGTTTGTCTGTCTTGAAATTAATAAATACCAGTCAAGTGTATATGTTGGAGTTTAATTTATCTAAGAAATTAGGCTCCCTTATGTTCCAAAACTGAATATAAATTGGTGGCCCATGAGGGGAACATTAAAACCAGAAAGTCAAGAAACTCTGGGAATCCCCGCGGTTGGCGAAGGACTTTGGACTTTGAAGAATTTATTTCAAAACGAATGAAATCCAGGAGTTGAATTTATCAAGACTACGGTGGAGTATTGGTCAGTGGATCAGCCAAAGATTCACGCCTGCAACTGCGCTCTACGAAAAGATAAGTGCCCCTTTCCTTTGTTCTTCCTAACCTAAAATTACCTACTAAATTCCCAATCCAAATTGTCCCACTTGTGATAAAACAAAGTGTTGTTAAAGTTAAGTAAAATCAGCGTTAGCAAGATAATAAAAGTTAAAATTACATTATTTTTAAACAAGAAACATTTAAGTGAGTAAGTAGGTATATTGCAACGTGGTGGTCACGTATGTATTCCACATCCCTGTCGAGTGTATTCCACATCCTAAATATCGATCAAATTAATTATAATCCGTGTTCCTTGTTATAAATTCGCTTTGTTAACGTGATTTGTGGACGCGTTACAGGTGTCTTAAGTCAGCTGAGCGGTCCGAGCTAGGTGATACGTCATCTATTGTTCGACCGGCCGGCGAGCTGTGCGGCGTGAGTGGTGCTGTGCGGATCGTTGGGGTTACGAGGAGCGTGAGAATTGAACACTTTCGTAATTAATTTCCTATAATGACGTCAAAAGATAGCGATGGTGCCTCAGTTTTGGAGGAGTTCTTCAGAAAGCGTAGTTCCGTAAAGGGTAATACTAAGTTTAGGAACTTTTTGGTGACTCAAATACAAAAAACTCAGTTGACCTCTATTGAGTTAACTGAATTACAGTTTAAACTCCACATTGAGACATTATCGATACGTTTTGATAACTTGCAAGAAGAGATCGAGGTTCTAAATCACAAGAACTTAAAGGCAGAGTTAGAAGAGCGAGAGAGCATTGAGCATGAGTTTATTCATAATATTGCTGCTGCTAAAAACTTAATAGATAAATACTTTAAGGCAGAGAACGAACAAAGGCGGGAATCTATTCTTGTTCCTCAGTGTTCTCACGATCATAAAGAGATTGGTGTTAAATTGCCTCAAATAAATATCGCAAAATTTGATGGTTCGTATTTCCGCTGGCTGGAATTTCACGATACTTTTAAGACTTTGATTCACGACAATGACCAAATAGGCGCGATTCAAAAATATCATTATTTAGTCTCGTATCTAGAGGGGGTTGCCGGACGGACCATTTCCAATTTAGAAGTATCTTCCGATACGTACGAAGAGGCTTGGAAGTTGATTTGTGACCGCTACAATAACAAAAGGCTGTTAACTAATCACCATTTAAATGCGTTGTTTTGCATTCAACCGGCCGCGAATGAAACTGAAAGGTCTCTTCGGTTTTTAGTGGATACGGTATCGAAAAACTTATGTGCCTTACGCAGTCTAGGTCAGCCCACAGACAAATGGGATACTATAATTATTTTTATGATGTCGTCGAAATTAGATTCTCAAACGCTAGCTAAATGGGAGGAATACAGAAACACCATCACTGACCAGCCTACCCTAAGCGATTTCTTCAAATTGCTGACTGATCGCGCGGACGTTTTAGAGTCACATAATCGCAATAAGATTATCAATAATAGCACTAAAGGTTCGTTTGAAAATTCACGTGGTTCAGATCAAAATAACGTAAATAAAATTAATAAATTCAATCAAAATAACAATAACAGGAATTACTCTAACACAAACAAATACAAACAAGAAAAAATAAATCAAACAAAATCATTCGCGACTGTACAATATTTTTTTTTTTTTTTTTCCTTTTCTTAGTGTACATTTAATAATGTACTCTAATAAGATTACGATCTAGCCTTACTGTAGGCTAATGAGTAATTTAACATTGACCTAGATTTATACCGAGTTATTGCTAAGAATGTGTCCATTAACACTTTTCTTACTGTCTCTATTTAAGGCGAAGTCACTTTGTTCATGTGTTCTTTATAAGTAGCACTAGCACTATCACTACATTACACTATCGTTATCACTACACTAACTCAAAAGGTTTAGTCCTTTTGAGCCTTCTCACAATGTCCGTGTTGTCGAGGAGCTGGATGGCCTCGACGTTCACGTGGTGATGAAGCCTACGCTCATGGGCTTCTGCGTATTTTTGTATTGTTAGTTCGACGGAGTCTATGTTGAGGTCCCGGTGAATATCGTCGTTTTTGACATACCAGGGTGCATTTACAGCTTCCCTTAGTACTTTGTTTTGGAATCCTTGGATGATGAGGATGTTACTTTTTTTGGTACAGCCCCACAGCTGTATACCATATGCCCAAATTGGCATTAGAACTTGTTTATAAAGTAGTAATTTGTTGTGTACTGACAGAGTGGAATGCCTTCCAAGCAGCCAATACATCTGTTTATAGCGTATTTCTAATTGTTCTCTTTTTTTCTTGACGTGTGCTTTCCAGCGCAGTTTTGCGTCAAGCGTCATACCCAGGTACTTAGCTGTGTTTCCGTACGGTATGGGTTTATTGTTAATAAACAGAGGAAAGTACTGTTCTCTCTTGTTAGTGAAATTTATGTGGATTGATTTTGATTCGTTCAAGTTAATCCGCCATTTTTTTGTCCAGTCGTAGACTTTATTGACAGCTGCTTGGACCTTTTCTGCTGCTTCAGCATGGCTGTTTCCTGTAGCCATTAGAGCAACTTTGGAATATCACAGGTGTAGAGTAGGTACAGGACCGGACCCAATACGCTTCCCTGGGGTACTCCAGCTTTGATTTCTTTGATTTCAGAGTAGGCATCTTCTTGCCTTATTCTGAATACTCTGTCTGTTATGTATGATTCTAGAATGTCAGTATATTGTCTGGGTAGCATACTTCTCAGCTTCATCATAAGGCCTTCATGCCACACCTTGTCAAATGCCTGCGCCACGTCAAGGAAGATAGTGGTGCAGACTCTTTTACTTTCTAGTGTTTTTTCAATAAGATTTGTTATTCTGTGGACTTGGTCTATTGTTGAGTGCTTTTCTCTGAAGCCAAACTGGTGGTCTGGTATTAGGTTTTTGCTTTCGATGATTGGTTTAAGCCTTTTTAGAAGTAATTTTTCAAATAATTTAGACATAATAGGCAAGAGGGATATTGGCCTATATGATGAAGCCTCACGTGGTGGTTTCCCTGTTTTGGCTATCATGATAACTTCGGCCACTTTCCATAAGTCTGGTATATATTTTAGTCTTAATGAAGCATTTATGAGATTGGTTAATTTCACCAAGGCTTTTCTCGGAAGATTGTGCAGTATTTCTCCTGATATAAGATCAAAACCAGGAGATTTTCTAGGATTTATGTTATGTTTTATTTCATATATGACTTCTCTTGGTTTCACAAGCTTTATTTCTAGTTGTTCATCAATACATTCTTCACCCTCCATTTGTTCATTGTTACTATATGGTTGATATTCATTTGGTTTGAATATATTCTCCAAGTATTCAGCAAATGTTTTGGCCTTTTGTTCGTTGGTGACGGCCCATTGTGCTGGTCCTATTTTTACGGGCGGAATTTGGGTAGCCGGCTGGTTCATATTTTTGGTAGCCTTCCAGAGAGAATAATCAGTACTGCGATCATTGGTTAGCTTGTGAAGATAGTCGCTTGTTGTCGTGTCTTGGTGACACTGAATTAGCTTCCTCAATTTTTTGGTAAGATTATTCAGTCTTGTCTTATCTTTTGGAGATCTGGACTGATGCCACACATTTCTTTGTTTTCTCTTTTCAGTAACAAGTTGTCTGATTTCTCTGGGGTAAATATGTTTTGAAACCCTTTTTTGTAATTTCTGGTGTATTATTCCAAGCTGTCTGTTGTATTATTGTTACAAATTTCTCTAAGTCTTTATTCAGTTCTTCGGGAGTTTTGAGCGATACTTTTAGGTCTACATTCATATCTAGTTCTATCTTAAAGCTTTCCCAGTCCGTATATGTATTAACTAGGGCCAAGTTATTTTCTTTACGTACTAATTTCTCATTTACTTCTAGATATATAGCAGAGTGATCTGAATTCATATCGTAGCTCTGTTTTGTATTCACATAATTTGAGGATATATTTTTATATATAAAAAAGTCAATTAAGTCTGGAGTTTTTTGCGGATCCGTTGGCCAGTATGTAGGTGATCTTGTAGATGCAACGTTACATTTAATTTCTTTTATTGCACTCATAAGTTCCTTTCCTTTTGTATTAGTTAATCTGGAGCCCCAATATGTATGTTTAGAATTGAAGTCCCCTCCTAATATAAATCTCTCACCAAGTGACTCAAGCAAGCTTATATACGTATCTTTACGTAATGTATAACGCGGTGGACAGTATATGGCTGCTACGGTGAGTGGATATTGCTTTGTCTTGATACGAATTGCAACACATTGTATATCTGGGTTCTCGTATTTATTATCTTCATGATGTTGTATGTTTTCTTTAACAATTACTGCACTTCCTCCTCTTCCTTTGTTTGAAGGGTGAAGTGCATGATAAGTTTTATATCCTTTAAATTTGATGTATGATTGTTCAGTAAAGTGTGTTTCTGATATCAAGCACACATCTATGTTTTCTATATTAAGGACTACTTGCAATTCACTTTGATGTTTTTGTAGTCCATTACAATTCCAACACATGATTTTGAGCTTGGAAATCATTTCTGATGTTTAGGTATAGCCATTTTGGTGCTATTTTCGATTTTTTTCAAGCGCTCATCAAACGACGCCATGAATTTAAGAATTTCGTCAATTTTACTATCATTTTGATTGACTAGATCTCTGCGAGGAGCTGCTGCTGTATTTCTAGCAGCTGCTTGAGCGTATGAAACAGTCTTTTTTGTAGTTGTCGCAACCTTTGGACGCTGGTTGCTTAGGTTTGATGTTATTACTTTATGGCCAGTACTTTGTTGCTTTTCCGGTACTACCAATGGTGACTTTTTGATATTTTTGTTTTTAATTTTCTGCATTTCTTTAGCAACTATGCATCCCCTGTAGTTAGCCGGGTGTTCTTCTCCACAGTGGACACATTTCGGTTTATCCCCAGCTGGTTTTTTGCAATCTTTGGTTAGGTGCTTTCCAGTGCATTTGACGCACCTTGGCTCTTTGCAGCAGTATTTTTGGGTGTGTCCATAGACTTGGCACCTCTTGCACTGGGGTACCAGTTTGGTGGACTTTATGGGTTGAATTTCAACAACGCACCCAAGAATAGATTTTATTTCAAAAATTTTGTTTTCACTTCTCTTGCTCAAAAAGTGTATCATAATAGTGTAGCTTAGCGGGCCTAAAACTCGAGTTTAATACCTAGGGCTAAAAAGTATTTTTTCTTTTTAATTTTTGTCTAAAATCATCAGCCCGTACAAAGCATTCGTTCTCTTATATAAAAACTCGACTTCTTGGTGCTCCGTCAATCTTTTTTTTTGAAAATAGAACCGTCTTGGTGATGTTTTATGAAGGTTGATTCTTCCCTTCACGGTAGAATGCGAACTGTTTCGTTGAGGGTTATTGAAGGTATAGAGATTTTAAAAAAAAGATGGTATTGGCGCTAAATCTCTAGAATTTTCTTCATTCCAAATCACAAACTTTTACGTTTAACTTCCTGACTTTAACTTTCAAATTGTGAACGTGAAAAATGTCATCAAGTGATAGTGAAGATGCTAATATGCAAATGGAAGAAAAGGGCAAAGAAATAATTATGAATCTGTTGCCGACAAAATCACGTGAAATATATTTAAAGAGTTACGAAAATTTTATGAAATGGAGAGATGAGAAACGTGTGGATTCTTTTACAGAAGGGGTTTTTCTCACTTATTTTGATGAATTATCGAAAAAATTCAAATCGTCGACTCTTTGGAGCACATATTCAATGTTAAGAATGACCTTAAAAACGAGACACGACGTCGATATTAAAAAATATGTAAATTTAACGGCTTTACTGAAGAAATTGTCCACTGGATACAAGGCAAAAAAATCTAAAGTCTTGACGACACAAGAAATCGAAACATTTTTAAATAACGCTCCAAATAAACAATACTTGGCAACAAAGGTAACCTACTTATGTACTCTACTCAAACTAAATAAATAGATACCTACCTACATACCTAAATTATGTACCTAGGTTATTACGATTATTAACACACTTATTTTTTTGTTCAACAGGTTGCTTTAATTTATGGAATCAGCGGTGCATGCAGAGGAATAGAGCTTGCCAATATAACGCTAGAAGACGTAGAAACGGATACAAACCTACAAGCTGTGAGTCTGCCGAACACGAAAACAAACAAAGAGCGTAAATTTGTCATCAGTGGAGAATACCTTAATATAGTTAAAGCCTATCAGGAGTTACGTCCCACTAATGTTTCAACGAGAAGATTTTTTCTAAATTATCAAAATGGTAAATGCACAAGGCAAGTCATAGGCAAAAATAAATTTGGTAACATGCCTAAAGATATTGCCACTTATCTAAATTTACCAAATCCGGAACTCTACACGGGCCATTGTTTCCGCAGAACATCCGCGACTCTGTTGGCGGAATCTGGTGCGAATATAACGACATTAAAACGCCACGGTGGATGGAGGTCCGATCAAGTGGCTGAAGGTTATATAGAGGACTCTATACAAAACAAGTATCACGTCACGCAGCGGATTATGGAAGGAATCAATATTCTACCAAACATTACAGAACCCCAAGCATCTACATCGCGGGATTGGATGAATATGTCAACTCAGCTGAAGCCGCACTCAGATCTTAATAATGCAGGAAACTCAAGCATGATTCGAGTCTCTCCAACTTTTACTCCACAACAATCAACTCAAAATATTATCACATCCCAATCACAGAGAACCGAAATAAAATTGCCCGGGAAAAACATATCACTAAACATTCAAAATTGCTCTAACTGCACATTTAATTTTTAATAAAATTTCTGAAAATTGACTAATTTGGAATTGTTTTATTTTCTCGCAATCGAAGTGAAAAGTAGAGTGTTTTACTCGGGCCAAAACCACCCATTATAACTCGGTCTTGTCATCCTCCCTCGCTAAGCTCGGGAGTATAACAACCTCGTATATAATGGGATGGTTTAGTCCCTTGTAAAACAATCTACTATTATTTCTTCCTTATTATCGAAGGTAAGCATGAACATATTTAGCGGCTCTTTGTTTTTCCAACTTAGCTTGTTCACAGCTTCTTCAATTTTGTAGCCTTTCGCTTTAAGGTCTTCAATTATTCTTTCTGGCTTACAAGTAAATGATAGTTTTTTAGCCATCACTCTTATGGGCCTTTCTTGTTTATTTTCATAAGAATGAAAAGAGCAATTATTCTCAGAGAATATTTTTGTAATTGCTCTGTAGGTTTCTTCGTTCAGAGCATTCACTTTGACGCTGTCACCATTAAGCATTTTTATTGTTAAATTGCTGGCATCCTGGCTAATTAGCAAGGAGTCGTAGAACGTTTGATAGTTGCTCACACCATCCACTATAATAGGCGGTGGTGGAGGAATTTTCTTGATTTTTTCTTTAGGTTTTTCCCTAATTTCTTCAGGTGAGAGTGAAGGTGATTTGTTCAGTTTCCTTTTCTTCCTTGCCTTAGTTCGTATCCACTCTGTTTCTCTAGCGAGTTCTTCCTCGTCTGTGGCATATTCCGCATGAGAGGAAGTCTCCATGTTATTTGAGGTTGATGGTTTCGAAGAGTTCCTTTCTTCAATAGATTTAAGTTGTTGTTGAAGGATTTCAATTTGCTTCTTTAGGTCTTCAACAAGACTTTGCTGCTTTTTCCGCTCGTTCTTTTCATCTTGAAAAAGCTTAGCTGCCTCTTTATATCGGTTGTACAGCAAATGTTCCGTTTCAGTTTTTAGTGTAACTTGCTCTTTAGATGGTGTATCCATTGTTAGGCCAAGTACTAACTTCGCCTTAACAATATGAATCAGTCATAAGCAAACATGCCTTACGCAATGAATAACGGGGTCATCATCACGTACGGCCATCCGTCGCGACAGTTTGTTATGATGCGCTTGCACTTATACTGTAGGTACCGTCGCGCGACCGCGAGCGACACTACTGTTCTCAGCGGAAATCAAACAATCACTGACTGTACAATATGAAAATCAAAAATCATCTTACATTTGCGTTATCTGCGGAAAGGATCATAGAATATATGATTGCACCATATTTAAAGATAAAGGTCTTAAGGAACGTTTAGAGGACGTGAAGCTTTATAAATTGTGTTCCAATTGTTTAAGGCCAGGGCACCCTGAGCGCAACTGTCGTGTGGGACCTTGTCGCATTTGCAATAAAAAACACAACTCCCTGTTGCATAACACGGAGCAGTCAGTGGTAAACCACGCCTCCGCGGAATGTGATCAGGACGAAATGACCGCTGTAAACTTCGCTAAACAAAACTGCAATGAAGTTTTATTGTCTACAGCGTTGATCGAATTAGTGAATCCTGAAACAATGGAGACACAAAAGGTTCGTGCGCTGTTAGACTGTGGTAGTCAGTCTACCTTTATAACGAAAAGACTACAGCAAAAACTATCACTCAATTCATGTCCCATAGGCGCGCTAAAGGTCGTTGGGATTGGCAATAATTGTGCAGATAGGGTAGTTGAAAAGAGTGACGTTCAATTAAAGTCGCTGCATACACCGTTCAGTGTATTGTTGTCATGCTTTGTGCTAAACGAGCTAACAAGCAACTTGCCGAGATCTGCGATAAACGTTGATAGGCTAAAGATACCTGACAATGTCCAGTTGGCCGATCCAACTTTTCATAAACCGGCATGCATAGACATGTTGATTGGTGCCGACATTTTTTGGGATGTTTTAGGTAATGAGGAGAAATCTCTCGGCCCTAAGGCCCCGAAACTCCGCAGCTCTAAACTCGGGTGGTTAATATCCGGCCCAATCAATTCGCCAAGTTATTGTACTTTAAGCCATGTCCAATGTAATCACGCAGCTATGATGACTCACGACATGTCAGACGAAATAGACAAATCGTTGCAAAAATTCTGGCAATTGGAAGAATTGCCCCCTAAACAATAAACAAGTTTTAAGCGAAAGTGACGAAAAATGCGAAAATCATTTTTTACAAAATACCACAAGACTAAACGATGGTAGGTTTTGTGTCAAGTTGCCCTTAATCACTTCTCCAGATTGCCTAGGTGATTCCTACGGTCTAGCGAAACGGCGATTATTTAATCTGGAGAAAAGATTTAGACGAAATCACGAGCTAAAAGTGGAATATTCTAAATTCATCTCAGAATATGGTGATCTCGGGCATTTGACTGAGTCAGCCATAATAAAACCGATCCCTTCCTACTTCTTTTGTCACCATGCAGTTCTGAAGCAAGAAAGCGAATCGACTAAGCTTCGCGGTGTATTTAGTGGCTCGGAACAATCATCATCAGGGTACTCGCTAAATAATATCCTGATGGTTGGGCCGAACGTTCAGGGCTCATTGTTCAGCATACTTATTAGAGCGCGCCAGTACAAGTACATTTTAACTGGCGATATTGAGAAAATGTATAGGCAAGTTCAGGTGGCTGAAAATGACCGCAATTTGCAGCTCATAGTATGGCGGGAAAATGAGACTGAACCTATAACAACTTTGAGACTAAACACCTTGACCTACGGAACCGCAAGCGCGAGTTACCTAAGCACGCGCTGTCTAAAGCAATTAGGAGAGGAACACGACGATTCACTAATAAAAACAATAATAAAACATGATTTTTACGTCGATGACCTGATTACAGGTGCCGATGACGAACAGCTGCTAAAATACATACAAAATGAAGTTACAAATACACTTAAATTAGGCTGTATCAATTTACGAAAATTCAAAAGTAATTTAAAAAATCTATTTACAAATTCTAATATAGATACGCAGCAAAACTTAACAATAAGTGAATCATCGAGCACGCTAGGGTTGGGATGGTGTCCGGCTAGTGATACGTTCAACTTTCCAATTAAAAACGTAGCTCAGCCAGATTTAATAACTAAACGCGTTATTATGCCGATGTCATTTAAAATATTTGATCCGTTAGGCTTATTGAGTCCTTGCATTATACAACCTAAAATGTTATTGCAAAAATTATGGAAACATAAACTAGATTGGGACCAGTCGGTTCCACTCGAATTAAGAAATGAATGGGAACGATTTGCTAAAAATATGTCGTTTCTTAGGGATCTACAGATTCCTAGGAGGGTTCTGTGCGATTCTCCTAAAAGCATTGAAATGCATGTATTCAGTGATGCATCCCTAAACGCGTACGGTGCATGTATTTACATGCGCTCCATAGATGCGAATGGTCACACCACAAGTCGATTGTTGACTTCAAAAACCAAGGTCACGCCATTGAAACCGACGACGATTCCACGCTTAGAGCTTTGTGCTGCGGTGCTCGCTGCTAGGCTGAGCAATTCGGTCATAGGCTCGCTACGAGATATGACCGACAGACCTACACGCGTCCTACATTGGTGTGATTCCAGCATAGTGCTTGCTTGGATTAATAGCGACTTAGGCAAGCTAAAAGCTTTCGTTGCGAATCGTATAAGCGAAATTAAAGAGCTTACATGCAAATGGGCATGGCGGTATGTACCTACTGCAGCCAATCCCGCTGATTTAATTTCGCGGGGGGTGGATGCCTGCCAGTTATTGTCCATGCAAATATGGTGGACTGGCCCTAGTTTTCTTACTAAAGACGAGTCTGAATGGCCCGTATTAAATCCTAAAATAGACGATAATTTACCGGAAGTAAAATGTAACACTGTCCTTATTAAAAAAACATAATTAAATTCGAGAATTACTCTAAATTGACAAAACTACAAAGATAAAAGGCTTATGTAAAAAGATTCATTTATAACTTAACAAATAAAAATAATAAAATAACAGGAATTCTTACTGTCGATGAATTGAATGAGTAATTTCTTTCGCTTTGTATTATGGCACAGCGCGAGTCGTTTGCGAACGAATACGATTGTTTACAAAGCAATAAACCTTTACATGGTAAAACTAAAATATTATCTTTGTCTCCATTCCTCGACAGTAAGGGTTTGATTAGAGTTGGTGGACGTATCAGTGCTTCAGAGTACGCCTATGACAAGAAGCATCCGATTTTACTACACGCGTCGCACCATTTAACGAAACTGATATTCGATAGGGAACACTTACGTAATATGCATGCTGGTCCGCAATTACTGTTAGCCGCTGTACGAGAGTACGTATGGCCTGTGAATGGTAGGTATTTATCGCGGCGTACCGTAAATAAATGTGTACGATGTAGACGTATGCGTGGTAAAACGTTAGTACCTAAGATGGGCAATCTCCCGGCTCAGCGAATTACACCAAATTACCCATGGGTGTCTGTTGGGGTGGACATGGCGGGTCCATTCCATATACTCAATCGTAAAGGCCGAGGTAGCCGTTTAATAAAATGTTACCTCTGCTTATTTGTATGTAAGCGCTACAAGTGTGTCCACTTAGAAGCGGTAAGCGACTTAACTAAAAATTCGTTTATAATGACACTTCGTCGATTTATTGCTCGTAGAGGAAAGCCAGCGGAAATATTCTGCGACAATGGTGGTAATTTCGTTGCGGCAGCAAAAGAAATAGGCGAGTTTATTAAGTCCACTGCCGAACCTCTATCTGATTTCGCAAGTCAGGAAGGTATCAAGTTTTCTTTCTCACCCTCCTACGCGCCCCACTTCGGTGGTATTTGGGAAGCTGGTGTAAAATCCGCAAAGCACCACTTACGGCGCGTAATAGGAAACAGTAATTTAACCTTCGAAGAGTTGTCAACTTTGTTTGCTCAAGTGGAGGCTATACTAAACAGTCGTCCCTTGTGCCCATTATCCTCCTCTCCTGACGACCTTCTTTTCCTTTCCCCAGAGCACTTTCTGATCGGAAGACCGCTAACTGCGATGCCATCACCACCCCTAGAAGACCGGCCAGAAAACTCCCTTCAAAGCCAGCACTTTTGGAATAGATGGCAGAAGGAGTATATTGCTGAATTACAACAGAGGACTAAATGGAGAACTAGCTCTGACAAACTGAGACTCGATGACCTAGTCCTCCTTCAAGAAGATAATGTGCCTCCTCTTTGCTGGCGTCTCGGACGAGTGACTCGTATTTTCCCTGGACCCGATTGCCGTGACAAGAGTTGTCGACGTGACTACGACGAGAGGCTGCGTGCGACGACCCTTAACAAGAATTTGTCTGTTACCGACGGCTGAAGATTTAGATATTCATTCCTAAATTGTTATTTTTGCACTTGACGTAGGTTCATAAAGTCTCATAATTTTATATGATTAATATACGTTTAGCTTTGACAAAACAAATATCGAATAGGTACTATTTTAATTTAATGAATAGGTTCATAATTGTAATTCAATTTCATTTTTACCGTTGTTTAACTAAAGACCCAGTTCGTCTCATTTTTTCCCGGGGCGGGAAGATGTTCAAGCCTCCTTATGCTTTCATAGTGAGTGTGTTAAGGTGTTTGCTATGTAAATTTTGTCAGGTGTTGTGCACCTTAGTAAAGCTTTGATTTATGACAATATCTCTCGTTCCTAACCTCCATTGAATGGACGTGTCGTTTGTCTGTCTTGAAATTAATAAATACCAGTCAAGTGTATATGTTGGAGTTTAATTTATCTAAAGAATTAGGCTCCCTTATGTTCCAAAACTGAACACTTCCTACCTTTTCTCGAAGCGCTTCATCGTTTTTGTGAACCCTTACTTTGATTTGGATTATACCAGATAAACAAAATTTTCGGGATCTGGGGCTGCAATCCCGACATAGTTGGCGATCGCTACCTACCGAAATTCGGTAGCAGCTTGGTAACAGATTTTCATACAAAAAATACTGCGCGCGTCGAGGTGGGCTGCGCTGATTGGTGCAGATCATTGACGTTTACGATTTTTGTCATTAACATACCGACATACAATGTCAACTCTACAATTTTTGTGAATTTTATTGGAGCCAAATATGACAGCCCGATAAAGTTATCGATAACTATCGGTAACTTCTAACTTAAAAACAAATTTCCCTAATTAATTTAGTGTTGCAAGAACATAAACTTTATAACTCCTTACAAACTAAAAATAATCATCATTGTTAAGCGTTAATTTGTACATCAAAAAAAGTTTACATACCTAGTTTATTTATATTTTTTTAATAGTAGACACAAAAGATTTTTTTTATCCATTTATGTATGTATGTGGATTGAAATTCGTCGATTAATTGAATTATGTATTTTTCAAATTTCTTTTAATGTGTATCGGCTTTATAAATACTATTTTATGTATTTCGGGTCCTATTTTACCCAATTCAAGTGCATTTATTTTTATCTGGCTACCTAATTTTAAGATGTATTGTAACTAATTACACTTTAATTTTACATAAAATAATGCCTACTTTATAACTTGGGTGAAATAAATAGTAGATTGTTTTACAAAGGACTAAAAAATCCCATTATATACGAGGTTGTTATACTCCCGAGTGTAGAATATTCTTTTATTGCACAGAAATAAATGTACATAGGCGAACTTAATGCTAGGAAGCATTCTCTACCAGCTAACCTTTGTGTAGTGTGGATTTAAAATAAGTATGTGGTGGCAATAAATACATCAAGGAAATTTTAAAATACCTCAAGATCACAGAATTTTAGTTTTAACATATTATACTAAAACTATATAAAAATATTAATAATGAATATAAACATAAAAATATATATATATATATATATATACATACAACATGCATATTATATATGTATATATATTATATGGTAGATGTATACATATATACCTATTTATAAATATATAAAACAAAATAAATAGTCACATAGAGAATTAACGTTTTAAGATACCGCTCATTTTATAAGAGTTGATCATAAGAGTTAAATAGTGATTATACACTCTAGATCTGAAAGCACCAATGGAGGATACATTCCTAACATTATCGGGGATGCTATTCCAAAGACGAATCGCAGTAACCGTGAACGAGTCTGAGTAACTGGCCGTATTGTGTTGTGGGGTTTTTAATTTAAGTTGCTGTGAAGAGCGAACGGGACGATCCGCACCATAAAGAGGACAGAAACGTTCTTTAAGGTAGTTGGGTGAAAGAGGATCATGAAGAATATTGAAAAGGAGACATAGCATGTGGATATTCCGACGCTCTCTGATCTCCAGCCACTTCAGCTGAGCGCGAAAAGTTGATACATGGTCATACTTTCGTAGACCATGTATGAAGCGTAAGCATAGATTTTGCAGCTTTTCTAATTTATTCAGTTGCTCTTCAGTAGCATCCGGGAAAGCGACATCAGCATAGTCGAGAAGAGGAAGAAGCAACGCGTTCACCAACGTTATTCTAGCAGACAAAGGAAGGAAATTTTTCATCAGCCTCATGGGGTGCAGACAACCATACATTCTCCTGCTAACCATGGCAATGTGGCGGTCCCACGATAGATTGTTGGTGATGTGTAACCCTAAGTTCTTGACCTCTGTACAGAAAGTGAGTGGAAAGTTATTGTATTTTACCGATGGGAGGGAGTGAAGGTCAAGTCTGGATATAAAGTAATTTCCACCAACAACCATAACCTGAGTCTTATTTGGGTTAATAAGTAGTCCAAAATTCTGGGTCCATTCGTACACCGCATCGAGATCCATTGTGAGGTTTTCAATGCCTTTCAAAATATCACTCGGCTCAAAACTGAGGTAAAGTTGGACATCGTCAGCATACATGTGATATGAAGAGAAACTTATTTTGTCTACGAGGGTGTTTATAAAAATAGAGAAGAGGAGAGGAGAAAGGACACCTCCTTGAGGAACACCAGCATCAACAAAGCACCATTTAGACGTAGTTTCATTGACCTTCACACATTGCTGACGCCCACTGAGATACGAACTGAACCAAGACACCACGGACTGTGAAAGGTTTAACGAGCGCAGGACCGCCAAGAGGATATCATGGTTGACACAGTTAAACGCGTTGCTGAAGTCCAGTAGAGTGAGGAGAGTGAGTTTTCGATCGTCGATAGCAGCTCGAATGTCATCGGTTATTTTAACCAGTGCTGTAGAAGTACTATGTGACGATCTAAAACCTGACTGAAATGGAGAGAGTAGATTGTATTTCCGAAGGTAGGAAGAGAGTTGCCGATGGGCTACCTTCTCAACAATTTTTGAGAGAAAAGGGAGAATAGAGATGGGCCTGTAATCCTTGAGTTCGGTGGTTGCAGCCTTTTTTGGGATAGGAATGACAAAAGCCTTCTTCCATGTCTGAGGAAAACAATCATGCAGTAGCGAGAAATTAATGAGATGAGTAATATGTGGAAGGATTATGTCAAGAAGGGGGTTTAGAAGTTTACGGCCAATACCATCGTGCCCAACCGCCTTCGTGCTGATACTCAATAAAATCTTTTTCACCTCATTACCGTTGACAGCTTCAAAGCTAAAGGCAGTGCGATTATCGAGTGGTAACCGAGCTAATGCGTCTATTGTACTCTCTTTTACGATACTACTTAATGTAAAATGAACTGTCGAAAAATGACGATTTAGCTCTTCAATATTGACAGAAGGGTCAGCTGTTTTCTTACCTTTGCCAAAGCCAAGACCATGAAGGACCTTCCACACGTTATTTGAGGTACAATTTTTAATAGCACTAGATATGTTTCTACGCTTTGCATTCCTGATCATCTGGTTACACCTGTTTCTTGCTTTTTTGAATTTGGAAAAAGACTCGTCACATGGGTTTTTTCTGTATTTTCGATACAAGATGTTACGCCTTGCCATCAGTCTTCGGATATCATCCGTCAACCATAGAGCTGGACGCCTCTTCATTTTTACCGGTACAATAGGTGCGTGCTTATCGTATAATGTTGTAATGTTTAAATTGAAGGCATTAACCATATCCTCGATATTGCTGGTCCTATAGAAAAGAGACCAGTCTAAGGTTGCAGCATCAGAACGCAGTCTGTCATGGTCCATTGCTGTGAAGTTCCGCTGCATCACGACCCTCGGTTTTTGCTTAGGAGATTTTAATTTTATAGACGCAAATATGAGATCGTGGTGCGAAAAACATGGCGCGGGAACTTGACCGTGAGTACAGATGCGTTCGGAGTTATCTGTTAGAATTAGGTCTAGTTTTGTATTTGTGTCGTTAACATGATAGGTGGTGTCTAGTTCAAGGATGTTGATATTATAAGAGGTAGTGATGTTAACGAGTTTTTTACTCCTAGCATCCTTGCGCAACAGACAGGTATTAAAGTCACCCATGACGACGAAATGATCATATTGTGGTCGAAAGACATCAAGTAAATGTTCCAGGGTGCCAAAATAGTCAATACCTGGCGGCGCATACACCACACCTAATAGGGCTTTCACACCCTTGACCTGCACTTCAAGGAACAGGTGCTCCATAGACCCAGAGTACGAGGATGGGGAACTAGATATGACGCAGTATTTAAAGTTATCTCGCAGGTATATGGCAACACCACCGCCCCCTTTATCGGTTCGGTCGTTACGTATCAGCACAAAGCCCGGGAGACAGACGGTGTTTGAAGGGAGGGTGGGTTTTAGAAAGGTCTCTGACACAAGACAAGCATCAATAGAGTCATTAGTGAACGTGGCTAGCAATTCCGAGTAGTGAGCGGGTATACTTTGTGCATTAATATGGCAAACGTTGAAATTATTTTTGAAAGGATTAAAGGCATGTTCGAGGGAATCGCAAAGAAGAGTTCCGTTACAGCTATCGTCTAGGGCATTGAAAAAGGTTTCAGAATCCATAGATACAAACAGATCTGAAGAATTAGAAGTAGATGAGCTATTCATGGTTCAAAGCAAAATAAGTACAATAATATAAAATAAATTTAATTATAAATGTAATATAGGAATCATAAAATACTATATCAATATGTACCAAAATAATAATTAAATATATATTAAATTATATTGTATAAAATATTGCAATACTTATATATATATATTTAATAAAATAAATAAATGCCTACTAATTAAAAGTGTAAAAACTAATTTAACTTTTGACCTTGATACACAAAAAAAAAATAAGTATTTAGATTACCATTTCGCCACAAACACTGCCAGTAAGTAATAGAGATGCCAAGTAGTTAAAACACATTTAAGAACTAAGTGAGCGAGGGAGGATGACAAGACCGAGTTATAATGGGTGGTTTTGGCCCGAGTAAAACACTCTACTTTTCACTTCGATTGCGAGAAAATAAAACAATTCAAAATTAGACAATTTTCAGAAATTTTATAAAAAATTAATCAACCTTCATAAAACACCAAGACGGTTCTATTTTCAAAAAAAAAAAATTGACGGAGCACCAAGAAGTCGAGTTTTTATGTAAGAGAACGAATGCTTTGTACGGGCTGATGATTTTAGACAAAAATTAAAAAGAAAAAATACTTTTTAGCCCGAGGTATTAAACTCGAGTTTTAGGCCCGCTAAGCTACACTATTATGATACACTTTTTGAGCAAGAGAAGTGAAATACCTATTTATCTTATCTTATCTAAATAGTAGAAACATTGAATAAAATTTTCTAATAACTCGTCTATATAGGTAAATATTTTTCCCCAATTTTCGGGAAGATGTTTTTTGTGTACACTTAGCGATATATCGTTAAATAACGAAAAAGACGAGACTGCTGCCCCTGATGTCAAATGTTTTTCGTAGTAACGAAACGGCCAAGCCGCATATTTTGAAAGTAATTAGAGTTTGTGAAGTTAAAAACACAGACAAGTAGGTAACTAAGTACATTACCTATCTACTTATATATTTTTTGAATGTCTCATGATCGTTAAAAACCCAAATTCCGCGATGGAATTTCGACAGACATCTGTTTCAACAAATGATTTCATTAATTACATTATATCGCATGAGATATTAAAATATGAATAAAACACCTTCCAAGATTTCAATCAAATGATTTATTAGGATAATTACATAGAATAAAAAAAACATCAAATTGACAAACATTTACAAATGTTACAATTATTATTTGAAAATATGAAATAACATACAATAATTTATTTGTAAATATTTTTAAACATAAAATAATTGTGTATGTTTAATAATAGCATTTAAGTAATCCGAATCACATAAGTATTGCAAGTGCAACAATTACATTTGAATAAACAAAGTACTTATGCACTCTATTTATTAATTTACTTCTACAATAATATTATTCTCTAACAAAATCGGTAAAATTTGTGAACCAGAACCAGCGCGACGTAGAAAAGAGAACATAGTCACACTTTTCAATAACAATGTGTATAATTTTGGTAGGTATAGTAGTGATTTGTATTCACTGTAGGTAATGTATGGTGGGGGTGTAAGGGTTTCCAAACCTGATCTGCGGAACTCAGTCCAACCTTACCTGCACATGGTGCACCCCGCTAACTAACAAACGGGGACTCTGGCGGCCAGCTGATTGCGGTATAGCGCAACCACCGGCACAGCTACATCCCCTGACCGCCGACGCGCAGCAGAGTCAGCGGTGCGAGACGCTGTGCACTGTGATCCCCAACCCGCATGCCCAGCGTGGGGATTATGGACATATCCCCCTTGGGGCGAAGCCTATGTCCAGCCGTGGACTGAATAGGCTGGTGTTTTGTAGGTAATGTAAAATGTAGTGGTTCACAAAATTTTGACCTGGACTGTAGATGATTCCGGTGAATATTTTTATTAAGATAATAATATATAATAATAATAATTTAAATAATAGTTGCAATGGATAGTTGCAATAGTTTGTGTTATTCTAATAATTGTAGTCTTGAAATAAATTACTATTTATTTATTTTATTTATTATTGCAGTTTGTAAAAAGTGTTAGATTTATAATTCCCAGTAGAAGCCGAATGAGGTATCAAGTACACGCACCTCTCAAGATGGAGTTTATCTATTACCTACAGAAAGTAACGTTATTAGCACCTGCTTTAACATTTCGAGACTCAAACGATAAAATATTTACAATTTCTAAGTTAAAATTCTTAAAATATCCTAAAATTAATTAATTGACCTAAATAATTTAGCATTCAAAAGGAATACTTACTCGTTATTACTACAATAAATTCACGTTACCTATTATTTAGCTACCTACTAGCTTCCGCTAGCGACTTCACTCGCGTTAAAACAATACCCTAAATGTAATTGCAGGTCTTGAAACCTATTTCTAGAACTTCCCAGAGTGGGGATTAAGGCGGTGTCTATAAATTACGTGAAGCATTTAGGGGAGGGGGTCGCGCTAAATCTCACCGAATCTCACGTGGGGGAGTGTGTGTCCGTCCCGGCAAATCTAAGGTATTTTTTTTTCCTCAAAAAAAATTAAGTAAACACGCGGGCCAAGCCGCAAGCAGTGCTAGTTTATATAATATAAGTGTGATATCTGATATTTATTTGTATTAATAGTGTAATTTGATAACATAATCTTAATTTAGCACTGTATTTGAAAGGACTTGCATTGTACGTTTTGGACCAAAATCTCATGATATCTCACCGGGGAGGCGGTCGAAAAATCGCCAAAATCACCTCACGTAATTAATGGACGCCCCCTAAGGGCATATCCCTGACCCCGTCAAGTGCTGGTGCAGCGTCGAGCCCTTCATCAGGCGATGAATGGTTTGATGATGCACTAACACTACGGTGAGCGACGGAACACGGTGTGTTTTAGTCGGTAGGCCGCCGGGCTAGCGAGAGCTAGTCGCAGGCGGAGAGCCCGACAGACCCCTCCAACTCTACCCGAGTTTGAGGACAGGCGCAACGCATTTTCACACCGACAAAAAAAAAGGGTTATCAGGGGGTAATGCACAATAAACCCCAATGCGGGACATCAAGGTCTGAGTTTTCCCCCCACTTCAAATTATGATTCGAAATCCCCTTTCTTATAGGAGAGACTTATGCCCACCAGTGGATTCGGATTGATTAGGCTGCTGTGGTTGTTGTTGTGAGGAGGGACAAACATGTTCATATTTCACATTTATTTTCAAAACTTTCGCCTTTAAAATATTAATAAGATTTGGAATGTTCCTATGCTTATATTATTTATATTAAAATTTGCCTATTTAATCCTATTCAGAATAATAAACCACAGAACGAAACATAAGATTATTATTAAAAACATAAAATTGTACACCATAGAAATACCATTTGAAATATCATAATTTTCATAATAAACTATAAATAAAATAAGAAATCTTAGGAAACTATTTTTTTTATGGTCACAAAAATGTAATTTGTACTGATTGGCTAGGCACCCAAATGGCTAATTAGATACATATTAGAAAGAAAACCGTAGATAAATAAGTACATAACAGTAATTCTAATAATAATAATTTCTATAAAAGTTTAATAATAATATAAATAATGCTGGACACAATCACACAGTATCATGTAGCCCCAAACTAAGCAGAGCTTGTATTATGGGAACCACATGATTGATAAAGGTACTAGGATATTTTTTTTTGTAAATACATTCATATTAACATTCATAGAAAACACCCATAACATGTACCTAAGATATGTTTTTGTTATTGTCAAAGCTTGTTTAAAATAATAAATTATATTACTTGGATGAGAGAGGCAGAAGACAGGAGGCTGGCAAAATTTAAAGGAGGCCTATTAAGTATTACTTATTTTGACTAAATACATTACCTACTTCATATAAGAGGTAAGTAATTATAATAGGGATTATGCTTGGGTAGAAAAATAATAATTTTAATTAGTCCGTCAATTAGATTATAAAAAAAATATTGGACACGTATTTTTTTATTTTTAAGTAAGTTTAATGTAAAGTTATAGAGCGTCAAAGTTGGGGGCTCGTGACGTCACTAGTATGTAAAAACTGTACTTACCCGTGACGTCACGCGGAACTTCAACGCACTATATCTTTGTCATTTTTAGTTTAATTGAGAAAAGAAAAAATACGTGTCCAATATTTTTGATAATGTAAATGACGGACTATTTAATTTTTTTTCAGGCATCTAGCCTATAGATACATATATAAACTATTACTTGGATGTACTCATGGATCCGAATTTCTGTCCAGCGGGTATCGTCTACAGACGGTTTAGGGAAGCGGCAAGCCGAAGCGTAATCCCTCCCCCTAGGTTAGTAAGTAGTTTGTACAATATAAAATATGTATGTTCGTCTGTAAGGTATTTATAACTATAATCCTCTGTAATCGTATTTTTGTATGTGCATTAGGGTGGTACAAGTTCGTAGGTGGTTTTTTATTATTTTTCATTTTTTTTATTTATTTTGCCCACCCCGTGAATTTGTTACATTTATTCCTAGTTATAACATATAAAAATTTCAGCGAGAGAAGAAGGGAGTGCTCAATCGAACCTTGGTTTTGAATTTTGTGAAAAGTCCTTTTTTTTTCCTTTTCGTAAAGGACAGTTTCATGTGTTCAACTATTAAATATATATTAAAATAGACTATTAAGGCGACTATAAGGGTCAAACATCGCTCGCACTATTCAACATTTTTGAAGATATAAAATCACTGAATGTAGTTATGCAAAATAGCAAACCTTCACGGCCTAGAAAATAACAATACAAAAGTTCAGCAAGAATATCATGTCGAACTCAACACGTTTTCGTACCAAAAAAATTGCACCAAAATTGATCACATTGGTGCAAGTTTTTTGGTAAGAAAACGTGATAGAATCTTCAAAAATGTTGAATAGTGCGAGGGAGAGAGAGGTTTGACCCTTATAGTCACCTTAAAGAGTTTTATAGACAAATTTAAACATTGCTTCTGCAGAAACATGAAAGGAGTTAACAAACATAGTTTTGAAATATTGCGACTAATAATATGCTAATATTTTGCTTTGTAACCAAATTTTGTTCACATTTAAATACTTGGTATACTTATTTGACTGAAATATTTGTAATATTAATAATTTTTAATAACGCGTTTTACTTAAAATCCTGAACTTATTTTAAACTTCTTATTCGATGAGCGCCCCCTTGTATATAAGATAGGGGGCTAAAAATTTTCACACATAATAGGAATGGTAGGTGTTTTTACACCTACCATCAAGTGGGTGACGACAACTATTTAAATTTTTTTTTCACTATCTGAGCGCGGACCACAATGTGCATATTGCCTGAAATAAATGTTAATTTATTTATTACTTATTTTATTAGGTAGGTAAGTTACTTATTTGTTTTTCAAAAAATCAATTCTACACTGCACAATGCGAGATTTTGTAGTGTCGGTGCTAATTTACCAAAAGTTCGTAGAAGCTTCGTGAAAAATTTGAGACTTAAATAAATAATAATAAATAAATAATAGAATAAAAAGTGTCTACCTATCAGTGAAACTCTCTTTAAGGCAGCTAACAATTGTGAATCATACAAACGTGAACAATTTTACTGATGGCACTAGTATAACGCAAACGAAGATGCGGGCGGCTCACCTAGTATTTTATAATTCAAGTAACATTATTTTTAGTGAATAAATGATGTCCAGAAACTGGGGTCAATTTGGTCCCCGAAAAAATTTAGTTCCAATGAAGTCTCCGCTTTGGTAGAAGCTGGATGCGTCGAGCTCAGGACAGGGCGCAATGGCACTCATTAGGGGAGGCCTATGTCCAGCAGTGGACTGCTATAGGCTGATGATGATGATGATGATGATGAAGTCTCCGCTTTTTTATTGTTCCACGAACTTTAGGTAAATTAGTCCTACCTATTCCTATCACTGATAATCAGTGTTGATTCACATACATGGATACACAGGTATGTATCCCGCTACCGTCAAAACAATTACCTACAAAAAACTTTGAGCTACAACAACGTTGTGTGAAGGCAGAGCTTATTTTCATACATTTTGCTTTTGCTTATGTGGGTTGGTATGGGTCTTGCTCAAAGTCCAAGAGACTTAAGTGCACTCAGAATAGATTTTCTGATATTCAGTCCAGTAATGACCGTTATATTCAGTTGGATACGGGTTGCAGTGGGAAGTTGAAGATGAACAAACTCTACGCGGACGAAGTCACGAGGCATCCACTAGTTTCATTAATATGATGTGAATGAAATCATGGTTACTAAACGCTTACAAGACAAGATGTGGTCAACCGCAATCCTATTCAATATAAAAAACTACATATTCTTCTTCTTCTTCTTCTTCGTGTCGATGATACATTCACATTTTTCCATAAGGTTAAAGGTTGTAGTATTAAAATAAGATTATTGAGCAACAACTAACTTACATCAATTTCTATGAGCAAATATATTAGTTTATCACAAAACAGATTAAATCTATTCCCCAGGACAAATACATTATTTGTTAAGGACTTTTCGAATTTTGGAGATTTTATTGAATATTATTTTATATATTATTAGGTATATTTAAGGCAGAACTAGAATAACTGATTTTGTTAAAAATTTTCCTTAACCGATTGATGATGATAAATTTCTGCCTTAATTATAGGGCTGCCACACTCACCCAAGCTTAAAGTTATTGGAAAAAATTGAAGCACGTATTTTTAATTGAGGTTCTCGCAACCGTGGTCCAAATAAATCCCCTTTCAGAGTTATTATTATTTTTCCATCCTTCAATGACCCACTGCTGGGCAAATGCCTCCCCCCACTCTCTCCATTCATCTCTATCCTGTGCTAAAATGGTCCAGTAGGAATAAGAATTCAAATAGAATAGAATAGAATAGAATAGAATAGAACAGAAACCCTTCTATAATATTTTACAGGGATCACTGTTACATAATAATTATTTTATTTTTTATTCACCTCAAATTTATACTCTTAGTAATAAAACTGCTTCACAGTCCAACATCAGCGTTCAACTTCGTATATAGAAACTTTGTCGTTCTATCTCTTTCATACACCTTGCATTCAGTTGTGCTCTGTCTCTATCTAAACCGAACGTTGGATTCAAAATTTTGGCAGGTCTTTATAATATACCATTACAATGAAAGAAAGACAGAAAGAAGCTTCGTTTTCCCTCGGAAAACTGTCAAATTTTCGACGCCTCGTTTTAATTTTTGACATATTTTCAAGGTTAAAACTTAGCGTCATCGGTTACGGTATAGGATTTCATGGCTTTACACCTCATAACCTCATAAGTGATCGGAATATAAGTGATGTCCTAAAACAGAAGCCAATTTTGACCATGAAAAAATTTAGTTTTGGGAGTCTCCGGCTTTTCGTCTCTCGAACTTTAGGTAGCTTTTTATTTATTTATTTTGCTTTTTATTAACTTACACAATGTGTAATGTTTCTTATAATCGTTTCGTTCTTTCTTATCTTCTACATATAAATATCAAATTAGGCTTGACAAAGATGTAAAAGGAGGTTCATTTCTCCGTACCTAATTTTAACAATTATGAGTAAAAAGTGCAGAAAAAAAAATTGTAAGTACCTAATACTAATAATAATAAAAATCTGAATATAATTAACCAAAAAAATCAACAAAACAATAATGTAACGAAGTTCAGAAGCTGAGAGAGAATGCAAGATATAAGGAGATACTACTCTTCCTATTCCGATCACTGTTCATAGCAAACTATTTCATAAGAAGCCTTCTTACTTCCTACCTATAATATATATTACTTATGAAGTAGAAGGTCTTGTACCTATTGATTCATTTTAATTGAAGTAGGCATTTTATGTAATAAATCCTCAATAATAGCACGACGCATATTCTACTATTATGATATACTAAGTACGACTAACTAATTTAGGTACAGCATTATTAATGTAACTTAAAATTATTATATACACGGTGAGTTTGCATTCGTATGCTATCTCAAAAGGCTATATCTACTCTCAAAGGTCAACAACATTTGTTTTATGACATTTCATTTTTTTTGGCTTTTAAAGTAACACATCATCAAAAGCTTGTGAGACAATCTTACAACAGCTGAATTTGTTAAAATTTGTCCTTGACATTATAATGAATATAGTTGTAGCTCCGCCTAGCTGTTAGGGATGCCACGAAGCGCACAAAGTTAACCTAAAAATTTCTGAAGAATTGTTTTGAACACCTATTCGTGCGAGCGAGTCTGACTCAAATTGTGCACAACCATTATAGAGATATAATATACTACTACTTATAGTTATAAGTGAACAATCTATAAGGAAAAACTGACAAACATCGTCCAATCGTAATTGACATAAATAAACTTCAAAATGCCAAATTTGCACTAATCTAGACCTTATTTCGCTTTAAAAGTATTGAAAGTTGGTGCAATTGACAGTGTGAGCGGCGTTTTAATGCACTTTTTTCTACGTTTGTGGCTCGTAGAGTATAAAATATCTCAATGACAACCATGGCCCCATGGCCCTTTTCGGAATAACATACAAAATCAAACTTACCCTGTATAGGTATCTAAACTGTTGTCTTTTTAATACATTGTTATAATAAAAATAACAGAAAAAACAGACTAAGGATGCATTCTTATAAAGTTCGTAACCGATAACAGTTCTTATAAAGTTCGTTTTTAAAAATATTTATATTGACCGTTTTCCAAGAGAAAACGAAGCGTATAAGTTACGGACAATTAAAGAAATCACACCTAAAAGTATCATAATAACACATACTTTATATAAACAAATACTTACAAACATGCATAGCGGGTGTTAAAAGACGTCTACCGAAAACGAAAGGTTAGTAAGTAAACAAAAAAATTATAACTGGAGAAAAAAATATTTCAAGATTTCAAGACTGTACGGGCGGGCTGCTTGCTGCATGCATACATTGCTGTTTTTTTATATTGTTTGTTTTTTGCGTATTTAAATTGAATAGTTAGGTAGATATGATGTTATTATGTTGTTCTATGTGTATGAATCTAGAAAAAAATGACTAAGTAAGTAGTCTTAAATCAAGAAAAAAAAATTTTTTTTTTCGCTACATTTGTTCAGAATCATGGTCTGATTGCCAATTTTTGGTAGTAGTCTTTTTACACCCTGTATATACAAAATTGAGATTCGGTGAACCGAACTAGGCTAAAAGGTTACAACAATTTGATGTATCTACAATCTACATACTTACATTTAGTGTATTTCTAACGAACTGGCCGACACATTTTAACATTATATCAAAACACACAACACAATATAGGAGACAAGAACTTTGTCCAAATTGTACCCCTTGAAACTATTAATTTAATTTTATATTAATCCACACCATTATTTACCTAATAAGTAAGTTAAAATGGATTATTGTTAAAACACCACCAAAATCTAAAACATAAAATTCAAAAAATGATTTTTTAATGGAATTTTCCAATATTAAAAATGTCATCATTAATAGGAATTTCAAATATTTTCTTAATACCCCTAAAATTCGACTTAAGCGAGCGTTGAGACTGAAAGGTCAATAATTCTAACCCCGTATTAATCGAATCTTAGATAAGTACTTGATCATAAATATATTACACATTTTAGTAACGTAATTTAGTTTGAATTCCCTATTTCGAAACATATTACCAAGTCAACCATAATTTGAAACCTTCAAAAGCAACATTCTTAATGCCGGAAAATTTCACACATCATATAGCCCCAAACTAAGCAGAGCTTGTATTATTGGAACCACATGACTGGTATATTACATTATATACATTTCATTTTGTAAATACATATCATAGAAACACCCATCCCAGAGACAAATGTCTGCAGAACATGCAAACATTTTACAAGGTTGATAAAAATAAAATAAGGATGATGCCAGGGTTAAACAAATAAAAAATAGGGTTGACAAAAATAATAGTTCTAATTATTCTGTCAGTTAGATATAACAAAAAATATTAGACACGTTTTTTTTTATTTATCAAATTAATAGAAATTGACGGATATAAAGAGCGTCAAAGTTCGGGAGTGGCTGCTCGTGGCGTCACGGATATGTAAGCTGTTAAGTTACGCGGAACTTCTGTAATTCTGTAATTCTGTATTGTACACGGAAATAATACAAACAAAGAATATGGCAAAAATATATGTACAGAGGCAAGCTTAACCCTTTAAGAGTTTTATTCCAGCAAACCTTTGAGTAGAGGAGAGGCGATAGCACAAAACGGGAAGAAAAAGTGTACAACAGACAAGAATTTAAGTTATATATAACTTAATAATTTTTTCTATAATTGACAAAAGAAAAAATTACATGTCCAATATATTTTGATAATGTAAATGACGGACTAAATATAATTTTTAAGGCATCTAGCCGATTACATAACAATACAACCCGAGGACGTATCTTCTTTGACCATCGGCGGATGCTGTGGCACATCAACCACAGCAGCTGGCTCCGGCAACACATTAGGAGAGTCCTTCCTCACCACCTGTTTCTGCAAACTCACCTCGGCCTTCTGCGGCGGGAGTTTAGAGTCCAGACTGTGCATGTGCATGACTTTAGAGTCCATATGCATGTGCTTGGACTCTTGCGTGAGAGAGCCGGTGCTAGCTGTCCGCACTCGGCTCTTGGTGACCATGGATATCCGCCGCTCCCGCGTGTTGATCACAGATGTTAGGAACGGTATCTGGTTGCTGATCGCTAGCATGAACGGTTTGTAGCCGTAACTGAAAGATGAATGGTATTATTATATTATTATATAGGCTATTTGAAGTATTTTGCATGTTTAACTATTATTATCCGTTTATAAGTATATTTAGAATTAGAAGAATCAGCAAGCTGAAGTGGCAGTGGGCTGGCCGTATCTGCCGAAGAACCAACCGTTGGGGTAAACGAGTTCTTGAGTGGAGACCGCGGCTCGGCAAACGTAGTGTAGGTCGCCTTCCGGCCAGGTGGAGTGACGATTTGCGAAAGACTGCTTATATAGGGATAGGGGAGGCCTATGTCCAGCAGTGGACTGCTATAGGCTGATGATGATGATGATGATGATGATTAGTATACTTTTCACTTCTCATGCTCTGAAAGTACTTATTTGTGAAGGGCTGCACAAAATCGAATTTTGTGCACAAGTGCATTAACAAATCTACTCATAAATGTATCTATATTAAGGCAAAGAAAATAAGCCATACACTCAAGCACAATAAGAAGTTCATGGATAGAATTTGTTATTTTATAATATTTACTTTAATTTTTTTCGTTTTGTGCACTTTTTGTAAAATCTACTAATAAAATGTAGCGCTCTGAGGCCTCATTTACTAACTCAGTTGCACCCCGAAATGATAAGCACCGGTCCTCTTTTTACTAACTTTGACAATATGTCATTATTGACGTTCTTTGAATCTAGACAGATGAAATGTCAAAGTTTGCAAATAAAGGTCCGGTGCCGATCATTTCGGTGTGCAACTGAGTTAGTAAATGAGGCCTCAGCTTTGTTACGAAAACTGAAATGGTCATCGTTCATCATTGGTCGTTGTCATCACACATCACACCTGTATGTATCCAATAAAGATCCTGCGTATCAATTATTATTTAACAAACACCCAACACCAACACAAAAACACAATAGGTATTATTGTTCATGATTCGAACCAGCCACCTTCGGATCGGCAGTCGGGGTAGCTCCCGTTGCGCCACCGCGGTTCTCATTAAGCACGACGAAATAGGTCATACCATTCAGCGTCAGTCCACGCGCAGATATCTTGCAGAACGCGCCGCAGCCGCCGCACCGCGTCCAGACTGACGTCACTGGCGCGAGCCGCGTTCGTGGTGCGCAGAACGGCTAACGCGTCTCGCAGTACGATGGCGATGATGGCCGCCCATTCGATGCAGCTCGCTTCAGTCATCAGTTGCAGAAAGTATCTGCATAACAACATAAATAAATAAAAAAAGCCTTTATTATATCACTTTGGAACCGTCAAAACACATTTTTGAGAAGCGGCTGTACATAAGCCTTGTCAATTTTGAGTTTAATCCAAGAATAAATAAATTATTTCAAAAAAATTATATCCAATTTGGAATTACACATCACCTTATCACACTATTGCTACACACCTTAAAAACTTATTGACTATACCTACTTATCTAAATATTAAAGAAACTTCACCTAAAGCAATAGTCGCCTGCAAGGCGTACGCCTCCCCTAAATTCCGCCATACATCCCGTTCTCTCGCTGTTCGCATCATAACAACCACTTCACTTCACTTCTTGTTTAAGGCTTTTGGGTCTATCTGTCACAATTCTGCCAAATCAGACTAAATCAATCCACCGATGGATATTTCAATTTACTTGTCAAAGCCTGCTATTTACTTCTCAATCGTAGAGTAGGTACAGAGTTTTTAATACATGAATTGTTACCTGTATAAGGTTGGGGCAAAATTTTACCCATTGAGGGTAGCTATCATTTGTAAAGGCTCCGGAAACGGTTCCACCAATTTTAGTACAATCCGACCCAAAAAAGATGAACCACATTCGCTACATGCAGCCAAATTCAGAGAGACATATATATTTACATATATTGTGAGTAGTGTGTATTAAAGTAGAGTCAGGCCTCTTTCACTCCGCAGAATAGGTATAAAAATATACCTACGCATCGCCGGCCCTCCTAGCATGGTTCGTTACGTCGGTTGCCGAGTTCTGCCCGGAACGAAAGTGTCTTTGAGCAGCCGCGGCATTTTACTTTGTTTTTGGTAATGTACCTATATTTTACGCCAAATGAAGGCAAAAAAATACTGCATAGCATTTGGTTCAAATCAAATCAAATCAAATCAAATCAAATCAAAATATTTATTTGCAAACACGGGTTACAGTGGTATAAGGTTGTTTGTAGAAGTCCCATACAATGTCTTACCAACTAAAGGCATGCAAATATAAAACAATTTGTTTGTACCTACTTAGTTAAAATGTCACATGGCATACAAAACAAGTATATAATTCATAATCTTGCGGCTAAACGAAAAATGTAAGGAGAATTAAATGAATAAATTATCGCTATCTAATATTTTCCAACCAAAGTAATTATACAATGTCAAAATTTTATGTCAAAAAATAAAATAAAAGCAATGTCAGAAAATACAAAAATCATCAAAAAAAAAAAAATAATAATAATATATATAATAATATGTCAAGCAATTCGAAAAAAAAAAAACATTATTATACTATACAAGGATGTCATTGTCTGCAAAAAAATCATTAATGTGGTAATAACATTTTATTGACAAAATTTTAAAAAGTTTTCCTTTAAATAGTCTAACATTTAATTCACGAAGAGAAGCAGGTAGTTTATTAAAGATTTTTGGAGCCATTGCACATACGCTTTTTTGAAACAGAGCTGTATTACCTTTAAGCAGGCAAAGGCGGCTTATATCACGTCTGCTCCGTGAATGACTTGGTTTTTGAAATAAATGTAGGTTTGCTTTTACAAATAGAGCCATTTCAAATATATAAAGTGATGGAACTGTCAATAATTTTAAGGATAAGAAATAGGGTTTGCAGCTTTCCGTACTCATTATACCATGCATTGCTCTTATACATCTCTTTTGTGCCTTAAATATTGTTTCCCTATCTGTACAGTTGCCCCAAAATATAATGCCGTAGCGTAACTTAGACGCGACGTAGCTATGGTATACAGTTTTTAGGGCTTCTATACCGACAACTTTATGCAGTTTATACAGCATATATGCGTAGGTATTAAGGGCCTTGCATATTTCGTCAGCCTGAAAGCTCCAGTTTAGATTTCGATCAATTACTAGTCCTAGGAATTTAGTATTAAAAGTACTCTCTATTTTTTGGCTTTTATACATTATTTCCAAAATGGGTTCTGGCGAGCGCTGTGCAAAGTGCATTATTTTTGTTTTAGTCAGGTTGATAATTAGGTTATTTTTATCTAGCCATTCTATCACTTGGTTCAAGGCGTTATTTATATCATATTCATATGTCTCGAGACAGGAACATTTTATTATAGCCGTACTGTCGTCTGCGAAGAGCACCATTGGGTACTGAGTGCTAAGAGGCAGATCGTTTATATAAATTAGGAAGAGTAGCGGTCCTAGCACGCTACCTTGAGGAACACCATATTTGATTGTTCTACCTTCAGACAGATACTTAATTTCTTTTTTAGATCTAACACATATTCTACTTATCTCTGTGTATTGCTGCCTGTTTTTTAGATACGATTTTAATAAATTTAAAGTATTACCTCTTATGCCATAACGAAAAAGTTTATCAAGAAGGGTTTCATGGTCTACATAATCAAAGGCTTTTGTCATATCCATGTACATAGCACATATTGGTGTCCTTTCGTCCATGCTTTTTATTATTCTATCTAAAAGTTCATATATAGCCATATTTATAGATTTATTTTTCCGAAAACCTTTTTGTTCACTTACCAATATATCATGCTTTTCCATAAAAGAGTAAAGATTTTTATAAATTATTTTTTCAAATATCTTTGAAAAGATTGATATGAGTGCTATAGGGCGATAGTTTTTCATATCATCCTTTTCCCCCTTTAATTTAAAGACGGGCTTAACAACTACTGGCTTTAGGTTATCGGGGTAAATGCCCTGAAATATGCTGAGGTTAAATATATAGCTAAGGTGTTTCGATATTGGTTTCTTAACAAGCTTAATAACTTGAGTCGTTATTTCATCGTAACCTGAGCTTTTTTTATTTTTTAATTCTTTAATAATATTTTCAACTTCAGGCGGGACAGTGGGGGGCATATACATTGAGTTTACAATTGGTTTTATTATTTGATTATTTTTTAGGGTATTTGAGTTAAATGGCTTTATTTGATCTATAAAGAAGTTGTTAAATGCTGTGGCTATTTCTAGTGGTTTCTTTATTGTCACGTCTTTAATCTTTATAGTAGAAATATTTTCTCTGGGAGCCTTTTGTTTTGATTTATTTATTATTTTCCAAATTGTCCTTGATTTATTTAATGAATTATTAATTAAATAATTATTTTGGGAATACTGTGTAAGTTTTATAATTTTTTTTAATCTTGTCGAATACTTTTTAAGATTAATTTTATTGATGGAGTTTGAGTGACGTCTATATTTCCATAAAAGCTCTCATTGTTTTTTACTACATAGTCTGATGCCACGTGATATCCATTTAGGTTTTTCACTTAATGACACTTTGACTTTTTTGATAGGAAAACATAAGTTATAGAATAGTCTAAATATACCAATAAACAGATTATAAGCATCATTAGGGTTTGCAGTTTCATAAATCTCAGAGAAGGAGAGACTCTCTATGTGAGATTTAAATTTTAACAGATTTTCACCGCAGAAATCTCGTTTGAATACAGACCAGCTATTTATTTTGCATACTTTAAGGACAGGGTATTCCAATAGCTGCGCAGTGTGATCTGAGAGTGCCAAGTCTAAAATTTTAAATTTGCAATTTCTTTTACTAGTATGGGCAAAATTGTCTATACAAGTATTACTTGATAAGCGAGTAGGTTGTCTAAGCTCTAGTTTGAGATTATAGCCAAGTAAAAAATTTTCAAATTCCAAGGATTCACGGTTTTTTTTCATTACGTCAATATTGAAATCTCCGCAGAGAATTATTTTTTTTTCTGTCTTACTGATTTTTGACAGAAGTCTTTCTAAAACGGCGTAAAATGCGTAGAACTTTGTCGGATTAGGCACTCTATATATACAGACAACGATAATATTAAACAGTTTCAATTCTATGGCACAACATTCAATGACACCCTCTATACTCATTTTAGCTATCTCACTACGTTCGTTGCACAGCATTCCATTACGGACCAAAATGCATGCACCACCTCTATTTTTCGATCTGGAATAGCAAGCTGCCATTACATAGTTTGGTATGTGAATGATGTGTTCTTGCCCTACTGATATAAAATGCTCCGTGATACATATGAGGTCTATAATAATTTTGAAGCTTACATTAATTTCCTCTATATGTAGAGTCAACAGGTCAGATTTATTAATGAGCCCTGCTATATTTTGGTGAAGAATATGAATATAGTTATGCGAGAAAAAGCTGCATGTCCATGTTTGTCTGGTTTTCGGGTGAGTTAGATTTGTCTTCTAGGTTCGTGGGCTCAATGAAATCCTGTTCAATATATGTTATCAAATCTTGTAAATCGCATAGAATGGTTCGTAAACCATTATTGTTCAAATTTCCATGTAATCTTGAGAACATGTGGTAGTCGTAGGTAAGATTCAAATTTGAATCAAGTAGGAAAGCATATTGCTTAGATTCGTTGTCCAGGTAGAGCAGGTTGTTGAAAGCCTCTACTCGCCAGTTAAACATAGTAGCATATTTGTGACATTTAAACGTAGGTAGGCACAGTATAACATTCGTATGTTGCAGCGGCTGAAGAGTATTTCTTTTTTTTTTTTTTTTTTTTTTTTTTATTTGTTTGTAAACACAGGTAAATATACAATATCAGATGGTAAAGAGGTAAACATGGATCTCTGTGCTTCACCTAACGGCACACAAACATTAAAGAGAGGTCAAAACTACAATACAATAGGTAGATTACATATCAAGCATTATAAATTATATGTCTTCATTATTTAAAAAAAAAAAAAAAAAATGTCAAGGTTCTTATCATCTAAAAATTCACGAATACTATAATAAGCTTTTTCTACAAGCATTTTTTTCAATTTTACCTTGAACACATTCAGGCTAGGGATATTTAATACAGCTTGAGGAAGATTTCGCAGGCAGAGCACTAATTCTAAGAAGTTGTTAGTCGTTTGAAAGTCTTCTTCACCAAGAAAAATGATACAGAAGTCATTTTTTGTAAAATTTTGTAATTTACGATCAGTTCCTTTTAATAAATTTATGATGCCACATTCTGGTTTTCGAAAATGGCAGATATTATAGTTATTTATAAGGGTCATTTCGGCTAAGGTAGAGTATTTTAGATTGTGTTTTTTTTGGCTACTAATGATGCAGATCTTTCTTTCATTTTCCTTGCATTTTCCAGAGTTTTCAGGTTTTTTTTTATTTAATTTAATTTGATCATTTTTTTTTTTCCTGCAATTTTGGACTTAGGGACTTCTACACTTGCGTCCTTCAATTTCTCGTTCATAATTTGTGTAGTGCTAGTCAACTGGGTGGTGGTTAAGTTATTTGAGTTTGAGTTTCTATCTGATTCCGTAATGCTAATCACTGGACTATCTTCTGGTTTTACAGGAGTTATGCGGAAACTTTCCTGAATAATAATAAGAAAATGTAAATAATACCAATAGTAGGTACAGAACTGAAAGTTTTTCTACCAAATAATGCGTTGTTTAGATATCAAAGTCTCCCGTATTTACTTAAGTAGATAGGTACTTAGGTACAAGTTCTATTTGAATGCGTTACCTACCTACATAAATAAACGTAATATTATAATGTACGTATTTTTTCATAGACAATTTTTGTGCCATTGGTAGGTATCTACCTACATAGTGCTGTAGTAAGTAGGTATTATGATTTTGATTATGTAGACTGAGAGCAAGATTAGAAACCCAACCTAGGTACATTTTTATTTGGTTTAACTTTAAGTAGGCAGTGTAGGTTATCTACTTAAAAACAGTCGGGTAGGTAGGTGTAGGTAGACAAATCGATGTGGTAAGTTACCTAAAGGTAGGCGTACTAACAACTAAAACTAGATAACTAGGTTACCTACAAACCAAATGTTGTTTTTTTCTCTTGCAAATATCTAGGTAGGTACCTACCTACTAAAATTTTGGCCACGCTGGGCATGCGGGTTGGGGATCGCAGGGTACAGCTTCTCGCACCGCCGACGCTGCTGCCCGTCGGCGGCCAGATTCTTATTATTCGTCACAGAATTATTCTCAAGACAACCCTAACGTTACACGTGCCACGTCAGTAGAGATAGAGCTATACGATAGAAAGGGATGCAAGGTGTAGGTTAATATAAATGTTAGGCACTGAGTTCGGTACGAGCTGAATAGCACTTTATTGCGTAGCAGCTAAAGTCGCTATTTATTTAAATGATTGCGCGGAGTGAAGCTTCTGTCCCTTCTGTATTCTGTGGTAGAGTTGAGGCTGGGTGGAGAGGTTACTAAGGCCGCATTTGCGCCACCGCTACTCCCCCCCCTCGTCCCCCTTACCTCAGCCGCACATGCGCCGTGTGGTCCCCCCTCTCCGCCTGGTGGTGGTGCAGCCTCTCCATGAGCGCCGCGTACCGCCGCTCCTCGCCCCCCTCCCCGCCCCACGCCACCGCGCCGCCCTCCGCCACGCTGCCCTCCCCCGCCGAGCTGTCCACAGATACACTGTCAGTTAGCTACACAAAGAACTATGACTAAAGCATAGGACAAACACAGATACACTGACAGTTAGCTACAAATAACTATGACTAAAGCATAGAAGAAGTCTTAACACTCATTCATGCTCTGAACATCAACTCATACGGCTGATCTCTACTTTCTTATGTCTATATCATTAGCTAGAAAGGGATGCTATTCATCCCAACGAGACTATCCGACATAGAACTAAAGTAGTCGACGTAGCTCAGAGAATTAGCAAGCTGAAGTGGCAGTGGGCTGGCCATATCTGAAGAAGAACCGACAACGACTGGGGCAAACGAGTTCTTGAGACCGCGGCTCGGAAAACGTAGTGTGGGACGCCCTCCGTCTAGGTGGAGTGACGATTTGCGAAAGGCTGCTGGTAGAAGCTGGATGCGTCGAGCTCAGGACAGGGCGCAATGGCGCTCATTATGGGAGGCCTATGTCCAGCAGTGGACTGCTATAGGCTGATGATGATGATGATGATGCATCCCTTTCTAGCAAATGATATAATATGGACACAAGAAAGTAGAGATCATTCGTATGAGGTGAATTTTGACTTCATCTAGTTCTCTTCTGTCCTGTATTTGCTAGTTTAATCTGCTTCATAACCTTTAAGTTCGTAAGGGGACGTTAAACACTTAGTAGATTTGATGGGGTCTGTCAACTAGCTGTACACAATGAGTACGTAGAATTCATTAACGGTCGGATGATTGGTTTATATTGCCACACATAGTGTAGGTGTAGAGCACCCTCCGGCCAGGTGGAGAGACGATCTGCAAAGGACGCTGGATGCGTCGAGTTCAGGACAGCATCATCATCAGCCTATAGCAGGCCACGGCTGGACATAGGCCTCTCCCAATGAACGCCAATGCGCTCTGTACTCAGCTCGATGTATCTAGCTTCTACCAGCAGCCTTTCACAGATCATCACTCATCTAGCTGGAGGGCGTCCAACATAATGTTTGCCGAAAGGCGGTCGCCACTCAATGAGTTCATTAATAACTAGCAACCTATCACGGCTTCGCGCGGGTTTGAGTAAGGATCCCTAATCTTCTCTAGCAATAAATATAGCCTATGTTACTCAGGGTGAATGTAGCTTTCCAATGGTGAAAGAATTTTTGAAATCGGCACAGTAGTTTTTGAGTTTATTCATTACAAACATACACACATACAAAAATACATTTTTTTCCTCTTTATAATATTGGTTTATACTAACCTGACAGGTCCAGGAGACATGGGCACTCCGGACAGCGGCAGAGCGGCGCGGAGAGGCAGACTCATGTATCCACTGTCACCGCACAAACTGTCAGACTCGGCCGATGGCGTGTACGAACCTGCGAACAAACTCCATTTTAACTTCAACATTGATAAGAAAGCCTATAGAGCTGTAGTCTCTCAGGGGTGTTGGTAATGTTCGGAAACACGAAAAATTCAGTGAAAACTTTATTTGCATCAAAACAACAAAAAATCCGGCGGGCTGACCTCAGCGTCCACCGGTAGCGCGGCTTAGAGCGAGATAGCTGATTTGTGTTTTGACAGGTCTTTGGCGAAGGGGGTATACAGGGTTCCAACCCCTATCTTCGGAACCCAAGCCAACCCCACCTACACGTGGCGCACCCTGCTAAACAACGAACGGGGCTCTGGCGGCCGGCTGATTGCGGCATAGCGCAGCCTACATAGGCACAGCTAAATCCCCTGGCCACTGATGGGCAGCAGCGTCGGTGGTGCTAGAAGCTGTGCCCTGCGATCCCCAATATGCATACCCAGCGTGGGGATTATGGGTATATCCCCCTTTATTAGGGGAGGCCTATGTCCAGCAGTGGACTGATATAGGCTGGTGTGGTGGTGATGGCGGAGGAGTATGGCAGCGTTCCGTTCGAGCATTATTTTCAAAGTTTTATTTTATTTTTGTATTAAGTTCGATCATTATATTAATATATAGAGGGCGTAACATTTAGATCGGTCAGTATGGGAAAGTCTGAAACTATAAGACATTCGAAGATCTGTTCTTAGGAACCATTTCCTCGATTTTAGTAACAAGGAGAACTGCATTCATACATTTAAGAGAGTTGATAGGCATTATGGGAAGGCTTGCCCCATCGTCGACCTTATTCTTCCTATGCAAGCCTCGAGGTCAAGAGTTGGCCCATAATAAATAAATAAAAATATAAAAAAAACTTGTGCTCAGCTCGGGAATCGAAACCGGACGAATTTTTTTTGAAAAATAAAACTATCACTATATCTATTAAGATATCATTGCGTAGGTCTTAAGCAGTAAATGTTACTATGAAACATGATGTTTAAAATTAATAAAATGCAGTGTTTTTTAATATCCTTTTCACTTCTCTTGCTCAAAAAGTGTATCATAATAGTGTAGCTTAGCGGGCCTAAAACTCGAGTTTAATACCACGGGCTAATAAGTATATTTTCTTTTTAATTTTTGTCTAAAATCATCAGCACGTACAAAGCATTCGTTCTCTTACATAAAAACTGGACTTCTTGGTGCTCCGTCAATCTTTTTTTTAGAAAATAGAACCGTCTTGGTGATATTTTATGAAGGTTGATTAATTTTTAATAAAATATCTGAAAATTGACTAATTTTGAATTGTTTTATTTTCTCGCAATCGAAGTTAAAAGTAGAGTGTTTTACTCGGGCCAAAACCACCCATTATAACTCGGTGTTGTCATCCTCCCTCGCTACGCTCGGGACTATAACAACCTCGTTTATAATAGGGATGGTTTAGTCCCTTGTAAAACAATCTACTATTAATTTATTTTTGTAGGTGTTCGAAATGTCTATAATTTTTTTCACAACACATACGACAACAACCATAGACACAATTTTACGCAGCTAAAAAGAGTTGAATGTTGTATTGAAAAAATGGTAGTCATTTCGAACACCACTTATTTGAAACGTTGTCCTGTCTCAAAGAGGGTATCAAAGTTAAAGAAACATTCAAAAAATATATTGAAATGGAAAAGACAACCAAAAAGGATATTTAAGAGGATTAAGCAATCAATGAGGATATCAAAGTGGAAAATGCTATCAAAGAGGATATCGATGTTAAAGAAAGATTAAAATTTAAAGAGGATAAAATAACAACAACTAAAACTACCTCTACCCTAACCCTACCCCTACAAAATCAAAATCAAAATAAGTTTATTCAATAAGCACTTTGAAACGTCCATTTTTTTAAGTTTGAATTTACACCAATTCGTAATGTGACCAAACAGAGAAGAATTGGCAAGAAACTCTGCTTAGCTTATATTTTTTTAAAGTCTTGTTTTTTACAAAGTTTATTATTAACTATCACATTGTTTTTGAGGGAGTTGGAGACAGTTTCATCCCAAGTTTTTTTGTCATCTAAATAATCAGAAATTTTATAAATTTATTTTAAATTTCAAAGTGCTTATTGAATAAACTTATTTTGATTTTGATTTTGTAGGGGTAGGGTTAGGGTAGAGGTAGTTTTAGTTGTTGTTATTTTATCCTCTTTAAATTTTAATTTTTAATAAGCTTTATTACAGACGTTACGTTTAATAACATTTTTGAATTTATTTACAGATGACTTAAGCATATCATTTGGGATTTTGTTAAAAAACCGTACGTTTTGCCTTTAAATGAAATGATTAACTTTATGGAGCCTTACAGTAGGAACAGCTAGTTTATCTTTATTTCTAGTGCTAACATTATGATTGTCGCTATTTTTCTTAAACATTTTGATATTTTTTCGGACATACATTAAGTTTTCATATATATTGGCACGGCACAGTCATAATATTTATATCTTTAAACTTAATTCTAAGTGATTCTCTGTAGCCCATATTATAAATTGCACGAACAGCCCTCTTCTGCAGCACAAATATGGTATTGATATCTGCAGCATTCCCCCACAGTAAAATACCGTATGACATAATGCTATGGAAGTAGCTCAAAAAAACCAGTCTAGCCGTTTCTACGTCAGTAAGTTGACGGATTCTTTTGACTGCGTATGCTGCAGAACTGAGTCTGTTCGACAATCCATCTATGTGAGCGCCCCATTGAAGCTTATTATCTAAGGTTATGCCTAAAAATACAGTAGTATCCACAAGATTTAAATCTTCATCTTTTATTTTAATTTTAGGTTTAACTTGTTTAACATTTGGTAAAATAAATCTTATACATTTTGTTTTATTTCCGTTCAGTAATAAGTTGTTTACATCGAACCAGTTAACAAATTTCGCTATTGCATCGTTTACGTCGTCAAAATTGGTCTGCCGTCGCTTTAGTACACTACGCTAGCCCTTACCCTAACCCTACCCCTACACCTACTTTTAATATTAACGGGATAAAATGTATCCTATGTCCGTCTCCTGGTTCTAAGCTACCTCCTAGTTATAAATAGTGTAACTAACACGACTTTCTTTTATATAGACAGATATAGATATTTTGAAGAAGCAACCAGATACCCAATTTTTAATCGGTGTGTCAAATTGATTTAGTACTAAACTCGGTACAGAATATTCTTACAGAAGTTCGACTCTCTTTCCTGGGGTCCATTTATTTCCAAAAGTAGACCACAAAGAGGATTTTAAGTTTAAACACTATATGCACCTACTGAAAATGAATACTCCCAAGATTACCCGAGAATCTTTGCACGCAAAATTTTAAACGGCGTTGTAATATTTGTGTTTTTTGAGATTACTCTATTTGTATCTCGGATACATATTCGATTTTTGTTCTGTTTCCAAATGAATGCTTAAACTTTGTGTCACATGACCTGTCAAATATTCTTTATGTCACTAATGTCACTTGATGAAAAACAATAGAAAAAAGAGACATTAATACCGGCGTTTTATTTTGTTGACAATCTAGGGTCGCATCTTTAGATTGTTTTATTTCTAGATCTTTCATATATCTGACATTGATTTGACGACCCCTGTGGCGCAGTGGGCGGCAGGCCCACCTGAGACGCAGAAGGTTGCGGGTTGGATTCCCGCCGCGAGACAAATGTTTGAATTTTCTGCATATATTTGTCTCGGGTCTGGGTGTTTTCTATGTATATAATATGTATGTATTTACAAATTAAATTTATTTAGATAGTATAACTAGTCATGTGGTTCCCATAATATAAGCTCTGCTTAGTTTGGGGATAGAAAGATGCTGTCCTGCATTTTTATTTATAGATCTGGTATCGTCACGCGAAGTCTTTGCACAAATTATTATGCTGGACATTATCACACAGCATCATGTAGCCCCAAACTAAGCGGAGCTTGTATTATGGGAACCACATAATTGATATATTACATGTGTTTGTAAGCCTGGTAGGTTGGACTAGAGATACACAAATAGCTATAAGATCAATGTAATTAGACCTAGTTCCACAGACAATAAATATCATTTATCATTATCATTTATCATTAAATGCTATTGACCTTCGGGATAAGATCCCTTTTCGGGATAACATAGATCCCTTATCGGGATAACAGTTGTAGATCCCTTTTCGGGATAACGATTGTAGAGTACTGTTTAAATACTTATTTTTTTATTATTATATCATAAATAACATTTAGTACATACATATCTGACATTTTTTGTTTTTATTTCTGATTGTTAACTATGTATTAGAAAATGATTCTTTATTTTGTTATTATTTTTTCTTTATTCTTAAGATATTATTATTTTAATAATTGCATGAAATCATTATAATTATTGTATGTTGTATTAGTTTTATAATTTGATATTTTGTACTATAATTTTAATTAATTCGATTATATCCGTCTTATCTCTAAGAAATATTTGCACGACTAATAAGTCGAATATAGTGCTCATAATATTAAAACATACAACCAATGTACAAACCTATATTCTGGCAAATATCATTCATACATTCATTCATTCATTCATTCATTCGTAGATCCCTTTTCGGGATGGCAATTGTGGATCCCTTTTCGGGATAAAAAATGTAGATCCCTTTTCGGGATAACGATTGTAGATCCCTTTTCGGGAAAAAAATTGTAGGTCCGTTTTCGGGATGGCAATTGTAGATCCCTTTTCGGGATAAAAATTGTAGATCCCTTTTCGGGACAACGATTGTAGATCCCTTTTCAGGATAAAAATTGTAGGTCCCTTTTCGGGATGGCAATTGTAGATCCCTTTTCGGGATAAGAATTGTAGGTCCCTTTTAGGGATGGCAATTGTAGATCCCTTTTCGGGATAAGAATTGTAGATCCCTTTTCGGGATAACATAGATCCCTTCGGGCTAACAAATGTAGATACCTTTTCGATATAACAGTCATAGATCCCTTTTAGGGATAAGAATTGTAGATTCCTTTTCGGGATTACATAGATCCCTTCGGGCTAACAAATGTAGATACTTTTTCGAAATAACAGTCGTAGATCCCTTTTCGGGATAACAGTAGATAGTTACTTGCGACAGTGCTAGCTTTCCTCTGCATGTAGTAATCAGCATCCTGGTCCAGCACAGGATAGGGCCACGCGAAGTCCTCATGCAATCTCTTTAGACACAGCACTGCGCTGTCAACCTATCAAAAAGAAATAAAAAAATATAAATTACAGCAAAAACATACATGAATGAAAAAATGGAAATTGCGTGAAACATACAAGTAAATACCATTTACAAAAAAACTTAAAACAGAATTCAAACTTTTCGTCTTAATTTTGCAAGCCAATGATTCGGGGTCGTTTTTTATTTAATTATTCAATTTCAATTTCAATTTCAATAGCCTTTATTTAACAATCTTAAAGAGATGGCTGGTCCAATATGGAGAAGGAAAGCTCGCGATCGCGAACTTTGGAAGAGTCTGGGGGAGGCCTATGCTGCAAAGCAAAACAATCCCGTCAACACCACCACCGATGTCTAACTTAGAGATTAATGTATTAGGTTACCTACCTACTTTAGTATAGACGTTACTTACTTTATATAATAAATTTAGAAATTAATAAGATTTAATTATATTCATATTTAAATAAAAAACGACCCCGGCCGTTTCTTAATTTTTATATATCCTCTCCATCTGGAAGGTTGTCTGGAAGAGATCGCTTCCAAGCGATAAGACCGCCCATTACACCTTTATTTATGTTCTGTTTCTTAAATTAAGATGTACGATAAAGAATTTTCATCCATTCATTCATTCCAACACTAACTTATCTGATTACTTACCTACACTAAAAAAAACTGGGAAATAGAGTTACTTCCAGTGGCCATCTGTGGTCTTCATCACCAGTTCCACTTCACGAAATAGTGCTTTCCGAGAGCAAATGCACTTCAAGTTACTAAAAAACCGAATACGTAGTCAAAAGGATCCGCCATCTTGTAAAGGTTCAGGAGTGGACTGCTATAGGCTGATGATGATGATGACAAGATGAGGGTTACCTTCGCGGCGGCGTCTCTCTCCCTCGCCAGCCAAGCGACCAGATGCAGGTCCAAGGCCGCCGCCATCTTGTAAAGGTCCAGCAGTGGACTGCTATAGGCTGATGATGATGATGATGATGATGACAAGATGAGGGTTACCTTCGCGGCGGCGTCCCTCTCCCTCGCCAGCCAAGCGACCAGATGCAGGTCCAAGGCCGCCGCCATCTTGCCCAGGGCTAGCAGCCGCGCGGAGCTCAGCAGGATCCGCGCGTATCGATGAATCATCACGTCTATGAAGAACTCCTCGTCGTTGCCGTAGGTGGTTTCTCTGCGGAGGAGATTGCCATTAGATGCTTTGGAGATTAGAAAAGCATGACACGTAGGTATTCCCTATTTATGTCAGTCGTAAAGCAATCAATAACAACACCAGCCTTTATCAGTGCACTGCTGGACATGGGCCGTCTCTTATAAGAAGGAAAATATGCCCATAATTTAATCAAATCCTATCCAAATTTCCGGAACCCAAGCCAACCTCACCTGCCCGTGCACTCTGCTGACTAACAAACGGGGCTCTGGCGGCCGGCTGATTGCGATATATCGCAGCCTAACACTGGCACAGTTAAATTCCCTGACCGTCAACGGGTAACAAAATCTGCGGTGCGAGAAGCTGTGCCCTGCGATCCCCAGCCCGCATGCCCAGGGTGGGGATTATGGGCATATCCTCCTTATAGGGGAGGCCTATGTCCAACAGTGGACTGTTTAGGCTGGTGTTGTTGTTGATATGCCCATAATCTAAGCGCTGGGCATGCAGGTTGGGGATCGTAGGAAACAGCTTCTCGCACCGCAGACGCTGCAGCGAGTTCGAAGATCCGAAGGTGGAGGTTCCCCTTACGGCTCAATTACACCAAATCCGTTATCGGCCGAAGTATGCTCAGCGCGACGGACGAATTCGGTCCATCGAATAAACGTATGTAAAAAACTGTGAGCGCACACAAAAAAACAAAAAATTACGAAGATATACACTTTTACATAGCCGTGACGTCATGAGCCCCCACTCCCGAACTTTGACGCTCTTTATCTCCGTCAATTTTTATATGTTTGATAAATAAAAAAAACTTGAAAGGTGTCAAGGGACACCCGGATGGAACGAAGTAGCTTTCTATGAGACAGAGAGAGAGAGAGAGAGAGATAATCACGCACACGCCCCACGGTTTTATTGAAATACAGATCATATTACATAAATTCAAATAAAAAACATGCAAAAAGACTTAATCACCACAGCGATTTGAACTGGGTGTCGCGGCGCGGCAGTCCAAGCCTGTACGGCGAGGCCGCGAGGCTAACGAGCACTTAGCATAAAAAGTTGAAATAAGCGCACAAGTCTTTATACCATCACGTCATCAGCCCCACCATTTGACAATTACAAAGTGTCGTTACAACTTTTGGTCTTCATTTTTTCCGTCTAGCCCCCTTTCGCAACGCGCGATAAGGAACTTCGTTCCAAAAATAAGTCCAATATTTTACTAACTAGATTTTTTTGTCCGTCAATAGTGGACCGATTTTTAAAATTCATTAAAGAGTATACTTCACAAGTGGTCCCATATAAATTTTATTCCTGAGGGATTGGTACTTTTCCCGGAAAACTCAAAAAACCTCATCCTCACTTGTAATTTTCGCCCTATGATCACCAATATCTCCGTCAATTGTGAACCGATTATCAAAATTTTTTTGCGCAAGAAGTAATAAGTGATTTATTTGAAGTCGGTTTATTTTTTTTATCCAATCTAACTTTGCAATTTTATTGTACATGCAAGATTTGTCATAAGTTGTTACGGAATAAACAGACTAATTTATTTTTATTATATTTAAGTAAGAATGGGCAAAACACATTGCTTTTATGTCTTTCATTGACATTCAGGGATAGTATTAGATTTGGAAATGTGTCAAATTATAGAAAAGAAAATATATTAGAAAAAAAGGACAAATCTTCTTGTGTACTAAGTAGTAGAAATTCGATGCATTACTCTGGCTAAGCCCTAAAAAAAGCTACAAAACATACAATAGAAGACATTACCCTGTGTAAGCCTATAGCTCATATCAAAGAAGAATTTATTGATTGTAGGTCCTAATTAATATACTTTAGTTTTTGCGCAAAAAGTCACGTTTTGTTTGCCAGGGTCACGTTGCGGATATGAATTAACTATTTGCATAGTATTAACACGCTTATCCAAAATGTGGCAGTATTACAGGAACCTTGAGAGATATTTGAACAGTTTGGAAATTCATGCAATAAATTATATTCTTATTTGCCGAGACAGTTAATATTTGCAGTAAATTCTAGAAACATTTATGTCAACAGAGACTTATTTAATAAATACTGAAAGTGTCATGTGAACAAATATTCGATCTTAATTTTATTTTAAATACCTAGGTATTCTGAATTCAATTCAGAATTTAGATATTAAGTATTTTAATTTATTTTTTTAAAAATATAAATCAAGTAAAGATTCTGGCCGATTCTTCTATTCTAAGTAAAGCTAAAAATCTGTGACATATTTTCGTATACCTAGACTTTAAACGAGAATTTGTTCACACGACATAAGTGCGCGACCACTGAGTCGCAGCATCTTTTTGTTTTCAGTAGGCTTTGTATGAAATCACGTAAAGCATGAGGTTTGTCTGAAAATTGAGGTTGAAAAACTTGTTTTCATAATATGTTATGTTCACCGTATAACAGATAAACTTGTCATTTACATTGTATTATTGAATAGGGAACACGACTGGGGAAAAAAAAACTAATTAGTCCGTCAGATAGATCTAATATAAAAAATATTGGACACGTATTTTTTTATTTATCAAAAAATTAAAAGAGCGTCAATGTTCGGGAGGTGAGCTCGTGACGTTACGGTTATGTAAAAAGTGTACTAGGCCGAAACGTGACGCAGAACTTCAACGCACTATTTATCTTTGTAATTTTTTGTTTACTTGACAAAAGATAAAATACGTGTCCAATATTTTTTGATAATGACGGACTACGCGTTTCGGTTAAAACTTGCCACGCAATGGATACCGCAAGGTGCACTCTCCATTTCATTTTCGCGATCAGCCGCGTGGTCTGCTGATCGCGTCGAAAATGGAGAGACGAACTCGATGAGTTGGCAAATCATAACACCCCATATAGAGGAAGGATGGTAGGGATGCTTTTGCCTTTCAGTGGGATATTTCAGTCGTAAAGATGTATCAAAATATTATGACAAAATACATTAGCATTGGGTTGTAAGCTGGTAGCGCACTAAAAAATAAAAGCCTTATTGGGATTAAAAGATTATTGGGCCAAAATGTTACAGAGTGATAAATTGATCTTACTCCGATAAACTTTGAGCGTAGCTCGCTCCACAGCTCGCCGAGCAACATTGAACAGAATGCGTAGTGCGAGTTTTTTTAACAGATCGAGCTGGTTACTGGCAATAGGCACTCTGGTGTGTCCACATTTCGACTCCATGATGAATATGAAGGTGCATGGATGTACGAATAGAGGGAGACTGAAGAAGAGATGGATAGAGTGTGTGAAAGAGGATATGAAAATAAAAGGAGTGGATACAGATTTGACGGCTGATGATGATGATACCATTAACTGGTAGGACCCACTGGTTGAAAACTTTCGTTTTCAGACACTGCGGTATGGGCGACGAGAAAATGGCCTAGTTTTCCAAATGCTGCCCAACACAGCTGATTCCTTGTTTTGGCCTTCTCAAAGATGTACCTTGGACTCAAATAGTTTGCAGAAATCGAGTAGCAGCTCTAGAGTACAGAGAATGTCGATAAATCTATCTTTGATAGAGTATCATCAGGATTTAACTGCTTGTTTAATCATCATGAAGTGTTTACATACTTTGAAATGCGGTATAGTTCAAAGCATGGTATTAATGTTAAAGAGTATTTTCGACTGTATTGTGTTTTCTGTTTTGTGTGCCATACTTATGGAGCTTTCTGCTACACGGTAGAAATGGGCAAGCCCTTCACAAGGAGTTGTTATACCTAATTATTTATTTATCAAGTAGCTTACCTATCAGCTCTAACCGGCGCTGACTATTTCTTCTTGACGGACATAGCAATTCTGCTTCGCGGCAGAAATTGGCATGGCGCTAGTTCTTGCTAGGACAAGCTCTCCGAGAAGAGTTCTACTATCTACCTATTGATTGATCAAGATGGTGCTCACCTATCAGCTCTAGCTGGCACCGACTTCTTCCTCTTGACGGCGGCGGTGGCGCGCGCGGGGGGCGGCGCGGGGGGCGCGGGCGGCGCGGGCTGCGGGGGGGAGGGCTCGCGCGGAGCCGCAGTCGTGCTGAAGCTGCGACCGCGGCCGCCTGACAGCTGAACGTAACACCACATCACTTGCCGGTGCAATACGGATGACGAATGAAACATTATAATTAGTCCGTCATTTACATTATCAAAAAATATTGGACACGTAGTTTTTCTTTTGTCAATTAAACAAAAAATAAGTAAAATATAGTGGTACCGAGTGACGTCACAACTTAGTACACTTTTTACCTAGCCGTGACGTCACGAGCCCCCACTCCCGAACTTTGACGCTTTTTATCTCCGTCAATCATTATTTATTTGATAAATAAAAAATACGTGTCCAATATTTTTTTATCTGACGGACGAAGAAGAATTTTTTTTTACCCAATCGTCATCCCTATTTGTTTGTTGAATAAAGGTATAATTTTGTTCATATAACAATATGTGGCAAATTAGTACGGTTTATGAGTTCAGTCGTCCAGTCTTCAGAATTAAGGCGATGATGCATGTCAAACCTCCCTCTCGCTCGCACTATTCAATTTGAAGATATAAAATCACGGAATTTAGTTATGCAAAATAGCAAACCTTCACGGCCTAGAAAATAACAATTCAAAGGTTCAGCAAGAATATCATATCGTCGCCTTTAAATGAATTTTTGACAGATAAAATTCACCTACCTAAGTTCTGATGAATGAAAGCCTCGGTCTGCCTTCAACATATTGCCAAGGCCTAAGTAGTCCACATATGATAGTACCACACTATACTGAGCTAACTCTGTCGTCTTATAATTATAACCATTTGATGACAATAAATATAGTGAGTACTAGCGGCCCTTCCCGTTTTCGCACGGGTTAGGGCACCTTTTTACACCTTGGGTTACTTTACTTAAGTTATAGTAAGGATCCCTAATAATATAGCCTTTGTTACTCACGGTGAATGTAGCTTTGCAATGGTGAAAGAATTTTTGAAACCGGCACAGTAGTTTTTGAGTTTATTCATTACAAACATTTATAACACACACACACACACATACAAAAAATAATATTTTTTCCTCTTTATAATATTAGTGTAGATTGGGTATTCAGTATTGAGAGGGCTCGAGGCCGTTCTTCGTGGAAATCCACCTATGAGACCTATGTTCAGCAGTGGACTTCTATAGGTTGTTGATGACGAAATATAGGTTGACACGCGGGACATTGACATTGACATATGTAGGTAGGGATGACGACGACTATTGACAACGATGTCACGATACGATGATGACGATACCAAAATGTTGATACACGGGACATTAACATTGACATATATCGTAGGGATGACGACGACTATTGACGACGATGTCACGATACGACGATGACGATACCAAAATGTTCATACGCGGGACATTGACATTGACATACATGTAGGAATGACGACGACTATTGACGACGATGTCACGATACGACGATGACAATACCAAAATGTTGATACGCGGGACATTGAAATTGACATACATGTAGGTATGACGACGACTATTGACGACGATGTCACGATACGACGATGACGATACCAAAATGGGTTTTCATTGGTTTGGCAAACCAAATAGCTTTTCGTCGTGGTTCATCATTGGTCGTATTCATCTGTACGTGTAAATCATTATCAATGTCCGCGAATCAACCTCTATTTAACCAGCTGTAGTTCGCTTTTAGGTAAAGTGGGGCCAAATTAACAGGTCACATTTGATATATAGTTTTAGCTTCATAGAGAGGGGCTTCACCTGTTTGACCTGTTTGACCTGTTTGGGTGGGATTGGATCGAATTGCTGAGCCTACCTTCAGAGGGACATAGACGCGTTGTGACTACTGTAGTTCCTATGTTTGGATCGGATTGTACTTCAGTCATACAGCTACCGCTGTATCGCTTAGGTAAGTGGAGGGACGTTCATGTCAAACACATTGCTCTTTTACCTTGGTTTCCTAAATAGTGGTACAGCAGTAGCGGTATAACTATGTGATTGTTGGAATCGTTTGCAGAGCCAACTTCAGACGGAAAAGGTCCGTTCTGAATACGTAATACAAACCTGCATATTGCCGAGTATCACGGATAAATCTTCTGCATTGGGGCTGACAGTTTGCTGTACTATTTGCCCGTATTTCGCTTGCACGTTCACAGAATTTCTCGGCGAGTCGACGTCATTGGGATCTGCAACATCAATAATATAAGCTACAAAGATACTATTTACAAGGAATCTTATCTTATCTTAACTTATGAGCCTGTCTGATCCCACTGCAAGGCAAAGGCCTGCCTTCCCTCATTCCACACTACCCGATCTTGGGAATCCGCTGGCAAGGGTAGCGTAATAACGTCAAGTTCGTCACGCCACCTCCGTCTGGGACAGCTACGGGGCCGCGTAACGCCCAGTGGGACCCACTCAATGGAACCCACTCAGTGGAACCCACTCAGTGGCGATTTTAGCCCACAACTGGTCCGGCATGCGGTAAACATGTTCAGCCCAGTCCCATTTCAGTTTGGCGGACTTGTGGATTACTTCGGCGATTTTTGTTGGGAGCGCTAGTATCTTTGTATTATCTTAAGTTATGGTGTCTATTATGTTGGTGAATAAAATAAAATAAAACTAATGTTCCAGATGCGATCGGTGAGCTTAGCGACCAAAATACTTACTATTTCAAATCAATCTATATTACAGATCAATCGATTAATACTTTCTATAAATAAATGCATAAACATTAGTGTATTATACCTACGTACGTAACATTCTGGAAGAAATTAGACGACCCTAACATCTTCAAAAAGAGAGTTAATAGGCATCTACTGGGAAAGCTCACCCCATCGTCGACCTCATCCTTGCCCACGCAAGTCTCGAGGTCAAGAGCTGGCCAATAATAAATAATAAAAATGATAGTAAAAACAGTGTAGTTAAAATAACTATGCGCAGTAGAAAAACGCAAGTAGCGACTTAGTATTATCTGTCTACAGCTTGACATAATGGGAGAGGCCTGCATAGGCTCATAATAAGAAGAGAGATCCCCATAATCCGCATGTTGGGCATGCGGGTTGGGGATCGTAAGGCAAGCTTTTCGCACGGCCGACGCTGCTGCCCGTCGGGGGCCAGAGAATGTAGCTTGCGTTAGGCTGCGCTATACTGCAAACAGCTAGCTGCCAGAGCTCCGTTTGTTAGTAAGTAAGGTGCACCACGTGCCGGTGAGGTTGGCTTGGCCTCTCGAAGATGAAGGTTGGAGTTGGAACCCTTTACAGTAGTAGGCTATAAATTTTGCACATCGACCTTTGGAAAGAGAAAATTGGCTTATTTCGGCTTCGTAGGTTATCTCTGTCGCACACTACATATGTGACGTTTTGTCCAGTTTTGTCAGTCTTTGTTATAGATACCCACAGATATAGAAGAGAACTAGATAAAGCCTTAAAATTCACTATGTTCGGAACATCCACTCATACGACTGATCTCTACTTTCTTATATCCAATATCATCAGTTAGAAAGGGACGCATACATATATCAATGGGACTTCAAAATATATCAAAAAGTTAATCGTACCAGGGCACTCGAACAAAATTCTATGCAGGTTCGTACAAATGCCCTGGTGCGAAGTCGCAGCAATCGCATTGAGATAAAGTATGCATCCCTTTCTAGCAAATGATATTTGGACAAATGAAAGTAGAGATCAGCCGTATGACTTGACGAAGCCGAAATAAGTCGATTGTGTCTTTCCAAAGGTCGATGTGCAAAATATATCGCCTACTACTGTACATCCTTCTTTACTTTGTATTCTATTTAATTTATTACCTATAGCTCGTAAGAATCTGACCAGATCCCTGGCGAGGTCCCACCTCTGCTGTTGAAGTGCCGTGTCAAGGAGCTGCGTCGCTAGCTGCCTGCTAACAGCTGAACTCTCCAAGTTCTATGCAAAATGAACACACTAGATATTATGATTAATTAATAGGGCTTGATTTTGCGGAAACCAATAACTAAGCAAGATATTCAACAAGACAACATATTTAGTACGAACTTCGCTATCCTTCTCTAACGAGTTCCACAAATTGCATACGTGTACACCGCCACAAATTATATGTGTCAGGTTACCGGTGTCGGAGACTTTGGGGCGGTGAAATACGATAAATTTTATCGGAAAATCACTGTCCCTATTATATTTTTCTCTCTCCATGATAAAATGGCAGCCATTTTGTTTTTTTTCCTCGAAGCACGGGTGCTTGTACTTACTTGTACCTACTGATCAAGCCATAGCTACCCATGTAGAGGTCCTAGGAAGACGAAAGAGTACTTATTTGATAGTTAATAATGTAGACAATAAATCAATGATAACAATTTTGCAATTATTATTAATTATTTATAATGGAAACCAGATGACTGTTATACTGTAAGTATACGTACACCTTTTTTGTAAATAGCTACATACTTACATTATACCGTAGTACCAAGTAAAACTTTATTTGTTTTTGTAATTTTAGAATAATCTTTTTCCTAATAAATTACATATATTTGATTTGATTGGATTTGAAAACCCACCCAGACCCGAGACAAATATTTGCAGAACATAGAAACAAACGAACATAGAATCGAACCCCCAACCTTCTGCGTCTCAGGCGGGCCTTTTCCCACTCGTTCGAGTTCATCAGAATCAAACTCAAATTGAAATTACCCACTTACTTACATTCACTTTAGAATTGTAGAACACCTACCTTTATGATCTGTAATTAAGCGTATATAGATGTTTAAAACATTAAACTTTTGCATTTGATCTAGATGACTGATGACTCAATATAAATTTTCTAGAAGTTTATTCATTAAGTACTAAAATTACTAGTTTATTCAAATCATATAATCTAAAACCTCTCTTAATGGAGTCAACTAGAATTACTGACACTTCAGCCAAATGCATAGACAATATTTTTACAAATTCAAATGTTAATATACTAAGTAAAAATGTAATTAGTAACATAAAATCAGACCACCTTGGTCAGTTAATCAAAATAGAAAATCAAATAAAGAAAAATGTAAAACGGCAAATAACTTTTGTACCAGTGACTGTGCATCGATTAGAAAAATTTAAATCTAATTTGTTAAATAGATCACCCTTTTCATATCAAAATAATAATCCAAATTATTTATATAATTCTTGTTTTAATAATTTTATCAAAGAATTTAGCTCAATATTTAAACCTAAATCGATCATGGTCTCTGACAGTCCTACATTCTGTGCAACTGTGGGCAACAGTAGGAATTCACATAAGCAGACAAAGAATGTATGAGCTTTACAGTGAAAAACAGTATAATTTTAGTGAAGAGTTTAAAGATAAAGTTAAAAATTACTCAAAAATTTTTTAAAATGTATGTCGCGCGGCTAAGTCTAATTATATTAGTTCAAAAATTAGAAGCAGTAGTAATAAAATTAAAACCACTTGGAAAATAATAAACAGTGAGACTGGAAAAGTCAAACATGACATTAAGGAGTATAAATTAAATATTGGTAATACCATCATCAAACAAGATGGTGATGTTGCCAAAGCATTCGAATCCTTTTTTACAGACATTCCAGTTTCTACCACAAGATCCTTAAACTCTTCTCCTATAATTGCGGATTCATTACTAAATAAAAATGTACCAAAATGTGAAATACCGTTTTATTTTAAATATGTAAACAGTAATGATATTATTAAAACATTCAAACTGATAAATGTCAAAAAAACTACGGATCTCTGGGGCATTTCTGTTAGCGTTGTAACATCGTTGATTGACATTGTCGCACCAGAAGTAGCGTTTATATTTAACGAATGTATTGACTGTGGTGAGTTTCCTGATTTAATGAAACAGTAAAATAACACCTTTATTTAAATCCGGTAGTAGTTCTGACCCTACTAACTTTAGACCGATATCAGTACTGCCAACATTTAGTAAAATTTTTGAAAAGCTTATTCTCAGTCAACTGCAAAGCCATTTTAACTTTAACAACTTACTAGATGTCAAACAATTCGGATTTACGCGGGGCAGATCAACAACTGATGCCGGTGTTGAGTTGGTATCGCATATCTACGATGCCTGGGAGGACTCACATGATGCTTTAGGCATCTTTTGTGATTTGTCTAAGGCATTTGACTGCGTACACCATGAAACATTAATCAGGAAACTAGATCACTATGGCGTCAGGGGTATGGCTTTAGCCCTTCTCACTTCTTACCTATCTGACAGAATACAGAAAGTAAACGTAAATGGAAAATGTTCTCCGGGATCTCTAGTAAAGATGGGTGTTCCGCAAGGGTCAATACTTGGACCATTTTTTTTTTTAATTTACATCAACGACCTACCTCAACTTGTGAGAGACAACCACGAAATTGTATTGTTTGCGGATGACACGTCACTTTTATTTAAATTAAAGCGACGGCAGACCAATTTTGACGACGTGAACAATGCAATAGCGAAAGTTGTTAACTGGTTCGATGTAAATAATTTATTACTGAACGAGACTAAAACAAAATGTATGAGATTTATATTACCAAATGTTAAACAAGTTAAACCTAACATTAAAATAAAAGATGAAGATCTAAATCTTGTGGACAGTACTGTATTTTTAGGCATAACTTTAGATAATAAGCTTCAATGGGGCGCTCACATAGATGGGTTGTCGAACAGACTCAGTTCTGCAGCATATGCAGTCAAAAGAATCCGTCAACTTACTGACGTAGAAACGGCTAGACTAGTTTATTTCAGCTACTTCCATAGCATTATGTCGTACGGCATTTTGTTGTGGGGGAATGCTGCAGATATCAACACCATATTTGTGTTGCAGAAGAGGGCTGTTCGTGCAATTTATAATATGGGCCCCAGAGAATCACTTAGAACTAAGTTTAAAGAAATAAATGTTATGACAGTGCCGTGCCAATATATATATGAAAACTTAATGTATGTCCGAAAACATATTAACATGTTCAAGAAAAATAGCGACTATCATAATGTTAACACTAGAAATAAAGATAAACTAGCTGTTCCTACTGTAAGGCTCCATAAAGTTAGTCAATCTTTTGAAGGGATGTCTGTACGATTTTTTAACAAAATCCCAAATGATGTGATTAATCTATCTGTAAATAAATTCAAAAATGTTGTTAAACGTAATCTATGTAATAAAGCTTATTATAAAATATCTGATTATTTAGATGACAAAAAAGCTTGGGATGAAACTGCCTCCAACTCCATCAAAAACAATGTAATATATATTAAGTACAATGACGTTAAAAAAATATAAGCCAAGCAGAGTTTCTTGCCAATTCTTCTCTGTTTGGTCACGTTACGAATTGGTGGTAAATTAAAAAAAATGACGTTTCAAAGTGTACTATACAGTTCCTACTGAATAAATAAATTTTCACTTTCACTTTCACTTCACTGGATACAGCGTCAAATGGTAACTTTGACTCTTGAACCGGTACCTAGCATTGTTGCATAATTTGTAATTCTTATTCGTAATTGTAATTCTAATTAGTTTAATTTAAGTGTCATATGGATTTTATCTGAAATAAATGATTTAACAAAATAATAAATTATAATAATTAAACAATAAATAAAAAAGACGTGTGGCACTTGGGGACTGCCGCGGTAAAGCTATTGCATAGCATTTTGTATCAACATAAGCAATTATAATTATTTATTTATTTTATTTATGCAGTATTTCTTTTTCTTTGATATTAGGTTCAAGTTACACTTTTTGAGCGTGGTGATCGTCTAGATTCGCGCGAGCTTCGTAGAGTCGTACAATACGTCTAGTTGCACGCACACAAACACCGTGTCGAAGACTGCCGAAAAGAAACGACGTTAGACAATGCACGGCCTTCAAGCCACAACTCCGTGCCCGTCGGAGTGGGGAGCGTGAGGTTTTTGTTTCGTTACGGAATTTCTGGATTCGGTCCCCGCGCTCAAGGCCCTCGATAGAAGCTATGCAATAGCTTAATAAAAAACGTATGAAAATGTCCATAAATTTCGAGCTTTTCAAAGTAACTGTTTTGAGTGAAAAACATTGCAACCTGCAAGAACATTAGTTACCTATGTCGTTTCATTTATATAGAAATCCAATTCAGTAATTTCCATTTAACATACATTCAAATCGAGGTTAAAAACAAAGACTATTGAACGTTTCCGTATTGTGCAACGTACTAGGGGTGAAGTAGGCTTGTAGCACATATAGCATCCTCGATGCATGGTCGGTCTTACCTACAGGAAAGACAATTGTCAATACATGTTTAGTTGGCTAAGCCACGGGTTTCCTCACGACGTTATCACTGTTTCGAACACGTGGCAAAACGAACATCCATTTTTCTAAACGTCAAATCCTAGTACTGGGGTACATTCCATTCATAGGCCGCCCCTAATAAAGGGGGATTTGGGGATCGCAGGACACACCTTCTAGCACCGCCGATGTTGCTGCCTATCGGCGGTCAGGGAATTTAGAAAAGACCCAGCCTACGGTATCCATTATACCACGGTTAAGTACCTATATACCTAGTTTAGTTAGCACGCCGACCTTGCTTTTCTACCAGGAAAGGTTGACTGGTATAAAATGCTTTAGCATTAAGTCCTCCTTTTGTACAATTCTTTGTTTTGTGCAATAAAGTGTTAAATAAATAAAAAACAGATGTATAGATTCCGCGATGGAATGTTGACAGTTTCATCTGTTTCAATAAACGACTTCGGTACTTATCGCGAAATTGTATGGCAAAAGAAACTTAATCATTTACGAGTAAGCGAAATTCTTGGATGGCAAATGAACTTACTGCAATAGCATACACAGAGTAAATTAAATTATAATATTATTTGAACAATTGTTCTTTTCAAGACTTTTCGTATATATATTGAGTAAAAAATTGCACAAACCAGAAACATTTTCGACGTTCATTTTAGCAGACGAGAAATCTGAAACTATGAAGCTCTTAATCTGTTTAACATTGGTCGCTGCGTTCTGCGTGATCGCGGTGAGTATTAGTTAGCGTCTTAGTTTTTTGGAGATATACCTAAATTATTTTTCAGTGAAATAATCAAGCGTTTTTCAGCAAAGATAACAATTTAAACATCAAGATGTAATATTTCCAATTTCCTATTTTTATTAAGAAAAAACCGGCCAAGTTCAAGACAGACTCGCCCACGAACGATCTTTTATTAGATTCTTACAGCATCATCATTATCATCATCATCAGTCTGTCAGAGCCCACTGCTGGATATAGGCCTCCCCTAATGAGCGCCAATGCGCCCTCTCCTCAGCTCAAAGCATCAAGCTTCTACCAGCAGTCTTTCGCAGATCCTCACTCCACCTCGCCAGAGGGCTACACTACGTAGTGTAGGAGCTTAGGTCCTTACTTATAAGTAGTAAAATTGAAGTTGTTGGGCGCAGTATCGGTCATTTCTAGGCCGACAAAAATATATGAGAATAAAAAAATATTAATACGAAAACATAAAATCCGACCGCTAAAAATTAAATAACTGAAAAGAGAAAAACAAGTTTATCAATATCAATGTACGGTCGACCAAAAAATTGGTTTACCACCCCAAGGTTGAATGCCGCTTGCAGATTCATAGGTGATAAAGATTAGTTTCGCTTGCAGATCAATCTGACAACTTCTATTGCCATCTTTAGCTGATTATTAATAACGATGATTACCGTTTGTTACGTGACAGCTGAGTGCCTAGTGCGAGTTTTTTTACCAGCTCGATCGTGTTTGCGTTTACGCAAATTTGTATGAAAAGGAGTCGGTGCCACACGTTTTTCACTAGATGGTGCCACCTCGATTCCGTATAAATTTGCGTAAACGCAAACGCGATCGAGCTGGTAAAAAAACTCGCACTAGGCACTCGCTGTCCCGTATAAAACGGTAATCATCGTTGACAACTTGATGGAACCTATGATCACAAGTTACATAATATTGTAAAGTTCTGGCAAAAGGCGAGTCCACCTGTCGGAATTCACAAAATTATTTAAACTTGTAATTACTAATGCGTTCAATAAAACAGTTTATTTCCGGATTATTTTTTATTCTGATGTCAAAAAGAAAAGCTCAAAATAGATGTATCAAATTAAATTGTTTACAAGTATTAAATTGTCACAATCACAAGCATCAACGACGCCACAGTCATATGGCCAATTTAGAAGAGGTTGAAAATTAAAAAAAAATTAGAAACGGGTGTAACCGCCCCGTTGGCTTCTATGACCTTTAAAAGACGAGTCCTCATGGAACCAACAAGCCGTGAGCAAATATCGGTTCCCCGCATTTCCTCCAAAATTGAATTACAGTGATTAATTAGAGCTCGTATGGTTCTTTCATTTTGATGCGACCATCTTTGGACCATGAGGCCCCAATGATTTTCTATCGGGTTTAGGTCCGGTGATCTTGAGGGCCACGGAATCACCCTTACGTCAGTGTCTGAACGAAACCAGGCTCTTGCGATCCTCGCATTATGAATTGAACAATTATTATATACATATGAATAGGTTTTCCTCGATTCCTGTTAAATATATCGATTCGTTTTCGTGCGTTTTATTTCAGAGTAATCTATGACGCGCTAATAGTGTATTATTTGCTATGTACTCAGCTATAATTTATATTTTTTTAGTCTATGTAGCACTTGTAATTGAGTCAGACAATTTGTAGCAGCGTACCACGGACACCGACAGGGCATCATGACAACATGATACAAATCAAAACTATGAGTTGATTTCGACATACTGACTATATTGATTCTTTTTACTTTTATTTTTTAGATCTTCTTGCTATGAATATCTAACCCTCGGCAATAAAGTCGTGGTACCGAGTTCGATTCCTGATTCCTGATTCCTGATTTTATATATTATCTGTCGGTGTACGTGGTACGCTGCTACAAATTGTCTGACTCAATTACAAGTGCTACATAGACTAAAAGAATATAAAATATAGCTGCGTACATAGCAAATAATACACTATTAGCGCGTCATAGATTACTCTGAAATAAAACGCACGTTTTCATGTCTAAAAAAATTAAATACAGCAAATTTGAGCATCAACGCCATCTATTAGTGCTGCTGTGCCTAGCTGACCGCACGGTATCCCCTTAAACTAACACACTGTAAAAGTAAAAATATTATTTGCAATAAAAAAAATTTTTTTTCTTCCTGACAATATTTGAGACTAGGTACGGTCGGCCAAGAAAGTGGTGTACCAGTTTTGATTTAGTTTCCTAGTCATCGAAAATTACAATAAGGTTCATACTAAAAAGATATTGAAAGAGATGCAAAATGATGACGTCATAGGTCACTTATAAGTGCATGACATTTTAACCTTTATCATAACTGGATACGACAGTAATTTCTGCAAAGAAAATTTAATTGTTTCTACACAAGAGTAATAAAAACTATTTAAATAGAGAACCAAATTTTATTTTAAAAAAAACTGACCATTGACATTTCGTCAAATATATTTTAGTAATTTCTATTATTTTTCTAAGAAAATTCGATATATTTTCAACGTTATTTTTTACTTGACTGCTTAAATGCTAAATAGTCTTCAATGCCTGCCAATTTGACCATTGCTGAAAGGGCACAAATAATTGCCCAATTTAATGAGGGATGCAATATTAATAAATAAAATAAATAAATAATGCAGGACGTAGTCACACAGCATTATTAGTGCGATATCGAGGAATTTGAATATTTCGAGACGTAGTGTCCGGTTGTGAATTCGTCGTGAAAGAGAGGAAGGAAGTTTGTTAGATCACAGAAGAAGTGGTCGCCGGCCTGCTCTCTCCAATAACGACAGAGAATTTATGAGACGGGAATATGAAATCAATGGTTTTAAACCGACAAATCATTTTGCGGAGATGTTTGATGTTTGTGCCCAAACAATAAAGAAAAACATATATGTTTAAATTCTTTTTTAAATTATCAGTTAAAAATTGACCAGTGCTTCTCTTATAGGCTGTAAGTCCTGAGTCATCTTTTAAAATACGCAACATGGTTCTGGGTGCTATCTTCATCTCCCGAGATAAAATCTTTTGCTTTTTAAAATTTTCGGACAGGATTTCTTCGAATTCTTTCCCTTACTGCTTTGACCACCTTTTTCGTACGAACACTACGTGGACGGCCAGATCTTTTTCTGTCACAAACAGAGGAGGTCTCATTGTACCTATTAATAGCCCGATACACAAACATTTGACTAATACCAAGCGTATGGAGAGTTTTAAAAATTGCATTTGCTCCATACCAACTTTGTGTAATGCAATCACAGCGATTCGGTTCTCTTTATCACCCCACTCCATTTCAATATCGCAAAATATTGTACAATGTATTGGCACCAAAATTAGAAGACTCAATGAACAATCGTATAAAAATTACAGATTCCAAATTCAAAGGTAATATCTTTCTTATTTTTAATTGTAACAGTATTTATGGCCAGACTAGGTATATTCAAAATAGTCAAAGTAAATACTTTATAATGCTGCAGGCGACGACAAACAATACTTTGTTGCCTACGGGCGAGAAAGATCTACCAAAACTACGAGTAGGTACGTTTGTCCCCGCCTGCAGCATTATAAAGTATTTAGTTTGACTAATTTGAATATACATTGATATTGTGATACTTGTTTTTCTCTTTGAAGTTCATTAATTTTTAGCAGTCCGGTTTTTTGTTTTTATAATAATATATTTTTTCGACTTTCTTGTTTTATTATTGACAATTTGTGTTAAAACAGAACAAACGTGACATATATTTTTGTAATCTTTTAAGAATCTTTTTAAGATCTCTAATTTGCGCCATTTTGATAATTTATATAGCCTATGTCACTACCAACTGACGACTACAACCTCCTTCTGGCGCAGTCGGGTAAAAACCAAGGCCTAATGTTGCTGTGGTAGAAAGATACGACAGAGATTTATTGCACCATACCAAGAATAAAAACTAGATAAGAGATTCTCATGTAATATCTAGAATTAAGTGTTTGTATTTCATAGGATTGTTAACAAATTGAATAAATAAAATAAACAAAAAAAATTTTTGCTTGCCAGTCTACATGGAAAACATCTCCAAATCAGACATCGCAGTTAGAGTGATGGGTTAGGTTCGGTTAGTTTTATTTTCTTGCATCACTTATGTAGTACCTATGCGGATATTTTTGTTCTTTATTAAAGCAGCGCACCGAAAACATGTATGACGGTGCATTCCTACATGTATACAACTGGAATGCGTCATTAGACATTACGATATAAATTCGTAAGTTAAGATAGATTCATGCTCACTGTTATTTTTTTAAGGAACAAGAATTTGCTCCCTTTTTCAGAATGCGGCTCCGACTGCGGCTTCTGAAGATAAACTATCGGCTGTTGTTGAACCAAACCTAGTTGAAGAAGGACCAAAAGATGACAAAAATTGTAATTACAAAAACGAAGTAGATTTTGGAATAGTCGCCACATAACTTGACTTTCATATATGGACCAAACAATTTTGCATTTGCACTTTCTTTGATAAATAATGTGACTAGGGGCACCTCGCGACTTCGTTCCTGTAAAAGCAGTTTTACTAAGACAACAGCAAACATTACTTTTAATAGCGACAGTAGAGATGAAAATTACTTATTAGTATGATTTACATTCTAAGTCATATCTTTGCAATGCAAATAAATAAGGATAAACATATTTTTTTCAGTATTGGACAAATTAGGTGAATCATTGAAGAACTGGGCACAAGATGCACAAAACGATTTCGAGAACTTTGTGTTTACAAAAATAGGTAAGAATCACCTCGCCCAATAAAATTTTATGTTACATATTTTATCTTTCCTCTACTATAATTATATACTTAAATATATGCATTGCAAAAAAAATTGCCAAAGCAGTTGTTACATACGCATCAACGAATCATAGTAATAAGCTTAAAGCTAGTCCAAATGGAGCGATAATCTGGACGTACGTCTCATTTCGCAAGCTTGGACACGCGCGAGCGGTCGCTCTTGGATTCCTCCTCTTCCTCCACCTGGACACGGTCTTACAGAGTGGATTAGAATCCACAACTAGAAATGGGGGAAGGAGAATCCAATATCGAAATTCGTAATTCGGAGGTTGTGGGTTCAAATCCTGGTAATGCACCAATAGCTTTTACGTTTCGAAAAAGTTATGTGCGCATTACTACGAGCTTGAAACGGCGAAGGAAACATCATAAGAAAACCGGATTGCATAAAATTAAAATACGTGAGGCATCCACGTGCTTGAAACGTCTAGGAAAATATAGTGAGGAGACTGGCATGCCATAGAATTAAAATAGATGATCTTGCAACGTGTCACGTAGAATGCTTACTACTGGCGAAGAGGCCTCTTTGTCCAGAGTGTAATTTTTGGACTACACAAACGGTATCTTCGATAGATTGCACGGAAGATAACCATGTATGGGGAAAAAATTCGTGATGATGTTTTTCTGTATTTATAAAAATTATTATGTTATAAAAGGAGTGCTTTATGCCGTAAGCTTATTCCACGTGAGGGAAATGTAATATGGTTGGTATGTTTTAACATATTTTGCCGGCAAAGATGTCCATCATGGAAGGAAATAACTGTTAAACTGTTAATAGCGAGTTACTGATTGAGTACTAAACATAATAAACAAACATAAACATGCTAATAATAATTATTCATGTTTTCAGCTGAAACACCATAAGAAGATTTCAGTTTTAAGTATCGACCTAACAATACAATAATAAACTCAGATTTGCACATACATTCCAATTATCTTACGACAAAACTGATTTTGCAATACAAGCTCATTTCTAAGTAATTTCAAGATTATACGACCCCATATGCTTCTCAGTTAGTAATGAAAATGAATGTTTTTTTTAGTACTCGTCGCTATTACTGTGTAATACAATAATTACTTTTTGCTCTGTATAGAATTTTTTAACAACTTTCATAACAACTTACAATCAATAGATAAGTGCGTAACTGATAATTTTGTATAACTTTTAGCCGACACAAAAAGATTTTACGAATTAAACAATAGTTTAACATGATGCATCAATTGATATTTTATTTATACCCTGGCTCCACCGTTCCCATCCCGTTGCAGGGGAGGCTTAGAGCCCCTACTTTAACAATGTAACAAAAATAGAAGGTTTTAGTGCCTTCCCAGATGGACGATTTACGCGCGAGTTGAGTCGAGCAATTGTCCTTCGTATCCAATCAGGCTTGCTAAATGTCACGTGGAGTGTGACGTGCGTTCATATAAAGCTGAGTACGGATAGCGAGTTCCTGTGTACGCGTAGTCAGGGTACGCTATCCACGCGTACATTGGCTACGCGTGTAAGTAATGTGGACCGCCGTGAACCTGAACGCGAGGTCAATCGTTCCATAGCGCTACACGAGCCGAAACCGACTGACCACGGCTCGCGCGGCACGCGTCCCCCAAGGTGTACGCGTAGCTTCAAGTACAGACATGGCATTCCAAGACACGCGTAACCGACTACGCGTACCAATGTACGCGCTGTCCGTACCCAGCTTAATAGCAAGCCTGATTGGATACGCATGACAGTCGCGCGAGCATAACGCTCATCTGGGAAGGCGCTTAGTTGTTACATAATTGAACGCGTTAACATTTTCGAGTCATGAACATGTCACATGTCTCACTAGATATTTTTCGCTGTTTCGATTTCATACAAACACGATCGATTAGGTAAAAAAACTTCCGACCTGGTACTCTAGAATAATTCTTTTGAATTTAGAACGGATAATAAGTTTTAAATCAGGCAGCAAATAGACAGCACAGCGATCCATACAGACAGACGTCAATTACCTCAAATTTCAAATTAACAGTTGTCAAAAAATGGTATATTATACGGAAAAAATTGAACAGCTATGAAATATGTATATATCATCCGAAAGCTTATGCAATGACGGCCTCTGTGGCGCTCTCTGTCCGCCGGAGACGCAGAAGGTTGCGGGTTTGATTCCCGACTCGGGACAAACGTTTGCATTATTTGCAGGTATCAGGTCTTTTCTAAGTATAATTTATATGTATTTACAAAAAAATATATAAGTAGTACCTATATCAGTCAATGGTTCCCATAATACAAGCTCTGCTTAGTTTGGGCTACATGATGCCGTGTCAGTGTCCATCAGCATTATTATTACTATCAACAAGCGACAGCTTCGATTCTGACTGAGATGTGGGAAGATTTCTAATTTCCAAACATGTGGATATGCAAGTGCGTTCAAAACTATCCACTTTATTCTCCAAGGATTCAATTTAAAGGAAGATTTTCGGAGTCAAGCCTGATAACCTGCAGTATCTCATTTTTTGCAAGAAGAAAGTCAGCAGACTGTCAAAGACAGCAGAGCGAAAATCTTGTACGAAGGCAAAAAGCTTTATATATTTTCGTCTTGTTCTTTCTGAAACTCGAAAGTTAGTAAATAAGTAAGTGAAAAGTTATTAGCTGCTTCATCTCAGTCATAAAGGAGTCAAGCTTTTCTTGACCACAGTCCGTCCATTTTCGCTTCGAATTTCTTAAATATGCAAGTGGTGTAATACCTCTGGGAGACCCGAATTCGAGAACTTGTTCCGCTACTCTCAGGGTAGAATTAGTTAGGGTTTCTGAAAGCGGAGGAGTTCGGTTAAGTGGCATCTTTGAGGCGTAGGTAGAAAGAATATTATCAAGCGTCTGAGGCAAAGTAGGTCAGTATACTAGTATGCGAGATACACCCCGCCTAGTGAAACTTAATAAGCGATCGATCGATTATCACTTGACTTAACATAATCGAGAAGACTACTTGTAGCACGCAAACGATTGCGTAGCACGTAGCGTAGACCCTCGTAGCACGTAAAGTAAACGCTCGTAGCACACGCTTTCTTTGTGTTCAGTATTTTCGTCGTGGCTGCTCACTGAAGCTGTGGCTGAGTTGGTACTGTTAGCGACAAAGAACTCCCGATTCAAACCCTACTAAAGGCAACAAGAAGCGCAGACTCACGATGCTTCCGAGACTGATGAGGCTGGAACAGATGCGGGTCAGGATACGGAGACGAAGCACCACGGTAATTTAATTAAGCTCGACAAATAATGCGCCTCTCAAGAGCCAGGAAGACAAGATGGGCTTTTATCAAAGTGGAAAGGAAGAAGAATCCCACCTGTCAGAATAATTGCAGTACAGCCACAGAATACAGAGAGGATAGAAGCTTCACTCCGCGCAATCATTTAAATAAATAGCGACTTTAGCTGCTACGCAATAAAGTGCTATTCAGCTCGCACCGAACTCAGTGCCTAACATTTATATTAACCTACACCTTGCATCCCTTTCTATCGTATAGCTCTATCTCTACTGACGTGGCACGTGTAACGTTAGGGTTGTCTTGAGAATTATTCTGTGACGAATAATAATAACCTGGCCGCCGACGGGCAGCAGCGTCGGCGGTGCGAGAAGCTGTATCCTGCGATCCCCAACGCGCATGCCCAGCGTGGGGATTATGGGCATATCCCCCTTCTTATAGGGGAGGCCTATGTCCAGCAGTGGACTGAATAGGCTGTTGTTGTTGAACATTTTACTATCCAGTTACCTAGCCACCTATTTATTTTTAGGAACAATGATAATTCAAATAATATCAACCTACCTAGTATTAGATCTGAAAACTATTTTACACTGGCTGGCTGCATTAAGAACTCAGAAAATAGGCATACCTACTAGGTAGGTACTTGGGTCCTTAACACTTAATTAAGTGTTTAGGTGTCTTGTGTACGAAAACTGAATAATCACTGTTTAAGGTAGGTACATCATGCTAAATCTTAAGAGAAATTTTAGTAGGTAGGTACCAACCTAGATATTTGCAAGATAAAAAAACAACATTTGGTTTGTAGGTAACCTAGGTATCTAGTTTTAGTTGTTAGTACACCTACCTTTAGGTAACTTACCACATCGATTTGTCTACCTACACCTACCTACCCGACTGTTTTTAAGTAGTTAACCTACACTGCCTACTTAAAGTTAAACCAAATAAAAATGTACCTAGCTTGGGTTTCTAATCTTGCGCTCAGTCTACATAATCAAAATCATAATACCTACTTAATACAGCACTATGTAGGTAGATACCTACCAATGGCACAAAAATTGTCTATGAAAAAATACCTACCTAATAATATTACGTTTATTTATGTAGGTAGGTACCGCATTTAAATAGAACTTGTACCTAAGTACCTACCTACTTAAGTAAATACGGGAGACTTTGATATCTAAACAACGCATTATTTGGTAGAAAAACCTTTCAGTTCTGTACTATTGGTATTATTTACATTTTCTAATTATTATACAGGCAACCAAATGCTGTGCAGTATTTTTTTGCCTTCATTTGGCGAAAAATATAGGTACATTAACAAAAACAAACTAAAATGCCGGGGCTGCTCAAGGACACTTTCGTTCCGGGCAGAACGCGGCAACCGACTAACGAACCACGCTAGCAAGGCCGGCGATGCGTAGGTATATTTTTATACCTATTCTGCGGAGTGAAAGAGGCCTGGTACAGCATCAAACTGCCACAAACTCGTGTCTCACGTGCATAAGGGTGCGTTTCGATTGACGCTGAGCTGAGCGGAGCGCGCTGCGAATTGGCCAATCACAATGCTCGAAATATCCACTGCGTCACGTGAGCGAGCATTTCGAGCATTGTGATTGACCAACCGAAACCTAAGGGTGCATTTCGATTGACGCGGAGCTGGGCGGAGCGGGCTGCGAGTGGCCAATTACAATGCTCGAAATCTTTGCTCACGTGATTGCTCACGTGACGCAGTGGAGATTTCGAGCATTGTGATTGGCCAATACGCAGCCCGCTCCGCCTCAATCGAAACGCAGGGTGCGTACTCCGTCGAGGCGGAGGATGTAGCGGAGTACTTGCGCGCGAAGACGAAGGACAATCTGAAGCCGGTTGCAGACCGAAAACTAAGCTATTCCAAAGCTAAGCTAGGGAAGCTAGGCTAAGCCAAACTAAGCTAAGATAGAAATAAATGGCGTGCACACAAAGAGCTAAGCCAAAGCTCAGTTAGTGTTGCGGAGTTCAATTAGACGGACGTCAGGCGATTGCTATGAATATAATCGATGAAGAAAGTTCCGATGATGAATACGTTACACATAGAAAAAGAAGATTAATACTGACTTATTATTATTTAAGAAAACGACATTCTAGACCTTGGATATGTCAACACATTGAATCTCGGCACGCAAGTGGAGAGTTTAGAACTTTATTTTACGAATTAGATGATGAACATTTTCAGTTATATTATCGTGTTACAAGAGTTCAGTTTTATGATTTGTTATCATTGATTATCGGAGATATTACTAAACAAGATACTAACTATCGGAAGGCTATAACCCCAGAAGAAAGATTAGCTATTTGTTTAAGGTAAGAAAAACAATTTTAATTAAAAAAAAAATTATTTATATTTGTTATTGGTAAATGCCAAAAGGTTACAAATTATCTAAGTTATCGTTTTGAGTTGGCGTCGAAAATGTGGATGATGATGAGTACCCATATTGATAAGTCTGCCTAGACAAATAACTTTCATAATTTTCCTCTGCTTCGTTTACAATTTGAAAAAGCTTTTTTTTTACATCTCTTTGTATCCAATCGGGAAGCTTTTTAGTTGACTCGCACATACTGTCAAAAAATAAATTTAACGGATGTCTGTGTTTCTCCGCCTCTTTTGCCTCCTCAGCCTTTCGTTGCTCTCTTTGCTCACATCGCTTCATAAAATCGTTATCGACTTTCTGAAGTAAGTCGTTTAATGATGCGTCATCGGCATTTTTTCTTTTTTTTTATCCTTGGTGGTTCGGAAGTATTTTCATAATCATCATTCGGAATTTCTTCGAAAATCTCAGTACTTTGACTTTCGGTTGATGTACTGGGCAAAGTATTTTGGCTTTCGATCGAAGTACCGGGCAAAGTATTTTGACTTTGAGTTGATGTACTGGCCAAAGTATTTTTATCATTAATTGATACGTTACCAGTTCTCTTACGGTTTTTCATGTGGGGTAAAAGAAATTCGAGTAACTCGGCATATTTCCAGTTATTTGCCGGAGAAGCAGCCTGACCACTTGTACTGGCTTTCATCCTTTTGAGTAACTCTCGATGACTATCACGTAATTTTTTCCACTCATTCTTCGCAGTTTTCACTGTAACAAACACCAAGTCAAACTTAGTAATAAATATTTATGTGTTTCAGGTTTTTAGCTACAGGCGACTCTTTTAGAACAATTGGATACAATTACAGAGTGGGTAATAATACAGTTTCTTTGATTGTTAAAGATGTGTGCAATGCACTTTGGATTCATTTGCAACCAATATATATGAAGTTACCGACAGAAAGTGAATGGGAAGTTATTGCAGAAGACTTTAATGATAAATGGCAATTCCCTAACTGCCTTGGTGCCGTGGATGGGAAGCATATCTCAATAAAATGCCCTCCTCAGTCGGGTTCTAATTATTTTAATTATAAAAAATTTTATTCTGTCGTCCTTCTCGCAGTCGTTGATGCACACAAAAGATTTATTATAATAGACGTTGGTTCAATGGGCCGATTTAGCAACGGAGGTATTTTTGCAGATAGTGCATTTGGCCACAAATTACAAAACGGGCAATTAAACTTGCCCAATCATAAACCTTTAACGCCTGATGGCGATCCAACACCTTTTGTGTTTATAGGTGATCAAGCATTCCCATTACAAAAACACTTTATAAGGCCGTACCCACGGAGTACATGTTTAGATAACAGAGCAAAAAACACCTTTAACTATCGTCTCAGTAGAGCACGAAATGTAGTAGAAAATGCGTTCAGCATATTAACAGCGCGATTTCGTGTGTTTCGTCGACCATTTGAATGTCAATTGGAACTAGTGGACGTCATTACAAAGACTACCTGTGTCTTGCACAATTATTTAATGTCTTCAAGAACGACAACTAGTAACGCCAATACCGTCAATATTGAAGAACAGCAAACTTTAAGATCGGTACAATACGACAACTTACGAGCAACTAGAGAAGCATTTCGTGTCAGAGAGTTATTTTGTAATTATTTTAATAATGTAAATTAGATTAAACTTGAAATAAAAAATAAATAAACTCACCGTCTGGTATGTCTGGATTACTTATTTCCTCCACTATTTGTTTCCATACAATATCCTTTTTAATTAAATTGTGATAGTCCTTTAACTGTGTGTTCCATAACACAGGAAACTGTTTAACGACTTCGACAAATTGCTCCATATTCGCTACGAAACGACCGTGCGTCCGACAAAGGACACTGGACAGCACTGGCGAAGGATGTGCGAAGGGCGTGCGGGGAAGGCGGGAGGGAGATAGCTTAGCTCGCGTAGCTGCGCATCGGCATACACAACTAACTTAGCTTCGCATATTTTAGTTAGCTCACATAGCTTAGTTCACATAGTTTGCGGTCTGCACACAAGTATGGAAAACTGCGTCAGCTATGCGACCTAAACTAAACTAACTTAGCTTAGCTCTTGGTCTGCAACCCGCATGAGGGTCGAGCGGTTGGAGTCCCGCCACAGATTCAACTTCAACTCCTTTTTGGTGCGGGTTCCGACCGAACGTCTGTCGACCTACATGAAGGAGGCGCTCTGGCCGAAGGGTGTCGTGTTCCGTCGATTCCGTGGACGGATAATGGACAACGCGCGGCCCACGGCGGGTATGCTACGTGGCAATTAATTAATAATTCGTGTTTAATTATAATTTTATTAATATGAGTATGAGTATGATAAGTAAAACATCATCTGTATTTATTCTATTTTAGCCTGAAATAAAGTTTATATTATTACTAGCTGACCCGCATGAAACTTCGTTTGCGTGTATTTTCTATCACCTTTTCTCCCTCCCTCAATATACATATTTGTCAAATAAAGTTGTAGTTTCTTAGTCCCACCGGCCCGTGGTGCATCCAGCTATCAAAAATAACATGAATTTGGCAGCCAGCTATTTTGGCAGCCGTGCAGAGGAACATAGACACTGCTGAATTCCTTGACCATCGACGGGCACCAGCTTTGTCGGTGGAAGAAGTTGTGTTCTGCGATCCCCAACCCGCATGCCTGACGTGGGTATTATGGACCTTCTTATCTAAGACGTATAAATGACTAAGACGTCTAGACGCAGTAGACTAATAAAGGCTGGTGTTGTAGTTGTTGTACATTATAAGAAAAACATTTTCCCATGTAATAGTAAATAGCAGAATCTGGCAGAATCAAAAGTGACATACGTGACATGCAAAAATTATCCAGCTGCGCAACCTGTCACGTCATAAAGAGTTTTGAAAGTGTGGTAAGAAGGTCCGCTACATGAATGTATGAAGAGTATGCGAACGATTAGTTTTTCGTTTAAACTCTAAACAGTGTAGAGAAATAAAATGTGGCCTATGTGCTAAGTTGGATGGTAAGCTATCTGATTTTACAACATTCCCCAAAATTCGTTCAGTATTATTCACGCCAAGTCGTAACAAACATACCTACAGACAAAGTCTTCCGATATTTTTTTTTCCTATTTTAGCTTTTTACACTTTAGCTAAAAAAAACATATGTTACAGATTTTTTTGGCTCTACTCTTTTATTATATGTAGGTATACTAGGTATAGATTTGTTTATTATTAAGATATAAATACACGTCCGAATGCCACGGAGGAAGAGTTATATAATAGGCGTCTTTATTATTGTTTTAGCAGGACCGGAAAAGGATTACTCTCAGTAATTTCGACTTTACTAAGAATTACCAGTCTGCGCTAATGTTAAAAAACTTTGACAGCCTCTGTGGCACAGTGGGCAAACTCCGCCTGTGACGCTGAAGGTTTTTTGGGTTCGATTCCCGCCACATGCCCCCCTACTTTACTGACTATACTACAGCATAATAATTAATTAGTACAATAAATAAATAAAATAAATAATGCTGGACACTATCACACAGCATCATGTAGCTCCAAACTAAGCAGAGCTTGTGTGGGAACCACATGACTGATAAACTACTTAGATACATATATTTTTTTTGTACATATATAGAACACGGAAAACACCCAGACCTCAGACAAATATTTGCAGGATTTACAAACATTTGTCTCTCAGCGGGAATCGAACCCACAACCTACTGTGTCTCAGGCGGGCCTTCGCCCACTGCGCCACAGAGGTCGTCATATACTAGGATCGTTTATGACATAAACAAGTTTAAGTTGAGGAGTTACGACTTCTTCACCCCTAAAATCAATCGGTGAATTTCGTAGGAAAAAGAAGGAAACTCAATATGGACTCTCTTTCTCTGTTTACTCTGTTTTAAAACAGAATCTTTTCTTATTTTTGAAATGTAACAAAAAGGTACGCCATCTAAAGAAATTGGGCGAAAACAAATGGGCTTTCATTTTAAGACAGAAAGTAAGTACCCTACCCTGGGTACGTAAACTTTACAAACAAAATTATTTAGCACAAATTCCGCAAACTTTTTTCTAAACACACGCACCACACACAACTAATGTATTTTGTCTTGTTCAATATCTTGCAATATATTTTCGCAAAGCTACGTCAGAGTCAAATAACTATTTCCAAAAATAAGAAATCCTCGGTTATTTGTATGTATGTAAGTAAGTATATTGTTTATTTTGACTAAAACTATGCAAAATTTTATACAATAAATGATTAACAATTATTATACCTATATGTCTGCTTTGTAAAATGTAGTCAAACAAGAACGGTTAAGTGCGAGTTGACTCGCCCACCGCGGGTGACGTATATGGCGTGAGATACTAATTAGTAAGGTTTCTTCGTAATTAAAATGTGTACGTCCTACAGACAAATAGAAACCGGCTTTAGAATGGGCAAATTAGGGCCTTTCGGATTATTATCTGCTATAAATATAATCTGGTGAAATATGGTGTTCCATATTTGACCTTCTTGACTTCCTTTATAGCTTTACCACAGCTGTCATTACATTTATTGAGGTTTCTACCAAACCATATTATAGCTGAAGACTTTGCTATAATTTTCCTGTAAAATATAGATATACTTCTATAACATATTATAAATAAATTTATACATATATAAATTTCAGATTTTTTACTTCGCAAACTTCGGAGTTAAGGGGGACTTATGGTAATTTTTTGGACTTTTTTCATCATAAATCAAAAACTATGCATAATATAAAAAAATAAAAACAAATTTATATATTTCAAATCAAGCCACTCGACCTAGCAACCTCCCCCCCCCCTTTTTTTTTCAACCCCCCCATTTTGGAAGATTTCTCAAAAACTGTTTAAGGTTGGGACTTCGCTATAATTAATAATAATAATAAAAAAAAAAAAAACAAAAAAAAAAAAAAAAAAAAAAAAACTTCACCGCTGACACACGCTTTTTCTCTAATATTTTACCAAAATTTATTTTATATTGCTTTTCCCGATTCATACCGTATCCTCAACAGTTTTAAACCAGTAATACAACCTATTTTCATTTTATTTTTGACATAAAGGCACAAATGCCACAATGAAAAAACCATCATAACATGTTGACCAGAGGAAAAGCACGAGCGGCTACATATGAAGCACACCAAACATCTGCGCCTGTTCCGTCAAGCTCCACATCGTCGTCCGGGGATGAGGTATTCGCCACCCCCCCCGGACACCAGCGCGTCGAGCGACGAGAGCAGGCCGCCGTCGCCTCCGCCGCCGCGACCACCTGTGCGGCGTGGGCGCCCCCCGCTGTCGGCCGGCTTGGGGTCTGCGGGACAGTCTGCCCCGCGTCCGACCCCCGCCACCACCAGCAATGTGCGCATTCGCATGAAGTGGACAGAACAAATAAATAGAAACGTCATGCGCGCATATTATAGGGCTACAGACGGAGGAACTAACCGCACCGCGTACATTGCCCGGATGCTGCCTCTGTTTCAGGTACTTGAACCAGCTGTAACTGTTACTGCACAACGGCTATCGGATCAGGTACGAGCCATCCAACGATTAAAATTGTTGGATGATTCGGTACTTGACCGGCTTCGCGCTGAAAGTGCTCAAGTAGCTGACCACTCGCAGCGGGTCCCGGCTGCCACGTCGACGGTTACGACAACTTCGATACCTGTGACGACGCAGCCGGACCCCGCTGCTGACGACGTCAACAACGAGAACACCAGCGTGACAAACCAGGTAAATGAGCAGTTGAGGAGGACTTTGGAGGATACGATTTTATCGTACCGGTCCGCACCTCTTGATGAAAGACCGCGTTTGCCACGCTTGCCCACTCACAGACGAAACTTGGCTATAATGGAGGCCTTGAATCCTTTGCTGGTTCCTTATCTAGAGACTAGCGAAGGTCTAGCCGATACCCATTCGATCCTTTACTGCGGAGCCGTGGCTGCGTGTCGTGTTGCTCGTGTCAAGTTCCCCAACTCTACGCGAGCACCACGACCTGTCAACCAAACTCCAGCTTGGCAAGTACGGATCGAACGGCGGATCGGTAAATTCAGGACCCTCATTGCAAAGCTAAGTTGCTTCAGAGGGGGCAATACCCGCCCTCGAGTGATGCGTTTTGTGACACAGGCCTTTTCTGGGACCGATATTCGGCCTCACGATTATATGGCCTGTGTCACAGAACGCATTGACTTTCTGAAGCAGAAAATCTCTGCATGGGCAAGCCGCATTCGTCGGTATCGAGAACGTGTGGACCGATATTGGCAGAATCGAAACTTCCAAAGTGACCAGAGGAAGGTGTACCGAAACTGGGAGAAACCTGACCAATGTGTGATGGACGGGCGTGTACCGGATGCGGATGCCATGAATAATTTCTGGTGCAGCATCTGGTCTGTGCCCATCCAACACACGGAGGGAGATTGGATGGATGTGGTGAGTAGAGAGTGTGAATCTATCGAAACCATGGGACCTGTAGAGATTAGCCCCATAGATGTCAGATTTGCAATCCGTTCGGCCCATAACTGGAAAAGTCCTGGACCGGACGGGTTGCATAACTTCTGGCTGAAGTGGTTTCGGTGTTCACACTCTGTACTCGCCACACAATTTCAAGAAGCCCTCGAGCTTGGGTCTCTCCCAAGTTTCATGACGACAGGAGTCACCTTCCTGCTCCACAAATCTGGTAGTACCGCGGAAGCAAAGAACTACAGACCCATCACGTGCTTACCTACCATTTACAAGCTCCTTACGTCCATTCTGAGCATAAAAATTAATGCGCACATAGTTGCAAATAATATTTTGGCTCCGGCTCAGAATGGATGTAGGGTTGGGTCCCGCGGTACTAAGGAGCTCCTCCTCATTGACATGACCATTAGCCAGCAGATCAGGCGCAGCAAGGGGAACCTCTCCGCTGCATGGATAGACTACAAAAAGGCGTATGATTCAGTGCCTCATACATGGCTGGGGAGGATCTTAGAGTTGTATAAAATTGATGCAACATTGAGATCCTTCTTAGGTACATGCATGAGACAGTGGATCACAGTTCTTCGTCATCCAGGTAGCGGACGGGATCCCTCTGCTCCGCAAGATCTGATTCGCATAGAGTGGGGTATTTTCCAGGGCGACAGTCTGAGTCCCCTATGGTTCTGCCTGGCACTGAATCCTCTTAGTACTCTGCTAAAGGATTCAGGGCTAGGCTATCGACTTCGGAGAGAGGGTGATATCGTTTCTCACCTGCTGTACATGGATGACCTCAAACTTTTTGCGCCAAGAAAACCAGAACTGCTGACTCTGTTGAATATCACACAGATATTCAGCAGTGCCATCAGCATGGAGTTCGGTGTCGAGAAGTGTGCGGTCATGCAAGTACGGCGGGGGAAAGTTGTAAATACTACAAACTTACAGCTTTCCGATACGATATCCCTCAGATCTCTTTCCGATATCGAAACCTACAAATATCTCGGTATGTCAGAAGCGTTAGGTATAGTAGACAGAGACATAAAACAGTCGGTGAAGGAGCGATTCTTTTGCCGCCTTACTAAAGTACTCAATAGTCTTTTGTCGGGTGGTAACAAGGTTCGAGCCTTCAACGGCTGGGTTATGCCTCTGCTCATCTATACTTTTGGCATATTGAGATGGACTCAGACTGAACTTGACGCCCTTGACTGTAAGGTTCGTCAACTTCTTACGACACACAGAATGCGACATCCACGCTCGTCGGTAATGAGGATGTACATCCCGCGGAAATGTGGGGGCCGCGGCTTTTTAAATGCCAAGACCCTCCATAACCACGAGGTGTGCAAGCTCAGAGAATACTTCCTCCATGCCGACATTGAGATGCATCGTGATGTCGTAGCAGTTGACAAGAACCTTACCCCGCTCTCACTGGCTAAGGAGAACTGGCACAAACCTACGGTGCTGAGTGCCCTCGACCGCAAGGTGGTATGGGAGAGTAAGGAGCTGCACGGACGGTTCTATAAAGCCCTTACAGGGCCTGATGTAGACCTACTCGCATCCGTGAACTGGCTACGTTTCGGTGACCTCTTTGGGGAAACTGAAGGTTTTGTCTGTGCGATTATGGATGAGGTAATAAAGACGAACAACTACCGAAAGTATATCATGAAGGATGGAACCGTTGACATTTGCAGAGCTTGTCATCGTCCCGGTGAATCCCTCAGACATATACTTTCGGGTTGTTCGCACCTCGCTAACACTGAATACTTGCACAGACATAACCAAGTAGCAAAGATCATCCATCAGCAGCTTGCTCTCCAATACGACCTTGTCGGTTCAGAGGTTCCGTACTATAAGTACGCACCGATACCGGTTCTCGAAAATGGTCGTGCTACGCTCTACTGGGACCGCTCTATCATCACGGACAGGACTATTCTTGCGAATAAACCTGATATCGTCTTGGTAGACCGGTCGGAACGCCGGGCGATACTTGTTGACATCACCATCCCGCATGACGCTAATCTCGTGAAGGCCGAGAAGGACAAGCTTAGCAAGTACCTTGACTTGGCACACGAGATTACCGCTATGTGGGATGTCCACTCAACAATTATCGTTCCGATAGTCGTTTCAGTGAACGGTCTGATAGCGAAGAGCCTTGACCAATATCTTAAGAGGCTCTCGCTAGGCAGCTGGATCAAGGGTCAGATACAGAAGGCGGCTCTCCTGGACTCGGCACGCATTGTGCGGAGGTTCCTCTCTCTGCAGCCCTAGCCACCGACCGTTTGAGCCCTGCCCCGCGGTCGATGGTCTCCCGTTTTGATACATTTTTTACTATAATGTTTTTGATATTTATTTATGTACATAAGTAGTATTAAGTATAATAGTAAAAAATGTATTTTAGACGAGTTTACAATTAAATAAAGTGTCATAATAATAATAATAATAATAATAATGATCAAGGGTCAGATACAGAAGGCGGCTCTCCTGGACTCGGCACGCATTGTGCGGAGGTTCCTCTCTCTGCAGCCCTAGCCACTGACCGTTTGAGCCTTGCCCCGCGGTCGGTGGTCTCCCGTTTTTATACATTTTTTACTATAATGTTTTTGATGTTATTTATGTATAAAGTAGATAATATTAGGTTTATAGTAAAAAATGTTTTTTAACGAGTTTTAAAGTTTAATAAAGTGTCATAATAATAATAATAATGCTGGACTATCACACAGCATCATCTAGCCCCAAACTAAGCAGAGCTTGTGTCATGGGAACCACATGATTGATAAATTACATATATACATTTTTTTTTTGTAAATACATACATATTATACATAGAAAACACCCAGACCCGAGACAAATATCTACAGAACATGCAAACATTTGTCCCGCGGCGGGAATCGAACCCGAATTTGTCATGTAAAATATAGATATTCTTCTTTAACATATCGCACCCCTAGAACAACACGGAATTATGTCGAAAAATCTCAAAATCGACTTTATTGCATAATCGAATCCGTAAAGTATTCCCGCGCAAGTATTTCAACGATTCTGAAAAAAGTTTTTTTTCGACATAATTCCGTGTTGTTCTAGGGGTGCGATATATTAGTTACAGATTTCTGGCTTTGCAAACTTCAGAGATTAGGGGGATTATGGTAATTTTTTGGACAATTTTGATCATAATCTGAAAACCAAGCATCGTATAAAAAAATTAAAACTGCTTTAAACTGGGTTAATTGACCCCTTTCATATGATATGCCACTCGATCTATTGGCACCACTTTGAAATTTTGACGTTACTTCTTTTGGACCTTTTGGGGATGAAAATGAAAATATTTTTTACTGGCAATCTTATTTAGATTTATATAGATAGTGTATTTTAAATCTACACCAAATTTCAAGTCGGTAGCTTATGTAGTCCCTGAAATAATCAGCTGTGACAGACGGACGGACGGATGGATAAAGCGGCACCATAAGGGTTCGTTTGACCGGTTCGGTAACATCACCCTAAAAAGGCCCATGCTCATCATAATGCTGCAGTAAACTGCAGCGTTGATTTTCAGCACGAACCTCGGTTGAAGTACGGACAAGGCATTGCAACTAAAATAAATGTAAATGGTTAGCAAAGAACAATAAAAATAACAATAACGATACCAATACACAGTTCAGTTATTATTTGATGATTTGAGTTCTTAGAACCTGAAAATCAGTATGTTGGTCATCATCAGACCCTAGCTTTGACGTCTCAAGTACTGAACAAAAATTTTGAACAAGAACATAGAAGTATCTTGGATCCTGTTCATCTAATGCTGGTCAAACTCGACAAGTTTTTGTGAAATCCCCGATGACAAAAAGAATCGATAAAGCTGTAAAACTTATATACCAAATTTAGTCCAGATCGGTTGTAAAATACGCTCTGTCGAGGGGTACTAAGTTACTAACCAATTAACAGAGAAAAGCAAATTTTGCCATTCTTGAAGCAGAGACGCTTTGCTTGTTCTGTCAATAATGACAACCTAAAATGAAATGAAGAATATATCGTACAATACATGATTCAACAATATTTTGGAGGTCACTTAGCACACGTATTGAAACAATTTACTTACTCAGGTGGTACAGTCAGCATCAAAAGTAGATGATGAGTTTCAGAATTTCAATACAGCTGATAGAAATTTGCGTCAGAATTAGATAGCAGTAAAGTGTTCCAAAAATAGGTGATTGAAAAATATGCCAACAATAAGCTAATGAGACTAACCACCACATGTACCTGATGACTTTATGGGTCAAAAGTATCTGATGTAAAATAGTTTTATAATTATATGAATTATGTTACTTTGCAATATTTTGGCAATAAAGATATAAGTTCAAAAATAACTGACCATATATCATAGCAAAAATAACTGATTATCTATTTCAACCTTTTAGCTCAGTAGATACTAACTCTTAATTATTTTTATTTTTATTTTTATTTTTATTTTTATTTTTATTTTTATTTTTATTTTTATTTTTATTTTTATTTTTATTTTTATTTTTATTTTTATTTTTATTTTTATTTTTATTTTTATTTTTATTTTTATTTTTATTTTTATTTTTATTTTTATTTTTATTTTTATTTTTATTTTTATTTTTATTTTTATTTTTATTTTTATTTTTATTTTTATTTTTATTTTTATTTTTATTTTTATTTTTATTTTTATTTTTATTTTTATTTTTATTTTTATTTTTATTTTTATTTTTATTTTTATTTTTATTTTTATTTTTATTTTTATTTTTATTTTTATTTTTATTTTTATTTTTATTTTTATTTTTATTTTTATTTTTATTTTTATTTTTATTTTTATTTTTATTTTTATTTTTATTTTTATTTTTATTTTTATTTTTATTTTTATTTTTATTTTTTTGAATGAATACGTGTTTCAGGATTTTTCGCAATTCAACCCCTAAGACTTTTAACGGAAGTGGCAAAACTTGTACGCGGTACAAAAGTCTGTGTGAATGTTTGTTACCACGTATCTCCGTAACCATTAAACCAATTTTGATGAAATTTAGCACGTTGATAGTTTCGGTGCCAGAATAACACATAAGCTAATAAAAATCTGAAAAAAACAACCTCAAAAGTGGTGAACGGGGGTGGCAAAGTCTGTATGGGGAACAAAAAAATCTTTACCAATCAACTTGAAATTTTGCACTGAGACTGTCTACTAAAAATAAATGAATACGCGTTTCAGGATTTTTCTAAATGAAATCCCTAAGACGATTATCGGGACTGGCAAAGTTTGTACGGAGAACAACAGTTTGTGTGAATGTATGTTAGTTTAGCTTAGTGAATAAAACAAAGGCTTATCTAATTTTGATTTATTTTTCTCTAAAGTTGTAAACGGGGTGGCAATGTTTGTACGGGGAACAAAAAAAATGTTTACCAATCGACTTGAAATAATGCACAGAATCTCTCCTCTAGAAATAAATGACCTGTTTCAGGATTTTCCGCACTTCAACCCCTAAGGTGGTTAAAGGTAATCAATTTTTATTAATGAACTTTGATTAAAATTGATTCCTAAAAAGTACATTAAGAAAATAAAACTTGAACAGGGTATGATTGGGGATGAAAGTTTGTATGGGGAACCAATCATTTCTCAAGTTAGGTAAGTTTATTAAAATTTATCATACTTAACCTGCAGTTGAATTGGTGATCAACGTGAACAGGAGTGGGAACGGGAACGAAAAAGGTAGTAAGAGTGGGAACGAGAACGGAACGTGTACGGGTATGCTAGGTAATGCTTTAATAATATGTTAGTACTTTTTATTCCGCGCAAAACGTGGTAAAAATAAACCTTTATGTAAATAATGAAACACATTTTGACACATACATTTCCACGCGGGCGAAGCCGCGGGGTGCAGCTAGTATATTTATAGAACTATTTTACATCAGATACTTTTGAACCTTAAAGTCATCAGGTACATGTGGTGGTTAGTGTGATCAGCTTATTGTTGGCATATTTTTCAATCACCTATTTATGGAACACTTTAGTGCTATCTAATTCTGACGCAAATTTCTATCAGCTGTATTGAACTTCTGAAACTCATCATCTACTTTTGATGCTGACTGTACATACTGCATGGAAAAGTAAAAAAGTTTAGAGTTTGGTTTGCTTGACACGCTACCGCGTGTCTAGATGGGTTAGACTAGCACAGGATCGTGGTGGATGGTACTCGTTGCGGGAGGTACCCAGCAGCTGGTGAAATCGGTTTAAAGAGTTTATTCTCATAAGAACAAAATAATAGTTCACTTAAAATGAGACTTAATTTCTAGTTATAAGTAAGTTTAGGCTAGTGGCTAATGAGCATGCAAATCATTATTAAAATAAGTAGGTGCTTCATATAAAAGATTAGATGTAGTACGTAATCAAACGCTCAAACCATAACTGCAAGTAGGTAGTTGCTATTATTTTACCCAAAAGTATCTATTACTACCGTCACTTGATTCGCGATCTTTTGTAGTGTTTGTGTGGTTTTGTATTCGCGCTGATTGTATGCCGTGTGCCAGTGCGTGTGTGCGTGTAGTGTAGCAACAAACCTAGGCAAGCGAGGAGCGAAGGTGTGTGACGAGTCTTGTAGTGTGCGTGTGGTATTAGACGGTGTCTCTGAGTTGTTAAGTTGTGTGCGTAAGCTGCCGAGATTATGAGTCCAGGAGCTAATATCCGCTTTTTATATAGTATCTCGATTGGCTTGCTTAAGTTAAGGTTATTTTATATAATACTGATAATTATAATTAAATATTTTAATTTAGGTAAGTTAGTACATATACAGCATTTTTTTTGTTCTAATATGTTTTATTGTGATTACTGAATTGTGTTTTTAATATATTCTTTTAATTTTTTTTTGTATATTTTTATGCTTGTGTATTCTTTTATTTCGTTAGGAAGTTTATTGTACATTAGAGTGCCCTGGAACAGTATGTTCATTTTGCCATACCTATTTGTTCGAGGAGGGCGCAGGTAAAGCTTATTTTTGCATCTTAAATTATATTTATATTTTTTTGTTATTAATTGTATGTTTGTCTGAATTTTATTATCTAGGATCTTTTTAATCAGGATACAAGTTTGATAAGTAAATATTTGTGATATATTGAGTAATTTAGTTTTTCTATAAAGTAGTTCCGTTGGTGTTAAGTAGTCATAGTTGTACAATCGTTTGATTATTTTATTCTGTGCTATTTGTAATGCCTTGAGGTTTGTATTGGCTGATGATCCCCATACTTCAATAAGATATTCAAGATGGGGTCTCACAAGAGAAAAGTAGATCGTATTCTTTATATTTCGCGGTACACAATTTCCCATTTTACGGAGCGCTCCAGTAAGCGGCGTTAGTTTCGCCCGTATTATATGGTTAATATGAGGCTTCCATGACAATTTATCGTCTAGGAGCAAACCAAGATACTTTTCTGTGTTGGATTGACGAATATTGGTACCATTAACTGTGAGTGGAGAAAATGCCGGAATTACTTTATTTATTGCAGTAAAAATCATGTATGAAGTTTTTGATGTGTTAATAGTAAGTAGGTTATGAAGAAACCATTCGTTTAATAAATTTAAATCTTTTTGGGCCTCATTTACAATGTCTTGTATATTTTGACCAAAGTAAAATAGACACGTGTCATCGGCGTATAGTGTTAGGTACCCTGTAAGACCGATTTGATTCATATTGTTTACGTAAATAAGGAATAGCAAAGGACCCAGGATTGAGCCTTGGGGGACTCCGTATGTTATTTTCTGCGGAGTGCTCACGTAATTGCCTATCTTTACTATTTGATGTCTGTTGGTTAAATAGGAAGACAGTAAGTTGTACGCTGTTTTGGTAATACCGATATTGTTCAATTTCTCTAATAGTTTTGGGTGGCTGACTGTATCAAAGGCCTTCTTAAGGTCGATGAAGATTCCTAGGCATACATTTTTATTGTCGATATTTGTTTTAATGTTAGTTACCAAATCTATTGTAGCGGAGAGTGTGTTTGACTTTTGTCTAAACCCATATTGTTGATCCATTAAGTATTTTTTGTCAGTAAGGTAATCATTTAGGCGGGTGTAGACGATTTTCTCGAAGATTTTGGATATTACGGGGAGGACAGAAATAGGTCTGTAGTTAGCCGGATCAGACTTTGTACCGGATTTATAAATTGGTGTAACTTTTGCTAGCTTAAGATCGTTTGGAAAGATCCCTTCTTCAAGGTATTTATTTATACAGTTTGTTAGCGGCTCGACTATTACCGATTTTATACTTTTTATTACTTTAGTGCTTATTTCGTCGTAACCAGTGCTGCTATTTGTTTTCAGGGTGTCAATAATTGTAGTTACTTCTTTGATATTGCAAGGCTTAAATCTATTTAATACTTTTTCATGTTCATGTTCTTCGTTATACGCCAGTGTATTGCCAGAGTGGTTGTGGTATTGAGTAGGGATTTTACTAGCTAGATCGGTGCCAACAGAGGTAAAGAAGGTGTTAAATATTTGACAGATTTCGCTACCGTCAGTTATAGTTTGAGTGTTCAATATTATTTTAGGGGGTGCAGAGTTAACATTTAGCTTATTTGCAGATAATGTGTTAATGAGCTCCCACATTTTCTTAGGATTTCCTGTACATTTTGTAAACTCGTTGTAATAGTATCTAGTTTTATCGGTGTTTATCTTCTTTCTAACTTTGTTTCTCATCATCAGGAACTTTTCTTTTAGGTTTACTTTTTCAATGTCCATCTTTAGTTCTTGCCATATTAAGTTTCTTTCGTTGATCATATTTATAATGTCTTTATTGATCCAATCGTCCCTTGGCAAGTTCATTATTTTCGTTTTGCATGTCTTGTTTTCCTTCAAATGTGTCTTTATGAAGTCTTGTAAAATGTTATAGTTATTTTCCTCATTTGTGTATATAGCCTCCTTGATTTCTTTGTATAGATTTTGATAATCGACAGCTTCGTATTTTATACGCTGTTTTGCCTTTGATTTAAGTTTCGATAGTTCCAGATATATTTGTTTGTGGTCGGATAGTGATGAGTCTATTAGTCCGAATTTGAATTTGTATTTGGTTAGGTCTGTAGTCACATGATCCAAGATTGTGCCTTTTGTACTAGTCTGTCGCGTAGTGTATTGTTTGTCTATTTTATTAAGAATTTTATATCCCGTTTCTTCAATAATATCTAGGTAGTGATCCGTCTTATCATCAGTGCATAATAGGTCCAAGTTGATGTCACCAAAGATCAATGATCTTTTTCGTTTTTCGAGCTGGCCTGAGAAAATATCCAAAAAGTCGTTTACATTTCCAGGTCTATAGATACCTCCTATGTTAAGTGCCAGTTTCGGGAGATATATCCACAGGTAGTGGTTACCGTCTTTGTATAATTCTTCTGTTGTCTCGAAACTAAGGGTTTTATGTATGTAGATGGAAACACCTCCACCTCTACGATCGCTTCTATAGTTATATACATGACTGTAACTTGGTAGTTCGTACAATTTTGCATCTTGGTCAGAAGTTAGCCAGGTTTCAGTTATTATTACAACATGAATTGTGGTGTTGATCGCTTTTAATATACATTTTATTTCATCAAACTTACCCTGTTTGCGTATACTTCTTGCGTTGGTATAAAAGAATTTTAGGAACGATGAATCAGATGATAAGTCTTGATAATTATTTGCTATTTGATATGTTACAAGCTTTGAATTGTCCGAACCTCTAAAACAAGACTGAGGATCGGAGCGTCTTCTTAGTTTTTTGTCTTTCTCTTGATGATTTCTGGAATCCCTTTTATATATTTAATAACTAAATCAGTTTCTCCATTTTCTTCTCTGTGTTTAAGGTCAGTTATTAAGTTTTTCATGTGGTTACGTTGTGTTAACGTTTGATCGGAAAATATCTTGTACTCAATAGGTATTTTTGATTTGTTTTTAAGTAAATATTTTGGTGTGTCTGGTGATTGAAAGATTATCTTGATCAGACGCGGTTTTTCAGCATTATATTTGCCCAATCTATAGGTTTTTATGGGCTTAGGACAGTCCTGTTGCGCGGTACAGAGGATTTTGTGTGCTTCTTCTGAGTCTTGTTTGTTTCGAAGCTTAGGATTTTTGTCATTGCTTTCTTTTAGGCCTACCAGGATTATGTTCTTTTCTCGCTGGAATCTGTCTTGTATTTCATAGATAAGGTCATGTTGAGCTTCAATAGGTGGTTTTTGTAGTTGCATTTCTCCTCTGTTAGATTTTAGAAGTCCTATGTCTTTTTCTATTGATGCAATTTTTTCTTGAGTAGATTTGTGTTCAACAGTGATATTTTCCACTACTTCATTTAGCTTTTTATATTCTGTTGCTAGCGTTTCTGTGGTGAATTTAATTGTTTTAATTTCATCTTTTATTTCTTGAATGTCCTTGTGTAATATGTTTATGTTCTCTTTTTGAGCTTCTGAAGTCTCTTTAATAAGATCCATCATAGCTGTACGGAATTCAGCCAATTCTCTTTTGAAGTCATAGTCATTATCACGTTCTTTTCTTTTCCTTTGGTATTTACTGCGTCGGTCCTCTTCTTCATCATAATTAGAGAGATTAGATGTAGATCCACCTCCACTTCCACTGGGCACCAGGTAACTTTGTGGCGGCGTTCGATTCATTGTCAATGAAGAAAAATTTATACCAACTGCCTCTTGATCTATATGACTTTGGTAGGTTGTAACTGGTTTGACTTGACTGATAGCTAAAGTCGTATGTCTCACCGTTTATCCGGTATTGTAATATCACTTTTAAGAACCGTTTTATAAGGTACACTACAGTTCGGCACCAATTATTATTTCGCAAATTAAATTTTAGTTTGTAGTTTTAGAAGCTTAAACACGTCCGCTCACTTCGAGCGCTAGCCAAGAAATAGACTTTGGATCTAGGCTGCCCAATTATGTTTTCTCATGTAGGCCATAATTTCGAACACGTTTACGGACCAAACCAAACCCATATAAATGAAGTCAGCGGCGAGGGGAGCATACCGAATTTTTGTCAAAGCACCCAGTTAGCAATGACGTCCAATGAACAGAGAAGACAAACAGGAAGTGCCAATGGCACAGCCGAGCTATGTGTTGGTGGACATATTCCAAAGCGTTACATTTTGGCTCGAGGGCCTGGATTCGTTTAGCTTAGCTGTGGATGATGATGATGATAATTATCAAATGGAACAGATTCACTTTTAATTGACGATCACCGTGATGAACAGTGTTAGCTTTTACAAATCGACTTACAGAGTATTAGTAATATATGATCAAAACATGAAAACAGATAAATTACCTACTTAAATTTGTATCCGAATCTTGATCGTTGCAAAAACCTAAATTTCAGGACGGCTAAATGTCAGCATTTCCATCTGTTTCAACAAATTAATTCATTTCCTTTAACAGAATTGTAAGGTAAAAGTAACTTAATCATTTATGAGTAAGGCAAATTATTGAATAGCAAATCTAGTATATTTATTCATCTTAATTGAACAATTGTTCTTTTTCATCATTTTTGGTATATATATGGAGTAAAAACTTACACAGTCCAGTTACATTTTAGACTTTCATTGGAAAACGATAATTCTCTAACCATGAAGTTCATAATCTGTTTAAGTTTGGTAGCTGCGCTGTGTGTCTTCACGGTAAGTTTAATAGTAGCTTAGGTGCTACTGAAGTCGCCTTTAGTTGTGCTTTAGGCTGCATCACGGCCGCGCCTGTGAAGACTGTAGACTTCTTACGTGTTCGCAATCTCAAACTCACTAATAAGCGCCACCACCACCCTATTTAACTATTAACTAACTTAATACCTTTAACGTAGCACTTTTGCGACTGTCTTGTTATCATGTCACATATAAAAGTTAAAAAATATTAACGATAAATAGTTACACTGAAAGCAACGTTTATTTCAATTTTGACTACATGACCCGGTGAAATTCGAACCATCAAAAATGTATTTGAATCGAAAGTTGCAATTTCCAAAACATCATCACAACTTCTCCATGATAGATATCTCTGTACGCAAATTTATTGAGGATACCATATAGGGGGTTGTCAGAGGCAATTCGGTACATCCCCCATTTTACAAGCATTTCCGTTCACGTGAAGGTTACAAACCCATCCCGCTTTTTAACAACTGGAATTTAACTGGAACACATGTGCTTCGAATTTTTAGTTCTAGGGCATGCCGATTTCCTCCGATGTTTTCCTTCACCGTTTCAGCATGAAACTCGGAATGGTTCGACCGATTTCAATATTTTTTGGTTACTTGGGTGGTTTAGAAAAAAAATAGGAAAAACCCAAGGGAACCGTGAGATGAGCATGACTCATTCACTCCTCGCAATTCTTCGCTTGGAGGCCTTTGCCCTGCAGTGGGATCAAAATGGCTGAAAAATAATAATTTTGAAAGAGAACCACCAAAAAATCTAAGAAATCAAATTTGGTTAAATTAATACACGCAAACGATGTTGGGGGCCAGCTGATTAAAAACAAATTAAGGTAATAGGTTCCTTGGAGTGAAATTCTGTATTTTTCATATATATTTGGATTTAACCTCCTAAACAGTTGTTTTCAGCACTCAAGGCGATACTAACGCTTTGAGTGCTGAAAACAACTGTACATCTACGGCAGGAGGTGCTCTATATTTAAGCTTTTAAGTGGTGATTTAATTTACGTTTAGCAAGAACTGAATTCAAAGGATAATAAATTATAAAAAAACACTTATAAAAACAAGCTTTAATTAAGAGCACCAAAAAGAGAAAAATTAACTTTAAATTAAATCAAACCCATCAATTTATTACATTACACAATTGATATGATATAAAAGCTTGTCGCGAGTTTTACATGTGTAGGAAGAGTTGTTTTACCTATTTTATAAAATACATACATTTTTCATAGATTTATATATAGATCAAGATCAAGTTACATCATTACTGTATTCGTGTCTATCTGTACAAGTAAATCTCGCGACAAGCTTTTACATCATATAAATTGTGTAATGTAATAAATTGAAGTTTGATTTAATTTTTTTTCTCTTTTTGGAGCTTTAACTTAAAACTTGTTTTTAAAAGTGTTTTTTACGAGTAATTTATTTGTTATTTTTTAGTTATTACTGTGTTATTGTATCTCAATAATGCTTAATCTTTAATTTAATTTAAAGCGTCATTGTTGACTGGAATTTAGTACAGTCTATAAAAGGGTTGAACCCCTTTAGTCTCCTTATTGAAAAACTGTAGTTGAAAAACAACAAACGTCAGTTTTTTCGTATTCTTCTCAACAAACACTACAATTTGATAACCATATTATAAGTGTGTAAAAATTAACAAGCTCCCTATTTTGGACGTCATTTTTTCATTTTGTTTTTCGTATTCTTCTCAGGAAACTTTTTCATTTGATACCCGTACCATGAGAGTGCATAAAAATTAACTAGTTCACCATCTTGGGTCGTCCACTATATTGGGTTTAGCGTAGACATTTTATTTTTCGTATTCTTGTAAACAAACCCTTTCATTCGATACCCATATTGTAGGAGTGCATTGAAATAACTAGTCCGCCATCTTGGGTGCTCCGCCATGTTTAATTTAGAAGGACGTCACCCAACTTATCATCCATTGTCATCCAAACTATTCGTGTATACAAAATTGCAGCTCAATCGGTTGAAAATATCTGCTTCAAAATTGTGTTGCAATATTTTGCAAAGATTTCACCCGAGTTACAATGCAAAGTTATCTTGGGTGCTCCGCCATGTGGAATTTAGAATGACGTCACACAGCTTACCAGGCATTGTCACCCATAATAAATGTGTATGCAACATTTCAGCTCAATCGGTTGAGGATATCTGCTTCATAATTGAGTTGCAATATTTCACCCGAACCACCGAACATACATAGTTACAATGCAAGTTAAATAAAAGCTTTTAAAATAAAGGTGATCGTGAGCACGATTTTTTTTGACAGTTTTCAATAGACGTTTTAGTACAGATTCTGAAGTATAGCTGGTCTCAAGTGGTTGAGACGACCTCAAAAGTTTAATATATTAGTATAGCATAATTTGAACGATTTTATGAGAAAATAAAATGAAGTATGTTTTCCTCCATACAAAAAAATAATGAATTATTTATTTTTTCAGAAATTACACATCTTACAGATATTTGTTATAGAATAGAAGTTGTAAGGAATGTTGAGAGGTATCTTGTAAAAAATAAATTAAATCAAAATTCCAACTTTTGACCCTGTGTCTACCTTTTTTCCATATGGCGTCTGTCTGTCAGCGGGGGTGTATCTCATGAAACGTAATAGGTAGAGTTGAAATTTTCATAGTGTGTGTGTTTCTATTGCCGCTAGCAACATACATTTTAAAAAGTATTTAAAAAGTTCAATGTTATATCGTGTATCGTACACGATAATAACATTGTACTTTTGGTACAAAACCATTCGTGAGCAAGCCCGACACAAGCTTGACTGGTTTTATTTTCGCCTGACACAAGCTTGACTGGTTTTATCCCGCTAAGAGATATTTTTGAACAAAATACAAAAAAATGCTCTTCTTTCCAGAATGCAGCTCCAGCACCGCTCGAAGAATTTCCTGAAAGTTCTGGTGATATACGTATAGTATCTGAAGATGCATCTGAAGATATATCTGCAGATGATACTGCATCAGATATAGTATCATCTGATAATACTACTATTGAATCTACATCTTATGCTGCTGAAACAAGTGTAACTACATCTCCTTCTGGTAAAGAGGGTAAATATAATATGTAAAGGGAATATGTAAAGGCGCCGAAGTAGATTTTAGAATTAAGTCAAAACATATCACCTTTACCCCATAGATTGAAAGTGTTCCATAAGGTTCCAACTAAATAAATAAATATATTACTGCGTATAACACTCAATAGCCAAAAGTCACATACAATAGCCTCAACCTGACCCCAGTATTCTCTTATGTCGTGAATATCAGGAACTATAAGTAAAAGTTTTACTACAATTTAAAACCGTAACAAATACCTGCAGATCATGCAAACATTTGCCCTGCGGCGGGAATCGAATTCACGCTGTTGCATTATTCAGCCAGCTGTTAGCCCGTTGCGCTGACGAGGTCGTCTGACGACACTTACCTACTAATTAAGAGACGGACGATTTTGCAATTTGATTTTATTTAAAACATGACTTTTGGTAAATAATGTATATAATGGTGGCAATTCGCTTTACACCAAACTAAATACAAATCGGTTTATAACTAACTAAAACCCGAATTCCTATTCGGTTGTTAAATTTAAGCTAAATATTCTTAAAATTTTCTAAAACTCCATCACTAAATTAGAAAGGCTACTAAAATTTATTTTACTTGTTTATTATGAAAACTTTTAAAATACATACAAAACGATTTGTTCATAAATTACAAGTTGGTTTTTACTTACTAGGAACTAGGGATTTCCTCTATAAGTTTAAACAACCTGTATTCATTTAGTACCCTCTTTTCTGTGGTACATTCTAACAGACAGGTCTAACAGAATCATAATTCAGTTTAAAATCAACCTTCTAGGGTTAAGGATTTTAGACTGAATTATGATTACTATAAGATGTTAAATTGAGGTATTTTGTTAACGACTTATTTTTACCCGAAATATTGGATGTAAAATTTGCATTTTGCTCTTTTTCAGACATGGATAATCATAACCCCAAACAGCAAAACGGAGGTGTGAATGGTGATAGCAGCAATATAAATAGATACAACAGCGATTCCTCACACGAGACTTCGTACAGCAAAAAAACAGAAAGTAAGAAGCGGTCACGACGTTACCGCTGTAAGCGAAGTAAACGCTTTCTTCGTTACGGACGGATGATGGACAAGTTGTCAGCAAACGTAGTGTAGGACGCCCTCCGGCCAGGTGGGGTGACGATCTGCGAAAGGCTGCTGGTAGAAGCTGGATGCGTCGAGCTCAGGACAGGGCGCAATGGCGCTCATTCGGGGAAGTCTATGTCCAGCAATGGACTGCTATAGGCTGATGATGATGATGATAAACTCTGTAACGGCTGAACGGATATGGATAACACATTATGCCACTTTTTACCCTGATACCTGGCGGAATCTAGTGTAATTAGAATGGCGAAAGTGTCCTGCCTCACGCCATACTTCTGAACGGATTAATCTGTTTACTCTTCATAATAAGTTCTATAGTTTAACCGCTACCTCTGTACCACTCCTTAAGTATGTGCGCGTCGCGGGGAGGGACGTTTATGTCAGGCGCACATGAGATAAATATCCAGAGATGTATCGTTCGTTATTTTGTGATATCAATGACCTTAATTAAAGTTTTTATTTTTAAGGGGGCTGAATATTTACATGTATATATATATATATGTGTGTTTAAATCATCTGGCCTGATGATTATGATCATATGAATTATGAAATAATCGGTTTAAAATACTGTAAACCGATATCGTAAGATCTGTCCCATAATATCGCCGTGCTTTCCTAACGAGTGGTACAGCGGTAGCGATCAAACTATAGAGCAAGAAATGAAAATACAGGAGGTAAAATAACAGGTACAAGAGGCTTATCATCTTCATGCCTCAAGTTGATGGACTCAGGGCGTTGCATCAAAGAGCACGTTTCAAAACAACGTGATCTACGATGCAACACTTTGTGAGGTAAAGTTTACCACTTAACATCAGGTGGACCATGTGCTTGTTTCATCTTCAAAAATTACCGTAATAAAAGAGGGATAAGATCAACTTACTACATTTATCCCGATACCAAGCAATCGAAGCCGCGGACAGAAGCTGGTGTGCAATATTACTGAACGCTAGCTTCCATCTGCGGCTTCACTCGCGTGGAACCAGTATAAAGAGTAGCCTAAAAACTACGTACGTACTGCTGTTACGATCATACTAACACACATACATTTCTAGATAAAAACTGTTAAAAAGTTAAGCTCGCCTCTGTACATATTTTTTGTCATACTCTTTTTTTGTATTATTTCCGTGTACAATAAAGAATTACAGAATTACGTAAACTTTCGCATTTATAATATTAGTAGGATGATTTCAGTGAATAATTTTTTACTTATTATTTTTTCAAGTGAAGAAAGACAGAGAAATACATATAAAACTATTTGTTCATAAATTACAAGTTGGTTTTTACATACTAGGAACTAGGGATTTCCTCTATAAGTTTAAACAACTTGTATTTATTTAGTACCCTCTTTTCTGTGGTACATTCTAACAGACAGGTCTAACAGAATCATAATTCAGTTTAAAATCAACCTTCTAGGGTTAAGGATTTTATGACTGAATTATGATTACTATAAGATGTTAAATTGAGGTATTTTGTTAACGACTTATTTTTACCCGAAATATTGGATGTAAAGTTTACATTTTGCTCATTTTCAGACATGGATAATCATAACCCCAAACAGCAAAACGGAGGTGTGAATGGTGATAGCAGCAATATAAATAGATACAACAGCGATTCCTCACACAGCGATTCCTCACACGAGACTTCGTACAGCAAAAAAACAGAAAGTAAGAAGCGGTCACGACGTTACCGCCGTAAGCGAAGTAAACGCTTTCTTCGTTACGGACGGATGATGGACAAGTTGTCAGCAAACGTAGTGTAGGACGCCCTGCGGCCAGGTGGGGTGACGATCTGCGAAAGGCTGCTGGTAGAAGCTGGATGCGTCGAGCTCAGGACAGGGTGCAATGGCGCTCATTAGGGGAAGTCTATGTCCAGCAGTGGACTGCTATAGGCTGATGATGATGATGATAAACTCTGTAACGGCTGAACGGATATGGATAACACATTATGCCACTTTTTACCCTGGTACCTGGCGGAATCTAGTGTAATTAGAATAGCGAAAGTGTCCTGCCTCACGCCATACTTCTGAACGGATTAATCTGTTTACTCTTCATAATAAGTTCTATAGTTTAACCGCTACCTCTGTACCACTCCTTAACACGTTCGTGGACAGAACGTCGTTTCAAGTCCTTTCAATGAATATGCGATATGACACAACGTGAAATCACGCCTTTTTTGTTCCGACGCTTGCGGCTAGAACGTGAAGCCACGTCGGATTTCAATACAAATTTTTGAATTTACGTACTCTGTGTCACATCATATAAAAATATCAAGCGGCTACTGTCACTTGCGACAGTTCAAATAATAGCCTAAGCATAGAGCTGAATATAGCTTGGCTATGTGCTGCTCCCGCGACACAACGTCATTAGACGTCGTATCCCCCCGCACATTGCCATAGACTTCAGTCTAGCTGTGTCACAGGAGAGGGACTCACGTGTATTTTGCGCGCAAACACGTGTTTTTGAGAAATTTAGGGAAAAAAACCCGATATGGAATAAAATTTGATGAGTTAACGTCATTTGATATGATTTGAATATAAAAATGATTGTTTTTCATTGGGATCTCTAAATAAAAAAAAAGTTACAAAGACTTCCTGTCAGACTGATTAAAGTTACATGCATTAAAAACAATGATTAGTAAAATGTGTGTTATTTCTTTCATGAACAAATTTTTGTTTCGTCTTCGTTGTATGTGTCATTTTATAGAAAAGGTTATATACGACACGACGTTTAATGTAGTCAGAAAACAGGACGTTACCAAACGTTGTGTCATGTAAGTAAGTTTACTACCGATGTAACACGGCAGAACGTACATACACCCTGTATTCAATTGTATGGGCTAATTGTGTGTCAATATAAGCAGTCCGAAAAAACGGCTTGTTCGCGCGAACGTGTTAAGTATGTGCGCGTCGCGGGGAGGGACGTTTATGTCAGGCGCACATGAGATAAATATCCAGAGATGTATCGTTCGTTATTTTGTGATATCAATGACCTTAATTAAAGTTTTTATTTTTAAGGGGGCTGAATATTTACATGTATATATATATATATGTGTGTTTAAATCATCTGGCCTGATGATTATGATCATATGAATTATGAAATAATCGGTTTAAAATACTGTAAACCGATATCGTAAGATCTGTCCCATAATATCGCCGCGCTTTCCTAACGAGTGGTACAGCGGTAGCGATCAAACTATAGAGCAAGAAATGAAAATAAAGGAGGTAAAATAACAGGTACAAGAGGCTTATCATCTTCATGCCTCAAGTTGATGGACTCAGGGCGTTGCATCAAAGAGCACGTTTCAAAACAACGTGATCTACGATGCAACACTTTGTGAGGTAAAGTTTACCACTTAACATCAGGTGGACCATGTGCTTGTTTCATCTTCAAAAATTACCGTAATAAAAGAGGGATAAGATCAACTTACTACATTTATCCCGATACCAAGCAATCGAAGCCGCGGACAGAAGCTGGTGTGCAATATTACTGAACGCTAGCTTCCATCTGCGGCTTCACTCGCGTGGAACCAGTATAAAGAGTAGCCTAAAAACTACGTACGTACTGCTGTTACGATCATACTAACACACATACATTTCTAGATAAAAACTGTTAAAAAGTTAAGCTCGCCTCTGTACATATTTTTTGTCATACTCTTTTTTTGTATTATTTCCGTGTACAATAAAGAATTACAGAATTACGTAAACTTTCGCATTTATAATATTAGTAGGATGATTTCAGTGAATAATTTTTTACTTATTATTTTTTCAAGTGAAGAAAGACAGAGAAATACATATAAAACTATTTGTTCATAAATTACAAGTTGGTTTTTACATACTAGGAACTAGGGATTTCCTCTATAAGTTTAAACAACTTGTATTTATTTAGTACCCTCTTTTCTGTGGTACATTCTAACAGACAGGTCTAACAGAATCATAATTCAGTTTAAAATCAACCTTCTAGGGTTAAGGATTTTAGACTGAATTATGATTACTATAAGATGTTAAATTGAGGTATTTTGTTAACGACTTATTTTTACCCGAAATATTGGATGTAAAGTTTACATTTTGCTCATTTTCAGACATGGATAATCATAACCCCAAACAGCAAAACGGAGGTGTGAATGGTGATAGCAGCAATATAAATAGATACAACAGCGATTCCTCACACAGCGATTCCTCACACGAGACTTCGTACAGCAAAAAAACAGAAAGTAAGAAGCGGTCACGACGTTACCGCCGTAAGCGAAGTAAACGCTTTCTTCGTTACGGACGGATGATGGACAAGTTGTCAGCAAACGTAGTGTAGGACGCCCTGCGGCCAGGTGGGGTGACGATCTGCGAAAGGCTGCTGGTAGAAGCTGGATGCGTCGAGCTCAGGACAGGGTGCAATGGCGCTCATTAGGGGAAGTCTATGTCCAGCAGTGGACTGCTATAGGCTGATGATGATGATGATAAACTCTGTAACGGCTGAACGGATATGGATAACACATTATGCCACTTTTTACCCTGGTACCTGGCGGAATCTAGTGTAATTAGAATAGCGAAAGTGTCCTGCCTCACGCCATACTTCTGAACGGATTAATCTGTTTACTCTTCATAATAAGTTCTATAGTTTAACCGCTACCTCTGTACCACTCCTTAAGTATGTGCGCGTCGCGGGGAGGGACGTTTATGTCAGGCGCACATGAGATAAATATCCAGAGATGTATCGTTCGTTATTTTGTGATATCAATGACCTTAATTAAAGTTTTTATTTTTAAGGGGGCTGAATATTTACATGTATATATATATATATATATGTGTGTTTAAATCATCTGGCCTGATGATTATGATCATATGAATTATGAAATAATCGGTTTAAAATACTGTAAACCGATATCGTAAGATCTGTCCCATAATATCGCCGCGCTTTCCTAACGAGTGGTACAGCGGTAGCGATCAAACTATAGAGCAAGAAATGAAAATAAAGGAGGTAAAATAACAGGTACAAGAGGCTTATCATCTTCATGCCTCAAGTTGATGGACTCAGGGCGTTGCATCAAAGAGCACGTTTCAAAACAACGTGATCTACGATGCAACACTTTGAGATAGGTAAAGTTTACCACTTAACATCAGGTGGACCATGTGCTTGTTTCATCTTCAAAAATTACCGTAATAAAAGAGGGATAAGATAAACTTACTACATTTATCGCGACACCAAGCAATCGAAGCCGCGGACAGAAGCTGGTATGCAATATTACTGAACGCTAGCTTCCATTTGCGGCTTCACTCGCGTGGAACCAGTATAAAGAGTAGCCTAAAAACTACGTACAAACTGCAGTTACGATCATACTAACACACATACATTTCTAGATAAATAAAAAGACGTGTGGCACTCGGGGACTACCGCGGTAAAGCTATTGCATAGCATTTTGTATCAAATTATGCAATTATAATTATTTATTTATTTTATTTATGCAGTATTTCTTTTTCTTTGAGGTTTCTGAGGTTTTTTTTCGTTACGAAATTTCTGGATTCGGTCCCCGCGCTCAAGGCCCTCGATAGAAGCTATGCAATAGCTTAAAAAGAGCTTCAAAAACCTATTTCTAATAACTCAAGATTATATTATAAAATAAATCCTTGACATTTTTACAATTAAATAGTTCTAGTGATTATTACAATTAAATAGTTCTAAAATCTATAGTCATTTTACACTCTGCATACATTTATGTATAATGTATTATACTTGTAATTAATCCGAGTATGTAGTAGGTATCTAACTTATACGCATACACACCTTTCGTCCATAGATGTTTGTCAAAACATCGATAGTCGATAAAATGTAGTTGTTAGGTGTTTTACACAGCCCTATTCTTACCTACATAATTTTTGAATATTCAAAAACGAATGAAATTGATGAATTCGTTTCGTACGATGCTTATTTTACTATGTTTGAAATAGTATATTAAAAGTACATGGAAATCTACTCACTTTGTCTATCTTTTGGAATCCCACTGCAAATTTCTGCCGCCGTAAACAGAGTTGGTCGCGCAATAATTATGCTTAAAAGACGACCGTTTTCGTAAAATTTACGCACGAAATGTTTGGAACAAACTTTTTTTTCCATTAGTTTATTAATTTTAGGTGAATTCAAAAATGTATAGTTTATTTGACTAAGCCACAAACTTTGTCTATAGGGCGTTTGCAGAAAACTGTATTATGATACCACTATCATTTTTTGATTCACACGTAGGGACACTACATTTAGTAGCACCCATTTTATACGATTTCACTTATAATTGAAACACATAAACATCTAAAAGCAATAAATATTTTAAAAAGACGTGTGGCACTCAGGGACTGCCGCGGTAAAGCTATTGCATAGCATTTTGTATCAACTTATGCAATTATAATTATTTATTTATTTTATTTATGCAGTATTTCTTTTTCTTTGATATTAATTCAAGTTACACTTTTTGAGCGTGGTGACCGATAAGAAAACATTATTTTTTCTTTTATTAAATAAAAATACGTCTAGTTGCACGCACACAAACACCGTGTCGAAGACTGCCGAAAAGAAACGACGTTAGACAATGAACGGCCTTCAAGCCACACCTCCGTGCCCGTCGGAATGGGGAGCGTGAGGTTTTTTCTCGTTACGGAATTTCTGGATTCGGTCCCCGCGCTCAAGGCCCTCGATAGAAGCTATGCAATAGCTTAAAAATCCAAAGAAAAGATTGTGATGACAGAAATTTCAAAACAAAACTGAAATTAGATTCAGGTGAAAAACGTCAGACGTCAGTTCGTGTCAGAGGCCAATCATGGACGTGTAGCTATCTTTACTGTGTTGAACACTAGCACTGCGACGTTGTGACGAAAAACTAATAGAATACAAAAGTTTGAATATGAACTCTATTTCAAAGCAACAGATTATAAAATTAAGTAAATCGGAGTGGGGAGCGTGAGGTTTTTTTTCGTTACGGAATTTCTGGATTCGGTCCCCGCGCTCAAGGCCCTCGATAGAAGCTATGCAATAGCTTAAAACTGTTAAAGGGTTAAGCTCGCCTCTGTACATATTTTTTGTCATACTCTTTGTTTGTATTATTTCCGTGTACAATAAAGAATTACAGAATTACATAAACTTTCGCATTTATAATATTAGTAGGATGATTTCAGTGAATAATTTTTTACTAATTATTTTTTCAAGTGAAGAAAGACAGAGAAATACATATAAAACTATTTGTTCATAAATTACAAGTTGGTTTTTACATACTAGGAACTAGGAATTTCCTCTATACGTTTAAACAACCTGTATTCATTTAGTACCCTCTTTTCTGTGGTACATTCTAACAGACAGGTCTAACAGAATCATAATTCTGTTTAAAATCAACCTTCTAGGTTTACGGATTTTAGACTGAATTATGATTACTATAAGATGTCAAATTGAGGTATTTTGTTAACGACTTATTTTTACCCGAAATATTGGATGTAAAATTTACATTTTGCTCATTTTCAGACATGGATAATCATAACCCCAAACAGCAAAACGGAGGTGTGAATAGTGAGAGCAACAGCAGCAGCAGCAGCAACGATAGCGCAGGCTCCGCTTTATCAAAAAGTCCCTCGCCCAGCAATGAACCACAAAGTAAGAAGCGGTCACGACGTTATCATCGTAAGCGAAGTAAACGCTCTCGTCGTTCTGGACGGATGATGGACAAGTTGACAGCAAACGTAGTGTAGGACGCCCTCCGGCCAGGTGGGGTGACGATCTGCGAAAGGCTGCTGGTAGAAGCTGGATACGTCGAGCTCAGGACAGGGTGCAATGGCGCTCATTAGGGGAAATCTATGTTCAGCAGTGGACTGCTATAGGCTGATGATGATGATGATGATAAACTCTGTAACGGCTGAACGGATATGGATAACACATTATGCCACTTTTTACCCTGGTACCTGGCGGAATCTAGTGATATTAGAATGGCGAAAGTGTCCTGCCTCACGCCATACTTCTGAACGGATTAACCTGTTTACACTCCATAATAAGTTCTATAGTTTAACCGCTACCTCTGTACCACTCCTTAGGTATGTGCGCGGCGCGGGGAGGGACGTTTATGTCAGGCGCTCATGAGATAAATATCCAGAGATGTATCGTTCGTTATCTTGTGATATCAATGACCTTAATTAAAGTATTTATTTTTAAGGGGGCTGAATATTAACATTTATATATATATATATGTATATATGTTATATACTACACTAGGAAAGCAAATAAAATTACTAAATCTTTGTAAGCAACTTGTAAATTCTTCATGACTTAAATCAAAATAATGCTCATTATTATATTCTAATCCGATAAATGTCTTTTGAACTTCTATGCTTTTAAACAACTGGTCTTTGGTTTTTTCTGGAACTGCCGTTATGTGCATTAGAATATATTTGGTTGTATCTTGTATAGGAAAATATGTATAAACTTGTATATGGGTCTCATTTTCAGCCATTTTTGTTTCTAATAGCTGTTGTTGAACTATTCTTAAATTACTTGGTAATTTTTTGTTTGAGGAGGATATTATGTCACTGATGTTTTTGGGTGTTAGTATATTGTAAACTGTTCCTTTCGATAAATAGATGTCTAATAGCCCAGCGTAGTGTGTAATTATTTCATCAATGTAGTTATTTGCAAGTTGGTATGTTTCCATTATTTGTAAATTAACACTATCTTGGCTCACACCTTTGTACCAATGATTTGTTTCCCGCATGAAATCTACTATTTGGTTTATTTTTGGTCAAAATTTTTCAAGTTTCTTGGTTAATCTATTCTCTGTTTCATTAACTTGTGCAACTATTGATATCATGAATTTAGTTTGGTGGTTAGCAGCTTCAATTAGTTTCTGTTGGTTTTTTTCTAAAGAATCTATATCTCTGTATGCTTCGTCGTTTACACCGAAGATTGACGTCATTAATTGTCCTAGTATTCCTCTCTTTTTCCTAGTTTGGTTTACTTCTGTAAGATATTCTTTTGTACGTTCAAATTTTGACTCTTCTTCCTTTAAATAATGATAGAATTGTCCGTTTGTGTTGTTTTCCCTATCGATATAGTGGCTTTATTGCAAAGTTCCTTGTAGTCTAAAGTTGCTTTTTTCACCTTTACTAGGTCTTGTTCTAGTTGTGCTCTGGCAAAATTGGTTTCTATTCTGAATACTCCTCGGTCAATGCTTGCTGTTCCGATTTGTTCGACATAGAAACCTGGTTTTACGTTTTTTAATGTGTAGATTGATGATACACTCGTTAATAATTGCAAGCACATTATCACGAACATGAACAATTGCCAACTTTTACTAGGTGATCGATTCCTGTTCGTGCTCCTCGTAGTTATTATATTGTTCGACTGTACTGTGGTAGTTGAATTGAGTTTACTATCGTTCGCGTTAACTGGAAGCGGAATGAGAGTATGAATTGCGCGTTTTTGGGTTGCACCCGAAGACTTTTGTAATGTTACAACTCTGGTTAAGCCTGAGTGTATTTCTTTAACCCTTGCAAGCGGCCATTTGCTTGGACTTATATTTTCGTCCTTTATAAGCACTAATGTTCCGATGGTAAGATTGTCTTCATTGTTTTTCCATTTATATCGCTGTTGTAGTTGATGTAAATAATCTTTAGTCCAGCTTTTCCAAAAATCTCTTTTCATCTTTTGGATCTGCTTCCACCTGTTCAACAAATCAGTATTTATATTTGCCACAGGGTCTGGTATTCCTACAGCCTCCCGTCCTATTAGAAAATGACTCGGAGTCAGTACTACGTTATCATTTATATTTTCACTCTGTGCGCACAATGATCTTGAGTTTAGACACGCTTCTGTCTGGTGCAGAAAAGTTGACAATTCTTCGTACGTTAATGTCTGTTCTCCTATAACTCTACGCAAATGATGTTTCATAGATTTCACTCCTGCTTCCCAAATCCCACCAAAATGAGGGGCGGATGGTGGGATGAAGTGCCATTTTGTGCCAAACGATGTTATTGTATTTTGAAAATCATCTGACTGAGTTATTTCTAGGATTTCTTTGTAAAGGAAATTAGCAGCTCCAACGAAATTGGTTGCATTGTCACTGTATATGTGGGACACTGGGCCTCTTCGCGACGTAAATCTACGCAGCGCTGCAATAAAGGACTCTGTTGACAAATCACCTACTAGCTCTAGGTGTATTGCTTTTGTAGCCATACATACAAAGACAGATATATATCCCTTGTATGACTTGTGTCCTCTACCTTTCATTGCTCTGATTTGTATTGGACCTGCGTAGTCTATGCCTGTATGACTGAATGGAAACGACTCTGTGACTCGTGCTCTAGGTAGCGTCCCCATTTTTTGTGATGTTGTGGATGCTTTGTATCTAAGACATTTTACGCATTTGGATATGCATCTTTTGACTTTCCTCTTTCCTCCTAGTATCCAATACTTTTGTCGTATATACGCCAAAGTTAGAGTATTACCTCCATGTAAGGTTTTCAAGTGTGCATCTTGAATGATAGTTAGTGTGACATGATGGTCATGTGGTAGCAATATTGGATGTTTTTGATCATATGGTAGATTAGAGTTTTGTAATCTTCCTCCAATCCTTAGCAAATTATCTTCCTCACTTATAAATGGATCTAAGCTTGATAACTTGCTTACTTTTTCCAGTGAAGTTCCTTTTTTGATCGATTTGTATTCTTTGAGGAAAACTTCTTGTTGTACTTGTGATAAAATTTTGTTTGTTGTTATGAGGATTTCCTCACAACTTAAGGGTTCTTTGCTTCTTATTTTGTTTTTGAACCTGAAGCAATATGATAATACCCGTACCATTTTATGAAAACTGGAGAATTTGTCCCAAATTTCAAAACGTGGTTTAATTGTAGTAGTGATTACTGTGAAGTTTCGTTTGATCTCTTCACATATTTCTGGTACTGTCTTTGTTGTCGGAAGAGTATCATTCGTTTTCAGCCATTCCGGGCCGTTCCACCATAATGCAAAATCTTGAAGTTTGCTTGGTTCGATTCCTCTTGAAATAAGGTCAGCTGGATTTTGAGATGAGTTGACATGATTCCATTTTGCTTGCGGTACCAAGCTCTGTATGTCAGAAACCCTGTTAGCTACAAATGTTTTCCATCGCTCAGCTTCTCCTTTGATCCAACCGAGAGTTATCATTGAATCTGTCCAACAGTACATCTCTACGTCTTTGAGTTCCATTGTAGTGATAACTTTTTCCATTAATTGAGCGAGTAATAGTGCTGCACATAGTTCTAGTTTTGGTAATGTGGTTTTTTGTTTTATCGGTGCTACTTTTGATTTAGCTTGTAACATCGTAATATCGTACTCATTGTCTTTGGTCTGAATACGACAGTAGACCACAGCTCCAAAAGCTTTTTCTGACGCATCGCTAAAGCCGTGTAGCTCTATTTTAGATCCTGTCGTAAACCGACACCACCTGGGTGTGGTCACGTGTTCCAAACTTTTTAATTGGTCTTGAATTGTGATCCACCTTTCCTTGATTTTATCGTCTACTACTTGATCCCATTCTGCATCCATAACTCTTGTATTATTAGCTTCATGTTGATAATAACTGGTGCTAACCATCCTAATGGATCAAACAACTTTGCGATTTCTGATAGAATGAATCGTTTTGTAGGATTTTCTCTTTTGTTTACTGTAATCTGGAAGCAGAAACTATCGTCTTTAGGTGACCATAACACTCCCAATGATTTCCTGGTTTCATCTAACGGTATTTTCAACATCTTCTCTTCTTGCTCTTCCTTTGGAATGTTTGCTAATAGTTCTGCGCTGTTAGATGACCATTTTCTAAGATTAAAACCACCTTGCTTTAATAGTTGAATTAGTTGTTTTTGTAACTCCTCCGTTGTTTCTATACAATTCCCGCCTGATAGTACATCATCAACATAAAAATCTTGACGGGTTACCTGACTTGCTATTGGGAATTTAGTTTCTTCATCAATAGCTAATTGTTGTAGGGCTCTGATAGCTAAATATGGTGCTGACGCAGTTCCATATGTCACTGTAGTTAACTCGTATTCCTCGATTTGGTGTTTAGGTGACTCTCTCCATAGTATACGTTGATAGGATAGGTCCTCTTCGTTCACTTTAATAAAGCGATACATTTTCTCAATATCCGCCATGAATACTATCTTATGTTTTCGCCACCGTAACAATATTGCTGCCAAGTCTGATTGTAATCTCGGGCCTGTAAGCATATTGTCATTCAGGCTTACTCCAGTACTTGATTTGCTTGATGCATCAAATACTACTCTTAGTTTGGTTGTCAATGAATCTTCTTTTATAACTGGTTGATGTGGAATATAATGGAATATAATTTGTTGACTTTTCTCATATGACCCATTTCTAGGTATTCATTGAGAAAGTCTTTGTACCTTACTTGTAAGGTTCTATCTTTGTTAAATTTTCGTTCTAGTTGTAGCAGTCTTGCCACCGCTTTTTGTCGTGAGTGTCCATATTCTAGTTCAGGGTTTTTAAATGGAATCCTTACTGTGTAGGTTCCATCTGGATTTCTCACAGTAGTTTTCTGGTAATAGTTTTCGCAAGCTTGGTCATCATTGGATAATTGGTAGTGTCTTGGGACTTCCTCTAATTCCCAAAATCTGTTTATTTGTTCAATATCGTTAGTTCTAGTTGTCATACTAAGTATTTTCATAGTATTTGTAGTTTGGTTACTACTGATTCCAGAAAATATCCACCCGAATTCTGTATCCTGAGCGATAATTCCGTCGTGGATCTTTTGTAATCCGTTCAGCAGCAGTTTACTGTACTCTTGAGCTCCCAATATAATATCTATCGGTCCCCTTTTGTAGTACGTTGGATCGGCAATCAGTTTATTTTCTAAATAACTGGCCTCTAGTTGTGGTATAGTTGTATTTGGTAGTGCACTAGTTAGTTTTGGAAGAATTATAAGCGTTACAGGTAGCTTAAATTCATTGGTAAATCTTGGTTTCAGCTTCACTTCTATCGAATGATTCGCTGTTTTAGATTTTTCGTCAGCAATCCCGGCAACTTCTATTTGAACCCTGCTTCGAGGATATGCTAATAGTTGTGCTACTTGATCAGTGCAAAATGACGCTTCAGACCCTTGATCGCATATACCGCAGTACCCTTAGTAAGTGTGGTGTACCATCAATGGCGGCCGCGTTCACTATGGCTGTAGCTAGTAGTGTTGTTTTTATCTCTGGTTTGGTACTTGTATGAAAATTAGTAGTTCTGGTTTTTGGGACATGGTTTGATGTGGATGGACTAACACCTTTTACTCCATTATGTTTCACACCTGTCGTGTTTTTGACGAGTGATTTGTGTACTTCTTGGTGTAAGTAAGAATGATGCCCTTTTTTTCCACAGTATCCACAATTTCTTTGGCTATGACATTGTAGGGTTTGGTTATGTATTAAGCAATTTTTGCACATTCCTTTATCTCTTACAGCTTTAGACCGGTCTTGTATTGTTAATGCTTTGAAGTTAGGGCATTGATAAATCGTATGTTCTTTGTTGTGGCAATACCAACAGTTATTAACTTCTGCCTTCTTTTTGTATTCGTGTGTGTCATAGCGAAGTTTGTTAGTTCTTTCCTCTTTATTAGAGCTTGTAGTTTCTAGGCATTTAAATCGTTTTTCTAAGAATTCCATCATGTCTTGAAATTTTTGTGGCTTATTAGGCTCAACAAGTTGTTGTTCATATTTTTCGTCTGTGTCGGAGTCCCAAACTCTACTCAAAATTCTACCTAAAATAGGATCCCAGGTTTTTGTATCAATAATTAGACTTTTTAGCGCCTCTAAACTTTCATTTATCGTGTCGTGTAGTGTTTTTAAACTTATCGTATTTGCTCTTATTATTTTCTTGATATTTAGGATGTTATCTATGTGCTTCATCATTATTACTCTTTCGTTTTTATATCGTTTTATTAGAAGTGTCCATGCTGTTTCATAATTGGCATCACAGACCGACAGATGTTTGATTAGTCTAGCGGCTTCACCTTTTATATGCGTCTTTAGGTACTGCATTTTTTCTGTGGCTGATAGTGACTTATCTTCGTGAATGATTTTTGAAAATAAGTCATAAAATGAACTCCATGACTCGTAGCTACCACTGAATGTTGGAATTATAATCTTCGGTAATTTAACCTTATGTTCACTATAAGTTGAGTGCTTTTTTTCTCCAACTTTAGTGAGAAGACACTCAATGATAAATTCGTATTCCGTTTGTGTAGTATCGAACACGTTGTTTTGGAAATAGCTGTGATCTAAGGTGCTATCTTCCATTAAAATGAGTAAATGAGTTTCTTCGATTTCCTGCCACTGCTTTTGTAAGGTTGTAATAAGAGTTTCCCAGTACCATGACGGTTTGTCTTCTGTTATAGCTTGTGTTGCTGTTTTTAACTTTTTCTGAAGTTGTGAGATACGAAATAGTTGTATAAATATCTTTGACGAACTACTGCTTTCATCTTCATTAATTGTTGTTATGTCTTCTGGTATGTATAGCTTACTTAGTACTTGTGATCTGGTCTCACATTTTTCTAAGTACGCCATTGCTTGGTTGTAAATAGTTTTGATGGATTCATAGTAGTTTGTTGTAATGTATTTGTGATCTCCTAATATTGGTAGATCTTTAAGTAGCGTGTGATTGGAACTTGTTCTGGTAAAAGTTTCTGTGAGTCGAGTCCTCCTTTCTTCTATGTACTTTCCAGTTTTTCTTGCTGCTGAATCTTTCTTAATGTTTGTCAATATTTGTTTAATTTCATTGTAATCCGTTTCTTGACTCCTGATAAGTTTGTTAATTTCTTCGGTATCCATCTTCTTTCTTGCTGCCCTAGCCCTACACTATCCTAACCGTCTAATCAGGGAATTAACTTACACTTAGCTGCAATCTTGTCCTCGATACAGATTTTGCGACTTCTCAAGTAGCCGGTGGAACCCGCTTGTGGGAAGCCGGTACCCGAACCGCTTCTGTACGAATGGCAACTAAGTGCTTATAGTCAGTACTTGAACGTACCACAACACTAGCGCTTTGTTAGGTACGCTAGCTTGCAATACGTCAAGTGTTAAGTCAGTCAAATGTTCCTACCGGGACAAAAGGAGCTCGAAATCTACCAAAAAAAAAATCTCGAAGGACCAAATGTCCTTCAAGGATAAACGGACTGTGGAAATTTACCTACTGGTTCACTTTAAAACGCTCGAAGGACCAAATGTCCTTCAAGGATAAACGGAAGCGCGAAATTTACCTACTGGTTCACTTTAAAAGGCTCGAAGGACCAAATGTCCTTCAAGGATAAACGGACGCGCGAAATTTAGACATAGACATAGACATCACTTTATTTGCTACAAAATAGCACACAAATACATATAAAACCACATAAAACAAAGAATTTACAAGTTCGAAAAAAAACACTTATTATAATAGGTATTGTGTGCTACAGCAGCAAATAGGCCCCGACTCAGCATTATGCCCACTGCGTTCACAGTGGACGCTGTTTTTCTACCGAGACCATTGTGTTCAGCCACAAGACCCTGTGAGAACGTACTCGTATGGTGTTAATAATAACGTAAGTTCCTAGTGTGGTGTGGAGAGTGATCATTATACAATTTAAACAAAAAAAAAAAAAAGATTGCATTACAAAATATTAATTGTGAATTATGTAACTAAATGAATTAATTAAATTACCATGCAATGAATTTCAACGACAAAATATGCATTAAAATTAAATTGAATTTTTGTTAAATGTAATCAGGGCAAGAAAAAAAATATAAATTATAAACTATATATCCTGTAAATATTATAGTTTCAGTATATAAATTAAATTAAAATGCAATAAATTTCAATAATAAAATAATCATTAAAATAAAATTGAATAGGAATTAAAAACAATCAAAACAAATAAATAAAAATTAAAGAAGATTAATATTATGATATAAAAAATAAAGAACTAACTAACAGGTGAAGGGTGCACTTGTACCAGGCAACCCAGTCTTTTGCCGATCTAATATAAATTTTTTGAAATTTCTTTTAAATGTATATTTGGATTTCAAAACTCGAAGTGGTGGAGGTATATTGTTCCAGCACTTAGTCGCCTGGTACCGAAAACTACCCCTGAACGCCACGGTTTTAAATTTACTATAATGTAGTAAGTCTCTTGTTGGCCTAGTGCTATACTTACTCTGAGATCTGTCGAGTTTGGAGAAGAGATACTCTGGTTCCCCTGAGATCATAACGCTGTGGACAAGCACAGCCATATGTAAGTCCCTTCGTGAAGCCATATTCAGAGTAGACGACTTGTTTAAATAGGGGGTGATGTGCGTTCGCGGCGGGATATTATAACAGAATCTACAGCAAGCGTTTTGGATTCTTTGAACAAGACGAGCTGTTTTAGCCATCAAACGGGGACCATACACCAGATCCCCATAATTGAGTTTGGATAGTATGAGTGCATCACAAACTTTAATACGGACCTCCTCTTTTAGAAAATTCCTAACCTTATACAGCAGTTTTAGCCTAAAAAAACAGGACTTTGCTAGATTCAGTACGTGACTTTCAAATCGGAGTTGGCTATCCAGTGTTAAACCAAGATTTCTAGCCTCATGGACCCTCTCGATTGTTTGTCCGAATATATGGATGTTAAGAGCGTGCCTCGTAATATTAATAACTTGACGCTTCGAACCCAGAACCATAAACTTGGATTTTGCAGGATTCAATACAAGAGCATTATTATGTGACCATGAGGCTATACGTGCCAGATCATCATTCAGCTTATTTAACTGTGTTTGGACCTCATTCGGGCGCATGGGCAAATGCAACTGGACGTCATCAGCATATAGGTGATATTGACAATGTTTAATACCCCAGCAGAGGTCAGCACTATAAATAACAAAAAGTAGTGGCCCAAGGATTGACCCTTGCGGTACACCACGATTTACTTGCTCTAGTGAGGACTTAAGCTGAGAGCTATCCTCCCTAATAATTTGAACGAACTGAGAACGGCCACTTAAATAGCTGTTGAACCATTTAATGGAGGCGGTGTCTACTCCATAATAAGATAGCTTTGAAAGTAGCAACGATATATTTAATGAATCAAAGGCACGAGAGAAGTCTAGCAGCACCAAAAGCGAACCCTGACCCTGATCCTGAGCAGTAAGAACATTGTCCACTACATCTAACAAGGCCGTTGTAGTGCCTCTGCCCTTACGGAAACCTGATTGGACATCGGGTAAAATTTTATTTTTTTCGATATATCTACTAAGTTGATTGTAGACAACCTTTTCCAATATCTTAGAAAGCACTGGGAGTATACTGATAGGCCTCAGATCTTTAATATCGGATGGGGTTGATACTTTCGGTATCGGGTTAACCGAGGCTATTTTCCATTGGTTGGGGAAAGTTGATGTCATGATAGATCTATTAATTATGGTGGTTATCAGAGATAAGGTTTGTGGTAGGGTAAGCATTACCATATCCATGGATAGTTCATCAACCCCTCGTGCATTTGTTTTGATTGAAATAAGTATCTTTGCAATTTCTGTTTCGTCTACTGGTTGAAGAGAGAATACAATGTTATCGTTGTGTTTATTAAATTCAAAAAATGTGAGGTTTGAAATTGGTACAGTATTGACACCTGGTACGTCCAAAAAGTGTTTATTAATATCATCTGGGCTATCAAAGCATTCAGGCAAAATATTATCGCTTTTTGAGCTAGGCAAAACATCCTTTTTCAGGTTCTTCCAGAGCTGTTTCTCATCACCTAATTCGGAGTTGATACGATGTTCATAATAGGCGCGCATTTCATTGTAAATACTCTGGGTAACAAGTGCTTTTAGCTCCTTATAGTATGTCTTATGATTCTCAAGCTTTGTGCGACGGTATCTATCATGAGCCTTGTTACGACAGTTCATCATTACCTTTACAGTGTCTGTTATCCAGGGTGCAGGCTTTCCTCTTATTGTTATTGTCCTCAATGGTGCATGTTTGTCGAGAAGACTTATAATAGTACTTGTAAAATTATCAACCATTACATCGACAGACACTGCATTGGCGACAAAGTCCCAATCAATACTCAACAGATCATCATCAAATTGTTTAAGTCTTATGTCTTTAAGTGGTCTGTAAGTAATTGATTTAGGAAGCACCTTCTCATTCTTTACATTAAGCGTTGCGGTTACAAAAGCATGTCCCAAAGAGGCAGTTATATTATCAACACTAACTTTACGAACACGACAATCTGTGCAAATAAGATCAATAAGTGTCTCACTATTTTCGGTAAAATGCGTTGGTGCTATGACTACTTGAGATAAGCCCGCATAGGTTAAAAACTGATTGAGTTTATTTGTCATGCTACAATTAGGCGCTAAAACATTGACGTTAAAATCTCCTAAAATAACTATACCATCGTATCTGGAGAAATGTGCTACCGATTCTGTTGTCACGGTAGAGGTGGTCAACCGGTCGCGAGATACCGCGAAATTTATAACCCGCGACAACCGGCGCACACGCCTCTTCACCCTCTTTGATCCAAGTTTCATTTATAGCAACTATATCAATTTTAAGGCTATCCATTGCTATTATAAAATCATCGCTTCCCGTAGCTAACGAACCCGCATTATAGAGACCTAACGAGCAGAATTTAGTTTTAGAATCCATCTACTAATATTATTACGTTGCTGTTTGCAATTTGGAGATCCATATGAAACAAGTATAGATAAGGAGCGCAAGTAGGAAGGGGTTTGGAAATAAAAATAGGATAACAATCCATGAATTTGGATGCAATACTGTGTATAAAATATAAAATTAATAGTAAAATTGATTGCCAGATAAAATGTAAAACAAATTTTAAAATTAAATTTAAAATAAATTGTAATATAAATTGTGAGATAAAATGTAGGATAAATTGTGAAATATAATTTAAAACAAATAGTAATATTAATTTCGAGATAAAATTTGAAACTAATTTTAAAATTAAATTTAAAATAGATTGTAATATAAATTGTGAGATAAAATGCGAGACAAAGTGTGATATTAATTGAAGAAATAATTGTGTAACAATTTGTATAATAACTATTAAAATAATTTGAGTGATAAGCTTAGTAATAGATGCCAATATAAATAATCCTATGAAATAATTCATTAATACAAAATGAGTTTTTTGTTCATTACGGAAATGATTACTTAGCCAGTAATTCTTATAAACATGCAGAGCTGGTATCCCATTTGTTGCTGTAGCATCACCAAAATACCCAATAACGTTGAAAATAATGACATAAATACAAGAAAACCATCTATAAATTAAGCATACAGAAGAATAGTATTGACGAATTCCAAACTTTACAAAACACATGCAAGAAATATAAATCACCATACTAATTACAATAATCAGACGAGTAGAACAAAACCCTAATTGCCTAAAACGCTGATTTTCCATTCTAAGAGCCAACCGCAGCGGCTCCAAAAACCCGCACAAGATCGGCCTCCGAGCGGAGTCGATGACGCGGGGAGTCCTCACTCTGGTGCTGGCGGGCATACACCCGGCCCTCTTTCGACCATACGAATCTCCACTTCAAACGCGCTCCGGCCTCTCGCGCTCTCAAGAAGAGCTGCCGATTCTCCCGCGTTAGTCGTTCGTTTACGTAGAAACGACGTGACTCGCCAATCAAACCAGCATCGGCAGTAGTAATGCCGCGACGTACGCGCGCAGCACGCAGTAAGTCATCGCGTAGCGCGCGGCGGACCAGTCGCACGGCAATCGGCCGAGCACTCACACGTCCAGTCGTTTCATTCCGCGCCGCACCGACGCGATCTGCGCTCACGACGTCGGTCTCACTCATTGTCACTCCCAACTTACGCGCGAGAGTCAACACGACGTGGATTACGGCTTCCCCTTTAGCCTCCGGGACTCCCACGATATCCACGTCGTTCGCCAAAGATTGCTGTTCCGACTGACGGATGTGCTCCTCTAGACGCTGCACACTCTCTCGAAGGTGCCCGTTTTCGTTTTGAAGAGTATTAATAGTATTTGTTTTCTCATTGAGCGTTGACTTCAAATTTTCCAGTTGTGCATCGATAGATGTCAGAGAACTTCTAAAACCACCCAAAATTTCATTCATGGACTGCAGTTGCTCCCTTACTATTTGGCCTACGGATTCACCAATAGCTTTCTTAATCTCAGTCCTGATAAGCGATTTTAATTTTTCCGTGCTTAGGTTACCTTCATCGTCCTCGCTCTCCGGAGCAGGGGTGGGTGCCGACGAAGACGGTTTTCGTATGGTGACATTGCTAATGTCATCGTCGTCCTTCCTACCCAGGGACTCTTGCAGGGACTGCTGGACAGCAGAGCGAGCAGGTGTATTTGTGTTATCGCTCTTGCGTTCTTTGCTACGACATGCTTGACATTTCCACTTGTCTTTAAGGCGACTAGTAGGGTCAAACCTCCCTCTCGCTCGCACTATTCAACATTTTTGAAGATATAAAATCACTGAATGTAGTAAAGCAAAATAGCAAACCTTCACGGCCTAGAAAATAACAATACAAAGGTTCAGTAAGAATATCATTTTGAACCCAACACGTTTTCCTACAAAAAAATTGGCACCAAAATTCATCACATTGGTACCAGTTTTTTGTTAAGAAAACGTGAAAGAATCAAAATGAGATTATTGCTGAACCTTTGTATTGTTATTTTCTAGCCCGTGAAGGTTTGCTATTTTGCATAACTACATTCAGTGATTTTATATCTTCAAAAATGTTGAATAGTGCGAGCGAGAGGGAGGTTTGACCCTACTAGTCGTCTTAAGACTCTGTTTCATCGACTTGAAGGCACGATCTGTCATGTTTGCGCATTCTAGGTCGTAGTAATTATTGCAAAACGAGCATTTTATGGATTCTCCACCGGCTATTGCTTTAAGGCAACCAGTACAAGATATTTTTTTGTACTCCATTGAATAAGTTTTTCTAGCGCCAAATTATTAAAAATATAAAATAAATGCGAAGAAAACCAAAAATAAAAACTAAAAAAAAAAAAAAAAAAAAATTTATCGGGCGGATTTTAACTCGATGCCTCCTGATCGCTTACAGAGGGCCGTAGCCACTCGTCCACCGAGCGATTATAGGTGACGACGAAATAGGCCGGTGCTATTCACTGGGCACATAAAAAATTGTGTGTTTGTGTGTGTACGCAAATGCGGGCTACACTCGAGTTGTCCGACCGGTTTTATTTCAACTTCGCACGGTAAACTTCACATCAACGTTCAACTTTTTAAAGTTATTTCACTTAGTTTAGAGCAAAAACACTGTTCTCCTGTTATCACTTTACACTGATAGATAGACAATGTTGTTATGTTATTATTGGTATAAATTTTACTTCGGAAAACTGACTTTTTACCAAGATTGTGACTAAAAATATGCAGATAAAACTCGAACGTGGCTTTGTCTCACAGGGTCCAACGACCGAATCTACCTACTGGTTCACTTTAAAATGCTCGAAGGACCAAATGTAAAGGCGCCCACCCACCGGCACTTTACCCTACAGTACGTCTCTGGTGAACGCACGGGTGTGTAGTGAGTAGGCGTCTTTACGGAATATTACCTACCTAACTCCTACCGTAGAGGCCGTTTAGTCCTCAGTACTTTACCCTACGTGTCCTGGTACACGGGTGTACTAGAACCAAACGTCTCTACTACCTACTACGCCTAACTCTACGTAGCACTTAACCCTAAGACCTAACCCCTACCTAAGTTGCCTACAGTTGGACCCTTATGGTGTGTTACCCTAGCTATGTGCGAGTGTATCCCTAGCTAGCGGTGTGACCTAACGACCCTACAAGTGTGTACCTATGTATTCCTACCACCCTAGCCCTAACCATATAAGTGTGATATATAAATATATAAATAAGTGCGGGAAGTCTGTCACCAAGCGACCTAAGGTAACAGACGGAAGGTGGGTAGGAAGTAGGGATGTGTACGGCGTGCAATGTACACAGGAATGATTTTCTCACTGCCGGTCAAGCAGGCTCACAAGACCGATCAGGGTGCTGACGGCTAAAGGAATCTTGGCCGCAGTGAGAGGATGTTAGGGTATGGGAAGGCAGCTCATCCAGCGGACTGCTGGGAACCTCTGGGCGGCTCCTCCAGCGGGTTGCTGGGCACTTCTGGGCGGGCGGCTCCTCCAGCGGTTGTGCTGGGTACTTCAGGGCGGCTCCTCCAGCGGGCTGCTGGGCACTTCTGGGCGGGCGGCTCCTCCAGTGGTTGTACTGGGTACTTCAGGGCGGCTCCTCCAGCGGGTTGCTGGGCACTTCTGGGCGGGCGGCTCCTCCAGCGGGTTGAGCTGGGTACTTCAGGGCGGCTCCTCCAGCGGGTTGCTGGGCACTTCTGGGCAGCGGTTGCGGAGAGCCTCTGGTCGGCTCCTCCGGCGTGTGCTGGGTTCCTTTTGGCAGCGCTTCCAGCGGCTTGCTGGGGTCTTCTTGGTGGCTCCTTGGGCAGGGTCTTCGTGTGGTGGAGGAGGAGTAAAACTCGACTCAGTTTTTGGTTCCAATTAATTTATTTACAAAATTTACAGTATTTATATGAGATGATCTTTACATGTGTGCCGTCGGTGTACATGCTGAATTGCAATATTCTGCTGGCTCAGAAAGATCTTTGCCCTCGACTTACATTAGTTGGTAGAAAAAATGCTATGACGGCGTTTATTAAGTAGTACGGCATATGTTTTGCCGTTGACTTGGCTTGCCTCTTTAGTTTATACAATACAAATAATAAAGTTTTTATCTAGGTAATTGTTATAAGTAAGAATTATGTTTAGGTTAAGATTCTACAGTATTTCTTTAAATAAATTAATACTACCTACATACTCTAGTTTTACGTTATGATTAAATGTATAAAAACATGTTCATCGTTTAAATCATCTGGCCTGATGATTATGATCATATGAATTATGAAATCGGTTTAACATACTGTAAACCGATATCGTAAGATCTGTCCGATAATATCGCCGCGCTTTCCTAACGAGTGGAACAGCGGTAGCGATCAAACTATAGAGCAGGAAATGAAAATACAGGAGGTGAAATAACAGGCACAAGAGGCTTATCATCTTCATGCCTCAAGTTGATGGACTCAGGGCGTTGCATCGAAGAGCACGTTTCAAAACACACACAGTCTGGGCTTTGCTGTCGCGCGCACTGCACGTGTGAACGGTCTTACGATGATGCGCTCGCCTCCTCCGGGCGGAAGTAGTAACGGAAATAGTAATAATAATGTTCTAGTGTTGGACTCCAATTGTAGTAAGTGTAAGGTAATAACTAATGAGTTATTAGCCTTCATCAGCAACAAAGTCGACACCCTGCCAGAAAGTGGGATAATTCAAATATGTGTTAGCAGCTACACCATGGATGAAATTGAAACTGCGAGATCCATAGCTTATAAGACGATGGCCCCTAGTAAGAGGATAACCAGAAGAAAAGAAGGAGCGGAACAGAAAAGTTTGCAAGATATTATTAAACTTATCAAGGAGTTTGAACCTGACAGCCTACCGAACTTCGTGGCAAAAAATTTAAATAAACTTCCACCTGTTTCCTTCGACTACATTGACATTACGTCGTTCCTAAAAGAAATGACGCGACTACGGACCGACGTGGCCTCCATTAAAGCTAATTCACCCAGTGGGAACGATAACACTGCTTTATTAGCAGATATTGAGTCAGTGAAACAGGAAATCATAAATGTTAAAGAAATGCTAGCGGAGCTGCGCGTGAGCAGTGACAATGAGCTACCCAGCAAACGAATAAACCCGTCTCAAGCGTCTCATAATGATGATAAGATAGCTGGAAACGTTTCGCTAAAAGAAATATCTACAGCAATTGCGGGTAGCTTGGACAACGACACCTCGCTCTCACCCGGTCCGCAAGCTCCGTTTACTTCGAGTAATAATAACGCAAGGAGGTGGGGGGCGCGAAGCAGAGGCGGTGGCGGTGGCAGCGCAGTTATCAAAAACTCAGCGCGCGCGCACGATGATGTGCCCGCTCGCGCGCCTACGCAAACGCACGAGTTCTGCGACGACAACACTACTTTGCAGACTCAAGGCTCGCGGACTGCTGATGTAACGAACAATGAGCTTCGAACACGGAAACTGACTGAAACTAATGACACTATCTCTGTATACAGCCCTACCTATAGGGATATGACCCGTACTTTAGGAAATAAGTTGGAAATTGACGATGGATTTACGATAGTAACTAGAAAAAAACAATCTTACAGGTACAGAAATACACGAGGGACGTTACAAAGTAGTAGTAAGCTTCGGGCAGCGGAGTCTTTTGCCAGTATATATCTATCACGAACAAAAAAAGAAATTACCGAAAATGACATAAAAGAATACATTAAGGAAATGCAAGAAGAGTGTCATAGCGTTGAGTTGCTAAAGCAAAGCAAAGAAACTAACTTTAATTCGTTTAAAATAACAGTAGCACTGCCAAAACTGAATAAGTTTTTACAGAATGATTTCTGGCCTGTGGGCCTAGTATTCCGTCGTTATAGACAACCGCGTCCCTTGAGGGATAGTAACGTAGCTTCAAATAATTAAGTATGGGTGAACAAAACAAAGATAAAGTAACCTTAGTATCTTTTAACTGTAGGTCGGTTAAAAGATCTGTTGAACACGTAAGAGAATTAAGTATAAACGCTGATGTAATAGCGCTCCAGGAGACTTGGTTGTTGCCCCATAACCTGGGTTTTATGGACGAAATTAACAGTGAATTTTCCTGTAGTGCTAAATCTTCAGTTGACACAAGTGCCGGTGTGCTGCGTGGCCGGCCCTATGGCGGGACGGCCCTAATGTGGAGATCGAGCTTGTTTACAAGTGCTAGTATCATACAGTGTGCGAGTGATCGTCTGCAGGCAGTGCAGTTAGTGCTAGGTGACAAGAGTGTGCTCGTGTTCAATGTCTACATGCCTACCGATTGTGAGGATAATCTGCCAGAGTTTACCGAATGCCTTGCGCAAGTAAGTGCCATTATTGAAAGTTCAGATATAGAATGTGTAAGGCCCAGGTCACACATATCGGGCAAGGACATGGCGCGGACATGGCGCGGACGTGGCACGGACGTGGCGAGGACATGGCACGAGCATGGCGCGGACATGGCTCGGACAAGACGCAGAAATGACGTGACAGAGGCACAAGTGTAGTGCAGTCTGTTGTCCGGTATCGATGTGTCAGCATGTCATCCTCAGAAGACGAAGATGCTCTTGCTCTCGTGCATACAATTAATAAATATACAGATCAGGGCCCGTACAACCCCGATTTCGAGTTAGTTGCTTCGAAAGTGAAACCCCTTCATTGGGTTATACAGTTGACGGGATTACCCTTTCGTTTGGGTATTCTCCTCCTAACACAAGCGAAAGTGTAACCCGTTCCTTTTGGTTTTCAGTCGATAGGGTTAACCTCTTATGAGGTTAAACGAATGAATGGAGTTACCTCTTGATAGGTTTTTTTGAATGTTACACAATGGTTATCATTACGCCTGACACTGGGTGGGGGAATTTAGATTTTGACTCTTGATTTATGTCGTCAATCATTAGGTATAAGTTCGGGTCGCTTTATTTGGTTGAAGGAAGAGCGTCACTGCATTAAAGAAAAGTTTTGAAAACATAAGGAAAGTGCTGTGTTTCAGTCAGTTTTCATTGGTCATCATCGCAGAGTATGCGTTATCACTTATCATATACGAGACCCGCAGTCAACATATTAAAAAGAAAAAAAATGGTGTTTCAGTTTTCATAAGTCATCAGTTATGTCATGACTGAGGCCCGCAGCCAACATGTTAAAAAGAAAAAAATGTGTTTCAGTCAGTTTTTATAGGGCATCATCGCAGAGTACTCTGTGTAGCGTTATTTTTTATTTTTATTGTATTTATTAGGCAAAGCCGACAGTACACATAATGAGTATTTTGTAAAGCGTTATGTCCGAGACCCGCAGTCAACGTGTTAAAAAGAAAAATATGACCTCTAAACTATTTTGAATAATAATTTTTGATTGTCACTGTCACTGTCACTCTAAAACTCAAACTCAAAACTCAACTCAAAGCTCCACTCGAAACTCATTCTACAAATTCAACTATAAATGGTTATATCTCAGGAACTACTCATCCTAGACTAGCCGTTAATAGCTCAAAAGATAGCTATTGACAAGATCTTTATTTTCAATGACATATGTCAAACTTGAATTTGCCATATCTCGAGAAGTACTCATCCTAGACTTGCCGTTACTAGCTCAAATGATAGCTACTAATAAAATCTTAATTTTCGATGACAGCTGTCAAACTAAAAACTGTCATCGAAAATTAAGATCTTAACAATAGCTATCATGTAAGCTAGTAACGGCAAGTAAAGGATGAGTAGTTCTCGAGATATGGTCGATTTAAGTTTGACAGCTGTCATCGAAAATTAAGTTCATGTCAATAGCAATCATTTGAGCTAGTAAAAGCAAGTCTAGGATGAGTAGTTCTCGAGATATGCTCGATTTAAGTTTGACAGCTGTCATTGAAAATTAAGGTCTTGTCAATAGCTATCATTTGAGCTACTAAAGGCAAGTCTAAGATGAGTAGTTATCGAGATATGGTTGATTTAAGTTTGACAGCTGTCATCGAAAATTAAAGTCTTGTCAATATCTATCATTTGAGCTAGTAAAAGCAAGTCTAAGATAAGTAGTTCTCGAGATATGGTCGATTTAAGTTTGACAGCTGTCATCGAAAATGAAGTTCATGTCAATAGCAATCATTTGAGCTAGTAAAAGCAAGTCTAGGATGAGTAGTTCTCGAGATATGGTCGATTTAAGTTTGACAGCTGTCATTGAAAATTAAGGTCTTGTCAATAGCTATCATTTGAGCTACTAAAGGCAAGTCTAAGATGAGTAGTTATCGAGATATGGTTGATTTAAGTTTGACAGCTGTCATCGAAAATTAAGGTCTTGTCAATAGCTATCATTTGAGCTAGTAAAGGCAAGTCTAAGATGAGTAGTTCTCGAGATATGGTCGATTTAAGTTTGACAGCTGTCATCGAAAATTAAGGTCTTGTCAATAGCTATCATTTGAGCTAGTAAAAACAAGTCTAAGATAAGTAGTTCTCGAGATATGGTCGATTTAAGTTTGACAGCTGTCATCGAAAATTAAGTTCATGTCAATAGCAATCATTTGAGCTAGTAAAGGCAAGTCTATGATAAGTAGTTCTCGAGATATGGTCGATTTAAGTTTGACAGCTGTCATTGAAAATTTATTCCTATTTTATTATAATATAATTATTATTGCGTAAAATAAACAATTAGTAGTCTGCATTTCCACCCTTAATGCTTAGAACACAATTACCGCAATTATTTTTAATCTTTTGACCGAAATTATTTTCTCCATTATCTCCTATAACCCACTTATAACCCGTGTTACAATGATAAAAAGGGTAACCCTAAGGAATGGGTTTTGGAATAATACCAAAACCCAATACTATTGATAACCCTCATGATCAGATAACCTAATCAAAAGGGTTTTGAATTGTTTAACCTATCAAATAATAGTGTAAACCATACGGAGATGGTTAACTAAACTTTTGGAAAAACCCTGCCGAAAACCTCTTCATCGGGTTACCAAATCGGGCCCTGATACAGTTGAAGAAAATACGCGCAAACGAATTTGCACAAGGATCAGCTAGTATTACCATGGGTATTACATAAAAAAATCTTAATACCGGTTTAGTTTAATCTCTTTCCAATTTCCAGCCACAATTTATCTTGAACATTTCAGTTACAATAATGGAACGACAATGATCATAAAGCGTTGCATATTTTACAATCAATTCAAAAAATTCAATATTAAATTCGATATCGTCATTCGTCACGCATTTTTACATCACTAACAGACGTATGTCGCAAGCAAGTACATACTACGAACTGGCGGCCATCTGACGCCCATCTGGCGGCGATCGGGCGCGGGCGCCGAAATGGCGCGTCATACGTCCGATCAACGACATACCGTGTGTCCTAAATTGTGCTTTATTTCCATGCATTTTGTATGAAATTTGAATGGAATAGGAAACCGCCTGTGCCATGTCTGCCCCATGTCCGTGCCCGATGAATGTGACCTAGCGTCGGGCGCAGACAAGGCACTGGCGGTTTCTTATTCCATTCAAATTTCATACAAAATGCATGGAAATAAAGCACAATTTAGGACACACGGTATGTCGTTGATCGGACGTGCTTATGACGCGAAGTCGTCCGAGCTAAATTGTGCTTTATTTCCATGAATTTTGTATTAAATTTGAATGAGAATAGGAAAGCGTCCGTGCCATGCCCGCGCCAGGTCAGACAAGTGGGGCCTATACCTAATAATGCTAGGCGACCTTAACGCGCACCCAGGTACTCTTTTTGGAAAAGAGCTGGTAGATTATTGCACCGAGCAGTCATTACATTGTCTAGACTTAGAGCGGCTTGAATCTAGTACCTACACTTATGTAAGTGACGCGCACGGATCCTGTAGATGGCTTGACCATTGTATTACAACTGACGCGGCTTCTGCACTAGTTACAAACATGTATGTACGCTACGGTTCATACTGGTCGGATCACTTTCCTCTAGTCATCGAATGTAATTTTAACTATATTAGAACAAAGCAAAAACCCTGTGAGCATATTATGAATGGAAGTAAGTATGTATGGGGTGTGAGAGATAGTGTGCAAATGAATTTATTCTGTAAACTTTGTACAGAACAGTTTTATAATTTATTATACAATTTTAAATGTAAAAATGACAACGTTAAATGCTTGGATATTTGTTTATGTAATGATACTATAGTTGTAAATAATTTAATTGATGATTTTTATTTAAATATTGTGCTAATATTACAACGCGCGGCGGAACAGAGTTCGAGTACAAGTAAGAATAGAAAGAAATTGATTGGCTGGAATTTTCATGTCCGCGACCTACGTAAGGAGGCTAGGCAGCAGTTTTTACAATGGGTATCCTGTGGGAGGCCATGCTCGGGACCCTACTATGACTCAATGGCAGTTGCTCGCAGAAAATTTAAGGCAGCTGTTAAGTACGTACAGAATAATCAAGAAATGATAAAAATGGATATGCTTGCTCGACATCACAGTAAAGGAAATTTTGTGCAGTTTTGGAAAGAGACTAAAAAACTGGACAGTAAAAATAGTATACCAATTAGTATCGAAGGGGAAATGGATAAGAAAATAATAGCAAATTTATTCAGAAAGCACTTTAGTATAGATAACCCTACTAATTTAATTATTTCTAACAATAGTAAATTTGACAAAAGTTCTGGTGACCTTGAGCCTTGCCAGGTAGTATTAACACCTAAAGACATTGAGCAGACCCTGAAGAGCATGAAGCGTGGCAAGTCTCCTGGTCACGATGGCTTAAGCCTAGAACACCTGTTGAATGCGGGCCAGCATATCTGTATAGTACTTGCAAAATTTTTCAATTTATGCGTACGGCATTGCTATATACCAGGAGACATGATACGTACACTTGTTGTACCTATCACCAAAAATAAGACTGGGGATGTCTCGAGTATGGCCAACTACAGGCCTATCTCACTTGCTACCGTTATGGCCAAGGTGCTTGAAAGGATCATTCATAGGAGATTATCTCCTGCATTAGTTATTGACGACGCTCAGTTTGGCTTTCGATCTCATGTGTCAACTGATATGGCGGTATTTTCACTCAAACAGGTGGTTAAATATTACACACGTGGTGAGACCAGTGTTTATGCATGTTTCCTAGATTTGAGCCGAGCTTTTGACACTCTTAATCATGAGCTTTTGTGGAGGAAACTTCGCTGTACAAATGTCCCAGATGATGTTGTTGGCTTGCTCACTTATTGGTATCAAAACCAAACCAATAGCATCAGATGGGGCCAAGAGCTATCAGAGAGTTACGCACTATCTTGTGGTGTGAGGCAGGGGGGGGTCACTTCTCCAGACCTTTTTAACGCGTATGTCAATGACCTGATTGTGGAGCTGAGCAGCACTCCGGTTGGGCTCAGATTGGACGATAGGTATGTCAACAACTTGAGCTACGCCGATGATATGGTGCTGCTCAGCCCTACAATCAAAGGTTTAAGAAAACTGATTGCGATCTGTGAGAAGTACGCTAAGGAGCACGACCTTATATATAATGTTAAAAAAACCGAAATGGTAATTTTTAGGTCCGGCCATGGACCCTCGAATGTCCCTCCTGTCTATCTCAATGGGCAACCTATTAAGAGTGTTGAGAGTTTCAAGTACCTTGGCCATATTGTTACATCGAACCTGAAAGATGACAAAGATGTGGAACGCCAGCGAAGAGCCCTTTATGTCGTGGGCAATATGATTATTAGAAAATTTATTAAGTCATCGGATGATGTTAAAATATCTCTGTTCCGTGCGTACTGTCAGACATTCTACACGTGTCAACTCTGGACAAATTATACTAAGAAAGCCCACGATGGTATAAGGGTTGCCTATAATAACATCTTTAGGCAACTAATGGGTCTTAAACGCTTTTGTAGTGCATCCGGAATGTTACTGGAGGCACGCGTTAATACCTTCAATGCCATTCAAAGAAACAGAATTGCTGGATTTATGTCTAAAGTTGGCACGTGTAGGAACACCATCATAAAAAGTCTGTCAGATAGAATATTCCTAACTGACACCAACAAACGATGGGTGCAAATAGCCACCTGATGACTGTACTTTTTTAGTACTAAATTTTATCTTTTGTTTGTACTCATATTAATTAATTAATAATTAATTAATTTAATTTAAATTTTTGTGGCTTAGGCTTTTAGTATTTTATTTTTATTTTATACTGTTTTTTTTTGTATTGTTTATACTGTGGATCTCGTGTCTGAATAAACAGATTATTATTATTATTATTATTAAAACAACGTGATCTACGATGCAACACTTTGTGATAGGTAAAGTTTACCACTTAACATCAGGTGGACCATGTGCTTGTTTCATCTTCAAAAATTACCGTAATAAAAGAGGGATAAGATAAACTTATTACATTTATCCCGATACCAAGCAATCGAAGCCGCGGACAGAAGGTGGTATACAATATTACTGAACGCTGGCTTCCATCTGCGGCTTCACTCGCGTGGGACCAGTATAATGAGTAGCCTAAAAACTACGTACGTACTACTGTTACGATCATACTAACACACACATAAACTTTCGGATTTACAATTAGTATAATTTAGGTGCATATATTTTTACTTATTATTTTATCAAGTGAAGAAAGACAGAGAAAGATATACAAAACTATTTGTTCTTATATTACACCTCTCTCAATTATTTACCCTCTTTTCTGTGGTAAATTCTAACAGACTTGTAACTAAAAGGGAGGTTCAATCATTGTAACAAGTTGATAGGTAGGTAATAGGCATATATATATAAGTAGGTACTATCATAGGTAAGGAATGATGTACACTCGCGGTCTGAAAATGTTTACCACCTTAAGGTGGGTAATTGCATGCACATGTCTATGCCACTAGGTCGATGATATTATGTGATTTGATGAGGCATAGAGCATAGAGCATAGATTAGGCATAGAGCATAGAAGAAGCAATAGAGATTCACCCAAGTGAGATCGAACTTGTTGCTAAAAATTAAAAAAGGAAGAAATAATCAAGTAGAAATTGTAAATAATTGTCTTTATTTTTTTAAGGAAACTATAATATTGTTTTAATAACTAGTATAGCCTTCATCAGCAGCTATGACGGCACGTAGTCTATCTCGCATAGATGCGACAAGGCGCGCGCATAAATCAGCCCCCCTGATGTCATCCCAAGCCCGTGCACAATGTGATCTAAGAGCTTCAGGGTTTCTTTCGTTCTGACAGTCCCAGCGTTGAACCATAATGCCCCACAGATTTTCAATCAGGTTCATATCTGCTGACCGAGCAGGCCATTGAATAAGACAAATGTAACGGTGTATGTTGAACCACGCCATAGTAGCCCAGGCCGTGTGTATCGGAGCATTATCCAGAACGTAATCAATTTGTGGGAATTCTGCAGCAGGATACACAACGCGCACAGTAGGCAGCATCACTTCATCCAAAAGCGACACCTAATTATTCGCAGTAGCTCTACTTTCTAACGACGTCAGTGCTCCGACGTCGTCGTGGCTCATCCGCCCCCATAAGTTGACTGTTCTGAATCTGGTAGCAGATTCATTTTGAGGCACGATATGAGCTTCATCATACCGAGTTCGATTATAACGCCATAAACTCAATCTTCCGATTTGACTGGATTTATAAGTTTTTTCGTCGGTAAATATAACATTCGACCAATCAAAATCAAGATATTTTCTCGTAAAATTCAGTCGGGAAATTTTGTGGTGACGTTTGAGTTCCACTTTAATCGAATGATGTATGTAGTGTAGTCCTGCCGTGCAAAGCTCGTCGAATCGTCCGAGGACTCACATCATATAAAGCAGCAAAATGACTGGTTGGTGTGAAGCCGTGCTCTTCGTAATGTTGAACAATATCAGTTATTTGCGCGGCGGTTAGTATCGGCCGTCGTTCTGAATTATTTCTATGGTCAGTTATTTGCTCTTCTTCGCTATAACGCCGAATATAAAATCTCACGGTGAATCGAGATATATTAAGTTCTCGTGATATAGCACTAACATTCAAGCCATCTTCATGGCAAATTAATATTTCAGCCCTTTGTTGCAGGGATAAACTTGCCATGGTTTTTCAATCAATTTATATTATTTCAATCCTAGTATTTTTGATAAATGTCACTGTGAAAAATGCAATTGTGACAACTTTTAAATAAAGAAAAGAGTTTCATCATCAAAACGTCATTAATACTCTTTTTTTTATAATCGATGCTACAACTATTAAAAAGTAATATGTACCTAGATATAGCATTTTAGACTTTACTGCACACAGTGTGCTAAAGAATCTAATTTGAAAACTGATAAACATTTTCAGACCGCGAGTGTACATAAGTGTATTGCGTGCTTTATAATAGTTTTATTTGTGTACAGAAGTCGAAGTCTCACAGAATACCTTCTCGTAATGAATGAAACAAAACATAACAGCGGCACGAATACTTGTTGCTCCCTTCTATTAAAAACTCTGCTATGTAGGTAGGTACATTGAAGGATCACATTTTTGTTTCAGGAGTAAATGACGACTCCGTAAAAGCCGATGGCGAGGAAGATGATGATTATGAAGATGATGATGATAAAGATGATATTGTGGGTAATATTCTCGGTAAGAATCAATCATTACGCCCATATTGTACAGAGTGATTAGTTAGGTATTTATTATTTGATCTATTGCTTGAAAGGGATAATACTATAGGTCATTTGCACCAGGAAAGCAGAAAAGTCGCCACCGGCTGAGGGTTGAATAATAATGATTGTGAAGTTCTGGCAATACGTCGATTTTATTAAAATTTTCCAGGTTCGGGTCTGGGTCCAGGTAATCGTAATTTTTTTGACTTGACTCAATTGACATCTCTTATTTTGTAAGCTTGATAAAGAAAATTAAAACAAATATTTTCTTACTTGTAATCCTATTCAGTATAATAATATATGAACCTCTGATGAGTTCAGATAAAAGCTTTTCTGTTTACGCTCGGCGAAGCAACACGTCTGCGGAGTTTCACAGAATCCTTACCAGAGGATCCTTCCGAAGGATCTTGTGGTAATGCTGGCCGCAGCACACCGTGGTACCGCTGTGTAATGACGTTTGATTTGACCTTCTTACCACCTAACCTCAATTGATGAGCTGAGCGCTTACGTTTCAAGTTTCCATCCATATTTCGATCATCTTAGAAGTCATTTTGCTTTAACGACCGTCGACCCCGTGAACTATGAGTTTCGCGGAATACGGCCTTCGGTATCCCGTGGAAAGATGCGGGACACTTAGAGCGCGTTTCGGCGGAGCGGAGCTGAGCGGAGGAGGCTGTGAGTTGGCCAATCACAATGCTCGAATTCTCTACTGCGTCATGTGAGTGAGCATTTCGAGCATTGCGATTGGCCAACTCTCAGCCCGTTCCACTCCGCTCCAATCGAAACGCACCCTTAGGCCCTTTATACGTTATGGACCAAGTGATTAATGAGGGCATTATGAATAATCCAAGCTACATCGGCCACGTGATTATTTTTCCAATTCGATATCCCGTTTGATTGCTTCTTTCTCTTCGAAACGATAGCTTGAAAATGCAACACATCACCCGCAAGCTATAAGCAACTCGCTCACACACCCAACTTCTAGTTATTATCCACATTCAGTGTATATCACACTGTCTGGGTATTATGAATATTGCTACGTGATCGCGGGCAATCGATGCAGTCGGTCGCGCTGGCCTTAAAAAGCACTCTGAGGTCTTACCACTGGTTTTGATAGTTTTCGAAAACTTTATAGGTTTCGGTATCTTTCCATACATTTTCGTACAGCGCCTCTAGGGAAACGTGCATGAACTACGAAAATGTATGGAAAGATCAGTATTGTCGTTATTTATTTGGAGAAAATGCTAATTTTTTTTGCAAAAAATGCCAAAAAAAATCTAAATAACTTTTAAAAAAGCTAAATAAAATGCTAAAATCTATATTTTTCTTTTGAATTCCTTAGGAATTTTGAATTTTTAGGTACCGTATAAAAAATGTTAATCATGAAATATGCTAAATGCGAATTTTTTAAGCTAACAGACCCGAAAATATGCTAAATTTAGCATTGAAAATGCTAAAACGGCAACACTGGGAAAGATACCGAAACTTTTAAAGTTTTCGAAAACTATGAAAACCTGTGGTAAGCCCTCTGTATTGACGACCTCTATGGTGCAGTGAGCGAAAGCCCGCCTGTGACGCAGAAGTGTGCGGGTTCGATTCCCGCCGCGAGATAAATATATGTTCGTATGTTGTGCAAATATAACTGTATGTATTGCAAGAAATGTATATTATGTAGCATATCAGTGCAGTGGTTCCCGAAACAAGCTCTTCTAAGTTTTGGGCGACATGATGATGTGTGGTAGTGTCCAGCATGATTATTATTTATTTATTTGTATAGCGAGCGAGGTATAATGCAGCTGAATGGTGTAACAGATACTTGTTTAAAAAACATTGGAATAATAATATTATTTTTTTCAGGTGGCATTCATGACTTATTGTTTAAGGATTGATTACCAAAACTACGAACTACCTAAACATAATACAATAATATGTACCGCTACGCACGAACTTTATTTCTTATTATCTAGGAACGAAATAATTTCTGAAAAAACTTTTTTTTACTAGATACGTACCTAACTAGCTTATGTATTGTTTTTTTTTATATTGCGCTCCTTATTCACTTGTATTTCTTGAAGCTCGTCGCTTAAACTATGTAATAAATTACGTTTACGTTTACGCAACATGTGTACAAGATAACGATAAATAGATAAGTGCGTAACTGATTATTGTATTACATTCAATCGATATACAACGGATTTTACGAATAAACGATTAGATTAATAAAGCATCAATAAATATTTTTTTTATCCCCCTTCTAAATCCCAACCCCCCCAACCCCCGTTCATACCCCAACCCCACCCGTAAAGTTCGTGCGAATAGATCGCTTTTAGCGATTTAGCCATGGTACTTTTATTTTATTTTAAACTAGCTGACCCGCTCGCAACTTCGTTTGCGTTTATACTCTCTTTTTACGTATGTCCTTTCAAGTGAAATATTTCCCAAGCCTGGTGATTTGACACGGAGCCCTAAATATTAGGTATATCCTCTCTCTTCTCTCAGAGAAGGACTTGCTGCTTTTTGTAGCGAAAAGAAACTTAAAGAGGGTGATTTATGTGATGAAAATTTTCATGGGTAACCAATCATATCGAGACCTAGGCATATAAAAATTCATCATACCTATACCGGCTGTTAACTAAAAAAAGAGTGAGAGCGGGAACGGGAACAGGTACCTACATATGACTACATTACGGGGTAAGTAATGTAGTAATATGTATTATATATACTAATAATATATAAGGTCCCATCCATGGTTCAGCGCTTTAGGCGTTTATTTATTTTCGTCAGGTATATAATTATAGTCTATGTAAAAAAATCTCAAGTCTTTATGTAAAAAAAAAAATTACTATCCGCGTGGATTCGTCAATGGATTCGTCGTGGATTATTCAAATATCTAAGAACAAATGAATGAAATTGAAATTTCGAATTCTAATCCGATTTAAATATTATGTTTTATTTGACATTCCAATTTTGAAGAGTATTGCATTGCACCAAGCTTTTAAGGCTCCCCCACACAGGTGTGTTATTAACGGCGATAATATCACATGCACTACCTATTGCGATAATGCGTCCCAATTCCTTACACATTACTGCGTTATCGCAGCAGTATGTAACTTTTTGGCCGTCCTAATACATAATGTACTAAAATTCTATAGATCTCACACTACGCGCAACTATCAAATGCATTGAAAATGTAATTTAGAAATAAAGCACACGATAAAATTTGACTTTATTGTACTGACGAAAAAATGAACGGAGCGCAGAGTGGCTTCGCGCGTTAAGGCCCTTCTACTGGTGGCTCAAGCTGTAGCTTAATTCGATATCGAGATATCATTTTTCCCTACGTATATACGTATAAGTGTGTGTATGTATATATGTGCTCATATACACATGCATGCATATGTGTACATGTGTGTACGTCTATGTATATATATATATATATGTCGGAGATGAGGTAAATCCAACGTGTAAGCACATATCGAGGAATGCAGCGATCTCCCATTTGTAGTGCTTTTCCTTTTCATTCCCAAAATCCATCGCGATCCCATCATATTTAACCTTTTTATTTTCGTGTTCGATGGACGACGTCCATCCTCCCTTCCCGCGCCCCACGCTCCCTTCTTCTTCTTTTTTTTCATGGCGTTTCTGGATCGTCACCCAAACGTCCCATCTGACAGTCCATCTACGATGTGTCAAGCATTTCAACGACCACAGCACTACAAATGGCATTTCACTCAAGATCATATACCACCAGATATGATCTCCAGACACTCCTCGACACGGCCAATTCTGACATTTCACACGTCCCTGTGTGATACTATGGATAAACTGTGGAAGTGTCATCTCAGACGCCATTGATTAAGTAAAAGGCAAGAAGTACGAGTATGTACATACACATTCGGATTGCTAGTTTCTGCTTGTTTACCTGAAAAATTCTAGCCAAGCAAACAGTTCTCATTAATTTTTGTTTCATCGAATACTGATAGGTAGGTAAAATAAGCACAGTTGTGTTGCTGATCATGACATTGACAGTTGGGCATCAATACCGCCTAATAATCAAGCTGGTTTTCAAGGCTATCTACCAAAGTTATACGCAAATGACTCTTTGAAATAGGAATCACAAGCCCCAATAATCTGTAGCACAAACGCTTACACGCACCATAACATAAACTTATTCAGAGCAACTCTACTCATAGCCATCAAACCGCGCTTGAAACTGGCAATACTCAAACTTATGAATTAGATTCACATCTCAGTCCTTAATTTCATCAGTCGTATAAACGCACGCACGCAAACGCAACGCTTCGTAGCACGCAGCCATTATAAAGATGTTTTAAGTTTTTACTGTTTTGGTCATTTTAACATACAATTGATCGGTTGTTCGGATATGGTTTAATAAGTTAGTCAAGTATGTAATAGCACAATTCAGATGTAAATAAATAAACAAATTAAGATTATAATAAAATAAAATTGCTCCGGGGCGCTTTGGACAGAATTCAACAGTTGTCCCCGCTGGACAGTATTCAACCGCTTAGTTGTCCCCACTGGACAGTATTCAACCACATGCTTGCCCCCGTTGGACAGAATTCAACCACATGCTTGTCCCCGTTGGACAGAATTCAACCACATGCTTGTCCCCGTTGGACAGAATTCAACCACATGCTTGTCCCCGTTGGACAGAATTCAACCACATGCTTGTCCCCGTTGGACAGAATTCAATCGCTTGTCCCCGTTGGACAGAATTCAATCGCTTGTCCCGCCCGTGAGCAGTATTCTCAGCCTAGTTCCGACCGCGAAACTGTATTCACCGCCTGGTTCCAACGTAGAACCGGATTCACCGCCTGGTTCCGACCATAGAACCGGATTCATCTCCTCTTTCCGACCACGGAATTATTCACCGACTGGTTCCTACCGCAGAACCTACCTGCGGAACATAATTAACCGCCTCGTTTCGACCGCGGAACAGAATTAACCGTCTTGTTCCGACCGCGGAACAGTATTAACCGCCTCGTTCCGACCGCGGAACAGTATTAACCACCTCATTTCGACCCTGGAACAGTATTAACCGTCTTGTTCCGACCTTGGAACAGTATTAACCGCCTTGTTCCGACCCTGGAACAGTATTAACCGCCTTGTTCCGACCCTGGAACAGTATTAACCGCCTTGTTCCGACCCTGGAACAGTATTAAACGCCTTGTTCCGACTCTGGAACAGTATTAACAGCCTTGTTCCGACCCTAGAACAGTATTCACACATTCAGTCTCACGCAAAACTCGCCACTAAAACTCTCTCCACACCTGCTCCACACTGCCGTATTTGCAACGTTACACGTCCTGTCGCCTTCATTTTTATTTTTCCGACAACACACGATCCGACCAAACCGAACTCTTTATTTACTTAGCAGTCACAACGTTAATGCGCAGCGTAGGCATAGCCTATTTTGTAAAAGCGTGCTCAACCAGTTTTACCGCAGGTAGGTGCCACAAATACTTAGGTAGGTATCTAGAACCAAACCAAACATAATTCCGACTCTTTGTCGACAACCTCAGATACCGTTCAGTACCAAATTCCACCGAGGATACAGAGACAAACCACACATCACACCCAATGCATTGTTGGATTTATGTACCTACTTGCAAAAACTAATCTTAAACAAACCTTATTTACCATTCATAGTAATAGCGCCTTTTCAGTCGCTGAAGTAATCTATGGTTTTATGTCTTTTGGAAGACATACCAATTTTGAATGATTGATTTTTCGTTTGGTCGTTGCGCTGTCCACACACCTTTCTAAAGCTCGATATATAAAAGGATAATACAAAGTCACATTACAAATCCTAATATTGTGTTTCATTAATAGCAGGAACCCCATAATCTTCCATAGGTTATGGGCCCAGCTTAGCTCATTTGCTTCAGTATTTTCTCTGCTGGATTTTGAAATGGAAAATTCAAAAAGAAACATCAAACCTTTCAATGGCGAAAAATATGGCGTATGGAAATTTCGGATTCGTGCTTTACTATCGGAGATGGATATTATTAAAGTGATTGACGAAGACCCCATCACAAGATGCAGCGAGTGGGAGAAAAATAATCGCACTGCGAAGAGTGTCATTGTGGAGTATTTGTCCGATTCCTACCTCGGGTTTGCTAAAGAAAATAGCACGGTAAAAGAAATACTAAAAAGCTTAGATGCATTATATGAACGTAAAAGTATTGCGACTCAGTTGGCGTTACGCAAAAAGTTATTGGTCTTGAAGCTTCGTGGTGATGAGTCCCTAATAAAACATTTTACAAATTTCGATGATATCATAGCGGAATTGCTTGCGGCGGGTGCAAAAGTAGAAGAGACCGATAAAGTCGCTCATTTATTGCTAACGCTTCCTTCATCATACGACGGAGTTATTACTGCAATCGAGACGTTGTCAGAAGACAGCTTGACCTTGTCTTTCGTAAAAACAAGACTTCTTGATCATGAAGTGAAGTTGAAAAATGAAACAAATGACACGAGTGCCAAAGTTCTTTATGTCAAAAATAAATTCACGACATGGGAAAATAGAAAATTTGAAAATAAGCAACCGATAAATAACCAGAAAAATAATACCTGGAGAAACAACAAAACTAAAATGAAGGCCAATTGTATGAAGTGTTACCACTGTGGACGAAAAGGGCATAAAAATACTGATTGCTATTTCTTCAAGAAATTGAACCAAACTCAGTATAACAGGCCTATGGAAAGAACTAGAACTGTTCAGGCGGTGAAGATCAACCAGCCTAGCACATCAATAGATTTTTCTGGCTTTGCATTTATGGCTGGCGATCACGAACAACAGAACCAAGATAAAACTATCAGGTTTTTGTTAGATTCTGGAGCATCGGACCACATTATAAATAGGGAAGACCTTTTTATTTCTCAAACTGAAATAAAACCTCCTTTCAAAATTTCAGTTGCTAAAAATGGTGCATTTATTTCAGCTACCAAAAGAGGTACTATACAGGTTACCACCAACTTGGGCATTCAAGGCGTTTTGGAGGACGTACTATTCTGTAACGAGGTGCCATATAATTTGCTTTCGGTATCCAGGATGCAGCGTGCTGGGTACACGGTGATTTTCGGGCAGCATGGTGCCGAAATACGAAATGGCAGTAAGACCATTATGCATGGTATGTCCGTGAATAATTTAATAGTTATAGATTTTGAGGTTTCTCCGAATGCTAGTGGCCCTGTTTCCCAAATGTACAGTTGTGATCGAAACTGTTACAAATTATGGCATCAACGTTTAGGTCAATAAGCAAAAGTAAATTTTTGAAATGATAAATGATAATATGGTTGAAGATATAGATCTGATTAGTACTGTTGAACCTAATAATGAGTTGTGTGAAGCTTGTATAAATGGGAAGCAGAGTCGACTACCATTCAACCAAGCTAAAGATAAGAGTTATATAAAACGGCCATTATTTACCGTGCATTCAGATGTGTGTGGCCCAATCACTCCTCCAACTATTGACAACAAAAATTATTTTGTGCTTTTTGTTGATGAGTATACCCATTACTGTGTGACGTACCTACTGACATATAAGTCTCAGGTGTATTTGAAGCTTTCAAAGATTTTGTGGCAAAAAGTGAGGCTAAGTTCAATTCAAAAATAGTGAATCTCTATTCTGATAACGGTGGAGAATATTTATCTACTGAAATGAAAAACTATTGTGTTGAGAAGGGGATCACGTATCATTTGACAGTACCTAGAACTCCGCAGTTAAATGGTGTTTCTGAGCGGATGGTTAGGACAATTACTGAAAAAGCTCGTTCCTTGATAAATGGTGCTCAGTTAAATAAAGTATTTTGGGGTCATGCGGTACTGACGGCTGTTTATTTGATAAACTTGACACCAACTAAAGCTTTAAAAGTTTCACAAACACCATTCGAAATGTGGCATGATAAAAAACCTAAACTAAAATATTTAAAGGTTTTCGGCTCAACAGTTTATGTTATAACAAAACGAGTAAATGTAAATTTGACGAAAAATCATGGAAAGGTATTCTATTGGGCTATGAACCAAACGGTTATAAAGTTTGGAACCCTGAATGCAAAAAATGTGTAATAGTCAGAGATGTTATTGTAGATGAAACTGGCTTCGTGCAGTCCAGGCCAATGTTAAGGTCTGAAGGGAATATTGGAAATTCTCGTGGCAAAACTGATGATCCATGTGGATCGAAATCAGTGTCAAGAAAGTTTGTTAATTGTGACGGTGGTTCAAAACCAGATGCTTCAAAATCTGGTAAATATTGTGAATATGGAAAGGATGTTGAGAATCCTAGTAACTCTGACAGTGGTTCAAAACCAGATGGTTCAAAATCTGGTGAATATAGTGTGTATGGAGAGGATGATAAAAATTCTCGTAAAATTCGCAAATTAAACCATGATGTAGTCAAATCAGTGCCAGTAATTGATCAACCTGATAAGTCATTGACAGTCAAAGAACAAAACACAGAACTTAGGAGGAGTGATAGGATTAAAAATCGTTTTCCTGTTTCTTATGACGAACAGGATAATAACTGTGATTATTACCTTATGTGTGCGCAGGCAGTCATTTGTCAAGTGCCTACTTCATTCGAAGAAATAAGGACTCGTGATGATAGATCTTTATGGGGAGATGCGATTAGGGAGGAATTAAATTCTCTCATATTAAATAAAACATGGACTCTGGTACCTAGACCAGAAGGTAAAAACATTGTAGATTGTAAATGGATTTTTACAATAAAAAATGACGAGTTCGGAAAACCGTTCCGTTATAAGGCGCGATTAGTTGCTAGAGGCTTCAGCCAAGAATATTTAACTGACTATTATGAAACTTTTGCTCCTGTTGCTAGAATTGCTAGTTTCAGATTTTTGATTTGTTTTGCTAATCAACATAGTTTATTAATTCATCATATGGATGTAAAGACCGCATTCTTAAACGGGGAATTAAAAGAAGAAATTTTTATGAAAATTCCCAAAGGGGTGTCAAGTAATAACAGTAATGATGTCTGTAGATTAAATAAGTCATTATATGGGCTAAAACAGGCAGCTAGATGTTGGTTTGAGCTATTTGAGCGATCATTAAAAGATGAAGGTTTTCAGAATTCATCGGTTGATAGGTGTATCTATGTTTTAAATAATGGTGATGTGCGCAAAAATATCTATGTGGTACTGTATGTCGATGATTTAGTTATAGCATGCCTAGAAAATGAAACAATGAATAATTTCAAAAGATATTTAATGAATAAATTCAAGATGACTGACTTGAAAGATATTAAAATGTATTTAGGCATTAAAATCACCAGGTCCAATGATAAGATCGAATTAGATCAAAGTGCTTATATAAAAACTGTATTAAATAAATTCAAAATGCAGGATTGCAAACCTGTAAATACACCCCTCGAAAGTAAACTGAATTATGAAGCATTAAATTCAGAAGAAAAATATAACGCTCCTTGCCGAAACGTTATAGGTTGTTTGATGTACATAATGCTATGTACTCGGCCTGATTTAAGCACTAGTGTAAATATACTGAGTAGGTATACTAAGTATAACAATAAAGAGCTATGGCAGTGCTTGAAAAGAGTGCTTAGGTATCTAAAGGGCACAGTTGATTTGAAACTATGTTATAAAAGAGGCGAGTACAATAATATTTTAAGCGGATATGTAGATTCAGATTGGGGTGGTAGTGATACAAAAGACAGAAAGAGTACAACCGGGTATTTATTTAAATTGTATGATCGTTGCACAATAACCTGGAGTACAAAGAAACAAATGTCAGTGGCAGCCTCCTCCACTGAGGCTGAATATATGGCATTGTTCGAAGCTGTCAGGGAAGCATTATGGCTAAAATCACTAGCAATCAGTATTCAAATAAGTATTCATAAACCAATAGTTCTTTTTGAAGATAATAACGGCTGCATTAGTATTGCTAATAATCCGACTAATCACAAGCGGACAAAGCATATTGATATCAAGTATCATTTTTCTAGAGAACAGATAGAACAAAATGTAATAACATTAAATTACATTCCAACAGGTCAGCAGTTGGCAGATGCCTTTACAAAGCCGTTACCTGCCGTTACGTTTGAGAAGATGAGATGTCAAATGGGTTTAGAATAAGTCAGTGATTGCACAGTTTAAAGTGATTTGATTGATTATGATATTGGTGATAATTATGATTACGGCACAGAATACAGAGAGGACAGAAGCTTCACTCCGCGCAATCATTTAAATAAATAGCGACTTTAGCTGCTACGCAATAAAGTGCTATTCAGCTCGCACCGAACTCAGTGCCTAACATTTATATTAACCTACACCTTGCATCCCTTTCTATCGTATAGCTCTATCTCTACTGACGTGGCACGTGTAACGTTAGGGTTGTCTTGAGAATTATTCTGTGACGAATAATAATAACCTGGCCGCCGACGGGCAGCAGCGTCGGCGGTGCGAGAAGCTGTATCCTACGATCCCCAACCCGCATGCCCAGCGTGGGGATTATGGGCATATCCCCCTTCTTATAGGGGAGGCCTATGTCCAGCAGTGGACTGAATAGGCTGTTGTTGTTGAACATTTTACTATCCAGTTACCTAGCCACCTATTTCTTTTTAGGAACAATAATAATTCAAATAATATCTACCTACCTAGTATTCGATCAGAAAACTATTTTACACTGGCTAGCTGCATTAAGAACTTAGAAAATAGGCATACCTACTAGGTAGGTACTTGGGTCCTTAACACTTACTTAAGAGTTTAGGTGTCTTGTGTACGAAAACTGAATAATCACTGTTTAAGGTAGGTAGGTACATCATGCTAAATCTTAAGAGAAATGTTAGTAGGTAGGTACCTACCTAGATATTTGCAAGAGAAAAAAACAACATTTGGTTTGTAGGTAACCTAGGTATCTAGTTTTAGTTGTTAGTACACCTACCTTTAGGTAACTTACCACATCGATTTGTCTACCTACACCTACCTACCCGACTGTTTTTAAGTAGATAACCTACACTGCCTACTTAAAGTTAAACCAAATAAAAATGTACCTAGCTTGAGTTTCTAATCTTGCTCTCAGTCTACATAATCAAAATCATAATACCTACTTACTACAGCCCTATGTAGGTAGATACCTACCAATGGCACAAAAATTGTCTATGAAAAAATACCTACATAATAATATTACGTTTATTTATGTAGGAAGGTACCGCATTCAAATAGAACTTGTACCTAAGTACCTACCTACTTAAGTAAATACGGGAGACTTTGATATCTAAACAACGCATTATTTGGTAGAAAAACTTTCAGTTCTGTACCTACTATTGGTATTATTTACATTTTCTTATTATTATTCAGGCAACCAAATGCTGTGCAGTATTTTTTTGCCTTCATTTGGCGAAAAATAGAGGTACATTAAAAAAAAACAAACTAAAATGCCGCGGCTGCTCAAGGACACTTTCGTTCCGGGCAGAACGCGGCAACCGACGTAACGAACCACGCTCGCAAGGCCGGCGAGGCGTAGGTATATTTTTATACCTATTCTGCGGAGTGAAAGAGGCCTGATTACGGTCTGATTAGGTTTTCCTGGGTTTTCCTAATCCTAGCAACAAATGTTGGACCAGAATGTATTCCCCAGGTGAGCAATGGAAGGTGTATGTTCAGTTGTAGTCAATGTCAATTGATTTAAGTTTGTATAGTTATTTTGGCGATTAATTTTTGAGGGGGCGTGTTGGATTTATGTACCTACTTGCAAAAACTAATCTTAAACAAACCTTATTACCATTCATAGTAATAGCGCCTTTTCAGTCGCTGAAGTAATCTATGGTTTTATGTCTTTTGGAAGACATACCAATTTTGAATGATTGATTTTTCGTTTGGTCGTTGCGCTGTCCACACACCTTTCTAAAGCTCGATATATAAAAGGATAATACAAAGTCACATTACAAATCCTAATATTGTGTTTCATTAATAGCAGGAACCCCATAATCTTCCATATGCATATCCACATGTTTGCAATGTAATGCAGTGTCATCCACGAAATATGCATCCGTTAAAATTTTAAATGATTCCAAAATCAAAGTGAACGTGACGTGTCAATACTTCCCACATTATCGAGCGAGAGTCAGAGATATTTCATTACAGAGCCCGCAACCGCATGCCACGATCAGCAACCCTGGATTCCGTCTTACTAGAATAACTACACATTTTCAGGTTCGCATACAAAAAGCTAAATGACTCGCAGGTACTTATCTTAAGGTGAGGGGGAAGCGCTATTGAGAGTTAATATTATCGTCGCTGCTCTTTTGATCCGGCCATACTGACATCTCACACATCCTCGTGTGAGTGTTCAATCTGCAAAATAAATTCTGCCAGCTTATTTGTTCTCCTGCTCGGTCATTCTGACCCAAATAAATTCTAATAGTAATAGTTTATTTTATTCTCATTGTGTATTATCAATCCTCTAGCTTAGAATCTGACAACCACTTAGGTTACTATACCGTGAAATATTTAACAACTAAGTACTAAGTGTGAGAGTATTAATGACTCTCACAATACAACTCACAAATAAAAAAAAGAAACCAAACAATAAAAAAAGCACATCATCATCATCATCATCATCAGCCTATAGCATTCAACATGCTGGGTTTGGTACTTCGGCTCACATAAAAGTATTACAAAATGTTTACTCTTGAACAACATTACTTTCTAATTCTAATTTAAAGTAGGGGGGAAAGTTCTGCACTGACGTGTCGCGTTGGGGTGTATGTGTATGTGCATTGCCCCCGCCAACCCGACCCCAGCCAACCCAACTCCCTAGAATAACGGAAGACTCTGGGTTGGTGTCAACATTGCTCTAGAATTCCCGATACTGCCTGCGTTCTGAGAGCCTTGATCAAGCAGTTTTTGTAACCCGGACTTTGCTACAGTTTCGCCTGTGGCAGTGCAGTGTAGGATGACATTGACATACATGTTCCACTGTTTTTTTCATCTTGAAAGCAGCCGTGACAGGTACCGTTAGCATTGTCAGACCGATGACGTTATCAATTGTATGGTAGGTGTAGTAAAATTGAGTGGAACAGGTAGTTCATCTACTCCCCACTAGATGGCGTGGCAATTACTTCTGTGGTCGCTCGCCAATAGATAGCGGTATGTGGGTTGCATCAATACTATCTCCGCACCAACTCCTTCATGAACTGGATCACGAGTATCTTTACTCCAAAAGATTATCTGTAGCTCACGCTTTAGTTCTGTTTCCATCATCATCCCAGTAAGTATAAATCCAAATGCTCACCAAATAAACCCATACATTCTGTACATCCGTCAGAACACCACAGCACACTCCAGAAGCTCGTCACGTTGGCCATATAATATACCCAAATTATTCCTCAGAGTCGGTTGCGCATTCACAGTATGTTTCAGGACATGAAAAGAAAACAATGTTAGCACATTGTATTATGGACTTCACTGGATTAGATTACACTTTCATACCGTTAATGCAAATGTACAATAAGATAATCAGACCTATGGGACTCGAACCCACACCATTAAATTCACATGACAATAATTTTTTGAAATACTTTTGTTCTAATTGTCTTTGTATAATTCTTGTCTAAAATAAATGTAATTTTTTTAAACAAACTGCATTCAACAGTAACAACTGTGTTACAGATGACAGACTTAATGTAGCATAGACTCACAACCATTACTGAAATTACTAATATTACAAATAAGCAGTGAAAGCTTAATGAACTATTTTATTACAACAACTAACTTGAAACTTAAAGGATTGTATAGGCTTCATTACACACTCATGATATTGCTTAGTAATTCAGTACCATGTATGTACATTGTAGTTAGGGGCAAGTCCGAACATTACATAATATTAGTATACCTTCCTTATCAAACCTATGGCAGATCAATTAGAAAGCTGTCTACCAACTTGCCATTCAATTATCAATGTTAAATTAAAAATTGTATGAACTCACCGGATAAATACACCATTAAATAAATGCATCAACCTTTACAGTCCAGATGCAAAACAAACCATTACATTGTGGCCTATCTTGTCTACAAACCATAAGCACAGCCAGTGAAAGTGGTAATCAGGAACTTTGATATAGGTACATAGTTTTCAAATAACATTGTCATTCAATATACATTTCCTGTTCTATATTTTCTTGCATTCTTTTAACATAGTTGGTTCATCATATGATGCTCATCATAGTATATTCTTTCCACTTTAGGAAGCAGTTCCATAGGTTATCTTCATCACAAACATCACATGCCACACAGCTCATCCATCTCAGTGTAAACGCTCCTGCTAATCCATATTCAGTGTAGCAGTCTACTGCCGTCAAGCATCTATGCTGTAAATCATTTTTATTTTGAAGAGGGTACGCGATGGATCATTGACTACAAACTCTAATATTGCTGCATTCATGTTCATTGCAGGTATCCCTTTTGTGTAAATATAACATTCCTTTTATGGCAATAATTCAGATGGTCGGTGTAGATTTAAGTCAAAGCAAAACAACATCCAACATCACACACATAGCTCTGATACTGGGCGGGACTCTCTCCTGCGTCGTGGATATCACAAGGAAACCATGGTACTACCAATCCCAGACTCTGAACAAATCGCTGCTGCAAATCATGCAAACATCCATTCCGCAGTGTGAATCTTATCCTACATGCAAGCCATGCGAAGCCGGTAACTCGTTGCATCCTGTGACTGACAATGTTGCATTGCATCACATCTTCCAACAGGTGAACATCTTTTTCAGTACTTTTCTGACGTAAAGTTAGTTCTGTTGCGGCGACGCGCTGGCGGGCGCCGATTTGATTACTCGAATGCTAGCGACTTGTAATGCCATTTTCATCATCCACCGAGCATGCATTTGATTGTAGGCGTGCATTCACTATCCGCGACTTCTGATGTCGGAGAGGAGGTAAATCCAACGTGTAAGCACATATCGAGGAATGCAGCGATCTCCCATTTGTAGTGCTTTTCCTTTTCATTCCCAAAATCCATCGCGATCCCATCATATTTAACCTTTTTATTTTCGTGTTCGATGGACGACGTCCATCCTCCCTTCCCGCGCCCCACGCTCCCTTCTTCTTCTTTTTTTTCATGGCGTTTCTGGATCGTCACCCAAACGTCCCATCTGACAGTCCATCTACGATGTGTCAAGCATTTCAACGACCACAGCACTACAAATGGCATTTCACTCAAGATCATATACCACCAGATATGATCTCCAGACACTCCTCGACATATATATATATATATTATTATATATATATATTATACGACCGTTCAGAGAGAGGAGGCGGAGGCGTTGCTATTTATTTACGTTCACATATCCCTTTCTCTATAGTCAACGTTTCCCCTCAGCCTCAACTACCCTGTGCGGGAGAACATCTTTTCGTTGAATTACTTCTTTCCCATACCAAACTATTACTCGGTGTCTACTACATGCATTCCTCTCGTATTAATTTCTTTTCTTCTTTTGAGAAACTTCTGGAAGACCTTATACCCTCCTATTGTCACTCTATAATTATGGGTGATTTTAATACATGTCTCCTTAAACGGGATAATCGTACTTCTGCTTTTGAAAACCTTATAAAAGCAAGCAACTTATCTATTCTTCCTCTTGGCGCTACCCATCATTTTCCAAATTGTATCCCTTCGCTTCTTGATTTAATTATTGTTTCATCTCCAAATAACGTTGCTAAACATGGACAGTGCTCAGCCCCCTTTTCTTATCATGACCTTGTCTTTCTATCATATAAAATCCGTCCGCCTAAACAGAAACCTCAAATTATCCTGCAGCGTAACTTTTCTGGCATAAATCTGGATAATCTTTGTCAGGATGCTCAGGATGCAGAGTGGTTCAACGTTTTTGATGCCACTTCCATCGATGAGAAGGTTCGCGCCTTTAATTTGATCTTAACTTCTCTCTACGATAAACATGCTCCTTTACGTGCGATAAAAATCAAACATCTTCCAGCTCCTTGGCTAACTGACGAAATCAAGGTCCTTATGCATAGAAAAAACGTTGCTAAGCATAAATATAAATGTAAACCTACGGAGGAAAACAAACAAAAATATTTGAGTCGTCGTAATAATTGCAACAGGGCGTGTAGGGATGCGCAGCGCCGACACATTCATAGTTCAGTTGAGAACAATGATCCATCCAAAATTTGGAAATTCTTAAAGTCATTGGGGATTGGAAAGTCTAGACAGACAAGTATTCCTGATAATCTTAACATTGATTCATTAAATAAACATTTTACTTCTTCAAATACTCTTGACGCTTCTATCAAAGCTAAAACTCTAAATGATCTTTCCGAAATTCCAACCCCTGGCTTTCCTCAGTTTATTTTATCTCAATTCTCCGATTGTGATGTTAAGAAAAGCATAAAATCCATTAAGTCCAATGCAGTCGGTAGCGACGGCATTAGTCGGAACATGATCATGCCTATACTGGATGAAATCATTCCCGTCGTAAGTCATCTTCTGAACAGTTCCATCACCAGTTCCACTTTTCCCTCGGCATGGAAAGAGGCCCAAGTAATTCCTCTTCCCAAAAAGAATAATCCTTCCTCTTTTTCAGAGTACCGTCCCATATCCATCCTTCCTTTCCTTTCTAAAGTCCTAGAACGCTTGGTGCATCTCCAACTTAATACCTTCCTCAATAGACATGTCCTTTTAAATCCCTTTCAATCTGGTTTTCGTCCCGGCCATAGTACAGCTACAGCTCTTATTAAGATCAATGACGACATCCGGTTAGGTATGGACAATGGACTAGTCACTGTGTTGACCCTACTTGATTTTAGCAGTGCGTTTAATAATGTCGATTTTGATATTTTACTTGGAATTTTATGCTCTATTAACATATCTCCAACGGTAATTGATTGGTTTCATAGTTACCTGTATGGACGTCGGCAACGTATCCGCGTAGATGACACTTATTCATCTTGGTGTACTCTTAGTGCTGGCGTACCTCAGGGCGGCGTCATATCCCCACTTCTCTTTGCTGTCTTCGTTAACTCCATATCCAATAAATTATCTTCTTCCTACCACCTGTATGCTGACGATCTCCAAATTTATTTCCAAGTCCCCGTAAACAACCTTTGCCATGCCATCGCTACCATCAACAGTGACCTGAACGAAATATTTACGTGGAGCAAGTGTCATGGTCTTGAGGTAAACCCTGCAAAGACTCAAGTTATTGTGATTGGTAGCTCCAGAATGCTAACCAGGGTGGACTTCTCCTGCCTCCCTCAAATATCGTTTAATGGTACAGTTATCCCATTCAGCACCACCGTGAAGAACCTGGGGATCATTATGGACAGTGAGTTGTCTTGGGGTGTGCATCTGACTGAGCTTAAAAGGAAGATGTTTGCCACAGCTGCTTCCATGAGAAGACTCCGAAATTTTCTTCCAACTGCCACAAAAGTTACGCTTGCACAGTCTCTTTTACATCCTATTTTAGACTATGCCGATGTCAGCCTTCCAGATCTCTCAGAAGAACAACTCAACCAGCTTGAGCGCCTCCAAAATCTTTGTATACGATTCATATTTGGCTTGCGCAAATATGATCATGTTTCCGAGTTTCGCACTAAGCTCAAGTGGCTCCCAATCCGACTTCGCCGTGATGCTCATATCCTTGCCCTTTTATATAAAATTTTGTTTTTCCCAACCTCCCCTCCCTATCTTAAAGATAGTTTTGAATTTCTACACCAGTCGAATTCCCGTAATCTGCGCTCGTCCGCTACTCTTCAACTAAAAACTCCAACCCATAAAAGTAGATTCTACAGCAAATCTTTCACTGTGTCTGCTGTCCGACTATGGAACGATCTGCCTGTTCCTGTGAGACATGCTAAGTCACTAGCAATATTTAAAAATGAGGTCTACAAATTATATTTCGCAAGATCGCTCATATAAAACTTAATTTTATCCTTGTATATATAGTAGGTAGTAAGATTATATTTTAAGCGTTGAAAGTATCTATTTATGTATCTTAGTTGTTTATGTACGTATAAATTTTATTATTATCTTTAATATTTAAAAAGTTCATATCATATATATAGTATGTGTTTATCCATAGGTGCATATTTAATTTATTGGTTATTTTTAATATAATATTGTTACACCGCTTCCCCTCTCGTTCTATACAATCCAGTCCATCCAAAGGTTGCCTGGAAGAGATCGCTTTTAGCGATAAGGCCGCCCATTGTACAACGGCGGATTAATTTTATAGTTTAGTTAGTTAATTTAAATACTTGTAATTGTTTCTGGTGTACAATAAAGAGTTATCTATCTATCTATCTATCTATATATATAAATATATGTGTGTATGTATGTATGTGTATGTGTGTGTGTGTAATAATTATGCAAGTGAGTAGGTATAGTTATTAGGAATAGGTTCATCAGTTTATTGGAGTACCTAGATGGTAGTAGGTAGTAGGTTCGTGTGATGTTGGCGAGCGAGTCTGGATCTGTTTTTGACTGAAAATCAGCGCTGGTTTTTTGTTTTTATAAACATATTCCAGCACAACGCTGAGTCAAAACCATTTTGCCACGGCTTTCTGGGACGTACTGTGAGCTAGCACAAATACCGATGTGGGTAGATGGGCGCATTATCGCATTCTTTATTTAGTGGTAACTGTAAGATATATCCTATCTTATTAGTTTAATGTGCTTTTTTTTATTGTCTATCTATTTAACTTACGTGTGCTTTATGTATACCTAACATTGTTCATAATTTCTCTGTATTTCCTACTTTTAAGTCAGTGGTGAATAAACGATTTTTGATTTGATTTTGATCTGCGAAATTACAGGCAAATGTCAGAATTTCATGAATCGGGGCACTATACTCGATCAGAAAAACTTAAACATTTTCAGTATCTGCACATGCGATATTACGATTTATTTTCTGATATTATCGCCGATAATAACGTACCTATGCCCACGCACCTGTGTGTAGCCTTTATGTGAGAACAACGTTTTTTGAAAAAAATTCGAATGGGTTTTCAAACACGACAGTGTCAAAATAAAATGGCTAAGCATGTTACGTTAGGCGATGAGTTTCAATAAAATACGAAACACGTCTTCAATCGATTCTGTTAAAGAATGTTTATGCAAAATATGAAGTAGATTGGATCAAGGAATCACGTTGTTCCATACAAACTCTGCCACCGTTTTTCAACCCCTTGGGGGTGTAATTCCGGAAATTCCTTTCTTATTGGATGCCTACGTCATACAAAGAACACACTCTCCAAGTTTCAGGTTCCTACGATCAGCGGTTTAGGCTGTAGGTACGTTGATCCTTCAGTCATTCAGGACAAAGGATTTTATATGTATAGATTTCCCTCCATTAAGGTTTTTTTTAAAACCTGGTATGCAGTCATTTATTATTTAATATTCTAAGTGTTCTGACGAAGTTTCAAGAAAATCGCACCGCGCGTTAAGATTTTCCCATACAAACTTTACCACCCCATTGCAACCCCCTCAAGGACTATTTCAAATTTTGAATGACACCAATCTTCATTGCTCGTATATGGAATAATACATGTCTCAGGTTTCAAGTTTCTAAGTTCAAGGAATACGATTTTTCATACAAACATTTTTACCCCTTTTCACCCTCTTATGGGTTGAATTTCCAGAAACCCTTTCTTAGTGAGCGCTCACACTCTTTAAAGACTACCTGTACCAAATATCAAACCTCTAAGCCCTGTTGTTTCTGAGATTTCGTGATGACGGAGTCAGTGAGTGAGTGAGTGAGTGAGTGAGTGAGTGAGTGAGTGAGTGAGTGAGGATAGTTCTCTTTTATATATATAGACTAGCTGACCCGCTCGCAACTTCGTTTGCGTTTATACTCTTTTTTTAAGTATGTCTTTTCATGTGAAATGTTTCCCAAGTCCGGTAATTTGACACGGAACCCTAAATATGAATGGAATAAAAAGTACCTACATATTACTACCCCGTAATGTAGTAATATGTGGGTTCCTTTTCCCGTTCCTGCTCTCACTCCTTTTTTCGTTCCTGTTTCCGTCGCCAAGGTAACAGCCGGTATAGGTATTATGAATTTTTATATGTCTAACTCTTGATTATGATTGGTTACCCATGCAAACTTTCATCACATAAATCACCCTCTTTAAGTTTCACTTTCGCTATAAAAAGCAGCAAGTCCTTCTCCAAGGTCCCACCCATGGATTAGCGCTATAAGCGTTTATTTATTTTCGTTATAGTCTCTATGAAAAATCGCAAGTCTTTATGTAAAAAAAAAATTCTATCCCAGTGGTATTTAAATATCCAAGAACAAATGAATGAAATTGAATTTTCGAATTCTGATCCGATTTAAATATTATTTTTTATTTGACATTCCAATTTTAAAGAGTATCGCGTTGCACCTAGGGCTTGCAAATATTCGAAAATATTCATATTCGAATATTCGAATTTTTTTCGGGTACTATTCGAATTATTCGAATATTATTCGAATAATAGAAAAACACTATGATTTTATTAAAATCACATCTTATTTTGTTATTTTGAGTGTTATTTTCATGAAGAAGTTTAAAATATCAACTTATTTTATTCTTAAAAGCGTTTTTTCCATGAACTAATTTTAAAAAATTACAAAAAGGTATGTCACCGTAACGAGACATTGGTGATTTACACGCACAATCAACCACAAATTAAAATTTTCTTCTTCGTATGAGCTAGTAGCCAACTCTAGTGTCGGAGATTTTGGCCACCCGAAGGCCTCAGACATGGCTTAACGACTGAAAAGCCGGGACCAACATCTTAACGTGCCTTCCGAAGCACGGAAGTGGTCAAATCTAAATGTCAATAAACAGTCATCCATCCAAGTAATGACCACGCGGAGAGTTGCTTAACTAAGGTGATCTCTTAAGTACACCGAAGTAAACCACGCCAAGGACGGACAGACGGACAAAGCAGCACCAAAGGGTTTGTTTGACTGGCTCGGTAATGTCACTCTAAAAACAGTCTTATAAATGTAGGTTGGTTGTTATTTTAACAAAATCATGAAAATGAGCATTCACGTTAACGACAGAGACGAATGGACAGAACAGTCTCGTCAACTACGCGAATGCACTACGCGACACTTCCGAGTGTATCCGAACCGTGTTCCGAACCCGATAAAAGTTATTGGGTTTGGATCGGATCGTTCGACATGTTGTTTACCCGAACGACGACGTAAACTTGTAAAGTCTTGTATGGATATATCGCGCGAACTCTTAAGTGGTATTTCATGCACATCTGAGTTCCGATTTCGGTGTTATTAATTTAAATCGAATATTTGAATATTGAAATATCAGTATTCGAATATTCGAACAAAAATAATATTCGAATTATTCGAATATTCGAATGCATGGTACCTGGTTAAATCATAGCCCTTAATTTTATTCCTGGTGTAGTTTTACAGAATGTGCAATGACAATTTGTTATATAGGTAGGTACACGTCATTAACTACCTACAAAACCTCGGTCTACCTACTATATAACCATATTGCTAAATTTACCCTTAGACAGGGTTTATTAATGATACCTTACCTATAACTTGTAACATAATGCACTTTAACACCATGTAATTTACTCCGGTGATCTTCGCAGATCATCTTGGTTAAGCAACACTGCGCCCGGACACTACTTATATGGGTGACTTGGATGACATTTAGATCAGCTCGATCACGAATATTTGCGACAAAGTCATTGTATCGTAGACGTAAGCATTTTGTATGGCATTCGATACCGTAACGTTAACTACACAAAATTTGGTATCACGAATTATTTGACATACGTTCTCGTAACCATCCTATCGTCTGCGTGTAGTTACGTAAAGACTTTTGTATGAAAACGCGATCACGAGCACTTTTTTGACGTACGTTTCGTCGCATCGCCTTCGGAGGCGTACGAATGTTTATTCACCGCGAAATTGTCAGTGAGAAAACTTTCGTAAGGTATTTAGATTTTTAGATTGTTTGTTTTCTGGTGATTTTGTGTGTATAAATTACTAGGTATGCACTGGGACCTACATTTTCTTCTCGTATGTTTCTAAAGGTCTAACAAGGTTTAAATTGTAAGAATGAGCATAAGCAAAACATTGTGATCTAGAGGTTTTTGAAAAAGAAAAGTACCTCATTGAATTAACTACTATCTTTCTGCCAAGTTAATTGGAGTAGAGAAAAAACATAACTTTCATTATATAGCTATATTAAATACCTAGGTCTCTTATGTACGTTTACCTACTATTGCTAAATTGCCAAGGTATTTCTCTGCTATCAGGGAAGTTAGTCAAAGGGTTATTTTGAATTGTATTTCTGGCAGAGCACAAGAAAAGGAATGATTCTATAATAATGCGGTATATTTTTTCAACCCTGTGTCAGACCAAGCTAAAGGGTCCTATGAGTTGTCCTCGATAGTCCTTCCACTAACTTCCTTGAAAGTAGGGAAATAGGCAGTTTAGCTATTGTATAAGAATGTATGTTCCACCGTGTTTCTCTTTCTGCACAGTCTGTCCGCGCTTAATCCAATTCAATTCGTTTTATCACTTAACTCTGTATTTTTTATTTAAGTTCTAAGTTTATTATATCCTTTCTAAAGTTATGAATAAAAACCACAGTACTTACTAAATAAAAAGTTTAATTAAACATGTTTTTTCAATTATATTTTCAGATTAAGCACTTTAGTTTTAACATTGTACCTAGGGCGTCGTTTTTAAAGGCAAATGTAACAATAAACCATTCCTAACTAATGTACGCCCCGTGACTTCGTCCGAGTAAGAAGTTTTTGTGAGGGCGGATTGGCTTGGCCCCGGCGAAGGCTCCACCACAGGTTGACTTCATTCTAAAATAATAAATAGACAGGATTAATATAAGACAATACCCACACAGAACTACTATGTATAGGCTAACAACTTAGTTAGGGTAACAGTGCAGTGCTTGATTCCGCATCCTTGCCTTAAGCCAGCTCTAACTTAAAAAACCATTAAATAAAATGTTGTTGTTGTTTTTAGCCCGCACTTTCCCACAGCTGGGCAAAGGTTTACCTCGAGTTTTCCATTCTTTGCCATTGAGATAAATAACAAGAGATGCAAACCTCCTAACAAGTGTCAAAATATAGTAACCACTTATTGATGGCGAAGACGTAGCTTTGAAACTAATTGTCTGATCTAGATTTTTCCCTAAAATTAATGTGATTTTTTTACTCATTGATTATTGGAAATAAGTAATTTATTAAACCCCGTACCAACCACAACAACGTACAACATAGCGCAGTTGGTAGTTTCCCAGTATTTATGGGAAGGCCACGGGTTCTAATCCCATCTTCATTATCATCATCATCCACAGCCCGACTTCACCCACTGCTGGGTCTAGGCCTCCCTTTGTATGTGCCAATCCCCACGGTTCAAAGCTCGTCTCATCCAGTTTCGGCCCACGATTGATGCTCATGCCACCTGATGATGATAATCCCACTGAGTCGAAATTTATGGGATACTAGCTTCCACAGCTTTCCAGCAAAGCCGCGGTTTGCTCGCGACGTACCCAGGTGAAAAGTCGCCTATGTGTTCGATCCAGGCCATAAACAACTATATATATTTTTTTTTATTATTATTTTATGTATTTTTAAATTTTTATATGCGCTCTGTAATTTTTGCATGAAAGAGTAACAAACATCCATACATCCATACCTACTCACAAATTTTCACATCTATAATATTAGTAGGAAGAAGGATAGGATTATAGATTTTCCCTGAAGTTTAAACTCATTTGACTGTCGGTCACTAAAAAAGTACCTGTCTAGTTTTTTCTTTTAGCCTGCTTTAGGTTTTCATAGAGTACAAATTGTTCACCATTTATTACCACCATATAGTTGAAAAGTTAACTGTTTAAGAAAATAACTGTTCGTCATAACTTTGTGATATTGTCACTAATCATATTTGTAGATCGAAATAGTAAACTTTGTCTGGGGAAATAAAATAAGTGTTTTAGTTTGTGCCAACATATAATAGCGATCGTAATATCACTCAACCACGGCATGTAACGTCAAATGTCTTCCGGTCTTCCTTTTATTTCTTTGAGTTAATCATTTAATTTCATGAATGATGGAATTTATCAATAGAAGTGAGTGATCTATTTGAAATGATCTTAAATATGCTCCTATGTGTATTATAAATTATTTTAAGAACTTAAGAGCTTAACAAAGATTTTATCCTTTATCAAAATCTCCCACAATAATCGGGAAAACAACCCTATTTTTTGCCGGCAACATTACATGGCATGAACTATTTATCTAAATTTGCTTTAATATTTGCTGTGATTTTAGCAAAAAAAATATGTATTCATGAAACAAGTAATTCCGCGTCATTCTTTACGCAATTGAGTTCAAGAAATGCACTTTTTCATCACATTATTTGCCTATTTCGCGGAAGTGTCACTCGGTCGATGTCAAGATGGCCACTGTATGAAGAAAGGAAAGGATCTTGGCCATGGCCAAGACCTGAGCCTACACGCATTTTAGCCGGTACTACGCATCTAGTTACGATAGTAACAATATATATCAATGATATCGTAACGAAGATGCTTCGTGATCAGCGAACAGCGAATGTCAGAAATATTCGTGATCGCCCCTCTGAGCGCTTCCATCCTTTGGAAGGCACGTTAAGGTGTTGGTTCCGGCTTTTTTAGTCGTTAAGCCATGTCGGAGGCCTTCGGGCGGCCTAAAAATTCCAACATCAGAGTTGGCCACTATTTCATACGAAGAAGAAGAAGAAGACCAATTTGTTCCATGCCTCAATTCATATGTTTCATCATCATCAGCAGCAGCAGCATAAATAACTTGTTATTTTTCCCAGCCAGAACGAAGAACACCTTGTACAAGTAGGAATTAAAAAAAAAATAAACCGACTTCAAATAAATCACTTCTTACTTCTTGCGCTAAAAAATATATTGGTGATCATAGGGCGAAAATAACAATTGAGGATGAGGTTTTTTGAGTTTTGCGGGAAAAGTACAGATCCCTCAGGAATAAAATTAATATGGGACCACCTGTGAAGTATACTCTTTTAAACAAAAAAATTAATAATAAACGAATTTTGAAAATCGGTCCACAATTGACGGAGTTATCAGTGAAAATAAAAAAGGTTCCGACGAATTGAGAACCTCCTCCTTTTTGAAGTCGGTTAAAAAGCAATAAATTTATTGTATTGTATTGTATTTTGTGTCAACATTTTGCGTGACTGAGAAATAAACAATACTCACTACCGTTCGCCTTTATTTTATTAGTACGATTGCTAGCATTATATGTACGTACTTTCTACAGATTACATTTGTTATTGTTTAAATACTGAAATTAATTTTTGATTACTATTTTTAGGGTAAATCACCATCATGCACACCAAAAACGAAAAAAATAGCATTGGACTGCTAAACAATTTGAAGATCACTCAAAAAACTGCGATCTTGGGGAAAAAAAATTGGCGTTTACTAAGAGAGTAGCGAATTTAGAAAATATTATTGCAGAATCGAAAGCATAATTTGCTATATGTTGAAGTTTTGGAGAAATAAAAATATATTCTTTTCTTTTTTGCAGTAGGAATTTTGAAAAATGTATATAGGTATGCGCAACGTATTCAATCAAATTTGCTAAACATCTTTCCTTCCCTAACATATTATCAAAAGTCATTAAAACTTTTTAGTGAAGGTAGATTATAAATGATAAAAATTGTCGTCATGTACGTAAAGTATTGATAGATTATTATGGTTTGCTAATTTCTTGTTTGATTTGGTTGTCTCTGAATTCCTTGGGCAATATGCAAATATTTTACCCGTTATCATCATCATCATCATCATCATCATCAGCCTATAGCAGTCCACTGCTGGACATAGGCCTCCCCTAATGAGCGCCTGAGTCCCTGTCCTGAGCTTGACGGATCCAGCTTCTACCAGCAGCATTTCGCAGATCGTCACCACCTGACCGGAGGGCGTATTATCAGTATATTTTACCCAAATCTATGGAAATTTTAGTTATCTGGCAACCCTGCAGTTGAAATGAGATAGACTCATGTGGCCACGCTCGCTATGAATCTACTACTACTTAATCTATGGTTCAAGCGCTCTCGACATGGACATACTCGGCCATTCTCGGAATACTGAGTAAAGTTACCTACCTATAATACATAGGTAGGCAGGTATGTAAGTATGTGCGTATTGTGCGTAAAGGTAGTACAACGTATTCAAATATGGACTTTGATCACTTTTAAGTATTCATAATGCATTTAAATAATTTACATTTAATAAAACAAGAACCAAAAACTTCAAATATTACAAAACAATGCAATACAAAGCCCAAACGAACACTTTATATTGCAGCTGATTGAAGTCCGCCATTTTGTTTCGTTTTCTACAGGGTCTTGGCATTCGCTAGGTTTTCAATCAAGAGCACAGTTAAAGAAGAGAACTAGATGAAGTCTTAAAATTCACTATGCTCTGAACGTCAACTCATACGGCTGATCTCTACTTTCTTATGTCCATAAATCATTTGCTAGAAAGGGATGCATACTTTATCTCAATGCGATTGCTGGTGTGATACTACCCAGCACGACCATGGAAGCTTTTAGTAATTTCCTTGTGGTACAAATTCATGAAATAAAATGTACTATTTTGTACCCTGGAAGGAAAAATGTGTACCCTTATAGTTTTGAAGATAGCATAGTGGCTTTGGTCGTGCCAGGAATGTACTACCCAGCACGACCACGAGAGATTTATAGTAATTGAGATCATGAATAGGCTCAGAAAAAACTTTACTATTTTGTACTCCAAAATTTGTGTTTCGTACTTCAAAGGTTCAAAAGTTATAGCCAATTTAAAGCAAACTTGAGGGACCTAGAAAATGCCTTGAGTGACTCCGAAACTTTTCTCAATTAAAAAAACGTGTAGCTTTATATGAAAACCTATCCACATCAATCTACCGACAACCTAATGTATCTATCCACGTTCAGATAATCATCATCGATCATAAGGAAGTATTTACCTACTTTTTCAATTAAATCGTTCGTCATCGTCTTAGGCTTCCCGCCCACGACCGACTATACGACCTATTTTTTATAGGATAGATAGGCATGGTCGAATTTGTACCACAAAGAAATTACTAAAAGCTTCCATGGTCGTGCTGGGTAGTATCACACCAGGGGACAACTATAATTAGGAGAGGCCTGTGTATAGGATGCCTATTTTAGGGGACGCCTATATTTAAGCAATGACTATGATTATGGGAGGCCTATGTCTTGGGGAGGCATCTACTTAGCGAGGGAGCTATTCTTAGGGGAGGCCTATACTTAGAGGAAGCCTATGCTTTGGACTCAGCTCAATTTTTACAGTCCAAAATGGTTATTTACATTCTAGGATTATTTGTATTTTAATTTTATGATTACGATCTACTTAAGTTACTTACATCATCATCAGCCTATACCAGTCCACCGCTGGACATGAGCTTCCCCCAATGAGCGCCATTGCGCCCTGTTCTACCATTCGCAGATCGTCACTCCACCTGGCCGGAGAGCGTCCTACACTTAGGCACTTTACTTGTATACATAAATCAAGTATACCTACCGTGTATACAAGCATCGCGATGTATACAAGCAACCTCAGGGCGAGAATGTAAAACTTGCGGATTGTGGACATCGCTCGTGGGATCTCAGGTCGAACTACTAGTAATCCTAATAGTAAGGAGGCTCTTTACTAATGCTACGTAGTTGGCACTGGGTGCTAGATTTCTTTTTTATATGATAAATCTGAGGGGCACGTTGGGAACTAACCGCCAAGACGAGCCAAGCAAACCCTCAGTTATTAAGTACTAACCCCTAATCTTAAGTTACTAACACGCTTGGATCATAGTTGTCTGAATAAAAAATTGTTTATTATTATTATTATTAAAGCGCAAGGGCACTTCCTGTTCAAGCCTCCTTATGCTTTAATAGTGAGTGTGTTAAGGTGTTTGCTATGTAAATTTTGTCAGGTGTTGTGCACCTTAGTAAAGCTTTGATATAAGACAATATCTCTCGTTCCTAACCTCCATTGAATGGACGTCGTTTGTCTGTCTTGAAATTAATAAATACCAGTCAAGTGTATATGTTGGAGTTTAATTTATCTTAAGAATTAGGCTCCCTTATGTTCCAAAACTGAATATAAATTGGTGGCCCATGAAGGGAACATAAAAACCAGAAAGTCAAGAAACTCTGGGAATCCCCGCGGTTGGCGAAGGACTTTGGACTTTGAAGAATTTATTTCAAAACGAATGAAATCCAGGAGTTGAATTTATCAAGACTACGGTGGAGTATTGGTCAGTGGATCAGCCAAAGATTCACGCCTGCAACTGCGGTCTACGAAAAGATAAGTGCCCCTTTCCTTTGTTCTTCCTAACCTAAAATTACCTACTAAATTCCCAATCCAAATTGTCCCACTTGTGATAAAACAAAGTGTTGTTAAAGTTAAGTAAAATCAGCGTTAGCAAGATAATAAAAGTTAAAATTGCATTATTTTTAAACAAGAAACATTTAAGTGAGTAAGTAGGTATATTGCAACGTGGTGGTCACGTATGTATTCCACATCCCTGTCGAGTGTATTCCACATCCTAAATATCGATCAAATTAATTATAATCCGTGTTCCGGACGATAAATTCGCTTTGTTAACGTGATTTGTGGACGCGTTACAGGTGTCTTAAGTCAGCTGAGCGGTCCGAGCTAGGTGATACGTCATCTATTGTTCGACCGGCCGGCGAGCTGCGCGGCGTGAGTGGTGCTGTGCGGATCGTTGGGGTTACGAGGAGCGTGAGAATTGAACACTTTCGTAATTAATTTCCTATAATGACGTCAAAAGATAGCGATGGTGCCTCAGTTTTGGAGGAGTTCTTCAGAAAGCGTAGTTCCGTAAAGGGTAATACTAAGTTTAGGAACTTTTTGGTGACTCAAATACAAAAAACTCAGTTGACCTCTATTGAGTTAACTGAATTACAGTTAAAACTCCAAAAGATTGAGACATTATCGATACGTTTTGATAACTTGCAAGAAGAGATCGAGGTTCTAAATCACAAGAACTTAAAGGCAGAGTTAGAAGAGCGAGAGAGCATTGAGCATGAGTTTATTCATAATATTGCTGCTGCTAAAAACTTAATAGATAAATACTTTAAGGCAGAGAACGAACAAAGGCGGGAATCTATTCTTGTTCCTCAGTGTTCTCACGATCATAAAGAGATTGGTGTTAAATTGCCTCAAATAAATATCGCAAAATTTGATGGTTCGTATTTCCGCTGGCTGGAATTTCACGATACTTTTAAGACTTTGATTCACGACAATGACCAAATAGGCGCGATTCAAAAATATCATTATTTAGTCTCGTATCTAGAGGGGGTTGCCGGACGGATCATTTCCAATTTAGAAGTATCTTCCGATACGTACGAAGAGGCTTGGAAGTTGATTTGTGACCGCTACGATAACAAAAGGCTGTTAACTAATCACCATTTAAATGCGTTGTTTTGCATTAAACCGGCCGCGAATGAAACGAAAGGTCTCTTCGGTTTTTAGTGGATACGGTATCGAAAAACTTATGTGCCTTACGCAGTCTAGGTCAGCCCACAGACAAATGAAATACTGTAATTATTTTTATGATGTCGTCGAAATTAGATTCTCAAACGCTAGCTAAATGGGAGGAATACAGAAACACCATCACTGACCAGCCTACCCTAAGCGATTTCTTCAAATTGCTGACTGATCGCGCGGACGTTTTAGAGTCACATAATCGCAATAAGATTATCAATAATAGCACTAAAGGTTCGTTTGAAAATTCACGTGGTTCAGATCAAAATAACGTAAATAATATTAATAAATTCAATCAAAATAACAATAACAGGAATTACTCTAACACAAACAAATACAAACAAGAAAAAATAAATCAAACAAAATCATTCGCGACTGTACATTATGAAAATCAAAAATCATCTTACATTTGCGTTATCTGCGGAAAGGATCATAGAATATATGATTGCACCATATTTAAAGATAAAGGTCTTAAGGAACGTTTAGAGGACGTGAAGCTTTATAAATTGTGTTCCAATTGTTTAAGGCCAGGGCACCCTGAGCGCAACTGTCGTGTGGGACCTTGTCGCATTTGCAATAAAAAACACAACTCCCTGTTGCATAACACGGAGCAGTCAGTGGTAAACCACGCCTCCGCGGAATGTGATCAGGACGAAATGACCGCTGTAAACTTCGCTAAACAAAACTGCAATGAAGTTTTATTGTCTACAGCGTTGATCGAATTAGTGAATCCTGAAACCATGGAGACACAAAAGGTTCGTGCGCTGTTAGACTGTGGTAGTCAGTCTACCTTTATAACGAAAAGACTACTGCAAAAACTATCACTCAATTCATGTCCCATAGGCGCGCTAAAGGTCGTTGGGATTGGCAATAATTGTGCAGATAGGGTAGTTGAAAAGAGTGACGTTCAATTAAAGTCGCTGCATACACCGTTCAGTGTATTGTTGTCATGCTTTGTGCTAAACGAGCTAACAAGCAACTTGCCGAGATCTGCGATAAACGTAGATAGGCTAAAGATACCTGACAATGTCCAGTTGGCCGATCCAACTTTTCATAAACCGGCATGCATAGACATGTTGATTGGTGCCGACATTTTTTGGGATGTTTTAGGTAATGAGGAGAAATCTCTCGGCCCTAAGGCCCCGAAACTCCGCAGCTCTAAACTCGGGTGGTTAATATCCGGCCCAATCAATTCGCCAAGTTATTGTACTTTAAGCCATGTCCAATGTAATCACGCAGCTATGATGACTCACGACATGTCAGACGAAATAGACAAATCGTTGCAAAAATTCTGGCAATTGGAAGAATTGCCCCCTAAACAATAAACAAGTTTTAAGCGAAAGTGACGAAAAATGCGAAAATCATTTTTTACAAAATACCACAAGACTAAACGATGGTAGGTTTTGTGTCAAGTTGCCCTTAATCACTTCTCCAGATTGCCTAGGTGATTCCTACGGTCTAGCGAAACGGCGATTATTTAATCTGGAGAAAAGATTTAGACGAAATCACGAGCTAAAAGTGGAATATTCTAAATTCATCTCAGAATATGGTGATCTCGGGCATTTGACTGAGTCAGCCATAATAAAACCGATCCCTTCCTACTTCTTTTGTCACCATGCAGTTCTGAAGCAAGAAAGCGAATCGACTAAGCTTCGCGTTGTATTTAGTGGATCGGAACAATCATCATCAGGGTACTCGCTAAATAATATCCTGATGGTTGGGCCGAACGTTCAGGGCTCATTGTTCAGCATACTTATTAGAGCGCGTCAGTACAAGTACATTTTAACTGGCGATATTGAGAAAATGTACAGGCAAGTTCAGGTGGCTGAAAGTGACCGCAATTTGCAGCTCATAGTATGGCGGGAAAATGAGACTGAACCTATAACAACTTTGAGACTAAACACCTTGACCTACGGAACCGCAAGCGCGAGTTACCTAAGCACGCGCTGTCTAAAGCAATTAGGAGAGGAACACGACGATTCACTAATAAAAACAATAATAAAACATGATTTTTACGTCGATTACCTGATTACAGGTGCCGATGACGAACAGCTGCTAAAATACATACAAAATGAAGTTACAAATACACTTAAATTAGGCTGTTTCAATTTACGAAAATTCAAAAGTAATTTAAAAAATCTATTTACAAATTCTAATATAGATACGCAGCAAAGCTTAATAATAAGTGAATCATCGAGCACGCTAGGGTTGGGATGGTGTCCGGCTAGTGATACGTTCAACTTTCCAATTAAAAACGTAGCTCAGCCAGATTTAATAACTAAACGCGTTATTATGTCGATGTCATTTAAAATATTTGATCCGTTAGGCTTATTGAGACCTACACGCGTCGTACATTGGTGTGATTCCAGCATAGTGCTTGCTTGGATTAATAGCGACTTAGGCAAGCTAAAAGCTTTCGTTGCGAATCGTATAAGCGAAATTAAAGAGCTTACATGCAAATCGGCATGGCGGTATGTACCTACTGCAGCCAATCCCGCTGATTTAATTTCGCGGGGGGTGGATGCCTGCCAGTTATTGTCCATGCAAATATGGTGGACTGGCCCTAGTTTTCTTACTAAAGACGAATCTGAATGGCCCGTATTAAATCCTAAAATAGACGATAATTTACCGGAAGTAAAATGTAACACTGTCCTTATTAAAGAAAACATAATTAAATTCGAAAATTACTCTAAATTGACAAAACTACAAAGATCATTGGCTTATGTAAAAAGATTCATTTATAACTTAACAAATAAAAATAATAAAATAACAGGAATTCTTACTGTCGATGAATTGAATGAGTCATTTCTTTCGCTTTGTATTATGGCACAGCGCGAGTCGTTTGCGAACGAATACGATTGTTTACAAAGCAATAAACCTTTACATGGTACAACTAAAATATTATCTTTGTCTCCATTCCTCGACAGTAAGGGTTTGATTAGAGTTGGTGGACGTATCAGTGCTTCAGAGTACGCCTATGACAAGAAGCATCCGATTTTACTACACGCGTCGCACCATTTAACGAAACTGATATTCGATAGGGAACACTTACGTAATATGCATGCTGGTCCGCAATTACTGTTAGCCGCTGTACGAGAGTACGTATGGCCTGTGAATGGTAGGTATTTATCGCGGCGTACCGTAAATAAATGTGTACGATGTAGACGTATGCGTGGTAAAACGTTAGTACCTAAGATGGGCAATCTCCCGGCTCAGCGAATTACACCAAATTACCCATGGGTGTCTGTTGGGGTGGACATGGCGGGTCCATTCCATAAACTCAATCGTAAAGGCCGGGGTAGCCGTTTAATAAAATGTTACCTCTGCTTATTTTATGCTTATTAAGCGCTACAAGTGTGTCCACTTAGAAGCGGTAAGCGACTTAACTAAAAATTCCTTTATAATGACACTTCGTCGATTTATTGCTCGTAGAGGAAAGCCAGCGGAAATATTCTGCGACAATGGTGGTAATTTCGTTGCGGCAGCAAAAGAAATAGGCGAGTTTATTAAGTCCACTGCCGAACCTCTATCTGATTTCGCAAGTCAGGAAGGTATCAAGTTTTCTTTCTCACCCTCCTACGCGCCCCACTTCGGTGGTATTTGGGAAGCTAGTGTAAAATCCGCAAAGCACCACTTACGGCGCGTAATAGGAAACAGTAATTTAACCTTCGAAGAGTTGTCAACTCTGTTTGCTCAAGTGGAGGCTATACTAAACAGTCGTCCCTTGTGCCCATTATCCTCCTCTCCTGACGACCTTCTTTTCCTTTCCCCAGGGCACTTTCTGATCGGAAGACCGCTAACTGCGATGCCATCACCACCCCTAGAAGACCGGCCAGAAAACTCCCTTTAAAGATATGCTCGGATTGAGCAGCTCCGCCAGCACTTTTGGAATAGATGGCAGAAGGAGTATATTGCTGAATTACAACAGAGGACTAAACGGAGGACTAGCTCTGACAAACTGAGACTCGATGACCTAGTCCTCCTTCAAGAAGATAATGTGCCTCCTCTTTGCTGGCGTCTCGGACGAGTGACTCGTATTTTCCCTGGACCCGATTGCCGTGACAAGAGTTGTCGACGTGACTACGACGAGAGGCTGCGTGCGACGACCCTTAACAAGAATTTGTCCGTTACCGACGGCTGAAGATTTAGATATTAATTCCTAAATTGTTATTTTTGCACTTGACGTAGGTTCATAAAGTCTCATAATTTTATATAATTATTATACCTACGTTTAGCTTTGACAAAACAAATATCGAATAGGTACTATTTTAATTTAAGGAATAGGTTCATAATTGTAATTCAATTTCATTTTTACCGTTGTTTAACTAAAGACCCAGTTCGTCTCATTTTTTCCCGGGGCGGGAAGATGTTCAAGCCTCCTTATGCTTTAATAGTGAGTGTGTTAAGGTGTTTGCTATGTAAATTTTGTCAGGTGTTGTGCACCTTAGTAAAGCTTTGATTTATGACAATATCTCTCGTTCCTAACCTCCATTGAATGGACGTGTCGTTTGTCTGTCTTGAAATTAATAAATACCAGTCAAGTGTATATGTTGGAGTTTAATTTATCTAAAGAATTAGGCTCCCTTATGTTCCAAAACTGAACACTTCCTACCTTTTCTCGAAGCGCTTCATCGTTTTTGTGAACCCTTACTTTGATTTGGATTATACCAGATAAACAAAATTTTCGGGATCTGGGGCTGCAATCCCGACATAGTTGGCGATCGCTACCTACCGAAATTCGGTAGCAGCTTGGTAACAGATTTTCATACAAAAAATACTGCGCGCGTCGAGGTGGGCTGCGCTGATTGGTGCAGATCATTGACGTTTACGATTTTTGTCATTAACATACCGACATACAATGTCAACTCTACAATTTTTGTGAATTTTATTGGAGCCAAATATGACAGCCCGATAAAGTTATCGATAACTATCGGTAACTTCTAACTTAAAAACAAATTTCCCTAATTAATTTAGTGTTGCAAGAACATAAACTTTATAACTCCTTACAAACTAAAAATAATCATCATTGTTAAGCGTTAATTTGTACATCAAAAAAAGTTTACATACCTAGTTTATTTATATTTTTTTAATAGTAGACACAAAAGATTTTTTTTATCCATTTATGTATGTATGTGGATTGAAATTCGTCGATTAATTGAATTATGTATTTTTCAAATTTCTTTTAATGTGTATCGGCTTTATAAATACTATTTTATGTATTTCGGGTCCTATTTTACCCAATTCAAGTGCATTTATTTTTATCTGGCTACCTAATTTTAAGATGTATTGTAACTAATTACACTTTAATTTTACATAAAATAATGCCTACTTTATAACTTGGGTGAAATAAATAGTAGATTGTTTTACAAGGGACTAAACCATCCCATTATATACGAGGTTGTTATACTCCCGAGTGTAGCGAGGGAGGATGACAAGACCGAGTTATAATGGGTGGTTTTGGCCCGAGTAAAACACTCTACTTTTCACTTCGATTGCGAGAAAATAAAACAATTCAAAATTAGACAATTTTCAGAAATTTTATTAAAAATTAATCAACCTTCATAAAACACCAAGACGGTTCTATTTTCAAAAAAAAAAAAAGATTGACGGAGCACCAAGAAGTCGAGTTTTTATGTAAGAGAACGAATGCTTTGTACGGGCTGATGATTTTAGACAAAAATTAAAAAGAAAAAATACTTTTTAGCCCGAGGTATTAAACTCGAGTTTTAGGCCCGCTAAGCTACACTATTATGATACACTTTTTGAGCAAGAGAAGTGAAATACCTATTTATCTTATCTTATCTAAATAGTAGAAACATTGAATAAAATTTTCTAATAACTCGTCTATATAGGTAAATATTTTTCCCCAATTTTCGGGAAGATGTTTTTTGTGTACACTTAGCGATATATCGTTAAATAACGAAAAAGACGAGACTGCTGCCCCTGATGTCAAATGTTTTTCGTATTAACGAAACTGCCAAGCCGCATTTTTTGAAAGTAATTAGAGTTTGTGAAGTTAAAAACACAGACAAGTAGGTAACTAAGTACATTACCTATCTACTTATATATTTTTTGAATGTCTCATGATCGTTGTTAAAAACCCCAATTCCGCGATGGAATTTCGACAGACATCTGTTTCAACAAATGATTTCATTAATAACATTATATCGCATGTGATATTAAAATATGAATAAAACAACTTCCAAGATTTCAATCAAATGATTTATTAGGATAATTACATAGAATAAAAAAAAAACATCAAATTGACAAACATTTACAAATGTTACAATTATTATTTGAAAATATTAAATAACATACAATAATTTATTTGTAAATATTTTAAACATAAAATAATTCTGTATGTTTAATAATATCATTTAAGTAATCAGAATCGCATAACTATTGCAAGTGCAACAATTACATTTGAATAAACAAAGAACATTTGAATAACAAACACTCTATTTATTAATTTACTTCTACAATAATATTATTCTCTAACAAAATCGGTAAAATTTGTGAACCAGAACCAGCGCGACGTAGAAAAGAGAACTATAGTCACACTTTTCAATAACAATGTGTATAATTTTGGTAGGTATAGTAGTGATTTGTATTCACTGTAGGTAATGTATGGTGGGGGTGTAAGGGTTTCCAAACCTCATCTGCGGAACTCAGTCCAACCTTACCTGCACATGGTGCACCCCGCTAACTAACAAACGGGGACTCTGGCGGCCAGCAGATTGCGGTATAGCGCAACCACCGGCACAGCTACATCCCCTGACCGCCGACGCGCAGCAGAGTCAGCGGTGCGAGACGCTGTGCACTGTGATCCCCAACCCGCATGCCCAGCGTGGGGATTATGGACATATCCCCCTTGGGGCGAAGCCTATGTCCAGCCGTGGACTGAATAGGCTGGTGTTTTGTAGGTAATGTAACATGTAGTGGTTCACAAAATTTTGACCTGGACTGTAGATGATTCCGGTGAATATTTTTATTAAGATAATAATATATAATAATAATAATTTAAATAATAGTTGCAATGGATAGTTGCAATAGTTTGTGTTATTCTAATAATTGTAGTCTTGAAATAAATTACTATTTATTTATTTTATTTATTATTGCAGTTTGTAAAAAGTGTTAGATATAATTCCCAGTAGAAGCCGAATGAGGTATCAAGTACACGCACCTCTCAAGATGGAGTTTATCTATTACCTACAGAAAGTAACGTTATTAGCACCTGCTTTAACATTTCGAGACTCAAACGATAAAATATTTACAACTTCTAAGTTAAAATTCTTAATATATCCTAAAATTAATTAATTGACCTAAATAATTTAGCATTCAAAAGGAATACTTACTCGTTATTGCTACAATAAATTCACGTTACCTATTATTTAGCTACCTACTAGCTTCCGCTAGCGACTTCACTCGCGTTAAAACAATACCCTAAATGTAATTGCAGGTCTTGAAACCTATTTCTAGAACTTCCCAGAGTGGGGATTAAGGGGGTGTCTATTATTTTTTTCTTATTTTTGCTTGGGCCATCTAGTAAAGTGTAATAAAATTGCTGTAACTCAATCTTTTTTATTTTATCTGCTTAAACCTCATTGGCTGCTCTGCTTATTGATAAAATGTTAAAGTGTGCTGGATGCGGAAAATACATCTCTGCGACAAGTGCTGCCACTTGCAATTGTAACTCATGCCCGTCGCTTTATCACAAGGGATGCGTTGGGCTAGCGGATACTGCTAAAACTAGCAAGGATTGGGCCTGTCCAGCTTGCAAAAATAAGCAGAAAAAGGGCGATAATAGCAGCACCCCTGTTAGAAGTGTGAGTGGAGGTATCACTCAGGATAAAACCCGTTCGTGCGACACTAATGAGACTCTACCAGTCATGCAGGCCGTTGCTGATGTCGGAGTCCAGGATCTGCGCCGTGAGCTAACTGAATGTCTGAATGAAATGCGGGAGTTTCGGAAAGAAATGGCAGATTTACGTGTATCGATTTCAGGCATTACTACGCGCCTTGATGGATTTGAACAGAGGCTCCAGGCAGTCGAGCAGCGGAGCTCTGTTTCAACGACTGAGGTCACCGCTGAACTTGAGCGGACTGTAACTCAATTAAAATTAGAGCTCAATGACAGGGACCAAGAACTCCTGCTATCGGATCTGGAGATAGGACATCTTCCTGAAGAAAAGGGAGAGAACATTCTGCACACTGTGACCGTTCTCGCAGCTAAGCTAGGTGTAACACTTGAGGAGCGTGACGTCGTGTTTGCAGAACGCGTGGGCGTTGCACAAGGTGCTGGAGTCGCAGGCGTGGTGCCACGCGAGCGTCGAGTGGTGGTGCGGTTGGCGCGGCGACACTTGCGAGATCAGTTGTTGCAAGCAGCGCGCGTACGCCGTAATCTGAGCGCTGCTGATGCTGGGAAAGCCGCCAATGCTGGTTCGCGTGGACGTATTTTCATAAATGAGCGTCTGACGCGCGCCAATCGGTTTCTCTTTCATCGCGTCCGCGAAGAATGTCGCAAGCTACAGTGGCGCTTCTCCTGGACAAGACGAGGTCGCATTTATGCGCGACAAGCCGACGGGAAGGCAGCTCATCACATACGTCATGAAACAGACTTTACCCGGGTTTTTGGGATCAGTCATGTTTGAATTTTCCAATAGCTTTAAAAAATTATATGTGTATGTTTAGATATTTAGCATTTAGTCTTAGTTATGTTTCCTTTACTTGCCTTAATGTATACAATTTGCATTTCAACGTATTAATATTTATTCATTTTTATCTTACTCAACATTATATAGCTCATATGATTCTACATAGCACTTGTTCACTCTGTTCTTACTTTTATTTCGTTTTTTATTTTTGGTAAGCTACTGAAAGTTGGTTTGTACAATCCAGGTACAATCCCTCGGCACAAACCATGATAATTTTAAAGCTTCCGTCACCCGTCATGATTTGGATGTGCTAGCAATAAATGAAACATGGCTTCATTTAGATCAGGACGGGCGCGCTCCCGCTCTCTCAGATTATCGGTTGCGTCACACGCCTCGAACAAGTGGTAAAAAAAAACGGGGAGGTGGAGTTGGATTTTACATTAAGCGTGGTGTAAACGCACGTACATGGCCCCATCCAGTTGATCCATTACATGCTGAGATTGAGCAATACTGGCTAATTGTTACGGTTAATGGTAAAAGGCTGGCAGTTGGCACAGCATATAGGCCAGACTGGATCTGTGTCGATTTGTTCTTTGATGCAATATCTGATACAATTAACTCTCTACCATCGTATGATAACTTAGTTATGCTGGGAGATTTCAATGAAATAAAAGTAAAATCAAAATTGGAGTCGTTCCTTACCTGCTTCAATCTTTCGCAGTTAGTAACATCGCCCACTCACTTTACTAAATCCTCCGAGTCACTTATTGATTTGGTGTGTACTGACTTGCCAGCCAGAAATATAATTCTGGATCATGTAGGTAAGCTCTACGGTCATTGTATGATTGTATGCGAATTTAACATCAAGCGTGAAAAACCCGTATGCACCACTTTAACTTATAGACCAATAAAGAAAATTGACATTAACCATTTCGATATAGATTTGAAAGCTATAAGATGGGATTTGATATCTAAACTTGGAAATGTAAATGAGATGGTTAATTTATTCAACTGCAGTCTTCTCGGACTATTCGATCTACATGCACCAGTCCGGACTATTGTTGTAAAGTCCCGCTCTTACCCTTGGATTACGGACACGGTCAGGCTGATGATGAGGCTACGTGATGAAGCCCTAGCGGAGTACCATAAAACCAAATCAAATAGTAAAAAAGAGTATTATAAAAGCCTCAAGTCCATTGTTAACAAAGCACTTTACCATGAGAAAGTAGCTTATTTCAATCAAAATATTAACAATAAGATTCATGATCCAAAACATCTATGGAAAAATCTTAAAAATACTCTGCTTCCTAAGAAAAGTATTGAACTACCCCCGAACTTTCAAGATCCTAACATCATTAATGATCATTTCCTAAATATACCGGGTATTTCTAATATAAGTGATGACATGATTGCCTACTTTGAATCAAACAAATTTAGTGACGCCAGCTTTCATATAGAACCCATTACACTAGACGAAATAATCAAAATAACTAGGAATTTAAAATCAAATGCTGAGGGTTGTGATCTTATCAACCTTAATATGATTATTATGACGCTACCTGATACACTTGAAGTAATAACAGCTCTGGTAAATACATCGATTAAGACTTCTACATTCCCTGACGTGTGGAAACTAGCAATTGTGCGTCCTCTGCCTAAAATCTCAAGCCCTGTCGAGCTAAAAGACCTCCGACCGATAAGTATCCTGCCTTGTTTATCAAAAATTTTGGAAAAAACTGTTTGTGGACAATTAACGGACTACCTTGAAAAAAATCATATACTCCCTGAGGTACAGTCAGGCTTTAGAAAAGGACGGAGCACAGTAACGGCTCTTCTCGATGTTACTGATAACATACTCTGTGCTCAGGATGAAGGCATGTGTACCCTGCTAGTACTTCTTGATTTTTCGAGGGCTTTTGACTCAATAGATATTAAGCTGCTTATGGCCAAATTGCAGTATTATGGGCTCGATCACGAGGCTTTGCAATGGTTTAAAAGTTATCTCACTAATCGTTGTCAGTATGTTAGCCTTACGTCATGTTCTTCAACAAAGCTTTCCAGTAAAGTACCTATTGAAAAGGGAGTACCACAGGGATCTATTTTAGGGCCAATACTTTTTATTTTATATTCAGCTGATTTAAGGCAGCAATTAAAATATTGTCAGTTTCATTTCTATGCAGACGATACTCAAGTTTATATTTCTTTCAAACCATCTGAAATTAATGAAGCTATTTGTAAGATAAATGCTGATTTGGAAAACATAGCCATTTGGTCAAAAAATAACAGCCTTTTACTAAATCCGACCAAGACTAAATACCTTATCTTTGGTAGTCAAAATCATCTGGCTGGCCTAAATCCATCGATGAACGTCACGGTTATGGGTGAGTCAATAGAACGCGCTTACAAAGCTCGTAATCTTGGTCTTCAAATGGACTGTACCCTAAGGTTTGAGGAGCATATTGCTGAGTCTGTTAGGAACTGTTTTTATAGACTAAAGGTGCTGTACAAGATGAGACCATTTCTATCAGAAACGTTACGTATCAGGTTGGTTGAGTCACTGGTTTTGTCTAAATTAAACTACACGGATGTTGTTTTCGGGCCGCGAATTTTAGCCAGGACGAAAAGACTTATACAGCGAGTCCAGAATGCCTGTGCTCGTTTCTGTTTTAACATGCCATTCAGAAGCCACGTAAGCCCATTTTTGAATGCTCATTCAATTCTAAAAATGAGGCATCGACAAAAACTCCATCTGGCTTGCCTTCTATTTGGCGTAATGAAGCACGAAGCACCGAAATACCTACATAATAAATTAGGGATGGTGACCAACATGAGATCCTGCGAACCTCGCCAATGCTCGATGCAGCTCTCAACACAGCGGCATAGGACAGCTGCTTTCAAAGGCAGTTTCCGCTACGCTGCATCGAAGTGTTGGAACAACATCCCCCCGCCGATCAGGAACCTGAATAGTAGCTACGGGTTTAGAAAAAAACTTAAAATGTTTCTTGTTGACTGGCAGAAAAAGCAGGAAAACCTCGTGATGGATACAAGTGCTATATAGTGTCATACAACTAATTATGTTTAGTACCTTCTTCTTTGAATGTGAAACCTGACCTACCTAATAATGTTTCTATGTAATTTGTTTTTATTTGTTTTGAAAGTTTTTCTTATTTTTTTACTAGCTAAACGCACTGTTTTGCTGTTATATTATCTTTTTTTTTTTTTTTTTTTTTCTTCTTATTTTACACACTATATTTTTTTCTGTTTCTTTAGCTATTAGTTTACACGTCCGCTAAACGGAATCGGTCCTAACGGAAGATCAGCGTGGGTTGTTTGTTTACTTACAACTCGCATAATGCTGAGTTAGGGTCCATTTTGTAGCACATCACATACAATGTACCTACTATCTTAATAATAACTATTATTATTCTATGTACTATGTACCAATGCATTCCTAAGTGTTGATGTTGTTGCAAATAAATATTTTTTATTCTTTTTATTCTTTATTCTTTATAAATTACGTGAAGCATTTAGGGGAGGGGGTCGCGCTAAATCTCTCCGAATCTCACGTGGGGAGTGTGTGTCCGTCCCGGCAAATCTAAGGTATTTTTTTTTCCTCAAAAAAAATTAAGTAAACACGCGGGCCAAGCCGCAAGCAGTGCTAGTTTATATAATATAAGTGTGATATCTGATATTTATTTGTATTAATAGTGTAATTTGATAACATAATCTTAATTTAGCACTGTATTTGAAAGGACTTGCATTGTACGTTTTGGACCAAAATCTCATGATATCTCACCGGGGAGGCGGTCGAAAAATCGCCAAAATCACCTCACGTAATTAATGGACGCCCCCTAAGGGCATATCCCTGACCCCGTCAAGTGCTGGTGCAGCGTCGAGCCCTTCATCAGGCGATGAATGGTTTGATGATGCACTAACACTACGGTGAGCGACGGAACACGGTGTGTTTTAGTCGGTAGGCCGCCGGGCTAGCGAGAGCTAGTCGCAGGCGGAGAGCCCGACAGACCCCTCCAACTCTCCCCGAGTTTGAGGACAGGCGCAACGCATTTTCACACCGACAAAAAAAAAGGGTTATCAGGGGGTAATGCACAATAAACCCCAATGCGGGACATCAAGGTCTGAGTTTTCCCCCCACTTCAAATTATGATTCGAAATCCCCTTTCTTATAGGAGAGACTTATGCCCACCAGTGGATTCGGATTGATTAGGCTGCTGTGGTTGTTGTTGTGAGGAGGGACAAACATGTTCATATTTCACATTTATTTTCAAAACTTTCGCCTTTAAAATATTAATAAGATTTGGAATGTTCCTATGCTTATATTATTTATATTAAAATTTGCCTATTTAATCCTATTCAGAATAATAAACCACAGAACGAAACATAAGATTATTATTAAAAACATAAAATTGTACACCATAGAAATACCATTTGAAATATCATAATTTTCATAATAAACTATAAATAAAATAAGAAATCTTAGGAAACTATTTTTTTTATGGTCACAAAAATGTAATTTGTACTGATTGGCTAGGCACCCAAATGGCTAATTAGATACATATTAGAAAGAAAACCGTAGATAAATAAGTACATAACTTAATAGTAATTCTAATAATAATAATTTCTAAAAAAGTTTAATAATAATATAAATAATGCTGGACACTATCACACAGTATCATGTAGCCCCAAACTAAGCAGAGCTTGTATTATGGGAACCACATGATTGATAAAGGTACTAGGATATTTTTTTTTGTAAATACATTCATATTAACATAGAAAACACCCATAACATGTACCTAAGATATGTTTTTGTTATTGTCAAAGCTTGTTTAAAATAATAAATTATATTACTTGGATGAGAGAGGCAGAAGACAGGAGGCTGGCAAAATTTAAAGGAGGCCTATTAAGTATTACTTATTTTGACTAAATACATTACCTACTTCATATAAGAGGTAAGTAATTATAATAGGGATTATGCTTGGGTAGAAAAATAATAATTTTAATTAGTCCGTCAATTAGATTATAAAAAAAATATTGGACACGTATTTTTTTATTTTTAAGTAAGTTTAATGTAAAGTTATAGAGCGTCAAAGTTGGGGGCTCGTGACGTCACTTGTATGTAAAAACTGTTCTTACCCGTGACGTCACGCGGAACTTCAACGCACTATGTCTTTGTCATTTTTAGTTTAATTGAGAAAAGAAAAAATACGTGTCCAATATTTTTGATAATGTAAATGACGGACTCATAATTTTTTTTTCAGGCATCTAGTCTATTGATACATACATAAACTATTACTTGGATGTACTCATGGATCCGAATTTCTGTCCAGCGGGTATCGTCTACAGACGCATTAGGGAAGCGACACCGAAGCGAAATCCCTCCCCCTAGGTTAGTAAGTAGTTTGTACAATATAAAATATGTATGTTCGTCTGTAAGGTATTTATAACCTCTGTAATCGTATTTTTGTATGTGCATTAGGGTGGTACAAGGTGGTAGGTGGTTTTTTATTATTTTTCATTTTTTTTAATTTATTTTGCCCACCCCGTGAATTTGTTACATTTATTCCTAGTAATAACATATTAAAATTTCAGCGAGAGAAGAAGGGAGTGCTCAATCGAACCTTGTTTTTGAATTTTGTGAAAAGTCCTTTTTTTTACTTTTCGTAAAGGACAGTTTCATGTGTTGAACTATTAAATATATATTAAAATAAACTATTAAGGCGACTATAAGGGTCAAACCTCGCTCGCATTATTCAACATTTTTGAAGATATAAAATCACTGAATGTAGTTATGCAAAATAGCAAACCTTCACGGCCTAGAAAATAACAATACAAAAGTTCAGCAAGAATATCATGTCGAACTCAACACGTTTTCCTACCAAAAAAATTGCACCAAAATTGATCACATTGGTGCAAGTTTTTTGGTAAGAAAACGTGATAGAATCTTCAAAAATGTTGAATAGTGCGAGGGAGAGGGAGGTTTGACCCTTATAGTCACCTTAAAGAGTTTTATAGACAAATTTAAACATTGCTTCTGCAGAAACATCCAAGGAGTTAACAAACATAGTTTTGAAATATTGCGACTAATATTATGCTAATATTTTGCTTTGTAACCAAATTTTGTACACATTTAAACACTTGGTATACTTATTTGACTAAAATATTTTTAATATTAATAATTTTTAATTACGCGTTTTACAATACTGAACTTATTTTAAACTTCTTATTCGATGAGCACCCCCTTGTAATTATGATAGGGGGCTAACATTTTTCACACAAATTAGGAATGGTAGGTGTGGTTACACCTACCATCAAGGGGTGATAACTATATTTAAAAAAAAAATTTCACTATCTGAGCGCGGACCACAATGTGCATATTGCCTGAAATAAATGTTCATTTATTTATTACTTATTAGGTAGGTAAGTTACTTATTTGTTTTTCAAAAAAATAAATTCTGCACTGTACAATGCGAGATTTTGTAGTGTCGCTGCTAATTTACCAAAAGTTCGTAGAAAATTTGAGACTTCCTTAGAACTTTTTGTCTAGAACCAATCTGACCCCGCTTACAGGAGATCATTTATTTATGCACTATAAAAAAATGTTACCTTTTAAAAATACTAGCTGAGTCTACCCGCAATTTCGTTTGCGTGTATATTTTTGCTTTCATGTAAAGATGTTTCCCGAACATGTTTATTTTACGCGGGACCTTAATCAATAATAATATAATAATAAATAAATAATAGAATAAAAAGTGCCTACCTATCAGTGAAGCTCCCTTTAAGGCAGCTAACAATTGTGAATCATACAAACGTGAACAATTTTACTGATGGCACAAGTATAACGCAAACGAAGATGCGGGCGGCTCACCTAGTATTTTATAATTCAAGTAACATTATTTTTAGTGAATAAATGATGTCCAGAAACTGGGGTCAATTTGGTCCCCGAAAAAATTTAGTTCCAATGAAGTCTCCGCTTTGGTAGAAGCTGGATGCGTCGAGCTCAGGACAGGGCGCAATGGCGCTCATTAGGGGAGGCCTATGTCCAGCAGTGGACTGCTATAGGCTGATGATGATGATGATGAAGTCTCTGCTTTTTTACTGTTCCACAAACTTTAGGTAAATTAGTCCTACCTATTCCTATCACTGATAATCAGTGTTGATTCACATACATGGATACACAGGTATATATCCCGCTACCGTCAAAACAATTACCTACAAAACACTTTGAGCTACAACAACGTTGTGTGAAGGCAGAGCTTATTTTCATACATTTTGCTTTTGCTTATGTGGGTTGGTATGGGTCTTGCTCAAAGTCCAAGAGACTTAAGTGCACTCAGAATATATTTTCTGATATTCAGTCCAGTAATGACTGTTATATTCAGTTGGATACGGGTTGCAGTGGGAAGTTGAAGATGAACAAAGTCTACGCGGACGAAGTCACGAGGCATCCACTAGTTTAATTAATATGATGTGAATGAAATCATGGTTACTAAACGCTTACAAGACAAGATGTGGTCAACCGCAATCCTATTCAATATAAAAAAAACTACATATTCTTCTTCTTCTTCTTCTTCTTCTTCGTGTCGATGATACATTCACATTTTTCCATAAGGTTAAAGGTTGTAGTATTAAAATAAGATTATTGAGCAACAACTAACTTACATCAATTTCTATGAGCAAATATATTAGTTTATCACAAAACAGATTAAATCTATTCCCCAGGACAAATACATTATTTGTTAAGGACTTTTCGAATTTTGGAGATTTTATTGAATATTATTTTATATATTATTAGGTATATTTAAGGCAGAACTAGAATAACTGATTTTGTTAAAAATTTTCCTTAACCGATTGATGATGATAAATTTCTGCCTTAATTATAGGGCTGCCACACTCACCCAAGCTTAAAGTTATTGGAAAAAATTGAAGCACGTATTTTTAATTGAGGTTCTCGCAACCGTGGTCCAAATAAATCCCCTTTCAGAGTTATTATTATTTTTCCATCCTTCAATGACCCACTGCTGGGCAAATGCCTCCCCCCACTCTCTCCATTCATCTCTATCCTGTGCTAAAATGGTCCAGTAGGAATAAGAATTCAAATAGAATAGAATAGAATAGAATAGAATAGAACAGAAACCCTTCTATAATATTTTACAGGGATCATAATAATTATTTTATTTTTTATTCACCTCAAATTTATACTCTTAGTAATAAAACTGCTTCACAGTCCAACATCAGCGTTCAACTTCGTATATAGAAACTTTGTCGTTCTATCTCTTTCATACACCTTGCATTCAGTTGTGCTCTGTCTCTATCTAAACCGAACGTTGGATTCAAAATTTTGGCAGGTCTTTATAATATACCATTACAATGAAAGAAAGACAGAAAGAAGCTTCGTTTTCCCTCGGAAAACTGTCAAATTTTCGACGCCTCGTTTTAATTTTTGACATATTTTCAAGGTTAAAACTTAGCGTCATCGGTTACGGTATAGGATTTCATGGCTTTACACCTCATAACCAGTGATCGGAATATAAGTGATGTCCTAAAACAGAAGCCAATTTTGACCATGAAAAAATTTAGTTTTGGGAGTCTCCGGCTTTTCGTCTCTCGAACTTTAGGTAGCTTTTTATTTATTTATTTATAACATAAACAATGTGTAATGTTTCTTATAACTACATATAAAATACCATATTAGGCTTGACAAAGATGTAAAAGGAGGTTCATTTCTCCGTACCTAATTTTAACAATTATGAGTAAAAAGTGCAGAAAAAAAAATTGTAAGAACCTAATACTAATAATAATAAAAATCTGAATATAATTAACCAAAAAAATCAACAAAACAATAATGTAACGAAGTTCAGAAGCTGAGAGAGAATGCAAGATATAAGGAGATACTACTCTTCCTATTCCGATCACTGTTCATAGCAAACTATTTCATAAGAAGCCTTCTTACTTCCTACCTATAATATATATTACTTATGAAGTAGAAGGTCTTGTACCTATTGATTCATTTTAATTGAAGTAGGCATTTTATGTAATAAATCCTCAATAATAGCACGACGCATATTCTACTATTATGATATACTAAGTACGACTAACTAATTTAGGTACAGCATTATTAATGTAACTTAAAATTATTATATACACGGTGAGTTTGCATTCGTATGCTATCTCAAAAGGCTATATCTACTCTCAAAGGTCAACAACATTTGTTTTATGACATTTCATTTTTTTTGGCTTTTAAAGTAACACATCATCAAAAGCTTGTGAGACAATCTTACAACAGCTGAATTTGTTAAAATTTGTCCTTGACATTATAATGAATATAGTTGTAGCTCCGCCTAGCTGTTAGGGATGCCACGAAGCGCACAAAGTTAACCTAAAAATTTCTGAAGAATTGTTTTGAACACCTATTCGTGCGAGCGAGTCTGACTCAAATTGTGCACAACCATTATAGAGATATTATATACTACTACTTATAGTTATAAGTGAACAATCTATAAGGAAAAACTGACAAACATCGTCCAATCGTAATTGACATAAATAAACTTCAAAATGCCAAATTTGCACTAATCTAGACCTTATTTCGCTTTAAAAGTATTGAAAGTTGGTGCAATTGACAGTGTGAGCGGCGTTTTAATGCACTTTTTTCTACGTTTGTGGCTCGTAGAGTATATAATATCTCAATGACAACCATGGCCCCATGGCCCTTTTCGGAATAACATACAAAATCAAACTTACCCTGTATAGGTATCTAAACTGTTGTCTTTTTAATACATTGTTATAATAAAAATAACAGAAAAAACAGACTAAGGATGCATTCTTATAAAGTTCGTAAACGATAACAGTTCTTATAAAATTCGTTTTTAAAAATATATATATTGACCGTTTTCCAAGAGAAAACGAAGCGTATAAGTTACGGACAATTAAAGAAATCACACCTAAAAGTATCATAATAACACATACTTTATATAAACAAATACTTACAAACATGCATAGCGGGTGTTAAAAGACGTCTACCGAAAACGAAAGGTTAGTAAGTAAACAAAAAAATTATAACTGGAGAAAAAAATATTTCAAGATTTCAAGACTGTACGGGCGGGCTGCTTGCTGCATGCATACATTGCTGTTTTTTATATTGTTTGTTTTTTGCGTATTTAAATTGAATAGTTAGGTAGATATGATGTTATTATGTTGTTCTATGTGTATGAAACTAGAAAAAAATGACTAAGTAAGTAGTCTTAAATCAAGTAAAAAAAATTTTTTTTTTCGCTACATTTGTTCAGAATCATGGTCTGATTGCCAATTTTTGGTAGTAGTCTTTTTACACCCTGTATATACAAAATTGAGATTCGGTGAACCGAACTAGGCTAAAAGGTTACAACAATTTGATGTATCTACAATCTACATACTTACATTTAGTGTATTTCTAACGAACTGGCCGACACATTTTAACATTATATCAAAACACACAACACAATATAGGAGACAAGAACTTTGTCCAAATTGTACCCCTTGAAACTATTAATTAAATTTTATATTAATCCACACGATTATTTACCTAATAAGTAAGTTAAAATGGATTATTGTTAAAACACCACCAAAATCTAAAACATAAAATTCAAAAAATGATTTTTTAATGGAATTTTCCAATATTAAAAATGTCATCATTAATAGGAATTTCAAATATTTTCTTAATACCCCTAAAATTCGACTTAAGCGAGCGTTGAGACTGAAAGGTCAATAATTCTAACCCCGTATTAATCGAATCTTAGATAAGTACTTGATCATAAATATATTACACATTTTAGTAACGTAATTTAGTTTGAATTCCCTATTTCGAAACATATTACCAAGTCAAACATAATTTGAAACCTTCAAAAGCAACATTCTTAATGCCGGAAAATTTCACACATCATATAGCCCCAAACTAAGCAGAGCTTGTATTATTGGAACCACATGACTGGTATATTACATTATATACATTTGATTTTGTAAATACATATCATAGAAACACCCATCCCAGAGACAAATGTCTGCAGAACATGCAAACATTTTACAAGGTTGATAAAAATAAAATAAGGATGATGCCAGGGTTAAACACTGATCGCAATCCGCAAAGAAATGTCGGAGATCAGAAGTGAAATACAAAATATAAAACAGGCGACAGAAAAATTTACACAACAATTTGAGCACATTAATACAGAGATAGAAGATATTAAATCAGAAAATAAGAAAACTAAAAATAAAATTGACAATATAGAAGCTGATATGTCCAGGCTGAAAATTCAGTTAAACGCAGAAAGCTCATCGCTTAGCCCCCCAACCGTTCTTGCGAGCGAAAATCTCATGCATGAGCTACGAGACAGAGTTGAACGAGAGAAAAATATTATTGTTATGGGAATCAATGAAAAAAATGAACGAGATTTCAAACTAAGACGTACTTATGATGATGTCGAGGTCTTAAAGGTTATAACATCGATTCATAATTCATGCCCTAAACCTGTAAGATGCATACGTTTGGGTAAGTACAATCCCAACAAAAGTCGTCCTATCAAGGTGTACTTTAATGAAACAGTAACTCCAAGAGAACTACTACGAAATAAAGTACAGCTACCAGATAATATAAAAATGTATGCTGACCAAACTCCAACACAAAAACAATACTGGCTGTCTTTGAGGGAGGATCTAAAAAAGCGTACTGACAATGGAGAGCAAGATCTTATAATTAAATACATTAACGGGACACCAAGAATAATAAAAAACAAAGACGTAAACAAACAAAAAAACTAATAAATAACTATTTACAAAAAGACAATAACACCGATAAAATTCATAAAATATCACACCATATAATGGATAATTACAAGGATTTACAGTTACACGGCTCATCCCTTCGTTTCTTCTATGCCAATTTGCGGAGTATCTGCACTAAGGGAAAGTTCGATGAAATAAAATGCATCCTTAACTCGATAACTAAAACTACTCAAGTACTCATCTTTACGGAGACCTGGATTAAAACAGAAAATGAAGCCAGACTATATCGAATCCCTAACTACTCACATATTTACAACTATAGGCCAGCAGAAACTAACAAGAAGAATAAAGATGGAAAGAAGGAAAAGAAGAAAGGAGGAGGTGTTTCTATATATGTACACGAAAGCATCAAGTATGATATTACAGAGGAGTTGTTTGAAGACGGCTGTCATTATTTATGGTTGAAGATAGACAAATTATCCTTAAACATTGGAGCTATTTATAGGCCTGGAGACGGCAACCTGCGAAACTTCTTAGACTTATTTTCACAACAGCTAGAGAAAAGGAAAAGGTCCATTATTTTTGGAGACTTTAATATAGATTTACTTAGTCAAGAACAAAGGGTAAAACAATATATAAATGAAATAAATGAAAATGGCTTTACACTAATAAACAAAGTAGATGAAAAGTACTGCACGCGCCAAACGAGTACTACTAATATAATAATTGACCATATTTACTCAAACTTAAATAACCAGTCACTTAGTATGTCCCTAATAGATTCGTCATTATCTGATCATAAGCAGATCTTCCTTGAAGTCAGTGGCTTACCCAAAGTTTATAACAAAAGAATAAAATATCAGGCAATAAATTATGAAAACCTCTATAGAAACATCGAAAAAATAGAATACACAAACCTAAATGATAACTATGAAATACTTGAAAATATCGTATTACAACAAATAAAAAATAGCAAAACTGACAAAATAAAAGTACAAAATCCCCCCCAAGATGAATGGATAAATAAAGAAATCATAGACTCAATAAATATTCGAAATAACTTATGGCAAATAACTAAAATTAATCCTCACGATAAAACAATTTACAGCAACTACATTATAGAACGAAATAGAGTAAGAAACCTAATAAATAAAGAAAAAAAAGACTATTATTATTCCTTGTTCAACGATACTTCCAATGACCCCAAAAAAATGTGGGAAATCTTAAATAAACTATCATTAAATAAAGTTAAAGATAGCACATCATTACCTAAACTAAAAACAGAAAAAGGTTTAATCACTGACGGCCCCGAAATTTGTAACACTTTTAATCAATTCTTTTCCTCAGTTGGAGCCAATTTAGCAAGTAAGATACCGGATGCATATCACACCAACAATGGTAACATCTTAACTTTCGACCCGGCTTACTCACATGAAATAACTTTAAGTGAGCTCGAACCCTGTAACTGCGATGAAGTGTCTAGATTAATAGATCAACTTGACAGTAATACTAGTACTGGCTTGGATGGCATTAGTACTAAGGCAGTCAAATGCATTAAGAACTTAATTGTTGATAAATTAACGCGCTGTATCAACGAATGCCTAGCTAATGGAGTTTTTCCGGATTCTCTAAAAATAGCTAACGTTAGTCCAATACATAAAGCAGGCAATAAGAGCGATCCTACCAACTATAGGCCGGTATCGGTGCTGCCTGTAATGTCTAAGATCTTTGAAAGAATTTTATACAAAAGACTTAACGTGTACCTCGTAAAAAAATCCTTTTTAATAGATGAACAATATGGGTTTCGCGCTAAATCAAGCACCCTCACAGCAGTTATTGACCTTGTAACTAAAATTAAAACTAACATCGACGAAAAAAATCTGGCTTTAGGTATTTTCATTGATTTGAAGAAAGCCTTCGACACTGTGAGCCACCCTAAGCTTCTACAAAAGTTTCACAATATAGGTATCAGAGATAAGGCTCTAGATATTTTTTCTTCCTACCTGACTAATAGGCTACAAGTGGTTAAAATCGATACCTACACTAGCAATGTTGAAGGCGTCAATTATGGGATTCCGCAGGGTTCAATACTGGGTCCTTTAATGTTTCTAATATACATTAATAATATAAATTCGATAGGTTTACAAGGGCACCTAACTCTATATGCCGATGATACCTGTCTTTTTTATTACGGTAAAAGTATCCATGACTTAATAACTGTAGCTCAAACTGATCTAGACATCTTAAATGAATGGCTCAAGTATAATTTACTTACAATTAATACATCAAAGACTTCGTTCATGATCTTTAGTGCTAAAAATAAACAAATACCATCTTTTCCTCCATTAGTCATAAATAATGATATACAGCGATCTCATGTAGAAAAATATTTAGGTTTGTGGATAGATGACAAATTAACATGGAAAAACCATATCGAACACGTAAAAGCAAAACTAAAATCCTTATTAGGCTGTCTATACAAAGTTTCAAAATGTATACCAAAAACAGTGCGTAACATTATCTATAACTCTCTTGCTAAATCACACCTAGAGTATTTGGTAGAAATTTGGGGAACAGCTGCCTCTACAAATTTAACCCCGCTTCAAAGAACCCAAAACAAAGTAATAAAAGTCCTATACCATTATGACTATCTCACGCCGACTAAAGAATTGTACAATAAAACTAATATTTTCAATATAGAGAAACTATACATTTATAATACATGCATTTTAATAAAAAAAATTACTTCAAACACTATTCGATCAAACATTAAATTACAGCTAAAAGAAAATAAACACAACCTCAGAAATAAAATAAAAATACAACTAACTAAAACACGTACCAACTATGGTAAAAAAACAATATTATCAGACGGAGCTAAATTATTTAACGGTTTGCCAAACAAGGTAAAAGAATGTGATGATTTGAATGCCTTCAAAAATAAACTTGGATTACATGTGCGTACCCTGTAACAATTTACGAGTAGAAAACCTTACTTATCTAATATTTCGTACACCAAAATATATGCAGGCCTACCTGTTCCATAATAAATTAAGTACTAGCTGTTATAATTAAGTACTAGCTGTTAGAATATTTTTTACATAATATTTAGTTAATTTTAGTTACACAATATTTATTTAAAGATACTAACATTTAGTTATATTTGGGTACCAGAGGTTACTTTAAAAATTGTTAAACCTAGATTAAATTGTTTCTTATGTATCTCATTTTAAGTGAACCATATTGTGTTTATATGAGAATAAAGTTCTTTAAACCTAAACAAATAAAAAATAGGGTTGACAAAAATAATAGTTCTAATTATTCTGTCAGTTAGATATAACAAAAAATATTAGACACGTATTTTTTTTATTTATCAAATTAATAGAAATTGACGGATATAAAGAGCGTCAAAGTTCGGGAGTGGCTGCTCGTGGCGTCACGGATATGTAAGCTGTTAAGTTACGCGGAACTTCTGTAATTCTGTAATTCTGTATTGTACACGGAAATAATACAAACAAAGAGTATGGCAAAAATAAATGTACAGAGGCGAGCTTAACCCTTTAAGAGTTTTATTCCAGCAAACCTTTGAGTAGAGGAGAGGCGATAGCACAAAACGGGTAGAAAAAGTGTACAACAGACAAGAATTTAAGTTATATATAACTTAATAATTTTTTCTATAATTGACAAAAGAAAAAATTACATGTCCAATATATTTTGATAATGTAAATGACGGACTAAATATAATTTTTAAGGCATCTAGCCGATTACATAACAATACAACCCGAGGACGTATCTTCTTTGACCATCGGCGGATGCTGTGGCACATCAACCACAGCAGCTGGCTCCGGCAACACATTAGGAGAGTCCTTCCTCACCGCCTGTTTCTGCAAACTCACCTCGGCCTTCTGCGGCGGGAGTTTAGAGTCCAGACTGTGCATGTGCATGAGTTTAGAGTCCATATGCATGTGCTTGGACTCTTGCGTGAGAGAGCCGGTGCTAGCTGTCCGCACTCGGCTCTTGGTGACCATGGATATCCGCCGCTCCCGCGTGTTGATCACAGATGTTAGGAACGGTATCTGGTTGCTGATCGCTAGCATGAACGGTTTGTAGCCGTAACTGAAAGATGAATGGTATTATTATATTATTATATAGGCTATTTGAAGTATTTTGCATGTTTAACTATTATTATCCGTTTATAAGTATATTTAGAATTAGAAGAATCAGCAAGCTGAAGTGGCAGTGGGCTGGCCGTATCTGCCGAAGAACCAACCGTTGGGGTAAACGAGTTCTTGAGTGGAGACCGCGGCTCGGCAAACGTAGTGTAGGTCGCCTTCCGGCCAGGTGGAGTGACGATTTGCGAAAGACTGCTTATATAGGGATAGGGGAGGCCTATGTCCAGCAGTGGACTGCTATAGGCTGATGATGATGATGATGATGATTAGTATACTTTTCATTTCTCATGCTCTGAAAGTACTTATTTGTGAAGGGCTGCACAAAATCGAATTTTGTGCACAAGTGCATTAACAAATCTACTCATAAATGTATCTATATTAAGGCAAAGAAAATAAGCCATACACTCAAGCACAATAAGAAGTTCATGGATAGAATTTGTTATTTTATAATATTTACTTTAATTTTTTTGCCTTATGTGTTTTTTAAGACATAAAAACAATTTCCTTCAGTATTCAAAACTGTTCTAAGTTTACTTTCAATTTTAATTAAAGAAATGTTATGTCACACTACTGTTTTATTTCCTCGAAATCGAAGTGAAAAGCAGAGTTTATAACTCGTCCACAAACCATTTTATCCTCGACATTACTATCTAGTCTAGTCTCGGATAAAATTGTTCGTTTTGTGCACTTTTTGTAAAATCTACTATTAAAATGTAGCGCTCTGAGGCCTCATTTACTAACTCAGTTGCACACCGAAATGATAAGCACCGGTCCTCTTTTTACTAACTTTGACAATATGTCATTATTGACGTTCTTTGAATTTAGACAGATGAAATGTCAAAGTTTGCAAATAAAGGTGCCGATCATTTAGGTGTGCAACTGAGTTAGTAAATGAGGCCTCAGCTTTGTTACGAAAACTGATATGGTGATCGTTCATCATTGGTCGTTGTCATCACACATCACACTTGTATGTATCCAATATAGATCCTGCGTATCAACTATTATTTAACAAACACCCAACACCAACACAAAAACCCAATAGGTATTATTGTTCATGATTCGAACCAGCCACCTTTGGATCGGCAGTCGGGGTAGCTCCCGTTGCGCCACCGCGGTTCTCGTTAAGCACGACGAAATAGGTATTACCATTCAGCGTCAGTCCACGCGCAGATATCTTGCAGAACGCGCCGCAGCCGCCGCACCGCGTCCAGACTGACGTCACTGGCGCGAGCCGCGTTCGTGGTGCGCAGAACGGCTAAGGCGTCTCGCAGTACGATGGCGATGATGGCCGCCCATTCGATGCAGCTCGCTTCAGTCATCAGTTGCAGGAAGTATCTGCATAACAACATAAATAAATAAAAAAAGCCTATATTATATCACTTTGGAACCGTCAAAACACATTTTTGAGAAGCGGCTGTACATAAGCCTTGTCAATTTTGAGTTTATTCTAAGAATAAATAAATTATTTCAAAAAAATCCTATACAATTTGGAATTACACATCACCTTATCACACCATTGCTACACACCTTAAAAACTTATTGACTATACCTACTTATCTAAATATTAAAAAAACTTCACCTAAAGCAATAGTCGCCTGCAAGGCGTACGCCTCCCCTAAATTCCGCCATACATCCCGTTCTCTCGCTGTTCGCATCATAACAACCACTTCACTTCACTTCACTTCACTTCTTTATTAAATGGCTTCTGGGATAGTCATCCACAATTTCGCCAGTATCAAGTATAATAATTGTTCGTAATAATATGAGGCAACGTAGTACGGTTTATAAGTCCAGTCGTCCAGTCTTCGGTCAGGTCCTGTTTACTGCTATAGCAATGGCGACTATAACAAAAAACGATCGGCGCACAATTTTCTTCATCAGAGAATTCCCGTTCAATCTTCTTTTATTCCATTTCACTAATACTTGTGTCTTTTATCTAACATTTATCGGTTATAATACCATGAATATTAAACGACATACATTAGAAAAACACTAGAAAATAAAATTTAATAAAATTGACAACTGTCGTTCAAGATAAAAAAAATGGTGTCAACCACTTCACTTCACTTCTTGTTCTTAAGGCTTTTGTGTCTAACTGTCAAAATTCTGCCAAATCAGACTAAATCAATCCACCGATGGATATTTCAATTTACTTGTCAAAGACTTCTCAATCGTAGAGTAGGTACAGAGTTTTTAATACATGATTTGTTATCTGTATGAGGTTGGGGCAAAATTTTACCTCATTGAGGGTAGCTATCATTTGTAAACGCTCCGGAAACGGTTAGACCAATTCTAGTACAATCCGACCCAAAAAAAGGAACCACATTCGCTACTTGCAGCCAAATTCAGAGAGACAGATATGTTTAGATATATTGTGAGTAGTGTGTATTAAAGTAGAGTTGAGTCTGGGTGGAGAGGTTACTAAGGCCGCATTTGCGCCATGTAACACCGCGTACCACCACTACTCCCCCCCCCCTTACCCCCCTTACCTCAGCCGCACATGCGCCGTGTGGTCCCCCCTCTCCGCCTGGTGGTGGTGCAGCCTCTCCATGAGCGCCGCGTACCGCCGCTCCTCGCCCCCCTCCCCGCCCCACGCCACTGCGCCGCCCTCCGCCACGCTGCCCTCCCCCGCCGAGCTGTCCACAGATACACTGTCAGTTAGCTACAAAGAACTATGACTAAAGCATATGAGAAGTCTTAAAACTCATTCATGCTCTGAAAATCAACTCATACGGCTGATCTCTACTTTCTTATGTCTATATCATTAGCTAGAAAGGGATGCTATTCATCCCAACGAGACTATCCGACATAGAACTAAAGTAGTCGACGTAGCTCAGAGAATTAACAAGCTGAAGTGGCAGTGGGCTGGTCATATCTGAAGAAGAACCGACAACCGCTGGGGCAAACGAGTTCTTGAGTGGAGACCGCGGCTCGGGAAACGTAGTGTGGGACGCCCTCCGTCCAGATGGAGTGACGATTTGCGAAAGGCTGCTGGTAGAAGCTGGATGCGTCGAGCTCAGGACAGGGCGCAATGGCGCTCATAAGAGGAGGCCTATGTCCAGCAGTGGAATGCTATAGGCCGATGATGATGATGCATCCCTTTTTTTCTAGCAAATGATATAATATGGACACAAGAAAGTAGAGATCAGCCGTATGAGGTGACCTTCAGAGCATGGTGAATTTTGCCTTCATCTAGTTCTCTTCTGTCCTGTATTTGCTAGTTTAATCTGCTTCATAACATATCAGTTCGTAAGGGGATGTTAAACACTTAGTAGATTTGATGGGCCAGGTGGAGAGACGATCTGCAAAGGCTGCTGGTAGACGCTGGATGCGTCGAGCTCAGGACAGCATCATCATCAGCCTGTAGCAGTCCACGGCTGGACATAGGCCTCTCCCAATGAACGCCAATGCGCTCTGTACTCAGCTCGATGCATCCAGCTACTACCAGCAGCCTTTCACAGATAATCACTCATCTAGCTGGAGGGCGTCCAACATAACGTTTGCCGAAACGCGGTCGCCACTCAATGAGTTAATTAATAACTAGCGACCTATCCCGGCTTCGCGCGGGTTTAAGTAAGGATACCTAATCTTTTATAGCAATAAATATAGCCTATGCTACTCAGGGTGAATGTAGATTTCCAATGGAGAAAGAATTTTAGAAATCGGCATAGTAGTTTTTGAGTTTATTCATTACAAACATAAACACATACAAAAATATATTTTTTTCCTCTTTATAATATTGGTTTATACTAACCTGACAGGTCCAGGAGACATGGGCACTCCGGACAACGGCAGAGCGGCGCGGAGAGGCAGACTCATGTATCCACTGTCACCGCACAAACTGTCAGACTCGGCCGAAGGCGTGTACGAACCTGCGAACAAACTCCATTTTAACTTCAACATTATTATGAAAGCCTATAGAGCTGTAGTCTCTCAGGGGTGATGGTAATGTTCGGAAACACGAAAAATTCAGTGAAAGTGGAGGAGTTTGGCAGCGTTCCGTTCGAGCACGTTAAGCCTTTATTCCTTAACTTATACTATCATTATATTCATATATAGAGGGCGTAACATTTAGATCGGTCAGTATGGGAAAGTCTGAAACTATAAGACATTCGAAGATCTGTTCTTAGGAACCATTTCCTCGATTTTAGTAACAAGGAGAACTGCATTCATACATTTAAGAGAGTTAATAGGCATCTTCTGGGAAGGCTTGCCCCATCGTCGACCTTATACTTCCTATGCAAGCCTCGACGAGGTCAAGAGTTGGCCCATAATAAATAAATAAAGAATATAAAAAAAACTTGTGCTCAGCTTGGGAATCGAACCCGGACGATTTTTTTTTGAAAAATTATACTAACACTATATCTATTAAGATATCATTGCGTAGGTCTTAAGCAGTAAATGTTACTATGAAACATGATGTTTAAAATTAATAAAATGCAGTGTTTTTTAATATCCTTTTCACTTCTCTTGCTCAAAAAGTGTATCATAATAGTGTAGCTTAGCGGGCCTAAAACTCGAGTTTCATACCACGGGCTAAAAAGTATTTTTTCTTTTTAATTTTTGTCTAAAATCATCAGCCCGTACAAAGCATTCGTTCTCTTACATAAAAACTGGACGTCTTGGTGCTCCGTCAATCTTTTTTTTTTTAAATATAACCGTCTTGGTGATGTTTTATGAAGGTTGATTAATTTTTAATAAAATTTCTGAAAATTGTCTAATTTTGAATTGTTTTATTTTCTCGCAATCGAAGTGAAAAGTAGAGTGTTTTACTCGGGCCAAAACCACCCATTATAACTCGGTGTTGTCATCCTCCCTCGCTACGCTCGGGACTATAACAACCTCGTTTATAATAGGGATGGTTTAGTCCCTTGTAAAACAATCTACTATTAATTTATTTTTGTAGGTGTTCGAAATGTCTACAATTTTTTTCACAACACATACGACAACAACCATAGACACAATTTTACGCAGCTAAAAAGAGTTGCATGTTGTATTGAAAAAAATGGTACTAATTTCGAACACTACTTATTTGAAACGTTGTCCTGTCTCAAAGAGGGTATCAAAGTTAAAGAAACATTCAAAAAATATATTGAAATGGAAAAGACAACCAAAAAGGATATTGAAGAGGATTAAGCAATCAATGAGGATATCAAAGTGGAAAATGCTATCAAAGAGGATATCGATGTTAAAGAAAGATTAAAATTTAAAGAAGATAAAATAACAACAACTAAAACTACCTCTACCCTAACCCTACCCCTACAAAATCAAAATCAAAATAAGTTTATTCAATAAGCACATACAGTACACTTTGAAACGTCAATTTTTTAAATTTGAATTTACACCAATTCGTAAAGTGACCAAACAGAGAAGAATTGGCAAGAAACTCTGCTTAGCTTATATTTTTTTAAAGTCTTGTTTTTTTTACAAAGTTTATTATTAACTATAACATTGTTTTTGAGGGAGTTGGAGACAGTTTCATCCCAAGCTTTTTTGTCATCTAAATAATCAGAAATTGTATAATAAGCTTTATTACAGACGTTACGTTTAATAACATTTTTGAATTTATTTACAGATAACTTAAGCATATCATTTGGGATTTTGTTAAAAAACCGTATGTTTTGCCTTTAAATTATTAACTTTATGGAGCCTTACAGTAGGAACAGCTAGTTTATCTTTATTTCTAGTGTTAACATTATGATTGTCGCTATTTTTCTTAAACCATTTGATATTTTTTCGGACATACATTAAGTTTTCATATATATATAGGCACGGCACAGTCATAATATTTATATCTTTAAACTTAGTTCCAAGTGATTCTCTGGGGCCCATATTATAAATTGCACGAACAGCCCTCTTCTGCAACACAAATATGGTGTTGATATCTGCAGCATTCCCCCACAGTAAAATACCGTACGACATAATGCTGTGGAAGTAGCTGAAATAAACCAGTCTAGCCGTTTCTACGTCAGTAAGTTGACGGATTCTTTTGACTGCGTATGCTGCAGAACTGAGTCTGTTCGACAATCCATCTATGTGAGCGCCCCATTGAAGCTTATTATCTAAGGTTATGCCTAAAAATACAGTAGTATCCACAAGATTTAAATCTTCATCTTTTATTTTAATTTTAGGTTTAACTTGTTTAACATTTGGTAAAATAAATCTTATACATTTTGTTTTATTTCCGTTCAGTAATAAGTTGTTTACATCGAACCAGTTAACAATTTTCGCTATTGCATTGTTTACGTCGGCAAAATTGGTCTGCCGTTGCTTTAGTACACTACGCTAGCCCCTACCCTAACCCTACCCCTACACCTACTTTTAATATTAACGGGATAAAATGTATCCTATGTCCGTCTCCTGGTTCTAAGCTACCTCCTAGTTATAAATAGTGTAACTAACACGACTTTCTTTTATATAAACAGATATAGATATTTTGAAGAAGCAACAAGATACCCAATTTTTAATCGGTGTGTCAAATTGATTTAGTACTAAACTCGGTACAGAATATTCTTACAGAAGTTCGAATCTTTTTCCTGGGGTCCATTTATTTCCAAAAGTAGACCACAAAGAGGATTTTAAGTTTAAACACTATATGCACCTACTGAAAATGAATACTCCCAAGATTACCCGAGAATCTTTGCACGCAAAATTTTAAACGGCGTTGTAATATTTATGTTTGTTGAGATTACTCTATTTGTATCTCGGATACATATTCGATTTTTGTTCTGTTTCCAAATGAATGCTTAAACTTTGTGTCACATGACCTGTCAAATATTCTTTATGTCACTAATGTCACTTGATGAAAAACAATAGAAAAATAGAGACATTAATACCGGCGTTTTATTTTGTTGACAATCTAAGGTCGCATCATTAGATTGTTTTATTTCTAGATCTTTCATATATCTGACATTGATTTGACGACCCCTGTGGCGCAGTGGGCGGCAGGCCCACCTGAGACGCAGAAGGTTGCGGGTTGGATTCCCGCCGCGAGACAAATGTTTGAATTTTCTGCATATATTTGTCTCGGGTCTGGGTGTTTTCTATGTATATAATATGTATGTATTTACAAATTAAATGTATTTAGATATTATAACTAGTCATGTGGTTCCCATAATATAAGCTCTGCTTAGTTTGGGGATAGAAAGATGCTGTCCTGCATTGTTTATTTATAGATCTGGTATCGTCTTCTGGTAAAGTCTTTGCACAAATTATTATGCTGGACATTATCACACAGCATCATGTAGCCCCAAACTAAGCGGAGCTTGTATTATGGGAACCACACGATTGATATATTACATGTGTTTGTAAGCCTGGTAGGTTGGACTAGAGATACACAAATAGCTATAAGATCAATGTAATTAGACCTAGTTCCACAGACAATAAATATCATTTATCATTAAATGCTGTTGACCTTCGGGATAAGATCCCTTTTCGGGATAACATAGATCCCTTATCGGGATAACAATTGTAGATCCCTTTTCGGGATAACGATTGTAGAGTACTGTTTAAATACTTATTTCTTTATTATTATTATCATAAATAACATTTAGTACATACATATCTGACATTTTTTGTTTTTATTTCTGATTGTTAACTATGTATTAGAAAATGATTCTTTATTTTGTTATTATTTTTTCTTTATTCTTAAGATATTATTATTTTAATAATTGCATGAAATCATTATAATTATTGTATGTTGTATTAGTTTTATAATTTGATATTTTGTACTATAATTTTAATTAATTCGATTATATCCGTCTTATCTCTAAGAAATATTTGCACGACTAATAAGTCGAATATAGCGCTCATAATATTAAAACATACAACCAATGTACAAACCTATATTCTGGCAAATATCATTCATACATTCATTCATTCATTCATTCGTAGATCCCTTTTCGGCATGGCAATTGTGGATCCCTTTTCGGGATAAAAAATGTAGATCCCTTTTCGGGATAACGATTGTAGATCCCTTTTCGGGATAACGATTGTAGATCCCTTTTCGGGATAAAAATCGTAGGTCCCTTTTCGGGATGGCAATTGTAGATCCCTTTTCGGAATAAAAATTGTAGATCCCTTTTCGGGACAACGATTGTAGATCCCTTTTCAGGATAAAAATTGTAGGTCCCTTTTCGGGATGGCAATTGTAGATCCCTTTTCGGGATAAGAATTGTAGGTCCCTTTTCGGGATGGCAATTGTAGATCACTTTTCGGGATAAGAATTGTAGATCCCTTTTCGGGATAACATAGATCCCTTCGGGCTAACAAATGTAGATACTTTTTCGAAATAACAGTCGTAGATCCCTTTTCGGGATAACAGTAGATAGTTACTTGCGACAGTGCTAGCTTTCCTCTGCATGTAGTAATCAGCATCCTGGTCCAGCACAGGATAGGGCCACGCGAAGTCCTCATGCAATCTCTTTAGACACAGCACTGCGCTGTCAACCTATCAAAAAGAAATAAAAACATATAAATTACAGCAAAAACATACATGAATGAATGAATGGAAATTGCGTGAAACATACAAGTAAATACCATTTACAAAAAAACTTAAAACAGAATTCAAACTTTTCGTCTTAATTTTGCAAGCCAATGATTATATTCATATTTAAATAAAAAACGACCCCGGCCGTTTCTTAATTTTTATATATCCTCTCCATCTGGAAGGTTGTCTGGAAGAGATCGCTTCCAAGCGATAAGACCGCCCATTACCCCTTTATTTATGTTCTGTTTCTTAAATTAAGATGTACGATAAAGAATTTTCATCCATTCATTCATTCCAACACTAACTTATCTGATTACTTACCTACACTAAAAAAAACTGGGAAATAGAGTTACTTCCAGTGGCCATCTGTGGTCTTCATGACCAGTTCCACTTCACGAAATAGTGCTTTCCGAGAGCAAATGCACTTCAAGTTACTAAAAAACCGAATACGTAGTCAAAAGGATCCGCCATCTTGTAAAGGTTCAGGAGTGGACTGCTATAGGCTGATGATGATGATGACAAGATGAGGGTTACCTTCGCGGCGGCGTCCCTCTCCCTCGCCAGCCAAGCGACCAGATGCAGGTCCAAGGCCGCCGCCATCTTGCCCAGGGCTAGCAGCCGCGCGGAGCTCAGCAGGATCCGCGCGTATCGATGAATCATCACGTCTATGAAGAACTCCTCGTCGTTGCCGTAGGTGGTTTCTCTGCGGAGGAGATTGCCATTAGATGCTTTGGAGATTAGAAAAGCATGACACGTAGGTATTCCCTATTTATGTCAGTCGTAAAGCAATCAATAACAACACCAGCCTTTATCAGTGCACTGCTGGACATGGGCCGTCTCTTATAAGAAGGAAAATATGCCCATAATTTAATCAAATCCTATCCAAATTTCCGGAACCCAAGCCAACCTCACCTGCCCGTGCACTCTGCTGACTAACAAACGGGGCTCTGGCGGCCGGCTGATTGCGATATAGCGCAGCCTAACACTGGCACAGTTAAATTCCCTGACCGTCAACGGGTAACAAAATCTGCGGTGCGAGAAGCTGTGCCCTGCGATCCCCAGCCCGCATGCCCAGGGTGGGGATTATGGGCATATCCTCCTTATAGGAGAGGCCTATGTCCAACAGTGGACTGTATAGGCTGGTGTTGTTGTTGATATGCCCATAATCTAAGCGCTGGGCATGCAGGTTGGGGATCGTAGGAAACAGCTTCTCGCACCGCAGACGCTGCAGCGAGTTCGAAGATCCGAAGGTGCCGGTTCCCCTTACGGCTCAATTACACCAAATCCGTTATCGGCCGAAGTATGCTCAGCGCGACGGACGAATTCGGTCCATCGAATAAACATATGTAAAAAACTGTGAGCGCACACAAAAAAACAAAAAATTACGAAGATATACACTTTTACATAGCCGTGACGTCATGAGCCCCCACTCCCGAACTTTGACGCTCTTTATCTCCGTCAATTTTTATATATTTGATAAATAAAAAAAACTTGAAAGGTGTCAAGGGACACCCGGATGGAACGAAGTAGCTTTCTATGAGACAGAGAGAGAGAGAGAGAATCACGCACACGCCCCACGGTTTTATTGAAATACAGATCATATTACATAAATTCAAATAAAAAACATGCAAAAAGACTTAATCACCACAGCGATTTGAACTGGGTGTCGCGGCGCGGCAGTCCAAGCCTGTACGGCGAGGCCGCGAGGCTAACGAGCATTTAGCATAAAAAGTTGAAATAAGCGCACAAGTCTTTATACCATCACGTCATTAGCCCCACCATTTGACAATTACAAAGTGTCGTTACAACTTTTGGTCTTAATTTTTTTCCGTCTAGCCCCCTTTCGCAACGCGCGATAAGGAACTTCGTTCCAAAAATAAGTCCAATATTTTACTAATAATTTTTTTTTTACCCAGTCGTCGAGCCAGATGTCCTTTCTATCTCCACTTCAATCTCGCAATCCGTATACCTACATCTTCGACCTTAGTGTGGCGTCGAATCGCATGTTTGGTACACGGTCTACGAGGTGGATATCTAACTTGGCTCTTTGAGCAACCCTTTTGGTGTGCATTTGCTCGAGGGAACATGTTTCGGTTTCATAAGTAAGAAAAGAACTGGCATGCCACTAGCTAGATGGACTGACGAAATAAGAAAAGTACTTAAATCACATATTAACACTATTTTTAACAGACTTCAAAAAGGAGGAGGTTCTCAATTCATCGGTTTTTTTATTTTTTTTTTATTTATGTTCACTGATAACTCCGTCAATAGTGGACCGATTTTTAAAATTCTTTAAAGAGTATACTTCACAGGTAGTCCCATATAAATTTTATTCCTGAGGGATTGGTACTTTTCACGGAAAACTCAAAAAACCACATCCTCACTTGTAATTTTGGCCCTATGATCACCAATATCTCCGACAATTGTGAACCGATTATCAAAATTTTTTTTGCGCAAGAAGTAATAAGTGATTTATTTGAAGTCGGTTTATTTTTTTAAATCCAATCTAACTTTGCAATTTTATTGTAAATGCAAGATTTGTTATAAGTTGTTACGGAATAAACAGACTAATTTATTTTTATTATATTTAAGTAAGAATGGGCAAAACACATTGCTTTTATGTCTTTCATTGCCATTCAGGGATAGTATTAGATTTGAAAATGTGTCAAATTATGGAAAAGAAAATATATTAGAAAAAAAAGGACAAATATTCTTGTGTAGTAAGTAGTATAAATTCGATGCATTACTCTGGCTTAGCCCTAAAAAAAGCTACAAAACATACAAAAGAAGGCATTACCCTGTGTAAGCCTACAGCTCATAATAAAAGAAGAATTTATTGATTGTAGGTACCTAATTAATATACATTAGTTTTTGCGAAAAACTCACGTTTTGTTTGCCAGGGTCACGTTGCGGATATGAATTAACTATTTGCATAGTATTAACACGCTTATCCAAAATGTGGCAGTATTACAGGAACCTTGAGAGATATTTGAACAGTTTGGAAATTCATGCAATAAATTATACTCTTATTTGCCGAGACAGTTAATATTTGCAGTAAATTCTAGAAACATTTATGTCAACAGGGATTTAATAAATAAATAATTAAAGTGTCATGTGAACAAATATTCGATCTTAATTTTATTTTAAATACCTAGGTATTCTGAATTCAATTCAGAATTTAGATATTAAGTATTTTAATTTATTTAAAAAAAAAATATATCAAGTAAAGATTCTGGCCGATTCTTCTATTCTAAGTAAAGCTAAAAATCTGTGACATATTTTCGTATACCTAGACTTTAAACGAGAATTTGTTCACACGACATAAGTGCGCGACCACTGAGTCGCAGCATCTTTTTGTTTTCAGTAGGCTTTGTATGAAATCACGTAAAGCATGAGGTTTGTCTGAAAATTGAGGTTGAAAATCTTGTTTTCATAATATGTTATGTTCACCGTATAACAGATAAACTTGTCATTTACATTGTATTATTGAATAGGGATCACGACTGGGTACAAAAAAAACTAATTAGTCTGTCAGATAGATCTAATATAAAAAATATTGGACACGTATTTTTTTATTTATCAAAAAATTAAAAGAGCGTCAAAGTTCGGGAGGGGAGCTCGTGACGTTACGGTTATGTAAAAAGTGTACTAGGCCGAAACGTGACGCGGAACTTCAACGCACTATTTATCGTTGTAATTTTTTGTTTACTTGACAATAGATAAAATACGTGTCCAATATTTTTTTGATAATGACGGACTAATTAGAATTTTTCATGCCTATTGTATAATAATAGTTATTACGCGTTTCGGTTAAAACTTGCCACGCAATGGATACCGCAAGGTGCACTCTCCATTTCATTTTCGCGATCAGCCGCGTGGTCTGCTGATCGCGTCGAAAATGGAGAGACGAACTCGATGAGTTGGCAAATCATAGCACCCCATATAGAGGAAGGATGGTAGGGATGCTTTTGCCTTTCAGTGGGATATTTCAGTCGTAAAGGTGTATCAAAATATTATGACAAAATACATTAGCATTGGGTTGTAAGCTGGCAGCGCACTAAAAAATAAAAGCCGATTATTGGGCCAAAATGTTACAGAGTGATAAATTGATCTTACTCTGATAAACTTTGAGCGTAGCTCGCTCCACAGCTCGCCGAGCAACATTGAACAGAATGCGTAGTGCGAGTTTTTTTTAACAGATCGAGCTGGTAACTGGCACTAGGCTCTCTGGTGTGTCCACATTTTGACTCCATGATGAATATGAAGGTGCATGGATGTACGAATAGAGGGAGACTGAAGAAGAGATGGATGGAGTGCGTGAAAGAGGATATAAAAATAAAAGGAGTGGATACAGATTTGACGGCTGATTATGATGATACCATTAACTGGTAGGACCCACTGGTTGAAAACTTTCGTTTTCAGACACTGCGGTATGGGCGACGAGAAAACAGCGTAGTTTTCCAAATGCTGCCCAACACAGCTGAATCCTTGTTTTGGCCTTCTCAAAGATGTACCTTGGACTCAAATAGTTTGCAGAACTCGAGTAGCAGCTCTAGAGTACAGAGAATGTCGATAAATCTATCTTTGGTAGAGTATCACAGGGATTTAACTGCTTGTTTAATCATCATGAAGTGTTTACATACTTTGAAATGCGGTATAGTTCAAAGCATGGTATTAATGTTAAAGAGCATTTTCGACTGTATTGTGTTTTCTGTTTTGTGTACCATACTTATGGAGCTTTCTGCTACACGGTAGAAATGGGCAAGCCCTTCACAAGGAGTTGTTATAACTAATTATTTATTTATCAAGTAGCTTACCTATCAGCTCTAACCGGCGCTGACTATTTCTTCTTGACGGACATAGCAATTCTGCTTCGCGGCAGAAATTGGCATGGCGCCAGTTCTTGCTAGGACAAGCTCTCCGAGAAGAGTTCTACTATCTACCTATTGATTGATCAAGATGGTGCTCACCTATCAGCTCTAGCTGGCACCGACTTCTTCCTCTTGACGGCGGCGGTGGCGCGCGCGGGGGGCGGCGCGGGGGGCGCGGGCGGCGCGGGCTGCGGGGGGGAGGGCTCGCGCGGAGCCGCAGTCGTGCTGAAGCTGCGACCGCGGCCGCCTGACAGCTGAACGTAACACCACATCACTTGCCGGTGCAATACGGATGACGAATGAAACATTACAATTCTATTTGGAAATCCGCTTTTGTCTCACCGATTCATAAAAAAGGATCTAGATCTGAAGTCAGCAACTATAGACCGATCTCCAAACTTTGCATCATCGCCAAAATATTTGAGAAGATTATATATAGCCAGGTCTTTGCTGCTTTGAAACATTCCTTCCACCAAACGCAACATGGTTTCATTAAGGGCCGCTCCACCACGTCTAATCTTATTCTTTTTAATGACTTTTTAACAGAAGCTATGGACAACGGTCATCAAGTTGATGTAGTCTATACAGACTACAGTAAAGCTTTTGACAGAATAGATCACAGACTCCTCATGTACAAGCTCGAACTGTTCGGTATAAGAGGTGACTTACTTAGGTGGTTCTCCTCTTATATCAACAATCGCTCGCAAGCTATAGTCATCAAAAATTATATCTCTAGTTGGGTGTCTATTCCTAGTGGTGTTCCACAAGGATCCTTACTTGGTCCCTTACTCTTCTTGATATTTGTCAACGACATATCTAAATGTTTTCAATTCAGCCAATTGCTATGCTTTGCAGACGATATGAAGATTTTCAAAATTATTAAATCTTCGGATGATGTAAGTCAACTTCAATCTGATCTTTCAAGACTTGACGCTTATTGTAATTTTAATCATTTAGAACTCAATCCGTCTAAATGCTCAGTTGTTACTTTCACCCGTAAAACTATGTACTATCATAGTTTTACGGGTGAAAGTAACAATATTGCAATATTGTCTAAAACAAGAAGTATTGATTAGACGCAACGTCATCAGGGACCTTGGTGTACTACATGACTCGAAGTTATTATTCGACGATCATATTGACGCGATAATATCCAAGGCCTCTAGAGCGTTGGGTTTTATAATGAGAAGTTCGTCAAACTTTAATAGAGCCAAAACATTTAAAATACTTTATTGCACCTTCGTCCGAAGCATTCTGGAATACGCATCTCAAGTTTGGAACCCTCTATATAATAAATACATTGAAAGAATTGAACGAATCCAGATTAAATTTATCAAATATCTATGTTTTCGATTGAAAATTTCATATAAATCTTCTAAATACCTCAACGTCTGTAAAAGATTCCATTTTCTTCCCCTTTCCAAGCGACGTGAAATTGCAGATTTAACTTTTCTGTTAAAAATCACCTCGAACAACATTAGTTGTCCCGATTTACTCCATAAAATAAATATTAATGTCCCTTTTAAAAACACCAGGTATAATCCCCCTATTTCAACCCCTATAGTCGGAACTAATTACAGGCAAAATTCATTTTTATGGCGAGTAAGCAACAATTTTAATAAGCTTTGCAAGCGCACGAATTTTGACTTGTTCACCACGAGCGTCAACTCCGCCAGACAGCGGTTGAGTGCGGAATTCTTTGCCAGTGATGTTGATTGTCTGATTTGATTTGACATTGTACCTTCCTAATTATGTTGATATTTCTTAATTATTATTGTTATTCAAGCTATTCACACTATTTGTTTCTAAGCAGCTTCTACTCGTGAAAACCTGTAATTGGCTTTCTGTTTTTTATAAGTCTATACAATTGTGTTACTTTAGCTGTTGGTTTTCCTTTATAAATAAATAAATAAATAAATAAATAATTAGTCCGTCATTTACATTATCAAAAAATATTGGACACGTATTTTTTCTTTTGTCAATTAAACAAAAAATAAGTAAGATAGTGGTTGAAGTACCGCGTGACGTCAAAACTTAGTACACCTTCACTCCCGAACTTTGACGTTCTTTATCTCCGTCAATTATTATTTATTTGATAAATAAAAAAAATACGTGTCCAATATTTTTTGTTTATCTATCTGACGGACGTGTTAGAATTTTTTTTTTACCACATCGTCATCCGTATTTGTTTGTTGAATAAAGGTATAATTTTGTTCATATAACAATATGTGGCAAATTAGTACGGTTTATGAGTTCACGCGTCCAGTCTTCAGAATTAAGGCGACGATGCATGTCAAACCTCTCTCTCGCTCGCACTATTCAATTTTGAAGATATAAAATCACGGAATTTAGTTATGCAAAATAGCAAACCTTCACGGCCTAGAAAATAACAATTCAAAGGTTCAGCAAGAATATCATATCGTCGCCTTTAAATGAATTTTTGACAGATAAAATTCACCTACCTAAGTTCTGATGAATGAAAGCCTCGGTCTGCCTTCAACATATTGCCAAGGCCTAAGTAGTCCACATATGATAGTACCACACTATACTGAGCTAACTCTGTCGTCTTATAATTATAACCATTTGATGACAATAAATATAGTGAGTACTAGCGGCCCTTCCCGTTTTCGCACGGGTTAGGGCACCTTTTTACACCTTGGGTTACTTTACTTAAGTTATAGTAAGGATCCCTAATAATATAGCCTTTGTTACTCACGGTGAATGTAGCTTTGCAATGGTGAAAGAATTTTTGAAACCGGCACAGTAGTTTTTGAGTTTATTCATTACAAACATTTATAACACACACACACACACACATACAAAAAATAATATTTTTTCCTCTTTATAATATTAGTGTAGATTGGGTATTCAGTATTGAGAGGGCTCGAGGCCGTTCTTCGTGGAAATCCACCTATGAGACCTATGTTCAGCAGTGGACTTCTATAGGTTGTTGATGACGAAATATAGGTTGACACGCGGGACATTGACATTGACATATGTAGGTAGGGATGACGACGACTATTGACAACGATGTCACGATACGATGATGACGATACCAAAATGTTGATACACGGGACATTAACATTGACATATATCGTAGGGATGACGACGACTATTGACGACGATGTCACGATACGACGATGACGATACCAAAATGTTCATACGCGGGACATTGACATTGACATACATGTAGGAATGACGACGACTATTGACGACGATGTCACGATACGACGATGACAATACCAAAATGTTGATACGCGGGACATTGAAATTGACATACATGTAGGTATGACGACGACTATTGACGACGATGTCACGATACGACGATGACGATACCAAAATGGGTTTTCATTGGTTTGGCAAACCAAATAGCTTTTCGTCATGGTTCATCATTGGTCGTATTCATCTGTACGTGTAAATCATTATCAATGTCCGCGAATCAACCTCTATTTAACCAGCTGTAGTTCGCTTTTAGGTCAAGTGGGGCCAAATTAACAGGTCACATTTGATATATAGTTTTAGCTTCATAGAGAGGGGCTTCACCTGTTTGACCTGTTTGACCTGTTTGGGTGGGATTGGATCGAATTGCTGAGCCTACCTTCAGAGGGACATAGACGCGTTGTGACTACTGTAGTTCCTATGTTTGGATCGGATTGTACTTCAGTCATACAGCTACCGCTGTATCGCTTAGGTAAGTGGAGGGACGTTCATGTCAAACACATTGCTCTTTTACCTTGGTTTCCTAAATAGTGGTACAGCAGTAGCGGTATAACTATGTGATTGTTGGAATCGTTTGCAGAGCCAACTTCAGACGGAAAAGGTCCGTTCTGAATACGTAATACAAACCTGCATATTGCCGAGTATCACGGATAAATCTTCTGCATTGGGGCTGACAGTTTGCTGTACTATTTGCCCGTATTTCGCTTGCACGTTCACAGAATTTCTCGGCGAGTCGACGTCATTGGGATCTGCAACATCAATAATATAAGCTACAAAGATACTATTTACAAGGAATCTTATCTTATCTTAACTTATGAGCCTGTCTGATCCCACTGCAAGGCAAAGGCCTGCCTTCCCTCATTCCACACTACCCGATCTTGGGAATCCGCTGGCAACGGTAGCGTAATAACGTCAAGTTCGTCACGCCACCTCCGTCTGGGACAGCTACGGGGCCGCGTAACGCCCAGTGGGACCCACTCAATGGAACCCACTCAGTGGAACCCACTCAGTGGCGATTTTAGCCCACAACTGGTCCGGCATGCGGTAAACATGTTCAGCCCAGTCCCATTTCAGTTTGGCGGACTTGTGGATTACTTCGGCGATTTTTGTTGGGAGCGCTAGTATCTTTGTATTATCTTAAGTTATGGTGTCTATTATGTTGGTGAATAAAATAAAATAAAACTAATGTTCCAGATGCGATCGGTGAGCTTAGCGACCAAAATACTTACTATTTCAAATCAATCTATATTACAGATCAATCGATTAATACTTTCTATAAATAAATGCATAAACATTAGTGTATTATACCTACGTACGTAACATTCTGGAAGAAATTAGACGACCCTAACATCTTCAAAAAGAGAGTTAATAGGCATCTACTGGGAAAGCTCACCCCATCGTCGACCTCATCCTTGCCCACGCAAGTCTCGAGGTCAAGAGCTGGCCAATAATAAATAATAAAAATGATAGTAAAAACAGTGTAGTTAAAATAACTATGCGCAGTAGAAAAACGCAAGTAGCGACTTAGTATTATCTGTCTACAGCTTGACATAATGGGAGAGGCCTGCATAGGCTCATAATAAGAAGAGAGATCCCCATAATCCGCATGTTGGGCATGCGGGTTGGGGATCGTAAGGCAAGCTTTTCGCACGGCCGACGCTGCTGCCCGTCGGGGGCCAGAGAATGTAGCTTGCGTTAGGCTGCGCTATACTGCAAACAGCTAGCTGCCAGAGCTCCGTTTGTTAGTAAGTAAGGTGCACCACGTGCCGGTGAGGTTGGCTTGGCCTCTCGAAGATGAAGGTTGGAGTTGGAACCCTTTACAGTAGTAGGCTATAAATTTTGCACATCGACCTTTGGAAAGAGAAAATTGGCTTATTTCGGCTTCGTAGGTTATCTCTGTCGCACACTACATATGTGACGTTTTGTCCAGTTTTGTCAGTCTTTGTTATAGATACCCACAGATATAGAAGAGAACTAGATAAAGCCTTAAAATTCACTATGTTCGGAACATCCACTCATACGACTGATCTCTACTTTCTTATATCCAATATCATCAGTTAGAAAGGGACGCATACATATATCAATGGGACTTCAAAATATATCAAAAAGTTAATCGTACCAGGGCACTCGAACAAAATTCTATGCAGGTTCGTACAAATGCCCTGGTGCGAAGTCGCAGCAATCGCATTGAGATAAAGTATGCATCCCTTTCTAGCAAATGATATTTGGACATATGAAAGTAGAGATCAGCCGTATGACTTGACGAAGCCGAAATAAGTCGATTGTGTCTTTCCAAAGGTCGATGTGCAAAATATATCGCCTACTACTGTACATCCTTCTTTACTTTGTATTCTATTTAATTTATTACCTATAGCTCGTAAGAATCTGACCAGATCCCTGGCGAGGTCCCACCTCTGCTGTTGAAGTGCCGTGTCAAGGAGCTGCGTCGCTAGCTGCCTGCTAACAGCTGAACTCTCCAAGTTCTATGCAAAATGAACACACTAGATATTATGATTAATTAACTAGGGCTTGATTTTGCGGAAACCAATAACTAAGCAAGATATTCAACAAGACAACATATTTAGTACGAACTTCGCTATCCTTCTCTAACGAGTTCCACAAATTGCATACGTGTACACCGCCACAAATTATATGTGTCAGGTTACCGGTGTCGGAGACTTTGGGGCGGTGAAATACGATAAATTTTATCGGAAAATCACTGTCCCTATTATATTTTTCTCTCTCCATGATAAAATGGCAGCCATTTTGTTTTTTTTCCTCGAAGCACGGGTGCTTGTACTTACTTGTACCTACTGATCAAGCCATAGCTACCCATGTAGAGGTCCTAGGAAGACGAAAGAGGACCTATTTGATAGTTAATAATGTAGACAATAAATCAATGATAACAATTTTGCAATTATTATTAATTATTTATAATGGAAACCAGATGACTGTTATACTGTAAGTATACGTACACCTTTTTTGTAAATAGCTACATACTTACATTATACCGTAGTACCAAGTAAAACTTTATTTGTTTTTGTAATTTTAGAATAATCTTTTTCCTAATAAATTACATATATTTGATTTGATTGGATTTGAAAACCCACCCAGACCCGAGACAAATATTTGCAGAACATAGAAACAAACGAACATAGAATCGAACCCCCAACCTTCTGCGTCTCAGGCGGGCCTTTTCCCACTCGTTCGAGTTCATCAGAATCAAACTCAAATTGAAATTACCCACTTACTTACATTCACTTTAGAATTGTAGAACACCTACCTTTATGATCTGTAATTAAGCGTATATAGATGTTTAAAACATTAAACTTTTGCATTTGATCTAGATGACTGATGACTCAATATAAATTTTCTAGAAGTTTATTCATTAAGTACTAAAATTACTAGTTTATTCAAATCATATAATCTAAAACCTCTCTTAATGGAGTCAACTAGAATTACTGACACTTCAGCCAAATGCATAGACAATATTTTTACAAATTCAAATGTTAATATACTAAGTAAAAATGTAATTAGTAACATAAAATCAGACCACCTTGGTCAGTTAATCAAAATAGAAAATCAAATAAAGAAAAATGTAAAACGGCAAATAACTTTTGTACCAGTGACTGTGCATCGATTAGAAAAATTTAAATCTAATTTGTTAAATAGATCACCCTTTTCATATCAAAATAATAATCCAAATTATTTATATAATTCTTGTTTTAATAATTTTATCAAAGAATTTAGCTCAATATTTAAACCTAAATCGATCATGGTCTCTGACAGTCCTACATTCTGTGCAACTGTGGGCAACAGTAGGAATTCACATAAGCAGACAAAGAATGTATGAGCTTTACAGTGAAAAACAGTATAATTTTAGTGAAGAGTTTAAAGAATAAAGTTAAAAATTACTCAAAAATTTTTAAAAATGTATGTCGCGCGGCTAAGTCTAATTATATTAGTTCAAAAATTAGAAGCAGTAGTAATAAAATTAAAACCACTTGGAAAATAATAAACAGTGAGACTGGAAAAGTCAAACATGACATTAAGGAGTATAAATTAAATATTGGTAATACCATCATCAAACAAGATGGTGATGTTGCCAAAGCATTCGAATCCTTTTTTACAGACATTCCAGTTTCTACCACAAGATCCTTAAACTCTTCTCCTATAATTGCGGATTCATTACTAAATAAAAATGTACCAAAATGTGAAATACCGTTTTATTTTAAATATGTAAACAGTAATGATATTATTAAAACATTCAAACTGATAAATGTCAAAAAAACTACGGATCTCTGGGGCATTTCTGTTAGCGTTGTAACATCGTTGATTGACATTGTCGCACCAGAACTAGCGTTTATATTTAACGAATGTATTGACTGTGGTGAGTTTCCTGATTTAATGAAACAGTAAAATAACACCTTTATTTAAATCCGGTAGTAGTTCTGACCCTACTAACTTTAGACCGATATCAGTACTGCCAACATTTAGTAAAATTTTTGAAAAGCTTATTCTCAGTCAACTGCAAAGCCATTTTAACTTTAACAACTTACTAGATGTCAAACAATTCGGATTTACGCGGGGCAGATCAACAACTGATGCCGGTGTTGAGTTGGTATCGCATATCTACGATGCCTGGGAGGACTCACATGATGCTTTAGGCATCTTTTGTGATTTGTCTAAGGCATTTGACTGCGTACACCATGAAACATTAATCAGGAAACTAGATCACTATGGCGTCAGGGGTATGGCTTTAGCCCTTCTCACTTCTTACCTATCTGACAGAATACAGAAAGTAGACGTAAATGGAAAATGTTCTCCGGGATCTGTAGTAAAGATGGGTGTTCCGCAAGGGTCAATACTTGGACCATTTTTATTTTTAATTTACATCAACGACCTACCTCAACTTGTGAGAGACAACCACGAAATTGTATTGTTTGTGGATGACACGTCACTTTTATTTAAATTAAAGCGACGGCAGACCAATTTTGACGACGTGAACAATGCAATAGCGAAAGTTGTTAACTGGTTCGATGTAAATAATTTATTACTGAACGAGACTAAAACAAAATGTATGAGATTTATATTACCAAATGTTAAACAAGTTAAACCTAACATTAAAATAAAAGATGAAGATCTAAATCTTGTGGACAGTACTGTATTTTTAGGCATAACTTTAGATAATAAGCTTCAATGGGGCGCTCACATAGATGGGTTGTCGAACAGACTCAGTTCTGCAGCATATGCAGTCAAAAGAATCCGTCAACTTACTGACGTAGAAACGGCTAGACTAGTTTATTTCAGCTACTTCCATAGCATTATGTCGTACGGCATTTTGTTGTGGGGGAATGCTGCAGATATCAACACCATATTTGTGTTGCAGAAGAGGGCTGTTCGTGCAATTTATAATATGGGCCCCAGAGAATCACTTAGAACTAAGTTTAAAGAAATAAATGTTATGACAGTGCCGTGCCAATATATATATGAAAACTTAATGTATGTCCGAAAACATATTAACATGTTCAAGAAAAATAGCGACTATCATAATGTTAACACTAGAAATAAAGATAAACTAGCTGTTCCTACTGTAAGGCTCCATAAAGTTAGTCAATCTTTTAAAGGGATGTCTGTACGATTTTTTAACAAAATCCCAAATGATGTGATTAATCTATCTGTAAATAAATTCAAAAATGTTGTTAAACGTAATCTATGTAATAAAGCTTATTATAAAATATCTGATTATTTAGATGACAAAAAAGTTTGGGATGAAACTGCCTCCAACTCCATCAAAAACAATGTAATATATATTAAGTACAATGACGTTAAAAAAATATAAGCCAAGCAGAGTTTCTTGCCAATTCTTCTCTGTTTGGTCACGTTACGAATTGGTGGTAAATTAAAAAAAATGACGTTTCAAAGTGTACTATACAGTTCCTACTGAATAAATAAATTTTCACTTTCACTTTCACTTCACTGGATACAGCGTCAAATGGTAACTTTGACTCTTGAACCGGTACCTAGCATTGTTGCATAATTTGTAATTCTTATTCGTAATTGTAATTCTAATTAGTTTAATTTAAGTGTCATATGGATTTTATCTGAAATAAATGATTTAACAAAATAATAAATTATAATAGTTAAACAATAAATAAAAAAGACGTGTGGCACTTGGGGACTGCCGCGGTAAAGCTATTGCATAGCATTTTGTATCAACATAAGCAATTATAATTATTTATTTATTTTATTTATGCAGTATTTCTTTTTCTTTGATATTAGGTTCAAGTTACACTTTTTGAGCGTGGTGATCGTCTCGATTCGTGCGAGCTTCGTAGAGTCGTACAATACGTCTAGTTGCACGCACACAAACACCGTGTCGAAGACTGCCGAAAAGAAACGACGTTAGACAATGCACGGCCTTCAAGCCACACCTCCGTGCCCGTCGGAGTGGGGAGCGTGAGGTTTTTTTTCGTTACGGAATTTCTGGATTCGGTCCCCGCGCTCAAGGCCCTCAGTAGAAGCTATGCAATAGCTTAATAAAAAACGTATGAAAATGTCCATAAATTTCGAGCTTTTCAAAGTAACTGTTTTGAGTGAAAAACATTGCAACCTGCAAGAACATTAGTTACCTATGTCGTTTCATTTATATAGAAATCCAATTCAGTAATTTCCATTTAACATACATTCAAATCGAGGTTAAAAACAAAGACTATTGAACGTTTCCGTATTGTGCAACGTACTAGGGGTGAAGTAGGCTTGTAGCACATATAGCATCCTCGATGCATGGTCGGTCTTACCTACAGGAAAGACAATGGTCAATACATGTGTAGTTGGCAAAGCCACGGGTTTCCTCACGACGCGACGTTATCACTGTTTCGAACACGTGACAAAACGAACATCCATTTTTCTAAACGTCAAATCCTAGTACTGGGGTACATTCCATTAGGCAGTGATTTATTTATAAGTATAAAAAATGATCTTACCTGTAATATAATGAGATAAGACGCGGCTGTGTCGAGCATTTTCCTTTGCAAACATTCCTGGAATAACTCCTTTGGTTTGCCAGCGGCGGAGAAGAGATACGCCCACAGCGCGATCTCTGTCTTTCTCGCGCATTGGACTACTGTCTGAAAGAGAAGTAAGTTGTATCAAATAACATGACCTGTCACATACCAGCATATATTTATCCTCAGGATGAATATACTCTCATGTGTGGTGTCCACTATGGTAATGGTGTACAGTACACAGTGTTGTGTTGAAAAATATGAGTACCTACACTGTGTACTTATACTTTTCAACACAATACCTGTCAAGTCTAGGTACCCTGATCTACCACACATCACCTCACCAGCCTATATCAGTCCACTGCTGGACATAGGCCGCCCCTAATAAAGGGGGATAGTGCCCATATTCCCACGCTGGGCATGCGGTTTGGGGATCGCAGGACACACCTTCTAGCACCGCCGATGTCGCTGCCTATCGGCGGTCAGGGAATTTAGAAAAGACCCAGCCTACGGTATCCATTATACCACGGTTAAGTACCTATATACCTAGTTTAGTTAGCACGCCGACCTTGCTTTTCTACCAGGAAAGGTTGACTGGTATAAAATGCTTTAGCATTAAGTCCTCCTTTTGTACAATTCTTTGTTTTGTGCAATAAAGTGTTAAATAAATAAAAAACAGATATATAGATTCCACGATGGAATGTTGACAGTTTCATCTGTTTCAATAAACGACTTCGGTACCTATCGCGAAATTGTATGGCAAAAGAAACTTAATCATTTACGAGTAAGCGAAATTCTTGGATGGCAAATGAACTTACTGTAATAGCATACACAGAGTAAATTAAATTATAATATTATTTGAACAATTGTTCTTTTCAAGACTTTTCGTATATATATTGAGTAAAAAATTGCACAAACCAGAAACATTTTCGACTTTCATTTTAGCAGACGAGAAATCTGAAACTATGAAGCTCTTAATCTGTTTAACATTGGTCGCTGCGTTCTGCGTGATCGCGGTGAGTATTAGTTAGCGTCTTAGTTTTTTGGAGATATACCTAAATTATTTTTCAGTGAAATAATCAAGCGTTTTTCAGCAAAGATAACAATTTAAACATCAAGATGTCATATTTCCAATTTCCAATTTTTATTAATATTAAGAAAAAACCGGCCAAGTTCAAGACAGACTCGCCCACGAACGATCTTTTATTAGATTCTTACAGCATCATCATTATCATCATCATCAGTTTGTAACAGCTGGATATAGGCCTCCCCTAATGAGCGCCAATGCGCCCTCTCCTCAGCTCAAAGCATCCAGCTTCTACCAGCAGTCTTTCGCAGATCCTCACTCCACCTCGCCAGAGGGCTTCCTACACTACGTAGTGTAGGAACTTAGGTCCTTACTTATAAGTAGTAAAATTGAAGTTGTTGGGCGCAGTATCGTCATTTCTAGGCCGACAAAAATATATGAGAATAAAAAAATATTAATACGAAAACATAAAACCCGACCGCTAAAAATTAAATAACTGAAAAGAGAAAAACAAGTTTATCAATATCAATGTACGGTCGACCAAAAAATTGGTTTACCACCCCAAGGTTGAATGCCGCTTGCAGATTCATAGGTGATAAAGATTAGTTTCGCTTGCAGATCAATCTGACAACTTCTATTGCCATTTTTAGCTGATTATTAATAACGATGATTACCGTTTGTTACGTGACAGCTGAGTGCCTAGTGCGAGTTTTTTTACCAGTTCGATCGTGTTTGCGTTTACGCAAATTTGTATGAAAAGGAGTCGGTGCCACACGTTTTTCACTAGATGGTGCCACCTCGATTCCGTATAAATTTGCGTAAACGCAAACGCGATCGAGCTGGTAAAAAAACTCGCACTAGGCACTCGCTGTCCCGTATAAAACGGTAATCATCGTTGACAACTTGATGGAACCTATGATCACAAGTTACATAATATTGTAAAGTTCTGGCAAAAGGCGAGTCCACCTGTCGGAATTCACAAAATTATTTAAACTTGTAATTACTAATGCGTTCAATAAAACAGTTTATTTCCGGATTATTTTTTATTCTGATGTCAAAAAGAAAAGCTAAAAATAGATGTATCAAATTAAATTGTTTACAAGTATTAAATTGTCACAATCACAAGCATCAACGACGCCACAGTCATATGGCCAATTTAGAAGAGGTTGAAAATTAAAAAAAAATTAGAAACGGGTGTAACCGCCCCGTTGGCTTCTATGACCTTTAAAAGACGAGTCCTCATGGAACCAACAAGCCGTGAGCAAATATGGGTTCCCCGCATTTCCTCCAAAATTGAATTACAGTGATTAATTAGAGCTCGTATGGTTCTTTCATTTTGATGCGACCATCTTTGGACCATGAGGCCCCAATGATTTTCTATCGGGTTTAGGTCCGGTGATCTTGAGGGCCACGGAATCACCCTTACGTCAGTGTCTGAACGAAACCAGGCTCTTGCGATCCTCGCATTATGAATTGAACAATTATTTTGAACAAAATCAAATTGTGGCACTTGGTTCTCCGGTTAAACATTACGGACTGTCGGTAGCATTGCATTTTGAAGCACGTCGATATAATTTACAGCCGTCGCTCGAGGAGGTAGAGAGCACAATTCTCCTACACCATCTGCACTCATCCAGCCCCAAATATTCACGGAAATTCGTCCCGATTCTCTATTTGGGATTACATTATCATCTCTATACCGTGTTGAATTATATCGCCAAAGGTGTAGACGTCCATGCTGACTTGATTTAAACGTTTTTTCATCACAAAACACTGTATTAGACCAATCAAACTCTAAGTGCTCTCTGGCAAAGTTCAGACGAGCAGATCTGTGAACTTCTGTCAAATGTATTTTCTTGGCGTAATGCCTGTGGTGCAATCCTATGTAATGAAGATGATTCTTTATTGTTTGGGCACAAACATCAAACATCTCCGCAAAATGATTTGTCGGTTTAAAACCATTGATTTCATATTCCCGTCTCATAAATTATCTGTCGTTATTGGAGAGAGCAGGCCGGCGACCACTTCTTCTGTGATCTAACAAACTTCCTTCCTCTCTTTCACGACGAATCCACAACCGGACACTACGTCTCGAAATATTTAAATTCCTCGATATCGCACTAATATTGCATCCCTCATTAAATTGGGCAATTATTTGTGCCCTTTCAGCAATGGTCAAATTGGCAGGCATTGAAGACTATTTAGCATTTAAGCAGTCAAGTAAAAAATAACGTTGAAAATATATCGAATTTTCTTAGAAAAATAATAGAAATTACTAAAATATATTTGACGAAATGTCAATGGTCAGTTTTTTTTAAAATAAAATTTGGTTCTCTATTTAAATAGTTTTTATTACTTTTGTGTAGAAACAATTAAATTTTCTTAGCAGAAATTACTGTCGTATCCAGTTATGATAAAGGTTAAAATGTCATGCACTTATAAGTGACCTATGACGTCATCATTTTGCATCTCTTTCAATATCTTTTTAGTATGAACCTTATTGTAATTTTCGATGACTAGGAAACTAAATCAAAACTGGTACACCACTTTGTTGGCCGACCGTACCTAGTCTCAAATATTGTCAAGAAGAAAAAAATTTTTTTTTATTGCAAATAATATTTTTACTTTTACAGTGTGTTAGTTTAAGGGGATACCATGCGGTCAGCTAGGCACAGCAGCACTAATAGATGGCGTTGATGCTCAAATTTGCTGTATTTAATTTTTTTATACATGAAACTCAAGAAAGGAGACTCAAAGAAAAACATATATGTTTAAATTCTTTTTTATATTATTAGTTAAAAATTGACCAGTGCTTCTCTTATAGGCTGTAAGTCCTAAGTCATCTTTTAAAATACGCAACATGGTTCTGGGTGCTAGCTTCATCTCCCGAGATAAAATCTTTTGCTTTCGGACAGGATTTCTTCGAATTCTTTCCCTTACTGCTTTGACCACCTTTTTCGTACGAACACTACGAGAACGGCCAGATCTTTTTCTGTCACAAACAGAGGAGGTCTCATTGTACCTATTAATAGCCCGATACACAAACATTTGACTAATACCAAGCGTATGGAGAGTTTTAAAAATTGCATTTGGCTGCATACCAACTTTGTGTAATGCAATCACAGCGATTCGGTTCTCTTTATCGCCCCACTCCATTTTAATATCGCAAAATATTGTACAATGTATTAGCGCTGAAATTAGAAAACTCAATGAACAATCATATAAAAATGACAGATTCCAAATTCAAAGGTAATATCTTTCTTATTTTTAATTGTAACAGTATTTATGGCCAGACTAGGTATATTCAAAATAGTCAAAGTAAATACTTTATAATGCTGCAGGCGACGACAAACAATACTTTGTTGCCTACGGGCGAGAAAGATCTACCAAAACTACGAGTAGGTACGTTTGTCCCCGCCTGCAGCATTATAAAGTATTTAGTTTGACTAATTTGAATATACATTGATATTGTGATACTTGTTTTTCTCTTTGAAGTTCATTAATTTTTAGCAGTCCGGTTTTTTGTTTTTATAATAATAAATTTTTTCGACTTTCTTGTTTTATTATTGACAATTTGTGATAAAACAGAACAAACGTGACATATATTTTTGTAATCTTTTAAGAATCTTTTTAAGATCTCTAATTTGCGCCATTTTGATAATTTATATAGCCTATGTCACTACCAACTGACGACTACAACCTCCTTCTGGCGCAGTCGGGTAAAAACCAAGGCCTAATGTTGCTGTGGTAGAAAGATACGACAGAGCTTTATTGCACCATACCAAGAATAAAAACTAGATAAGAGATTCTCCTGTAATATCTAGAATTAAGTGTTTGTATTTCATAGGATTGTTAACAAATTGAATAAATAAAATAAACAAAAAAAAATTTTGCTTGCCAGTCTACATGGAAAACATCTCCAAATCAGACATCGCAGTTAGAGTGATGGGTTAGGTTCGGTTGGTTTTATTTTCTTGCATCACTTATGTACGTACCTATGCGGATATTTTTGTTCTGTATTAAAGCAGCGCACCGAAAACATGTATGACGGTGCATTCCTACATGTATACAACTGGAATGCGTCATTAGACATTACGATATAAATTCGTAAGTTAAGATAGATTCATGCTCACTGTTATTTTTTTAAGGAACAAGAATTTGCTCCCTTTTTCAGAATGCGGCTCCAACGGATTCGGATGCGGCTGCTGAAATTAAACCGGAACCGGTTGATCAACAAAACCTAGTAGAAGAAGGACCAAAAGATGACAAAAATTGTAATTACAAAAACGAAGTAGATTTTGGAATAGTCTCCACATAACTTGACTTTCATATATGGACCAAACAATTTTGCATTTGCACTTTCTTCGACAAATAATGTGACTAGCGGCACCTCGCGATTTCGTTCCTGTAAAAGCAGTTTTACTTAGACAACAGCAAACATTACTTTTAATAGCGACAGTAGAGATGAAAATTACTTATTAGTATGATTTACATTCTAAGTCATATCTTTGCAATGCAGATAAATAAGGATAATCATATTTTTTTTCAGTATGGAACAAATTAGGTGATGCATGGAATAACTGGGCACAAGATGCACAAGACAATGTCGCCAACTTTGGGTTTACAAAAATAGGTAAGAATCACCTCGCCCAATAATATTTTATGTAACATATTTTATCTTTCCTCTACTATAATTATATACTTAAATCTAAGCATTGAAAATGTTCAATAAAAGCACACCATCTTAACACTGCCAAAGCAGTTGTTACATACGCATCAACGAATCATAGTAATAAGCTTAAAGCTAGTCCAAATGGAGCGATAATCATCTGGACGTACGTCTCATTTCGCAAGCTTGGACACGCGCGAGCGGTCGCTCTTGGATTACTCCTCTTCCTCCACCTGGACACGGTCTTACAGAGTGGATTAGAATCCTCAACTAGAAATGGGGGAAGAAGAATCCAATACCGAAATTCGTAATTCGGAGGTTGTGGGTTCAAATCCTGGTCATGCACCAATAGCTTTTTCATTTCGTAAAAGTTATGTGCGCATTACTACGAGCTTGAAACGGCGAAGGAAACATCATAAGAAAACCGGATTGCATAAAATTAAAATACGTGAGGAATCCACGTGCTTGAAACGTCTAGGAAAATATAGTGAGGAGACTGGCATGCCATAGAATAAAAATCGATGATCTTGCAACCTGTCACGTAGAATGCTTACTACTGGCGAAGAGCTAGAAAGAAGAAGCTAGAACAGGAGTTGGCTGAGAGTCGCCTCAGTTGGTCATTCATTAGCCCAAGATCACCGCACAAAGGTGGTGCTTGGGAAAGCATGGTAAAGGTAGTAAAAACGCATCTGTATCGAGTAATCGGTCAGCAACTTCTCTCGTACGAGGAACTCTGTACTGTCCTCACTCAAGTTGAGTGTTTACTTAATTCGCAACCGCTGACAGTACTGAGCTCTGACCCCGCTGAGCCTTCTGCTCTTACGCCTAGTCATTTTTTGCATACCGCGCCTCTATGCTCTTTACCCGCGCCTGAGGTGGAGTCTGAACGTCTCAGCCTACTTCAAAGGCATTCGCTACTGGACAAGTTAGTTCAGTCATTCTGGCAGCGATGGCGGATGGAATATCTGCATGGATTACAGGTTAGACAGAAGTGGAATACGCATTCCGTTCCTATCACTCCCGAAGTTGTAGTGGTCGTGATAGAGGATAATGTTCCGAGTTTAGCCTGGCCATTAGCGATTGTAGAGAAGGTACATCCATCGAAGGATGGAATAGTCCGCACTTGCACGATTAGAACCGCAAATGGATCGACTCTACTCCGTCCGGCTGTTCGCATATGTCCTATACCGCGTCAATAATTTAACTAATTGTTAACATTTTAGTTAGTAAGAATCTAATTTGTCAATACATGTAACGCCGCTTCAAATTTTGTTTAATTTTCCCGCATTTTTATTTTAAAAGCTCTGCTCTAATGATGAGCTCTTATGAGATATTGGGTCTTTTCCTAGTCTCTTTATCCGCTGTTAGATATTGGGTTTATCCTAATCTACTCTACCGCAGTTATAGATATTGGGTCTTATCCCAGTCTCCGCTATCGCAGTTATACTATGTAGATATTAGGTCTTATCCTAGTCTACTCTTTACCTCCGCTATGAGATATTGGGTTTCATCCTAGTCTCACTTTATGATGGTCTCTTAATGGTGACCCATCAAGGGCGGGCGGAAATGGTAACGCCACCTATTAGCATTTATAAAGTCTTGATAATGATCAACGATGCCTTTCCGATCCTATACCTACCTACCCTCATCTTTCTATCCGTTTCCCATACGTGCACCGCCATATATACCCGCAGTCGTCTCGAGTCATCGTGAGCAAGTCGTCGCGTAGACAACTTGGGATCGACGCGCCGCCGTTCCTTTGCGTCGCATCCATACGGCTGACCGTTTCCGCGAGAGGTGTTAAGAACTGTTCGCAAAACCCGCTGTCGTGTACTGTGAAAGATTACAATAGTCTTTTTGTGCATTATTTTCAATTCTCTAAAGTTTGGTGTGCGTCGTTGCGTACCGTGGAGATACCGAGTTGTTCCTGGAACAGGTGCTGGCGGCCTTACAAGCTGCTGTTGGAGTTATCCAGGTTGGTGCACGTTCCTTGAATCAACCCATCCCTTTTCCCGGTGTCTACTTATTATCGAAGGCGTAGGCAGCCACAGGCGCCATCAACCTAACTGAAAAATTTTTGGATTGTTACCATCTACACTTTTAAATTTAGTTTTATGTTACTAGATTGCTTATTAATTAATTGTTATTGTGTATTTTCTAACCAACCTAGGCATAGAACTTACTTTGTTGTCTTGTTGCTTATAATGCGCATGCTGTGATACCCTATAATTACGGGTGCACTGAGACTTTTATCCTTTTACATGTTATTGTGTGTGTGTGGTGTTAACCTGTGTTGGGTGTCCTTATAAATAAAATAAAAAAAATAAAAAAATAAAATAATCGTATAAAAATGGCGATAAGGCTTGGATGAACGATAACTTCTTGGGAACCGTGGACCGTCCGTCCGTAATTTTGCCTCGACTTATTCTTGCTCCTTCCCGTACCGATAATTGTGGAATGGTCTCCGTACCGATAATTGTGGAATGATCCCAGTACCGATAATGGTGGAATGTTCCCGAATGCACCTAATAAATTCCCCTTTTTAAAACCTTTTTCGTTCCGCCTCATCGCATTCGAAACGCAATAACAAATTCCGGAAGTTACGCTCAATCCAAATCTACCTCAGTCAATATTTTGATTGAAAAGTGATACATTATATAAATTATTTCTATCAAAAGTTTATTCTTTTAATCATTTATGAATCTTTCAGGATTTCCATTAATTTAGCGATAATAATTTTATTTTATATTATGTTGCTTGACTTTCTTAAACAGGCCATATCTATATCTATAGCGTTAAGAGTTCATTTCAATATCTAAAGTTGAGTGAACCTCCGTATAGTCTCGCTTGGCAGCTCTGCTAACTCGATGATCAGACCTATCCAGTCCAATATGGTCTTTATGTTTATAAAGTTAAGGTTTAAATTATGCTTTAAAGTGTGTTTTCAACCTAAAACTTTACACTCATTGTTTACGCTGCATTTTTCTCAAAATGCAATAACAAAATCCGGATGTTAGCTCATTTATAATCTACCCTCATTTATATTAAATGTAGCATTTCTGTAGTTAAATTATTATAATAAAATAGTTATTGTTATGCTAACTTTATGATTATATTCATTCGTGAAATTCAAGATGTTTTATAAAGCTTTATGAATTCAATTAATCTAACAATAATTAAATAACTTTTCTTCAGTTTGTTGATTGACCTACCCAACTGTTTAGAACTAGTAATTATGGTTCTTATACTTGATACGTTAGAGTTCATATTATATTTTCAATAAATGGTTGAATCTCCTATAATTCGTTGTTTGACGTCGCTAGTGTTTTTAAATAAAACAAGCGGTGATGCCATCTTTTTTATTTATTATGCAATATTATGTCTAAGCTTCTATAATGCATTGATTGATGTCGCTAGTGTTTTCACCAGCGTATTTTCAAATAACGCAAGCAGTGATGCCATCTATTTAATTTATTAAGCAATATTATGTCTAAGCTTCTTTAATGCATTAGTTCTTGTCGCTAGTGTTTTTGCCCGCGTATTTTCAAATAAAGCAAGTGGTGATGCCATCTTTTTTATTAATTATGCAATATTATGTCTAAGCTTCTACAATGCATTATTTGTCGGCGCTAGTGTTTTTGCCCGCGTATTTTGAAATAACGCAAGAGGTTTATTTATTTACCATCGAGTTAAAAGTTAATTTTGCATTTAAAGAGACTGGTCTACCTAAAGGTTTGTTTAGATACTATATTTTCCTATATTTGTGAGTGACGGAACACACCATAGGGTTCTGTTCCGTTACATGGTGAAATAGACTTTGGATCTAGGCTGCCCAATTATGTTTTCTCATGTAGGCCATAATTTCGAACACGTTTACGGACCAAACCAAACCCATATAAATGAAGTCGGCGGCGAGGGGAGCATACCGAATTTTTGTCAAAGCACCCAGTTAGCAATGACGTCCAATGAACAGAGAAGACAAACAGGAAGTGCCAATGGCACAGCCAAGCTATGTGTTGGTGGACATATTCCAAAGCGTTACATTTTGGCTCGAGGGCCTGGATTCGTTTAGCTTAGCTGTGGATGATGATGATGATAATTATCAAATGGAACAGATTCAATTTTAATTGACGATCACCGTGATGAACAGTGTTAGCTTTTACAAATTGACTTACAGAGTATTAGTAATATATGATCAAAACATGAAAACAGATAAATTATCTACTTAAATTTGTATCCGAATCATGATCGTTGCAAAAACCTAAATTTCAGGACGGCTGAATGTCAGCATTTCCATCTGTTTCAACAAATTAATTCATTTCCTATAACAGAATTGTAAGGTAAAAGTAACTTAATCATTTATGAGTAAGGCAAATTATTGAATAGCAAATTAACTTAGTGCAATAAATGCAAACATCTAGTATATTTATTCATCTTAATTGAACAATTGTTCTTTTTCATCATTTTTGGTATATATATGGAGTAAAAACTTGCACAGTCCAGTTACGTTTTAGACTTTCATTGGAAAACGATAATTCTCTAACCATGAAGTTCATTATCTGTTTAAGTTTGGTAGCTGCGCTATGTGTCTTCACGGTAAGTTTAATAGCAGCTTAAGTGCTACTGAAGTCGCCTTTAGTTGTGCTTTAGGCTGCATCACGGCCGCGCCTGTGAAGACTGTAGACTTCCTACGTGTTAGCAATCTCAAACTCACTAATAAGCGCCACCACCACCCTATTTAACTATTAACTAACTTAAAACCTTTAACGTAGCACTTTTGCGACTGTCTTGTTATCATGTCACATATAAAAGTTAAAAAATATTAACGATAAATAGTTTCACTGAAAGCAACGTTTATTTCAATTTTGACTACATGACCCGGTGAAATTCGAACCATCAAAAATGTATTTGAATCGAAAGTTGCAATTTCCAAAACATCATCACAACTTCTCCATGATGGATATCTCTGTACGCAAATTTATTGAGGATACCATATAGGGGGTTGTCAGAGGCAATTCGGTACATCCCCCATTTTACAAGCATTTCCGTTCACGTGAAGGTTACAAACCCATCCCGCTTTTTAACAACTGGAATTTAACTGGTACACTAGCACATGTGCTTCGAATTTTTAGTTCTAGGGCATGCCGATTTCCTCCGATGTTTTCCTTCACCGTTTCAGCATGAAACTCGGAATGGTTCGACCGATTTCAATATTTTTTGGTTACTTGGGTGGTTTAGAAAAAAAAATAGGAAATACCCAAGGGAACCGTGAGATGAGCATGACGCGTATTTAAGATCTTGGCTAGTAGTAGCGACGAATCGCGAGGAGTGGAAGGAGCACCCCTCATTTCACTCCTCGCAATTCTTCGCTTGGAGGCCTTTGCCCTGCAGTGGGATCAAAATGGCTGAAAAATAATAATTTTGAAAGAGAACCACCAAAAAATCTAAGAAATCAAATTTGGTTAAATTAATACACGCAAACGATGTTGGGGCCAGCTGATTAAAAACAAAATAAGGTAATAGGTTCCTTGGAGTGAAATTCTGTATTTTTCATATATATTTGGATTTTACCTCCTAAACAGTTGTTTTCAGCACTCAAGGCGATACTAACGCTTTGAGTTCTGAAAACAACTGTACATCTACGGCAGGAGGTGCTCTATATTTAAGCTTTTAAGTGGTGATTTAATTTACGTTTAGCAAGAACTGAATTCAAAGGATAATAAATTATAAAAAACACTTTTAAAAACAAGCTTTAATTAAGAGCACCAAAAAGAGAAAAATTAACTTTAAATTAAATCAAACCCATCAATTTATTACATTACACAATTTATATGATATAAAAGCTTGTCACGAGTTTTACATGTGTAGGAAGAGTTGTTTTACCTATTTTATAAAATACATACATTTCTCATAGATTTATATATAGATCAAGATCAAGTTATATCATTACTGTATTCTTGTCTATCTATACAAGTAAATCTCGCGACAAGCTTTTACATCATATAAATTGTGTAATGTAATAAATTGAAGTTTGATTTAATTTTTTTCTCTTTTTGGAGCTTTAACTTAAAACTTGTTTTTAAAAGTGTTTTTTACTAATAATTTATTTGTTATTTTTTAGTTATTACTGTGTTACTGTATCTCAATGTTTCTTAATCTTTTATTTATTTTAAAGCATCATTTTTGACTGGAATTTAGTACAGTCTATAAAAGGGTTTAACCCCTTTAGTCTCCTTATTGAAAAACTGTAGTTGAAAAACAACAAACGTCAGTTTACTCGTATGCTTCTCAACAAACTCTACAATTTGATAACCATACTATAGGTGTGTAAAAAATTAACAAGCTCCCTATTTTGGACGTCATTTTTTCATTTTGATTTTCGTATTCTTCTCAGGAAACTTTTTCATCTGATACCCGTACCATGAGAGTGCATAAATATTAACTAGTTCACCATCTTGGGTCGTCCACTATATTGGGTTTAGAGTAGATATTTTATTTTTCGTATTCTTCTAAACAAAACCTTTTCATTTGATACGCATATTGTAGGAGTGCAATGAAATAACTAGTCCGCCATCTTGGGTGCTCCGCCATGTTTAATTTAGAAGGACGTCACACATCTTATCATGCATTATCATCCAAACTATACGTGTATAAAAAATTTCAGCTCAATCGGTTGAAAATATCTGCTTCAAAATTGTGTTGCAAGATTTCACCCGAGTTACAATGCAAAGTTATCTTGGGTGCTCCGCCATGTGGAATTTAGAATGTCGTCACACAGCTTACCATGCATTGTCACCCAAAATAAACGTGTATACAAAATTTCAGCTCAATCGGTTGAGGATATCTGCTTCATAATTGAGTTGCAATATTTCACTTCTCTTGCTCAAAAAGTGTATCATAATAGTGTAGCTTAGCGGGCCTAAAACTCGAGTTTAATACCTCGGGCTAAAAAGTATTTTAACCTTTTAATTTTTGTCTAAAATCATCAGCCCGTACAAAGCATTCGTTCTCTCACATAAAAACTCGACTTCTTGGTGCTCCGTCAATCTTTTTTTTTGAAAATAGAACCGTCTTGGTGATGTTTTATGAAGGTTGATTAATTTTTAATAAAATTTCTGTAAATTGTCTAATTTTGAATTGTTTTATTTTCTCGCAATCGAAGTGAAAATTAGAGTGTTTTACTCGGGCCAAAACCACCCATTATAACTCGGTCTTGTCATCCTCCCTCGCTATGCTCGGGAGTATAACAACCTCGTATATAATGGGATGGTTTAGTCCTTTGTAAAACAATCTACTATTAAAATAAAGGTGATCGTGAGCATGATTTTTTTTTTGACAGTTTTCAATTGACGTTTTAGTACAGATTCTGAAGGATAGCTGCGTCTCAAGTGGTTGAGACGACCGCAAAAGTTTAATTTATTAGTATAAGATAATTTGAACGATTTTATGAGAAAATAAAATAAAGTATGTTTTCCTCCATACAAAAAATAATGAATTATTTATTTTTTCATAAATTACACATCTTACAGATTTTTGTTATAGAATAGAAGTTGTAAGGAATGTTGAGAGGTATCTTGTAAAAAAAATAAATCAAAATTCCAACTTTTGACCCTGTGTCCACCTTTTTTCCATACGGCCTCTGTCTGTCAGCGGGGGTGTATCTCATGAAACGTAATAGGTAGAATTTTCACAGAATGTGTATTATATCGTGTATCGTACACGATAATAACATTGTACTTTTGGTACAAAACCATTCGTGAGCAAGCCCGACACAAGCTTGACTGGTTTTATTTTATCCCGCTAAGAGATATTTTTGAACAAAATACAAAATTGCGCTTCTTTCTACAATGCAGCTCCAGCACTGTTCGAAGGAACTAGTTCTAGTTCTAGCGCAGCTGCATATTCTGGTAAAAGGCCTGTTGATAATGGTAAATATAATATATAAAGGGAATATGTAAAGGCGCCGAAGTAGATTTTAGAATTAAGTCAAAACATATCACCTTTACCCCATAGATTTAAAGTGTTCCATAAGGTTCCAACTAAATAAATAAATATATTACTGCGTATAACACTCAATAGCCAAAAGTCACATACAATAGCCTCAACCTGACCCCAGTATTCTCTTATGTCGTGAATATCAGGAACTATAAGTAAAAGTTTTACTACAATTTAAAACCGAAACAAATACCTGCAGATCATGCAAACATTTGCCCTGCGGCGGGAATCGAATTCACGCTGTTGCATTATTCAGCCAGCTGTTTGCCCGTTGCGCTGACGAGGTCGTCTGACGACACTTACCTACTAATTAAGAGACGGACGATTTTGCAATTTGATTTTATTTAAAACATGACTTTTGGTAAATAATGTATATAATGGTGGCAATTCGCTTTACACCAAACTAAATACAAATCGGTTTATAACTAACTAAAACCCGAATTCCTATTCGGTTGTTAAATTTAAGCTAAATATTCTTAAAATTTTCTACAACTCCATCACTAAATTAGAAAGGCTACTAAAATTTATTTTACTTGTTTATTATGAAAAATTTCAACATACATAAAAAACTATTTGTTCATAAATTACAAGTTGTTTTTTACATACTAGGAACTAGGGATTTCCTCTATAAGTTTAAACAACCTGTATTCATTTAGTACCCTCTTTTCTGTGGTACATTCTAACAGACAGGTCTAACAGAATCATAATTCAGTTTAAAATCAACCTCCTAGGGTTTAGGATTTTAGACTGAATTATGATTGCTATAAGATGTTAAATTGAGGTATTTTGTTAACGACTTATTTTTACCCGAAATATTGGATGTAAAATTTAGATTTTGCTCATTTTCAGACATCAATCATCACCCCAAAGAGCAAAACGGAGGTGTGAATGGTGAGAGCAACAGCAGCGTTAGCGCAGCCCCCGTTTTACCGATCTGCGAAAGGCTGCTGGTAGAAGCTGGATGCGTCGAGCTCAGGACAGGGCGCATTGGCGCTCATTAGGGGAAGTCTATGTCCAGCAGTGGACTGCTATAGGCTGATGATGATGATGATGATAAACTCTGTAACGGCTGAACGGATATGGATAACACATTATGCCACTTTTTACCCTGGTACCTGGTGGAAGCTAGTGATATTACAATGGCGAAAGTGTCCTGCCTCACGCCAAACTACTGAACAGATTAAGCCGTTTGCACTTCATACTAAGTTCTTTAGTTTAACCGCTACCTCTGTACCACTCCTTAGGTATGTGCGCGGCGCGGGGAGGGACGTTTATGTCAGGCACACATGAGATAAATATACAGAGATGTATCGTTCGTTATCTTGTGATATCAATGACCTCAATCAAAGTATTTATTTTTAAGCTGAATATTATATTATATATTTACATATATATTTAAATGTGTGATTTAATCATCTGACCTGATGAATATGATCATAAAAATTATGAAATAATCGGTTTAAAATACTGTAAACCGATATCGTTCGATCTGTCCGATAATATCGCCGCGCTTTCCTAACGAGTGGTACAGCGGTAGCGATCAAACTATAGAGCAAGAAATGAAAATACAGGAGGTGAAATAACAGGCACAAGAGGCTTATCATCTTCATGCCTCAAGTTGATGGACTCAGGGCGTTGCATCGAAGAGCACGTTTCAAAACAACGTGATCTACGATGCAACACTTTGTGATAGGTAAAGTTTACCACTTAACATCAGGTGGACCATGTGCTTGTTTCATCTTCAAAAATTACCGTAATAAAAGAGGGATAAGATAAACTTACTACATTTATCCCGATACCAAGCAATCGAAGCCGCGGACAGAAGGTGGTATACAATATTACTGAACGCTGGCTTCCATCTGCGGCTTCACTCGCGTGGAACCAGTATAATGAGTAGCCTAAAAACTACGAACGTACTACTACTACGAACGTACTACTGTTACGATCATACTAACACACACATAAACTTTCGGATTTACAATTAGCATAATTTAGGTGCATATATTTTTACTTATTATTTTATCAAATGAAGAAAGACAGAGAAAGATATACAGAACTATTTGTTCTTATATTACACCACTCTCAATTATTTACCCTCTTTTCTGTGGTACATTCTAACAGACTTGTAATTAAAAGGGAGGTTCAATAATTGTAACAAGTTGATAGGTAGGTAATAGGCATATATATATATATATATATAAGTAGGTACTATCATAGGTAAGGAATGATGTACACTCGCGGTCTAAAAATGTTTACCACCTTAATGTAATTGCATGCACATGTCTATGCCACTAGGTCGATGATATTATGTGATTTGATGAGGCATAGAGCATAGAGCATAGATTAGGCATAGAGCATAGAAGAAGCAATAGAGATTCACCCAAGTGAGATCGAACTTGTTGCTAAAAATTAAAAAAGGAAGAAATAATCAAGTAGAAATTGTAAATAATTGTCTTTATTTTTTTAAGGAAACTATAACATTGTTTTAAGGGCCTCCATCAGCAGCTATGACGGCACGTAGTCTATCTCGCATAGATGTGACAAGGAGCGCGCATAAATCAGTCCCCCTGATGTCATCCCAAACCCGTGCACAATGTGATCTAAAAGCTTCAGGGTTTCTTTTGTTCTGACAATCCCAGCGTTGAACCATAATGCCCCACAGATTTTCAATCGGGTTCATATCTGCTGACCGAGCAGGCCATTGAATAAGATAAATGTAACGGTGCAAGTTGAACCACGCCATAGTAGCCCAGGCCGTGTGTATCGGAGCATTATCCAGAACGTAATCAATTTGTGGGAATTCTGCAGCAGGATACACAACGCGCACAGTAGGCAGCATCACTTCATCCAAAAGCGACACCTAATTATTCGCGGTAGCTCTACTTTCTAACGACGTCAGTTCTCCGACGTCGTCGTGGCTCATCCACCCCCATAAGTTGACTGTTCTGAATCTGGTCGCAGATTCATTTTGAGGCACGATATGAGCTTCATCATACAGAGTTCGATTATAACGCCATAAACTCAATCTTCCGATTTGACTGGATTTATAAGTTTTTTCGTCGGTAAATATAACATTCGACCAATCAAAATCAAGTTATTTTCTCGCAAAATTTAGTCGGGAAATTTTGTGGTGACGTTTGAGTTCCACTTTAATCGCATGATGTCTGTAGTGTAGTCCTGCCGTGCAAAGCTCGTCGAATCGTCAGAGGACTCACATCATATAAAGCAGCAAAATGACTGGTTGGTGTGAAGCCGTGCTCTTCGTAATGTCGAACAATATCAGTTATTTGCGCGGCGGTTAGTATCGGCCGTCGTTCTGAATTATTTCTATGGTCTTCTTATTTATTTGCTCTTCTTCGCTATAACGCCGAATACAAAATCTCACGGTGAATCGAGATATATTAAGTTCTCGTGATATATATAGCACTAACATTCAAGCCATCTTCATGGCAAATTAATATTTCAGCCCTTTGTTGCAGGGATAAACTTGCCATGGTTTTTCAATCAATTTCTATTATTTCAATCCTAGTATTTTTGATAAATGTCACTGTAAAAAATGCAATTGTGACAACTTTTAAATAAAGAAAAGAGTTTCATCATCAAAACGTCATTAATACTCTTTTTGTTAGAATCGATGCTACAACTATTAAAAAGTAATATGTACCTAGATATAGCATTTTAGACTTTACTGCACACAGTGTGCTAAAGAATCTAATTTGAAAACTGATAAACATTTTCAGACCGCGAGTGTACATAGGTGTATTGCGTGCTTTATAATAGTTTTATTTGTGTACAGAAGTCGAAGTCTCACAGAATACCTTCTCGTAATGAAAGAAACAAAACATAACAGCGGCACGTATACTTGTTGCTCGCTTCTATTAAAAAACTCTGCTACGTAGGTACATTGAAGGATCACATTTTTTGTTTCAGAAAAAAAGGGCCTCATCCCCGAAGTAGTAGATTTCACCGTACCTACTGCGGGTGGTTTAGTAGGTAAGAATCAATCATTACGCCCATATTGTACAGAGTGATAAGTTAGGTATTTATTTGATCTATTGCTTGAAAGGGATAATACTTTAGGTCATTTGCACCAGGAAAGCAAGGTCATTCGCCACCGGCTGAGGGTTGAATAATAATGGTTGTGAAGTTCTGGCAATACGTCGATTTTATTAAAAATTTCCAGGTTCGGGTCTGGGTCCAGGTAATCGTAATTTTTTTGACTTGACTCAATTGACATCTCTTATTTTGTAAGCTTGATAAAGAAAATTAAAACAAATATTTTCTTACTTGTAATCCTATTCAGTATAATTATATGAACCTCTGATGAGTTCAGAAAAAAGCTTTTCTGTTTACGCTCGGCGAAGCAACACGTCTGCGGAGTTTCACAGAATCCTTACCAGAGGATCCTTCCGAAGGATCTTGTGGTAATGCTGGCCGCAGCACACCGTGGTACCGCTGTGTAATGACGTTTGATTTGACCTTCTTACCACCTAACCTCAATTGATGAGCTGAGCGCTTACGTTTCAAGTTTCCATCCATATTTCGATCATCTTAGAAGTCATTTTGCTTTAACGACCGTCGACCCCGTGAACTATGAGTTTCGCGGAATACGGCCTTCGGTATCCCGTGGAAAGATGCGGGACACTTAGGGCGCGTTTCGGCGGAGCGGAGCTGAGCGGAGGAGGCTGTGAGTTGGCCAATCACAATGCTCGAATTCTCTACTGCGTCATGTGAGTGAGCATTTCGAGCATTGCGATTGGCCAACTCTCAGCCCGTTCCACTCCGCTCCAATCGAAACGCACCCTTAGGCCCTTTATACGTTATGGACCAAGTGATTAATGAGGGCATTATGAATAATCCAAGCTACATCGGCCACGTGGTTATTTTTCCACTTCGATATCCCGTTTGATTGCTTCTTTCTCTTCGAAACGATAGCTTGAAAATGCAACACATCACCCGCAAGCTGTAAGCAAGTCGCGCACACACCCAACTTCTAGTTATTATCCACATTCATTGTTTATCACACTGTCTGGGTATTATGAATATTGCTACGTGATCGCGGGCAATCGATGCAGTCGGTCGCGCTGGCCTTAAAAAGCACTCTGAGGGCTTACCACTGGTTTTGATAGGTTTCGAAAACTTTATAGGTTTCGGTATCTTTCCATACATTTTCGTACAGCGCCTCTAGGGAAACGTGCATGAACTACGAAAATGTATGGAAAGATAAGTGTTGCCGTTTTTTATTTGGAGAATTTTATTTTTTTTTTGCAAAAAATGCCAAAAAAGTGCTAAATAACTTTTAAAAAAGCTAAATAAAATGCTAAAATCTATATTTTTCTTTTGAATTCCTTAGGAATTTTGAATTTTTAGGTACCGTATAAAAAATGTTAATCATGAAATATGCTAAATGCGAATTTTTTAAGCTAACAGACCCGAAAATATATTCTAAATTTAGCATTAAAAATGCTAAAACGGCAACACTGGGAAATATACCGAAACTTTTTAAGTTTTCGAAAACTATGAAAACCTGTGGTAAGCCCTCTGTATTGACGACCTCTATGGTGCAGTGAGCGAAAGCCCGCCTGTGACGCAGAAGTGTGCGGGTTCGATTCCCGCCACGAGATAAATATATGTTTGTATGTTGTGCAAATATAACTGTATGTATTGCAAGAAATGTATATTATGTAGCATATCAGTCCAGTGGTTCCCGAAACAAGCTCTTCTAAGTTTGGGGCGACATGATCATGTGTGGTAGTGTCCAGCATGATTATTATTTATTTATTTGTATAGCGAGCGAGGTATAATGCAGCTGCATGGTGTAACAGATACTTGTTTAAAAAACATTGGAATAATAATATTATTTTTTTCAGGTGGCATTCATGACTTATTGTTCAAGGATTGATTACCAAAACTACGAACTACCTAAACATTAAACAATAATATGTACCGCTACGCACGAACTTTATTTCTTATTATCTAGGAACGCTCCTTATTCACTTGTATTTCTTGAAGCTCGTCGCTTAAACTATGTAATAAATAACGTTTACGTTTATGCAACATGTGTACAAGATAACGATAAATAGATAAGTGCGTAACTGATTATTGTATTACATTCAATCGATATACAACGGATTTTACGAATAAACGATTAGATTAATAAAGCATCAATAAATATTTTTTTTATCCCCCTTCTAAATCCAAACCCCCCCAACCCCCGTTCATACCCCAACCCCACCCGTAAAGTTCATGCGAATAGATCGCTTTTAGCGATTTAGCCATGGTACTTTTATTTTATTTTAAACTAGCTGACCCGCTCGCAACTTCGTTTGCGTTTATACTCTCTTTTTACGTATGTCCTTTCAAGTGAAATATTTCCCAAGCCTGGTGATTTGACACGGAGCCCTAAATATTAGGTATATCCTCTCTCTTCTCTCAGAGAAGGACTTGCTGCTTTTTGTAGCGAAATGAAACTTAAAGAGGGTGATTTATGTGATGAAAATTTGCATGGGTAACCAATCATATCGAGACCTAGGCATATAAAAATTCATCATACCTATACCGGCTGTTAACTAAAAAAAGAGTGAGAGCGGGAACGGGAACAGGTACCTACATATGACTACATTACGGGGTAAGTAATGTAGTAATGTGTAGTAGTAGCGTTTATTTATTTTCGTCAGGTATATAATTATAGTCTCTGTAAAAAAATCTCAAGTCTTTATGTAAAAAAAAAATTTACTATCCGCGTGGATTCGTCAATGGATTCGTCGTGGATTATTCAAATATCTAAGAACAAATGAATGAAATTGAAATTTCGAATTCTAATCCGATTTAAATATTATGTTTTATTTGACATTCCAATTTTGAAGAGTATTGCATTGCACCAAGCTTTTAAGGCTCCCCCACACAGGTGTGTTATTAACGGCGATAATATCTCATGCACTACCTATTGCGATAATGCGTCCCAATTCCTTACACATAACTGCGTTATCGCAGCAGTATGTAACTTTTTGGCCGTCCTAATACATAATGTACTAAAATTCTATAGATCTCACACTACGCGCAACTATCAAATGCATTGAAAATGTAATTTAGAAATAAAGCACACGATAAAATTTGACTTTATTGTACTGACGAAAAAATGAACGGAGCGCAGAGTGGCTTCGCGCGTTAAGGCCCTTCTACTGGTGGCTCAAGCTGTAGCTTAATTCGATATCGAGATATCATTTTTCCCGTTTCTTGAATAGCGAGCTCAAAAAAAGTAATTGGAAAATTCTCGATCCAGCGAAAATGGTTTAATTTTGACAAATTTAGGCAAATCTCAAAAAGTTACCACCCGATTTTGGAAATTCAAATTGCACTTTGAAGTCCTCTAGCAGACGCAAATATTGACATAATTATGACCGATCACTTTATTCACCTACACATTTTTTTAATGCATGTGACGAATTTACTTTATGGCAAATGTACAACAACCCCTCTCATATCTGCTCCTCCTCTAATACACTTTTATAAAGTAAGTAAATACAAAAATCTACCTACGTATATATATGTGTGTATGTATCTACCTACGTATACCTATACGTATGTGTGTGTGTATGTATATATGTGTGTGTACATGTGTGTACGTCTATGTATATATATATATATATACATAGACGTACACACATGTACACATATGCATGCATGTGTATATGAGCACATATATACATACACACACACATACGTATAGGTATACGTAGGTAGATACATACACACATATATATATATATATATATATATGTGTGTATGTATGTATGTGTATGTGTGTGTGTGTAATAATTATGTAAGTGAGTAGGTATAGTTATTAGGAATAGGTTCATCAGTTTATTGGAGTACCTAGATGGTAGTAGGTAGTAGGTTCGTGTGATGTTGGCGAGCGAGTCTGGATCTGGTTTTGACTGAAAATCAGCGCTGGTTTTTTGTTTTTATAAACATATTCCAGCACAACGCTGAGTCAAAACCATTTTGCCACGGCTTTCTGGGACGTACAGTGAGCTAGCACAAATACCGATGTGGGTAGATGGGCGCATTATCGCATTCTTTATTTAGTGGTAACTGTAAGATATATCCTATCTTATTAGTTTAATGTGCTTTTTTTTATTGTCTATCTATTTAACTTACGTGTGCTTTATGTATACCTAACATTGTTCATAATTTCTCTGTATTTCCTACTTTTAAGTCAGTGGTGAATAAACGATTTTTGATTTGATTTTGATCTGCGAAATTACAGGCAAATGTCAGAATTTCATGAATCGGGGCACTATACTCGATCAGAAAAACTTAAACATTTTCAGTATCTGCACATGCGATATTACGATTTATTTTCTGATATTATCGCCGATAATAACGTACCTATGCCCACGCACCTGTGTGTAGCCTTTATGTGAGAACAACGTTTTTTGAAAAAAAATCGAATGGGTTTTCAAACACGACAGTGTCAAAATAAAATGGCTTAGCATGTTACGTTAGGCGATGAGTTTCAATAAAATACGAAACACGTCTTCAATCGATTCTGTTAAAGAATGTTTATGCAAAATATGAAGTAGATTGGATCAAGGAATCACGTTGTTCCATACAAACTCTGCCACCGTTTTTCAACCCCTTGGGGGTGTTATTCCGGAAATTCCTTTCTTATTGGATGCCTACGTCATACAAAGAACACACTCTCCAAGTTTCAGGTTCCTACGATCAGCTGTTTAGGCTGTAGGTACGTTGATCCTTCAGTCATTCAGGACAAAGGATTTTATATGTATAGATTTCCCTCCATTAAGGTTTTTTTTTTAAAACCTGGTATGCAGTCATTTATTATTTAATATTCTAAGTGTTCTGACGAAGTTTCAAGAAAATCGCACCACGCGTTAAGATTTTCCCATACAAACTTTACCATCCCATTGCAACCCCCTCAAGGACTATTTCAAATTTTGAATGACACCAATCTTCATTGCTTGTATATGGAATAATACATGTCTCAGGTTTCAAGTTTCTAAGTTCAAGGAATACGATTTTTCATACAAACATTTTTACCCCTTTTCACCCTCTTAGGGGTTGAATTTCCAGAAACCCTTTCTTAGTGAGCGCTCACACTCTTTAAAGACTACCTGTACCAAATATCAAACCTCTAAGCCCTGTTGTTTCTGAGATTTCGTGATGACGGAGTCAGTGAGTGAGTGAGTGAGTGAGTGAGTGAGTGAGTGAGTGAGTGAGGATAGTTCTCTTTTATATATATAGACTAGCTGACCCGCTCGCAACTTCGTTTGCGTTTATACTCTTTTTTTACGTATGTCTTTTCATGTGAAATGTTTCCCAAGTCCGGTAATTTGACACGGAACCCTAAATATGAATGGAATAAAAAGTACCTACATATTACTACCCCGTAGTGTAGTAATATGTGGGTTCCTTTTCCCGTTCCTGCTCTCACTCCTTTTTTCGTTCCTGTTTCCGTCGCCAAGGTAACAGCCGGTATAGGTATTATGAATTTTTATATGTCTAACTCTTGATTATGATTGGTTACCCATGCAAACTTTCATCACATAAATCACCCTCTTTAAGTTTCACTTTCGCTATAAAAAGCAGCAAGTCCTTCTCCAAGGTCCCACCCATGGATTAGCGCTATAAGCGTTTATTTATTTTCGTTATAGTCTCTATGAAAAATCGCAAGTCTTTATGTAAAAAAAAAAAATCTATCCCAGTGGTATTTAAATATCCAAGAACAAATGAATGAAATTGAATTTTCGAATTCTGATCCGATTTAAATATTATTTTTTATTTGACATTCCAATTTTAAAGAGTATCGCGTTGCACCTAGGGCTTGCAAATATTCGAAAATATTCATATTCGAATATTCGAATTTTTTTCGGGTACTATTCGAATTATTCGAATATTATTCGAATAATAGAAAAACACTATGATTTTATTAAAATCACATCTTATTTTGTTATTTTGAGTGTTATTTTCATGAAGAAGGTTAAAATATCAACTTATTTTATTCTTAAAAGCGTTTTTTCCATGAACTAATTTTAAAAAAATTACAAAAAGGTATGTCACCGTAACGAGACATTGGTGATTTACACGCACAATCAACCACAAATTAAAATTTTCTTCTTCGTATGAGCTAGTAGCCAACTCTAGTGTCGGAGATTTTGGCCACCCGAAGGCCTCAGACATGGCTTAACGACTGAAAAGCCGGGACCAACATCTTAACGTGCCTTCCGAAGCACGGAAGTGGTCAAATCTAAATGTCAATAAACAGTCATCCATCCAAGTAATGACCACGCGGAGAGTTGCTTAACCAAGGTGATCTCTTAAGTACACCGAAGTAAACCACGCCAAGGACGGACAGACGGACAAAGCAGCACCAAAGGGTTCGTTTGACTGGCTCGGTAATGTCACTCTAAAAACAGTCTTATAAATGTAGGTTGGTTGTTATTTTAACAAAATCATGAAAATGAGCATTCACGTTAACGACAGAGACGAATGGACAGAACAGTCTCGTCAACTACGCGAATGCACTACGCGACACTTCCGAGTGTATCCGAACCGTGTTCCGAACCCGATAAAAGTTATTGGGTTTGGATCGGATCGTTCGACATGTTGTTTACCCGAACGACGACGTAAACTTGTATAGTCTTGTATGGATATATCGCGCGAACTCTTAAGTGGTATTTCATGCACATCTGAGTTCCGATTTCGGTGTTATTAATTTAAATCGAATATTTGAATATTGAAATATCAGTATTCGAATATTCGAACAAAAATAATATTCGAATTATTCGAATATTCGAATGCATGGTACCTGGTTAAATCATAGCCCTTAATTTTATTCCTGGTGTAGTTTTACAGAATGTGCAATGACAATTTGTTATATAGGTAGGTACACGTAATTAACTACCTACAAAACCTCGGTCTACCTACTATATAACCATATTGCTAAATTTACCCTTAGACAGGGTTTATTAATGATACCTTACCTATAACTTGTAACATAATGCACTTTAACACCATGTAATTTACTCCGGTGATCTTCGCAGATCATCTTGGTTAAGCAACACTGCGCCCGGACACTACTTATATGGGTGACTTGGATGACATTTAGATCAGCTCGATCACGAATATTTGCGACAAAGTCATTGTATCGTAGACGTAAGCATTTTGTATGGCATTCGATACCGTAACGTTAACTACACAAAATTTGGTATCACGAATTATTTGACATACGTTCTCGTAACCATCCTATCGTCTGCGTGTAGTTACGTAAAGACTTTTGTATGAAAACGCGATCACGAGCACTTTTTTGACGTACGTTTCGTCGCATCGCCTTCGGAGTAGGGCTTGCATTCGAATATTCGAATATTCGAATAATTCGAATATTATTTTTGTTCGAATATTCGAATACTGATATTTCAATATTCGAATATTCGATTTAAATTAATAACACCGAAATCGGAACTCAGATGTGCATGAAATGCCACTTACGAGTTCGCGCGATATATCCATACAAGACTATACAAGTTTACGTCGTCGTTCGGGTAAACAACATGTCGAACGATCCGATCCAAACCCAATAACTTTTATCGGGTTCGGAACACGGTTCGGATACACTCGGAAGTTTCGCGTAGTGCATTCGCGTAGTTGACGAGATTGTTCTGTCCATTCGTCTCTGTCGTTAACGTGAATGTTTATTTTCATGATTTTGTTAAAATACCAACTAACCCACATTTATAAGACTGTTTTTAGAGTGACATTACCGAGCCGGTCAAACGAACCCTTTGGTGCTGCTTTGTCCGTCCGTCCGTCCTTGGCGTGGTTTACTTCGGTGTACTTAAGAGATCACCTTGGTTAAGCAACTCTCCGCGTGGTCATTACTTGGATGGATGACTGTTTAGTGACATTTAGATTTGACCACTTCCGTGCTTTGGAAGGCACGTTACGATGTTGGTCCCGGCTTTTCAGTCGTTAAGCCATGTCTGAGGCCTTCGGGCGGCCTAAAATCTCCGACACTAGAGTTGGCCACTAGCTCATACGAAGAAGAAAATTTTAATTTGTGGTTGATTGTGCGTTTAAATCACCAATGTCTCGTTAGGGTGACATACGTTTTTGTAATTTTTTAAAAATTAGTACATGGAAAAAACGCGTTTAAAAATAAAATAAGTTGATATTTTAAACTTCTTCATGAAAATAACACTAAAAAAAACAAAATAAGATGTGATTTTAATAAAATCATAGTGTTTTTCTATTATTCGAATAATATTCGAATAATTCGAATAGCACCCAAAAAAAAATCGAATATTCGAATATGAATATTTTTGAATATTTGCAAGCCCTACTTCGGAGGCGTACGAATGTTTATTCACCGCGAAATTGTCAGTGAGAAAACTTTCGTAAGGTATTTAGATTTTTAGATTGTTTGTTTTCTGGTGATTTTGTGTGTATAAATTACTAGGTATGCACTGGGACCTACATTTTCTTCTAGTGTGTTTCTAAAGGTCTAACAAGGTTTAAATTGTAAGAATGAGCATAAGCAAAACATTGTGATCTAGAGGTTTTTGAAAAAGAAAAGTACCTCATTGAATTAACTACTATCTTTCTGCCAAGTTAATTGGAGTAGAGAAAAAACATAACTTTCATTATATAGCTATATTAAATACCTAGGTCTCTTATGTACGTTTACCTACTATTGCTAAATTGCCAAGGTATTTCTCTGCTATCAGGGAAGTTAGTCAAAGGGTTATTTTGAATTGTATTTCTGGCAGAGCACAAGAAAAGGAATGATTCTATAATAATGCGGTATATTTTTTCAACCCTGTGTCAGAGCAAGCTAAAGGGTCCTATGAGTTGTCCTCGATAGTCCTTCCACTAACTTCCTTGAAAGGTAGGGAAATAGGCAGTTTAGCTATTGTATAAGAATGTATGTTCCACCGTGTTTCTCTTTCTGCACAGTCTGTCCGCGCTTAATCCAATTCAATTCGTTTTATCACTTAACTCTGTATTTTTTATTTAAGTTCTAAGTTTATTATATCCTTTCTAAAGTTATGAATAAAAACCACAGTACTTACTAAATAAAAAGTTTAATTAAACATGTTTTTTCAATTATATTTTCAGATTAAGCACTTTAGTTTTAACATTGTACCTAGGGCGTCGTTTTTAAAGGCAAATGTAACAATAAACCATTCCTAACTAATGTACGCCCCGTTTCTTCGTCCGAGTAAGAAGTTTTTGTGAGGGCGGATTGGCTTGGCCCCGGCGAAGGCTCCACCACAGGTTGACTTCATTCTAAAATAATAAATAGACAGGATTAATATAAGACAATACCCACACAGAACTACTATGTATAGGCTAACAACTTAGTTAGGGTAACAGTGCAGTGCTTGATTCCGCATCCTTGCCTTAAGCCAGCTCTAACTTAAAAAACCATTAAATAAAATGTTGTTGTTTTTAGCCCGCACTTTCCCACAGCTGGGCAAAGGTTTCCCTCGAGTTTTCCATTCTTTGCCATTGAGATAAATAACAAGAGATGCAAACCTCCTAACAAGTGTCAAAATATAGTAACCACTTATTGATGGCGAAGACGTAGCTTTGAAACTAATTGTCTGATTAAGATTTTTCCCTAAAATTTATGTGATTTTTTTACTCATTGATTATTGGAAATAAGTAATTTAATAAACCCCGTACCAACCACAACAACGTACAACATAGCGCAGTTGGTAGTTTCCCAGTATTTATGGAAAGGCCACGGGTTCTATTCTCATCTTCATCATCATCATCATCCACAGCCCGACTTCACCCACTGCTGGGTATAGGCCTCCCTTTGTATGTCCCAATCCCCACGGTTCAAAGCTCGTCTCATCCAGTTTCGGCCCACGATTGATGCTCATGCCACCTGATGATGATAATCCCACTGAGTCGAAATTTATGGGATACTAGCTTCCACAGCTTTCCAGCAAAGCCGCGGTTTGCTCGCGACGTACCCAGGTGAAAAGTCGCCTATGTGTTCGATCCAGGCCATAAACAACTATATATATTTTTTTTATTATTATTTTATGTATTTTTAAATTTTTATATGCGCTCTGTAATTTTTGCATGAAAGAGTAACAAACATCCATACATCCATACCTACTCACTTTCACATCTATAATATTAGTAGGAAGAAGGATAGGATTATAGATTTTCCCTGAAGTTTAAACTCATTTGACTGTCGGTCACTAAAAAAGTACCTGTCTAGTTTTTTCTTTTAGCCTGCTTTAGGTTTTCATAGAGTACAAATTGTTCACCATTTATTACCACCATATAGTTGAAAAGTTAATTGTTTAAGAAAATAACTATTCGTCATAACTTTGTGTTATTGTCACTAATCATATTTGTAGATCGAAATAGTAAACTTTGTTTGGGGAAATAAAATAAGTGTTTTAGTTTGTGCAAACATATAATAGCGATCGTAATATCACTCAACCACGGCATGTAACGTCAAATGTCTTCCGGTCTTCCTTTTATTTCTTTGAGTTAATCATTTAATTTCATGAATGATGGAATTTATCAATAGAAGTGAGTGATCTATTTGAAATGATCTTAAATATGCTCCTATGTGTATTGTAAATTATTTTAAGAACTTAAGAGCTTAACAAAGATTTTATCCTTTATCAAAATCTCCCACAATAATCGGGAAAACAACCCTATTTTTTGCCGGCAACATTACATGGCATGAACTATTTATCTAAATTTGCTTTAATATTTGCTGTGATTTTAGCAAAAAAATATGTATTCATGAAACAAGTAATTCCGCGTGATTCTTTACGCAATTGAGTTCAAGAAATGCACTTTTTCATCACATTATTTGCCTATTTCGCGGAAGTGTCACTCGGTCGATGTCAAGATGGCGACTGTATGAAGAAAGGAAAGGATATTGGCCATGGCCAAGACCTGAGCCTACACGCATTTTAGCCGGTACTACGCATCTAGTTACGATAGTAACAATATATATCAATTATATCGTAACGAAGATGCTTCGTGATCAGCGAACAGCGAATGTCAGAAATATTCGTGATCGCCCCTCTGAGCGCTTCCATCCTTTGGAAGGCACGTTAAGGTGTTGGTTCCGGCTTTTTCAGTAGTTAAGCCATGTCGGAGGCCTTCGGGCGGCCTAAAAATTCCAACATCAGAGTTGGCCACTATTTCATACGAAGAAGAAGAAGAAGACCAATTTGTTCCATGCCTCAATTCATATGTTTCATCATCATCAGCAGCAGCAGCATAAATAACTTGTTATTTTTCCCAGCTAGAACGAAGAACACCTTGTACAAGTAGGACTTTAAAAAATAAATAAACTGACTTCAAATAAATCACTTCTTACTTCTTGCGCTAAAACATATATTAGTGATCATAGGGCGAAAATAACAAGTGAGGATGAGGTTTTTTGAGTTTTCCGGGAAAAGTACCGATCCCTCAGGAATAAAATTTATATGTGTGAAGTAAACTTTTAAACAAAAAACGAATGTTGAAAATCGGTCCACAATTGACGGAGTTATCAGTGAAAATACATAGAAAAAAGGTTCCGACGAATTGAGAACCTCCTCCTTTTTGAAGTCGGTTAAAAAGCAATAAATTTATTGTATTGTATTGTATTTTGTGTCAACATTTTGCGTGACTGAGAAATAAACAATACTCACTACCGTTCGCCTTTATTTTATTAGTACGATTGCTAGCATTATATGTACGTACTTTCTACAGATTACATTTGTTATTGTTTAAATACCGAAATTAATTTTTGATTACTATTTTTAGGGTAAATCACCATCATGCACACCAAAAACGAAAAAAATAGCATTGGACTGCTAAACAATTTGAAGATCACTCAAAAAACTGCGATCTTGGGGAAAAAAATTGGCGTTTACTAAGAGAGTAGCGAATTTAGAAAATATTATTGCAGAATCGAAAGCATAATTTGCTATATGTTGAAGTTTTGGAGAAATAAAAATATATTCTTTTCTTTTTTGCAGTAAGAATTTTGAAAAATGTATATAGGTATGCGCAACGTATTCAATCAAATTTGCTAAACATCTTTCCTTCCCTAACATATTATCAAAAGTCATTAAAACTTTTTAGTGAAGGTAGATTATAAATGAAAAAAATTGTCGTCATGTACGTAAAGTATTGATAGATTATTATGGTTTGTTAATTTCTTGTTTGATTTGGTTGTCTCTGAATTCCTTGGGCAATATGCAAATATTTTACCCGTTATCATCATCATCATCATCATCAGCCTATAGCAGTCCACTGCTGGACATAGGCCTCCCCTAATGAGCGCCTGAGTCCCTGTCCTGAGCTTGACGGATCCAGCTTCTACCAGCAGCATTTCGCAGATCGTCACCACCTGACCGGAGGGCGTATTATCAGTATATTTTACCCAAATCTATGGAAATTTTAGTTATCTGGCAACCCTGCAGTAGAAATGAGATAGACTCATGTGGCCACGCTCGCTATGAATCTACTACTACTTAATCTATGGTTCAAGCGCACTCGACATGGACATACTCGGCCATTCTCGGAATACTGAGTAAAGTTACCTACCTATATTACATAGGTAGGCAGGTATGTAAGTATGTGCGTATTGTGCGTAAAGGTAGTACAACGTATTCAAATATGGACTTTGATCACATTTAAGTATTCATAATATATGCATTTAAATAATTTACATTTAATAAAACAAGAACCAAAAATTTCTAATATTACAAAACAATGCAATACAAAGCCCAAACGAACACTTTATATTGCAGCTGATTGAAGTCCGCCATTTTGTTTCGTTTTCTACAGGGTCTTGGCATTCGCTAGGTTTTCAATCAAGAGCACAGTTAAAGAAGAGAACTAGATATAGTCTTAAAATTCACTATGCTCTGAACGTCAACTCATACGGCTGATCTCTACTTTCTTATGTCCATAAATCATTTGCTAGAAAGGGATGCATACTTTATCTCAATGCGATTGCTGGTGTGATACACCCAGCACGACCATGGAAGCTATTAGTAATTTCCTTGTGGTACAAATTCATGAAATAAAATGTACTATTTTGTACCCTGGAAGGAAAAATGTGTACCCTTATAGTTTTGAAGATAGCATTAGTGGCTTTGGTCGTGCCAGGAATGTACTACCCAGCACGACCACGAGAGATTTATAGTAATTGAGATCATGATTAGGCTCAGAAAAAACTTTACTATTTTGTACTCCAAAATTTGTGTTTCGTACTTCAAAGGTTCAAAAGTTATAGCCAATTTAAAGCAAACTTGAGGGACCTAGAAAATGCCTTGAGTGACTCCGAAACTTTTCTCAATTAAAAAAACGTGTAGCTTTATATGAAAACCTATCCACATCAATCTACCGACAACCTAATGTATCTATCCACGTTCAGATAATCATCATCGATCATAAGGAAGTATTTACCTACTTTTTCAATTAAATCGTTCGTCATCGTCTTAGGCTTCCCGCCCACGACCGACTATACGACCTATTTTTTATAGGATAGATAGGCATGGTCGAATTTGTACCACAAAGAAATTACTAAAAGCTTCCATGGTCGTGCTGGGTAGTATCACACCAGGGGACAACAATAATTAGGAGAGGCCTGTGTATAGGATGCCTATTTTAGGGGACGCCTATATTTAAGCAATGACTATGATTATGGGAGGCCTATGTGTTGGGGAGGCATATACTTAGCGAGGGAGCTATTCTTAGGGGAGGCCTATACTTAGAGGAAGCCTATGCTTTGGACTCAGCTCAATTTTTACAGTCCAAAATGGTTATTTACATTCTAGGATTATTTGTATTTTAATTTTATGATTACGATCTACTGAAGTTACTTACATCATCATCAGCCTATACCAGTCCACCGCTGGACATGAGCTTCCCCCAATGAGCGCCATTGCGCCCTGTTCTACCATTCGCAGATCGTCACTCCACCTGGCCGGAGAGCGTCCTACACTTAGGCACTTTACTTGTATACATAAATCAAGTATACCTACCGTGTATACAAGCATCGCGATGTATACAAGCAACCTCAGGGCGAGAATGTAAAACTTGCGGATTGTGGACATCGCTCGTGGGATCTCAGGTCGAACTACTAGTAATCCTAATAGTAAGGAGGCTCTTTACTAATGCTACGTAGTTGGCACTGGGTGCTAGATTTCTTTTTTATATGATAAATCTGAGGGGCACGTTGGGAACTAACCGCTAAGACGAGCCAAGCAAACCCTCAGTTATTAAGTACTAACCCCTAATCTTAAGTTACTAACACGCTTGGATCATAGTTGTCTGAATAAAAAATTGTTTATTATTATTATTATTAAAGCGCAAAGGCACTTCCTGTTCAAGCCTCCTTATGCTTTCATAGTGAGTGTGTTAAGGTGATTGCTATGTAAATTTTGTCAGGTGTTGTGCACCTTAGTAAAGCTTTGATTTATGACAATATCTCTCGTTCCTAACCTCCATTGAATGGACGTGTCGTTTGTCTGTCTTGAAATTAATAAATACCAGTCAAGTGTATATGTTGGAGTTTAATTTATCTAAAGAATTAGGCTCCCTTATGTTCCAAAACTGAACATAAATTGGTGGCCCATGAGGGGAACATTAAAACCAGAAAGTCAAGAAACTCTGGGAATCCCCGCGGTTGGCGAAGGACTTTGGACTTTGAAGAATTTATTTCAAAACGAATGAAATCCAGGAGTTGAATTTATCAAGACTACGGTGGAGTATTGGTCAGTGGATCAGCCAAAGATTCACGCCTGCAACTGCGGTCTACGAAAAGATAAGTGCCCCTTTCCTTTGTTCTTCCTAACCTAAAATTACCTACTAAATTCCCAATCCAAATTGTCCCACTTGTGATGAAACAAAGTGTTGTTAAAGTTAAGTAAAATCAGCGTTAGCAAGATAATAAAAGTTAAAATTACATTATTTTTAAACAAGAAACATTTAAGTGAGTAAGTAGGTATATTGCAACGTGGTGGTCACGTATGTATTCCACATCCCTGTCGAGTGTATTCCACATCCTAAATATCGATCAAATTAATTATAATCCGTGTTCCTTGTTATAAATTCGCTTTGTTAACGTGATTTGTGGACGCGTTACAGGTGTCTTAAGTCAGCTGAGCGGTCCGAGCTAGGTGATACGTCATCTATTGTTCGACCGGCCGGCGAGCTGCGCGGCGTGAGTGGTGCTGTTCGGATCGTTGGGGTTACGAGGAGCGTGAGAATTGAACACTTTCGTAATTAATTTCCTATAATGACGTCAAAAGATAGCGTTGGTGCCTCAGTTTTGGAGGAGTTCTTCAGAAAGCGTAGTTCCGTAAAGGGTAATACTAAGTTTAGGAACTTTTTGGTGACTCAACTACAAAAAACTCAGTTGACCTCTATTGAGTTAACTGAATTACAGTTAAAACTCCAAAAGATTGAGACATTATCGTTACGTTTTGATAACTTGCAAGAAGAGATCGAGGTTCTAAATCACAAGAACTTAGATAAATACTTTAAGGCAAAGAACGAACAAAGGCGGGAATCTATTCTTGTTCCTCAGTGTTCTCACGATCATAAAGAGATTGGTGTTAAATTGCCTCAAATAAATATCGCAAAATTTGATGGTTCGTATTTCCGCTGGCTGGAATTTCACGATACTTTTAAGACTTTGATTGAGGGGAGGAATACAGAAACACCATCACTGACCAGCCTACCCTAAGCGATTTCTTCAAATTGCTGACTGATCGCGCGGACGTTTTAGAGTCACTTAATCGCAATAAGATAATCAATAATATACAAAGGTTCATTTGAAAATTCACGTGGTTCAGATCAAAATAACGTAAATAAAATTAATAAATTCAATCAAAATAACAATAACAGGAATTACTCTAACACAAACAAATATAAACAAGAAAAAATAAATCAAACAAAATCATTCGCGACTGTACAATATGAAAATCAAAAATCATCTTACATTTGCGTTATCTGCGGAAAGGATCATAGAATATATGATTGCGCCATATTTAAAGATAAAGGTCTTAAGGAACGTTTAGAGGACGTGAAGCTTTATAAATTGTGTTCCAATTGTTTAAGGCAAGGGCACCTTGAGCGCAACTGTCGTGTGGGACCTTGTCGCATTTGCAATAAAAAACACAACTCCCTGTTGCATAACACGGAGCAGTCAGTGGTAAACCACGCCTCCGCGGAATGTGATCAGGACGAAATGACCGCTGTAAACTTCGCTAAACAAAACTGCAATGAAGTTTTATTGTCTACAGCGTTGATCGAATTAGTGAATCCTGAAACAATGGAGACACAAAAGGTTCGTGCGCTGTTAGACTGTGGTAGTCAGTCTACCTTTATAACGAAAAGACTACAGCAAAAACTATCACTCAATTCATGTCCCATAGGCGCGCTAAAGGTCGTTGGGACTGGCAATAATTGTGCAGATAGGGTAGTTGAAAAGAGTGACGTTCAATTAAAGTCGCTGCATACACCGTTCAGTGTATTGTTGTCATGCTTTGTGCTAAACGAGCTAACAAGCAACTTGCCGAGATCTGCGATAAACGTAGATAGGCTAAAGATACCTGACAATGTCCAGTTGGCCGATCCAACTTTTCATAAACCGGCATGCATAGACATGTTGATTGGTGCCGACATTTTTTGGGATGTTTTAGGTAATGAGGAGAAATCTCTCTGCCCTAAGGCCCCGAAACTCCGCAGCTCTAAACTCGGGTGGTTAGAAAGAAAGAAAGAAAGAAAATCAATTTATTCGGCCCACAATGCATACAAAATAAGTAGGTAGGTACAAAGTAGGTAATACACAAAATACAAAAAATAAAATTAAGAAAAAAAAACAAGCAAAAAGAAAAAAAAGAAAAAACACACTTGAAAGTTATAAAAAAAAAAAACATAAAAAATAACACTATTATTATTTATTTCGCATTGCGTGGGGTCGAATGGGTCTCGTCTCAGCATGTGCTGCACCATACCAAGGCAGGAATGGCACAGCGCTGGTTTTCAGACGAGGCCGAAGTGTGAAGACACGAAAATCGGGAACGTGGAAACTAAACTACATGAACTAATTTATATAGCTAGGTACATATTACATATTTTTACGTAGATAGGATTAGATAGATACCAATACTTATATCTCAAATTTAATTACAATTTAAATAAAAAGGTACATTCAAATATTTAATATTATATATAGGTATAATGGATTGTCAAGTATTATTTATTTTCTGTATTGATTTATTTAATTTAGAAACAAGAAGGAAAAGGATGTTTATGGAATTGTGGAGAGTTATCCCAGAAGCCATTATTTAAAGTAGTGAAGTGAAATAAAGAATAGGTCTGTGGACTGGGGTGATTGCTCGACTGTGATTGGCTGTTGGTGGCTTGGGTTGGCGTCTCAAATTGCCATCGGACGCATAGTTTTCACAAGACAAAAATTTAAAATTTTGAGCAAACCTACTCACAAACAACGGACAAAGTATACTTAGGGTATAAAACCAGTGTGTTAAGTGTGTTTGGGAAGTGAGCAGCGTAATTTTAGATTTAAAGTGATCCAGGCAAACCATGGTGAAAGTTGGAAAGAGATGTTCTCCCAGGCAAGAAGTGCATAAACGTACGGTAAGCTATAACCTGAATACATTCATGATTTATTACCTACATACCTACATGATGTGATGATGTAGGCATGCAGGGCATTCCTATCTAGCTAGACTGATCTTTAAAGAGATAAGTTCTGAGCGCTTTTCTAAAAGTTCCAACTGTTTTCAGAGCACGCAGAGGTGGAGGCAGATCATTCCAGCAGCGAGTGGCGGCAAATTTGAATGAACCGCGGGAAGACATGGACTTGTGCTTTGGTGTCTCAAAAATAAAGGTACATGCTCTGCTTGGGTATCTGGATTTAGTTCGCGCCCATATAAATTTATCGTACAAGTACTTCGGATATTTCTTGTTTATCACCCCAAAAAGGAGTACTGCAAGATGGAGCTTTCTACGTGCTTCCATTTTAAGCATATTAGAGGAGTTTAGAAAAGGTGTTATATGAAAGCGTGGAGGAACATGAAAACAAAAGCGGGCACACGAATTTTGGACACGTTGTATAAGCTTTGAAGTTCTACTCAATAGGCATGGCCCATAAACAACATCACAATAATTAAGTTTAGAGAGGATAAGCGACTCACATAGGTTAATTCTTACGTCCTCACTAAGAAATGGTCGAATTTTATAGAGGAGCCTCAGACGATAGAAGCAATTGCGAACACTGTCAGCCACGTGTTTTTCAAAATGTAATTGACTGTCCATAACTAATCCAAGATTTTTCGCTTCCGAGGCATATTCAACAACTTCACCATCAACTTTAATATGTCCTGTAAGATGGTTTTGTAGTTCTAACATCTTATGCCTGGTACTTATAATCAAGAATTTCGATTTCTTGGGGTTAATAACTAGAGAATTATCTTTCGACCAACTGGATATCCGTGATAGATCACAATTTACCTTTTCAACAGCATCAGCAAGATCAGAGGGCAGAAAAGAGAAATACAGCTGCAGATCATCGGCATAGAGATGATATTTACAGTGAGTAATGGCCTTTATTATATCAGCGCTGTACAAGATAAACAAGATTGGCCCTAATATCGATCCCTGTGGGACTCCCCTGGGAACTGGCTGGAGAGTGGAATGCAGTTTAGATCCATTGGACTTAGTTAGTTCAACAAACTGGTGTCTACTTTTTAGGTAGCTATTAAACCATTTGATTGTTCGTTCATCAAAACCATAGTAGGAGAGCTTGGATAAAAGAAGAGAAGTATCTATGGAATCAAATGCGCGGGAAAAATCAAGCAGTATTAAGATATTTGCCATACCATGGTCTTGCGCACCAAGTAAATTATCTACTACATCAAGTAGGGCAGTTGCAGTGCTATGGCCCTTCCGAAACCCAGATTGGGCCTGTGGTAGAATGCTATTTTCTTCCAAATACTTAGTGAGCTGTAGGCTTACCGCCTTTTCGAGAATCTTTGATAGGCAAGGGAGCAAACTGATAGGCCTAAGATCCTGGCAAGACAAGGGATTATTGTTCTTCGGTATCGGTCTGACCACAGCAATCTTCCAGCTTTCAGGGAATTCCCCACTCATTATTGAACTATTTATGATGGACGTGATTGCTTCTAATGATTCAGGTAAAGTCATATTGAGCATATCTAGTGAGATTCCATCCACACCTTGGGCATTTGATTTAAGACTATGCATGATTGATATAACTATTTCCTTATCCACAGGTCTCAATGAAAAGGTCTTGGAGCTGTACCTATGATGCTCATAGTAGGTGAGTTGTGAGATGGACACCAGATTGTTACCAGGAACATTCAGAAAGTGAGAGTTGATGAGGTCTGGATCACTAAACTGCGGTGGAAGTTCAGCAGCCTGCTTTTTGTTAGGTAAAATTGTATTTTTTAAGTTTTTCCAAAGTTTTTTAGAGTTTTTTATGTTGCTGTTAATGTGTTCAGTAAAGTAGGCCTTTTTCTCACTTGAAATTGCTGCTATGACTAAATGTTTCATTTCTTTGTAACAGTTTTTAAGGGTTAATGATTTAAGCTGTTTATGCCTATTGTGGTAGTTATCTCGAATTTTAATCATATTTTTAACTGTGTCCGTAATCCAGGGATGGGGGGGCTCCTTGAATTTTGTCGTTTTAAGAGGAGCGTGTAAGTCAAATAGAGCTATTATTACGTTGTTAAATGCTGTAACTAAATCATTTATCATTAAAAAAACCCAACACCCCCTCCCCGACCATTTCGAATACTTGTAGGCCTAGGAGCAAACCGTAGCCTATAACCTGGCACCCTAGGAGCCTTTTCATCCTCGCCTATCCCCATCCATGTCTCGTTAATAGCCATCACATCAGGGTCAAGCTCTTCTATGGCTACAATAAATTCGTCATGCCCTGTGTTTAATGACCCCGCATTGAAAAAGCCAACTTTAAGATACTTAACAAAGAGCATAATAAGATAATTTTACTATATTCAATCTATAAATGAACCAGTTGCTCCATAGAAATATTATTTGCTCAGATAAGCTTAATATCTGAATTAATTCTATTTGGCTAACAGAAACACAATATTTATGTATTAGCTTTAGATATACCATAGATTTATTGAATTCAAATAATGAATTAATTGTGTAAATAAATAATGATATTCGATTATGTATATAAGTCAAGTTGTTATAAAAAGTAGTAACATATATATAATACATACATAACAGTGATAAAATAAATGGATAGATATAAAAATACTTCCTGTTAAAATTATATTTCCCCACGCATTGCAAAAAAACAAAACTATAAATTAATAATAAAGCTCTAAGATACAGCACATACAAAGCACATTTTGACGGTTTAGGATATAGGACAGTCAATACTAAATAACAATATTTGTTGAAACTAATCTCAGTGTAAAAACAATTTTCAGGGTCAGAGTTCAAACTGGAGCCGGCCCAAAAACCCGCGGCAGGTCGATCGCGGACCTAATCGGGTAGGCAGGCTTACCATCGGCCTGTCGGGCATATATTCGACCTCGTTTCGTCCAAGAATACCGCCACTGAAGGCGGCGGCACTCCTCGCGGACGCGGTGGAAGAGTTGCCGGTTTGCGCGCGTCAGCCGCTCGTTGATGAAGATGCGCCCGCCCCCTCCGGCGGCGGCGGTGCTGCCGGCGTCGGCGGCGGTGAGCGTGCGGCGCACGCGCGCGCCCTGCAGCACCTGGTCGCGCAGATCGCGGCGCGCCAGCCGCACCACCACGCGGCGCGCGCGCCCCGCCTCGCCCCCGGTCCCCGCGCCCACAGCCACGCCGACACGCTCCGCGAACACGACATCCCGCGGCTCGAGCGCTACGCCCAACTTGGCCGCCAGTACGGTGACAGCGTGCACCACGTTTTCGCCCTTCTCCTCTGGCAGATGGCCGACTTCGAGGTCTGATAGCAGGGCCTCCTGGTCACGGTCGTTCAGCTCCTGCTGTAACAGCGACACCCTGCACTGCAGATCGGCCACCTCTGAGGGAGGCTCCTCGCGTCGCTGCTCGATGGCCTCCAGTCGATGCTCGAGTCCATCCACGCGTGCGCTGACTCCCGCTAGAGAAGCTCGGAAGTCCGCCATCTCAAGTCGCAACTCCCTCATCTCGGAGCACAGGGACCGGATCTCGTCTTTAAAAGACCTTAGTTCCGTGAAGAGCTCCCCTTTAAGCGACCTAATACTGAGCTGATACTCCATTTCACCAAACTCCTCTGTGATATTGTGAGCTGTTTCATCAAGGGCCATGGGTTCATCGCCCGTTGTGGCAGGAGGGTTCTCCTGGATGGAGTAGGCGTCTTGCGCGACACGGACGGGCGTAGACGGGTCTCTTCCCTTGGGCGCTTTGATCTGGCAATCCCCACATCTCCAGGTCTCAGAGATCTTTGCTCCAGCTGGAATCCCGACGCATTCCCTGTGGCTAACACTGTTGCATAATGGGCACACAGCGCCACCTTTCTGCATAAATTTGCCACAGGCATTGCACTTGACCATAGTGAATCAAGGTTCAAAAAGTATATGGAACGGGAAGATAGTTCGTGCTCGTCTCGACAGATGGCGCCGACAAAAACTACGGTATCCCCAATAGCCGAAGGCCGATGATTAACAGATTCGATTCGTTGCTACTTTACGATAGATGGCGCAAGAAGCAATTAGATAATTTTAATTTAATCATAAAATTCCAATAGTTCGATGCTATGGGTTAATCGACTCCCGGAGCACATACAGCCACAGAGTTCCCTCCTTCACTTGACACTAGATACTTTGATTGAGTTATCTTTAGTCTTTATAGCTATTATTTTGTCCGTCTCTAGGAACTAGAGGGTAAATAAATACTCACTGTGCTCAATAATATTTGTTTTGATTATAAAATTGTAATCACTGTAGTATTTCCACTAATAACACTCTCAAAGAGACTAGTCACATTAGGCTACCGGATAATAGTCTCCTAGGCACTCTGTAAACTGTTTATATATTTTTAAATTAAAAAGTGCTAGGATCAGCTGTGTGTTCACCGACGTTCGTGACGTCACCCTAATTGGGTTGGTTAATATCCGGCCCAATCAATTCGCAAAGTTATTGTACTTTAAGCCATGTCCAATGTAATCACGCCGCTATGACGACTCACGACATGTCAGACGAAATAGACAAATCGTTGCAAAAATTCTGGCAATTGGAAGAATTGCCCCCTAAACAAGTTTTAAGCGAAAGTGACGAAAAATGCCAACATCATTTTTTACAAAATACCACAAGACTAAACGATGGTAGGTTTTGTGTCAAGTTGCCCTTAATCACTTCTCCAGATTGCCTAGGTGATTCCTACGGTCTAGCGAAACGGCGATTATTTAATCTGGAGAAAAGATTTAGACGAAATCACGAGCTAAAAGTGGAATATTTTAAATTCATCTCAGAATATGGTGATCTCGGGCATTTGACTGAGTCAGCCATAATAAAACCGATACCTTCCTACTTCTTTTGTCACCATGCAGTTCTGAAGCAAGAAAGCGAATCGACTAAGCTTCGCGTTGTATTTAGTGGCTCGGAACAATCATCATCAGGGTACTCGCTAAATAATATCCTGATGGTTGGGCCGAACGTTCAGGGCTCATTGTTCAGCATACTTATTAGAGCGCGTCAGTACAAGTACATTTTAACTGGCGATATTGAGAAAATGTATAGGCAAGTTCAGGTGGCTGAAAATGACCGCAATTTGCAGCTCATAGTATGGCGGGAAAATGAGACTGAACCTATAACAACTTTGAGACTAAACACCTTGACCTACGGAACCGCAAGCGTGAGTTACCTAAGCACGCGCTGTCTAAAGCAATTAGGAGAGGAACACGACGATTCACTAATAAAAACAATAATAAAACATGATTTTTACGTTGATGACCTGATTACAGGTGCCGATGACGAACAGCTGCTAAAATACATACAAAATGAAGTTACAAATACACTTAAATTAGGCTGTTTCAATTTACGAAAATTCAAAAGTAATTTAAAAAATCTATTTACAAATTCTAATATAGATACGCAGCAAAACTTAACAATAAGTGAATCATCGAGCACGCTAGGGTTGGGATGGTGTCCGGCTAGTGATACGTTCAACTTTCCAATTAAAAACGTAGCTCAGCCAGATTGAATAACTAAACGCGTTATTATGTCGATGTCATTTAAAATATTTGATCCGTTAGGCTTATTGAGTCCTTGCATTATACAACCTAAAATGTTATTGCAAAAATTATGGAAACATAAACTAGATTGGGACCAGTCGGTTCCACTCGAATTAAGAAATGAATGGGAACGATTTGCTAAAAATATGTCGTTTCTTAGGGATCTACAGATTCCTAGGAGGGTTCTGTGCGATTCTCCTAAAAGCATTGAAATGCATGTATTCAGTGATGCATCCCTAAACGCGTACGGTGCATGTATTTACATGCGCTCCATAGATGCGAATGGTCACACCACTAGTCGATTGTTGACTGCAAAATCCAAGGTCACGCCATTGAAACCGACGACGATTCCACGCTTAGAGCTTTGTGCTGCGGTGCTCGCTGCTAGGCTGAGCAATTCGGTCATAGGCTCGCTACGAGATATGACCGAAAGACCAACACGCGTCGTACATTGGTGTGATTCCAGCATAGTGCTTGCTTGGATTAATAGCGACTTAGGCAAGCTAAAAGCTTTCGTTGCGAATCGTATAAGCGAAATTAAAGAGCTTACATGCAAATCGGCATGGCGGTATGTACCTACTGCAGCCAATCCCGCTGATTTAATTTCGCGGGGGGTGGATGCCTGCCAGTTATTGTCCATGCAAATATGGTGGACTGGCCCTAGTTTTCTTACTAAAGACGAGTCTGAATGGCCCGTATTAAATCCTAAGATGGAAGTAAAATGTAACACTGTCCTTATTAAAAAAACATAATTAAATTCGAAAATTACTCTAAATTGACAAAACTACAAAGATCATTGGCTTATGTAAAAAGATTCATTTATAACTTAACAAATAAAAATAATAAAATAACAGGAATTCTTACTGTCGATGAATTGAATGAGTCATTTCTTTCGCTTTGTATTATGGCACAGCGCGAGTCGTTTGCGAACGAATACGATTGTTTACAAAGCAATAAACCTTTACATGGTAAAAATAAAATATTATCTTTGTCTCCATTCCTCGACAGTAAGGGTTTGATTAGAGTTGGTGGACGTATCAGTGCTTCAGAGTACGCCTATGACAAGAAGCATCCGATTTTACTACACGCGTCGCACCATTTAACGAAACTGATATTCGATAGGGAACACTTACGTAATATGCATGCTGGTCCGCAATTACTGTTAGCCGCTGTACGAGAGTACGTATGGCCTGTGAATGGTAGGTATTTATCGCGGCGTACCGTAAATAAATGTGTACGATGTAGACGTATGCGTGGTAAAACGTTAGTACCTAAGATGGGCAATCTCCCGGCTCAGCGAATTACACCAAATTACCCATGGGTGTCTGTTGGGGTGGACATGGCGGGTCCATTCCATATACTCAATCGTAAAGGCCGAGGTAGCCGTTTAATAAAATGTTACCTCTGCTTATTTGTATGTAAGCGCTACAAGTGTGTCCACTTAGAAGCGGTAAGCGACTTAACTAAAAATTCGTTTATAATGACACTTCGTCGATTTATTGCTCGTAGAGGAAAGCCAGCGGAAATATTCTGCGACAATGGTGGTAATTTCGTTGCGGCAGCAAAAGAAATAGGCGAGTTTATTAAGTCCACTGCCGAACCTCTATCTGATTTCGCAAGTCAGGAAGGTATCAAGTTTTCTTTCTCACCCTCCTACGCGCCCCACTTCGGTGGTATTTGGGAAGCTGCTGTAAAATCCGCAAAGCACCACTTACGGCGCGTAATAGGAAACAGTAATTTAACCTTCGAAGAGTTGTCAACTTTGTGTGCTCAAGTGGAGGCTATACTAAACAGTCGTCCCTTGTGCCCATTATCCTCCTCTCCTGACGACCTTCTTTTCCTTTCCCCAGAGCACTTTCTGATCGGAAGACCGCTAACTGCGATGCCATCACCACCCCTAGAAGACCGGCCAGAAAACTCCCTTCAAAGATATGCTCGGATTGAGTAGCTCCGCCAGCACTTTTGGAATAGATGGCAGAAGGAGTATATTGCTGAATTACAACAGAGGACTAAATGGAGAACTAGCTCTGACAAACTGAGACTCGATGACCTAGTCCTCCTTCAAGAAGATAATGTGCCTCCTCTTTGCTGGCGTCTCGGACGAGTGACTCGTATTTTCCCTGGACCCGATTGCCGTGACAAGAGTTGTCGACGTGACTACGACGAGAGGCTGCGTGCGACGACCCTTAACAAGAATTTGTCTGTTACCGACGGCTGAAGATTTAGATATTCATTCCTAAATTGTTAGTTTTGCACTTGACGTAGGTTCATAAAGTCTCATAATTTTATATGATTAATATACGTTTAGCTTTGACAAAACAAATATCGAATAGGTACTATTTTAATTTAAGGAATAGGTTCATAATTGTAATTCAATTTCATTTTTACCGTTGTTTAACTAAAGACCCAGTTCGTCTCATTTTTTCCCGGGACGGGAAGATGTTCAAGCCTCCTTATGCTTTCATAGTGAGTGTGTTAAGGTGTTTGCTATGTAAATTTTGTCAGGTGTTGTGCACCTTAGTAAAGCTTTGATTTATGACAATATCTCTCGTTCCTAACCTCCATTGAATGGACGTGTCGTTTGTCTGTCTTGAAATTAATAAATACCAGTCAGTAAATACCAGTAACATATACACTTATGTTGGAGTTTAATTTATCTAAAGACTTACACTTATGTTGGAGTTTAATTTATCCAAAACTGAACACTTCCTACCTTTTCTCGAAGCGCTTCATCGTTTTTGTGAACCCTTACTTTGATTTGGATTATACCAGATAAACAAAATTTTCGGGATCTGGGGCTGCAATCCCGACATAGTTGGCGATCGCTACCTACCGAAATTCGGTAGCAGCTTGGTAACAGATTTTCATACAAAAAATACTGCGCGCGTCGAGGTGGGCTGCGCTGATTGGTGCAGATCATTGACGTTTACGATTTTTGTCATTAACATACCGACATACAATGTCAACTCTACAATTTTTGTGAATTTTATTGGAGCCAAATATGACAGCCCGATAAAGTTATCGATAACTATCGGTAACTTCTAACTTAAAAACAAATTTCCCTTATTAATTTAGTGTTGCAAGAACATAAACTTTATAACTCCTTACAAACTAAAAATAATCATCATTGTTAAGCGTTAATTTGTACATCAAAAAAAGTTTACATACCTAGTTTATTTATATTTTTTTAATAGTAGACACAAAAGATTTTTTTTATCCATTTATGTATGTATGTGGATTGAAATTCGTCGATTAATTGAATTATGTATTTTTCAAATTTCTTTTAATGTGTATCGGCTTTATAAATACTATTTTATGTATTTCGGGTCCTATTTTACCCAATTCAAGTGCATTTATTTTTATCTGGCTACCTAATTTTAAGATGTATTGTAACTAATTACACTTTAATTTTACATAAAATAATGCCTACTTTATAACTTGGGTGAAATAAATAGTAGATTGTTTTACAAAGGACTAAACCATCCCATTATATACGAGGTTGTTATACTCCCGAGTGTAGCGAGGGAGGATGACAAGACCGAGTTATAATGGGTGGTTTTGGCCCGAGTAAAACACTCTACTTTTCACTTCGATTGCGAGAAAATAAAACAATTCAAAATTAGACAATTTTCAGAAATTTTATTAAAAATTAATCAACCTTCATAAAACACCAAGACGGTTCTATTTAAAAAAAAAAAAAAAAAAAAAATTGACGGAGCACCAAGAAGTCGAGTTTTTATGTAAGAGAACGAATGCTTTGTACGGGCTGATGATTTTAGACAAAAATTAAAAAGAAAAAATACTTTTTAGCCCGAGGTATTAAACTCGAGTTTTAGGCCCGCTAAGCTACACTATTATGATACACTTTTTGAGCAAGAGAAGTGAAATACCTATTTATCTTATCTTATCTAAATAGTAGAAACATTGCATAAAATTTTCTAATAACTCGTCTATATAGGTAAATATTTTTCCCCAATTTTCGGGAAGATGTTTTTTGTGTACACTTAGCGATATATCGTTAAATAACGAAAAAGACGAGACTGCTGCCCCTGATGTCAAATGTTTTTCGTAGTAACGAAACGGCCAAGCCGCATATTTTGAAAGTAATTAGAGTTTGTGAAGTTAAAAACACAGACAAGTAGGTAACTAAGTACATTACCTATCTACTTATATATTTTTTGAATGTCTCATGATCGTTAAAAACCCAAATTCCGCGATGGAATTTCGACAGACATCTGTTTCAACAAATGATTTCATTAATTACATTATATCGCATGAGATATTAAAATATGAATAAAACAACTTCCAAGATTTCAATCAAATGATTTATTAGGATAATTACATAGAATAAATAAAAAAAACATCAAATTGACAAACATTTACAAATGTTACAATTATTATTTGAAAATATGAAATAACATACAATAATTTTTATTTGTAAATATTTTTAAACATAAAATAATTGTGTATGTTTAATAATATCATTTAATTAATCACAATCACATAAGGATTGCAAGTGCAACAATTACATTTGAATAAACAAAGTACTTATGCACTCTATTTATTAATTTACATCTACAATAATATTATTCTCTAACAAAATCGGTAAAATTTGTGAACCAGAACCAGCGCGACGTAGAAAAGAGAACTATAGTCACAGTTTTCAATAACAATGAATGTATAATTTTGGTAGGTATAGTAGTGATTTGTATTCACTGTAGGTAATGTATGGTGGGGGTGTAAGGGTTTCCAAACCTCATCTGCGGAACCCAATCCAACCTTACCTGCACATGGTGCACCCTGCTAACTAACAAACGGGGACTCTGGCGGCCAGTTGATTGCGGTATAGCGCAGCCACCGGCACAGCTACATCCCCTGACCGCCGACGCGCAGCAGAGTCGGCGGTGCGAGACGCTGTGCACTGTGATCCCCAACCCGCATGCCCAGCGTGGGGATTATGGACGTATCCCCCTTGGGGCGAGGCCTATGTCCGCCGTGGACTGAATAGGCTGGTGTTTTGTAGGTAATGTAACATGTAGTGGTTCACAAAATTTTGACCTGGACTGTAGATGATTCCGGTGAATATTTTTATTAAGATAATAATATATAATAATAATAATAATTTAAATAATATTTGCAATGGATAGTTGCAATAGTTTGTGTTATTCTAATAATTGTAGTCTTGAAATAAATTACTATTTATTTATTCTATTTATTATTGCAGTTTGTAAAAAGCGTTAGATTTATCATTCCCAGTAGAAGCCGAATGAGATATCAAGTACACGCACCTCTCAAGATGGAGTTTATCTATTACCTACAGAAACTAACGTTATTAGCACCTGCTTTAACATTTCGAGACTCAAACGATAAAATATTTACAATTTCTAAGTTAAAATTCTTAATAAATCCTAAAATTAATTAATTGACCTTAATAATTTAGCATTCAAAAGGAATACTTACTCGTTATTGCTACAATAAATTCACGTTACCTATTATTTAGCTACCTACTAGCTTCCGCTAGCGACTTCGCTCGCGTTAAAACAATACCCTAAATGTAATTGCAGGTCTTGAAACCTATTTCTAGAACTTCCCAGAGTGGGGATTAAGGGGGCGTCTATAAATTACGTGAAGCATTTAGGGGAGGGGGTCGAGCTAAATCTCACCGAATCTCACGTGGGGGAGTGTGTGTCCGTCCCGGCATATCTAACGTAATTTTTTTTTCCTCAAGAAAACTTAAGTAAACACGCGGGCCAAGCCGCGGGCAGTGCTAGTTTATAATATAAGTGTAATATCTAATATTTATTTGTATTATTTGTGTAATTTGATATCATAATCTTAATTTAGCACTTTATTTTAAAGGACTTGCATTGTACGTTTTTGGTCGACCAAAATCTTATGATATCTCACCGGGGAGGCGGTCGAAAAATCGCCAAAATCACCTCACGTAATTAATGGACGCCCCCTAATTGCCTATCCCTGACCCCGTCAAGTGCTGGTGCAGCGTCGAGCCCTTCATCAGGCGATGAATGGTTTGATGATGCACTAACACTACGGTGAGCGACGGAACACGGTGTGTTTTAGTCGGTAGGCCGCCGGGCTAGCGAGAGCTAGTCGCAGGCGGAGAGCCCGACAGACCCCTCCAACTCTCCCCGAGTTTGAGGACAGGCGCAACGCATTTTCACACCGACAAAGAAAAAAGGGTTATCGGGGGGTAATGCACAATAAACCCCAATGCGGGACATCAAGGACTGAGTTTTCCCCCCACTTCAAATTATGATTCGAAATCCCTTTTCTTATAGGGGAGACTTATGCCCACCAGTGGATTCGGATTGATTAGGCTGCTGTGGTTGTTGTTGTGAGGAGGGACAAACATGTTCATATTTCACATTTATTTTCAAAACTTTCGCCTTTAAAATATTAATAAGATTTGGAATGTTCCTATGCTAATATTATTTATATTAAAATTTGCCTATTTAATCCTATTCAGAATAATAAACCACAGAACGAAACATAAGATTATTATTAAAAACAAAATTGTACACCATAGAAATACCATTTGAAATATCATAATTTTCGTAATAAACTATAAATAAAATAAGAAATCTTAGGAAACTATTTTTTTATGGTCACAAAAATGTAATTTGTACTGATTGGCTAGGCACCCAAATGGCTAATTAGATACATATTAGAAAGAAAACCGTAGATACATAACTTAACAATAATTCTAATAATAATAATTTCTAATAAAGTTTAATAATAATATAAATAATGCTGGACACTATCACACAGTATCATGTAGCCCCAAATTAAGCAGAGCTTGTATTATGGGAACCATATGATTGATAAAGGTACTAGAATATTTTTTTTGTAAATACATTCATATTAACATAGAAAACACCCATAACATGTACCTAAGATATGTTTTTGTTATTGTCAAAGCTTGTTTCAAATAATAAATTATATTACTTGGATGAGAGAGGCAGAAGACAGGAGGCTGGCAAAATTTAAAGGAGGCCTATTAAGTATTACTTATTTTGGCTAAATACATTACCTACTTCATAAAAGAGGTAAGTAATTATAATAGGGATGATGCTTGGGTAGAAAAATAACAATTTTAATTAATCCGTCAATTAGATTATAAAAAAATATTGGACACGTATTTTTTTATTTTTAAGTAAGTTTAATGTAAAGTTATAGAGCGTCAAAGTTGGGGAGTGGGGGCTCGTGACGTCACTTGTATGTAAAAACTGTACTTACCCGTGACGTCACGCGGAACTTCAACGCACTATATCTTTGTCATTTTTAGTTCAATTGAGAAAATAAAAAATACGTGTCCAATATTTTTGATATTATAAATGACGGACTAATAATTTTTTTTCAGGCATCTAGCTTAATGATACATATATAAACTATTACTTGGATGTACTCATGGATCCGAATTTCTGTCCAGCGGGTATCGTCTACAGACGGTTTAGGGAAGCGGCACCGAAGCGAAATCCCTCCCCCTAGGTTAGTAAGTAGTTTGTACAATATAAAAGATGTATGTTCGTCTGTAAGGTATTTATAACTATAATCCTCTGTAATCGTATTTTTGTATGTGCATTAGGGTGGTACAAGGTGGTAGGTGGTTTTTTATTGTTTTTCTTTTTTTTTTAATTTATTTTGCCCATCCCGTGAATTTGTTACATTTATTCCTAGTAATAACATAGTAAAATTTCAGCGAGAGAAGAAGGGAGTGCTCAATCGAACCTTGTTTTTGAATTTTGTGAAAAGTCCTTGTTTTTACTTTTCGTAAAGGAGAGTTTCAAGTGTTCAACTATTAAATAAATAATATATATTAAAATAAACTAATAAGGCGACTATAAGGGTCATTTTTTTAATTTTTTATATATTATTTATTTTAATATATATTTTTATAAATAATATATATTAAAATAAACTAATAAGGCGACCTTAAAGAGTTTTATCGACAAATTTAAACATTGCTACTGCAGAAACATCCAAGGAGTTAACAAACATAGTTTTGAAATATTGCGACTAATATTATGCTAATATTTTGCTTTGTAACCAAATTTTTTTCACATTTAAATACTTGGTATACTTATTTGACTAAAATATTTGTAATATTAATAATTTTTAATTACGCGTTTTACAATACTGAACTTATTTTAAACTTCTTATTCTATGAGCACCCCCTTGTAATTATGATAGGGGGCTAACATTTTTCACACAAATTAGGAATGGTAGGTGTGGTTACACCTACCATCAAGGGGTGATAACTATATTAAAAAAAAAAATTCACTATCTGAGCGCGGACCACAATGTGCATATTGCCTGAAATAAATGTTCATTTATTTATTACTTAGGTAAGTTACTTATTTGTTTTTCAAAAAAATAAATTCTGCACTGCACAATGCGACAATGCGAGATTTTGTAGTGTCGTTGCTAATTTACCAAAAGTTCGTAGAAAATTTGAGACTTCCTTAGAACTTTTTGTCTAGAACCAATCTGACCCCGCTTACAGGAGATCATTTATTTATGCACTATAAAAAAATATTACCTTTTAAAAATACTAGCTGAGTCTACCCGCAATTTCGTTTGCGTGTATATTTTTGCTTTCATGTAAAGTAAACATGTTTCCCGAACATGTTTATTTTACGCGGGACCTTAATCAATAATAATATAATAATAAATAAATAATAGAATAAAAAGTGCCTACCTATCAGTGAAACTCCCTTTAAGGCAGCTAACAATTGTGAATCATACAAACGTGAACAATTTTACTGATGGCACAAGTATAACGCAAACGAAGATGCGGGCGGCTCACCTAGTATTTTATAATTCAAGTAACATTATTTTTAGTGAATAAATGATGTCCAGAAACTGGGGTCAATTTGGTCCCCGAAAAAATTTAGTTCCAATGAAGTCTCCGCTTTTTTACTGTTCCACAAACTTTAGGTAAATTAGTCCTACCTATTCCTATCACTGATAATCAGTGTTGATTCACATACATGGATACACAGGTATGTATCCCGCTACCGTCAAAACAATTACCTACAAAACACTTTGAGCTACAACAACGTTGTGTGAAGGCAGAGCTTATTTTCATACATTTTGCTTTTGCTTATGTGGGTTGGTATGGGTCTTGCTCAAAGTCCAAGAGACTTAAGTGCACTCAGAATAGATTTTCTGATATTTAGTCCAGTAATGACTGTTATATTCAGTTGGATACGGGTTGCAGTGGGAAGTTGAAGATGAACAAAGTCCACGCGGACGAAGTCACGAGGCATCCACTAGTTTAATTAATATGGTGTGAATGAAATCATGGTTACTAAACGCTTACAAGACAAGATGTGGTCAACCGCAATCCTATTCAATATAAAAAAACTACATATTCTTCTTCTTCTTCGTGTCGATGATACATTCACATTTTTCCATAAGGTTAAAGGTTGTAGTATTAAAATAAGATTATTGAGCAACAACTAACTTACATCAATTTCTATGAGCAAATATATTAGTTTATCACAAAACAGATTAAATCTTTTCCCCAGGACACAAACATTAATTGTTAAGGACTTTTTGAATTTTGAAGATTTTATTGAATATTATTTTATATATTATTATGTATATTTATGGCAGAACTAGAATAACTGATTTTGTAAAAAAAATTCCTTAACCGATTGATGATGATAAATTTCTGCCTTAATTATAGGGCTGCCACACTCACCCAAGCTTAAAGTTATTGGAAAAAATTGAAGCACGTATTTGTAATTGAGGTTCTTGCAACCGTGGTCCAAATAATCCCCTTTCAGAGTTATTATTATTTTTCCATCCTTCAATGACCCACTGCTGGGCAAATGCCTCCCCCCACTCTCTCCATTCATCTCTATCCTGTGCTTAATTGGTCCAGTCGGGATAAGAATTCAAATAGAATAGAATAGAATAGAATACAACAGAACCCCTTGTATAATATTTTACAAGGATCACTGTTACATAATAATTTTATAGTTTTTTTTTCACCTCAAATATAATTATTATACTGTTAGTAATAAAACTGCTTCACAGTCCAACATCAGCATTTAACTTCGTATATAGAAACTGTGTCGTTCTATCTCTTTCATACACCTTGCATTCAGTTGTGCTCTGTCTCTATCTAAACCGAACGTTGGATTCAAAATTTTGGCAGGTCTTTATAATATACCGTTACAATGAAAGAAAGACAGAAAGAAGCTTCGTTTTCCCTCGGAAAACTGTCAAATTTTCAAAGCCTCGTTTTAATTTTTGACATATTTTCAAGGTTAAAACCTAGCGTCATCGGTTACGGTATAGGATTTCATGGCTTTACACCTCATAACCAGTGATCGGAATATAAGTGATGTCCTAAAACAGAAGCCAATTTTGACCATGAAAAAATTTAGTTTTGGGAGTCTCCGGCTTTTCGTCTCTCGAACTTTAGGTAGCTTTTTATTTATTTATTTATAACATAAACAATGTATAATGTTTCTTATAACTACATAGTTATAACTACATATAAAATACCATATTAGGCTTGACAAAGATGTAAAAGGAGGTTCATGCTGTGTGATAACCAGTGATCGGAATTAGGTGAGCTAAAATACCTAAAGTTCGAAAAATAACAGAGACTAAGTGGAGACGCCTTGCGACTAAATATTTTTCCGGGAAAATTTTCCCGGGTTTCGAGAAATTACTTAGGTCCATCTAAAATTAATACAGTAAAATAACAATCGAATTAATTTCCTCTTCTTATTATTGATAACAAGAAGAGGAAACGAATTCGATTGTTGTAAAAAACGGTAAGCACGATTTTTATTGTTTTCAACAAATAAAATGAACGATGTAAGTAAGCGCGGAAGCTAATGTGATTTATAAACCAGCTTTAGTAAATAGCTATAGTAATAAAAACATTTATTTAAGCAAGGGAATAAAAAAGCCATTTTATAGTTTTTGTACCATTTATTCATTTTGTACAGATAATGGAACTCAAAATCAATAATTAAGAAAGTAACCAGTCCTACCTAAGATACACAGTCGGAACTCTAAACATTATTTCCATTGATGTTGAATTTGTCCCTTAATCTGAATCGCTAACGTTTTCATCATGGACGGAGTATAAAGAAATATCTTCGTCCGGAGAATTAAAGAAAATCATTAGGAGTTTTTCCATATTATCTATTTTCAAACGATTTCTTTTTGTACTTAAAATCCATTTATACGTAGAGAAGGACCTTTCAACATCAACTGAAGTTACAGGTACATATTTATAGAATGACAATAATTCATTTTCATTATCTAATCCTTTATCTATATTTTCACAAATGTCTCTTAATGCATCTAGATCGGGATTTCTGTCCATAACGTTTTCTAATTTTTGTTTTACTGGTTCAGAAGAACACCAGCTTAGAACAATTCTTGCTTCATCAAAAATATGGAAAGATTCCGTCAACAATAAGTTAGACTTTTGCAATTTTTTTAATGAAATTTGAATTATTTTAAAATATTCGTCAATGTAATCTAAATCAGTTTTTAAACTTTCTTTTCCTAGGACAGTTTTAGCATGCCTGATAGACAAAGAATCAGAACTTCTTAGAAGTCTTACAATAGTTTTTATTTCTTCGTAATATTCAGCATAATACGAAGCTGCTTCTAGCCATGTACCCCACCTTGTTATGACAGGTTCAGGTGGCAATGGCAGGCTCGGAAATTTTTCCCTTAACAATTTTACTCTATTAGGAGCCTTTAAAAATATTTTTTTTACATTTGAAATTAAAGTATCCACATCCGCATATTGTGTCCGTATTTTTTCTGCAACGCGGTTAAGAGCGTGTGCTAAACAGGTAACATGTATCATATTTGGCAAGGAGTTCTTTAACATTCTTCCTGCTTTTAACATATATGCTACGCTATCAGAACATAAAACTAAAACATCTCCTACTTTGTCTTCATACGAGTCTCCCCACATATTTTCTAGGCATCCAATCACAAAATGAGCTATTGTCTCTCCATTTACTTTTTCTAACATTTTGCAAGCTATTAAAAATGGTTTGTTTGTTGCGAGATTTAAAGGTTTTACAAGAAAATTTACAATATAACGACCTAAATAGTCGGTAGTTTCATCTAGAGATATCCAAAGTTTCTGATTAAGAACATGGTCATGGATTAATGCAATTTTTTTTTTAAAAACTACGTCTAAATAAACCTTTCTCAATAACGATTCATCGGGAATCCTTTTAACATTTGTACATTTACAACACATATATTTCATTAAAAAAGTTTTAAACTCTGGTCGATTTACTCGTGACCAGGGTATGTTACACAATATAAGAAATTGTATTAAATCTAAATAAAATTCTTCGTTCACTTGCCTAGCAGTACCTTGATGTTTTGGTCCGTCAATATGCCTCTGTATATTGCTTTTTTTGCATACAATAGAATTCTCACATTTAGAACAAAATATCGTGTTGCTAGCGGGGTCGTGGTACAATTCGGGGTGATCTCTAATCCACGACTGTACAATCCCGTCGGTAGGTTTGGTCGCCATTTATTTGCTAGTTGCGTTGAGGCAGAAAAATTACTGAAAACAATGAGACAAATATATAGTTTCTACACTTTTCCAGGGACGTCTTCGCGTAAAATATAGTTTGATGATAGAATTGCCAGTAGCTCCAACATTTGTGCACGAACTCAAATATAAAACACTGAATAAAATTCCATAAATAAATAGTTGCATAAAATTGTTTGAATTTGGTAAATTTATCAAAAGCAGTCTAATATTTAGAATGTTTTAAAAGTGTAGTACAAATCAAAGACTTACCAAGTAATTTGATTGCCGTAAAGCGCAGTAAATTTCTGGTTGCAGTAAATCGTAGTCCGTAAATTCAAGCCAAGGTAGATAGGTACAAGTAGTGATATGGTTGCAATAAATCGCAGTCCGTAAATTCAAGCCAAGGTAGTTATGTGAAGCAGATCCAATAATCGATACGAAAACAGGTTAATAAAATATTCACGAGTCTAAGATACACACGCTGCCGAGGTAACTACAGAAGTGATGCACGCACGCATACAAGTTATGACGCCGTTTGGATGCAAAACACCCTCACCCTTCAACCCTTTTGTCATTGTTTACTTAAACAATGATTCGTTTCCCAGAATAGCCAAAGCATGCTGTCCCTTTCTTAGCGTTTGTTGTTGTTGTTTATCACTGGTTTGCTGTGTATTGCTACAAACACTTAAAGGGACAGCATGATTTGGCTATTCTGGGAAACGAAAACATAGGCGAATCCAGTTTTTTACCTGAGTTAATAACAAAATAAATCTTATTGAAGTTTGTTAAAAAGGAAAATTAATTCAGTTAGTTTTCTGTATGAATAACATTAATATTAAATGTACTTAACTGATATCCTAAAACTTGGAACAAATTCCCAATTTCCGGGAAAGATTTCCCGGAAAAAAATGTTAATGGTAAGGAAGTCTCCATTTTTTTTGACTCTATTCTTTGAACTTTAGGTAAATTAGCTCACCTAATTCCGATCACTGGTGATAACGTCCAGCATTATTTATTTCTCCGTACCTAATTTTAACAATTATGAGTAAAAAGTGCAGAAAAAAAATTGTAAGTACCTGATACTAACAATAATAAAAATCTGAATATAATTAACCAAAAAAATCAACAGAACAATATTGTAACGAAGTTCAGAAGCTGAGAGAGAATGCAAGATATAAGGAGATACTACTCTTCCTATTCCGATCACTGTTCATAGCAAACTATTTCATAAGAAGCCTTCTTACTTCCTACCTATAATATATATTACTTATGAAGTAGAAGGTCTTGTACCTATTGATTCATTTTAATTGAAGTAGGCATTTTATGTAATAAATCCTCAATAATAGCACGACGCATATTCTACTATTATGATATACTAAGTACGACTAACTAGTTTAGGTACAGCATTATTAATGTAACTTAAAATTATTATATACACGGTGAGTTTGCATTCGTATGCTATCTCAAAGGCTATATCTACTCTCAAAGGTCAACAACATTTGTTTTATGACATTTCATTTTTTTTGGCTTTTAAAGTAACACATCATCAAAAGCTTGTGAGACAATCTTACAACAGCTGAATTTGTTAAAATTTGTCCTTGACATTATAATGAATATAGTTGTAGCTCCGCCTAACTGTTAGGGATGCCACAAAGCGCACAAAGTTAACCTAAAAGTTTCTGAAGAATTGTTTTGAACACCTATTTGTGCGAGCGAGTCTGACTCAAATTGTGCACAACCATCATAGAGATATTATATACTTCTATTTATAGTTATAAGTGAACAATCTATATGGAAAAACTGACAAACATCGTCCAATCGTAATTGACATAAATAAACTTCAAAATGCCAAATTTGCACTAATCTAGACCTTATTTCGCTCTAAAAGTATTGAAAGTCGGTGCAATTGACAGTGTGAGCGGCGTTTTAATGCACTTTTTTCTACGTTTGTGGCTCGTAGAGTATAAAATATCTCAATGACAACCATGGCCCTTTTTGGAATAACATACGAAATCAAACTTACCCTGTATAGGTATCTAAACTGTTGTCTTTTTAATACATTGTTATAATAACAAGAACAAAAAAAACAGACTAAGGATGCATTCTTATAAAGTTCGTAACCGATAACAGTTCTTATAAAGTTCGTTTTTTTTTTAAAAAAAAAATATATTGACCGTTTTCCAAGAGAAAACGAAGCGTATAAGTTACGGACAATTAAAGAAATCACACCTAAAAGTATCATAATAATACATACTTTATATAAACAAATACTTACAAACATGCATAGCGGGTGTTAAAAGACGTCTACCGAAAACGAAAGGTTAGTAAGTAAAAAAAACATTATAACTGGAGAAAAAAATATTTCTAGATTTCAAGACTGTACGGGCGGGCTGCTTGCTGCATGCATACATTGCTGTTTTTTTATATTGTTTGTTTTTTGCGTATTTAAATTGAATAGTTAGGTAGATATGATGTTATTATGTTGTTCTATGTGTATGAATCTAGAAAAAAATGACTAAGTAAGTAGTCTTAAATCAAGAAAAAAAAATTTTTTTTTTCGCTACATTTGTTCAGAATCATGGTCTGATTGCCAATTTTTGGTAGTAGTCTTTTTACACCCTGTATATACAAAATTGAGATTCGGTGAACCGAACTAGGCTAAAAGGTTACAACAATTTGATGTATCTACAATCTACATACTTACATTTAGTGTATTTCTAACGAACTGGCCGACACATTTTAACATTATATCAAAACACACAACACAATATAGGAGACAAGAACTTTGTCCAAATTGTACCCCTTGAAACGATTAATTTAATTTTATAGTAATCCACACCATTATTTACCTAATAAGTAAGTTAAAATGGATTATTCTTAAAACACCACCAAAATCTAAAACATAAAATTCAAAAAAATGATTTTTTAAATGGAATTTTCCAATATTAAAAATGTCATCAATAATAGGAATTTCAAATATTTTCATAATACCCCTAAAATTCGACTTAAGCGAGCGTTGAGACTGAAAGGTCAATAATTCTAACCACGTATTGATCGAATCTTAGATAAGTACCTGATCATAAATATATTACACATTTTAGTAACGTAATTTAGTTTGAATTCCCTATTTCGAAACATATTACCAAGTCAAACATAATTTGAAATCTTCAAAAGCAACATTCTTAATGCCGGACAATTTCACACATCATATAGCCCCAAACTAAGCAGAGCTTGTATTATTGGAACCACATGACTGGTATATTACATTATATACTTTTCTTTTTGTAAATACATATCATAGAAACACCCATCCCAGAGACAAATGTCTGCAGAACATGCAAACATTTTACAAGGTTGATAAAAATAAAATAGGGATGATGCCAGGGTAAACAAATAAAAAATAGGGTTGACAAAAATAATAGTTCTAATTATTCTGTCAGTTAGATATAACAAAAAATATTAGACACGTATTTTTTTTATTTATCAAATTAATAGAAATTGACGGATATAAAGAGCGTCAAAGTTCGGGAGTGGCTGCTCGTGGCGTCACGGATATGTAAGCTGTTAAGTTACGCGGAACTTCTGTAATTCTGGAATTCTGTATTGTACACGGAAATAATACAAACAAAGAGTATGGCAAAAATATATGTACAGAGGCGAGCTTAACCCTTTAAGAGTTTTATTCCAGCAAACCTTTGAGTAGAGGAGAGGCGATAGCACAAAACAGGTAGAAAAAGTGTACAACAGACAAGGATTTAAGTTACTTCAACGCTCTATAGCTTAATATTTTTTTCTATAATTGACAAAAGAAAAAAATGACATGTCCAATATTTTTTGATAATGTAAATGACGGACTAAATATAATTTTTAAGACATCTAGCCGATTACATAACAATACTACCCGAGGACGTATCTTCTTTGACCATCGGCGGATGCTGTGGCACATCAACCACAGCAGCTGGCTCCGGCAACACATTAGGAGAGTCCTTCCTCACCGCCTGTTTCTGCAAACTCACCTCGGCCTTCTGCGGCGGGAGTTTAGAGTCCAGACTGTGCATGTGCATGAGTTTAGAGTCCATATGCATGTGCTTTGACTCTTGCGTGAGAGAGCCGGTGCTAGCTGTCCGCACTCGGCTCTTGGTGACCATGGATATCCGCCGCTCCCGCGTGTTGATCACAGATGTTAGGAACGGTATCTGGTTGCTGATCGCTAGCATGAACGGTTTGTAGCCGTAACTGAAAGATGAATTGTATTATTATGTTATTATATAGGCTATTTGAAGTATTTTGCATGTTTAACTATTATTATCCGTTTATTAGTATATTTCGAATTAGAAGAACTAGCAAGCTGAAGTGGCAGTGGGCTGGCCGTATCTGACGAAGAACCGACAACCGTTGGGGTAAACGAGTTCTTGAGTGGAGACCGCGGCTCGGCAAACGTAGTGTAGGTCGCCTTCCGGCCAGGTGGAGTGACGATTTGCGAAAGACTGCTTATATAGGGATAGGGGAGGCCTATGTCCAGCAGTGGACTGCTATAGGCTGATGATGATGATGATGATTAGTATACTTTTCACTTCTCATGCTCTGAAAGTACTTATTTGTGAAGGAAAAAAATCGAATTTTGTGCACAAGTGCATTAACAAATCTAATCATAAATGTATCTATATTAAGGCAAAAAAAATGAGCCATACACCCAAGCAGAATAAGAAGTTCATAGATAGAATTTGTTATTTTATAATATTTACTTTAATTTAATTGCCTTATGTGTTTTTTAAGACATAAAATCAATTTCATTCAGTATTCAAAACTGTTCTAATTTTATTTTCAATTTTAATTAAAGAAATGTTATGTCACACTACTGTTTTATTTCCTCGAAATCGAAGTGAAAAGCTGAGTTTATAACTCGTCCACAAAACCATTTTATCCTCGACATTACTATCTAGTCTAGTCTAAAATGGTTCGTTTTGTGCACTTGTTGTAAAATCTACTATTAAAATGTAGCGCTCAGCTTTGTTACGAAAACTGAAATGGTCATCGTTCATCATTGGTCGTTGACATCACACATCACACTTGTATGTATCCAATATGGATCCTGCGTATCAACTATTGTTTAACAAACACCCAACACCAAAACAAACACCCAACACCAAAACAAAAACCCAATAGGTATTATTGTTCATGATTCGAACCAGCCACCTTCGGATCGGCAGTCGGGGTAGCTCCCGTTGCGCCACAGCGGTTCTCATTGAGCACGACGAAATAGGTCATACCATTCAGCGTCAGTCCACGCGCAGATATCTTGCAGAACGCGCCGCAGCCGCCGCACCGCGTCCAGACTGACGTCACTGGCGCGAGCCGCGTTCGTGGTGCGCAGAACGGCTAAGGCGTCTCGCAGTACGATGGCGATGATGGCCGCCCATTCGATGCAGCTCGCTTCAGTCATCAGTTGCAGGAAGTATCTGCATAACAACATAAATAAATAAAATAAATAAAAAAAGCCTTTATTCTAACACTTTGGAACACTTGGGTTCGTCAAAACACATTTTTGAGAAGCGGCTGTACACAAGCCTTGTCAATTTTGAGTTTAAGAATAAATAAATTATTTCAAAAAAAATCTATCCAATTCGGAATTACACATCACCTTATCACACTATTGCTACACACCTTAAAAACTTATTGACTATACCTACTTATCTAAATATTAAAGAAACTTCACCTAAAGCAATAGTCGCCTGCAAGGCGTACGCCTCCCCTAAATTCCGCCATACATCCCGTTCTCTCGCTGTTCGCATCATAACAACCACTTCACTTCACTTCACTTCTTGTTTAAGGCTTTTGTGTCTATCTGTCACAATTCTGCCATATCAGACTAAATCAATCCACCGATGGATATTTCAATTTACTTGTCAAAGCCTGCTATTTACTTCTCAGTCGTAGGGTACAGAGTTTTTAATACATGAATTTTTACCTGTATAAGGTTGGGGCAAAATTTTACCTCATTGAGGGTAGCTATCATTTGTAAAGGCTCCGGAAACGGTTCGACCAATTCTAGTACAATCCGACCCAAAAAAAGGAACCACATTCGCTACTTGCAGCCAAATTCAGAGAGACAGATATATTTACATATATTGTGAGTAGTGTGTATTAAAGTAGAGTTGATTCTAGGTGGAGAGGTTACTAAGGCCGCATTTGCGCCGTGTAACACCGCGTACCGCCATTACTCCCCCCCCTCGCCCCCCTTACCTCAGCCGCACATGCGCCGTGTGGTCCCCCCTCTCCGCCTGGTGGTGGTGCAGTCTCTCCATGAGCGCCGCGTACCGCCGCTCCTCGCCCCCCTCCCCGCCCCACGCCACTGCGCCGCCCTCCGCCACGCTGCCCTCCCCCGCCGAGCTGTCCACAGATACACTGTCAGTTAGCTACAAAGAACTATGACCAAAGCATATGAGAAGTCTTAAAACTCATTCATGCTCTGAACATCAACTCATACGGCTGATCTCTACTTTCTTATGTCTATATCATTAGCTAGAAAGGGATGCTATTCATCCCAACGAGACTATCCGACATAGAACTAAAGTAGTCGACGTAGCTCAGAGAATTAACAAGCTGAAGTGGCAGTGGGCTGGTCATATCTGAAGAAGAACCGACAACCGCTGGGGCAAACGAGTTCTTGAGTGGAGACCGCGGCTCGGGAAACGTAGTGTGGGACGCCCTCCGTCCAGATGGAGTGACGATTTTCGAAAGGCTGCTGGTAGAAGCTGGATGCGTCGAGCTCAGGACAGGGCGCAATGGCGCTCATAAGAGGAGGCCTATGTCCAGCAGTGGAATGCTATAGGCCGATGATGATGATGCATCCCTTTTTTTCTAGCAAATGATATAATATGGACACAAGAAAGTAGAGATCAGCCGTATGAGGTGACCTTCAGAGCATGGTGAATTTTGCCTTCATCTAGTTCTCTTCTGTCCTGTATTTGCTAGTTTAATCTGCTTCATAACATATCAGTTCGTAAGGGGACGTTAAACACTTAGTAGATTTGATGGGCCAGGTGGAGAGACGATCTGCAAAGGCTGCTGGTAGACGCTGGATGCGTCGAGCTCAGGACAGCATCATCATCAGCCTGTAGCAGTCCACGGCTGGACATAGGCCTCTCCCAATGAACGCCAATGCGCTCTGTACTCAGCTCGATGCATCCAGCTACTACCAGCAGCCTTTCACAGATAATCACTCATCTAGCTGGAGGGCGTCCAACATAACGTTTGCCGAAACGCGGTCACCACTCAATGAGTTAATTAATAACTAGCGACCTATCCCGGCTTCGCGCGGGTTTTAGTAAGGATACCTAATCTTTTATAGCAATAAATATAGCCTATGCTACTCAGGGTGAATGTAGATTTCCAATGGAGAAAGAATTTTAGAAATCGGCATAGTAGTTTTTGAGTTTATTCATTACAAACATAAACACATACAAAAATATATTTTTTCCTCTTTATAATATTGGTTTATACTAACCTGACAGGTCCAGGAGACATGGGCACTCCGGACAACGGCAGAGCGGCGCGGAGAGGCAGACTCATGTATCCACTGTCACCGCACAAACTGTCAGACTCGGCCGAAGGCGTGTACGAACCTGCGAACAAACTCCATTTTAACTTCAATATTATTATGAAAGCCTATAGAGCTGTAGTCTCTCAGGGGTGATGGTAATGTTCGGAAACACGAAAAATTCAGTGAAAGTGGAGGAGTTTGGCAGCGTTCCGTTCGAGCACGTTAAGCCTTTATTCCTTAACTTATACTATCATTATATTCATATATAGAGGGCGTAACATTTAGATCGGTCAGTATGGGAAAGTCTGAAACTATAAGACATTCGAAGATCTGTTCTTAGGAACCATTTCCTCGATTTTAGTAACAAGGAGAACTGCATTCATACATTTAAGAGAGTTGATAGGCATTATGGGAAGGCTTGCCCCATCGTCGACCTTATCCTTCCTATGCAAGCCTCGAGGTCAAGAATTGGCCCATAATAAATAAATAAAGAATATAAAAAAAACTTGTGCTCAGCTTGGGAATCGAACCCGGACGATTTTTTTTTGAAAAATAATACTAACACTATATCTATTAAGATATCATTGCGTAGGTCTTAAGCAGTAAATGTTACTATGAAACATGATGTTTAAAATTAATAAAATGCAGTGTTTTTTAATATCCTTTTCACTTCTATTGCTCAAAAAGTGTATCATAATAGTGTAGCTTAGCGGGCCTAAAACTCGAGTTTCATACCACGGGCTAAAAAGTATTTTTTCTTTTTAATTTTTGTCTAAAATCATCAGCCCGTACAAAGCATTCGTTCTCTTACATAAAAACTGGACGTCTTGGTGCTCCGTCAATCTTTTTTTTTTTTAAATATAACCGTCTTGGTGATGTTTTATGAAGGTTGATTAATTTTTAATAAAATTTCTGAAAATTGTCTAATTTTGAATTGTTTTATTTTCTCGCAATCGAAGTGAAAAGTAGAGTGTTTTACTCGGGCCAAAACCACCCATTATAACTCGGTGTGACAATCCTCCCTCGCTACGCTCGGGACTATAACAACCTCGTTTATAATAGGGATGGTTTAGTCCCTTGTAAAACAATCTACTATTAATTTATTTTTGTAGGTGTTCGAAATGTCTACAATTTTTTTCACAACACATACGACAACAACCATAGACACAATTTTACGCAGCTAAAAAGAGTTGCATGTTGTATTGAAAAAAATGGTACTAATTTCGAACACCACTTATTTGAAACGTTGTCCTGTCTCAAAGAGGGTATCAAAGTTAAAGAAACATTCAAAAAATATATTGAAATGGAAAAGACAACCAAAAAGGATATTGAAGAGGATTAAGCAATCAATGAGGATATCAAAGTGGAAAATGCTATCAAAGAGGATATCGATGTTAAAGAAAGATTAAAATTTAAAGAAGATAAAATAACAACAACTAAAACTACCTCTACCCTAACCCTACCCCTACAAAATCAAAATCAAAATAAGTTTATTCAATAAGCACATACAGTACACTTTCAAACGTAATTTTTTAAATTTGAATTTACACCAATTCGTAAAGTGACCAAACAGAGAAGAATTGGCAAGAAACTCTGCTTAGCTTATATTTTTTTAAAGTCTTGTTTTTTTACAAGGTTTATTATTAACTGTAACATTGTTTTTGAGGGAGTTGGAGACAGTTTCATCCCAAGCTTTTTTGTCATCTAAATAATCAGAAATTGTATAATAAGCTTTATTACAGACGTTACGTTTAATAACATTTTTGAATTTATTTACAGATAACTTAAGCATATCATTTGGGATTTTGTTAAAAAACCGTATGTTTTGCCTTTAAATTATTAACTTTATGTAGCCTTACAGTAGGAACAGCTAGTTTATCTTTATTTCTAGTGTTAACATTATGATTGTCGCTATTTTTCTTAAACCATTTGATATTTTTTCGGACATACATTAAGTTTTCATATATATATAGGCACGGCACAGTCATAATATTTATATCTTTAAACTTAGTTCCAAGTGATTCTCTGGGGCCTATATTATAAATTGCACGAACAGCCCTCTTCTGCAACACAAATATGGTGTTGATATCTGCAGCATTCCCCCACAGTAAAATACCGTACGACATAATGCTGTGGAAGTAGCTGAAATAAACCAGTCTAGCCGTTTCTACGTCAGTAAGTTGACGGATTCTTTTGACTGCGTATGCTGCAGAACTGAGTCTGTTCGACAATCCATCTATGTGAGCGCCCCATTGAAGCTTATTATCTAAGGTTATGCCTAAAAATACAGTAGTATCCACAAGATTTAAATCTTCATCTTTTATTTTAATTTTAGGTTTAACTTGTTTAACATTTGGTAAAATAAATCTTATACATTTTGTTTTATTTCCGTTCAGTAATAAGTTGTTTACATCGAACCAGTTAACAAATTTCGCTATTGCATCGTTTACGTCGTCAAAATTGGTCTGCCGTCGCTTTAGTACACTACGCTAGCCCTTACCCTACCCCTACACCTACTTTTAATATTAACGGGATAAAATGTATCCTATGTCCGTCTCCTGGTTCTAAGCTACCTCCTAGTTATAAATAGTGTAACTAACACGACTTTCTTTTATATAGACAGATATAGATATTTTGAAGAAGCAACAAGATACCCAATTTTTAATCGGTGTGTCAAATTGATTTAGTACTAAACTCGGTACAGAATATTCTTACAGAAGTTCGAATCTCTTTCCTGGGGTCCATTTATTTCCAAAAGTAGACCACAAAGAGGATTTTAAGTTTAAACACTATATGCACCTACTGAAAATGAATACTCCCAAGATTACCCGAGAATCTTTGCACGCAAAATTTTAAACGGCGTTGTAATATTTGTGTTTGTTGAGATTACTCTATTTGTATCTCGGATACATATTCGATTTTTGTTCTGTTTCCAAATGAATGCTTAAACTTTGTGTCACATGACCTGTCAAATATTCTTTATGTCACTAATGTCACTTGATGAAAAACAATAGAAAAAAGAGACATTAATACCGGCGTTTTATTTTGTTGACAATCTAGGGTCGCATCTTTAGATTGTTTTATTTCTAGATCTTTCATATATCTGACATTGATTTGACGACCCCTGTGGCGCAGTGGGCGGCAGGCCCACCTGAGACGCAGAAGGTTGCGGGTTGGATTCCCGCCGCGAGACAAATGTTTGAATTTTCTGCATATATTTGTCTCGGGTCTGGGTGTTTTCTATGTATATAATATGTATGTATTTACAAATTAAATTTATTTAGATAGTATAACTAGTCATGTGGTTCCCATAATATAAGCTCTGCTTAGTTTGGGGATAGAAAGATGCTGTCCTGCATTGTTTATTTATAGATCTGGTATCGTCACGCGAAGTCTTTGCACAAATTATTATGCTGGACATTATCACACAGCATCATGTAGCCCCAAACTAAGCGGAGCTTGTATTATGGGAACCACATAATTGATATATTACATGTGTTTGTAAGCCTGGTAGGTTGGACTAGAGATACACAAATAGCTATAAGATCAATGTAATTAGACCTAGTTCCACAGACAATAAATATCATTTATCATTAAATGCTGTTGACCTTCGGGATAAGATCCCTTTTCGGGATAACATAGATCCCTTATCGGGATAACAATTGTAGATCCCTTCTCGGGATAACGATTGTAGAGTACTGTTTAAATACTTATTTCTTTATTATTATTATCATAAATAACATTTAGTACATACATATCTGACATTTTTTGTTTTTATTTCTGATTGTTAACTATGTATTAGAAAATGATTCTTTATTTTGTTATTATTTTTTCTTTATTCTTAAGATATTATTATTTTAATAATTGCATGAAATCATTATAATTATTGTATTTTGTATTAGTTTTATAATTTGATATTTTGTACTATAATTTTAATTAATTCGATCATATCCGTCATATCTCTAAGAAATATATTCACGACTAATAAGTCGAATATAGCGCTCATAATATTAAAACATACAACCAATGTACAAACCTATATTCTGGCAAATATCATTCATACATTCATTCATTCATTCATTCGTAGATCCCTTTTCGGGATGGCAATTGTGGATCCCTTTTCGGGATAAAAAATGTAGATCCCTTTTCGGGATAACGATTGTAGATCCCTTTTCGGGATAACGATTGTAGATCCCTTTTCGGGATAAAAATTGTAGGTCCCTTTTCGGGATGGCAATTGTAGATCCCTTTTCGGGATAAAAATTGTAGATCCCTTTTCGGGACAACGATTGTAGATCCCTTTTCAGGATAAAAATTGTAGGTCCCTTTTCGGGATGGCAATTGTAGATCCCTTTTCGGGATAAGAATTGTAGGTCCCTTTTCGGGATGGCAATTGTAGATCCCTCTTCGGGATAAGAATTGTAGATCCTTTTTCGGGATAACATAGATCCCTTCGGGCTAACAAATGTAGATACTTTTTCGAAATAACAGTCGTAGATCCCTTTTCGGGATAACAGTAGATAGTTACTTGCGACAGTGCTAGCTTTCCTCTGCATGTAGTAATCAGCATCCTGGTCCAGCACAGGATAGGGCCACGCGAAGTCCTCATGCAATCTCTTTAGACACAGCACTGCGCTGTCAACCTATCAAAAAGAAATAAAAACATATAAGTTACAGCAAAAACATACATGAATGAAAAAATGGAAATTGCGTGAAACATACAAGTAAATACCATTTACAAAAAAACTTAAAATAGAATTCAAACTTTTTTGTCTTAATTTTGCAAGCCAATGATTATATTCATATTTAAATAAAAAACGACCCCGGCCGTTTCTTAATTTTTATATATCCTCTCCATCTGGAAGGTTGTCTGGAAGAGATCGCTTCCAAGCGATAAGACCGCCCATTACACCTTTGTTTATGTTCTATTTCTTAAATTAAGATGTACGATAAAGAATTTTCATCCATTCATTCATTCCAACACTAACTTATCTGATTACTTACCTACACTAAAACAAACTGGGAAATAGAGTTACTTCCAGTGGCCATCTGTGGTCTTCATCACCAGTTCCACTTCACGAAATAGTGCTATCCGAGAGAAAATGCACTTCAAGTTACTAAAAAACCGAATACGTAGTCAAAACGATCCGCCATCTTGTAAAGGTTCAGGAGTGGACTGCTATAGGCTGATGATGATGATGACAAGATGAGGGTTACCTTCGCGGCGGCGTCTCTCTCCCTCGCCAGCCAAGCGACCAGATGCAGGTCCAAGGCCGCCGCCATCTTGTAAAGGTCCAGCAGTGGACTGCTATAGGCTGATGATGATGATGATGACAAGATGAGGGTTACCTTCGCGGCGGCGTCTCTCTCCCTCGCCAGCCAAGCGACCAGATGCAGGTCCAAGGCCGCCGCCATCTTGCCCAGGGCTAGCAGCCGCGCGGAGCTCAGCAGGATCCGCGCGTATCGATGAATCATCACGTCTATGAAGAACTCCTCGTCGTTGCCGTAGGTGGTTTCTCTGCAGAGGAGATTGCCATTAGATGCTTTGGAGATTAGAAAAGCATGACACGTATTCCCTATTTATGTCAGTCGTAAAGCAATCAATAACAACACCAGCCTTTATCAGTGCACTGCTGGACATGGGCCGTCTCTTATAAGAAGGAAAATATGCCCATAATTTAATCAAATCCTATCCAAATTTCCGGAACCCAAGCCAACCTCACCTGCCCGTGCACTCTGCTGACTAACAAACGGGGCTCTGGCGGCCGGCTGATTGCGATATAGCGCAGCCTAACACTGGCACAGTTAACTTCCCTGACCGTCAACGGGCAGCAGAATCTGCGGTGCGAGTAGCTGTTCCCAGCGATCCCCAGCCCGCATGCCCAGCGTGGGGATTATGGGCATATCCTCCTCATTGGGGAGGCTTATGTCCAACAGTGGACTGTATAGGCTGGTGTTGTTGTTGATATGCCCATAATCTAAGCGCTGGGCATGTAGGTTGGGGATCGTAGGAAACAGCTTCTCGCACCGCAGACGCTGCAGCGAGTTCGAAGATCCGAAGGTGGCCCCCTTACGGCTCCGAAGTATGCTCAGCGAGACGGCCGAATTCGGTCCATCGAATAAACGTATGTAAAAAACTGTGAGCGCACACAAAAAAACAAAAAATTACGAAGATTATACACTTTTACATAGCCGTGACGTCACGAGCCCCCACTCCCGAACTTTGACGCTCTTTATCTCCGTCAATTTTTATATATTTGATAAATAAAAAAAACTTGAAAGGTGTCAAGGGACACCCGGATGGAACGAAGTAGCTTTCTATGAGACAGAGAGAGAGAGAGAGAGAGAGAATCACGCACACGCCCCACGGTTTTATTGAAATACAGATCATATTACATAAATTCAAATAAAAAACATGCAAAAAGACTTAATCACCACAGCGATTTGAACTGGGTGTCGCGGCGCGGCAGTCCAAGCCTGTACGGCGAAGCCGCGAGGCTAACGAGCACTTAGCATAAAAAGTTGAAATAAGCGCACAAGTCTTTATACCATCACGTCATCAGCCCCACCATTTGACAATTACAAAGTGTCGTTACAACTTTTGGTCTTAATTTTTTCCGTCTAGCCCCCTTTCGCAACGCGCGATAAGGAACTTCGTTCCAAAAATAAGTCCAATATTTTACTAATTAGATTTTTTTGTCCGTCAATAGTGGACCGATTTTTAAAATTCTTTAAAGAGTATACTTCACAGGTGGTCCCATATAAATTTTATTCCTGAGGGAATGGTACTTTTCAAAAAACGGAAAACTCAAAAAACCTCACTTGTAATTTTCGCCCTATGATCACCAATATCTCCGTCAATTGTGAACCGATTATCAAATTTTTTTTGCGCAAGAAGTAATAAGTGATTTATTTGAAGTCGGTTTATTTTTTTTAATCCAATCTAACTTTGCAATTTTATTGTACATGCAAGATTTGTCATAAGTTGTTACGGAATAAACAGACTAATTTATTTTTATTATATTTAAGTAAGAATGGGCAAAACACATTGCTTTTATGTCTTTCATTGACATTCAGGGATAGTATTAGATTTGGAAATGTGTCAAATTATAGAAAAGAAAATATATTAGAAAAAAAGGACAAATCTTCTTGTGTACTAAGTAGTAGAAATTCGATGCATTACTCTGGCTAAGCCCTAAAAAAAGCTACAAAACATACAATAGAAGACTGTTATGTATGTGTGCGTGGCTGCGCCCACCACCGTTTGCATCGTACCTACAATAAACAGTGTTAAGCTAACCAGCGATCGTGTCACTTGCTGCCGTCCTCATATCTAACAGTGGCGACGATCTACCCGCGCATAGAAAAAAAAACAGTATTAAAAATGTCTCAAAGCGTACAATTCGGAATTTTAAATAGTTTCGACCATAATATCCAAACGTGGAAAACGTATAAAGGTCGAATAACCCAATATTTTGTTGCTAATGACATCAACAAGACGACGGATGGCAAGAAGAGAAAAGCGATCCTCCTCAGTGCACTCACCGAGGGTACATATAAATTGGCAACGGATTTAGCTTTGCCTAAAGACGTAGATGATGTGCCCTATGAAGAATTCCTATCACTTCTGGATAACCATTTCACCCCGAAGAGCGTCGGTTTCGGTGAGCGTCACAACTTCTACGCAGCCACTCAACTCACTGGAGAAACTTATTCCCAGTGGGCGGCAAGACTGCGAGGGCTGACAGAAAAGTGTGGTTTTCTCAACGTCGAAGAGGCGCTCCGTGACAAGTTTATCATGGGAATGCAGCCGGGGCGAGAGAAGGAAAAGCTATATACAAAGGACTTGGCTGACCTCACGCTGGCCAAGCTCGTCGAGATGGCGGAGAACATGAGCCGCGCGCGCACAGCCGCCGTGGCGAGCGCGGGCTCACACCTGTCTACGTCGGAGAATCAGCTTTTCAAGATCTCAAATGGAGCAAAAAGTGGAAGTGTAGGAAAAGTGAAGTGTAACGTATGTGGTTATACGAATCACAAGGCTTCCGAGTGTAGATTCGCTCATTATGTTTGTCAAAAGTGTCACGTAAAAGGCCATTTACGTAAAATGTGCACAAAAGTGAATTACGTAGAAATGGATTGCGGTGACAAGGGTGAGGATGATGATGATGATGATGGTAAGCTTTATTATATCCGCTCATTCAGAGGTGAACCCATGGTAGAAAGAGTTTTTATTAATAATTTGCCGTTTCAATTCGAAATAGATAGTGGATCCGCGGTAACAGTTGTATCACAGTGTTTTTATAAAACGCATTTTAGAGGTGTGCCATTATCAACCACAAGTAAACAACTAATGACGTATAATGGGAGGAAAATTAGCTGCGTAGGTACAATTCGTGTACCGGTATCTTATGCGGGCCGTACACACCCCATTGTCTTATACGTGGCACGCGACGGCGGACCACCTCTGTTGGGCAGGGATTTTATATCCTTGTTTAACCTCCAACTAACGCCGGTAAATTATTGTGTAGATTCTACCGTGACTATTAAGGATTTGCAACAACAATACTCGGATTTATTTTCAGAAAAATTAGGTAAATTCAAAAATTATAAAATAAAACTGTTATTAAAGGATAGTGCCAAACCGGTTTTCTGCAAAGCGCGGCCCGTAGCTTTTGCGCTACGCGATAAGGTGCAGAAAGAAATCGATAGGTTGGTCGATTTAGGTATTCTTGAGCCTATACAATTTTCGGAGTACGCGTCCCCTATAGTTCCAGTTTAAAAAAGAAACGGGTCTATCAGACTATGTGCCGACTATTCAATAAGTATAAATAAACAGTTACTTGTGGAACAGTATCCCCTCCCCACAACCAATGAGCTGTTTTCTAAGATCCATGGGGGCCAACAATTTAGTAAACTTGATTTGTCTATGGCCTATAACCAATTTGTATTAGATGACGAGTCAAAAAACCTTACATGTATAAATACAAATCGTGGGCTATATAGGTATACTCGGCTCGTATTTGGTTTGGCGAGCGCGCAGTCTATCTTCCAACGCGCAATTGAGGGCGTACTGTCAGGTATAGATGGAGTCTTGTGCCTGTTGGATGATATCTTGGTGACCGGCAGGGATAGGAACGAGCATTTAGAAAGGCTAAATGTGGTTCTAAAGCGATTGCAAGACGCAGGGTTAACGCAACAGAAGGAAAAGTGTGTGTGTAGTTTCTTTCAGGACGAAATCAGTTATTTGGGGTATATTATCACTAAGGATGGTTTAAAAAAATGTCCAGAGAAGGTTAAGGCAATGGTTGAAGCTCCGGCTCCCACAAATGTTAGTCAGCTACAGTCATTCTTAGGATTAATTAATTACTATAGGAATTTCATACCTAACGCATCTACAATTCTTAGCCCGCTATACGAGTTACTTAAAAAAGGTTGTACTTGGAAATGGACTGAGAGTCATGATTTAGCTTTTAGGACCATCAAAGAGATTGTTACGTAAGCGTCCTCCAATTAGTTTCAAAAAATATTTTTAGATTAACTTAGTAGCTTAGAATGTCGTAAATGATAGATACAATATTAAGTAATTATTGTACTAGGGGGAGGAATGTTATGTATGTGTGCGTGGCTGCGCCCACCACCGTTTGCATCGTACCTACAATAAACAGTGTTAAGCTAACCAGCGATCGTTTCACTTGCTGCCGTCCTCATATCTAACAGTAACGTAATTTAGTTTGAATTCCCTATTTCGAAACATATTACCAAGTCAAACATAATTTGAAACCTTCAAAAGCAATATTCTTAATGCCGGAAAATTTCACACATCATATAGCCCCAAACTAAGCAGAGCTTGTATTATTGGAACCATATGACTGGTATATTACATTATATACATTTCATTTTGTAAATACATATCATAGAAACACCCATCCCAGAGACAAATGTCTGCAGAACATGCAAACATTTTACAAGGTTGATAAAAATAAAATAAGGATGATGCCAGGGTTAAACAAATAAAAAATAGGGTTGACAAAAATAATAGTTCTAATTATTCTGTCAGTTAGATATAACAAAAAATATTAGACACGTATTTATTTTATTTATCAAATTAATAGAAATTGACGGATATAAAGAGCGTCAAAGTTCGGGAGTGGCTGCTCGTGGCGTCACGGATATGTAAGCTGTTAAGTTACGCGGAACTTCTGTAATTCTGTAATTCTGTATTGTACACGGAAATAATACAAACAAAGAGTATGGCAAAAATAAATGTACAGAGGCGAGCTTAACCCTTTAAGAGTTTTATTCCAGCAAACCTTTGAGTAGAGGAGAGGCGATAGCACAAAACAGGTAGAAAAAGTGTACAACAGACAAGAATTTAAGTTACTTCAACGCTCTATAACTCAATAATTTTTTCTTTAATTGACAAAAGAAAAAAATTACATGTCCAATATTTTTTGATAATGTAAATGACGGACTCAATATAATTTTTAAGGCATCTAGCCGATTACATAACAACACAACCCGAGGACGTATCTTCTTTGACCATCGGCGGATGCTGTGGCACATCAACCACAGCAGCTGGCTCCGGCAACACATTAGGAGAGTCCTTCCTCACCGCCTGTTTCTGCAAACTCACCTCGGCCTTCTGCGGCGGGAGTTTAGAGTCCAGACTGTGCATGTGCATGAGTTTAGAGTCCATATGCATGTGCTTTGACTCTTGCGTGAGAGAGCCGGTGCTAGCTGTCCGCACTCGGCTCTTGGTGACCATGGATATCCGCCGCTCCCGCGTGTTGATCACAGATGTTAGGAACGGTATCTGGTTGCTGATCGCTAGCATGAACGGTTTGTAGCCGTAACTGAAAGATGAATGGTATTATTATATTATTATATAGGCTATTTGAAGTATTTTGCATGTTTAACTATTATTATCCGTTTATAAGTATATTTAGAATTAGAAGAATCAGCAAGCTGAAGTGGCAGTGGGCTGGCCGTATCTGCCGAAGAACCAACCGTTGGGGTAAACGAGTTCTTGAGTGGAGACCGCGGCTCGGCAAACGTAGTGTAGGTCGCCTTCCGGCCAGGTGGAGTGACGATTTGCGAAAGACTGCTTATATAGGGATAGGGGAGGCCTATGTCCAGCAGTGGACTGCTATAGGCTGATGATGATGATGATGATGATGATTAGTATACTTTTCACTTCTCATGCTCTGAAAGTACTTCTTTGTGAAGGGCTGCACAAAATCGAATTTTGTGCACAAGTGCATTAACAAATCTACTCATAAATGTATCTATATTAAGGCAAAGAAAATGAGCCATACACTCAAGCACAATAAGAAGTTCATGGATAGAATTTGTTATTTTATAATATTTACTTTAATTATTTGCCTTATGTGTTTTTTAAGACATAAAAACAATTTCCTTCAGTATTCAAAATTTTACTAATTTTACTTTCAATTTTAATTAAAGAAATGTTATGTCACACTACTGTTTTATTTCCTCGAAATCGAAGTGAAAAGCAGAGTTTATAAATCGTCCACAAAACCATTTTATCCTCGACATGACTAGTACTCTAGTCTCGGATAAAAATGGTTTGTTTTGTGCACTTGTTGTAAAATCTACTATTAAAATGTAGCGCTCAGCTTTGTTACGAAAACTGAAATGGTCATCGTTCATCATTGGTCGTTGTCATCACACATCACACTTGTATGTATCCAATATAGATCCTGCGTATCAACTATTGTTTAACAAACACCCAACACCAACACAAACACCCAACACCAACACAAAAACCCAATAGGTATTATTGTTCATGATTCGAACCAGCCACCTTCGGATCGGCAGTCGGGGTAGCTCCCGTTGCGCCACAGCGGTTCTCATTGAGCACGACGAAATAGGTCATACCATTCAGCGTCAGTCCACGCGCAGATATCTTGCAGAACGCGCCGCAGCCGCCGCACCGCGTCCAGACTGACGTCACTGGCGCGAGCCGCGTTCGTGGTGCGCAGAACGGCTAAGGCGTCTCGCAGTACGATGGCGATGATGGCCGCCCATTCGATGCAGCTCGCTTCAGTCATCAGTTGCAGGAAGTATCTGCATAACAACATAAATAAATAAAATAAATAAAAAAAGCCTTTATTCTAACACTTTGGAACACTTGGGTTCGTCAAAACACATTTTTGAGAAGCGGCTGTACACAAGCCTTGTCAATTTTGAGTTTAAGAATAAATAAATTATTTCAAAAAAAATCTATCCAATTCGGAATTACACATCACCTTATCACACTATTGCTACACACCTTAAAAACTTATTGACTATACCTACTTATCTAAATATTAAAGAAACTTCACCTAAAGCAATAGTCGCCTGCAAGGCGTACGCCTCCCCTAAATTCCGCCATACATCCCGTTCTCTCGCTGTTCGCATCATAACAACCACTTCACTTCACTTCACTTCTTGTTTAAGGCTTTTGTGTCTATCTGTCACAATTCTGCCATATCAGACTAAATCAATCCACCGATGGATATTTCAATTTACTTGTCAAAGCCTGCTATTTACTTCTCAGTCGTAGGGTACAGAGTTTTTAATACATGAATTTTTACCTGTATAAGGTTGGGGCAAAATTTTACCTCATTGAGGGTAGCTATCATTTGTAAAGGCTCCGGAAACGGTTTGACCAATTCTAGTACAATCCGACCCAAAAAAAGGAACCACATTCGCTACTTGCAGCCAAATTCAGAGAGACAGATATATTTACATATATTGTGAGTAGTGTGTATTAAAGTAGAGTTGATTCTAGGTGGAGAGGTTACTAAGGCCGCATTTGCGCCGTGTAACACCGCGTACCGCCATTACTCCCCCCCCCTCGCCCCCCTTACCTCAGCCGCACATGCGCCGTGTGGTCCCCCCTCTCCGCCTGGTGGTGGTGCAGTCTCTCCATGAGCGCCGCGTACCGCCGCTCCTCGCCCCCCTCCCCGCCCCACGCCACTGCGCCGCCCTCCGCCACGCTGCCCTCCCCCGCCGAGCTGTCCACAGATACACTGTCAGTTAGCTACAAAGAACTATGACTAAAGCATATGAACATCAACAATCTTAAAACTCATTCATGCTCTGAACATCAACTCATACGGCTGATCTCTACTTTCTTATGTCTATATCATTAGCTAGAAAGGGATGCTATTCATCCCAACGAGACTATCCGACATAGAACTAAAGTAGTCGACGTAGCTCAGAGAATTAACAAGCTGAAGTGGCAGTGGGCTGGTCATATCTGAAGAAGAACCGACAACCGCTGGGGCAAACGAGTTCTTGAGTGGAGATCGCGGCTCGGGAAACGTAGTGTGGGACGCCCTCCGTCCAGATGGAGTGACGATTTTCGAAAGGCTGCTGGTAGAAGCTGGATGCGTCGAGCTCAGGACAGGGCGCAATGGCGCTCATAAGAGGAGGCCTATGTCCAGCAGTGGAATGCTATAGGCCGATGATGATGATGCATCCCTTTTTTTCTAGCAAATGATATAATATGGACACAAGAAAGTAGAGATCAGCCGTATGAGGTGACCTTCAGAGCATGGTGAATTTTGCCTTCATCTAGTTCTCTTCTGTCCTGTATTTGCTAGTTTAATCTGCTTCATAACATATCAGTTCGTAAGGGGACGTTAAACACTTAGTAGATTTGATGGGCCAGGTGGAGAGACGATCTGCAAAGGCTGCTGGTAGACGCTGGATGCGTCGAGCTCAGGACAGCATCATCATCAGCCTGTAGCAGTCCACGGCTGGACATAGGCCTCTCCCAATGAACGCCAATGCGCTCTGTACTCAGCTCGATGCATCCAGCTACTACCAGCAGCCTTTCACAGATAATCACTCATCTAGCTGGAGGGCGTCCAACATACCACTCAATGAGTTAATTAATAACTAGCGACCTATCCCGGCTTCGCGCGGGTTTTAGTAAGGATACCTAATCTTTTATAGCAATAAATATAGCCTATGCTACTCAGGGTGAATGTAGATTTCCAATGGAGAAAGAATTTTAGAAATCGGCATAGTAGTTTTTGAGTTTATTCATTACAAACATAAACACATACAAAAATATATTTTTTCCTCTTTATAATATTGGTTTATACTAACCTGACAGGTCCAGGAGACATGGGCACTCCGGACAACGGCAGAGCGGCGCGGAGAGGCAGACTCATGTATCCACTGTCACCGCACAAACTGTCAGACTCGGCCGAAGGCGTGTACGAACCTGCGAACAAACTCCATTTTAACTGCAACATTATTATGAAAGCCTATAGAGCTGTAGTCTCTCAGGGGTGATGGTAATGTTCGGAAACACGAAAAATTCAGTGAAAGTGGAGGAGTTTGGCAGCGTTCCGTTCGAGCACGTTAAGCCTTTATTCCTTAACTTATACTATCATTATATTCATATATAGAGGGCGTAACATTTAGATCGGTCAGTATGGGAAAGTCTGAAACTATAAGACATTCGAAGATCTGTTCTTAGGAACCATTTCCTCGATTTTAGTAACAAGGAGAACTGCATTCATACATTTAAGAGAGTTGATAGGCATTATGGGAAGGCTTGCCCCATCGTCGACCTTATCCTTCCTATGCAAGCCTCGAGGTCAAGAATTGGCCATGGAATTGGGATGGTTTAGTCCCTTGTAAAACAATCTACTATTAATTTATTTTTGTAGGTGTTCGAAATGTCTACAATTTTTTTCACAACACATACGACAACAACCATAGACACAATTTTACGCAGCTAAAAAGAGTTGCATGTTGTATTGAAAAAAATGGTACTAATTTCGAACACCACTTATTTGAAACGTTGTCCTGTCTCAAAGAGGGTATCAAAGTTAAAGAAACATTCAAAAAATATATTGAAATGGAAAAGACAACCAAAAAGGATATTGAAGAGGATTAAGCAATCAATGAGGATATCAAAGTGGAAAATGCTATCAAAGAGGATATCGATGTTAAAGAAAGATTAAAATTTAAAGAAGATAAAATAACAACAACTAAAACTACCTCTACCCTAACCCTACCCCTACAAAATCAAAATCAAAATAAGTTTATTCAATAAGCACATACAGTACACTTTCAAACGTAATTTTTTAAATTTGAATTTACACCAATTCGTAAAGTAACCAAACAGAGAAGAATTGGCAAGAAACTCTGCTTAGCTTATATTTTTTTAAAGTCTTGTTTTTTTACAAAGTTTATTATTAACTATAACATTGTTTTTGAGGGAGTTGGAGACAGTTTCATCCCAAGCTTTTTTGTCATCTAAATAATCAGAAATTGTATAATAAGCTTTATTACAGACGTTACGTTTAATAACATTTTTGAATTTATTTACAGATAACTTAAGCATATCATTTGGGATTTTGTTAAAAAACCGTATGTTTTGCCTTTAAATTATTAACTTTATGGAGCCTTACAGTAGGAACAGCTAGTTTATCTTTATTTCTAGTGTTAACATTATGATTGTCGCTATTTTTCTTAAACCATTTGATATTTTTTCGGACATACATTAAGTTTTCATATATATATAGGCACGGCACAGTCATAATATTTATATCTTTAAACTTAGTTCCAAGTGATTCTCTGGGGCCTATATTATAAATTGCACGAACAGCCCTCTTCTGCAACACAAATATGGTGTTGATATCTGCAGCATTCCCCCACAGTAAAATACCGTACGACATAATGCTGTGGAAGTAGCTGAAATAAACCAGTCTAGCCGTTTCTACGTCAGTAAGTTGACGGATTCTTTTGACTGCGTATGCTGCAGAACTGAGTCTGTTCGACAATCCATCTATGTGAGCGCCCCATTGAAGCTTATTATCTAAGGTTATGCCTAAAAATACAGTAGTATCCACAAGATTTAAATCTTCATCTTTTATTTTAATTTTAGGTTTAACTTGTTTAACATTTGGTAAAATAAATCTTATACATTTTGTTTTATTTCCGTTCAGTAATAAGTTGTTTACATCGAACCAGTTAACAAATTTCGCTATTGCATCGTTTACGTCGTCAAAATTGGTCTGCCGTCGCTTTAGTACACTACGCTAGCCCTTACCCTACCCCTACACCTACTTTTAATATTAACGGGATAAAATGTATCCTATGTCCGTCTCCTGGTTCTAAGCTACCTCCTAGTTATAAATAGTGTAACTAACACGACTTTCTTTTATATAGACAGATATAGATATTTTGAAGAAGCAACAAGATACCCAATTTTTAATCGGTGTGTCAAATTGATTTAGTACTAAACTCGGTACAGAATATTCTTACAGAAGTTCGAATCTCTTTCCTGGGGTCCATTTATTTCCAAAAGTAGACCACAAAGAGGATTTTAAGTTTAAACACTATATGCACCTACTGAAAATGAATACTCCCAAGATTACCCGAGAATCTTTGCACGCAAAATTTTAAACGGCGTTGTAATATTTGTGTTTGTTGAGATTACTCTATTTGTATCTCGGATACATATTCGATTTTTGTTCTGTTTCCAAATGAATGCTTAAACTTTGTGTCACATGACCTGTCAAATATTCTTTATGTCACTAATGTCACTTGATGAAAAACAATAGAAAAAAGAGACATTAATACCGGCGTTTTATTTTGTTGACAATCTAGGGTCGCATCTTTAGATTGTTTTATTTCTAGATCTTTCATATATCTGACATTGATTTGACGACCCCTGTGGCGCAGTGGGCGGCAGGCCCACCTGAGACGCAGAAGGTTGCGGGTTGGATTCCCGCCGCGAGACAAATGTTTGAATTTTCTGCATATATTTGTCTCGGGTCTGGGTGTTTTCTATGTATATAATATGTATGTATTTACAAATTAAATTTATTTAGATAGTATAACTAGTCATGTGGTTCCCATAATATAAGCTCTGCTTAGTTTGGGGATAGAAAGATGCTGTCCTGCATTGTTTATTTATAGATCTGGTATCGTCACGCGAAGTCTTTGCACAAATTATTATGCTGGACATTATCACACAGCATCATGTAGCCCCAAACTAAGCGGAGCTTGTATTATGGGAACCACATAATTGATATATTACATGTGTTTGTAAGCCTGGTAGGTTGGACTAGAGATACACAAATAGCTATAAGATCAATGTAATTAGACCTAGTTCCACAGACAATAAATATCATTTATCATTAAATGCTGTTGACCTTCGGGATAAGATCCCTTTTCGGGATAACATAGATCCCTTATCGGGATAACAATTGTAGATCCCTTCTCGGGATAACGATTGTAGAGTACTGTTTAAATACTTATTTCTTTATTATTATTATCATAAATAACATTTAGTACATACATATCTGACATTTTTTGTTTTTATTTCTGATTGTTAACTATGTATTAGAAAATGATTCTTTATTTTGTTATTATTTTTTCTTTATTCTTAAGATATTATTATTTTAATAATTGCATGAAATCATTATAATTATTGTATTTTGTATTAGTTTTATAATTTGATATTTTGTACTATAATTTTAATTAATTCGATCATATCCGTCATATCTCTAAGAAATATATTCACGACTAATAAGTCGAATATAGCGCTCATAATATTAAAACATACAACCAATGTACAAACCTATATTCTGGCAAATATCATTCATACATTCATTCATTCATTCATTCGTAGATCCCTTTTCGGGATGGCAATTGTGGATCCCTTTTCGGGATAAAAAATGTAGATCCCTTTTCGGGATAACGATTGTAGATCCCTTTTCGGGATAACGATTGTAGATCCCTTTTCGGGATAAAAATTGTAGGTCCCTTTTCGGGATGGCAATTGTAGATCCCTTTTCGGGATAAAAATTGTAGATCCCTTTTCGGGACAACGATTGTAGATCCCTTTTCAGGATAAAAATTGTAGGTCCCTTTTCGGGATGGCAATTGTAGATCCCTTTTCGGGATAAGAATTGTAGGTCCCTTTTCGGGATGGCAATTGTAGATCCCTCTTCGGGATAAGAATTGTAGATCCTTTTTCGGGATAACATAGATCCCTTCGGGCTAACAAATGTAGATACTTTTTCGAAATAACAGTCGTAGATCCCTTTTCGGGATAACAGTAGATAGTTACTTGCGACAGTGCTAGCTTTCCTCTGCATGTAGTAATCAGCATCCTGGTCCAGCACAGGATAGGGCCACGCGAAGTCCTCATGCAATCTCTTTAGACACAGCACTGCGCTGTCAACCTATCAAAAAGAAATAAAAACATATAAGTTACAGCAAAAACATACATGAATGAAAAAATGGAAATTGCGTGAAACATACAAGTAAATACCATTTACAAAAAAACTTAAAATAGAATTCAAACTTTTTTGTCTTAATTTTGCAAGCCAATGATTATATTCATATTTAAATAAAAAACGACCCCGGCCGTTTCTTAATTTTTATATATCCTCTCCATCTGGAAGGTTGTCTGGAAGAGATCGCTTCCAAGCGATAAGACCGCCCATTACACCTTTGTTTATGTTCTATTTCTTAAATTAAGATGTACGATAAAGAATTTTCATCCATTCATTCATTCCAACACTAACTTATCTGATTACTTACCTACACTAAAACAAACTGGGAAATAGAGTTACTTCCAGTGGCCATCTGTGGTCTTCATCACCAGTTCCACTTCACGAAATAGTGCTATCCGAGAGAAAATGCACTTCAAGTTACTAAAAAACCGAATACGTAGTCAAAACGATCCGCCATCTTGTAAAGGTTCAGGAGTGGACTGCTATAGGCTGATGATGATGATGACAAGATGATTGTTACCTTCGCGGCGGCGTCTCTCTCCCTCGCCAGCCAAGCGACCAGATGCAGGTCCAAGGCCGCCGCCATCTTGTAAAGGTCCAGCAGTGGACTGCTATAGGCTGATGATGATGATGATGACAAGATGAGGGTTACCTTCGCGGCGGCGTCTCTCTCCCTCGCCAGCCAAGCGACCAGATGCAGGTCCAAGGCCGCCGCCATCTTGCCCAGGGCTAGCAGCCGCGCGGAGCTCAGCAGGATCCGCGCGTATCGATGAATCATCACGTCTATGAAGAACTCCTCGTCGTTGCCGTAGGTGGTTTCTCTGCAGAGGAGATTGCCATTAGATGCTTTGGAGATTAGAAAAGCATGACACGTATTCCCTATTTATGTCAGTCGTAAAGCAATCAATAACAACACCAGCCTTTATCAGTGCACTGCTGGACATGGGCCGTCTCTTATAAGAAGGAAAATATGCCCATAATTTAATCAAATCCTATCCAAATTTCCGGAACCCAAGCCAACCTCACCTGCCCGTGCACTCTGCTGACTAACAAACGGGGCTCTGGCGGCCGGCTGATTGCGATATAGCGCAGCCTAACACTGGCACAGTTAACTTCCCTGACCGTCAACGGGCAGCAGAATCTGCGGTGCGAGTAGCTGTTCCCAGCGATCCCCAGCCCGCATGCCCAGCGTGGGGATTATGGGCATATCCTCCTCATTGGGGAGGCTTATGTCCAACAGTGGACTGTATAGGCTGGTGTTGTTGTTGATATGCCCATAATCTAAGCGCTGGGCATGTAGGTTGGGGATCGTAGGAAACAGCTTCTCGCACCGCAGACGCTGCAGCGAGTTCGAAGATCCGAAGGTGGCCCCCTTACGGCTCCGAAGTATGCTCAGCGAGACGGCCGAATTCGGTCCATCGAATAAACGTATGTAAAAAACTGTGAGCGCACACAAAAAAACAAAAAATTACGAAGATTATACACTTTTACATAGCCGTGACGTCACGAGCCCCCACTCCCGAACTTTGACGCTCTTTATCTCCGTCAATTTTTATATATTTGATAAATAAAAAAAACTTGAAAGGTGTCAAGGGACACCCGGATGGAACGAAGTAGCTTTCTATGAGACAGAGAGAGAGAGAGAGAGAGAGAATCACGCACACGCCCCACGGTTTTATTGAAATACAGATCATATTACATAAATTCAAATAAAAAACATGCAAAAAGACTTAATCACCACAGCGATTTGAACTGGGTGTCGCGGCGCGGCAGTCCAAGCCTGTACGGCGAAGCCGCGAGGCTAACGAGCACTTAGCATAAAAAGTTGAAATAAGCGCACAAGTCTTTATACCATCACGTCATCAGCCCCACCATTTGACAATTACAAAGTGTCGTTACAACTTTTGGTCTTAATTTTTTCCGTCTAGCCCCCTTTCGCAACGCGCGATAAGGAACTTCGTTCCAAAAATAAGTCCAATATTTTACTAATTAGATTTTTTTGTCCGTCAATAGTGGACCGATTTTTAAAATTCTTTAAAGAGTATACTTCACAGGTGGTCCCATATAAATTTTATTCCTGAGGGAATGGTACTTTTCAAAAAACGGAAAACTCAAAAAACCTCACTTGTAATTTTCGCCCTATGATCACCAATATCTCCGTCAATTGTGAACCGATTATCAAATTTTTTTTGCGCAAGAAGTAATAAGTGATTTATTTGAAGTCGGTTTATTTTTTTTAATCCAATCTAACTTTGCAATTTTATTGTACATGCAAGATTTGTCATAAGTTGTTACGGAATAAACAGACTAATTTATTTTTATTATATTTAAGTAAGAATGGGCAAAACACATTGCTTTTATGTCTTTCATTGACATTCAGGGATAGTATTAGATTTGGAAATGTGTCAAATTATAGAAAAGAAAATATATTAGAAAAAAAGGACAAATCTTCTTGTGTACTAAGTAGTAGAAATTCGATGCATTACTCTGGCTAAGCCCTAAAAAAAGCTACAAAACATACAATAGAAGACTGTTATGTATGTGTGCGTGGCTGCGCCCACCACCGTTTGCATCGTACCTACAATAAACAGTGTTAAGCTAACCAGCGATCGTGTCACTTGCTGCCGTCCTCATATCTAACAGTGGCGACGATCTACCCGCGCATAGAAAAAAAAACAGTATTAAAAATGTCTCAAAGCGTACAATTCGGAATTTTAAATAGTTTCGACCATAATATCCAAACGTGGAAAACGTATAAAGGTCGAATAACCCAATATTTTGTTGCTAATGACATCAACAAGACGACGGATGGCAAGAAGAGAAAAGCGATCCTCCTCAGTGCACTCACCGAGGGTACATATAAATTGGCAACGGATTTAGCTTTGCCTAAAGACGTAGATGATGTGCCCTATGAAGAATTCCTATCACTTCTGGATAACCATTTCACCCCGAAGAGCGTCGGTTTCGGTGAGCGTCACAACTTCTACGCAGCCACTCAACTCACTGGAGAAACTTATTCCCAGTGGGCGGCAAGACTGCGAGGGCTGACAGAAAAGTGTGGTTTTCTCAACGTCGAAGAGGCGCTCCGTGACAAGTTTATCATGGGAATGCAGCCGGGGCGAGAGAAGGAAAAGCTATATACAAAGGACTTGGCTGACCTCACGCTGGCCAAGCTCGTCGAGATGGCGGAGAACATGAGCCGCGCGCGCACAGCCGCCGTGGCGAGCGCGGGCTCACACCTGTCTACGTCGGAGAATCAGCTTTTCAAGATCTCAAATGGAGCAAAAAGTGGAAGTGTAGGAAAAGTGAAGTGTAACGTATGTGGTTATACGAATCACAAGGCTTCCGAGTGTAGATTCGCTCATTATGTTTGTCAAAAGTGTCACGTAAAAGGCCATTTACGTAAAATGTGCACAAAAGTGAATTACGTAGAAATGGATTGCGGTGACAAGGGTGAGGATGATGATGATGATGATGGTAAGCTTTATTATATCCGCTCATTCAGAGGTGAACCCATGGTAGAAAGAGTTTTTATTAATAATTTGCCGTTTCAATTCGAAATAGATAGTGGATCCGCGGTAACAGTTGTATCACAGTGTTTTTATAAAACGCATTTTAGAGGTGTGCCATTATCAACCACAAGTAAACAACTAATGACGTATAATGGGAGGAAAATTAGCTGCGTAGGTACAATTCGTGTACCGGTATCTTATGCGGGCCGTACACACCCCATTGTCTTATACGTGGCACGCGACGGCGGACCACCTCTGTTGGGCAGGGATTTTATATCCTTGTTTAACCTCCAACTAACGCCGGTAAATTATTGTGTAGATTCTACCGTGACTATTAAGGATTTGCAACAACAATACTCGGATTTATTTTCAGAAAAATTAGGTAAATTCAAAAATTATAAAATAAAACTGTTATTAAAGGATAGTGCCAAACCGGTTTTCTGCAAAGCGCGGCCCGTAGCTTTTGCGCTACGCGATAAGGTGCAGAAAGAAATCGATAGGTTGGTCGATTTAGGTATTCTTGAGCCTATACAATTTTCGGAGTACGCGTCCCCTATAGTTCCAGTTTAAAAAAGAAACGGGTCTATCAGACTATGTGCCGACTATTCAATAAGTATAAATAAACAGTTACTTGTGGAACAGTATCCCCTCCCCACAACCAATGAGCTGTTTTCTAAGATCCATGGGGGCCAACAATTTAGTAAACTTGATTTGTCTATGGCCTATAACCAATTTGTATTAGATGACGAGTCAAAAAACCTTACATGTATAAATACAAATCGTGGGCTATATAGGTATACTCGGCTCGTATTTGGTTTGGCGAGCGCGCAGTCTATCTTCCAACGCGCAATTGAGGGCGTACTGTCAGGTATAGATGGAGTCTTGTGCCTGTTGGATGATATCTTGGTGACCGGCAGGGATAGGAACGAGCATTTAGAAAGGCTAAATGTGGTTCTAAAGCGATTGCAAGACGCAGGGTTAACGCAACAGAAGGAAAAGTGTGTGTGTAGTTTCTTTCAGGACGAAATCAGTTATTTGGGGTATATTATCACTAAGGATGGTTTAAAAAAATGTCCAGAGAAGGTTAAGGCAATGGTTGAAGCTCCGGCTCCCACAAATGTTAGTCAGCTACAGTCATTCTTAGGATTAATTAATTACTATAGGAATTTCATACCTAACGCATCTACAATTCTTAGCCCGCTATACGAGTTACTTAAAAAAGGTTGTACTTGGAAATGGACTGAGAGTCATGATTTAGCTTTTAGGACCATCAAAGAGATTGTTACGTAAGCGTCCTCCAATTAGTTTCAAAAAATATTTTTAGATTAACTTAGTAGCTTAGAATGTCGTAAATGATAGATACAATATTAAGTAATTATTGTACTAGGGGGAGGAATGTTATGTATGTGTGCGTGGCTGCGCCCACCACCGTTTGCATCGTACCTACAATAAACAGTGTTAAGCTAACCAGCGATCGTTTCACTTGCTGCCGTCCTCATATCTAACAGTAACGTAATTTAGTTTGAATTCCCTATTTCGAAACATATTACCAAGTCAAACATAATTTGAAACCTTCAAAAGCAATATTCTTAATGCCGGAAAATTTCACACATCATATAGCCCCAAACTAAGCAGAGCTTGTATTATTGGAACCATATGACTGGTATATTACATTATATACATTTCATTTTGTAAATACATATCATAGAAACACCCATCCCAGAGACAAATGTCTGCAGAACATGCAAACATTTTACAAGGTTGATAAAAATAAAATAAGGATGATGCCAGGGTTAAACAAATAAAAAATAGGGTTGACAAAAATAATAGTTCTAATTATTCTGTCAGTTAGATATAACAAAAAATATTAGACACGTATTTATTTTATTTATCAAATTAATAGAAATTGACGGATATAAAGAGCGTCAAAGTTCGGGAGTGGCTGCTCGTGGCGTCACGGATATGTAAGCTGTTAAGTTACGCGGAACTTCTGTAATTCTGTAATTCTGTATTGTACACGGAAATAATACAAACAAAGAGTATGGCAAAAATAAATGTACAGAGGCGAGCTTAACCCTTTAAGAGTTTTATTCCAGCAAACCTTTGAGTAGAGGAGAGGCGATAGCACAAAACAGGTAGAAAAAGTGTACAACAGACAAGAATTTAAGTTACTTCAACGCTCTATAACTCAATAATTTTTTCTTTAATTGACAAAAGAAAAAAATTACATGTCCAATATTTTTTGATAATGTAAATGACGGACTCAATATAATTTTTAAGGCATCTAGCCGATTACATAACAACACAACCCGAGGACGTATCTTCTTTGACCATCGGCGGATGCTGTGGCACATCAACCACAGCAGCTGGCTCCGGCAACACATTAGGAGAGTCCTTCCTCACCGCCTGTTTCTGCAAACTCACCTCGGCCTTCTGCGGCGGGAGTTTAGAGTCCAGACTGTGCATGTGCATGAGTTTAGAGTCCATATGCATGTGCTTTGACTCTTGCGTGAGAGAGCCGGTGCTAGCTGTCCGCACTCGGCTCTTGGTGACCATGGATATCCGCCGCTCCCGCGTGTTGATCACAGATGTTAGGAACGGTATCTGGTTGCTGATCGCTAGCATGAACGGTTTGTAGCCGTAACTGAAAGATGAATGGTATTATTATATTATTATATAGGCTATTTGAAGTATTTTGCATGTTTAACTATTATTATCCGTTTATAAGTATATTTAGAATTAGAAGAATCAGCAAGCTGAAGTGGCAGTGGGCTGGCCGTATCTGCCGAAGAACCAACCGTTGGGGTAAACGAGTTCTTGAGTGGAGACCGCGGCTCGGCAAACGTAGTGTAGGTCGCCTTCCGGCCAGGTGGAGTGACGATTTGCGAAAGACTGCTTATATAGGGATAGGGGAGGCCTATGTCCAGCAGTGGACTGCTATAGGCTGATGATGATGATGATGATGATGATTAGTATACTTTTCACTTCTCATGCTCTGAAAGTACTTCTTTGTGAAGGGCTGCACAAAATCGAATTTTGTGCACAAGTGCATTAACAAATCTACTCATAAATGTATCTATATTAAGGCAAAGAAAATGAGCCATACACTCAAGCACAATAAGAAGTTCATGGATAGAATTTGTTATTTTATAATATTTACTTTAATTATTTGCCTTATGTGTTTTTTAAGACATAAAAACAATTTCCTTCAGTATTCAAAATTTTACTAATTTTACTTTCAATTTTAATTAAAGAAATGTTATGTCACACTACTGTTTTATTTCCTCGAAATCGAAGTGAAAAGCAGAGTTTATAAATCGTCCACAAAACCATTTTATCCTCGACATGACTAGTACTCTAGTCTCGGATAAAAATGGTTTGTTTTGTGCACTTGTTGTAAAATCTACTATTAAAATGTAGCGCTCAGCTTTGTTACGAAAACTGAAATGGTCATCGTTCATCATTGGTCGTTGTCATCACACATCACACTTGTATGTATCCAATATAGATCCTGCGTATCAACTATTGTTTAACAAACACCCAACACCAACACAAACACCCAACACCAACACAAAAACCCAATAGGTATTATTGTTCATGATTCGAACCAGCCACCTTCGGATCGGCAGTCGGGGTAGCTCCCGTTGCGCCACAGCGGTTCTCATTGAGCACGACGAAATAGGTCATACCATTCAGCGTCAGTCCACGCGCAGATATCTTGCAGAACGCGCCGCAGCCGCCGCACCGCGTCCAGACTGACGTCACTGGCGCGAGCCGCGTTCGTGGTGCGCAGAACGGCTAAGGCGTCTCGCAGTACGATGGCGATGATGGCCGCCCATTCGATGCAGCTCGCTTCAGTCATCAGTTGCAGGAAGTATCTGCATAACAACATAAATAAATAAAATAAATAAAAAAAGCCTTTATTCTAACACTTTGGAACACTTGGGTTCGTCAAAACACATTTTTGAGAAGCGGCTGTACACAAGCCTTGTCAATTTTGAGTTTAAGAATAAATAAATTATTTCAAAAAAAATCTATCCAATTCGGAATTACACATCACCTTATCACACTATTGCTACACACCTTAAAAACTTATTGACTATACCTACTTATCTAAATATTAAAGAAACTTCACCTAAAGCAATAGTCGCCTGCAAGGCGTACGCCTCCCCTAAATTCCGCCATACATCCCGTTCTCTCGCTGTTCGCATCATAACAACCACTTCACTTCACTTCACTTCTTGTTTAAGGCTTTTGTGTCTATCTGTCACAATTCTGCCATATCAGACTAAATCAATCCACCGATGGATATTTCAATTTACTTGTCAAAGCCTGCTATTTACTTCTCAGTCGTAGGGTACAGAGTTTTTAATACATGAATTTTTACCTGTATAAGGTTGGGGCAAAATTTTACCTCATTGAGGGTAGCTATCATTTGTAAAGGCTCCGGAAACGGTTTGACCAATTCTAGTACAATCCGACCCAAAAAAAGGAACCACATTCGCTACTTGCAGCCAAATTCAGAGAGACAGATATATTTACATATATTGTGAGTAGTGTGTATTAAAGTAGAGTTGATTCTAGGTGGAGAGGTTACTAAGGCCGCATTTGCGCCGTGTAACACCGCGTACCGCCATTACTCCCCCCCCCTCGCCCCCCTTACCTCAGCCGCACATGCGCCGTGTGGTCCCCCCTCTCCGCCTGGTGGTGGTGCAGTCTCTCCATGAGCGCCGCGTACCGCCGCTCCTCGCCCCCCTCCCCGCCCCACGCCACTGCGCCGCCCTCCGCCACGCTGCCCTCCCCCGCCGAGCTGTCCACAGATACACTGTCAGTTAGCTACAAAGAACTATGACTAAAGCATATGAACATCAACAATCTTAAAACTCATTCATGCTCTGAACATCAACTCATACGGCTGATCTCTACTTTCTTATGTCTATATCATTAGCTAGAAAGGGATGCTATTCATCCCAACGAGACTATCCGACATAGAACTAAAGTAGTCGACGTAGCTCAGAGAATTAACAAGCTGAAGTGGCAGTGGGCTGGTCATATCTGAAGAAGAACCGACAACCGCTGGGGCAAACGAGTTCTTGAGTGGAGATCGCGGCTCGGGAAACGTAGTGTGGGACGCCCTCCGTCCAGATGGAGTGACGATTTTCGAAAGGCTGCTGGTAGAAGCTGGATGCGTCGAGCTCAGGACAGGGCGCAATGGCGCTCATAAGAGGAGGCCTATGTCCAGCAGTGGAATGCTATAGGCCGATGATGATGATGCATCCCTTTTTTTCTAGCAAATGATATAATATGGACACAAGAAAGTAGAGATCAGCCGTATGAGGTGACCTTCAGAGCATGGTGAATTTTGCCTTCATCTAGTTCTCTTCTGTCCTGTATTTGCTAGTTTAATCTGCTTCATAACATATCAGTTCGTAAGGGGACGTTAAACACTTAGTAGATTTGATGGGCCAGGTGGAGAGACGATCTGCAAAGGCTGCTGGTAGACGCTGGATGCGTCGAGCTCAGGACAGCATCATCATCAGCCTGTAGCAGTCCACGGCTGGACATAGGCCTCTCCCAATGAACGCCAATGCGCTCTGTACTCAGCTCGATGCATCCAGCTACTACCAGCAGCCTTTCACAGATAATCACTCATCTAGCTGGAGGGCGTCCAACATACCACTCAATGAGTTAATTAATAACTAGCGACCTATCCCGGCTTCGCGCGGGTTTTAGTAAGGATACCTAATCTTTTATAGCAATAAATATAGCCTATGCTACTCAGGGTGAATGTAGATTTCCAATGGAGAAAGAATTTTAGAAATCGGCATAGTAGTTTTTGAGTTTATTCATTACAAACATAAACACATACAAAAATATATTTTTTCCTCTTTATAATATTGGTTTATACTAACCTGACAGGTCCAGGAGACATGGGCACTCCGGACAACGGCAGAGCGGCGCGGAGAGGCAGACTCATGTATCCACTGTCACCGCACAAACTGTCAGACTCGGCCGAAGGCGTGTACGAACCTGCGAACAAACTCCATTTTAACTGCAACATTATTATGAAAGCCTATAGAGCTGTAGTCTCTCAGGGGTGATGGTAATGTTCGGAAACACGAAAAATTCAGTGAAAGTGGAGGAGTTTGGCAGCGTTCCGTTCGAGCACGTTAAGCCTTTATTCCTTAACTTATACTATCATTATATTCATATATAGAGGGCGTAACATTTAGATCGGTCAGTATGGGAAAGTCTGAAACTATAAGACATTCGAAGATCTGTTCTTAGGAACCATTTCCTCGATTTTAGTAACAAGGAGAACTGCATTCATACATTTAAGAGAGTTGATAGGCATTATGGGAAGGCTTGCCCCATCGTCGACCTTATCCTTCCTATGCAAGCCTCGAGGTCAAGAATTGGCCATGGAATTGGGATGGTTTAGTCCCTTGTAAAACAATCTACTATTAATTTATTTTTGTAGGTGTTCGAAATGTCTACAATTTTTTTCACAACACATACGACAACAACCATAGACACAATTTTACGCAGCTAAAAAGAGTTGCATGTTGTATTGAAAAAAATGGTACTAATTTCGAACACCACTTATTTGAAACGTTGTCCTGTCTCAAAGAGGGTATCAAAGTTAAAGAAACATTCAAAAAATATATTGAAATGGAAAAGACAACCAAAAAGGATATTGAAGAGGATTAAGCAATCAATGAGGATATCAAAGTGGAAAATGCTATCAAAGAGGATATCGATGTTAAAGAAAGATTAAAATTTAAAGAAGATAAAATAACAACAACTAAAACTACCTCTACCCTAACCCTACCCCTACAAAATCAAAATCAAAATAAGTTTATTCAATAAGCACATACAGTACACTTTCAAACGTAATTTTTTAAATTTGAATTTACACCAATTCGTAAAGTAACCAAACAGAGAAGAATTGGCAAGAAACTCTGCTTAGCTTATATTTTTTTAAAGTCTTGTTTTTTTACAAAGTTTATTATTAACTATAACATTGTTTTTGAGGGAGTTGGAGACAGTTTCATCCCAAGCTTTTTTGTCATCTAAATAATCAGAAATTGTATAATAAGCTTTATTACAGACGTTACGTTTAATAACATTTTTGAATTTATTTACAGATAACTTAAGCATATCATTTGGGATTTTGTTAAAAAACCGTATGTTTTGCCTTTAAATTATTAACTTTATGTAGCCTTACAGTAGGAACAGCTAGTTTATCTTTATTTCTAGTGTTAACATTATGATTGTCGCTATTTTTCTTAAACCATTTGATATTTTTTCGGACATACATTAAGTTTTCATATATATATAGGCACGGCACAGTCATAATATTTATATCTTTAAACTTAGTTCCAAGTGATTCTCTGGGGCCTATATTATAAATTGCACGAACAGCCCTCTTCTGCAACACAAATATGGTGTTGATATCTGCAGCATTCCCCCACAGTAAAATACCGTACGACATAATGCTGTGGAAGTAGCTGAAATAAACCAGTCTAGCCGTTTCTACGTCAGTAAGTTGACGGATTCTTTTGACTGCGTATGCTGCAGAACTGAGTCTGTTCGACAATCCATCTATGTGAGCGCCCCATTGAAGCTTATTATCTAAGGTTATGCCTAAAAATACAGTAGTATCCACAAGATTTAAATCTTCATCTTTTATTTTAATTTTAGGTTTAACTTGTTTAACATTTGGTAAAATAAATCTTATACATTTTGTTTTATTTCCGTTCAGTAATAAGTTGTTTACATCGAACCAGTTAACAAATTTCGCTATTGCATCGTTTACGTCGTCAAAATTGGTCTGCCGTCGCTTTAGTACACTACGCTAGCCCTTACCCTACCCCTACACCTACTTTTAATATTAACGGGATAAAATGTATCCTATGTCCGTCTCCTGGTTCTAAGCTACCTCCTAGTTATAAATAGTGTAACTAACACGACTTTCTTTTATATAGACAGATATAGATATTTTGAAGAAGCAACAAGATACCCAATTTTTAATCGGTGTGTCAAATTGATTTAGTACTAAACTCGGTACAGAATATTCTTACAGAAGTTCGAATCTCTTTCCTGGGGTCCATTTATTTCCAAAAGTAGACCACAAAGAGGATTTTAAGTTTAAACACTATATGCACCTACTGAAAATGAATACTCCCAAGATTACCCGAGAATCTTTGCACGCAAAATTTTAAACGGCGTTGTAATATTTGTGTTTGTTGAGATTACTCTATTTGTATCTCGGATACATATTCGATTTTTGTTCTGTTTCCAAATGAATGCTTAAACTTTGTGTCACATGACCTGTCAAATATTCTTTATGTCACTAATGTCACTTGATGAAAAACAATAGAAAAAAGAGACATTAATACCGGCGTTTTATTTTGTTGACAATCTAGGGTCGCATCTTTAGATTGTTTTATTTCTAGATCTTTCATATATCTGACATTGATTTGACGACCCCTGTGGCGCAGTGGGCGGCAGGCCCACCTGAGACGCAGAAGGTTGCGGGTTGGATTCCGGCCGCGAGACAAATGTTTGAATGTTCTGCATATATTTGTCTCGGGTCTGGGTGTTTTCTATGTATATAATATGTATGTATTTACAAATTAAATGTATTTAGATAGTATAACTAGTCATGTGGTTCCCATAATATAAGCTCTGCTTAGTTTGGGGATAGAAAGATGCTGTCCTGCATTGTTTATTTATAGATCTGGTATCGTCACGCGAAGTCTTTGCACAAATTATTATGCTGGACATTATCACACAGCATCATGTAGCCCCAAACTAAGCGGAGCTTGTATTATGGGAACCACATAATTGATATATTACATGTGTTTGTAAGCCTGGTAGGTTGGACTAGAGATACACAAATAGCTATAAGATCAATGTAATTAGACCTAGTTCCACAGACAATAAATATCATTTATCATTAAATGCTGTTGACCTTCGGGATAAGATCCCTTTTCGGGATAACATAGATCCCTTATCGGGATAACAATTGTAGATCCCTTTTCGGGATAACGATTGTAGAGTACTGTTTAAATACTTATTTCTTTATTATTATTATCATAAATAACATTTAGTACATACATATCTGACATTTTTTGTTTTTATTTCTGATTGTTTACTATGTATTAGAAAATGATTCTTTATTTTGTTATTATTTTTTCTTTATTCTTAAGATATTATTATTTTAATAATTGCATGAAATCATTATAATTATTGTATTTTGTATTAGTTTTATAATTTGATATTTTGTACTATAATTTTAATTAATTCGATCATATCCGTCATATCTCTAAGAAATATTTGCACGACTAATAAGTCCAATATAGCGCTCATAATATTAAAACATACAACCAATGTACAAACCTATATTCTGGCAAATATCATTCATACATTCATTCATTCATTCATTCGTAGATCCCTTTTCGGGATGGCAATTGTGGATCCCTTTTCGGGATAAAAAATGTAGATCCCTTTTCGGGATAACGATTGTAGATCCCTTTTCGGGATAACGATTGTAGATCCCTTTTCGGGATAAAAATTGTAGGTCCCTTTTCGGGATGGCAATTGTAGATCCCTTTTTGGGATAAAAATTGTAGATCCCTTTTCGGGACAACGATTGTAGATCCCTTTTCAGGATAAAAATTGTAGGTCCCTTTTCGGGATGGCAATTGTAGATCCCTTTTCGGGATAAGAATTGTAGGTCCCTTTTCGGGATGGCAATTGTAGATCCCTCTTCGGGATAAGAATTGTAGATCCTTTTTCGGGATAACATAGATCCCTTCGGGCTAACAAATGTAGATACTTTTTCGAAATAACAGTCGTAGATCCCTTTTCGGGATAACAGTAGATAGTTACTTGCGACAGTGCTAGCTTTCCTCTGCATGTAGTAATCAGCATCCTGGTCCAGCACAGGATAGGGCCACGCGAAGTCCTCATGCAATCTCTTTAGACACAGCACTGCGCTGTCAACCTATCAAAAAGAAATAAAAACATATAAGTTACAGCAAAAACATACATGAATGAAAAAATGGAAATTGCGTGAAACATACAAGTAAATACCATTTACAAAAAAACTTAAAATAGAATTCAAACTTTTTTGTCTTAATTTTGCAAGCCAATGAATATATTCATATTTAAATAAAAAACGACCCCGGCCGTTTCTTAATTTTTATATATCCTCTCCATCTGGAAGGTTGTCTGGAAGAGATCGCTTCCAAGCGATAAGACCGCCCATTACACCTTTGTTTATGTTCTATTTCTTAAATTAAGATGTACGATAAAGAATTTTCATCCATTCATTCATTCCAACACTAACTTATCTGATTACTTACCTACACTAAAACAAACTGGGAAATAGAGTTACTTCCAGTGGCCATCTGTGGTCTTCATCACCAGTTCCACTTCACGAAATAGTGCTATCCGAGAGAAAATGCACTTCAAGTTACTAAAAAACCGAATACGTAGTCAAAACGATCCGCCATCTTGTAAAGGTTCAGGAGTGGACTGCTATAGGCTGATGATGATGATGACAAGATGAGGGTTACCTTCGCGGCGGCGTCTCTCTCCCTCGCCAGCCAAGCGACCAGATGCAGGTCCAAGGCCGCCGCCATCTTGTAAAGGTCCAGCAGTGGACTGCTATAGGCTGATGATGATGATGATGACAAGATGAGGGTTACCTTCGCGGCGGCGTCTCTCTCCCTCGCCAGCCAAGCGACCAGATGCAGGTCCAAGGCCGCCGCCATCTTGCCCAGGGCTAGCAGCCGCGCGGAGCTCAGCAGGATCCGCGCGTATCGATGAATCATCACGTCTATGAAGAACTCCTCGTCGTTGCCGTAGGTGGTTTCTCTGCAGAGGAGATTGCCATTAGATGCTTTGGAGATTAGAAAAGCATGACACGTATTCCCTATTTATGTCAGTCGTAAAGCAATCAATAACAACACCAGCCTTTATCAGTGCACTGCTGGACATGGGCCGTCTCTTATAAGAAGGAAAATATGCCCATAATTTAATCAAATCCTATCCAAATTTCCGGAACCCAAGCCAACCTCACCTGCCCGTGCACTCTGCTGACTAACAAACGGGGCTCTGGCGGCCGGCTGATTGCGATATAGCGCAGCCTAACACTGGCACAGTTAACTTCCCTGACCGTCAACGGGCAGCAGAATCTGCGGTGCGAGTAGCTGTTCCCAGCGATCCCCAGCCCGCATGCCCAGCGTGGGGATTATGGGCATATCCTCCTCATTGGGGAGGCTTATGTCCAACAGTGGACTGTATAGGCTGGTGTTGTTGTTGATATGCCCATAATCTAAGCGCTGGGCATGTAGGTTGGGGATCGTAGGAAACAGCTTCTCGCACCGCAGACGCTGCAGCGAGTTCGAAGATCCGAAGGTGGCCCCTTTACGGCTCCGAAGTATGCTCAGCGAGACGGCCGAATTCGGTCCATCGAATAAACGTATGTAAAAAACTGTGAGCGCACACAAAAAAACAAAAAATTACGAAGATTATACACTTTTACATAGCCGTGACGTCACGAGCCCCCACTCCCGAACTTTGACGCTCTTTATCTCCGTCAATTTTTATATATTTGATAAATAAAAAAAACTTGAAAGGTGTCAAGGGACACCCGGATGGAACGAAGTAGCTTTCTATGAGACAGAGAGAGAGAGAGAGAGAGAGAATCACGCACACGCCCCACGGTTTTATTGAAATACAGATCATATTACATAAATTCAAATAAAAAACATGCAAAAAGACTTAATCACCACAGCGATTTGAACTGGGTGTCGCGGCGCGGCAGTCCAAGCCTGTACGGCGAAGCCGCGAGGCTAACGAGCACTTAGCATAAAAAGTTGAAATAAGCGCACAAGTCTTTATACCATCACGTCATCAGCCCCACCATTTGACAATTACAAAGTGTCGTTACAACTTTTGGTCTTAATTTTTTCCGTCTAGCCCCCTTTCGCAACGCGCGATAAGGAACTTCGTTCCAAAAATAAGTCCAATATTTTACTAATTAGATTTTTTTGTCCGTCAATAGTGGACCGATTTTTAAAATTCTTTAAAGAGTATACTTCACAGGTGGTCCCATATAAATTTTATTCCTGAGGGAATGGTACTTTTCAAAAAACGGAAAACTCAAAAAACCTCATCCTCACTTGTAATTTTCGCCCTATGATCACCAATATCTCCGTCAATTGTGAACCGATTATCAAATTTTTTTTGCGCAAGAAGTAATAAGTGATTTATTTGAAGTCGGTTTATTTTTTTTAATCCAATCTAACTTTGCAATTTTATTGTACATGCAAGATTTGTCATAAGTTGTTACGGAATAAACAGACTAATTTATTTTTATTATATTTAAGTAAGAATGGGCAAAACACATTGCTTTTATGTCTTTCATTGACATTCAGGGATAGTATTAGATTTGGAAATGTGTCAAATTATAGAAAAGAAAATATATTAGAAAAAAAGGACAAATCTTCTTGTGTACTAAGAAGTAGAAATTCGATGCATTACTCTGGCTAAGCCCTAAAAAAAGCTACAAAACATACAATAGAAGACTGTTATGTATGTGTGCGTGGCTGCGCCCACCACCGTTTGCATCGTACCTACAATAAACAGTGTTAAGCTAACCAGCGATCGTGTCACTTGCTGCCGTCCTCATATCTAACAGTGGCGACGATCTACCCGCGCATAGAAAAAAAAACAGTATTAAAAATGTCTCAAAGCGTACAATTCGGAATTTTAAATAGTTTCGACCATAATATCCAAACGTGGAAAACGTATAAAGGTCGAATAACCCAATATTTTGTTGCTAATGACATCAACAAGACGACGGATGGCAAGAAGAGAAAAGCGATCCTCCTCAGTGCACTCACCGAGGGTACATATAAATTGGCAACGGATTTAGCTTTGCCTAAAGACGTAGATGATGTGCCCTATGAAGAATTCCTATCACTTCTGGATAACCATTTCACCCCGAAGAGCGTCGGTTTCGGTGAGCGTCACAACTTCTACGCAGCCACTCAACTCACTGGAGAAACTTATTCCCAGTGGGCGGCAAGACTGCGAGGGCTGACAGAAAAGTGTGGTTTTCTCAACGTCGAAGAGGCGCTCCGTGACAAGTTTATCATGGGAATGCAGCCGGGGCGAGAGAAGGAAAAGCTATATACAAAGGACTTGGCTGACCTCACGCTGGCCAAGCTCGTCGAGATGGCGGAGAACATGAGCCGCGCGCGCACAGCCGCCGTGGCGAGCGCGGGCTCACACCTGTCTACGTCGGAGAATCAGCTTTTCAAGATCTCAAATGGAGCAAAAAGTGGAAGTGTAGGAAAAGTGAAGTGTAACGTATGTGGTTATACGAATCACAAGGCTTCCGAGTGTAGATTCGCTCATTATGTTTGTCAAAAGTGTCACGTAAAAGGCCATTTACGTAAAATGTGCACAAAAGTGAATTACGTAGAAATGGATTGCGGTGACAAGGGTGAGGATGATGATGATGATGATGGTAAGCTTTATTATATCCGCTCATTCAGAGGTGAACCCATGGCAGAAAGAGTTTTTATTAATAATTTGCCGTTTCAATTCGAAATAGATAGTGGATCCGCGGTAACAGTTGTATCACAGTGTTTTTATAAAACGCATTTTAGAGGTGTGCCATTATCAACCACAAGTAAACAACTAATGACGTATAATGGGAGGAAAATTAGCTGCGTAGGTACAATTCGTGTACCGGTATCTTATGCGGGCCGTACACACCCCATTGTCCTATACGTGGTACGCGACGGCGGACCTCCTCTGTTGGGCAGGGATTTTATATCCTTGTTTAACCTCCAACTAACGCCGGTAAATTATTGTGTAGATTCTACCGTGACTATTAAGGATTTGCAACAACAATACTCGGATTTATTTTCAGAAAAATTAGGTAAATTCAAAAATTATAAAATAAAACTGTTATTAAAGGATAGTGCCAAACCGGTTTTTTGCAAAGCGCGGCCCGTAGCTTTTGCGCTACGCGATAAGGTGCAGAAAGAAATCGATAGGTTGGTCGATTTAGGTATTCTTGAGCCTATACAATTTTCGGAGTACGCGTCCCCTATAGTTCCAGTTTTAAAAAGAAACGGGTCTATCAGACTATGTGCCGACTATTCAATAAGTATAAATAAACAGTTACTTGTGGAACAGTATCCCCTCCCCACAACCAATGAGCTGTTTTCTAAGATCCATGGGGGCCAACAATTTAGTAAACTTGATTTGTCTATGGCCTATAACCAATTTGTATTAGATGACGAGTCAAAAAACCTTACATGTATAAATACAAATCGTGGGCTATATAGGTATACTCGGCTCGTATTTGGTTTGGCGAGCGCGCCGTCTATCTTCCAACGCGCAATTGAGGGCGTACTGTCAGGTATAGATGGAGTCTTGTGCCTGTTGGATGATATCTTGGTGACCGGCAGGGATAGGAACGAGCATTTAGAAAGGCTAAATGTGGTTCTAAAGCGATTGCAAGACGCAGGGTTAACGCTACAGAAGGAAAAGTGTAGTTTCTTTCAGGACGAAATCAGTTATTTGGGGTATATTATCACTAAGGATGGTTTAAAAAAATGTCCAGAGAAGGTTAAGGCAATGGTTGAAGCTCCGGCTCCCACAAATGTTAGTCAGCTACAGTCATTCTTAGGATTAATTAATTACTATAGGAATTTCATACCTAACGCATCTACAATTCTTAGCCCGCTATACGAGTTACTTAAAAAAGGTTGTACTTGGAAATGGACTGAGAGTCATGATTTAGCTTTTAGGACCATCAAAGAGATTGTTACGTAAGCGTCCTCCAATTAGTTTCAAAAAATATTTTTAGATTAACTTAGTAGCTTAGAATGTCGTAAATGATAGATACAATATTAAGTAATTATTGTACTAGGGGGAGGAATGTTATGTATGTGTGCGTGGCTGCGCCCACCACCGTTTGCATCGTACCTACAATAAACAGTGTTAAGCTAACCAGCGATCGTTTCACTTGCTGCCGTCCTCATATCTAACAGTAACGTAATTTAGTTTGAATTCCCTATTTCGAAACATATTACCAAGTCAAACATAATTTGAAACCTTCAAAAGCAATATTCTTAATGCCGGAAAATTTCACACATCATATAGCCCCAAACTAAGCAGAGCTTGTATTATTGGAACCATATGACTGGTATATTACATTATATACATTTCATTTTGTAAATACATATCATAGAAACACCCATCCCAGAGACAAATGTCTGCAGAACATGCAAACATTTTACAAGGTTGATAAAAATAAAATAAGGATGATGCCAGGGTTAAACAAATAAAAAATAGGGTTGACAAAAATAATAGTTCTAATTATTCTGTCAGTTAGATATAACAAAAAATATTAGACACGTATTTATTTTATTTATCAAATTAATAGAAATTGACGGATATAAAGAGCGTCAAAGTTCGGGAGTGGCTGCTCGTGGCGTCACGGATATGTAAGCTGTTAAGTTACGCGGAACTTCTGTAATTCTGTAATTCTGTATTGTACACGGAAATAATACAAACAAAGAGTATGGCAAAAATAAATGTACAGAGGCGAGCTTAACCCTTTAAGAGTTTTATTCCAGCAAACCTTTGAGTAGAGGAGAGGCGATAGCACAAAACAGGTAGAAAAAGTGTACAACAGACAAGAATTTAAGTTACTTCAACGCTCTATAACTCAATAATTTTTTCTTTAATTGACAAAAGAAAAAAATTACATGTCCAATATTTTTTGATAATGTAAATGACGGACTCAATATAATTTTTAAGGCATCTAGCCGATTACATAACAACACAACCCGAGGACGTATCTTCTTTGACCATCGGCGGATGCTGTGGCACATCAACCACAGCAGCTGGCTCCGGCAACACATTAGGAGAGTCCTTCCTCACCGCCTGTTTCTGCAAACTCACCTCGGCCTTCTGCGGCGGGAGTTTAGAGTCCAGACTGTGCATGTGCATGAGTTTAGAGTCCATATGCATGTGCTTTGACTCTTGCGTGAGAGAGCCGGTGCTAGCTGTCCGCACTCGGCTCTTGGTGACCATGGATATCCGCCGCTCCCGCGTGTTGATCACAGATGTTAGGAACGGTATCTGGTTGCTGATCGCTAGCATGAACGGTTTGTAGCCGTAACTGAAAGATGAATGGTATTATTATATTATTATATAGGCTATTTGAAGTATTTTGCATGTTTAACTATTATTATCCGTTTATAAGTATATTTAGAATTAGAAGAATCAGCAAGCTGAAGTGGCAGTGGGCTGGCCGTATCTGCCGAAGAACCAACCGTTGGGGTAAACGAGTTCTTGAGTGGAGACCGCGGCTCGGCAAACGTAGTGTAGGTCGCCTTCCGGCCAGGTGGAGTGACGATTTGCGAAAGACTGCTTATATAGGGATAGGGGAGGCCTATGTCCAGCAGTGGACTGCTATAGGCTGATGATGATGATGATGATGATGATTAGTATACTTTTCACTTCTCATGCTCTGAAAGTACTTCTTTGTGAAGGGCTGCACAAAATCGAATTTTGTGCACAAGTGCATTAACAAATCTACTCATAAATGTATCTATATTAAGGCAAAGAAAATGAGCCATACACTCAAGCACAATAAGAAGTTCATGGATAGAATTTGTTATTTTATAATATTTACTTTAATTATTTGCCTTATGTGTTTTTTAAGACATAAAAACAATTTCCTTCAGTATTCAAAATTTTACTAATTTTACTTTCAATTTTAATTAAAGAAATGTTATGTCACACTACTGTTTTATTTCCTCGAAATCGAAGTGAAAAGCAGAGTTTATAAATCGTCCACAAAACCATTTTATCCTCGACATGACTAGTACTCTAGTCTCGGATAAAAATGGTTTGTTTTGTGCACTTGTTGTAAAATCTACTATTAAAATGTAGCGCTCAGCTTTGTTACGAAAACTGAAATGGTCATCGTTCATCATTGGTCGTTGTCATCACACATCACACTTGTATGTATCCAATATAGATCCTGCGTATCAACTATTGTTTAACAAACACCCAACACCAACACAAACACCCAACACCAACACAAAAACCCAATAGGTATTATTGTTCATGATTCGAACCAGCCACCTTCGGATCGGCAGTCGGGGTAGCTCCCGTTGCGCCACAGCGGTTCTCATTGAGCACGACGAAATAGGTCATACCATTCAGCGTCAGTCCACGCGCAGATATCTTGCAGAACGCGCCGCAGCCGCCGCACCGCGTCCAGACTGACGTCACTGGCGCGAGCCGCGTTCGTGGTGCGCAGAACGGCTAAGGCGTCTCGCAGTACGATGGCGATGATGGCCGCCCATTCGATGCAGCTCGCTTCAGTCATCAGTTGCAGGAAGTATCTGCATAACAACATAAATAAATAAAATAAATAAAAAAAGCCTTTATTCTAACACTTTGGAACACTTGGGTTCGTCAAAACACATTTTTGAGAAGCGGCTGTACACAAGCCTTGTCAATTTTGAGTTTAAGAATAAATAAATTATTTCAAAAAAAATCTATCCAATTCGGAATTACACATCACCTTATCACACTATTGCTACACACCTTAAAAACTTATTGACTATACCTACTTATCTAAATATTAAAGAAACTTCACCTAAAGCAATAGTCGCCTGCAAGGCGTACGCCTCCCCTAAATTCCGCCATACATCCCGTTCTCTCGCTGTTCGCATCATAACAACCACTTCACTTCACTTCACTTCTTGTTTAAGGCTTTTGTGTCTATCTGTCACAATTCTGCCATATCAGACTAAATCAATCCACCGATGGATATTTCAATTTACTTGTCAAAGCCTGCTATTTACTTCTCAGTCGTAGGGTACAGAGTTTTTAATACATGAATTTTTACCTGTATAAGGTTGGGGCAAAATTTTACCTCATTGAGGGTAGCTATCATTTGTAAAGGCTCCGGAAACGGTTTGACCAATTCTAGTACAATCCGACCCAAAAAAAGGAACCACATTCGCTACTTGCAGCCAAATTCAGAGAGACAGATATATTTACATATATTGTGAGTAGTGTGTATTAAAGTAGAGTTGATTCTAGGTGGAGAGGTTACTAAGGCCGCATTTGCGCCGTGTAACACCGCGTACCGCCATTACTCCCCCCCCCTCGCCCCCCTTACCTCAGCCGCACATGCGCCGTGTGGTCCCCCCTCTCCGCCTGGTGGTGGTGCAGTCTCTCCATGAGCGCCGCGTACCGCCGCTCCTCGCCCCCCTCCCCGCCCCACGCCACTGCGCCGCCCTCCGCCACGCTGCCCTCCCCCGCCGAGCTGTCCACAGATACACTGTCAGTTAGCTACAAAGAACTATGACTAAAGCATATGAACATCAACAATCTTAAAACTCATTCATGCTCTGAACATCAACTCATACGGCTGATCTCTACTTTCTTATGTCTATATCATTAGCTAGAAAGGGATGCTATTCATCCCAACGAGACTATCCGACATAGAACTAAAGTAGTCGACGTAGCTCAGAGAATTAACAAGCTGAAGTGGCAGTGGGCTGGTCATATCTGAAGAAGAACCGACAACCGCTGGGGCAAACGAGTTCTTGAGTGGAGATCGCGGCTCGGGAAACGTAGTGTGGGACGCCCTCCGTCCAGATGGAGTGACGATTTTCGAAAGGCTGCTGGTAGAAGCTGGATGCGTCGAGCTCAGGACAGGGCGCAATGGCGCTCATAAGAGGAGGCCTATGTCCAGCAGTGGAATGCTATAGGCCGATGATGATGATGCATCCCTTTTTTTCTAGCAAATGATATAATATGGACACAAGAAAGTAGAGATCAGCCGTATGAGGTGACCTTCAGAGCATGGTGAATTTTGCCTTCATCTAGTTCTCTTCTGTCCTGTATTTGCTAGTTTAATCTGCTTCATAACATATCAGTTCGTAAGGGGACGTTAAACACTTAGTAGATTTGATGGGCCAGGTGGAGAGACGATCTGCAAAGGCTGCTGGTAGACGCTGGATGCGTCGAGCTCAGGACAGCATCATCATCAGCCTGTAGCAGTCCACGGCTGGACATAGGCCTCTCCCAATGAACGCCAATGCGCTCTGTACTCAGCTCGATGCATCCAGCTACTACCAGCAGCCTTTCACAGATAATCACTCATCTAGCTGGAGGGCGTCCAACATACCACTCAATGAGTTAATTAATAACTAGCGACCTATCCCGGCTTCGCGCGGGTTTTAGTAAGGATACCTAATCTTTTATAGCAATAAATATAGCCTATGCTACTCAGGGTGAATGTAGATTTCCAATGGAGAAAGAATTTTAGAAATCGGCATAGTAGTTTTTGAGTTTATTCATTACAAACATAAACACATACAAAAATATATTTTTTCCTCTTTATAATATTGGTTTATACTAACCTGACAGGTCCAGGAGACATGGGCACTCCGGACAACGGCAGAGCGGCGCGGAGAGGCAGACTCATGTATCCACTGTCACCGCACAAACTGTCAGACTCGGCCGAAGGCGTGTACGAACCTGCGAACAAACTCCATTTTAACTTCAACATTATTATGAAAGCCTATAGAGCTGTAGTCTCTCAGGGGTGATGGTAATGTTCGGAAACACGAAAAATTCAGTGAAAGTGGAGGAGTTTGGCAGCGTTCCGTTCGAGCACGTTAAGCCTTTATTCCTTAACTTATACTATCATTATATTCATATATAGAGGGCGTAACATTTAGATCGGTCAGTATGGGAAAGTCTGAAACTATAAGACATTCGAAGATCTGTTCTTAGGAACCATTTCCTCGATTTTAGTAACAAGGAGAACTGCATTCATACATTTAAGAGAGTTGATAGGCATTATGGGAAGGCTTGCCCCATCGTCGACCTTATCCTTCCTATGCAAGCCTCGAGGTCAAGAATTGGCCATGGAATTGGGATGGTTTAGTCCCTTGTAAAACAATCTACTATTAATTTATTTTTGTAGGTGTTCGAAATGTCTACAATTTTTTTCACAACACATACGACAACAACCATAGACACAATTTTACGCAGCTAAAAAGAGTTGCATGTTGTATTGAAAAAAATGGTACTAATTTCGAACACCACTTATTTGAAACGTTGTCCTGTCTCAAAGAGGGTATCAAAGTTAAAGAAACATTCAAAAAATATATTGAAATGGAAAAGACAACCAAAAAGGATATTGAAGAGGATTAAGCAATCAATGAGGATATCAAAGTGGAAAATGCTATCAAAGAGGATATCGATGTTAAAGAAAGATTAAAATTTAAAGAAGATAAAATAACAACAACTAAAACTACCTCTACCCTAACCCTACCCCTACAAAATCAAAATCAAAATAAGTTTATTCAATAAGCACATACAGTACACTTTCAAACGTAATTTTTTAAATTTGAATTTACACCAATTCGTAAAGTAACCAAACAGAGAAGAATTGGCAAGAAACTCTGCTTAGCTTATATTTTTTTAAAGTCTTGTTTTTTTACAAAGTTTATTATTAACTATAACATTGTTTTTGAGGGAGTTGGAGACAGTTTCATCCCAAGCTTTTTTGTCATCTAAATAATCAGAAATTGTATAATAAGCTTTATTACAGACGTTACGTTTAATAACATTTTTGAATTTATTTACAGATAACTTAAGCATATCATTTGGGATTTTGTTAAAAAACCGTATGTTTTGCCTTTAAATTATTAACTTTATGTAGCCTTACAGTAGGAACAGCTAGTTTATCTTTATTTCTAGTGTTAACATTATGATTGTCGCTATTTTTCTTAAACCATTTGATATTTTTTCGGACATACATTAAGTTTTCATATATATATAGGCACGGCACAGTCATAATATTTATATCTTTAAACTTAGTTCCAAGTGATTCTCTGGGGCCTATATTATAAATTGCACGAACAGCCCTCTTCTGCAACACAAATATGGTGTTGATATCTGCAGCATTCCCCCACAGTAAAATACCGTACGACATAATGCTGTGGAAGTAGCTGAAATAAACCAGTCTAGCCGTTTCTACGTCAGTAAGTTGACGGATTCTTTTGACTGCGTATGCTGCAGAACTGAGTCTGTTCGACAATCCATCTATGTGAGCGCCCCATTGAAGCTTATTATCTAAGGTTATGCCTAAAAATACAGTAGTATCCACAAGATTTAAATCTTCATCTTTTATTTTAATTTTAGGTTTAACTTGTTTAACATTTGGTAAAATAAATCTTATACATTTTGTTTTATTTCCGTTCAGTAATAAGTTGTTTACATCGAACCAGTTAACAAATTTCGCTATTGCATCGTTTACGTCGTCAAAATTGGTCTGCCGTCGCTTTAGTACACTAGCCCTTACCCTACCCCTACACCTACTTTTAATATTAACGGGATAAAATGTATCCTATGTCCGTCTCCTGGTTCTAAGCTACCTCCTAGTTATAAATAGTGTAACTAACACGACTTTCTTTTATATAGACAGATATAGATATTTTGAAGAAGCAACAAGATACCCAATTTTTAATCGGTGTGTCAAATTGATTTAGTACTAAACTCGGTACAGAATATTCTTACAGAAGTTCGAATCTCTTTCCTGGGGTCCATTTATTTCCAAAAGTAGACCACAAAGAGGATTTTAAGTTTAAACACTATATGCACCTACTGAAAATGAATACTCCCAAGATTACCCGAGAATCTTTGCACGCAAAATTTTAAACGGCGTTGTAATATTTGTGTTTGTTGAGATTACTCTATTTGTATCTCGGATACATATTCGATTTTTGTTCTGTTTCCAAATGAATGCTTAAACTTTGTGTCACATGACCTGTCAAATATTCTTTATGTCACTAATGTCACTTGATGAAAAACAATAGAAAAAAGAGACATTAATACCGGCGTTTTATTTTGTTGACAATCTAGGGTCGCATCTTTAGATTGTTTTATTTCTAGATCTTTCATATATCTGACATTGATTTGACGACCCCTGTGGCGCAGTGGGCGGCAGGCCCACCTGAGACGCAGAAGGTTGCGGGTTGGATTCCGGCCGCGAGACAAATGTTTGAATGTTCTGCATATATTTGTCTCGGGTCTGGGTGTTTTCTATGTATATAATATGTATGTATTTACAAATTAAATGTATTTAGATAGTATAACTAGTCATGTGGTTCCCATAATATAAGCTCTGCTTAGTTTGGGGATAGAAAGATGCTGTCCTGCATTGTTTATTTATAGATCTGGTATCGTCACGCGAAGTCTTTGCACAAATTATTATGCTGGACATTATCACACAGCATCATGTAGCCCCAAACTAAGCGGAGCTTGTATTATGGGAACCACATAATTGATATATTACATGTGTTTGTAAGCCTGGTAGGTTGGACTAGAGATACACAAATAGCTATAAGATCAATGTAATTAGACCTAGTTCCACAGACAATAAATATCATTTATCATTAAATGCTGTTGACCTTCGGGATAAGATCCCTTTTCGGGATAACATAGATCCCTTATCGGGATAACAATTGTAGATCCCTTTTCGGGATAACGATTGTAGAGTACTGTTTAAATACTTATTTCTTTATTATTATTATCATAAATAACATTTAGTACATACATATCTGACATTTTTTGTTTTTATTTCTGATTGTTTACTATGTATTAGAAAATGATTCTTTATTTTGTTATTATTTTTTCTTTATTCTTAAGATATTATTATTTTAATAATTGCATGAAATCATTATAATTATTGTATTTTGTATTAGTTTTATAATTTGATATTTTGTACTATAATTTTAATTAATTCGATCATATCCGTCATATCTCTAAGAAATATTTGCACGACTAATAAGTCGAATATAGCGCTCATAATATTAAAACATACAACCAATGTACAAACCTATATTCTGGCAAATATCATTCATACATTCATTCATTCATTCATTCGTAGATCCCTTTTCGGGATGGCAATTGTGGATCCCTTTTCGGGATAAAAAATGTAGATCCCTTTTCGGGATAACGATTGTAGATCCCTTTTCGGGATAACGATTGTAGATCCCTTTTCGGGATAAAAATTGTAGGTCCCTTTTCGGGATGGCAATTGTAGATCCCTTTTCGGGATAAAAATTGTAGATCCCTTTTCGGGACAACGATTGTAGATCCCTTTTCAGGATAAAAATTGTAGGTCCCTTTTCGGGATGGCAATTGTAGATCCCTTTTCGGGATAAGAATTGTAGGTCCCTTTTCGGGATGGCAATTGTAGATCCCTCTTCGGGATAAGAATTGTAGATCCTTTTTCGGGATAACATAGATCCCTTCGGGCTAACAAATGTAGATACTTTTTCGAAATAACAGTCGTAGATCCCTTTTCGGGATAACAGTAGATAGTTACTTGCGACAGTGCTAGCTTTCCTCTGCATGTAGTAATCAGCATCCTGGTCCAGCACAGGATAGGGCCACGCGAAGTCCTCATGCAATCTCTTTAGACACAGCACTGCGCTGTCAACCTATCAAAAAGAAATAAAAACATATAAGTTACAGCAAAAACATACATGAATGAAAAAATGGAAATTGCGTGAAACATACAAGTAAATACCATTTACAAAAAAACTTAAAATAGAATTCAAACTTTTTTGTCTTAATTTTGCAAGCCAATGATTATATTCATATTTAAATAAAAAACGACCCCGGCCGTTTCTTAATTTTTATATATCCTCTCCATCTGGAAGGTTGTCTGGAAGAGATCGCTTCCAAGCGATAAGACCGCCCATTACACCTTTGTTTATGTCTATTTCTTAAATTAAGATGTACGATAAAGAATTTTCATCCATTCATTCATTCCAACACTAACTTATCTGATTACTTACCTACACTAAAACAAACTGGGAAATAGAGTTACTTCCAGTGGCCATCTGTGGTCTTCATCACCAGTTCCACTTCACGAAATAGTGCTATCCGAGAGAAAATGCACTTCAAGTTACTAAAAAACCGAATACGTAGTCAAAACGATCCGCCATCTTGTAAAGGTTCAGGAGTGGACTGCTATAGGCTGATGATGATGATGACAAGATGAGGGTTACCTTCGCGGCGGCGTCTCTCTCCCTCGCCAGCCAAGCGACCAGATGCAGGTCCAAGGCCGCCGCCATCTTGTAAAGGTCCAGCAGTGGACTGCTATAGGCTGATGATGATGATGATGACAAGATGAGGGTTACCTTCGCGGCGGCGTCTCTCTCCCTCGCCAGCCAAGCGACCAGATGCAGGTCCAAGGCCGCCGCCATCTTGCCCAGGGCTAGCAGCCGCGCGGAGCTCAGCAGGATCCGCGCGTATCGATGAATCATCACGTCTATGAAGAACTCCTCGTCGTTGCCGTAGGTGGTTTCTCTGCGGAGGAGATTGCCATTAGATGCTTTGGAGATTAGAAAAGCATGACACGTATTCCCTATTTATGTCAGTCGTAAAGCAATCAATAACAACACCAGCCTTTATCAGTGCACTGCTGGACATGGGCCGTCTCTTATAAGAAGGAAAATATGCCCATAATTTAATCAAATCCTATCCAAATTTCCGGAACCCAAGCCAACCTCACCTGCCCGTGCACTCTGCTGACTAACAAACGGGGCTCTGGCGGCCGGCTGATTGCGATATAGCGCAGCCTAACACTGGCACAGTTAAATTCCCTGACCGTCAACGGGTAACAAAATCTGCGGTGCGAGAAGCTGTGCCCTGCGATCCCCAGCCCGCATGCCCAGGGTGGGGATTATGGGCATATCCTCCTTATAGGAGAGGCCTATGTCCAACAGTGGACTGTATAGGCTGGTGTTGTTGTTGATATGCCCATAATCTAAGCGCTGGGCATGCAGGTTGGGGATCGTAGGAAACAGCTTCTCGCACCGCAGACGCTGCAGCGAGTTCGAAGATCCGAAGGTGGCGGTTCCCCTTACGGCTCAATTACACCAAATCCGTTATCGGCCGAAGTATGCTCAGCGCGACGGACGAATTCGGTCCATCGAATAAACGTATGTAAAAAAACTGTGAGCGCACACTACTACTCTACCGACATCGGCCAATTCTCGAGTCATCTGACATCGGCCGATGACGTCCGATCATACTTCGGCCCAGACGGACAAGTACAGTGAGAATTACCTACAATACGGATGACGACTGAAAAATTCTAATTAGTCCGTCATTTACAATAACAAAAATATTGGACACGTATTTTTTATTTTGTCAAATAAACAAAAAATGACGAAGATATACACTTTTTACATAGCCGTGACGTCACGAGCCCCCACTCCCGAACTTTGACGCTCTTTATCGCCGTCAATTTTTATATATTTGATAAATAAAAAAAACTTGAAAGGTGTCAAGGGACACCCGGATGGAACGAAGTAGCTTTCTATGAGAGAGAGAGAGAGAGAGAGACAGAGAAACACGCGCACGCCCCACGGTTTTATTGAAATACAGATCATATTACATAAATTCAAATTAAAAACATGCAAAAAGACGAATAACCACAGCGATTTGAACTGGGTGTCGCGGCGCGGCAGTCCAAGCCTGTACGGCGAGGCCGCGAGGCTAACGAGCACTTAGCATAAAAAGTTGAAATAAGCGCACAAGTCTTTATACCATCACGTCATTAGCCCCACCATTTGACAATTACAAAGTGTCGTTACAACTTTTGGTCTTAATTTTTTCCGTCTAGCCCCCTTTCGCAACGCGCGATAAGGAACTTCGTTCCAAAAATAAGTCCAATATTTTACAAATTAATTTTTTTTTACCCAGTCGTCGAGCCAGATGTCCACTCTATCTCCACTTCATTCTCGCAATCCGTATACCTACATCTTCGACCTTAGTGTGGCGTCGAATCGAATGTTTGGTACACGGTCTACGAGGTGGATATCTAACTTGGCTCTTTGAGCAACCCTTTTGGTGTGCATTTGCTCGAGGGAACATGTTTCGGTTTCAAAGTAAGAAAAGAACTGGCATGCCACTAGCTAGATGGACTGACGAAATAAGAAAAGTACTTAAATCACATATTAACACTATTCTTAACCGACTTCAAAAAGGAGGAGGTTCTCAATTCATCGTTTTTTTTTAATGTATGTACTGATAACTCCTTCAATAGTGGACCGATTTTTAAAATTCTTTAAAGAGCATACTTCACAGGTAGTCCCATATAAATTTTATTCCTGAGGGATTGGTACTTTTACTCAAAAACCTCATCCTCACTTGTAATTTTCATCCTATGATCACCAATATCTCCGACAATTGTGAACCGATTATCAAAATTTTTTTTGCGCAAGAAGTAATAAGTGATTTATTTGGAGTCGGTTTATTTTTTTAAATCCAATCTAACTTTGCAATTTTATTATAAATGCAAGATTTGTTATAAGTTGTTACGGAATAAACAGAAAATTTTATTTTTATTATATTTAAGTAAGAATGGGCAAAACACATTGCTTTTATGTCTTTGACATTCAGGCATAGTATTAGATTTGAAAATGTGTCAAATTATAGAAAATAAAATATATTAGAAAAAAGGACAAATCTTCTTGTGTACTAAGTAGTAGAAATTCGATACATTCGATACATACAAAAGAAGGCATTACCCTGTGTAAGCCTACAGCTCATATAAAAGAAGAATTTTTTAGACTGTAGGTACCTAATTAATATACTTTAGTTTTTGCGCAAATAGTCACGTTTTGTTTGCCAGGGTCACGTTGCGGATATGAATTAACTATTTGCATAGTATTAACACGCTTATCCAAAATGTGGCAGTATTACAGGAACCTTGAGAGATATTTGAACAGTTTGGAAATTCATGCAATAAATTATACTCTTATTTGCCGAGACAGTTAATATTTGCAGTAAATTCTAGAAACATTTATGTCAACAGGGACTTAATTAATAAATACTCAAAGTGTCATGTGAACAAATATTCGATCTTAATTTTATTTTAAATACCTAGGTATTCTGAATTCAATTCAGAATTTAGATATTAAGACCTAATACGCTCGCGTTTCAGCACTTTTGAGGGGTGAAGCAGACGCAGCCTAGCGCGGGACGCGGTTTCAGATTACGCAATCGTACTCAGTGCTTCCAGGGTGCTTACCACCGAGCCAAATCGAGAACGGGATTAGAATTGAATTTATGTCACTCGAAAGTCAAGATGGCGGAGCCACATCCTCACATATATATAAATATATATTTTTTATTAGTGTATTGTAAATTTTCGACCTGTAAATAACGTGAGCAATACTCGAAAATTATTACCATTAATTATATTTTCTTTGTTTACATAAATTTTGTAATATTTCATATTTTATTTACAAACAGATAACTCAACGTTTTTATAATTATCCGACATTGAAAGGTGTCCCGCCAGATTTAACGTCAAGAGGGTAAGATTGCTGTTTGTCTTGCAAACGCACAGCAGCATATTTCAGTATTTAACTAAATTTGTACGTCGGAAATAAGTTTTTGTAATAGGTAGCAATTCCAGTGAATATTAATAACAGATAATTTGTATGTACCTACCTACTTAGATGATTATTTATTAATTTAGCGCACAAGCACATAGTTATGTAAAAAAATAATGTTTGGTTTTGCCTCAGACTACCTCCTAATTTTTTTACCTAGTTTTTTCAAACTTCATCATGATTCAAATCCTCGATCGCTAAAAAGTTACTTTCACAAAACTGTAAAAGCTCGATAGCAAACTCGATCAATTTCAAATTTATCGACGTCAACAGTGTCAAAAATAGACAAGTCTATCCTAATCTCGATTCAAATTCCGCAAGTTGTCATTTTTTGTATGAGTACGATTTTTTGTATGAGGCAGGCTTTCAATACTACCAAATGACAGAAGTCAAATCCTAATCCCGTTCTCGATTTGGCTCGGTGGTAAACACCCAGATCCCAAAAGTAAAATTACAGTGTGGCCAGATAAAAAATACAGAAGTTTCTAAAAAGAATACAGCAGATTTCAAAATCGATTACAGCAAAATTCCAGAAAAAAATTGTTTAAATATTGATAGAAAAATAAGTTGCTTCATGTCTTTGTTTATTAAAACAAATTGTTATAAGTTAAAAAACATTTATTATTTATTTTCTTATTCCAGAACAATTTGCTCATGATTTTCAGAAATCTTTGCTGTCATCAGTCATCCTTGAAATCATTTCTTTAGTTGGATTAAAATTCACGCAATTTGATGAGCCAGGAAGACGAAGTTTATGCTTCGAACCTTCATTGTGTCTTTTGATAGCACCCAGATCGGCAGTCAAAGAAGAATCTCAAGCAGTGCAAATGCATTTAATCACGCTTTAACCACTTACGGAAGTCTTGTATTTGGAGCCATTCTTCCTGGAATTGTTGCCGATTTTTACTAGCTACCTACCATATGATTGCATATTATTTTTATTGTAAAATTGGATTTTATAAAATTGACCGAAATGAAAAATCGTATGTACCGGTATGAACCGAAACCGGTTTGTTAGAATCAAGCCTGCTAACAAAATCTAAAAATAACCCTACCTACCGATAAATTTTCTAAACGAAATCATAAGAATAAAAGATAAATCAAAACCAGTTTTTTAGTAAACGTTTTATTTAGAAATGAACATTCATAATATTGTACATTTACTTTGTTGTTGTTATATTTCTTACATGACATTTACATACATAATGAATGAAAATGACTCTCTGTCAGATAGGAAAGAAGTGAGAAGGGCTAAGGTAAGTAACCCCTGATACCATAGTGATGAAGTTTCCTGATTAATTTATTATAGTGTACGCAGTGGAAGACCTTAGCAAATGCATATATAAGCAACGCAAATGAGGCAAAAAAACTTTCCTGCTTTACAATATTTTATACAAATCTAATATTTTAGACTGAAAACCGGAATGGGCCTAGTATTGACCCTTGTGGTACACCCATTTTTACCACAGATCTCCGAGAACACTTTCCATTTACATAAAATTTTATCGCTGGCTTGCAAAAACATTTTAAAACCCTCTAAACTAAAAAACACTTTAATTTATGTACTTAGGTGTATACGCGACATTACTTCGTGTAGTATTTTCTCGTTGAGAACAAAAAACTACGCGGTTTTCCGAAAAATCAACTCCCTTCGTGATGATGATGATGATGATAAATCGCTCTTAGGAGTGTGCTATGAAAACGATCCAAAGTTAACAGAACCCTTGCCGGTGTTCCAAGTATCGAGAATTTTTCTACCACGACAATTTATTTATTTAATAACTACGTCTAAAACGGAATAAAAATAAAAACAAATACGCCAAAATAAAGTTATAATTATAATTAGTCAGATCCAATTGAAGGAAATAATATTACGTATATTTTGACAAAGTTCCGAAAAATAATAAACGCTACTATTAACGTAGCATTGCTTTTGGTCTGGTAACACCTTTGTTTACATTTAGCCTCAGAGATTTCCAAGTTGACATTGAATATTATAAATTATTCTGTGACAATGCGCGCGAAACAGTTGTACGCGGGTGCTCTCTGCGACGCCTTGGGCGTGACTGAGGTGAGCGTTACGGTCGGCCCGCCTGCATTTCTCGCGCATTTTACTGATTTTAATTTGGTTTTAAATAGGTTTTTACTCTTTTTGAGTAAAATTTTTCCATAGTCCTATAATTTATTTATTGGTTAATACGTATGCAAAATTTCAAAGTAATAACTTTCATAGTTAACGAATGCCATTGGTTTTCCTCCCCTAAGAATACAGATTTCGAGGTAACTTCGCGATTTTATTCTATCGAGCCAAAATGTATTAATCGTGTTTCGACTCCCATATTCGACTAGGAAAAAACTTCAATTTTCATATTTATGAAATATAAAATTTGAATTCTCATTTTTATAGCCATGAAGCTGGTTTACCGTGAGGCGAAATTCTTGTTTTGGCTATTATTTCACCTTAAGTATTTTAATTTATATTTTAAAAAATATAAATCAAGTAAAGATTCTGGCCAATTCTTCTATTCTAAGTACAGCTAAAAATCTGTGACAGATTTTCGTTTTTTTTTTTTTTTTACTTTAAACGAGAATTTGTTAACACGACATAAGTGCGCGACCACTGAGTCGCAGCATATTTTTGTTATCAGTAGGCTTTGTATGAAATCAGTCACGTAAAGCATGAGGTTTGTCTGAAAATTGAGGTTGAAAAACTTGTTTTCATAATATGTTAACTTGTCATTTACATTGAATTATTGAATAGGGATCACGACTGGGAAAAAAAAACTAATTAGTCAGATAGATCTAATATAAAAAATATTGGACACGTATTTTTTTATTTATCAAAAAATTAAAAGAGCGTCAAAGTTTGGGAGGTGAGCTCGTGACGTAACGGTTATTTAAAAAGTGTACTAGGCCGAAACGTGACGCAGAACTTCAACGCACTATTTATCTTTGTAATTTTTTGTTTACTTGAGAAAAGACGTGTCCAATATTTTTTGATAATGACGGATTAATTAGAATTTTTCAGTCGTCATGCCTATTGTATAATATTAGTTATTACGCGTTTCGGTTAAAACTTGCCACGCAATGGATACCGCAAGGATGGAGAGTGCATCCATTTCATTTTCGCGATCAGCCGCGTGGTTTGCTGATCGCGTTGAAAATGGAGAGACGAACTCGATGAGTTGGCAAATCATAGCACCCCATATAGAGGAAGGATGGTAGGGATGCTTTTGCCTTTCAGTGGGATATTTCAGTCGTAAAGATGTATCAAAATATTATGACAAAATACATTAGCATTGGGTTGTAAGCTGGCAGCGCACTAAAAAATAAAAGCCGATTATTGGGCCAAAATGTTACAGAGTGATAAATTGATCTTACTCTGATAAACTTTGAGCGTAGCTCGCTCCACAGCTCGCCGAGCAACATTGAACAGAATGCGTAGTGCGAGTTTTTTTTAACAGATCGAGCTGGTAACTGGCACTAGGCTCTCTGGTGTGTCCACATTTTGACTCCATGATGAGTATGAAGGTGCATGGATGTACGAATAGAGGGAGACCGAAGAAGAGATGGATGGAGTGTGTGAAAGAGGATATGAAAATGAAAGGAGTGGATACAGATTTGACGGCTGATAGAAGTGAGTGGAAGAATAAATATGTTGTGCCGATGATGATACCATTACTGGTAGGACCCACTGGTTGAAAACTTTCGTTTTCAGACACTGCGGTATGGGCGACGAGAAAACTCGGCGTAGTTTTCCAAATGCTGCCCAACACAGCTAAATCTTCGTTTTGGCCTTCTCAAAGATGTACCTTGGACTCAAATAGTTTGCAGAACTCGAGTAGCAGCTCTAGAGTACAGAGAATGTCGATAAATCTATCTTTGGTAGAGTATCACCAGGATTTAACTGCTTGTTTAATGATCATGAAGTGTTTACATACTTTGAAATGCGGTATAGTTCAAAGCATGGTATTAATGTTAAAGAGTATTTTCGACTGTATTGTGTTTTCTGTTTTGTGTACCATACTTATGGAGCTTTCTGCTACACGGTAGAAATGGGCAAGCCCTTCACAAGGAGTTGTTATACCTTATTATTTACTTATCAAGTAGCTTACCTATCAGTTCTAACCGGCGCTGACTATTTCTTCTTGACGGACATAGCAATTCTGCTTCGCGGCAGAAATTGGCATGGCGACAGTTCTTGCTAGGACAAGCTCTCCGAGAAGAGTTCTACTATCTACCTATTGATTGATCAAGATGGTGCTCACCTATCAGCTCTAGCTGGCACCGACTTCTTCCTCTTGACGGCGGCGGTGGCGCGCGCGGGGGGCGGCGCGGGGGGCGCGGGCGGCGCGGGCTGCGGGGGGGAGGGCTCGCGCGGAGCCGCAGTCGTGCTGAAGCTGCGACCGCGGCCGCCTGACAGCTGAACGTAACACCACATCACTTGCCGGTGCAATACGGATGACGAATGAAACATTATAATTAGTCCGTCATTTACATTATCAAAAAATATTGGACACGTAGTTTTTCTTTTGTCAATTAAACAAAAAATAAGTAAAATATAGTGGTACCGAGTGACGTCACAACTTAGTACACTTTTTACCTAGCCGTGACGTCACGGGCCCCCACTCCCGAACTTTGACGCTCTTTATCTCCGTCAATTATTATTTATTTGATAAATAAAAAATACGTGTCCAATATTTTTTTATCTGACGGACGAATTAGAATTTTTTTTTACCCAATCGTCATCCCTATTTGTTTGTTGAATAAAGGTATAATTTTGTTCATATAACAGTATGTGGCAAATTAGTACGGTTTATGAGTTCAGTCGTCCAGTCTTCAGAATTAAGGCGATGATGCATGTCAAACCTCCCTCTCGCTCGCACTATTCAATTTTGAAGATATAAAATCACGGAATTTAGTTATGCAAAATAACAAACCTTCACGGCCTAGAAAATAACAATTCAAAGGTTCAGCAAGAATATCATATCGTCGCCTTTAAATGAATTTTTGACAGATAAAATGAAATAATTTAATAAGACTACTTTATTACATAATACTCAAATAAAACCTAAGATAACATATAAAATACCTACCTACTCATAAAATTCACCTACCTAAGTTCTGATGAATGAAAGCCTCGGTCTGCCTTCAACATATTGCCAAGGCCTAAGTAGTCCACATATGATAGTACCACACTATACTGAGCTAACTCTGTCGTCTTATAATTATAACCATTTGATGACAATAAATATAGTGAGTACTAGTGGCCCTTCCCGTTTTCGCACGGGTTAGGGTACTTTTTTACACCTTAGGTTACGTTACTTAAGTTATAGTAAGGATCCCTAATCTTTTCTACCAATAAATATAGCCTATGTTACTCAGGGTGAATGTAGCTTTGCAATGGTGAAAGAATTTTTGAAACCGGCACAGTAGTTTTTGAGTTTATTCAGTACAAACATACACACACACACACAAATCCTTGGAGGAGACCTATGTTCAGCAGTGGACTTCTATAGGTTGTTGATGATAACGATGACGAAATAAAGGTTGATACGCGGGACATTGACATTGAGATATATGTAACGACGACTATTCACGACGATGACGATACCAAAATGTTGATACGCGAGACATTGACATTAACATATATGTAGGGATGATATCAGGGCTATTTGAATCCACTCTCTGCGACAAGATGCAGAAGGCACTCCGTATCGTGGAAGCCTGGTGCAAAAGGCACAGTCTCTCTGTAAACCCAAACAAGACCGAACTAGTGCTTTTCACTCGCAAGCTCAAGTTACCCTCACTACAACTTCCATCCTTATTCGGAACGAAACTCGTCCTCAGTAAGGAGGTTAAGTACCTAGGGATATGGCTGGACAGCAAACTTCTATGGAACAAACAGCTGGACCATGTCACAACAAAGGCAACCAACGTGCTGTGGCAGTGTACACGTGCCATCGGCAAGGACTGGGGACTCAAACCCAAACTTTGTCTATGGATGTACACGGTTATGGTCCGTCCAGTACTCACTTACGGCGCGGTCGTATGGTGGCCAAGAACAAACTTAGTAACAACTATAAACAAACTACAACAGGTACAAAGACTTGCATGCTCGATGATCAGTGGTTGCACAATATCAACCCCATCAGCCGCGCTAGACATTATACTAGGACTAACGCCACTGCACTTGCATATACAGCAAGAAGCCATGGCCGCTGCACTGAGAATAAAGTCAACAGACCAGTGGAAAGGCAGTAGTAGGACCACAAACCACTGTAAAATACTGAATATGGCTACAGAAATCATCCCTGAAGCATCGAAGGGTACGGACAGAGTAGCCACGACGTACCTTACAAGCAAAGAGTATCGGATAATCAACATAGAGGACATATATGGTCCAACGTCAAACTCCATCTATCATATATTCACAGATGGATCCAAGACAAAAAGTGGTGCCGGTTGTGGCTTTTACTGCCCCGGAACAGGGCTATCCAAAGCACAGCCTCTCAACAGAACCACCACAGCATTTCAGGCAGAAGCTCTAGGACTTCTTTTAGGGGCCTCAGAGATAGACTACTCAATAATGAATAAATGAATAAGGAACACTGACGCCTCTATATCAGAAAATAAAAAACCACAGCTCTTGTTTATAACAGACAGCGCGGCACTGATTAACGCACTCCGCAGTCCAGACACCAGGTCCAAATCGATTGCGGACTGCCACAGTGCCCTCCAAAAACTAACAACTGACTACACAGTTAACATAACATGGACGCAGAGTCACGGCTCCAACCCTGGACATAACAAGGCTGACTCGTTGGCAAGGGAAGGAGTCAGGCTCACTCCAACTGCCACTGATATTAGCCTTTCCAACCCACCTTCGGTGGAGATCAAGAAAAGGTTAAGAGAACACTCTGAAAGTGAACACCAAAGATTGTGGGACCGGAGACAGGATTGCAAAAATACAAAACTAATGCTACCAAGTAGAAACAACAAAATAACCAACACCTTGTTAAAAATGAAGCGCGACGACTTACGCATACTGGTTGGTGTTATTACAGGCCACTGTGACCTGAACCACCACCTAGTAAAGTCAGGAGCCACGGACAGCGGCACGTGTCAAGGCTGCTTTCAAGCTGAAGAAACAGTGGAGCACGTCATTTCACACTGCACTGCTACAAACCAAGCCAGAACAAAATCCGGGTTACAAAAACTGCTTGATCAAGCCTCACAAACGCAGGCAGTATCGGGAATCCTAGAGCAATGTTGCCACCAACCCAGAGTCCTTCTCCGTTATTTTAAGGAGTTGGGCTGGCTGGGGTTAGGTTAGCAGGGGGGCAATGCACAATACACCCCAATGCGGGACGTCGGTGCAGAACTTTTTCCCCTCACTTCAAATTAGAATTAGAATTATGTAGGGATGACGACGACTATTGACGACGAGGTCACGATACGACGATGACGATACCAAAATGTTGATACGCGAGACATTGACATTGACATACATGTAGGGATGACGACGACCGACGATGTCACGATACGACGATGACGATACCAAAATGTTGATACGCGAGACATTGACATTGACATACATGTAGGGATGACGACGACCGACGATGTCACGATACGACGATGACGATACCAAAATGTTGATACGCGAGACATTGACATTGACATACATGTAGGGATGACGACAACTATTGACGACGATGTCACGATACGACGATGACGATACCAAAATGGGTTTTCATTGGTTTGGCAAACCAAATAGCTTTTCGTCATCGTTCATCATTCGTATTCATCTCTACGTGTACATCGTTGTCAATGTCCCGCGAATCAACCTCTATTTAACCAGCTGTAGTTCGCTTTGAGGCTAAAGTGGGGCCAAATTAACAGGTCACATTTGACTTATAGTTTTAGCTTCATAGAGAGGTGCTTCAAATGCTTGATCTGTTTGACCTGTTTGGGTGAGATTGGGTCGAATTGCTGTACCTACCTTCAGAGGGATATAGACGCGTTGTGACTACTGTAGTTCCTATGTTTGGATCGGATTGTACTTCAGTCATACAGCTGCCGCTGTATCACTCCTTAGGTAAGTGCGTAGCGCGGGGAGGGACGTTCATGTCAAACATATTGCTCTTTTACCTTGGTTTCCTGAAGAGTGGTACAGCAGTAGCGGTATAACTATGTGATTGTTGGAATCGTTTGCAGAGCCAACTTCAGACGGAAAAGATCCGTTCTGAATACGTAATACAAACCTGCATATTGCCGAGTATCACGGATAATTCTTCTGCATTGGGGCTGACAGTTTGCTGTACTATTTGCCCGTATTTCGCTTGCACGTTCACAGAATTTCTCGGCGAGTCGACGTCATTGGGATCTGCAACATCAATAATATAAGCTATAAAGATACTATTTACAAGGAATCTTATCTTATCTTGTCTTATGAGCCTGTCTGATCCCACTGCAAGGCAAAGGCCTGCCTTCCCTCATTCCACACTACCCGATCTTGGGAATCTGGTGGCAAGGATAGCGAAAAAACGTCAAGTTCGTCACGCCACCTCCGTCTGGAACAGCTACGGGGCCGCGTAACGCCCAGTGGAACCAACTCAATGGAACCCACTCAGTGGCGATTTTAGCCCACAGCTGGTCCGGCATGCGGTAAACATAATAATAAGCTCAGTCCCATTTCAGTTTGGTAGACTTGTGGATTACTTCGGCGATTTTTGTTGGGAGCGCCAGTATCTTTGTATTATCTTAAGTTATGGTGTCTATTATGTTGGTGAATAAAATAAAATAAAATTAATGTTTCAGATGCGATCGGTGAGCTTAGCGACCAAAATACTTACTATTTCAAATCAATCTATATTACAGATCAATCGATTAATACTTTCTATAAATAAATGCATAAACATTAGTGTATTATACCTACGTACGTAACAACATTCTAGAAGAAATTAGACGACCCTAACATCTTCAAAAAGAGAGTTAGTAGGCATCTACTGGGAAAGCTCGCCCCATCGTCGACCTCATCCTTGCCCACGCAAGTCTCGAGGTCAAGAGCTGGCCAATAATAAATAATAAAAATGATAGTAAAAACAGTGTAGTTAAAATAACTATGCGCAGTAGAAAAACGCAAGTAGCGACTTAGTATTATCTGTCTACAGCTTGACATAATGGGGGAGGCCTGCTTAGGCTCATAATAAGAAGAGAGATTCCCATAATCCCCATGCTGGGCATGCGGGTTGGGGATCGTAAGGCAAGCTTTTCGCACGGCCGACGCTGCTGCCCGTCGGGGGCCAGAGAATGTAGCTTGCGTTAGGCTGCGCTATACTGCAAACAGCCAGCTGCCAGAGCTCCGTTTGTTAGTAAGTAAGGTGCACCACGTGCCGGTGAGGTTGGCTTGGCCTCTCGAAGATGGAGGTTGGAATTGGAACCGTTTACAGTAGTAGGCTATAAATTTTGCACATCGACCTTTGGAAAGAGAAAATTGGCTTATTTCGGCTTCGTAGGTTATCTCTGTCGCACACTACATATGTGACGTTTTGTCCAGTTTTGTCAGTCTTTGTTATAGATACCCACAGATATAGAAGAGAACTAGATAAAGCCTTAAAATTCACTATGTTCGGAACATCCACTCATACGGCTGATCTCTACTTTCTTATGTCCAATATCATCAGTTAGAAAGGGACGCATACATATATCAATGCGACTTCAAAATATATCAAAAAGTTAATCGTACCAGGGCACTCGAACAAATTCTATGCAGGTTCGTACAAATGCCCTGGTGCGAAGTTGCAGCAATCGCATTGAGATAAAGTATGCATCCCTTTCTAGCAAATGATATTTGGACATATGAAAGTAGAGATCAGCCGTATGACTTGACGAAGCCGAAATAAGTCGATTGTGTCTTTCCAAAGGTCGATGTGCAAAATATATCGCCTACTACTGTACATCCTTCTTTACTTTGTATACTATTTAATTTATTACCTATAGCTCCTAAGAATCTGACCAGATCCCTGGCGAGGTCCCACCTCTGCTGTTGAAGTGCCGTGTCAAGGAGCTGCGTCGCTAGCTGCCTGCTAACAGCTGAACTCTCCAAGTTCTATGCAAAATGAACACACTAGATATTATGATTAATTAACTCAGGCTTGATTTTGCGGAAACCAATAACTAACCATATATTCAACAAGACAACATATTTAGTACGAACTTCGCTATCCTTCTCTAACGAGTTCCACGAATTGCATACGTGTACACCGCCACAGATTATATGTGTATGGTTACCGGTGTCGGAGAGTTTGGGGCGGTGAAATACGTTAAATTTTATCGGAAAATCACTAACCCTATTTTTTTCTTTCTCTCCATGATAAAATGGCAGCCATTTTGTTTTTTTTCCTCGAAGCACGGGTGCTTGTACTTACTTGTACCTACTGATCAAGCCATAGCTACCCATGTAGAGGTCCTAGGAAGACGAAAGAGGACCTATTTGATAGTTAATAATGTAGACAATAAATCAATGATAACAATTTTGCAATTATTATTAATTATTTATTATGGAAACCAGATGACTGTTATACTGTAAGTATACGTACACCTTTTTTGTAAATAGCTACATACTTACATTATACCGTAGTACCAAGTAAAACTTTATTTGTTTTTGTAATTTTAGAATAATCTTTTTCCTAATAAATTACATATATTTGATTTGATTGGATTTGAAAACCCACCCAGACCCGAGACAAATATTTGCAGAACATAGAAACAAACGAACATAGAATCGAACCCCCAACCTTCTGCGTCTCAGGCGGGCCTTTTCCCACTCGTTCGAGTTCATCAGAATCAAACTCAAATTGAAATTACCCAATGTAAGTAAGTACTTACATTCACTTTAGAATTGTAGAACACCTACCTTTATGATCTGTAATTAAGCGTATATAGATGTTTAAAACATTAAACTTTTGCATTTGATCTAGATGACTGTATACAGCGTCAAATGGTAACTTTGACTCTTGAACCGGTACCTAGCATAGTTGCATAATTTGTAATTCATATTCGTAATTGTAATTCTAATTAGTTTAATTTAAGTGTCATATGGATTTTATCTGAAATAAATGATTTAACAAAATAATAAATTATAATAATTAAACAATAAATAAAAAAGACGTGTGGCACTCGGGGACTGCCGCGGTAAAGCTATTGCATAGCATTTTGTATCAACTTATGCAATTATAATTATTTATTTATTTTATTTATGCAGTATTTCTTTTTCTTTGATATTAATTCAAGTTACCTACACTTATTGAGCGTGGTGATTGTCTCGATTCGTGCGAGCTTCGTAGAGTCGTACAATACGTCTAGTTGCACGCACACAAACACCGTGTCGAAGACTGCCGAAAAGAAACGACGTTAGACAATGCACGGCCTTCAAGCCACACCTCCGTGCCCGTCGGAGTGGGGAGCGTGAGGTTTTTTTTCGTTACGGAATTTCTGGATTCGGTCCCCGCGCTCAAGGCCCTCGATAGAAGCTATGCAATAGCTTAATAAAAAACGTATGACAATGTCCATAAATTTCGAGCTTTTCAAAGTAACTGTTTTGAGTGAAAAACATTGCAACCTGCAAGAACATTAGTTACCTATGTCGTTTCATTTATATAGAAATCCAATTCAGTAATTTCCATTTAACATACATTCAAATCGAGGTTAAAAACAAAGACTATTGAACGTTTCCGTATTGTGCAACGTACTAGGGGTGAAGTAGGCTTGTAGCACATATAGCATCCTCGATGCATGGTCGGTCTTACCTACAGGAAAGACAATGGTCAATACATGTGTGGTTGGCAAAGCCACGGGTTTCTTCACGACGCGACGTTATCACTGTTTCGAACACGTGGCAAAACGAACATCCATTTTTCTAAACGTCAAATCCTAGTACTGGGGTACATTCCATTAGGCAGTGATTTTTTTTATTTATAAGTATAAAAAATGATCTTACCTGTAATATAATGAGATAAGACGCGGCTGTGTCGAGCATTTTCCATTGCAAACATTCCTGGAATAACTTTGGTTTGCCAGCGGCGGAGAAGAGATACGCCCACAGCGCGATCTCTGTCTTTCTCGCGCATTGGACTACTGTCTGAAAGAGAAGTAAGTTGTATCAAATAACATGACCTGTCACATACCAGCATATATTTATCCTCAGGATGAATATACTCTCATGTGTGGTGTCCACCATGGTAATGGTGTACAGTACACAGTGTTGTGTTGAAAAGTATGAGTACCTACACTGTGTACTTATACTTTTCAACACAACACCTGTCAAGTCTAGGTACCCTGATCTACCACACATCACCTCAACAGCCTATATCAGTCCACTGCTGGACATAGGCCGCCCCTAATAAAGGGGGATAGTGCCCATATTCCCACGCTGGGCATGCGGTTTGGGGATCGCAGGACACACCTTCTAGCACCGCCGATGTTGCTGCCTATCGGCGGTCAGGGAATTTAGAAAAGACCCAGCCTACGGTATCCATTATACCACTGTTAAGTACCTATATACCTAGTTTAGTTAGCACGCCGACCTTGCTTTTCTACCAGGAAAGGTTGACTGGCAGAAAATGCTTTAGCATTAAGTCCTCCTTTTGTACAATTCTTTGGTTTTGTGCAATAAAGAGTTAAATAAATAAAAAACAGATTTATAAATGTATTACCTACGCCAAATACATTATAATATTCATTATTTATTTCATTATTTGGCTCATGATCGTTGCAAATACCAAAATTCCGCGATGGAATGTTGACAGTTTCATCTGTTTCAATAAAATAATTATCGCGAAATTGTAAGGCAAAAGAAACTTAATCATTTACGAGTAAGCGAAATTCTTGGATGTCAAATGAAGTTACTGCAATAGCATACACAGAGTAAATTAAATTATAATATTATTTGAACAATTATTCTTTTCAAGACTTTTCGTATATATATGGAGTAAAAAATTGCACAACATTTTCGACTTTCGGTCCTTACTTATAAGTAGTAAAATTGAAGTTGTTGGGCGCAGTATCGGTCATTTCTAGGCCGACAAAAATATATGAGAATAAAAAAATATTAATATGATAACATTATGCCCGACCGCTAAAAATTAAATAACTGAAAAGAGAAAAACAAGTATAACAATATCAATGTACCTAGTCTTGCCACAAATATTGTCAGAAAGAAAAAAAATATTTTTTTATTGCAAATAGTATTTATTACTTTTACAGTGTGTTAGTTTAAGGGGATACCATGCGGTCAGCTAGGCACAGCAGCACTAATAGATGGCGTTGATGCTCAAATTTGCTGTTTTTAATTTTTTTATACATGAAAACGTGCGTTTTATTTCAGAGTAATCTATGACGCGCTAATAGTGTATTATTTGCTATGTACTCAGCTATAATTTATATTTTTTTAGTCTATGTAGCACTTGTAATTGAGTCAGACAATTTGTAGCAGCGTACCACGTACACCGACAGGGCATCATGACAACATGATACAAATCAAAACTATGAGTTGATTTTGACATACTGACAATATAACGATTGGACCTGTGGTTAGAACCCTCGACAATGATGCCGTGGTACCGAGTTCGTTTCCTGACTATATTGATTCTTTTTACTTTTATTTTTTAGATCTTCTTGCTATGAATATCTAACCCTCGGCAATAAAGTTGTGGTACCGAGTTCGATTCCTGATTCCTGATATATATATATATATATATTGTTAGGAGATACGAAAACTTTAAAGTTGCAATACTTCCTCGGTCTATAAAAGCGGCTGGCCTACCGGCTCGCAGGCATTGCTTTCTGAGTCGTCGTGCTGTGTAGACATATTTTGAGACGTATTTTGTGGTGTAGTTCATGCTGTAATTTATAATTCTAAGTCCGTGTTCCTTGCCTGAATTGTTTGGCCAGTTTTATAAAAGTTATGTTGTTAATAAAACCTTTTTAAAAAGTAATTCCGCTTCTGATTGCTAATATCAGAAGTGGGATAAAGGATTTGCACGCCTACTTAAAGTAAATTATTTACTTTCCACATTTTTCTATAGTTTTCGGTCAATAACTAACCGCTGGTCCTGATTTGAAATACGTCTGCACAGTACAAGCTATCTACGTGGCCTAGATAACCTCAAAGCAAGTGTTGTTTTCCGTGTGTTTTCGTGTATATGTTTAGCTAGCCGTGTGGTAACTACTGAGGCGCGAGGCATCCCGGCGTCGGAGGACCCTGTGGCGTCTCTGCCCCTCACGCCGTTGTCAGCACGCACCGTTGACACGCGTACGGCAGGCTGTGGCCTCCACGTCTTGTTGCGCGCTCTCCGCTGTGCCACAACGTGTTAGGAAAGGCCTGTGGCCTCCACCGCGCCGTCTCGTGCACGGCAGGCTACGCGTTCTGTTGCGCGCCCTCCACCGCGCTGCCCAAGCTCCGGTCTCCGCGTGCTGTTGCGCCCTCTCCACTGCGCTGCCACGCGTTCGGGCGGGCTGGTGGCCTCCTCGTGCTGTTGCGCACTCTCCACTGCGCTGCCACGCGTTCGGGCGGGCTGGTGGCCTCCTCGTGCTGTTGCGCACTCTCCACTGCGCTGCCACGCGTTCGGGCGGGCTGGTGGCCTCCTCGTGCTGTTGCGCACTCTCCACTGCGCTGCCACGCGTTCGGGCGGGCTGGTGGCCTCCTCGTGCTGTTGCGCACTCTCCACTGCGCTGCCACGCGTTCGGGCGGGCTGGTGGCCTCCTCGTGCTGTTGCGCACTCTCCACTGCGCTGCCACGCGTTCGGGCGGGCTGGTGGCCTCCTCGTGCTGTTGCGCACTCTCCACTGCACTGCCACGCGTTCGGGCAGCTTGGTGGCCTCCGCATGCTGTTGCTCGCCCTCCACCGCGGCGCCACGTCCTTGGCAGGCTGCGGCGTTCGCGTGTTGACTGGGCACATACCACTGCACCGCTGTTCAGGAGGACAGGCCGTCACCAATACGCGCCCACCAACATGGCGCGTCTATGCGCATGCCTGGGTATGATGGTAGTCCAACAACACGTCGGTAAGACCTTACCAGTATTTTTGTATTTCGAGTTTTGATCAAATCATTTGCATAACGTTGATGTAAAAAAGGAGGCTTATACCCAATGTGATTGTTTACGGGCTAAATGATGATGATGATTTTCGATCAGTTTATACCCAATGTGGTTGTTTACGGGCTAAATGATGATGATGATTTACCATCAGTTTTGTTGAACGAGATTTACATTCGATGACGATAAAACATTGTGGGTAGTTTTGATGATTTATTCGAAAATTATTTGGAAATGTTGTTTGATTCCAAGTGCTATGTCTAGAATCTCTAAGTAGTTTTTGGGTTTGAACTACTAACGTTTGATACCTCTTCGATAACCATGTCCGAGGAACGAGATCGTAAGCCAAGATCGTAAGTGGTTTGGAACAGCAATTCCAAACTAGTTTAGACCGTGTCATGATTTCTTTAATATTATAAGTTTATTTTAAAAATCATTTTTATTCAATATTCTATTTTATAAGCAAATAATAATTACCGGATGTAAAAAGTATTAATCATGCATATTATGGCAACTCAGAACGTGACCGACGAAAACCATAGAGCAAGTCTCTGGTTTTATCGATGGTTGGATTTTGGAAGGAGGTATTGTCTGAGAGTACCGAACGAAAAATGACGAGGCTTGGGGATTCCGAAAAGTGAAGCGGTAGCGACAAGTCGTCTTGAGAATTGAGATTGAGCCACAAGCCTCGTTAGTTTTTGAACAAAATGATCTCCAAGTAACCTCTGTACAATAATGTCTAGAAAGTATCTAAAATGGATCCAAAAGCAAAAATAAAGTCTTATCCCAAGATAAATGTGTATCGTTTATCACACTTCAGAAGTGGAGATGAACCAAGGTACGAAAGTGTTGATTTTATTATTTTACATTAAAGTAAATGTATATTTCATCGCCATCTTGTTTTATAAGAATTGAATTCGTATTTTACGTGCCGGTCGGTAATGCACCGAGATTACCTGGCCATGTTAGCACCTTTCTATTTTTAGAACTTGGTACATAATTCCGAATAGTTCCGATACCTACCCGCATTTTAAATATCTAATTTAAATAAGTAGGTAAATTGCCAGTTTTTCTAGTATGGATCAGTCGGTATTGAACCGAGATTATCTGTCTGTGCTAGCCTAATTGGTAATACAAAGCTTGGATTGAATACTGTTCGATCAGGGCCACTCTCTGATAGCAGTATTTGGTTTGCGAATTTTAAAAATGTGAGTTTAGATCTAAATATGTAGATGCCCAATTTTGCTGGTATAGATCAGTTGGTTTTAGCCGAGATTATCTGACTGTGCTAGCCTAGTTGGTAGTCCAAAGTTTGAATTGAACACTGTTTGGTCAGGGCTACTCCCTGATAGCGGTATTTGATTTTTACTATTCTGCATATCTAATTCTTAATTCAAAGTTTGAATTGAACACACAAAGTTTGAATTGAACACTGTTTGGTCAGGGCTACTCCCTGATAGCGGTGTTTGATTCTTACTGTTCTGCATACAGGGTGTACTTGAATTGAATCGACAATTTAATTTTTGAGGAATTATGTGCCATGTGTGTTAGTACTTTTATTTCAAGTTGGGTTAGCAGTTAATGATTTTTACTTTAGTGGCTATGTACGTCACAATCATAGGGCTATGTATGCCATTGTAGGGAAAAGTTTGAACCATGTGCGTTCAAGTGGCTATGTACGTCACAAGGCTAAGCTAAGTATGCCATTGGAGGAAAAGGTATGATAAGAACCATGTGAGTTAAAGTGGCTGAGTACGTGACAAAATTACACGGACTGAATAACAGTATGATCAAATGCTATGTATGCATCTAATGGAACTAAGTATGAACTACTCTTAGGACCTGAACGTGGCTATGTACGTCACAACATTACGCGGACTTTTTAGCAGTATGATCCAATGCTATGTATGCATCAGAATAAAGTAAGCACTACACGTAGGACCTGTAGGTTAGGTGGCTATATACGTCACAACGTTACATGGACTGCGTAGTAGGAGGCCAAGTGTGCTATATATTATATAATTTTATTTTGTACTAATGAGCAAACTAAAATGATTGTTTATTTATTTCTATGGAATCTGATGACATGCTGACTCCCAAGAGAAAACCTTCAGTAAAACACACAAGCATTATAAAAGTAAGCAAGAAGTCTTCGATAAGGAAGGATGCGTTCAAGGAAATGAAGGTCCACATCGACCTCTCCAAGCTCTATTTCATCTTGTGACTGCCCAGGTACATACGTCGTATAAAGCACAAGAGAACTGTAAGGTTAGTCCACCAAGAATGTACCTGTTTAATAATGTTGTGCCAGATTTGAACCGTCGAGTAAATCTAAAAGTATTGACAGCTGTCTTAGAAAAGTTATGTTAAGTGTGCCGCTATTTACGAATGGGATCAAAAGCAGATCATACATTTTGCTTTATAGAAAAATAGGCCTGACAAAGGAGTGGTTCGAAGCCCTTCCAAGCGTAGTGTTTAGCTGGACAGAGTGGTAGGCAAAACTTTAGAGGGTGTTTCTAAAAGAACAAAATTATGATCGGCTTTTGAAAGACACGTTATCTTGTATGTCACGAAGTAATGAAAACTTCCGGGACTATTTTACGATATATACATTTTTTTTTAAATGTGTGAAATTAGTGATAAGAAGGCAGATAGTATTATTAGATTGTAGTACACTGTATTGTTCAAATGTTCATGGCATAACTGATAAATTTGTGAAATTGTACACTGGCGAGCTTAACAGTTTTCTTCCAATAAAACCTTTGAGTAGGATATGGAACAGCACAAAACAGGTAGAAAAGTGTACAACCAGCAAGAATTTATGTAGACAATAGAAACAAATAAACGGACTAATTACCACAAATTATAATAAACATAAATATATATAAAATGAATACAAAGTACTCACAACTATAATAGCAAAATACATATAGAGTATAGTATATAAATGTATATCTACCTAAACTATTATGACCTATTGTTGAGAAATATACTTAGTGCTTTTTTTTCATTTTGATTCTCCCAATTCATGTATCTAAGCCTGTATTCAAGTGCTAGAAATGTCTAAGGGTGGGCCTCGATAACGACAACTGTAAGCTTTAACCAGTGGTTTCTCGTCTGGTAGGTCCACTAAAGCTAAATTTAAAAAAAAACTGATTATTAAGATAGCAAGAAAAAAAAATATAAACAAAAAAAGTTTGGGATGAAACTGTCCAACCCCTTAATATTAATAACAATTTTAAGAAAGACGATTAAAACAAATACAACCCTTGCAGAGTTTCTTGCCACTTCTTCTCTGTTTGGTCGCGTTACGAATTGGTGTAAATTTAAAATAACAAATAAATAATAAAATATAACGCTAATTTAGTGTTCACAAAAGCTTAAACAAACAATTCCATATAACTACTTGAACAATAACAGGTGAGAATGTAAGCAAACAGAAAAATGTAAGTTTGGGAAAAGTTATTACAGGTTACATAGAGTCAATCTCCAAAACTTAGCTCACACAGTCATGCATAGTTATTAAAATCATTAATTATAATTATTTTTTTTAATTATTAATGCATAGTTATTATAATTATTATCATGCATGGTTATAAAACTTCATCTGTTTTGTATCTGGGTTTGTACATACATGTAATTAGTTATTACCTACATTGACCATGGCTGAGCTCAAACTCCCGACTAGGTCCCTGTATTTGGGAATCAGCAGGCCAGCACTATCGGCAGGCAGTAGTACAAAGCGTATCTACTTATTACCGTATTGCCGCGAGCTTTGATGAAGAATTAAGAGATTTTCACTTTTTAACATAATTAGAATTTTATGTTGCTAGGCAGATAAGTGACACGTATAAAGGACAGCATCAGCCAATATAGATGCAAGATTTTGTGTGTGTTAGTATGTTTGATCTCATTAAATTCAGGAATGGCTGAACGGATGAATGATACGATTAAAGTGTTCCTTATGGTTCCAAATTAATAAATTAATTCTGTATCATTGTATCACAGTCAGTAAAAATAGAACTACGATTAAATTATCTTTTTAATCAAGGAACTTAAGTGTAGGTGACGGGAGGTGTACCTAGTCTTGTTTGACAAATTTGACAGGTCTCACCATAAGTTTAACGGCAAACACTTTAATTGCCAGAGTTATATCTTTTATCCTAAAAAAATATTTTATATGCTAATATAATAACCAAAGATTTATACACTTTAGAATTTTTTGACCGAGACTGATGTTAAGGTTGGACTCAATACTCATTACTCAATAATTTACTGCGTTCCATAATGAGAACATACAGGTGTTAACAGCTTTTTAGTATTAAATTGAAAGAGTTAAGATGAAGTGAATATACTTTTACTTAGTCTATATTTAGGTAATAGGTAGGTATTATCGGCAGATTACTTTAGCCATATTATTAATATCGTTTTACAATTTTATTAACGACTCTAGGTTGACGTGATAAATAAAAACATTGGATGAACTTTATGAACTCTTTGATATCCTACCCTGGCTGTTGTGAATTAAATTTAGTGGGTAATAGGCTGTACTACTCGTAATTCTATAGGGATAATGAATAGACCTGATGGATGATAGCCCTGTTATCTATAAAAAGGTTGATGAGAATCTTTGTACAGTTGTTCCGCCGGCGTGATGCTCTTGATAAATATGTTGGTCTAACCATGACGATGTAGGACGTTTAGGTATTACCAGTATTACCTATACAACTTTATTTTATCTTTTGAGGAACAATAATGACTTGGAGAATACAGAGATTATCGTGGTCGCCAAAATTGCGGTGATTTAGTAAAATTTAAAAGGGTTTTGTTAATGCTTGTTAATTATTTCACTCAAAAGATTTCCACATAAGTATGTTTTATTTGTTATCAGATTGAGAAATAGTTTAAAGCTGGATATTGGCACTCGGGCCGCTCCCGAATAACTTGAAAATATAAGGAAGAGAAGTTCCAATTGTAGTTGTAACTAGCCAAGCTAAGGCAAAAGGCTAATTAAGTTACTGGTAAAGCCTTTTTCTCCTATGTAGGTAAATACACTGTAGGTTATTAATAAAATAACACTTAACTCATTTTATCAACAAAAATAACTGTACTAAACTTATGTAAAATTCATAGGCCCTTTAAGAATAATCAGAAATAATCAGGAATAATCAATTTATTGGCAAATAAATATTTACATGTAAATGTTTTACATATCATTATGAATTAGAATTACATTAGGTACCTAATGACTGAATATAAAGTTGCCATAATTCCAGGCTTTAGGAAGTAGGTACTAAAATTATAGGCACAATTAAACATATTTTGTACGCTAAACCAATTTGAGTTCACATGTTGTAAGAGTCACAAAAAGAAAAAAAAAAAAAACAATATTCTAATGATAAAATTAAATAGAAAATTCTTTATTGCACAAGATAGATTATGTATATAGGCGAACTTAATGCTAAATAGCATTTTCTTCCAGATAACCTTTATGTTGTGGGGAAATAGATTGATAGTGCTACAAATTTGATAAATGAAATAGCAGAGAATATAACGTCACTCTAAAACCTAACAAATGAAAATAATAATAATAAAAAAATATATAACCTAACAAATGAAAAAAATAAAAATATAAAAATAAATAAACATAAAACAATAAAAGCTAAGATATCTTATGCATACATAAATTACTTAATGTTCCTAGAAGCAAATCCAATAACAGCAGTAGCTCAACATCTAAGTAGGTACCTAAATCAAATCGAAAATCTAGTATTAACCGAATGTCATGATTTCTATGTAATTACTTGTAGACTTAATTTAGTAAGTGGGTATATCATTAAGTCTCATTGTTGTATGTATATTTATATTTGTACATTTAGCAGGTACCTACCTACTTATACTTATCTACACCATGAAGATGTTACTTCTTTTAGTACACATCTATAGCAAGCAATGATAATCTGCGAGGAAATGATTTTACAATTAGCTTGAAACTGTACCTACCTACTTTGTGAATGAAAGCAGAAATCAGATAATTAATTTATTTGTAAACATCGGTAACATAAATCATTTGTTTTTTTTTTATGGTGTTGTCGTATACAATGTTCTGTGTTCTGTACCAGTGGTTAAGAAAAGCAAATATTCGTAGTATTGTAAAGGCAGGTTCGGTACATTGTTGTGTAATAAATAGGTCAATTGTTTTTACATTATACCTCTGCATATGCCTACGTAATAAGCTGATAGTGCCATTAGTTCTGTGTTTGTACGTTGTTTTATGTGTTAAATTATATTCCTAGATTTAGTTTTTTTTAGTTTGAATATTTCGAAATTGACTTTTCCACTTCAAATGAGTATCTTTCTAATAAATGAAATATTTCTACAGTCTCTATGGGAGTATTATCAAAATTGTCAATTCAGTAAAGAGCAATTGTAAGTTGTATCTTAGTTTTGGTGTTATTAATTATAAGATTAAGGTCAAAACAATCAATTTAATTAAATTCTAAAATAAGTAGACCTACTATAATAACTATTAGTTGTATTGTTGTTGTACTCGTGTCTGTAGGTACAATTGGACAATGCTGTAAATAGTACCGTATCGTTATACTTACTAATGGCTTGATTTGTTTCAATCATGCGTCAGGAGATCGCATGAAGACGGACGGCCGAATGTCATGATTTCTTTAATATTATAAGTTTATTTTAAAAATCATTATTATTCAATAATCTATTTTATAAGCAAATAATAATTACCGGATGTAAAAAGTATTAATCATGCATATTATGGCAACTCAGAACGTGACCGACGAAAACCATAGAGCAAGTCTCTGGTTTTATCGATGGTTGGATTTTGGAAGGAGGTATTGTCTGAGAGTACCGAACGAAAAATGACGAGGCTTGGGGATTCCGAAAAGTGAAGCGGTAGCGACAAGTCGTCTTGAGAATTGAGATTGAGCCACAAGCCTCGTTAGTTTTTGAACAAAATGATCTCCAAGTAACCTCTGTACAATAATGTCTAGAAAGTATCTAAAATGGATCCAAAAGCAAAAATAAAGTCTTATCCCAAGATAAATGTGTATCATTTATCACAACCGTTTGATCGTTTTGGAAGTTAGTTCCAGGGTTTGCAGTGCGAGTATAGATGGGGTAGCTACACCGGGCCTATCTGGTGGAGGCTACTAAACTCTTCGGAGCCGGAGATCGTTCCGATGCTGCACGGATGGCGCAACTGCAACCGCCGCTATCTACGAGAGAGCCGCCCGGGCCGAGCGAGCCTATTGGTCTGCTGGCTATCTCATCCAGCGCAGACAGTGGCGCCGAAGTTTGAACATGACCGTGCCATGTCCAAGCGTGGAGGTAGTATTGAGCGTAGTAGCTCAAAAGCTTACTAAAGCTGTTGGCACGATCCTGGTAAGGACGAATCGTATTTTCATCTCAAGTTTTGACCCCTTCTTACATGATTTTGAAATATGGTTTTCCAAAGTATATTGCTAGAGTGTCGGGAGTCTTTAGGCCGCCCGTAGGCCTCCGACATTGTTTAACGACTGAAAATCCGAGACCAACATCTTAACGTGCCTCCCGAAGCACAGAAACGCTCCGATCTAAATGTCGCTAAACGGTCGCCCATCCAAGTGGTGGCCTGGCGGAATGTTGCTTAACCAAGATGATCTGCGAAGGAACACCGAATTAAGCCACCCTATGAACGCTTCGCTACATTTCTTCCATGTTTTGACTATTCACTACATAGGTTTAGTTATTAGGTCAAAACGGCATAATGATGAGTTGACTATAGTCAGGCGAGGCCGAGCGAACCTAACATTCATTCGGTAACTGTGTTCAGCTGTTCGATGTTGATAATGATGAGTTGACTAATAGTCAGGCGAGGCCGAGCGAACCTAACATTCATTCGGTAACTGTGTTCAGCTGTTCGATGATGATGATGATGAGTTGACTATGGTCAGACAGACCAGATCTATGAATTTTACTTCGGATGTACTTTACATTCATTCCGTAAGCGTGTTCAGCTGTTTTATGATGATGATGACTAACTGACTATGGTCAGGCTAGCCAAGTTTAGTGAACCTAAATTCGGAGGAGCACACGCATTCTTTATTGTGATTGGCTATTTAGGAACCGCTAAAGTTGTTTCCTTGTTTCATGTTGCATAATTGCTGGAATCGAGCTGATTCGCGCTGGAATCGGGCTGACTCGTCCTGAAGGTGACTGCACATTCCGCTCTGTGGATACAAGTCCACTGGGGCATCTCCAGTGCAGACGGCGGTCCTGCTCTGTGGATACAAGTCCACCGGGGCATTTCCAGTGCAGACGGAGGTGTCGCTCTGTGGATACAAGTCCACTGGGGCATCTCCAGTGCAGACGGCGGTCCTGCTCTGTGGATACAAGTCCACTGGGGCATCGTCAGTGTAGACGGCGGTCCCGTTCCGTGGATGCTGGTCCACAGGAACAGCGCCAGTTCAGATAGCGCTGGTTTTAGCTGTTGCTAATGAAGAAAATGATCACCATATGGTCTGACATTGCTTGCGTCTTTGTTGGTAGCCACTCTTTCATTGGTTACGTTCAGATAGGTTCGGTTTAGATAGGTTAGGTTCAGATAGATTAGGTTCAGAAAGGCTTGATTCAGCTAGGTTATTTTCATTTATTTTAGCATTGGGGCTTTCCAATGAGATTCTAGGCTAGGTGGCTATTAGCAGTGACGTATGCAATGACTGGACTGAGATTAATGGTTTGGCCAGCTGTTGTATCTTTCGATGAATATAGGGCGCTGGCCCTCGTTCCCGCTTTGTTGATACAGGTCCATTGGGACAACGCTGGTCGAGACGGCGGCACCGAGCCGTCGACGCCGATCCACCGGGGCTTCGCCAGTCCAGACTGTAAGGGCAGCCACGACTGGGATCCCGTGGAAAGGCGAATGGACTCAAGAGTCAAGAGCCTTCGAGGGTATTTAATACCCGTGTGGCCCTTGAGGCATAGTTTGGCTCTTTAGGTATTGTCTGGCCCTTGAGGCAGGAGCGCCACTCCATTTAGATGGACTGGTGTCTCCAATAATGGCCATGGAAGCTGGTCGGCTTTGCAAACCGATCAGTCGCTGTGTAGCGTGCGTACACAGTGTTCATTATTTAGCATGTGGTGGTTGATTTTTTATTTGTACTGTTCTAGCTGAATATTTTGTATTCCATTGTGCTCCAGATGTTGAGACTAAGTAGTGAAACTTACCTTGGAAGTACAAAAGTATTCGGCTATGGTTGTGGTGTAGTTATTTACTGGTGCTGGCTTATGAACTTAACCTAACAACTGTAATCTAATAAGCCACGATTTGGTAACTACGGGCCTGTAATTCAACTTTGCATTCGCCCCTAGTTGCCATGATGATGGTTAGTTTGTCGGCAACGGGGTGGCAAGACGTTTGTCACCCTGGATGGCAGACTTCTACAGGGTGGACGCGTGTTCGCGAGCGTCGTGGCGACTGCGCGACTAGCGACAAGCGACGTTGCGTCGGCGCAGAAGAAGACTATGAAGCGTCTAGCCATGTTGGATAAGAGTATCAGGATCCTATTTTCATTACTTTGAGACTTCTCCGAGGTTGAAGTATGTAGACGAGTTTCATGATGACGAACGTTATGCGATGTATGAATTAAGTGAAAGTGTTTATTTTGGAAGGAGAATGATTATCTAGGTAGGTGCCAGTTCTTGGGACACTGAGCACCCTTATTAAAACATAGTTGTTCCTCTACAGATATACCGAACGTTATGCTTTCCATGCCTCTATTAGATGCAAACTGAGGCCAGACCATCGACGACTTCTGGTGCTGGTCCCAGCGGCTCCACCCCAAGTTCCCGGGTCGGGGACGACCCGTTGTCAGGAGAGGCCGTGTTAGGAGATACGAAAACTTTAAAGTGGCAATACTTCCTCGGTCTATAAAAGCGGCTGGCCTACCGGCTCGCGGGCATTGCTTTCTGAGTCGTCGTGCTGTGTAGACATATATTGAGACGTATTTTGTGGTGTTAAATTAATTTATAATTCTAAGTCCGTGTTCCTTGCCTGAATTGTTTGACCAGTTTTATAAAAGTTATGTTGTTAATAAAACCTTTTTAAAAAGTAATTCCGCTTCTGCTTGCTAATAATATATATATATATAACACGAATCGATATATTTAACAGGAATCGAGGAACACATATTCATAGAAGAAAGAATAAAAGAAAAAAAACATATGTTTTTTTCTTTTATTTTTTAAGGTATTTTTGCTATAAATAAAAGAAAGTCCTAATTCTGCCAATATGACGTGGTTTTGCTATATATTACATAGAAAAAAATAGCCTCTGAAACTATTTTGTATAGTCATCGTCACTCTACTAAGTGATCTCAAACTGAAACTCAAACTCAAAACACAACTCAAAGGTCCACTCTTCTACAATTTTATACAGTTATATCTCGGGAACTACTCATCACAGACTTGCCGTTTCTAGCTCAAATGATAGATAATGACAAGATCTTCATTTTCCTTGACAGCTGTCAAATTTAAATGGACCATATCTCAAAATCTACTCATCCTAGACTTGCCGTTACTGGCTCAAATGATTGCTATTGACAAGACCTTAATCTTCGATGACAGCTGTCAAACTTATTAAATATGGTGTTGTTTAGTGGCTTAACTACCTTCTCAAGAATGGTATCTTGATACACTTGTGCCGATGTTTTCATACCTTTTTCACAAAAATAGGGCTCAGTCACTCCTTCATAGCTAACACCCCACTAAACCATCACTGATGTCGGATAATCCCCACGTTGCACTCTGTCGACTAATTGGGAAGCTTCCTTAGAGCTTTGAGCATAAATACGGTCATTTTGTTTGTTAAATGTTGCTCAATTGTAAGATTTTCTCATCCGTATTTTTTTCTGTGACCTCCCGTTGCGTACCGCTTCATTACGATTTTACCACCCTATTCTTTTTTAAATTATCAGTTAAAAATTGACCAGTGCTTCTCTTATAGGCTGTAAGTCCTAAGTCATCTTTAAAAATACGCAACATGGTTCTGGGTGCTATCTTCATCTCCCGAGATAAAATCTTTTGCTTTCGGACAGGATTTCTTCGAATTCTTTCCCTTACTGCTTTGACCACCTTTTTCGTACGAAGACTACGTGGACGGCCAGATCTTTTTCTGTCACAAACAGAGGAGGTCTCATTTTACCTATTAATAGCCCGATACACAAACATTTGACTAATACCAAGCGTATGGAGAGTTTTAAAAATTGCATTTGGCTCCATACCAACTTTGTGTAATGCAATCACAGCGATTCGGTTCTCTTTATCACCCCATTCCATTTCAATATCGCAAAATATTGTACAATGTATTGGCACCAAAATTAGAAGACTCGATGAACAATCGTATAAAAATTCCAGATTCCAAATTCAATTCTTTCTTATTTTTAATTGTAACAGTATTTATGGCCAGACTAGGTATATTAAAAATAGTCAAAGTAAATACTTTATAATGCTGCAGGCGACGACAAACAATACTTTATACTACACCTGCTCGGAAAGTACCTTGATACTTTATCAAATTTACGGTAGAAAGTACGTCATTGCAAATCGAACAAATATGCGGGGAGAAAACGCATCTGAGCGGGAGAGAAAAGTGTATGAAAATCCATTTCTTACGTGGTTTTTCTTTTTTAATTTTGGGTAAGACTATGCGCTGGTAACCTAAATATCAAAAGCCAAAAAGTTTTTACAGTGAGTTTTTATCTCCAAGTTCGCAAAATGACACTGGCCACTAGCTAAAAAAAAGCACTGGCTAGTCAAAGTGAAAGTCAAAGTCAAAGTCAAAGTCAAGTTAGTTTTTTATTTTCCTCGTAGGTGTAGTATAAAGCACTATGTATCACTCGAGAGAAAGTGCGATTCCCGATCTCGGGTGTTTTAAAGCCCTCGCCTACGGCTCGGGCTTCAAATGACACCCTCGACGGTAATCGGTCACTTTCTCCTCTCGGTGAACAATGTACTATTGTTGCCTACGGGCGAGAAAGATCTACCAAAACTACGAGTAGGTACGTTTGTACCCCGCCTGCAGCATTATAAAGTATTTAGTTTGACTAATTTGAATATACATTGATATTGTGATACTTGTTTTTCTCTTTGAAGTTCATTAATTTTTAGCAGTCCGGTTTTTTGTTTTTATAATAATATATTTTTCCGACTTTTTTGTTTTATTATTGACAATTTGTGTTAAAACAGAACAAACGTGACATATATTTTTGTAATCTTTTAAGAATCTTTTTAAGATCTCTAATTTGCGCCATTTTGCTAATTTATATAGCCTATGTCACTACCAACTGACGACTACAACCTCCTTCTGGCGCAGTCGGGTAAAAACCAAGGCCTAATGTTACTGTGGTAGAAAGATACGACAGAGCTTTATTGCACCATACCAAGAATAAAAACTAGAAAAGGGATTCTCCTGTAATATCTAGAATTAAGTGTTTGTATTTCATAGGATTGTTAACAAATTGAATAAATAAAATAAACAAAATAAACAAAAAAAATTTTTGCTTGCCAGTCTACATGGAAAACATCTCCAAATCAGACATCGCAGTTAGAGTGATGGGTTAGGTTCGGTTGGTTTTATTTTCTTGCATCACTTATGTAGTACCTATGCGGATATTTTTGTTCTTTATTAAAGCAGCGCACCGAAAACATGTATGACGGTGCATTCCTACATGTATACAACTGGAATGCGTCATTAGACATTACGATATAAATTCGTAAGTTAAGATAGATTCATGCTCACTGTTATTTTTTTAAGGAACAAGAATTTACTCCCTTTTTCAGAATGCGGCTCCAACTGCGGCTTCTGAAGATGAACTATCGGCTGTTGTTCAACCAAACCTAGTTGAAGAAGGACCAAAAGATGACAAAAATTGTAATTACAAAAACGAAGTAGATTTTGGAATAGTCTCCACATAACTTGACTTTCATATATGGACCAAACAATTTTGCATTTGCACTTTCTTCGATAAATAATGTGACTAGGGGCACCTCGCGACTTCGTTCCTGTAAAAGCAGTTTTACTAAGACAACAGCAAACATTTACTTTTAATAGCGACAGTAGAGATGAAAATTACTTATTAGTATGATTTACATTCTAAGTAATATCTTTGCAATGCAAATAAATAAGGATAATCATATTTTTTTTCAGTATTTGACAAATTAGGTGATGCATGGAATAACTGGAAACAAGATGCACAAGACAATGTCGCCAACTTTGTGTTTACAAAAATAGGTAAGAATCACCTCGCCCAATAATATTTTATGTAACATATTTTATCTTTCCTCTACTATAATTATATACTTAAATCTAAGCATTGAAAATGTCTTACACGGTCCGGACCGGACACGGCCTTACAGAGTGGATTAGAATCCACAACTAGAAATGGGGGAAGAAGAATCCAATACCGAAATTCGTAATTCGGAGGTTGTGGGTTCAAATCCTGGTCATGCACCAATAGCTTTTTCATTTCGTAAAAGTTATGTGCGCATTACTACGAGCTTGAAACGGCGAAGGAAACATCATAAGAAAACCGGATTGCATAAAATTAAAATACGTGAGGCATCCACGTGCTTGAAACGTCTAGGAAAATATAGTGAGGAGACTGGCATGCCATACAATTAAAATAGATGATCTTGCAACCTGTCACGTAGAATGCTTACTACTGGCGAAGAGGCCTCTTTGTCCAGAGTGTAATTTTTGGACTACACAAACGGTATCTTCGATAGATTGCACGGAAGATAACCATGTATGGGGAAAAATTCGTGATGATGTTTTTCTGTATTTATAAAAAATATTATGTTATAAAAGGAGTGCTTTATGCCGTAAGCTTATTCCACGTGAGGGAAATATAATATGGTTGGTATGTTTAACATTTTTTGCCGGCAAAGATGTCCATCATGGAAGGAAATAACTGTTAAACTGTTAATAGCGATATAGAGATAATAATTATTCATGTTTTCAGCTGAAAAACCATAAGAAGATTTCAGTTTTAAGTACCGACCTAACAATACAATAATAAACTCAGATTTGCACATACATTCCAATTATCTTACGACAAAACTGATTTTGCAATACTAGCTCATTTCTAAGTAATTTCAAGATTATACGACCCCATATGCTTCTCAGTTAGTAATGAAAATGAATGTTTTTTTTAGTACTCGTCGCTATTACTATGTAATACAATAATTACTTTTTGCTCTGTATAGATTTTTTTTTGTTGGGCTACTCATAACAACTTACAATCAATAGATAAGTGCGTAACTGATAATTTTGTATAACTTTTAGCCGACACAAAAGGATTTTACGAATTAAACAATAGTTTAACATGATGCATCAATTGATATTTTATTTATACCCTGGCTCCACCGTTCCTATCCCGTTGCAGGGGAGGCTTAGAGCCCCTACTTTAACAATAAGTAACAAAAATAGAAGGTTTTAGTGCCTTCCCAGATGGGCGATTTACGCGCGAGTTGAGTCGAACGATTGTCCTACGTATCCAATCAGGCTTGCTAAATGTCACGTGGAGTGTACGTGCGTTCATATAAAGCTGGGTACGGATAGCGGGTTCCTGTGTACGCGTAGTCAGGGTACGCTATCCACGCGTACATTGGCTACGCGTGCAAGTAATGTGGACCGCCGCGAACCTGAACGCAAGGTCAATCGATCCATAGCGCTACACGAGCCGAAACCAACTGACCACGGCTCGCGCCACGAGCCAGCTCGCGCGGCACGCGATCCCCAAAGTGTACGCGTAGCTGCAAGTACAGACATGGTATTCCAAGACACGCGTTACCGACTACGCGTACCAATGTACGCGCTGTCCGTACCCAGCTTAACAGCAAGCCTGATTGGATACGCATGACAATCGCGCGAGCATAACGCTCATCTGGGAAGGCGCTCGTAAACCGCCCATCTGGGAAGGCGCTTAGTTGTTACATAATTGAACGCATTTTCGAGACAAACACATGTCACGTGTGTCACTAGATAGCGCTGTTTCGATTTCATACAAACACGATCGAGTAGGTAAAAAAACTTCCGACCAGAGGCCTCATTTACTAACTCAGTTGTACACTGAAATGATCGGCACCGGACCTTTATTTGCTAAGTTTGACATTTCATATATCGAAATTCAAAGAACATCAATTGACAAACTATCAACGTTTGTAAAAAGAGGACCGGTGCTTATCATTCCGGTGTGCTACTAAGTTAGTGAATGAGGCCTCTGGTACTCTAGAATAATTCCTTTGAATTTAGTACGGTTACTAAGTTTTAAATCAGGCAGCAAATAGACAGCACAGCGATCCATAGAGACAGACGTCAATTACCTCAAATTTCAAATTAACTGTTGTCAAAAAATGGTATATGTCGGCGCAAAGCCGCTAAAATCTGTAATAATTATTAAGGATAGAAAACAAAACTGATGGTTTAGTATGTAAACCATGTAAAACAATGTAAAATTGATTAATTAATAATTTAACAACCTACTAGTTTCTGTTATAGGTTTTGATATTAGTTGAGGAATGAGTAATTATTTGTTTTGAAGCGCAATACCAAATGATTACTCATGATTAATCCAAAATTATTTTTAACAAGTGAAAACCTATTATTAATTCATGTTTTGATTTATAATTACAGAAAAGTAATCTTCTTTGCTTTGCTATTAATTTACTTTGTTAATAACGGACTTTTGATTGAACTTGTTTTGCAGCGAAAATAATCAGCGGAATATTTAAACTGCGTTAAAATAAAATGATATTTTCAAACCTAACTTTAAAAATGTTAAAATGAATTTACAGTTAAAAAAATAATGAGTCTGCTCTTAACGTAATTTGAACACCGTTTTTATTGATTTTGTACTGCGAAGCCGCATTACGAGTCGAGACACGATTGTGAAAGGTGTTCTTGGGTTTTATGAAGTTATTTTAGAAATCCTGTGAGTACCTACCTACTTTTAATACTTAGCTTAAAAAGCCTTATTTGGTCCTCGAAATAAATTGCGTTTTTCTTACTTGTGTTTCGTTATTTGCAATCATAGTGATGAAGGTAGTGACGTCAGCCTAGCTGACGTCACTCCTTTTAAAAACCCCGCTGGTCAGGCTGCTTCGTTATATATTATACGTTAATATACAATGACGGCCTCTGTGGCGCACAAGGCATAGGTCCGCCGGAGACGCAGAAGGTTGCGGGTTTGATTCCCGCCTCGGGACAAACGTTTGCATTATTTGCAGGTAATTGTATCAGGTCTTTTCTAAGTATAATTTATATGTATTTACAAAAAATATATAAGTAGTACCTATATCAGTCAATGGTTCCCATAATACAAGCTCTGCTTAGTTTGGGCTACATGATGCCGTGTCAGTGTCCATCAGCATTATTATTACTATCAACAAGCGACAGCTTCGGTTCTGACTGAGATGTGGGAAGATTTCTAATTTCCAAACATGTGGATCTGCAAGTGCGTTCAAAACTATCCACTTTATTCTCCAAGGATTCAATTTCAAGGAAGATTTTCGGAGTCAAGCCTGATAACCTGCAGTATCTCATTTTTTGCAAGAAGAAAGTCAGCAGACTGTCAAAGACAGCAGAGCGAAAATCTTGTACGAAGGCAAAAAGCTTTATATATTTTTCGTCTTGTTCTTTCTGAAACTTTAAAGTTAGTAAGTAAGTAAGTGAAAAGTTATTAGCTGCTTCATCTCAGTCATAAAGGAGTCAAGCTTTTCTTGACCACAGTCCGTATTTTAGCTTTTTACACTTTAGCTAAAAAAAACATATGTTACAGATTTTTTTGGCTCTACTCTTTTATTATATGTAGGTATACTAGGTATAGATTTGTTTATTATTAAGATATCAAAAACACGTCCGAATTCCACGGAGGAAGGGTTATATAATAGGCGTCTTTATTATTGTTTTAGCAGGACCGGAAAAGGATTACTCTCAGTAATTTCGACTTTACTAAGAATTACCAGTCTGCGCTAATGTTAAAAAACTTTGACAGCCTCTGTGGCACAGTGGGCAAACTCCGCCTGTGACGCAGAAGGTTTTTTGGGTTCGATTCCCGCCACATGCCCCCCTACTTTACTGACTATACTACAGCATAATAATTAATTAGTACAATAAATAAATAAAATAAATAATGCTGGACACTATCACACAGCATCATGTAGCTCCAAACTAAGCAGAGCTTGTGTGGGAACCACATGACTGATAAACTACTTAGATACATATATTTTTTTTGTACATATATAGAACACGGAAAACACCCAGACCTGAGACAAATATTTGCAGGATTTACAAACATTTGTCTCTCAGCGGGAATCGAACCCACAACCTACTGTGTCTCAGGCGGGCCTTCGCCCACTGCGCCACAGAGGTCGTCATATACTAGGATCGTTTATGACATAAACAAGTTTAAAGTTGAGGAGTTACGACTTCTTCACCCCTAAAATCAAACGGTGAATTTCGTAGGAAAAAGTGGAAACTCAATATGGACTCTCTTTCTCTGTTTACTCTGTTTTAAAACAGCATCTTTTCTTATTTTTGAAATGTAACAAAAAGTTACGCCGTCTAAAGAAATTGGGCGAAAACAAATGGGCTTTGATTTTAAGACAGAAAGTAAGTACCCTACCCTGGGTACGTAAACTTTACAAACAAAATTATTGAGCACAAATTCCGCAAACTTTTTTCTAAACACACGCACCACACACAACTAATGTATTTTGTCTTGTTCAATATCTTGCAATATATTTTCGCAAAGCTACGTCAGAGTCAAATAACTATTTCCAAAAATAAGAAATCCTCGGTTATTAGTATGTATGTAAGTAAGTATATTGTTTATTTTAACTAAAACTATGCAAAATTTTATACAATAAATGATTAACAATTATTATACCTATATGTCTGCTTTGTAAAATGTAGTCAAACAAGAACGGTTAAGTGCGAGTTGACTCGCCCACCGCGGGTGACGTATATGGCGTGCGATACTAATTAGTAAGGTTTCTTCGTAATTAAAATGTGTACGTCCTACAGACAAATAGAAACCGGCTTTAGAATGGGCAAATTAGGGCCTTTCGGATTATTATCTGCTATAAATATAATCTGGTGAAATATGGTGTTCCATATTTGACCTTCTTGACTTCCTTTATAGCTTTACCACAGCTGTCATTACATTTATTGAGGTTTCTACCAAACCATATTATAGCTGAAGACTTTGCTATAATTTTCCTGTAATATATAGATATACTTCTATAACATATTATAAATAAATTTATACATATATAAATTTCAGATTTTTTACTTCGCAAACTTCGGAGTTAAGGGGGACTTATGGTAATTTTTTGGACTTTTTTCATCATAAATCAAAAACTATGCATAATATAAAAAAAATAAAAACAAATTTATATATTTCAAATCAAGCCACTCGACCTAGCAACCTCCCCCCCCCCCCCCCCCCCCTCCAAAACTGTTTAAGGTTGGGACTTCACTATAATTTGTCATGTAAAATATAGATATTATCACATTTCATAAAAAATAAAATATTAACATTACCTTGCATCCCCCCCCCCCCCCCCTCCAAAACTGTTTAAGGTTGGGACTTCACTATAATTTGTCATGTAAAATATAGATATTATCACATTTCATAAAAAATAAAATATTAACATTACCTTGCATCTACATTCTACAGGCCTCGACATTTGTTAGAAAATATAAAACATTATTTAAATCGAATTATGACATGAATAAAGACTATAATAGAAGAAATAAAAATAAGTTAATCCTTCCCTTGACCAAACTTAAACTAGTCAGCAATAGCCCGCTCTTCAGATTGATCAAAATATATAATAAAATACCCGAGCGCATAAAAAATGAGGATAAAGATTCTTTGTTCTGTAAAAACCTAAAACTGCTTTTACTAGAAAAATGTTATTACTCTGTTGAAGAATATCTTTCCGACAAATGTTCATCCTGTGACATTTAAATTTGCATGATAATTAAGTATAGTTGAATAAGTGGGTATTGACATGGACATTAATTTTTATTTTTATTTGTATTTTTTTTCTTTAATTATTTTAATTTGACATTATTTTTATTTGTGTTTTTCCTTTAATTTTTTTAATTTGACATTAATTTTTATTTGTATTTTCCTCTCATTATTTTATTTTAATTTAACATAACCTTTATTGACTTGATTACTAATTTTATTTTATTTCATTACGTAATTACATAATTTTTAGTATGTTTTATTGTGTTATTGACCAATGATAAATATAAATTTTTTACTAGCATTATATTATGTAAAAATAGGCTCAGACAATATTGCAATACCCTAACAGGGTGCATGTCTTAAACTATTAAGCTACCTACTATCTAAGCTTTGATAATTTGTACATGTAAGCAAATAAATAAATATGAAATATGAAAATATTCTTCTTTAACATATCGCACCCCTAGAACAACACGGAATTATGTCGAAAAATCTCAAAATCGACTTTATTGCATATTCGAATCCGTAAAGTATTCCCGCGCAAGTATTTCAACGATTCTGAAAAAAGTTTTTTTTCGACATAATTCCGTGTTGTTCTAGGGGTGCGATATATTAATTACAGATTTCTGGCTTTGCAAACTTCAGAGATTAGGGGGAGTATGGTAATTTTTTGGACAATTTTGATCATAATCTGAAAACCAAGCATTGTATAAAAAAATTAAAACTGCTTTAAACTGGGTTAATTGACCCCTTTCATATGATATGCCACTCGATCTATTGGCACCACTTTGAAATTTTGACGTTACTTCTTTTGGACCTTTTGGGGATGAAAATGAAAATATTTTTTACTGGCAATCTTATTTAGATTTATATAGATAGTGTATTTTAAATCTACACCAAATTTCAAGTCGGTAGCTTATGTAGTCCCTGAAATAATCAGCTGTGACAGACGGACGGACGGATGGATAAAGCGGCACCATAAGGGTTCGTTTGACCGGTTCGGTAACATCACCCTAAAAAGGCCCATGCTCATCATAATGCTGCAGTAAACTGCAGCGTTGATTTTCAGCACGAACCTCGGTTGAAGTACGGACAAGGCATTGCAACTAAAATAAATGTAAATGGTTAGCAAAGAACAATAAAAATAACAATAACGATACCAATACACAGTTCAGTTATTATTTGATGATTTGAGTTCTTAGAACCTGAAAATCAGTATGTTGGTCATCATCAGACCCTAGCTTTGACGTCTCAAGTACTGAACAAAAATTTTGAACAAGAACATAGAAGTATCTTGGATCCTGTTCATCTAATGCTGGTCAAACTCGACAAGTTTTTGTGAAATCCCCGATGACAAAAAGAATCGATAAAGCTGTAAAACTTATATACCAAATTTAGTCCAGATCGGTTGTAAAATACGCTCTGTCGAGGGGTACTAAGTTACTAACCAATTAACAGAGAAAAGCAAATTTTGCCATTCTTGAAGCAGAGACGCTTCGCTTGTTCTGTCAATAATGACAACCTAAAATGAAATGAAGAATATATCGTACAATACATGATTCAACAATATTTTGGAGGTCACTTAGCACACGTATTGAAACAATTTACTTACTCAGGTGGTACATACTGCATGGAAAAGTAAAAAAGTTTAGAGTTTGGTTTGCTTGACACGCTACCGCGTGTCTAGATGGGTTAGACTAGCACAGGATCGTGGTGGATGGTACTCGTTGCGGGAGGTACCCAGCAGCTGGTGAAATAGACTTTGGATCTAGGCTGCCCAATTATGTTTTCTCATGTAGGCCATAATTTCGAACACGTTTACGGACCAAACCAAACCCATATAAATGAAGTCAGCGGCGAGGGGAGCATACCGAATTTTTGTCAAAGCACCCAGTTAGCAATGACGTCCAATGAACAGAGAAGACAAACAGGAAGTGCCAATGGCACAGCCGAGCTATGTGTTGGTGGACATATTCCAAAGCGTTAGGCCCAGGTCACACATATCGGGCAAGGACATGGCGCGGACATGGCGCGGACGTGGCACGGACGTGGCGAGGACATGGCACGGGCATGGCGCGGACATGGCTCGGACATGACGCAGAAATGACGTGACAGAGGCACAAGTGTAGTGCAGTCTGTTGTCCGTTATCGATGTGTCAGCATGTCATCCTCAGAAGACGAAGATGCTCTTACTCTCGTGGATACAATTAATTAATATACAGATCAGGGCCCGTACAACCCCGATTTCGAGTTAGTTGCTTCGAAAGTGAAACCCCTTCATTGGGTTATACAGTTGACGGGATTACCCTTTCGTTTGGGTATTCTCCTTTCCCTTCTCCTTTATTCCTCCTTCATAACACAAGCGAAAGTGTAACCCGTTCCTTTTGGTTTTCAGTCGATAGGGTTACCCTCTTATGAGGTTAAAAGAATGAATATAGTTACCTCTTGATAGGTTTTTTCGAATGTTACACAATGTTTATCATTACGCCTGACACTGGGTGGGGGAATTTAGATTTTGACTCTTGATTTATGTCATCAATCATTAGGTATTAGTTCGGATTGCTTTATTTGGTTGAAGGAAGAGCGTCACTGCATTAAAGAAAAGTTTTGAAAACATAAGGAAAGTGCTGTGTTTCAGTCAGTTTTCATTGGTCATCATCACAGAGTATGCGTTGTCATATACGAGACCCGCAGTCAACATATTAAAAAGAAAAAAAAATGGTGTTTCAGTTTTCATAAGTCATCAGTTATGTCATGACTGAGGCCCGCAGCCAACATGTTAAAAAGAAAAAAAATGTGTTTCAGTCAGTTTTCATAGGGCATCACCGCAGAGTACTCTGCGTAGCGTTATTTTTTATTTTTATTGTATTTATTAGGCAAAGCCAACAGTACACATCATGAGCATTTTGTAAAGCGTTATGTCCGAGACCCGCAGTCAACGTGTTAAAAAGAAAAAATATGACCTTCAAAACTATTTTAAATAATAATTTTGGATTGTCACTGTCTCTATCACACTCAACTAAACTCAAAGCTCCACTCGAAACTCAGTCTACAAATTCATCTGCAAATGGTTATATCTCTGGAACTACTCATCCTAGACTAGCCGTTAATTGCTCAAAAGATAGCTATCGACAAGATCTTTATTTTTAATGACATATGTCAAACTTGAATTTGCCATATTTCGAGAAGTACTCATCCTAGACTTGCCATTACTAGCTCAAATGATAGCTACTAATAAAATCTTAATTTTCGATGACAGCTGTGAAACTAAAAACTGTCATCGAATATTAAGATCTTAACAATAGCTATCATGTTAGCTAGTAACGGCAAGTCTAGGATGAGGTTCTCGAGATATGGTCGATTTAAGTTTGACAGCTGTAATCGAAAATTAAATTCATGTCAATAGCAATCATTTCAGCTAGTAAAAGCAAGTCTAGGATGAGTAGTTCTCGAGATATGGTCGATGTAAGTTTGACAGCTGTCATCGAAAATTAAGGTCTTGTCAATAGCTATCATTTGAGCTAGTAAAGGCAAGTCTAAGATGAGTAGTTCTCGAGATATGGTCGATTTAAGTTTGACAGCTGTCATCGAAAATTAAATTCATGTCAATAGCAATCATTTGAGCTAGTAAAAGCAAGTCTAGGATGAGTAGTTCTCGAGATATGGTCAATTTAAGTTTGACAGCTGTCATCGAAAATTAAGGTCTTGTCAATAGCTATCATTTGAGCTAGTAAAGGCAAGTCTAAGATGAGTAGTTCTCGAGATATGGTCAATTTAAGTTTGACAGCTGTCATCGAAAATTAAGTTCATGTCAATAGCAATCATTTGAGCTAGTAAAGGCAAGTCTAAGATAAGTAGTTCTCGAGATATGGTCGATTTAAGTTTGACAGCTGTCATCGAAAATTAAGGTCTTGTCAATAGCAATCATTTGAGCTAGTAAAGGCAAGTCTAAGATAAGTAGTTCTCGAGATATGGTCGATTTAAGTTTGACAGCTGTCATCGAAAATTAAGGTCTTGTCAATAGCAATCATTTGAGCTAGTAAAGGCAAGTCTAAGATGAGTAGTTCTCGAGATATGGTCGATTTAAGTTTGACAGCTGTCATCGAAAATTAAGGTCTTGTCAATAGCTATCATTTGAGCTAGTCTAAGATGAGTAGTTCTCGAGATATGGTCGATTTAAGTTTGACAGCTGTCATCGAAAATTAAATTCATGTCAATAGCAATCATTTGAGCTAGTAAAGGCAAGTCTAAGATAAGTAGTTCTCGAGATATGGTCGATTTAAGTTTGACAGCTGTCATCGAAAATTAAATTCATGTCAATAGCTATCATTTGAGCTAGTAAAAGCAAGTCTAGGATGAGTAGTTCTCGAGATATGGTCGATGTAAGTTTGACAGCTGTCATCGAAAATTAAGGTCTTGTCAATAGCTATCATTTGAGCTAGTAAAGGCAAGTCTAAGATGAGTAGTTCTCGAGATATGGTCGATTTAAGTTTGACAACTGTCATCGAAAATGCAACGCTTTATGATCATTGTCGTTCCGATTATTGTAACTGAAATGTTCAAGATAAATTGTGGCTGGAAATCGGAGAGAGATTAAACTAAACCGGTACTAAGATTTTTTTTATGTAATACCCATGTATTACATAAAACAATGATCATAAAGCGTTGCATTTACAATCAATTCACAAAATTCAATATTAAATTCGATATCGTCATTCGTCACGCATTTTTACATCACTAACAGACGTATGTCGCAAGCAAGTACATACTACGAACTGGCGGCCATCTGACGCCCATCTGACGCCCATCTGGCGGCGATCGGGCGCGGACGCCGAAATGGCGCGTCATACGTCCGAGCAACAACATACTGTGTGCCCTAAATTGTGCTTTATTTCCATGCATTTTGTATGAAACTTGAATGGAATAGGAAACCGCCTGTGCCATGTCTGCGCCATGTCCGTGCCCGATGAATGTGACCTAGCGTCGGGCGCAGACAAGGCACTGGCGGTTTCTTATTCCATTCAAATTTCATACAAAATGCATGGAAATAAAGCACAATTTAGGACACACGGTATGTCGTTGATCGGACGTGCTTATGACGCGAAGTCGTCCGAGCTAAATTGTGCTTTATTTCCATGAATTTTGTATTAAATTTGAATGGAATAGGAAAGCGCCCGTGCCATGCCCGCGCCAGGTCAGACAAGTGGGGCCTATACCTTACATTTTGGCTCGAGGGCCTGGATTCGTTTAGCTTAGCTGTGGATGATGATGATGATAATTATCAAATGGAACAGATTCACTTTTAATTGACGATCACCGTGATGAACAGTGTTAGCTTTTACAAATCGACTTACAGAGTATTAGTAATATATGATCAAAACATGAAAACAGATAAATTACCTACTTAAATTTGTATCCGAAACATGATCGTTGCAAAAACCTAAATTTCAGGACGGCTGAATGTCAGCATTTCCATCTGTTTCAACAAATTAATTCATTTCCTATAACAGAATTGTAAGGTAAAAGTAACTTAATCATTTATGAGTAAGGCAAATTATTGAATAGCAAATTAACTTAGTGCAATAAATTCAAAATATCTAGTATATTTATTCATCTTAATTGAACAATTGTTATTTTTCATCATTTTTGGTATATATATGGAGTAAAAACTTACACAGTCCAGTTACATTTTAGACTTTCATTGGAAAACGATAATTCTCTAACCATGAAGTTCATAATCTGTTTAAGTTTGGTAGCTGCGCTGTGTGTCTTCACGGTAAGTTTAATAGTAGCTTAGGTGCTACTGAAGTCGCCTTTAGTTGTGCTTTAGGCTGTATCACGGCCGCGCCTGTGAAGACTGTAGACTTCTTACGTGTTCGCAATCTCAAACTCACTAATAAGCGCCACCACCACCCTATTTAACTATTAACTAACTTAATACCTTTAACGTAGCACTTTTGCGACTGTCTTGTTATCATGTCACATATAAAAGTTAAAAAATATTAACGATAAATAGTTTCACTGAAAGCAACGTTTATTTCAATTTTGACTACATGACCCGGTGAAATTCGATCCATCAAAAATGTATTTGAATCGAAAGTTGCAATTTCCAAAACATCATCACAACTTCTCCATGATGGATATCTCTGTACGCAAATTTATTGAGGATACCATATAGGGGGTTGTCAGAGGCAATTCGGTACATCCCCCATTTTACAAGCATTTCCGTTCCACACCACACCACACCAGCCTATATCAGTCCACTGCTGGACATAGGCCTCCCCTAATAAAAGGGGATATACCCATAATCCCCACGCTGGGCATGCGGGTTGGGGATCGCAGGGCACAGCTTCTCGCACCACCGACGCTGCAGCCCGTCGGTGGCCAGGGGATTTAGATGTGCCGATGTAGGCTGTGCTATGCCGCAATAAGCCGGCTGCCAGAGCCCCGTTTGTTAGTTAGCAGGGTGCACCACGTGCAGGTGAGGTTGGCTTGGGTTCCGAAGATGGGGGTTGGAACCCCGTACACCCCATTTCCACAGATTTTTTTTGACAGTTTTCAATTGACGTTTTAGTACAGATTCTGAAGTATAGCTGCGTCTCAAGTGGTTGAGACGACCTCAAAAGTTTAATATATTAGTATAGCATAATTTGAACGATTTTACGAGAAAATAAAATGAAGTATGTTTTCCTCCATACAAAAAATAAAGAATTATTTATTTTTTCAGAAATTACACATCTTACAGATATTTGTTATAGAATAGAAGTAGTAAGGAATGTTGAGAGGTAGCTTGTAAAAAATAAATTAAATCAAAATTCCAACTTTTGACCCAGTGACCACCATTTTTCCATACGGCGTCTGTCTGTCAGCGAGGTGTATCTCATGAAACGTAATAGGTAGAATTTTCACAGAATGTGTATTTCTATTGCCGATAACAACATAAATTGTAAAAAGTATTTAAAAAGTTCAATGTTATATCGTGTATCGTACACGATAATAACATTGTACTTTTGGTACAAAACCATTCGTGAGCAAGCCCGACACAAGCTTGACTGGTTATATTTTATCCCGCTAAGAGATATTTTTGAACAAAGTACAAAATTGCGCTTCTTTCCAGAATGCAGCTCCAGCACCGCTCGAAGAATCTTCTACAACTCCTAAATCAGTTGAATCTACACCATCTGAATCATCATATGATACTACTACTGCAACAAGTGTAACTACATCTCCTTCTGGTAATAATGCTAAATATAATATATAAAAGGAATATGTAAAGGCGCCGAAGTAGATTTTAGAATTAAGTCAAAACATATCACCTTTACCCCATAGATTTAAAGTGTTCCATAAGGTTCCAACTAAATAAATAAATATATTACTGCGTATAACACTCAATAGCCAAAAGTCACATACAATAGCCTCAACCTGACCCCAGTATTCTCTTATGTCGTGAATATTACTTTTACTACAATTTAAAACCGTAACAAATACCTGCAGATCATGCAAACATTTGCCCTGCGGCGGGAATCGAATTCACGCTGTTGCATTATTCAGCCAGCTGTTAGCCCGTTGCGCTGACGAGGTCGTCTGACGACACTTACTAATTAAGAGACGGACGATTTGGCAATTTGATTTTATTTAAAACAAGAGTTTTGATAAATAATGTATATAATGGTGGCAATTCGCTTGACACCAAACTAAATACAAATCGGTTTATAACTAACTAAAACCCGAATTCCTATTCGGTTGTTAAATTTAAGCTAAATATTCTTAAAATTTTCTAAAACTCCATCACTAAATTAGAAAGGCTACTAAAATTTATTTTACTTGTTTATTATGAAAACTTTTAAAATACATACAAAACGATTTGTTCATAAATTACAAGTTGGTTTTTACATACTAGGAACTAGGGATTTCCTCTATAAGTTTAAACAACCTGTATTCATTTAGTACCCTCTTTTCTGTGGTACATTCTAACAGACAAGTCTAACAGAATCATAATTCAGTTTAAAATCAACCTTCTAGGGTTTAGGATTTTAGACTGAATTATGATTACTATAAGATGTTAAATTGAGGTATTTTGTTAACGACTTATTTTTACCCGAAATATTGGATGTAAAATTTAGATTTGCTCATTTTCAGACATCAATCATGACCCCAAACAGCAAAACGGAGGTGTGAAAGGTGAGAGCAACAGCAGCGGTAGCGCAGCCCCCGCTTTATCAGAAAGTTCCTCGCCCCGCAATAAACCACAAAGTAAGAAGCGGTCACGTCGTTATCATCGTAAGCGAAGTAAACGCTCTCGTCGTTCCGGACGGATGATGGACAAGTTGTCAGCAAACGTAGTGTAGGACGCCCTCCGGCCAGGTGGGGTGACGATCTGCGAAAGGCTGCTGGTAGAAGCTGGATGCGTGGAGCTCAGGACAGGACGCAATGGCGCTCATTAGGGGAAGTCTATGTCCAGCAGTGGACTGCTATAGGCTGATGATGATGATGATGATAAACTCTGTAACGGCTGAACGGATATGGATAACACATTATGCCACTTTTTACCCTGGTACCTGGCGGAAGCTAGTGATATTACAATGGCGAAAGTGTCCTGCCTCACGCCATACTTCTGAACGGATTAACCTGTTTACAATTCATAATAAGTTCTATAGTTTAACCGCTACCTCTGTACCACTTAGGTATGTGCGCGGCGCGGGGAGGGACGTTTATGTCAGGCGCACATGAGATAAATATCCAGAGATGTATCGTGCGTTATCTTGTGATATCAATGACCTTAATTAAAGTATTTATTTTTAAGGTGGCTGAATATTTCATCATTATTTATTTATTTAATCATCAGGCCAGATGATTTAAACTTTTTATTTTTCTATTTATATATATATATATATATATATATATATATACCGATCTGTCCGATAATATCGCCGCGCTTTCCTAACGAGTGGTACAGCGGTAGTGATCAAACTATAGAGCAAGAAATGAAAATACAGTAGGTGAAATAACAGGCACAAGAGGCTTATCATCTTCATGCCTCAAGTTGATGGACTCAGGGCGTTGCATCGAAGAGCACGTTTCAAAACAACGTGATCTACGATGCAACACTTTGTGATAGGTAAAGTTTACCACTTAACATCAGGTGGACCATGTGCTTGTTTCATCTTCAAAAATTACCGTAATAAAAGAGGGAAAAGATAAACTTACTACATTTATCCCGATACCAAGCAATCGAAGCCGCGGACAGAAGGTGGTATACAATATTACTGAACGCTGGCTTCCATCTGCGGCTTCACTCGCGTGGGACCAGTATAAAGAGTAGCCTAAAAACTACGTACGTACTACTGTTACGATCATACTAACGCACACATAAACTTTCGGATTTACAATTAGTATAATTTAGGTGCATATATTTTTACTTATTATTTTATCAAGTGAAGAAAGACAGAGAAAGATATACAAAACTATTTGTTCTTATATTACATCTCTCTCAATTATTTACCCTCTTTTCTGTGGTACATTCTAACAGACTTGTAACTAAAAGGGAGGTTCAATCATTGTAACAAGTTGATAGGTAGGTAATAGGCATATATATATAAGTAGGTACTATCATAGGTAAGGAATGATGTACACTCGCGGTCTGAAAATGTTTACCACCTTAAGGTGGGTAATTGCATGCACATGTCTATGCCACTAGGTCGATGATATTATGTGATTTGATGAGGCATAGAGCATAGAGCATAGATTAGGCATAGAGCATAGAAGAAGCAATAGAGATTCCCCCAAGTGAGATCGAACTTGTTGCTAAAAATTAAAAAAGGAAGAAATAATCAAGTAGAAATTGTAAATAATTGTCTTTATTTTTTTAAGGAAACTATAACATTGTTTTAAGGGCCTCCATCAGCAGCTATGACGGCACGTAGTCTATCTCGCATAGATGTGACAAGGAGCGCGCATAAATCAGTCCCCCTGATGTCATCCCAAACCCGTGCACAATGTGATCTAAAAGCTTCAGGGTTTCTTTTGTTCTGACAATCCCAGCGTTGAACCATAATGCCCCACAGATTTTCAATCGGGTTCATATCTGCTGACCGAGCAGGCCATTGAATAAGACAAATGTAACGGTGCAAGTTGAACCACGCCATAGTAGCCCAGGCCGTGTGTATCGGAGCATTATCCAGAACGTAATCAATTTGTGGGAATTCTGCAGCAGGATACACAACGCGCACAGTAGGCAGCATCACTTCATCCAAAAGCGACACCTAATTATTCGCGGTAGCTCTACTTTCTAACGACGTCAGTTCTCCGACGTCGTCGTGGCTCATCCGCCCCCATAAGTTGACTGTTCTGAATCTGGTCGCAGATTCATTTTGAGGCACGATATGAGCTTCATCATACAGAGTTCGATTATAACGCCATAAACTCAATCTTCCGATTTGACTGGATTTATAAGTTTTTTCGTCGGTAAATATAACATTCGACCAATCAAAATCAAGTTATTTTCTCGCAAAATTCAGTCGGGAAATTTTGTGGTGACGTTTGAGTTCCACTTTAATCGCATGATGTCTGTAGTGTAGTCCTGCCGTGCAAAGCTCGTCGAATCGTCAGAGGACTCACATCATATAAAGCAGCAAATGACTGGTTGGTGTGAAGCCGTGCTCTTCGTAATGTCGAACAATATCAGTTATTTGCGCGGCGGTTAGTATCGGCCGTCGTTCTGAATTATTTCTATGGTCAGTTATTTGCTCTTTTCGCTATAACGCCGAATACAAAATCTCACGGTGAATCGAGATATATTAAGTTCTCGTGATATAGCACTAACATTCAAGCCATCTTCATGGCAAATTAATATTTCAGCCCTTTGTTGCAGGGATAAACTTGCCATGGTTTTTCAATCAATTTCTATTATTTCAATCCTAGTATTTTTGATAAATGTCACTGTAAAAAATGCAATTGTGACAACTTTTAAATAAAGAAAAGAGTTTCATCATCAAAATGTCATTAATACTCTTTTTTTTAGAATCGATGCTACAACTATTAAAAAGTAATATGTACCTAGATATAGCATTTTAGACTTTACTGCACACAGTGTGCTAAAGAATCTAATTTGAAAACTGATAAACATTTTCAGACCGCGAGTGTACATAGGTGTATTGCGTGCTTTATAATAGTTTTATTTGTAACACGTTACATACATGTTGTGTACAGAAGTCGAAGTCTCACAGAATACCTTCTCGTAATGAAAGAAACAAAACATAACAGCGGCACGAATACTTGTTGCTCGCTTCTATTAAAAAAGACGTGTGGCACTCGGGGACTGCCGCGGTAAAGCATTATTAGTATTGCATAGCATTTTGTATCAACTTATGCAATTATAATTATTTATTTTATTTATGCAGTATTTCTTTTTCTTTGATATTAATTCAAGTTACACTTTTTGAGCGTGGTGACCGATAAGAAAACATTTTTTTTCTTTTATTAAATATACGTCTAGTTGCACACACACAAACACCGTGTCGAAGACTGCCGAAAAGAAACGACGTTAGACAATGCACGGCCTTCAAGCCACACCTCCGTGCCCGTCGGAGTGGGGAGCGTGAGGTTTTTTTTCGTTACGGAATTTCTGGATTCGGTCCCCGCGCTCAAGGGCCTCGATAGAAGCTATGCAATAGCTTAAAAACTCTGTTACGTAGGTACATTGAAGGATCACATTTTTTGTTTCAGAAAAAAAGGGCCTCATCCCCGAAGTAGTAGGTTTCACCTTACATACTACGGGTGGTTTATTAGGTAAGAATCAATCAGTACGCCCATATTGTACAGAGTGATAAGTTAGGTATTTATTTGATCTATTGCTTGAAAGGGATAATACTTTAGGTCATTTGCACCAGGAAAGCAAGGTCATTCGCCACCGGCTGAGGGTTGAATAATAATGGTTCTGAAGTTCTGGCAATACGTCGATTTTATTAAAAATTTCCAGGTTCGGGTCTGGGTCCAGGTAATCGTAATTTTTTTGACTTGACTCAATTGACATCTCTTATTTTGTAAGCTTGATAAAGAAAATTAAAACAAATATTTTCTTACTTGTAATCCTACTCAGTATAATAATATATGAACCTCTGATGAGTTCAGAAAAAATCTTTTCTGTTTACGCTCGGCGAAGCAACACGTCTGCGGAGTTTCACAGAATCCTTACCAGAGGATCCTTCCGAAGGATCTTGTGGTAATGCTGGCCGCAGCGCACCGTGGTACCGCTGTGTAATGACGTTTGATTTGACCTTCTTACCACCTAACCTCAATTGATGAGCTGAGCGCTTACGTTTCAAGTTTCCATCCATATTTCGATCATCTTAGAAGTAATTTTGCTTTAACGACCGTCTACCCCGTGAACTATGAGTTTCGCGGAATACGGCCTTCGGTATCCCGTGGAAAGATGCGGGACACTTAGAGCGCGTTTCGGCGGAGCGGAGCGGAGGAGGCTGTGAGTTGGCCAATCACAATGCTCGAATTCTCTACTGCGTCATGTGAGTGAGCATTTCGAGCATTGCGATTGGCCAACTCTCAGCCCGTTCCACTCCGCTCCAATCGAAACGCACCCTTAGGCCCTTTATACGTTATGGACCAAGTGATTAATGAGGGCATTATGAATAATCCAAGCTACATCGGCCACGTGGTTATTTTTCCACTTCGATATCCCGTTTGATTGCTTCTTTCTCTTCGAAACGATAGCTTGAAAATGCAACACATCACCCGCAAGCTGTAAGCAAGTCGCGCACACACCCAACTTCTAGTTATTATCCACATTCAGTGTTTATCACACTGTCTGGGTATTATGAATATTGCTACGTGATCGCGGGCAATCGATGCAGTCGGTCGCGCTGGCCTTAAAAAGCACTCTGAGGGCTTACCACAGGTTTTGATTGTTTTCGAAAACTTTATAGGTTTCGGTATCTTTCCATACATTTTCGTACAGCGCCTCTAGGGAAACGTGCATGAACTACGAAAATGTATGGAAAGATCAGTATTGTCGTTATTTATTTGGAGAAAATGCTAATTTTTTTTGCAAAAAATGCCAAAAAAAATCTAAATAACTTTTAAAAAAGCTAAATAAAATGCTAAAATCTATATTTTTCTTTTGAATTCCTTAGGAATTTTGAATTTTTAGGTACCGTATAAAAAATGTTAATCATGAAATATGCTAAATGCGAATTTTTTAAGCTAACAGACCCGAAAATATGCTAAATTTAGCATTGAAAATGCTAAAACGGCAACACTGGGAAAGATACCGAAACTTTTAAAGTTTTCGAAAACTATGAAAACCTGTGGTAAGCCCTCTGTATTGACGACCTCTATGGTGCAGTGAGCGAAAGCCCGCCTGTGACGCAGAAGTGTGCGGGTTCGATTCCCGCCGCGAGATAAATATATGTTCGTATGTTGTGCAAATATAACTGTATGTATTGCAAGAAATGTATATTATGTAGCATATCAGTGCAGTGGTTCCCGAAACAAGCTCTTCTAAGTTTTGGGCGACATGATGATGTGTGCTAGTGTCCAGCATGATTATTATTTATTTATTTGTATAGCGAGCGAGGTATAATGCAGCTGAATGGTGTAACAGATACTTGTTTAAAAAACATTGGAATAATAATATTATTTTTTTCAGGTGGCATTCATGACTTATTGTTTTAGGATTGATTACCAGAACTTCGAACTACCTAAACATAATACAATAATATGTACCGCTACGCACGAACTTTATGTCTTATTATCTAGGAACGAAATAATTTCTGAAAAAACTTTTTTTTACTAGATACGTACCTAACTAGCTTATGTATTGTTTTTTTTTATATTGCGCTCCTTATTCACTTGTATTTCTTGAAGCTCGTCGCTTAAACTATGTAATAAATTACGTTTACGTTTACGCAACATGTGTACAAGATAACGATAAATAGATAAGTGCGTAACTGATTATTGTATTACATTAAATCGATATACAACGGATTTTACGAATAAACGATTAGATTAATAAAGCATCAATAAATATTTTTTTTATCCCCCTTCTAAATCCCAACCCCCCCAACCCCCGTTCATACCCCAACCCCACCCGTAAAGTTCGTGCGAATAGATCGCTTTTAGCGATTTAGCCATGGTACTTTTATTTTATTTTAAACTAGCTGACCCGCTCGCAACTTCGTTTGCGTTTATACTCTCTTTTTACGTATGTCCTTTCAAGTGAAATGTTTCCCAAGCCTGGTGATTTGACACGGAGCCCTAAATATTAGGTATATCCTCTCTCTTCTCTCAGAGAAGGACTTGCTGCTTTTTGTAGCGAAATGAAACTTAAAGAGGGTGATTTATGTGATGAAAATTTGCATGGGTAACCAATCATATCGAGACCTAGGCATATAAAAATTCATCATAACTATACCGGCTGTTAACTAAAAAAAGAGTGAGAGCGGGAACGGGAACAGGTACCTACATATGACTACATTACGGGGCAAGTAATGTAGTAATATGTAGTATATATACTAATAATATATAAGGTCCCATCCATGGTTCAGCGCTTTAGGCGTTTATTTATTTTCGTCAGGTATATAATTATAGTCTCTGTAAAAAAATCTCAAGTCTTTATGTAAAAAAAAAAATTTGCTATCCGCGTGGATTCGTCAATGGATTCGTCGTGGATTATTCAAATATCTAAGAACAAATGAATGAAATTGAAATTTCGAATTCTAATCCGATTTAAATATTATGTTTTATTTGACATTCCAATTTTGAAGAGTATTGCATTGCACCAAGCTTTTAAGGCTCCCCCACACAGGTGTGTTATTAACGGCGATAATATCTCATGCGCTACCTATTGCGATAATGCGTCCCAATTCCTTCCACATAACTGCGTTATCGCAGCAGTATGTAACTTTTTGGCCGTCCTAATACATAATGTACTAAAATTCTATAGATCTCACACTACGCGCAACTATCAAAGGCATTGAAAATGTAATTTAGAAATAAAGCACATGATAAAATTTGACTTTATTGTACTGACGAAAAAATGAACGGAGCGCAGAGTGGCTTCGCGCGTTAAGGCCCTTCTACTGGTGGCTCAAGCTGTAGCTTAATTCGATATCGAGATATCATTTTTCCCGTTTCTTGAATAGCGAGCTCAAAAAAAGTAATTGGAAAATTCTCGATCCAGCGAAAATGGTTTAATTTTGACAAATTTAGGCAAATCTCAAAAAGTTACCACCCGATTTTGGAAATTCAAATTGCACTTTGAAGTCTCTAGCAGATGCAAATATTGACATAATTATGACCGATCACTTTATTCACCTACATATTTTTTTAATGCATGTGACGAATTTACTTTATGGCAAATGTACAACAACCCCTCTCATATCTGCTCCTCCTCTAATACACTTTTATAAAGTAAGTAAATACAAAAATCTACCTACGTATACCTATACGTATGTGTGTGTGTATGTATATATGTGCTCATATACACATGCATGCATATGTGTACATGTGTGTACGTCTATGTATATATATATACATATATATACGTGTATGCATATGCATGCATGTGTATATGAGCACATATATACATACACACACACATACGTATAGGTATATGTATGTGTATGTGTGTGTGTGTAATAATAATGTAAGTGAGTAGGTATAGTTATTAGGAATAGGTTCATCAGTTTATTGGAGTACCTAGATGGTAGTAGGTAGTAGGTTCGTGTGATGTTGGCGAGCGACTCTGGATCGGTTTTTGACTGAAAATCAGCGCTGGTTTTTTGTTTTTATAAACATATTCCAGCACAACGCTGAGTCAAAACCATTTTGCCACGGCTTTCTGGGACGTACAGTGAGCTAGCACAAATACCGATGTGGGTAGATGGGCGCATTATCGCATTCTTTATTTAGTGGTAACTGTAAGATATATCCTATCTTATTAGTTTAATGTGCTTTTTTTTATTGTCTATCTATTTAACTTACGTGTGCTTTATGTATACCTAACATTGTTCATAATTTCTCTGTATTTCCTACTTTTAAGTCAGTGGTGAATAAACGATTTTTGATTTGATTTTGATCTGCGAAATTACAGGCAAATGTCAGAATTTCATGAATCGGGGCACTATACTCGATCAGAAAAACTTAAACATTTTCAGTATCTGCACATGCGATATTACGATTTATTTTCTGATATTATCGCCGATAATAACGTACCTATGCCCACGCACCTGTGTGTAGCCTTTATGTGAGAACAACGTTTTTTGAAAAAAATTCGAATGGGTTTTCAAACACGACAGTGTCAAAATAAAATGGCTTAGCATGTTACGTTAGGCGATGAGTTTCATTAAAATACGAAACACGTCTACAATCGATTCTGTTAAAGAATGTTTATGCAAAATATGAAGTAGATTGGATCAAGGAATCACGTTGTTCCATACAAACTCTGCCACCGTTTTTCAACCCCTTGGGGGTGTTATTCCGGAAATTCCTTTCTTATTGGATGCCTACGTCATACAAAGAACACACTCTCCAAGTTTCAGGTTCCTACGATCAGCGGTTTAGGCTGTAGGTACGTTGATCCTTCAGTCATTCAGGACAAAGGATTTTATATGTATAGATTTCCCTCCATTTGTGTTTTTTTTTAAAACCTGGTATGCAGTCATTTATTATTTCGTATTCTAAGTGTTCTGACGAAGTTTCAAGAAAATCGCACCACGCGTTAAGATTTTCCCATACAAACTTTACCACCCCATTGCAACCCCCTCAAGGACTATTTCAAATTTTGAATGACACCAATCTTCATTGCTTGTATATGGAATAATACATGTCTCAGGTTTCAAGTTTCTAAGTTCAAGGAATACGATTTTTCATACAAACATTTTTACCCCTTTTCACCCTCTTAGGGGTTGAATTTCCAGAAACCCTTTCTTAGTGAGCGCTTTAAAGACTACCTGTACCAAATATCAAACCTCTAAGCCCTGTTGTTTCTGAGATTTCGTGATGACGGAGTCAGTGAGTGAGTGAGTGAGTGAGTGAGTGAGTGAGTGAGTGAGTGAGGATAGTTCTCTTTTATATATATAGACTAGCTGACCCGCTCGCAACTTCGTTTGCGTTTATACTCTTTTTTTACGTATGTCTTTTCATGTGAAATGTTTCCCAAGTCCGGTAATTTGACACGGAACCCTAAATATGAATGGAATAAAAAGTACCTACATATTACTACCCCGTAATGTAGTAATATGTGGGTTCCTTTTCCCGTTCCTGCTCTCACTCCTTTTTTCGTTCCTGTTTCCGTCGCCAAGGTAACAGCCGGTATAGGTATTATGAATTTTTATATGTCTAACTCTTGATTATGATTGGTTACCCATGCAAACTTTCATCACATAAATAACCCTCTTTAAGTTTCACTTTCGCTATAAAAAGCAGCAAGTCCTTCTCCAAGGTCCCACCCATGGATTAGCGCTTAGGCGTTTATTTATTTTCGTTATAGTCTCTATGAAAAATCGCAAGTCTTTATGTAAAAAAAAAATTCTATCCCAGTGGTATTTAAATATCCAAGAACAAATGAATGAAATTGAATTTTCGAATTCTGATCCGATTTAAATATTATTTTTTATTTGACATTCCAATTTTAAAGAGTATCGCGTTGCATCTAGGGCTTGCAAATATTCGAAAATATTCATATTCGAATATTCGAATTTTTTTCGGGTACTATTCGAATTATTCGAATATTATTCGAATAATAGAAAAACACTATGATTTTATTAAAATCACATCTTATTTTGTTATTTTGAGTGTTATTTTCATGAAGAAGTTTAAAATATCAATTAAATATCATTCTTAAAAGCGTTTTTTCCATGAACTAATTTTAAAAAAATTACAAAAAGGTATGTCAGCGTAACGAGACATTGGTGATTTACACGCACAATCAACCACAAATTAAAATTTTCTTCTTCGTATGAGCTAGTAGCCAACTCTAGTGTCGGAGATTTTGGCCACCCGAAGGCCTCAGACATGGCTTAACGACTGAAAAGCCGGGACCAACATCTTAACGTGCCTTCCGAAGCACGGAAGTGGTCAAATCTAAATGTCAATAAACAGTCATCCATCCAAGTAATGACCACGCGGAGAGTTGCTTAACCAAGGTGATCTCTTAAGTACACCGAAGTAAACCACGCCAAGGACGGACAGACGGACAAAGCAGCACCAAAGGGTTCGTTTGACTGGCTCGGTAATGTCACTCTAAAAACAGTCTTATAAATGTAGGTTGGTTGTTATTTTAACAAAATCATGAAAATGAGCATTCACGTTAACGACAGAGACGAATGGACAGAACAGTCTCGTCAACTACGCGAATGCACTACGCGACACTTCCGAGTGTATCCGAACCGTGTTCCGAACCCGATAAAAGTTATTGGGTTTGGATCGGATCGTTCGACATGTTGTTTACCCGAACGACGACGTAAACTTGTATAGTCTTGTATGGATATATCGCGCGAACTCTTAAGTGGTATTTCATGCACATCTGAGTTCCGATTTCGGTGTTATTAATTTAAATCGAATATTTGAATATTGAAATATCAGTATTCGAATATTCGAACAAAAATAATATTCGAATTATTCGAATATTCGAATGCATGGTACCTGGTTAAATCATAGCCCTTAATTTTATTCCTGGTGTAGTTTTACAGAATGTGCAATGACAATTTGTTATATAGGTAGGTACACGTAATTAACTACCTACAAAACCTCGGTCTACCTACTATATAACCATATTGCTAAATTTACCCTTAGACAGGGTTTATTAATGATACCTTACCTATAACTTGTAACATAATGCACTTTAACACCATGTAATTTACTCCGGTGATCTTCGCAGATCATCTTGGTTAAGCAACACTGCGCCCGGACACTACTTATATGGGTGACTTGGATGACATTTAGATCAGCTCGATCACGAATATTTGCGACAAAGTCATTGTATCGTAGACGTAAGCATTTTGTATGGCATTCGATACCGTAACGTTAACTACACAAAATTTGGTATCACGAATTATTTGACATACGTTCTCGTAACCATCCTATCGTCTGCGTGTAGTTACGTAAAGACTTTTGTATGAAAACGCGATCACGAGCACTTTTTTGACGTACGTTTCGTCGCATCGCCTTCGGAGGCGTACGAATGTTTATTCACCGCGAAATTGTCAGTGAGAAAACTTTCGTAAGGTATTTAGATTTTTAGATTGTTTGTTTTCTGGTGATTTTGTGTGTATAAATTACTAGGTATGCACTGGGACCTACATTTTCTTCTAGTGTGTTTCTAAAGGTCTAACAAGGTTTAAATTGTAAGAATGAGCATAAGCAAAACATTGTGATCTAGAGGTTTTTGAAAAAGAAAAGTACCTCATTGAATTAACTACTATCTTTCTGCCAAGTTAATTGGAGTAGAGAAAAAACATAACTTTCATTATATAGCTATATTAAATACCTAGGTCTCTTATGTACGTTTACCTACTATTGCTAAATTGCCAAGGTATTTCTCTGCTATCAGGGAAGTTAGTCAAAGGGTTATTTTGAATTGTATTTCTGGCAGAGCACAAGAAAAGGAATGATTCTATAATAATGCGGTATATTTTTTCAACCCTGTGTCAGAGCAAGCTAAAGGGTCCTATGAGTTGTCCTCGATAGTCCTTCCACTAACTTCCTTGAAAGGTAGGGAAATAGGCAGTTTAGCTATTGTATAAGAATGTATGTTCCACCGTGTTTCTCTTTCTGCACAGTCTGTCCGCGCTTAATCCAATTCAATTCGTTTTATCACTTAACTCTGTATTTTTTATTTAAGTTCTAAGTTTATTATATCCTTTCTAAAGTTATGAATAAAAACCACAGTACTTACTAAATAAAAAGTTTAATTAAACATGTTTTTTCAATTATATTTTCAGATTAAGCACTTTAGTTTTAACATTGTACCTAGGGCGTCGTTTTTAAAGGCAAATGTAACAATAAACCATTCCTAACTAATGTACGCCCCGTTTCTTCGTCCGAGTAAGAAGTTTTTGTGAGGGCGGATTGGCTTGGCCCCGGCGAAGGCTCCACCACAGGTTGACTTCATTCTAAAATAATAAATAGACAGGATTAATATAAGACAATACCCACACAGAACTACTATGTATAGGCTAACAACTTAGTTAGGGTAACAGTGCAGTGCTTGATTCCGCATCCTTGCCTTAAGCCAGCTCTAACTTAAAAAACCATTAAATAAAATGTTGTTGTTTTTAGCCCGCACTTTCCCACAGCTGGGCAAAGGTTTCCCTCGAGTTTTCCATTCTTTGCCATTGAGATAAATAACAAGAGATGCAAACCTCCTAACAAGTGTCAAAATATAGTAACCACTTATTGATGGCGAAGACGTAGCTTTGAAACTAATTGTCTGATTAAGATTTTTCCCTAAAATTTATGTGATTTTTTTACTCATTGATTATTGGAAATAAGTAATTTAATAAACCCCGTACCAACCACAACAACGTACAACATAGCGCAGTTGGTAGTTTCCCAGTATTTATGGGAAGGCCACGGGTTCTAATCCCATCTTCATTATCATCATCATCCACAGCCCGACTTCACCCACTGCTGGGTCTAGGCCTCCCTTTGTATGTGCCAATCCCCACGGTTCAAAGCTCGTCTCATCCAGTTTCGGCCCACGATTGATGCTCATGCCACCTGATGATGATAATCCCACTGAGTCGAAATTTATGGGATACTAGCTTCCACAGCTTTCCAGCAAAGCCGCGGTTTGCTCGCGACGTACCCAGGTGAAAAGTCGCCTATGTGTTCGATCCAGGCCATAAACAACTATATATATTTTTTTTATTATTATTTTATGTATTTTTAAATTTTTATATGCGCTCTGTAATTTTTGCATGAAAGAGTAACAAACATCCATACATCCATACCTACTCACTTTCACATCTATAATATTAGTAGGAAGAAGGATAGGATTATAGATTTTCCCTGAAGTTTAAACTCATTTGACTGTCGGTCACTAAAAAAGTACCTGTCTAGTTTTTTCTTTTAGCCTGCTTTAGGTTTTCATAGAGTACAAATTGTTCACCATTTATTACCACCATATAGTTGAAAAGTTAACTGTTTAAGAAAATAACTGTTCGTCATAACTTTGTGTTATTGTCACTAATCATATTTGTAGATCGAAATAGTAAACTTTGTTTGGGGAAATAAAATAAGTGTTTTAGTTTGTGCCAACATATAATAGCGATCGTAATATCACTCAACCACGGCATGTAACGTCAAATGTCTTCCGGTCTTCCTTTTATTTCTTTGAGTTAATCATTTAATTTCATGAATGATGGAATTTATCAATAGAAGTGAGTGATCTATTTGAAATGATCTTAAATATGCTCCTATGTGTATTGTAAATTATTTTAAGAACTTAAGAGCTTAACAAAGATTTTATCCTTTATCAAAATCTCCCACAATAATCGGGAAAACAACCCTATTTTTTGCCGGCAACATTACATGGCATGAACTATTTATCTAAATTTGCTTTAATATTTGCTGTGATTTTAGCAAAAAAATATGTATTCATGAAACAAGTAATTCCGCGTGATTCTTTACGCAATTGAGTTCAAGAAATGCACTTTTTCATCACATTATTTGCCTATTTCGCGGAAGTGTCACTCGGTCGATGTCAAGATGGCGACTGTATGAAGAAAGGAAAGGATATTGGCCATGGCCAAGACCTGAGCCTACACGCATTTTAGCCGGTACTACGCATCTAGTTACGATAGTAACAATATATATCAATTATATCGTAACGAAGATGCTTCGTGATCAGCGAACAGCGAATGTCAGAAATATTCGTGATCGCCTCTGAGCGCTTCCATCCTTTGGAAGGCACGTTAAGGTGTTGGTTCCGGCTTTTTCAGTCGCTAAGCCATGTCGGAGGCCTTCGGGCGGCCTAAAAATTCCAACATCAGAGTTGGCCACTATTTCATACGAAGAAGAAGAAGAAGACCAATTTGTTCCATGCCTCAATTCATATGTTTCATCATCATCAGCAGAAGCAGCATAAATAACTTGTTATTTTTCCCAGCCAGAACGAAGAACACCTTGTACAAGTAGGAATTAAAAAAATAAATAAACTGACTTCAAATAAATCACTTCTTACTTCTTGCGCTAAAACATATATTAGTGATCATAGGGCAAAAATAACAAGTGAGGATGAGGTTTTTTGAGTTTTCCGGGAAAAGTACCGATCCCTCAGGAATAAAATTTATATGTGTGAAGTAAACTTTTAAACAAAAAACGAATGTTGAAAATCGGTCCACAATTGACGGAGTTATCAGTGAAAATACATAGAAAAAAGGTTCCGACGAATTGAGAACCTCCTCCTTTTTGAAGTCGGTTAAAAAGCTATACATTTATTGTATTGTATTGTATTTTGTGTCAAAATTTTGCGTGAATGAGAAATAAACAATACTCACTACCGTTCGCCTTTATTTTAATAGTAGGATTGCTAGCATTATATGTACGTACTTTCTACAGATTACATTTGTTATTATTTAAATACCGAAATTAATTTTTGATTACTATTTTTAGGGTAAATCACCATCATACACACCAAGAACGAAAAAAATAGCATTGGACTGCTAAACAATTCTCTCTTGGGGAAAAAAATTGGCGTTTACTAAGAGAGTAGCGAATTTAGAAAATATTATTGCAGAATCGAAAGCATAATTTGCTAAATATGTTGAAGTTTTGGAGACATAAAAATATACTCTTTTCTTTTTTGCATGTAGGAATTTTGAAAAATTTATATAGGTATGCGCAACGTATTCAATCAAATTTGCTAAACATCTTTCCTTCCCTAACATATTATAAAAAGTCATTAAAACTTTTTAGTGAAGGTAGATTATAAATGAAAAAAATTGTCGTCATGTACGTAAAGTATTGATAGATTAATATGGTTTGTTAATTTCTTGTTTGATTTGGTTGTCTCTGAATTCCTTGGGCAATATGCAAATATTTTACCCATTATCATCATCATCATCATCATCATCATCAGCCTATAGCAGTCCACTGCTGAACATAGGCCTCCCCTAATGAGCGCCTGAGTCCCTGTCCTGAGCTCGACGGATCTAGCTTCTACCAGCAGCATTTCGCAGATCGTCACCACCTGGCCGGAGGGCGTATTATCAGTATACTTTACCCAAATCTATGGAAATTTTAATTATCTGGCAACCCTGCAGTTGAAATGATATAGACTCATGTGGCCACGCTTGCTATGAATCTACTACTACTTAATCTATGGTTCAAGCGCACTCGACATGGAAATACTCGGCCATTCTCGGAATACTGAGTAAGGTTACCTACCTACAGAGTTACGATATGAATTCAGATCACTCTGCTATATATCTAGAAGTAAATGAGAAATTAGTACGTAAAGAAAATAACTTGGCCCTAGTTAATAGATATACGGACTGGGAAAGCTTTAAAATAGAACTAGATATTAATGTAGACCTAAAAGTATCGCTTAAAACTCCCGAAGAACTGAATAAAGACTTTTGTAACAATAATACAACAGACGGCTTGGAATAATACACCAGAAATTACAAAAAGGGTTTCTAAACATATTTACCCCAGAGAAATCAGACAGCTTGTTACTGAAAAGAGAAAACAAAGAAATGTGTGGCATCAGTCCAGATCTCCAAAAGATAGGACAAGACTGAATAATCTTACCAAAAAATTGAGGAGGCTAATTCAGTTTCACCAAGACACGACAAGAAGCGACTATCTTCACAAGCTAACCAATGATCGCAGTACCGATTATTCTCTCTGGAAGGCTACCAAAAATATGAATCAGCCGGCTACCCAAATTCCGCCAATAAAAATAGGACCAGCACAATGGGCCGTCACCAACGAACCAAAGGCCAAAACATTTGCTGAATACTTGGAGAATATATTCAAACCAAATGAATATCAACCATTTAGTAACAATGAACAAATGGAGGGTGAAGAATGTATTGATGAACAACTAGAAATAAAGCTTGTGAAACCAAGAGAAGTCATATGTGAAATAAAACATAACATAAATCCTAGAAAATCTCCTGGTTTTTAGGATTTTTCGAAATTCAATCCCTAAGACGATTAACGGGAGTGGCAAAGTTTATACGGGGAACAAAAGTTTGTGTGAATGTTTGTTAGTTTAGCTTAGAGAATAATAAATACAAAGTCTTATCTAATTTTGTTTTTTTTTCTCTAAAGTTGTAAACGAGGTGGCAAAGTTTGTATAGGGAACAAAAAAATTTTTTACCAATCTACTTGAAATATTGCACAGAATATCTCCTCTAGAAATAAATGACCTGTTTCAGGATTTTACGCACTTCAACCCCTAAGGCGGTTAAAGGTAATCAATTTTTATTAATAAACTTTGATTAAAACTGATTCCTAAAAAGTACATTAAGAAAATAAAACTTGAACATGATTGGGGTTTGTATGGGGAACCAATCATTTCTCAAGTAAGGTAAATTTTAATAAAATTTATCATACTTAACCGGCAGTTGAATTGATGATCAACGTGAACAGGAGTGGGAACGGGAACGAAAAAGGGAGTAAGAGTGTGAACGAAAACGGAACGTGTACGGGTATGCTAGGTAATGCATTAATAATACGCGCAAAACGTGGTAAAAATAAACCTTTATGTAAATAATGAATAAACATTTTGACACATACATTTCCACGCGGGCGAAGCCGCGGGGTGCAGCTAGTATATTTATAGAACTATTTTACATCAGATACTTTTGAACCTTAAAGTCATCAGGTACATGTGGTGGTTAGTGTCATCAGCTTACTGTTGGCATATTTTTCAATCACCTGTATATGGAACACTTTAGTGCTATCTAATTCTGACGCAAATTTCTATCAGCTGTATTGACATTCTGAAACTCATCATCTACTTCTGATGCTGACTGTACATACTGCATGGAAAAGTAAAAAAGTTTAGAGTTTGGTTTGCTTGACACGCTGCCGCGTGTCTAGATGGGTTAGACTAGCACAGGATCGTGGTGGATGGTACTCGTTGCGGGAGGTACCCAGCAGCTGGTGAAATAGACTTTGGATCTAGGCTGCCCAATTATGTTTTCTCATGTAGGCCATAATTTCGAACACGTTTACGGACCAAACCAAACCCATATAAATGAAGTCGGCGGCGAGGGGAGCATACCGAATTTTTGTCAAAGCACCCAGTTAGCAATGACGTCCAATGAACAGAGAAGACAAACAGGAAGTGCCAATGGCACAGCCGGCTATGTGTTGGTGGATATATTCCAAAGCGTTACATTTTGGCTCGAGGGCCTGGATTCGTTTAGCTTAGCTGTGGATGATGATGATGATAATTATCAAATGGAACAGATTCACTTTTAATTGACGATCACCGTGATGAACAGTGTTAGCTTTTACAAATTGACTTACAGAGTATTAGTAATATATGATCAAAATATGAAAACAGATAAATTACCTACTTAAATTTGTATCCGAATCATGATCGTTGCAAAAACCTAAATTTCAGGACGGCTGAATGTCAGCATTTCCATCTGTTTCAACAAATTAATTCATTTCCTATAACAGAATTGTAAGGTAAAAGTAACTTAATCATTTATGAGTAAGGCAAATTATTGAATAGCAAATTAACTTAGTGCAATAAGTGCAATAAATGCAAACATCTAGTATATTTATTCATCTTAATTGAACAATTGTTGTTTTTCATCATTTTTGGTATATATATGGAGTAAAAACTTGCACAGTCCAGTTACATTTTAGACTTTCATTGGAAAACGATAATTCTCTAACCATGAAGTTCATAATATGTTTAAGTTTGGTAGCTGCGCTGTGTGTCTTCACGGTAAGTTTAATGGTAGCTTAGGTGCTACTGAAGTCGCCTTTAGTTGTGCTTTAGGCTGTATCACGGCCGCGCCTGTGAAGACTGTAGACTTCTTACGTGTTCGCAATCTCAAACTCACTAATAAGCGCCACCACCACCCTATTTAACTATTAACTAACTTAATACCTTTAACGTAGCACTTTTGCGACTGTCTTGTTATCATGTCACATATAAATGTTAATAAACATTAACGATAAATAGTTTCACTTAAAGCAACGTTTATTTCAATTTTGACTACATGACCCGGTGAACTTCGAACCACCTAAAATTTATTTGAATCCAAAGTTGCAATTTCCAAAACATCATCACAACTTCTCCATGATGGATATCTCTGTACGCAAATCTATTGAGGATACCATATAGGGGGTAGTCAGAGGCAATTCGGTACATCCCCCCTTTTACAAGCATTCAACGTGAAGGTTGCAAACCCATCCGCTTTTTAACAACTGGAACTTAACTGGAACACTAGCACATGTGCTTCGAATTTTTAGTTCTAGGGCAAGCCGATTTCCTCCGATGTTTTCCTTCACTGTTTCAGCATGAAACTCGGAATGGTTCGACCGATTTCAATATTTTTGGGTTACTTGGGTGGTTTAAAAAAAAAATAGGAAAACCCAAGGGAACCGTGAGATGAGCTTAACGCGTATTTAATATCTTGGCTAGTAGTAGCAACAAATCGCGAGGAGTGGAAGGAGCCCCCCTCATTCCACTCCTCGCAATTCTTCGCTTGGAGGCCTTTGCCCTGCAGTGGGATCAAAATGGCTGAAAAATAATAATTTTGAAAGAGAACCACCAAAAAATCTAAGAAATCTAATTTGGTTAAATTAATACACGCATACGATATTGGGGGCCAGCTGATTAAAAACAAAATAAGGTAATAGGTTCCTTGGAGTAAAATTCTGTATTTTTCATATATATTTGGATTTTACCTCCTAAACAGTTGTTTTCAGCACTCAAGGCGATACTAACGCGAGTGCGAGTGCTGAAAACAACTGTACATCTACGGCAGGAAGTGCTCTATATTTAAGCTTTTAAGTGGTGATTTAATTTACGTTTAGCAAGAACTGAATTCAAAGGATAATAAATTATAAAAAACACTTTTAAAAACAAGTTTTAATTAAGAGCACCAAAAAGAGAAAAATTTACTTTAAATTAAATCAAACCCATCAATTTAAACATTACACAATATATATGATATAAAAGCTAGTCGCGAGTTTTACATGTGTAGGAAGAGTTGTTTTATCTATTTTATAAAATACATACATTTTTCATAGATTTATATATAGATCAAGATCAAGTTACATCATTACTGTATTCTTGTCTATCTATACAAGTAAATCTCGCGACAAGCTTTTACATCATATAAATTGTGTAATGTAAAAAATTTAAGTTTGATTTAATTTTTTTTTCTCTTTTTGGAGCTTTAACTTAAAACTGGTTTTTAAAAGTGTTTTTTACTAATAATTTATTTGTTATTTTTTAGTTATTACTGTGTTATTGTATCTCAATAATTCTTAATCTTTAATTTAATTTAAAGCGTCATTGTTGACTGGAATTTAATACAGTCTATAAAAGGGATGACCCCCTTCAATCTCCTTATTGAAAAACTGTAGTTGAAAAACAACAAACGGCAGTTTATTCGTATTCTTCTCAACAAACACTACAATTTGATAACCATATTATAGGTGTGTCAAAAATTAACAAGCTCTCTATTTTGGATAGTCCGCCATATTAGATTTAGAGTGAAGTCATTTTGTTTTTCGTATTCTTCTCAGGAAACTTTTTCATTTGATACCCGTACCATGAGAGTGCATAAAAATTAACTAGTTCATCATCTTGGGTCGTCCACTATATTGGATTTAGCGTAGACATTTTATTTTTCGTATTCTTCTAAACAAAACCTTCATTTGATACGCATATTGTAGGAGTGCATTGAAAATAACTAGTCCGCCATCATATTGGATTTAGAGTAGACTTTTTATTTTTCGTATTCTTGTAAACAAACCTTTTCATTCGATACCCATATTGTAGGAGTGCATTGAAATACTTGTCCGCCATCTTGGGTGCTCCGCCATGTTTAATTTAGAAGGACGTCACACAACTTATCATGCATTGTCATCCAAACTATACGTGTAAACAAAATTTCAGCTAAATCGGTTGAAAATATCTGCTTCAAAATTGTGTTGCAAGATTTCACCCGAGTTACAATGCAAAGTTATCTTGGGTGCTCCGCCATGTGGAATTTAGAACGTCGTACACGACGTTCGACGTCATACAGCTTACATTGCATTGTCACCCAAAATAAACGTGTAAGGTAGCCGCGGCATTTAAGGCCCACCTAACTTGAAAGTGATAAAAATCGAGTATAACAGGACTAATGAGATAAAAACTGGGTTAATCCTAAACTTTGGTTCAATATGCTAGTATGTAAATAAAAAAATAAAATGCTATATAATAAAAAGTTTAAGTTATGCCCATTCAAAAAAAAACCTTCCTTTGGGCCTTATTTTACCATAATAGTAAAATATGGCCCACTACAAAACTCAGTTTTATTTGCGAAGTGGTCAAAGAAATATGATAATGTAGTTATGGGAATACCAATAAAAATACAACATTTATAATCAGTAACCATTTTAATAAAAAAAACAGTCATTGGGCCTTATTATACTATAGGGGGTTATAATGGCCTAAAAGATATTTTGGCAGCATTTACATACGTATGTACATATGAGCTTTAAAAACTATTCAAATACTGAAATATTACTTATAAACTAGGAAGCTGTTCAAGCTTCCTAGTTTTTTAAGGTAGTTCCACTTTTTAAATGGTTTCTTAACGTTCGTCGGGATATTATACCGAACAGCTGCAGTACGTTGTGTGAGTTGCCCTCGTTGAACTGCTAACATAGCAGATTGAAGTATTTCTTCCATTCATAAAGATCTTTTGGGCGGCATGTTGGCTATATCTGCAAAAACAGACACAAAAATATTAGGCTAATTGACTTCATTCTCCTTAAGGAAAATAAGGCCCAGCACTTGTTTTGCTGGGCCTTATTATCCTAGAAGTAAGTTCAGCAAGAAACCCCAACATATCGAAACAAACAGATATTTACGTTAACAAGCATTGAAATCACACTGAGCTTGACCTAACATACGATCCGAACCAGTGATTTTGTACCAAAGTAATAAAAAAACAAAGAAACTTACAGTTTTCTGCATTCAAATCTTCTAAAATCACGTTGCACGTCTCACTTTCACAATTTTGAGCTTGTCACTGACAAGATGGTGGCGCCAGCCCGCGGTTTGTTTACGCGATGGGGTTTTATGCTCATGGAGCATGTGTGCGTGTAGACGGAAGCTGGTTTTAGTCATTAGCCGCGCGAATTCCGAAAGTGGGCTTTATTATGCCGCGGGCTTTAATTACCTCAGGTACCTTATAAAAAAATCAGCTCAATCGGTTGAGGATATCTGCTTCATAATTGAGTTTCAATATTTCACCCGAACAACCGAACATACATAGTTACAATACAAGTTAAATAAAAGCTTTTAAAATAAAGGTGATCGTGAGCATGATTTTTTTTGACAGTTTTTTTTTTTTGACGTTTTAGTACAGATTCTGAAGTATAGCTGCGTCTCAAGTGGTTGAGACGACCTCAAAAGTTTAATATATTAGTATAGCATAATTTGAACGATTTTATGTGAAAATAAATTAAAGTATGTTTTCCTCCATACAAAAAATAATGAATTATTTATTTTTTCAGAAATTAGACATCTTACAGATATTTGTTATAGAATAGAAGTTGTAAGGAATGTTGAGAGGTATCTTGTAAAAAATAAATTAAATCAAAATTCCAACTTTTGACCCTGTGTCCACCATTTTTCCATACGGCGTCTGTCTGTCAGCGGGGGTGTATCTCATGAAACGTAATAGGTAGAGTTGAAATGTTCACAGTGTGTGTGTTTCTATTGCCGCTAGCAACATACATTTTAAAAAGTATTTAAAAAGTTTAATGTTATATCGTGTATCGTACACGATAATAACATTGTACTTTTGGTACGAAACCATTCCTGTCAAGCCTTAAGCTTGACTGGGACTCGCTAAGAGATATTTTTGAACAAAATACAAAAAAATGCGCTTCTTTCCAGAATGCAGCTCCAGCACCGCTCGAAGAATCTTCTGGAACTCGTAACTCAGTTGTATCTGCAACATCTAAAGCATCTACAGCAGATACAGTATCATCTGCAGCATCTGTAGATGCAGTATCATCTTCAGATGCATCATCTTCATCTGCATCATCTTCATCTGATACTGCACCATCAGATACTACTCCTGAATCTACATCTGATGCTGGTGAAACTAAATCTCCTGTTGGTAATAATGGTAAATATAATATATAAAGGGAATATGTAAAGGCGCCGAAGTAGATTTTAGAATTAAGTCAAAACATATCACCTTTACCCCATAGATTTAAAGTGTTCCATAAGGTTCCAACTAAATAAATAAATATATTACTGCGTATAACACTCAATAGCCAAAAGTCACATACAATAGCCTCAACCTGACCCCAGTATTCTCTTATGTCGTGAATATCAGGAACTATAAGTTTACTACAATTTAAAACCGTAACAAATACCTGCAGATCACGCAAACATTTGCCCTGCGGCGGGAATCGAATTCACGCTGTTGCATTATTCAGCCAGCTGTTATCCCGTTGCGCTGACGAGGTCGTCTGACGACACTTACTAATTAAGAGACGGACGATTTGGCAATTTGATTTGTTTTTACATACTAGGAACTAGGGATTTCCTCTATAAGTTTAAACAACCTGTATTCATTTAGTACCCTCTTTTCTGTGGTACATTCTAACAGGTCAGACTCCAAAAATAACAGGTAGGTATCTAGATCTACCTATCTGGTAAATGCATAGATCGATATGAGGTAAGAAACATAAAAAAAATTATAAAATTCGAGCCCAAAAAAAGTTCATTCCCAATTTTCTCACCCTTAGGGTTAATATTTTTTCTTGAAATTTAAATGGGACCAATTGGAAAGTATACCCTTTCCAACGAAAAAAGAATTTTCCAAATCGGTTCATAAATGACAGAGTGATGAGCTAACAAACATAAAAAAAAATAAAAAAAAATACAACCGAATTGAGAACCTCCTCCTTTTTTTTGAAGTCGGTTAATAAAAGAGAACTATCCTCACTCACTCACTCACTGACACACTCATCACGAAATCTCAGAAACTACAGACCCTAGAGGTTTGAAATTCGGTACAGATACTCCTTAAAGAGTGTGAACGCTCACTAAGAAACGGTTTTTGGAAATTCAACCCCTAAGAGGGTGAAAAGGGGTAAAAATGTTTGTATGAAAAATCGTATTCCTTGAACTTAGAAACTTGAAACCTGGAACATGTATTGTTCCATACAATCAATGAAGATTGGTGTCATTGGAAATTTGAAAGAGGCCTCGAGGGGGTTGCAATGGGGTGGTAAAGTTTGTATGGGAAAATCTTAACGCGTGGTGTGATTTTCTTGAAACTCCGTCAGAACACTTTGAATATTAAATAATAAAAGACCGCATACCAGGTTTTTGAAAAAAATACATTAATGGAGGGTAATCTATACATATAAAATCCTTTGTCCTAAATGACTGACGGATCAACGCACAGCCTAAACCGCTGATTGTAGAGACCTAAAACTTAGAGGGCGTGTTCTTTGTATGACGTAGGCATCCAATATGAAAGGATTTTCCGAGATTCTACCCATAAAGGGGTAAAAAACGTGGGCAAAGTTTGTATGGACCAACGAGATTCCTTGGTCCAATCTACTTCAAATTTTGCATAAACATTCTTTAACAAAATTGATGAAAGACGTGTTTCGAATATTATTAAAATTTATCGCCAAACGGGGTTAAAAAGGGGTAGAAAGTTATTTTAGGGGTGATTTGCATCGAAGTTGATATCAATACTCCTTAGTGAAACATGTTATGCCATTTTACTTTGACACTGTCGTGTTTGAAAACTCATTCCAAATTTATTCAAAAAACGTTGTTCTCACATAAAGGTTCCTACACACAGGTGCGTGGGCATAGGTACGTTATTATCGGCGATGATATCAGACAATTAACAGAATATATCGCAATATCGCATGCGCAAATATTGAAAATGTTTCAGTTTTTCTGATCGAGTATAGTGCCCCGATTCATGAAATTCTGACATTTGCCTGTAGTTTCACACATATGAGAGGGTTGGTTCTACATTTACCACAAAGTAAATTCGTCACTTGCATGAAAAAAAGATGTGTAGGTGAATAAAATGATCGGTCACAATTATGTCAATATATGCGTCTTCCGGAGGGTTTCAAAGTGCAATTTGAATTTCCAAAATCGAGTTAAAATTCAAAAATTTTCTGAATAGAGAATGTCCCAATTACTTTTTTGAGCTCGCTATTCAAGAAACGGAAAAAATAATATCTCGAGATTGAATTAAACTACAGCTTGAGCCATCTTAGGAGGCCGACGGACAAAAACTGTAGGAAGTAGAAGGGCCTTTACGCGCAAAGCCACTCTGCGCTCCGTTCACTTTTTCGTCAGTAAATTATAGTTGCGCATTATAGTTGTGTGCTTTATTTCTAAATAATATTTTCAATGCCTTTGATAGTTGCGCGTAGTGTGAGATTGTAGAATTTTAGTACATTATGTATTAGGACGGCTAAAAAGTTACATACTGCTGCGATAACGCAAGTATATGCAAGGAATTGGGACGTATTATCGCATTAACGCATGCAATATTATCGCCGATAATAACACACCTGTGTGGGGGAGCCTTAAAAGCTTGGTGCAATGTGATACTCTTTAAAATTGGAATGTCAAATAAAGAATAATATTTTAAACGGGTTAGAATTCGAAATTTAAATTTCATTAATTTGTTCTTGGCTATTTGAATACCACGGGGATAGCAAGTTTTTTTTACGTAAAGACTTGATATTTTTCACAGAGACTATAACGAAAATAAATAAACACCAAGCGCTGAACCATGGGTGGGACCTCGGAGAAGGACTTGCTGCTTTTTGTAGCGAAAACTTAAAGATTTATGTGATGAAAGTTTGGATGGGTAACCAATCATAATCAAGAGTTAGGCATATAAAAATTCATCTTACCTATACCGGCTGTAAACTTGGCGACGGGTTGCCAACAGAAACAGGAACGAAAAAAGGAGTGAGAGCGGGAACGGGAACAGGTACCAACATATCATTACGGGGTAGGTAATGTAGTAATATGTAGGTACTTTATATTCCATTCATATTTAGGGTTCCGTGTCAAATTACCGGGCTTGGGAAACATTTCAGATGAAAGGACATACGTAAAAAAGAGTATAAACGCAAACGAAGTTGCAAGCGGGTTAGCTAGTAATGTATATAATGGTGGCAATTCGCTTGGCACCAAACTAATTACAAATCAGTTTATAAACTAACTAAAACCCGAATTCCTATTCGGTTGTTAAATTTAAGCTAAATATTGTTAAAATTTTCTAAAACTCCATCACTAAATTAGAAAGGCTACTAAAATTTATTTTACTTGTTTATTATGAAAATTTTTAAAATACATACAATACTATTTGTTCATAAATTACAAGTTGGTTTTTACTTACTAGGAACTAGGGATTTCCTCTATAAGTTTAAACAACCTGTATTCATTTAGTACCCTCTTTTCTGTGGTACATTCTAACAGACAGGTCTAACAGAATCATAATTCAGTTTAAAATCAACCTTCTAGGGTTTAGGATTTTAGACTGAATTATGATTACTATAAGATGTTAAATTGAGGTATTTTGTTAACGACTTATTTTTACCCGAAATATTGGATGTAAAATTTACATTTTGCTCATTTTCAGACATGGATAATCATGACCCCAAACAGCAAAACGGAGGTCGGAATGGTCAGAGCAGCAGCAGTAGCAGTAGCTCAAGCAGCAGTTCATCAAACTGTTCCTCGAACAGCAATAAACGAGAAAGTAAGAAGCGGTCACGACGTTACCGCCGTAAGCGAAGTAAACGCTCTCGTCATTGCGGACGGATGATGGGCAATTGTCGGCAAACGTAGTGTAGGACGCCCTCCGGCCAGGTCGTGGGGTGACGATCTGCGAAAGGCTGCTGGTAGAAGCTGGATGCGTCGAGCTCAGGACAGGGCGCAATGGCGCTCATTAGGGGAGGCCTATGTCCAGCAGTGGACTGCTATAGGCTGATGATGATGATGATGATAAACTCTGTAACGGCTGAACGGATATGAATAACACATTATGCCACTTTTTACCCTGGTACCTGGGTGAAGCTAGTGATATTACAATGGCGAAAGTGGCCTTCCTCACTCCAAACTACTGAACAGATTAAGCCGTTTGCACTTCATACTAAGTTCTATAGTTTAACCGCTACCTCTGTACCACTCCTTAGGTATGTGCGCGGCGCGGGGAGGGACGTTTATGTCAGGCACACATGAGATAAATATCCAGAGATGTATCGTGCGTTATCTTGTGATATCAATGACCTTAATCAAAGTATTTATTTTTAAGGGGGTTGAATATTTACGTATACCTAGTCTTGCCATAAATATTGTCACGAAGAAAAAAAATTTTTTTTATTGCAAATAATACTTATTACTTTTACAGTGTGTTAGTTTAATACATAAATATAAAAATAAAAAATATAAATAGCTTATTCGAAGTGGTCTCCATTGGCTGCAATACAGTCCTTTAAACGTTAAGGCCAGTTATCAATAGAAGCACGCACTCTTTCCATGGGAAAATTCTTCACTGCCAATCGTATGGATTGTTTTAGGGACTCCAAATTATCATGGCGTGTAGAGCAAGCCGTACTCTCTAAAACTGACTATAAATCATAATCCAGCGGATTAAGATCGGGACTAGACGACGGCCAGTCTTCCGTCAGCTCTGATGAAGTCCGAAATGTTCACTTCCAACCAAGCCTGCGTGGACCGAGCTTTATGACCCGGCGCCGAGTCTTGTTGGAAGGACCATACTTGGTTATTGAACATGGTGTTGTTAAGGGGCTTAACTACCTTCTCAAGAATGGTATCTTGATACACTTGTGCCGATGTTTTGATACCTTTTTCACAAAAATATGGCTCAGTCACTCCTTCATAGTTAACACCCCACCAAACCATCACTGAAGTCGGATAATGCCCACGTTGCACTCTGCCGACTAATTGGGAAGCTTTCTTAGAACTTTGAGCATAAATACGGTAATTTTGTTTGTTAAATGTTGCTCAATTGTACAGATTTTCTCATCCGTAAACAAAATTTTTCTGTGACCTCCCTTTGCGTACCGCTTCAGTAGTTTTTACGATTTTACCACCCTATTCTTTTTTAAATTATCAGTTAAAAAATGACCAGTGCGTCTCTTATAGGCTGCAAGTCCTAAGTCATCTTTAAAAATACGCGACATGGTTCTGGGTGCTATCTTCATCTCCCGAGATAAAATCTTTTGCTTTCGGACAGGATTTCTTCGAATTCTTTCCCTTACTGCTTTGACCACCTTTTTCGTACGAACACTACGAGAACGGCCAGATCTTTTTCTGTCACAAACAGAGGAGGTCTCATTGTACCTATTAATAGCCCGATACACAAACATTTGACTAATACCAAGCGTATGGAGAGTTTTAAAAATTGCATTTGGCTGCATACCAACTTTGTGTAATGCAATCACAGCGATTCGGTTCTCTTTATCGCCCCACTCCATTTTAATATCGCAAAATATTGTACAATGTATTAGCGCCGAAATTAGAAAACTCAATGAACAATCATATAACAAATTACATAGAAACATGATTAGGTAGGTCAGGTTTCACATTCAAAGAAGAAGGTACTAAACATAATTAGTTGTATGACACTATATAGCACTTGTATCCATCACGAGGTTTTCCTGCTTTTTCTGCCAGTCAACAAGAAACATTTTAAGTTTTTTTCTAAACCCGTAGCTACTATTCAGGTTCCTAATCGGCAGGGGGATGTTGTTCCAACACTTCGATGCAGCGTAGCGGAAACTGCCTTTAAAAGCAGCTGTCCTATGCCGCTGTGTTGAGAGCTGCATCGAGCATTGGCGAGGTTCGCAGGATCTCATGTTGGTCACCATCCCTAATTTATTATGTAGGTATTTCGGTGCTTCGTGCTTCATTACGCCAAATAGAAGGCAAGCCACATGGAGTTTTTGTCAATGCCTCATTTTTAGAATTGAGTGAGCATTCAAAAATGGGCTTACGTGGCTTCTGAATGGGATGTTAAAACAGAAACGAGCACAGGCATTCTGGACTCGCTGTATAAGTCTTTTCGTCCTGGCTAAAATTAATATCTTTCTTATTTTTAATTGTAACAGTATTTATGGCCAGACTAGGTATTTATGTGTTTAAATCATCTGGCCTGATGATTATGATCATAAGAATTATGAAACAATCGGTTTAAAATACTGTAAACCGATATCGTAAGATCGGTCCGATAATTTCTCCGCGCTTTCCTAACGAGTGGTACAGCGGTAGCGATCAAACTATAGAGCAAGAAATGAAAATACAGGAGGTGAATTATCAGGCACAAGATGCTTATCATCTTCATGCCTCAAGTTGATGGACTCAGGGCGTTGCATCAAAGAACACGTTTTTAAACAACGTGATCTACGATGCAACACTTTGTGATAGGTAAAGTTTACCACTTAACATCAGGTCGACCATGTGCTTGTTTCATCTTCAAAAATTACCGTAATAAAAGATGGATAAGATAAACTTACTACTTTTACAAGCAATCGAAGCCGCGGACAGAAGGTGGTATACAATATTACTGAACGCTAGCTTCCATCTGCGGCTTCACTCGCGTGGAACCAGTATAAAGAGTAGCCTAAAAACTACGTACGTACTACCGTTACGATCATACTAACACACACATACATTTCTAGAAGAAAACTGATAAAGGGTTAAGCTCGCCTCTGTACATATTTTTTGTCATACTCTTTGTTTGTATTATTTCCGTGTACAATAAAGAATTACAGAATTACATAAACTTTTGCATTTATAATATTAGTAGGATGATTTCAGTGAATATTTTTTACTATTAATTTTATTAAGTGAAGAAAGACAGAGAAATACATACTAAACTATTTGTTCATAAATTACAAGTTGGTTTTTACATACTAGGAACTAGGAATTTCCTCTATACGTTTAAACAACCTGTATTCATTTAGTACCCTCTTTTCTGTGGTACATTCTAACAGACAGGTCTAACAGAATCATAATTCAGTTTAAAATCAACCTTCTAGGGTTTAGGATTTTAGACTGAATTATGATTAATAAAAGATGTTAACTTGAGGTATTTTGTTATCGACTTATTTTTACCCGAAATACTGGATGTAAAATTTACATTTTGCTCATTTTCAGACATGGATAATCATGACCCCAAACAGCAAAACGGAAGTCGGAATGGTCTGGGCAGCAGCAGTAGCAGTAGCTCAAGCAGCAGTTCATCAAACTGTTCCTCGAACAGCAATAAACGAGAAAGTAAGAAGCGGTCACGACGTTACCGCCGTAAGCGAAGTAAACGCTCTCGTCATTGCGGACGGATGATGGACAAGTTGTCGGCAAACGTAGTGTAGGACGCCCTCCGGCCAGGTCGTGGGGTGACGATCTGCGAAAGGCTGCTGGTAGAAGCTGGATGCGTCGAGCTCAGGACAGGGCGCATTGGCGCTCATAAGGGGAAGTCTATGTCCAGCAGTGGACTGCTATAGGCTGATGATGATGATGATGATAAACTCTGTAACGGCTGAACGGATATGGATAACACATTATGCCACTTTTTACCCTGGTACCTGGTGGAAGCTAGTGATATTACAATGGCGAAAGTGTCCTGCCTCACGCCAAACTACTGAACAGATTAAGCCGTTTGCACTTCATACTAAGTTCTTTAGTTTAACCGCTACCTCTGTACCACTCCTTAGGTATGTGCGCGGCGCAGGGAGGGACGTTTATGTCAGGCACACATGAGATAAATATACAGAGATGTATCGTTCGTTATCTTGTGATATCAATGACCTCAATCAAAGTATTTATTTTTAAGGGGGCTGAATATTTACATATATATTTAAATGTGTGATTTAATCATCTGACCTGATGAATATGATCATAAAAATTATGAAATAATCGGTATAAAATAGTGTAAACTGATATCGTTCGATCTGTCCGATAATATCGCCGCGCTTTCTTAACGAGTGGTACAGCGGTAGCGATCCATCTATAGAGCAAGAAATGAAAATACAGGAGGTGAAATAACAGGCACAAGAGGCTTATCATCTTCATGCCTCAAGTTGATGGACTCAGGGCGTTGCATCGAAGAGCACGTTTCAAAACAACGTGATCTACGATGCAACACTTTGTGATAGGTAAAGTTTACCACTTAACATCAGGTGGACCATGTGCTTGTTTCATCTTCAAAAATTACCGTAATAAAAGAGGGATAAGATAAACTTCCTACATTTATCCCGATACCAAGCAATCGAAGCCGCGGACAGAAGGTGGTATACAATATTACTGAACGCTAGCTTCCATCTGCGGCTTCACTCGCGTGGGACCAGTATAAAGAGTAGCCTAAAAACTACGTACGTACTACCGTTACGATCATACTAACACACACATAAACTTTCGGATTTATAATTAGTATAATTTAGGTGCATATTTTTTTACTTATTATTTTATCAAATGAAGAAAGACAGAGAAAGATATACAAAACTATTTGTTCTTATATTACACCACTCTCAATTATTTACCCTCTTTTCTGTGGTACATTCTAACAGACTTGTAATTAAAAGGGAGGTTCAATCATTGTAACAAGTTGATAGGTAGGTAATAGGCATATATATATTTAAGTAGGTACTATCAAAGGTAAGGAATGATGTACACACGCAGTCTGAAAATGTTTACCACCTTAAGGTGGGTAATTGCATGCACATGTCTATGCCACTAGGTCGATGATATTATGTGATTTGATGAGGCATAGAGCATAGAGCATAGATTAGGCATAGAGCATAGAAGAAGCAATAGAGATTCACCCAAGTGAGATCGAACTTGTTGCTAAAAATTAAAAAAGGAAGAAATAATCAAGTAGAAATTGTAAATAATTGTCTTTATTTTTTTAAGGAAACTATAACATTGTTTTAAGGGCCTCCATCAGCAGCTATGACGGCACGTAGTCTATCTCGCATAGATGTGACAAGGAGCGCGCATAAATCAGTCCCCCTGATGTCATCCCAAACCCGTGCACAATGTGATCTAAAAGCTTCAGGGTTTCTTTTGTTCTGACAATCCCAGCGTTGAACCATAATGCCCCACAGATTTTCAATCGGGTTCATATCTGCTGACCGAGCAGGCCATTGAATAAGACAAATGTAACGGTGCAAGTTGAACCACGCCATAGTAGCCCAGGCCGTGTGTATCGGAGCATTATCCAGAACGTAATCAATTTGTGGGAATTCTGCAGCAGGATACACAACGCGCACAGTAGGCAGCATCACTTCATCCAAAAGCGACACCTAATTATTCGCGGTAGCTCTACTTTCTAACGACGTCAGTTCTCCGACGTCGTCGTGGCTCATCCGCCCCCATAAGTTGACTGTTCTGAATCTGGTCGCAGATTCATTTTGAGGCACGATATGAGCTTCATCATACAGAGTTCGATTATAACGCCATAAACTCAATCTTCCGATTTGACTGGATTTATAATTTTTTCGTCGGTAAATATAACATTCGACCAATCAAAATCAAGTTATTTTCTCGCAAAATTCAGTCGGGAAATTTTGTGGTGACGTTTGAGTTCCACTTTAATCGCATGATGTCTGTAGTGTAGTCCTGCCGTGCAAAGCTCGTCGAATCGTCAGAGGACTCACATCATATAAAGCAGCAAAATGACTGGTTGGTGTGAAGCCGTGCTCTTCGTAATGTCGAACAATATCAGTTATTTGCGCGGCGGTTAGTATCGGCCGTCGTTCTGAATTATTTCTGTGGTCAGTTATTTGCTCTTCTTCGCTATAACGCCGAATACAAAATCTCACGGTGAATCGAGATATATTAAGTTCTCGTGATATAGCACTAACATTCAAGCCATCTTCATGGCAAATTAATATTTCAGCCCTTTGTTGCAGGGATAAACTTGCCATGGTTTTTCAATCAATTTCTATTATTTCAATCCTAGTATTTTTGATAAATGTCACTGTAAAAAATGCAATTGTGACAACTTTTAAATAAAGAAAAGAGTTTCATCATCAAAACGTCATTAATACTCTTTTTTTTAGAATCGATGCTACAACTATTAACAAGTAATATGTACCTAGATATAGCATTTTAGACTTTACTGCACACAGTGTGCTAAAGAATCTAATTTGAAAACTGATAAACATTTTCAGACCGCGAGTGTACATAGGTGTATTGCGTGCTTTATAATAGTTTTATTTGTGTACAGAAGTCGAAGTCTCACAGAATACCTTCTCGTAATGAAAGAAACAAAACATAACAGCGGCACGAATACTTGTTGCTCGCTTCTATTAAAAAAGACGTGTGGCACTCGGGGACTGCCGCGGTAAAGCTATTGCATAGCATTTTGTATCAACTTATGCAATTATAATTATTTATTTATTTTATTTATGCAGTATTTCTTTTTCTTTGATATTAATTCAAGTTACACTTTTTGAGCGTGGTGACCGATAAGAAAACATTTTTTTTCTTTTATTAAATATACGTCTAGTTGCACGCACACAAACACCGTGTCGAAGACTGCCGAAAAGAAACGACGTTAGACAATGCACGGCCTTCAAGCCACACCTCCGTGCCCGTCGGAGTGGGGAGCGTGAGGTTTTTTTTCGTTACGGAATTTCTGGATTCGGTCCCCGCGCTCAAGGGCCTCGATAGAAGCTATGCAATAGCTTAAAAACTCTGCTACGTAGGTACATTGAAGGATCACATTTTTTGTTTCAGAAAAAAAGGGCCTCATCCCCGAAGTAGTAGGTTTCACCTTACATACTACGGGTGGTTTATTAGGTAAGAATCAATCAGTACGCCCATATTGTACAGAGTGATAAGTTAGGTATTTATTTGATCTATTGCTTGAAAGGGATAATACTTTAGGTCATTTGCACCAGGAAAGCAAGGTCATTCGCCACCGGCTGAGGGTTGAATAATAATGGTTCTGAAGTTCTGGCAATACGTCGATTTTATTAAAAATTTCCAGGTTCGGGTCTGGGTCCAGGTAATCGTAATTTTTTTGACTTGCCTCAATTGACATCTCTTATTTTGTAAGCTTGATAAAGAAAATTAAAACACATATTTTCTTACTTGTAATCCTATTCAGTATAATAATATATGAACCTCTGATGAGTTCAGAAAAAATCTTTTCTGTTTACGCTCGGCGAAGCAACACGTCTGCGGAGTTTCACAGAGTCCTTACTAGAGGATCCTTCCGAAGGATCTTGTGGTAATGCTGGCCGCAGCGCACCGTGGTACCGCTGTGTAATGACGTTTGATTTGACCTTCTTACCACCTAACCTCAATTGATGAGCTGAGCGCTAACGTTTCACGTTTCCATCCATATTTCGATCATCTTTGAAGTCATTTTGCTTTAACGACCGTCGACCCCGTGAACTATGAGTTTCGCGGAATACGGCCTTCGGTATCCCGTGGAAAGATGCGGGACACTTAGGGCGCGTTTCGATTGACGCGGAGCTGGGCGGAGCGGAGCGGAGGAGGCTGTGAGTTGGCCAATCACAATGCTCGAATTCTCTACTGCGTCATGTGAGTGAGCATTTCGAGCATTGCGATTGGCCAACTCTCAGCCCGTTCCACTCCGCTCCGCCCAGCTCCGCGTCAATCGAAACGCACCCTTAGGCCCTTTATACGTTATGGACCAAGTGATTAATGAGGGCATTATGAATAATCCAAGCTACATCGGCCACGTGATTATTTTTCCACTTCGATATCCCGTTTGATTGCTTCTTTCTCTTCGAAATGATAGCTTGAAAATGCAACACATCACCCGCAAGCTGTAAGCAACTCGCGCACACACCCAACTTCTAGTTATTATCCACATTCAGTGTTTATCACACTGTCTGGGTATTATGAATATTGCGTCGTGATCGCGGGCAATCGATGCAGTCGGTCGCGCTGGCCTTAAAAAGCACTCTGTATTGACGACCTCTATGGTGCAGTGAGCGAAAGCCCGCCTGTGACGCAGAAGTGTGCGGGTTCGATTCCCGCCACGAGATAAATATATGTTTGTATGTTGTGCAAATATAACTGTATGTATTGCAAGAAATGTATATTATGTAGCATATCAGTGCAGTGGTTCCCGAAACAAGCTCTTCTAAGTTTGGGGCGACATGATGATGTGTGGTAGTGTCCAGCATGATTATCATTTATTTATTTGTATAGCGAGCGAGGTATAATGCAGCTGAATGGTGTAACAGATACTTGTTTAACATTTTATTTGCAAAGATAGCTCAATATTGATTTACTGAGAACTAAAAACACAAACATTGGAATAATAATATTATTTTTTTCAGGTGGCATTGATGACTTATTGTTGAAGAATTGATTGCCAAAACTACGAACTACCTAAACATAATACAATAATATGTACCGCTACGCACGAACTTTATTTCTTATTATCTAGGAACGAAATAATTTCTGAAATAACTTTTTTTTACTAGATACGTACCTAACTAGCTTATGTATTGTTTTTTTTTATATTGCGCTCCTTATTCACTTGTATTTCTTGAAGCTCGTCGCTTAAACTATGTAATAAATAACGTTTACGTTTATGCAACATGTGTACAAGATAACGATAAATAGATAAGTGCGTAACTGATTATTGTATTACATTCAATCGATATACAACGGATTTTACGAATAAACGATTAGATTAATAAAGCATCAATAAATATTTTATTTAACCCCCACTAGACCCCCTGTACCACCCTCCCACCCCACTTCCCCTTCTGGAGAGAGGTACCTACTCTACTGTGGTTCAGTGACCGACGATACCCCTAGTATGAGTTGCATAATACGAAAATGTCCATAGTTGACATTTCATACAAAAAATACTGCGCCCGTCGAGGTGGGCTGCGCTGATTGGTGCCGATCATTGACGTTTACGATTTTTGTCGTTAACATACCGACGTACAATGTCAACTCAACAATTTTTGTGAATTTTATTGCGGCCAAATATGACAGCCCGATAAAGTTATCGATAACTATCGATAACTTCTAACCTAAAAACAAATTTCCCTTATAATTTAGCGTTGCAAGAACATAAACTTATATAACTCCTTACAAACTAAAAATAATCATCATTGTTAAGCGTTCATTTGTACATCATTGCAAAAAAAGTTTACATACCTAGTTTATTTATATTTTTTTAATAGTAGACACAAAATATTTTATTTTATCCATTTATGTATGTATACTTCCGCGAGGGTGACCAAACATCACAGGGTGGCGTAGGGTTTCTCGTCAATAAGGCCCTCTGTAACAACGTTCAGGAAATCTCCAGTGTGTCGACCAGGGTAGCGTACCTGATCCTTCGACTATCCAAGCGGTATAGTATGAAGATCATTCAGGCTTACGCACCGACCTCGGCACACTTGGATGATGAAGTGGAGGATATGTACGGACATATCCAAAGCCTTGCACAACACCACTAAGGCTCACTTCAACGTTGTTATGGGGGACTTTAACGGCAAAGTGGGACGCCGGGTTGGCGACGAATCCAGAGTGGGCCCGCATGGTCATGGAAGTAGAAATCACAGGGGGCAAATGCTCGTCAACTTCCTAGAGAAGGAGGGGCTCTTTTTGATGAATTCGTTCTTTAAGAAGAAGCCCCACAGGAAGTGGACGTGGCGAAGCCCCGACGCTGTGACCAAAAATGAGATCGACTTCATCATGACGGATAAGAAGCACATATTCAGAGACGTCTCCGTGATCAACAGGTTTAACACCGGATCTGATCACAGACTTGTCCGAGGCTCTCTGAATATTAATCTTCAGCTGGAAAGAAACCGTCTGATGAAGTCCACGCTCCGACCCAATCTACTCCAGATCATGGCGGGCACCGAGAAGTTTCAGAAGCTTCTCGGTGATAGATTCGTTGCCGTGGAACCCACCGATGACGTTGATGAGGCCCTACAGAACGTGGTTGGAACGTTAAGGGACGAGGGCATCAAATTCTGCCAAATGCAGCCTAAAGGCAAGAAGTCCAAACTTTCGGATGACACTCTTGGGCTGATGGCAAAAAGACGGGAAACCACTCAGGCCACTTCGTCAGAGAGGTCAGACCTGAAAAAGCGAATTGCGAAGATGATACGGCGTGACCTTCGGAGCTCCAACACACGCCTCATTGAAGAGGCGATAGAGCGAAACCGAGGGTCCAAAGTATTCACTCAGCAGCTTGGCAGGAGCCACCTGACGAAGTTAACAACACACGATGGCCGAACCGTCTTGTCAAAGCCGGAGATGTTATCAGAGATCGAGGACTTCTATGGCCGACTGTACACGGCACATGCTCCTTACCCCCAACGTGACAACCATGATTCCAGAGCCACCCTCACCCGCCACTACACCGACGACCTGCCAGATATCAGCCAAGACGAAGTCGTACTGGCCCTAAGACAGCTTAAAAATGGAAAAGCCCCCGGTGAAGACGGAGTCACTTCAGAACTTCTGAAGGCAGGAGGAGCTCCTGTTGTGCAGGAGCTGCAGAACCTCTTCAACTCCGTCCTTCACTGTGGGAGAACTCCAAAGGCGTGGAACGAGAGCTTGGTGGTTCTGTTTTTTAAGAAGGGTGACAAGACTCTTCTTAAAAACTACAGACCTATTTCGCCCTTGAGCCACGTTTACAAGCTGTTTTCTAGGGTCATAACGAATCGTCTCGCCAGAAGACTCGACGAGTTCCAGCCACCGGAGCAGGCCGGGTTTCGCGGAGGATATGGCACCATAGACCACATTCACACAGTGAGGCAGATTATACAGAAGTCCGAAGAGTATAATCAGCCCCTGTGTCTGGCTTTTGTGGACTATGAGAAGGCCTTTGACTCTGTCGAAACCTGGAATGTCCTGGAATCCTAACAGCGATGCCAAGTGGACTATCGTTATATCGAAGTGTTAAGATGTCTGTACGAAGCTGCCACTATGAGTGTCCGAGTACTGGAAAGGTATGGGCATTAACATAAACGGCGAGCACATCTCACACTTGCGATTCGCTGATGACATAGTCCTAATGGCGGAGTCGCTGGAGGAGCTGCAACAGATGCTGGACGGCCTAGCATCAGCCTCGCGAAAGATAGGTCTCGGCATGAATTTGGACAAGACCAAAGTCATGGTCAATCACCGAATTGATCCGAGTCCTGTCGTCGTTAATGGACACCCTCTTGAAGTTGTTTCGGAGTATACATACCTCGGGCAGATATTGCAGTTGGGTAGAAACAACTTCGAGAAGGAAGCCAAGAGGAGGATTCAGCTGGGTTGGGCAGCATTTGGAAAACTACGTCGAGTTTTCTCGTCACCCATACCACAATGTTTGAAGACGAAAGTTTTCAATCAGTGCGTCCTACCCGTCATGACATACGGAGCCGAAACGTGGACACTCACAGTACGGCTAGTCCACCAGTTTAAAGTCGCTCAGCGAGCTATGGAACGAGCTATGCTCGGAGTTTCTCTGAAGGATAAAATCCGTAACGAGTATATTCGACATAGAACTAAAGTTGTCGACATAGCTCAGAGAATTAGCAAGCTGAAGTGGCAATGGGCTGGCCATATCTGCCGAAGAACCGATAACCGTTGGGGTAAACGAGTTCTTGAGTGGAGACCGCGGCTCAGCAAACGTAGTGTAGGACGCCCTCCGGCCAGGTGGAGTGACGATCTGCGAAAGGCTGCTGGTAGAAGCTGGATGAATCGAGCTCAGGATAGGGCGCAATGGCGCTCATTAGGGGAGGCCTATGTCCAGCAGTGGACTGCTATAGGCTGATGATGATGATGATGATGTATGTATGTGGATTGAAATTCGTCGGTTAATTGATGTATGTATTTTTCAAATTTATTTTAATGTGTAACGGCTTTATAAATACTATTTTATGTATTTCGGGTCCTATTTTACCCAATTCAAGTGTATTTATTTTTATCTGGGTACCTAATTTTAAGATGTATTGTAACTAATTACACTTTAATTTTACATAAAATATTGCCTACTTTATTACTTGGGTGAAATAAATACCTATTTATCTTATCTTATCTAAATAGTAGAAACATTGAATAAAATTATTTAATAATAACTCGTCTATATAGATAAATATTTTTCCCCAATTTTCGGGAAGATGTTTTTTGTGGGCTTACACTTAGCGATATATCGTTAAATAACGAATAAGACGAGACTGCTGCCCCTGATGTCAAATGTTTTTCGTAGTAACGAAACGGCCAAGCCGCATATTTTGAAAGTAAGTAGAGTTTGTGAAGTTAATAACACAGATAAGTAGGTAACTAAGTACATTACCTATCTACTTATATATTTTTTGAATGTCTCATGATCGTTAAAAACCCAAATTCCGCGATGGAATTTCGACAGACATCTGTTTCAACAAATGATTTCATTAATTACATTATATCGCATGTGATATTAAAATATGAATAAAACACCTTCCAAGATTTCAATCAAATGATTTATTAGGATAATTACATAGAATAAAAAAAAACATCAAATTGACAAACATTTACAAATGTTACAATTATTATTTGAAAATATGAAATAACATACAATCATTTATTTGTAAATATTTTTAAACATAAAATAATTGTGTATGTTTAATAATATCATTTAAGAAATCACAATCACATAAGTATTGCAAGTGCAACAATTACATTTGAATAAACAAAGTACTTATGCACTCTATTTATTAATTTACTTCTACAATAATATTATTCTCTAACAAAATCGGTAAAATTTGTGAACCAGAACCAGCGCGACGTAGAAAAGAGAACTATAGTCACAGTTTTCAATAACAATGAATGTATAATTTTGGTAGGTATAGTAGTGATTTGTATTCACTGTAGGTAATGTATGGTGGGGGTGTAAGGGTTTCCAAACCTCATCTGCGGTACTCAATCCAACCTTACCTGCACATGGTGCACCCCGCTAACTAACAAACGGGGACTCTGGCGGCCAGCTGATTGCGGTATAGCGCAACCACCGGCACAGCTACATCCCCTGACCGCCGACGCGCAGCAGAGTCGGCGGTGCGAGACGCTGTGCACTGTGATCCCCAACCCGCATGCCCAGCGTGGGGATTATGGACATATCCCCCTTGGGGCGAGGCCTATGTCCAGCTGTGGACTGAATAGGCTGGTGTTGTTGTTGTAGTTGTAGGTAATGTAACAGGTAGTGGTTCACAAAATTTTGACCCGGACTTGTAGATGATTCCGGTGAATATTTTTATTAACATAATAATATATAATAATATATATAATAGTTGCAATGGATAGTTGCATTACTTTATGTTATTCTAATAATTGTAGTCTTGAAATAAATTACTATTTATTTATTTTATTTATTATTGCTGTTTGTAAAAAGTGTTAGATTTATCATTCCCAGTAGAAGCCGAATGAGGTATCAAGTACACGCACCTCTCAAGATGGAGTTTATCTATTACCTACAGAAACTAACGTTATTAGCACCTGCTTTAACATTTCGAGACTCAAACGATAAAATATTTACAACTTCTAAGTTAAAATTCTTAATATATCCTAAAATTAATTAATTGACCTAAATAATTTAGCATTCAAAAGGAATACTTACTCGTTATTGCTACAATAAATTCACGTTACCTATTATTTAGCTACCTACTAGCTTCCGCTAGCGACTTCACTCGCGTTAAAACAATACCCTAAATGTAATTGCAGGTCTTGAAACCTATTTCTAGAACTTCCCAGAGTGGAGATTAAGGGGGCGTCTATAAATTACGTGAAGCATTTAGGGGAGGGGAGGGGGTCGAGCCAAATCTCACCAAATCTCACGTGGGGGAGTGTGTGTCCGTCCCGGCATATCTAACGTAATTTTTTTTTCCTCAAGAAAAATTAAGTAAACACGCGGGCCAAGCCGCGGGCAGTGCTAGTTTATAATATAAGTGTAATATTTGATATTTATTTGTATTAATAGTGTAATTTGATATCATAATCTTAATTTAGCACTTTATTTTAAAGGACTTGCATTGTACGTTTTTGGTCGACCAAAATCTCATGATATCTCACCAGGGAGGCGGTCGAAAAATCGCCAAAATCACCTCACGTAATTAATGGACGCCCCCTAAGGGCATATCCCTGACCCCGTCAAGTGCTGGTGCAGCGTCGAGCCCTTCATCAGGCGATGAATGGTTTGATGATGCACTAACACTACGGTGAGCGACGGAACACGGTGTGTTTTAGTCGGTAGGCCGCCGGGCTAGCGAGAGCTAGTCGCAGGCGGAGAGCCCGACAGACCCCTCCAACTCTCCCCGAGTTTGAGGACAGGCGCAACGTATTTTCACACCGACAAAAAAAAGGGTTATCAGGGGGATGCACAATAAACCCCAATGCGGGACATCAAGGACAGAGTTTTTCCCCCCACTTCAAATTAGGATTCGAAATCCCCTTTCTTATAGGGGAGGCTTCTGCCCGTCAGTGGATTGATTAGGCTGCTGTGGTTGTTGTTGTGAGGAGGGACAAACATGTTCATATTTCACGTTTATTTTAAAAACTTTCGCCTTAAAAAGATTTGGAATGTTCCTATGCTTATATTATTTATATTAAAATTTGCCTATTTAATCCTATTCAGAATAATAAACCACAGAACGAAACATAAGATTATTATTAAAAACATAAAATTGTACACCATAGAAATACCATTTGAAATATCATAATTTTCATAAAAAATAAATAAAATAAGAAATCTTAGGAAACTATTTTTTTATGGTCACAAAAATGTAATTTGTACTGATTGGCTAGGCACCCAAATGGCTAATTAGATACATATTAGAAAGAAAACCGTAGATAAATAAGAACATAACTTAATAATAATTCTAATAAAGTATAATAATAACAAAATAAATAATGCTGGACACTATCACACAGTATCATGTAGCCCTAAACTAAGCAGAGCTTGTATAATGGGAACCACATGATTGATAAAAGTACCTACTAGGATATTTTTTTTGTAAATACTTTCATATTAACATAGAAAACACCCATAACATTTACCTAAGATATGTTTTTGTTATTGTCAAAGCTTGTTTAAAATAATAAATTATATTACTTGGATGAGAGAGGCAGAAGACAGGAGGCTGGCAAAATTTAAAGGAGGCCTATTAAGTATTACTTATTTTGGCTAAATACATTACCTACTTCATAAAAGAGGTAAGTAATTATAATAGGGATGATGCTTGGGTAGAAAAATAACAATTTTAATTAATTCGTCAATTAGATTATAAAAAAATATTGGACACGTATTTTTTTATTTTTAAGTAAGTTTAATGTAAAGTTATAGAGCGTCAAAGTTGGGGAGTGGGGGCTCGTGACGTCACTTGTATGTAAAAACTGTACTTATCCGTGACGTCACGCGGAACTTCAACGCACTATATCTTTGTCATTTTTAGTTCAATTGAGAAAATAAAAAATACGTGTCCAATATTTTTGATATTATAAATGACGGACTAATAATTTTTTTTCAGGCATCTAGCTTAATGATACATATATAAACTATTACTTGGATGTACTCATGGATCCGAATTTCTGTCCAGCGGGTATCGTCTACAGACGGTTTAGGGAAGCGGCACCGAAGCGAAATCCCTCCCCCTAGGTTAGTAAGTAGTTTGTACAATATAAAATATGTATGTTCGTCTGTAAGGTATTTATAACTATAATCCTCTGTAATCGTATTTTTGTATGTGCATTAGGGTGGTACAAGGTGGTAGGTGGTTTTTTATTGTTTTTCTTTATTTTTAATTTATTTTGCCCATCCCGTGAATTTGTTACATTTATTCCTAGTAATAACATAGTAAAATTTCAGCGAGAGAAGAAGGGAGTGCTCAATCGAACCTTGTTTTTGAATTTTGTGAAAAGTCTTTGTATTTACTTTTCGTAAAGGAGAGTTTCAAGTGTTCAACTATTAAATAAATAATATATATTAAAATAAACTAATAAGGCGACTATAAGGGTCATTTTTTTAATTTTTTATATATTATTTATTTTAATATATATTTTTATAAATAATATATATTAAAATAAACTAATAAGGCGACCTTAAAGAGTTTTATCGACAAATTTAAACATTGCTTCTGCAGAAACATCCAAGGAGTTAACAAACATAGTTTTGAAATATTGCGACTAATATTATGCTAATATTTTGCTTTGTAACCAAATTTTTTTCACATTTAAATACTTGGTATACTTATTTGACTAAAATATTTGTAATATTAATAATTTTTAATTACGCGTTTTACAATACTGAACTTATTTTAAACTTCTTATTCTATGAGCACCCCCTTGTAATTATGATAGGGGGCTAACATTTTTCACACAAATTAGGAATGGTAGGTGTGGTTACACCTACCATCAAGGGGTGATAACTATATTAAAAAAAAAATTCACTATCTGAGCGCGGACCACAATGTGCATATTGCCTGAAATAAATGTTCATTTATTTATTACTTAGGTAAGTTACTTATTTGTTTTTCAAAAAAATAAATTCTGCACTGCACAATGCGAGATTTTGTAGTGTCGTTGCTAATTTACCAAAAGTTCGTAGAAAATTTGAGACTTCCTTAGAACTTTTTGTCTAGAACCAATCTGACCCCGCTTACAGGAGATCATTTATTTATGCACTATAAAAAAATATTACCTTTTAAAAATACTAGCTGAGTCTACCCGCAATTTCGTTTGCGTGTATATTTTTGCTTTCATGTAAAGTAAACATGTTTCCCGAACATGTTTATTTTACGCGGGACCTTAATCAATAATAATATAATAATAAATAAATAATAGAATAAAAAGTGCCTACCTATCAGTGAAACTCCCTTTAAGGCAGCTAACAATTGTGAATCATACAAACGTGAACAATTTTACTGATGGCACAAGTATAACGCAAACGAAGATGCGGGCGGCTCACCTAGTATTTTATAATTCAAGTAATATTATTTTTAGTGAATAAATGATGTCCAGAAACTGGGGTCAATTTGGTCCCCGAAAAAATTTAGTTCCAATGAAGTCTCCGCTTTTTTACTGTTCCACAAACTTTAGGTAAATTAGTCCTACCTATTCCTATCACTGATAATCAGTGTTGATTCACATACATGGATACACAGGTATGTATCCCGCTACCGTCAAAACAATTACCTACAAAACACTTTGAGCTACAACAACGTTGTGTGAAGGCAGAGCTTATTTTCATACATTTTGCTTTTGCTTATGTGGGTTGGTATGGGTCTTGCTCAAAGTCCAAGAGACTTAGGTGCACTCAGAATAGATTTTCTGATATTCAGTCCAGTAATGACTGTTATATTCAGTTGGATACGGGATGCAGTGGGAAGTTGCAGATGAACAAAGTCTACGCGGACGAAGTCACGAGGCATCCACTAGTTTCATTAATATGATGTGAATGAAATCATGGTTACTAAACGCTTACAAGGCAAGATGTGGTCAACCGCAATCCTATTCAATATTAAAAACTACATATTCTTCTTCTTCTTCTTCTTCTTCGTGTCGATGATACATTCACATTTTTCCATAAGGTTAAAGGTTGTAGTATTAAAATAAGATTATTGAGCAACAACTAACTTACATCAATTTCTATGAGCAAATATATTAGTTTATCACAAAACAGATTAAATCTATTCCCCAGGACAAATACATTATTTGTTAAGGACTTTTCGAATTTTGGAGATTTTATTGAATATTATTTTATATATTATTAGGTATATTTAAGGTAGAACTAGAATAACTGATTTTGTTAAAAATTTTCCTTAACCGATTGATGATGATAAATTTCTGCCTTAATTATAGGGCTGCCACACTCACCCAAGCTTAAAGTTATTGGAAAAATTGAAGCACGTATTTTTAATTGAGGTTCTCGCAACCGTGGTCCAAATAAATCCCCTTTCAGAGTTATTATTATTTTTCCATCCTTCAATGTCCCACTGCCGGGCAAATGCCTCCCCCCACTCTCTCCATTCATCTCTATCCTGTGCTAAAATGGTCCAGTCGGTCGGGATAAGAATTCAAATAGAATAGAATAGAACAGAACCCCTTGTATAATATTTTACAAGGATCACTGTTACATAATAATTGTATAATTTTTTATTCACCTCAAATATAATTATTATACTGTTAGTAATAAAACTGCTTCACAGTCCAACATCAGCATTTAACTTCGTATATAGAAACTGTGTCGTTCTATCTCTTTCATACACCTTGCATTCAGTTGTGCTCTGTCTCTATCTAAACCGAACGTTGGATTCAAATTTTTGGCAGGTCTTTATAATATACCGTTACAATGAAAGAAAGACAGAAAGAAGCTTCGTTTTCCCTCGGAAAACTGTCAAATTTTCGACGCCTCGTTTTAATTTTTGACATATTTTCAAGGTTAAAACCTAGCGTCATCGGTTACGGTGTAGGATTTCATGGCTTTACACCTCATAACCAGTGATCGGAATATAAGTGATGTCCTAAAACAGAAGCCAATTTTGACCATGAAAAAATTTAGTTTTGGGAGTCTCCGGCTTTTCGTCTCTCGAACTTTAGGTAGCTTTTTATTTATTTATTTATAACATAAACAATGTATAATGTTTCTTATAACTACATAGTTATAACTACATATAAAATACCATATTAGGCTTGACAAAGATGTAAAAGGAGGTTCATGCTGTGTGATAACGTCCAGCATTATTTATTTCTCCGTACCTAATTTTAACAATTACGAGTAAAAAGTGCAGAAAAAAAATTGTAAGTACCTGATACTAACAATAATAAAAATCTGAATATAATTAACCAAAAAAATCAACAGAACAATATTGTAACGAAGTTCAGAAGCTGAGAGAGAATGCAAGATATAAGGAGATACTACTCTTCCTATTCCGATCACTGTTCATAGCAAACTATATCTTATGAAGCCTTCTTACTTCCTACCTATAATATGTATTACTTCTGAATATATAGAGTAGAAGGTCTTGTACCTATTGATTCATTTTAATTGAAGTAGGCATTTATGTAATAAATCCATAATAATAGTACGACTATATTAACTAATTTAGGTACATCATTATTAATATAACTTCAAATTATTATATACACGGTGAGTTTGCATTCGTATGCTATCTCAAAAGGGGCTATATCTACTCTCAAAGGTCAACAACATTTGTTTTACATTTCAATTTTTTTTTGGCTTTTAAAGTAACACATAATCAAAAGCCTGTGAGACTATCTTAGAACAGCTGAATTTGTTAAAATTTGTCCTTGACATTATAATGAATATAGTTGTAGCTCCGCCTAACTGTTAGAGATGCCACAAAGCGCACAAAGTTAACCTAAAAGTTTCTGAAGAATTGTTTTGAACACCTATTTGTGCGAGCGAGTCTGACTCAAATTGTGCACAACCATCATAGAGATATTATATACTTCTACTTATAGAAAAACTGACAAACATCGTCCAATCGTAATTGACATAAATAAACTTTAAAATGCCAAATTTGCACTAATCTAGACCTTATTTCGCTCTAAAAGTATTGAAAGTCGGTACAATTGACAGTGTGAGCGGCGTTTTAATGCACTTTTTTCTACGTTTGTGGCTCGTAGAGTATAAAATATCTCAATGACAACCATGGCTCCATGGCCCTTTTCGGAATAACATACGAAATCAAACTTACCCTGTATAGGTATCTAAACTGTTGTCTTTTTAATACATTGTTATAATAACAATAACAGAAAAAACCGACTAAGGATGCATTCTTATAAAGTTCGTAACCGATAATAGTTCTTATAAAGTTCGTTTTTTTTTTCAAAAAAAAATATTATATTGACCATTTTCCAAGGGAAAACGAAGGGTATAAGTTACGGACTATTAAAGAAATCACACCTCAAAGTATCATAATAATACATCCTTTATATAAACAAATACTTACAAACATGCATAGCGGGTGTTAAAAGACGTCTACCGAAAACGAAAGGTTAGTAAGTACAGCACACCAAAACACAGCCAAAAAAAATCTGATCCCTGAAAAAAAAATATAACTGGAGAAAAAAATATTTCAAGATTTCAAGACTGTACGGGCGGACTGCTTGCTGCATACACATTTGTGTTTTTTTATATTGTTTGTTTTTTTGCGTATTTAAATTGAATAGTAAGGTAGATATGATGTTATTATGTTGTTCTATGTGTATGAAACTAGAAAAAAATGACTAAATCAAGTAAAAAAAACATTTTTTTTTCGCTACATGTGTTCAGAATCATGGTCTGATTGCCAATTTTCGGTAGTAGTCTTTTTACACCCTGTATATACAAAATTGAGATTCGGTGAACCGAACTAGGCTAAAGGTTACAACAATTTGATGTATCTACAACTACTTACATTTAGTGTATTTCTAACGAACTGGCCGACACATTTTAACATTATATCAAAACACAACACAATATAGGAGACAAGAACTTTGTCCAAATTGAACCCCTTGAAACTATTAATTTAATTTTATATTAATCCACACGATTATTTACCTAATAAGTAAGTTAAAATGGATTATTGTTAAAACACCACCAAATCTAAAACATAAAATTCAAAAAAATGATTTTTTAATGGAATTTTCCAATATTTAAAATGTCATCAATAATAGGAATTTCAAATATTTTCATAATACCCCTAAAATTCGACTTAAGCGAGCGTTGAGACTGAAAGGTCAATAATTAAAAAAATAAAAATAAAATATATTGGAACCACATGACTGGTATATTACATTATATACATTCCTTTTTGTAAATACATATCATAGAAACACCCATCCCAGAGACAAATGTCTGCAGAACATGCAAACATTTTACAAGGTTGATAAAAATAAAATAGGGATGATGCCAGGGTAAACAAATAAAAAATAGGGTTGACAAAAATAATAGTTCTAATTATTCTGTCAGTTAGATATAACAAAAAATATTAGACACGTATTTTTTTTATTTATCAAATTAATAGAAATTGACGGATATAAAGAGCGTCAAAGTTCGGGAGTGGCGGCTCGCGGCGTCACGGATATATAAGCTGTTAAGTTACGCGGAACTTCTGTAATTCTGTAATTCTGTATTGTACACGGAAATAATACAAACAAAGAGTATGGCAAAAATATATGTACAGAGGCAAGCTTAACCCTTTAAGAGTTTTATTCCAGCAAACCTTTGAGTACAGGAGAGGCGATAGCACAAAACGGGTAGAAAAAGTGTACAACAGACAAGAATTTAAGTTATATATAGCTTAATAATTTTTTCTATAATTGACAAAAGAAAAAAATTACATGTCCAATATTTTTTGATAATGTAAATGACGGACTCAATATAATTTTTAAGGCATCTAGCTGATTACATAACAACACAACCCGAGGACGTATCTTCTTTGACCATCGGCGGATGCTGTGGCACATCAACCACAGCAGCTGGCTCCGGCAACACATTAGGAGAGTCCTTCCTCACCGCCTGTTTCTGCAAACTCACTTCGGCCTTCTGCGGCGGGAGTTTAGAGTCCAGACTGTGCATGTGCATGAGTTTAGAGTCCATATGCATGTGCTTGGACTCTTGCGTGAGAGAGCCGGTGCTAGCTGTCCGCACTCGGCTCTTGGTGACCATGGATATCCGCCGCTCCCGCGTGTTGATCACAGATGTTAGGAACGGTATCTGGTTGCTGATCGCTAGCATGAACGGTTTGTAGCCGTAACTGAAAGATGAATTGTATTATTATGTTATTATATAGGCTATTTGAAGTATTTTGCATGTTTAACTATTATTATCAGTTTATTAGTATACTTGGAATTAGAAGAATCAGCAAGCTGAAGTGGCAGTGGGCTGGCCGTATCTGCCGAAGAACCGACAACCGTTGGGGTAAACGAGTTCTTGAGTGGAGACCGCAGCTCGGAAAACGTAGTATAGGACGCCTTCCGCCCAGGTGGAGTGACGATTTGCGAAAGACTGCTTATATAGGGATAGGGGAGGCCTATGTCCAGCAGTGGACTGCTATAGGCTGATGATGATGATGATGATTAGTATACTTTTCACTTCTCATGCTCTGAAAGTACTTATTTGTGAAGGGCTGCACAAAATCGAATTTTGTGCACAAGTGCATTAACAAATCTACTCATAAATGTATCTATATTAAGGCAAAGAAAATGAGCCATACACTCAAGCACAATAAGAAGTTCATGGATAGAATTTGTTATTTTATAATATTTACTTTAATTTATTTGCCTTATGTGTTTTTTAAGACATAAAAACAATTTCTTTCAGTATTCAAAACTGTTCTAATTTTACTTTCAATTTTAATTAAAGAAATGTTATGTCACAATACTGTTTTATTTCCTCGAAATCGAAGTGAAATGCAGAGTTTATAACTCGTCCATAAAACCATTTTATCCTCGACATTACTATCTAGTCTAGTCTCGGATAAAATTGTTCGTTTTGTGCACTTTTTGTAAAATCTACTATTAAAATGTAGCGCTCTGAGGCCTCATTTACTAACTCAGTTGCACACCGAAATGATAAGCAGCGGTCCTCTTTTTACTAACTTTGACAATATGTCATTATTGACGTTCTTTGAATTTAGACAGATGAAATGTCAAAGTTTGCAAATAAAGGTCCGGTGCCGATCATTTCGGTGTGCAACTGAGTTAGTAAATGAGGCCTCAGCTTTGTTACGAAAACTGATATGGTGATCGTTCATCATTGGTCGTTGTCATCACATATCACACTTGTATGTATCCAATATAGATCCTGCGTATCAACTATTATTTAACAAACACCCAACATCAACACAAAAACCCAATAGGTATTCATGATTCGAACCAGCCACCTTCGGATCGGCAGTCGGGGTAGCTCCCGTTGCGCCACCGCGGTTCTCGTTAAGCACGACGAAATAGGTATTACCATTCAGCGTCAGTCCACGCGCAGATATCTTGCAGAACGCGCCGCAGCCGCCGCACCGCGTCCAGACTGACGTCACTGGCGCGAGCCGCGTTCGTGGTGCGCAGAACGGCTAAGGCGTCTCGCAGTACGATGGCGATGATGGCCGCCCATTCGATGCAGCTCGCTTCGGTCATCAGTTGCAGGAAGTATCTGCATAACAACATAAATAAATAAAAAAAGCCTTTATTATATCACTTTGGAACACTTGGGTTCGTCAAAACACATTTTTGAGAAGCGGCTGTACATAAGCCTTGTCAATTTTGAGTTTAATCTAAGAATAAATAAATAAATAAATAAGCCATTTATTTCCCAACATACAACATATAAATAAATAAATAAATAAGCCATTTATTTCCCAACATATGATTCTAATTAATTTAATCTAATAATTTCAATTTAATTTCATAATGATTTCATGCATTGCTTACTTTAATTTAATTTCAAACACTGTTACAATAACACATTACATACTTTAAGAAAAATAAATTAAATTATTCATGCACTACAATTTTAATTATATAATTATATTTATGTTTGGGATGTCCATTTTTGGACGTAGGCCTCCTCCATCCTGTCCCATTTGTCTCTATCCAGAGCAAGTCTCGTCCAGGTAGGTCCAGCAATGGCAACAATATCGTCTGCTGGGCGGCGGCGCGGCCTCCCGGGCGGGCGGCGCTCACCGCGTGGGTACCAGTGCAGCACCCTCTCGCTCCACCTGTTGTCGGTTGTCCTCGCCGTGTGTCCAGCCCATCGCCATTTCAGGCGACAAGCCATTTTTGCTGCATCTATTATTTTTGTTTTCTTTCGTATGTCTGTACATCGTATTTTATCTCTTAGTTATATTCCAAGCATACTTCTCTCGGCTGATCTTTGAAATAATTGTATTTTCCTTATGATTTCGTTTGTGATGGGCCACGACTGACACCCGTATAACAGAGTCGGGGTCACTATAGAGTCCATTGCTTTTTTCTTTAAGTGAATTTTCATTTTGGATTTGAATATGTGTTTTAGTGACCAGTACGAGTTCCAAGCCTTTTTAACGCGTCTTTCTACTTCTTCAATATAGTGACTTTTAAACGAAATGTTCTGCCCCAGGTATATGTACTCATCTACATACCTAATGCTTTTGTTGTTTATTGATATATTTTCTTTGTGTCCATTTGTCATTATGCATGTTTTTTCGGGATTCATTTCTAAACCACATTCTCTGCTTTGTGTGTCTAGAGTTTGTAACATAAATAGGTTTTTGAGGTTCTCCGTTACGATAACAATATCATCGGCGAAGCGCAGGTGACATAAGGTTTCACCGTTTATGTTAACACCAAGTTGTTTCCACTGTAGTTTTCTGAAAATGTGCTCTAGAAGGCAGTTGAAAAGATTCGGCGAGATCGGGTCCCCTTGTCTTACCCCTCTTTTTAGTTCAAATAAATTATTTCAATAAAATCCTATCCAATTTGGAATTACACATCACCTTATCGCACTATTGCTACACACCTTAAAAACTTATTGAATATACCTACTTATCTAAATATTAAAGAAACTTCACCTAAAGCAATAGTCGCCTGCAAGGCGTACGCCTCCCCTAAATTCCGCCATACATCCCGTTCTCTCGCTGTTCGCATCATAACAACCACTTCACTTCACTTCTTGTTTAAGGCTTTTGGGTCTATCTGTCAAAATTCTGCCATATCAGACTAAATCAATCCACTGATGGATATTTCAATTTACTTGTCAAAGCCTGTTATTTACTTCTCAATCGTAGAGTAGGTACAGAGGTTTTAATACATGAATTGTTATCTGTATAAGATTGGGGCAAAATTTTACCTCATTGAGGGTAGCTATCATTTGTAAAGGCTCCGGAAACGGTTCGACCAATTCTAGTACAATCCGACCCAAAAAAAGGAACCACATTCGCTACTTGCAGCCAAATTCAGAGAGACAGATATGTTTAGATATATTGTGAGTAGTGTGTATTAAAGTAGAGTTGAGTCTGTGTGGAGAGGTTACTAAGGCCGCATTTGCGCCACCGCTACTCCCCCCCCTCGCCCCCCTTACCTCAGCCGCACATGCGCCGTGTGGTCCCCCCTCTCCGCCTGGTGGTGGTACAGCCTCTCCATGAGCGCCGCGTACCGCCGCTCCTCGCCCCCCTCCCCGCCCCACGCCACCGCGCCGCCCTCCGCCACGCTGCCCTCCCCCGCCGAGCTGTCCACAGATACACTGTCAGTTAGCTACAAAGAACTATGACTAAAGCAAAGGAGAAGTCTTAAAACTCATTCATGCTCTGAACATCAACTCATACGGCTGATCTCTACTTTCTTATGTCTATATCATTAGCTAGAAAGGGATGCTATTCATCCCAACGAGACTATCCGACATAGAACTAAAGTAGTCCACGTAGCTCAGAGAATTAACAAGCTGAAGTGGCAGTGGGCTGGTCATATCTGAAGAAGAACCGACAACGACTGGGGCAAACGAGTTCTTGAGACCGCGGCTCGGCAAACGTAGTGTGGGACGCCCTCCGTCTAGGTGGAGTGATGATTTGCGAAAGGCTTCTGGTAGAAGCTGGATGCGTCGAGCTCAGGACAGGGCGCAATGGCCCTCATTAGAGGAGGCCTATGTCCAGCAGTGGACTGCTATAGGCTGATGATGATGATGATGATGCATCCCTTTCTAGCAAATGATATAATATGGACACAAGAAAGTAGAGATCATTCGTATGAGGTGAATTTTGACTTCATCTAGTTCTCTTCTGTCCTGTATTTGCTAGTTTAATCTGCTTCATAACCTATAAGTTCGTAAGGGGACGTTAAACACTTAGTAGATTTGATGGGGTCTGTCAACTAGCTGTACACAATGAGTACGTAGAATTCATTAACGGTCGGATGATTGGTTTATATTGCCACACATAGTGTAGGTGTAGAGCACCCTCCGGTGCTCCACCAGGTGGAGAGACGATCTGCAAAGGCTGCTGGTAGACGCTGGATGCGTCGAGCTCAGGACAGCATCATCATCAGCCTATAGCAGGCCACGGCTGGACATAGGCCTCTCCCAATGAACGCCAATGCGCTCTGTACTCAGCTCGATGTATCTAGCTTCTACCAGCAGCCTTTCACAGATCATCACTCATCTAGCTGGAGGGCGTCCAACATATCGTTTGCCGAAACGCGGTCGCCACTCAATGAGTTCATTAATAACTAGCAACCTATCACGGCTTCGCGCGGGTTTGAGTAAGGATCCCTAATCTTCTCTAGCAATAAATATAGCCTATGTTACTCAGGGTGAATGTAGCTTTCCAATGGTGAAAGAATTTTTGAAATCGGCACAGTAGTTTTTGAGTTTATTCATTACAAACATACACACATACAAAAATACATTTTTTTCCTCTTTATAATATTGGTTTATACTAACCTGACAGGTCCAGGAGACATGGGCACTCCGGACAGCGGCAGAGCGGCGCGGAGAGGCAGACTCATGTATCCACTGTCACCGCACAAACTGTCAGACTCGGCCGAAGGCGTGTACGAACCTGCGAACAAACTCCATTTTAACTTCAACATTGATAAGAAAGCCTATAGAGCTGTAGTCTCTCAGGGGTGTTGGTAATGTTCGGAAACACGAAAAATTCAGTGAAAACTTTATTTGCATCAAAACAACAAAAAATCCTGAATGTTGCGGCGGGCTGACCTCAGCGTCCACCGGTAGCGCGGCTTAGAGCGAGATAGCTGATTTGTGTTTTGACAGGTCTTTGGCGAAGGGGGTGTACAGGGTTCCAGGGGTGTACAGGGTTCCAACCCCTATCTTCGGAACCCAAGCCAACCCCACCTACACGTGGCGCACCCTGCTAAACAACGAACGGGGCTCTGGCGGCCGGCTGATTGCGGCATAGCGCAGCCTACATCGGCACAGCTAAATCCCCTGGCCACTGATGGGCAGCAGCGTCGGTGGTGCTAGAAGCTGTGCCCTGCGATCCCCAATCTGCATACCCAGCGTGGGGATTATGGGTATATCCCCCTTTATTAGGGGAGGCCTATGTCCAGCAGTGGACTGATATAGGCTGGTGTGGTGGTGATGGCGGAGGAGTATGGCAGCGTTCCGTTCGAGCATTATTTTCATAGTTTTTTTTTTATTTTTGTATTAAGTTCGATCATGATATTAATATATAGAGGGCGTAACATTTAGATCGGTCAGTATGGGAAAGTCTGAAACTATAAGACACTCGAAGATTGTTCTTAGGAACCATTTCCTCGATTTTAGTAACAAGGAGAACTGCATTCATACATTTAAGAGAGTTGATAGGCATTATGGGAAGGCTTGCCCCATCGTCGACCTTATCCTTCCTATGCAAGCCTCGAGGTCAAGAGTTGGCCCATAATAAATAAATAAAAAATATAAAAAAAACTTGTGCTCAGCTCGGGAATCGAACCCGGACGATTTTTTTTTGAAAAATAATACTAACACTATATTTATTAAGATATCATTGCGTAGGTCTTAAGCAGTAAATGTTACTATTAAACATGATGTATAAAATTAATAAAATGCAGTGTTTTTTAATATCCTTTTCACTTCTCTTGCTCAAAAAGTGTATCATAATAGTGTAGCTTAGCGGGCCTAAAACTCGAGTTTAATACCACGGGCTAAAAAGTATTTTTTCTTTTTAATTTTTGTCTAAAATCATCAGCCCGTACAAAGCATTCGTTCTCTTACATAAAAACTGGACTTCTTGGTGCTCCGTCAATCTTTTTTTTTTGAAAATAGAACCGTCTTGGTGATTTTTTCTGAAGGTTGATTAATTTTTAATAAAATTTCTGAAAATTGTCTAATTTTGAATTGTTGTTTTATTTTCTCGCAATCGAAGTGAAAAGTAGAGTGTTTTACTCGGGCCAAAACCACCCATTATAACTCGGTAAAACAATCTACTATTAATTTATTTTTGTAGGTGTTCGAAATGTCTACAATTTTTTTCACAACACATACGACAACAACCATAGACACAATTTTACGCAGCTAAAAAGAGTTGAATGTTGTATTGAAAAAATGGTAGTAATTTCGAACACCACTTATTTGAAACGTTGTCCTGTCTCAAAGAGGGTATCAAAGTTAAAGAAACATTCAAAAAATATATTGAAATGGAAAAGACAACCAAAAAGGATATTGAAGAGGAATAAGCAATCAATGAGGATATCAAAGTGGAAAATGCTATCAAAGAGGATATCGATGTTAAAGAAAGATTAAAATTTAAAGAGGATAAAATAACAACAACTAAAACTACCTCTACCCTAACCCTACCCCTACAAAATCAAAATCAAAGTAAATTTATTCAATAAGCACATACAGTACACTTAGAAACGTCAATTTTTTAAATTTGAATTTACACCAATTCGTAAAGTGAATAAACAGAGAAGAATTGGCAAAAAACTCTGCTTAGCTTATATTTTTTTAAAGTCTTGTTTTTTACAAAGTTTATTATTAACTATCACATTGTTTTTGAGGGAGTTGGAGACAGTTTCATCCCAAGCTTTTTTGTCATCTAAATAATTTTATCAGAAATTTTATAATAAGCTTTATTACAGACGTTACGTTTAATAACATGTTTGAATTTATTTACAGACTTCAGCATATCATTTGGGATTTTGTTAAAAAACCTTACGTTTTACGCCTTTAAATGAAATGATTAACTTTATGGCCTTACAGTAGGAACAGCTAGTTTATCTTTATTTGTAGTGTTAACATTATGATTGTCGCTATTTTTCTTAAACATTTTGATATTTTTTCGGACATACATTAAGTTTTCATATATATATTGGCACGGCACAGTCATAATATTTATATCTTTAAACTTACTTCTAAGTGATTCTCTGGGGCCCATATTATATATAAATTGCACGAACAGCCCTCTTCTGCAGCACAAATATGGTGTTGATATCTGCAGCATTCCCCCGCAGTAAAATACCGTACGACATAATGCTGTGGAAGTAGCTGAAATAAACCAGTCTAGCCGTTTCTACGTCAGTAAGTTGACGGATTCTTTTGACTGCGTATGCTGCAGAACTGAGTCTGTTCGACAATCCATCTATGCGAGCGCCCCATTGAAGCTTATTATCCAAGGTTATGCCTAAAAATACAGTAGTATCCACAAGATTTAAATCTTCATCTTTAATTTTAATTTTAGGTTTAACTTGTTTAACATTTGGTAAAATAAATCTTATACATTTTGTTTTATTTCCGTTCAGTAATAAGTTGTTTACATCGAACCAGTTAACAATTTTCGCTATTGCATTGTTTACGTCGTCAAAATTGGTCTGCCGTCGCTTTAGTACACTACGCTAGCCCTTACCCTAACCCTACCCCTACACCTACTTTTAATATTAACGGGATAAAATGTATCCTATGTCCGTCTCCTGGTTCTAAGCTACCTCCTAGTTATAAATAGTGTAACTAACACGACTTTCTTTTATATAGACAGATATAGATATTTTGAAGAAGCAACAAGATACCCAATTTTTAATCGGTGTGTCAAATTGATTTAGTACTAAACTCGGTACAGAATATTCTTACAGAAGTTCGAATCTCTTTCCTGGGGTCCATTTATTTCCAAAAGTAGACCACAAAGAGGATTTTAAGTTTATACACTATATGCACCTACTGAAAATGAATACTCCCAAGATTACCCGAGAATCTTTGCACGCAAAATTTTAAACGGCGTTGTAATATTTGTGTTTGTTGAGATTACTCTATTTGTATCTCGGATACATATTCGATTTTTGTTCTGTTTCCAAATGAATGCTTAAACTTTGTGTCACATGACCTGTCAAATATTCTTTATGTCACTAATGTCATTTGATGAAAAACAATAGAAAAAAGAGACATTAATACCGGCGTTTTATTTTGTTGACAATCTAGGGTAGCATCTTTAGATTGTTTTATTTCTAGATCTTTCATATATCTGACATTGATTTGACGACCCCTGTGGCGCAGTGGGCGGCAGGCCCACCTGACACGCAGAAGGTTGCGGGTTGGATTTCCGCCGCGAGACAAATGTTTGAATTTTCTGCATATATTTGTCTCGGGTCTGGGTGTTTTCTATGTATATAATATGTATGTATTTACAAATTAAATGTATTTAGATAGTATAACTAGTCATGTGGTTCCCATAATATAAGCTCTGCTTAGTTTGGGGATAGAAAGATGCTGTCCTGCATTGTTTATTTATAGATCTGGTATCGTCACGCGAAGTCTTTGCACAAATTATTATGCTGGACATTATCACACAGCATCATGTAGCCCCAAACTAAGCGGAGCTTGTATTATGGGAACCACATAATTGATATATTACATGTGTTTGTAAGCCTGGTAGGTTGGACTAGAGATACACAAATAGCTATAAGATCAATGTAATTAGACCTAGTTCCACAGACAATAAATATCATTTATCATTAAATGCTGTTGACCTTCGGGATAAGATCCCTTTTCGGGATAACATAGATCCCTTATCGGGATAACAATTGTAGATCCCTTTTCGGGATAACGATTGTAGAGTACTGTTTAAATACTTATTTCTTTATTATTATTATCATAAATAACATTTAGTACATACATATCTGACATTTTTTCTTTTTATATCTGATTGTTAACTATGTATTAGAAAATGATTCTTTCTTTGTTATTATTTTTTCTTTATTCTTAAGATATTATTATTTTAATAATTGCATGAAATCATTATAATTATTGTATGTTGTATTAGTTTTATAATTTGATATTTTGTACTATAATTTTAATTAATTCGATTATATCCGTCTTATCTCTAAGAAATATTTGCACGACTAATAAGTCGAATATAGCGCTCATAATATTAAAACATACAACCAATGTACAAACCTATATTCTGGTAAATATCATTCATACATTCATTCATTCATTCATTCGTAGATCCCTTTTCGGGATGGCAATTGTGGATCCCTTTTCGGGATAAAAAATGTAGATCCCTTTTCGGGATAACGATTGTAGATCCCTTTTCGGGATAACGATTGTAGATCCCTTTTCGGGATAAAAATTGTAGGTCCCTTTTCGGGATGGCAATTGTAGATCCCTTTTCGGGATAAAAATTGTAGATCCCTTTTCGGGACAACGATTGTAGATCCCTTTTCAGGATAAAAATTGTAGGTCCCTTTTCGGGATGGCAATTGTAGATCCCTTTTCGGGATAAGAATTGTAGGTCCCTTTTCGGGATGGCAATTGTAGATCCCTTTTCGGGATAAGAATTGTAGATCCCTTTTCGGGCTAACAAATGTAGATACTTTTTCGAAATAACAGTCGTAGATCCCTTTTCGGGATAACAGTAGATAGTTACTTGCGACAGTGCTAGCTTTCCTCTGCATGTAGAAATCAGCATCCTGGTCCAGCACAGGATAGGGCCACGCGAAGTCCTCATGCAATCTCTTTAGACACAGCACTGCGCTGTCAACCTATCAAAAAGAAATAAAAAACATATAAATTACAGCATAAACATACATGAATGAATGAATGGAAATTGCGTGAAACATACAAGTAAATACCATTTACAAAAAAACTTAAAACAGAATTCAAACTTTTTCGTCTTAATTTTGCAAGCCATTGATTATATTCTTATTTAAATAAAAAACACCCCCGGCCGTTTCTTACTTTTTACATATCCTCTACATCCAAAAGTTGTCTGGAAGAGATCGCTTTCAAGCGATAAGACCGCCCATTACACCTTTATTTATGTTCTGTTTCTAAAATTAAGGTGTACGATAAAGAATTTTCATCCATTCATTCATTCATTCCAACACCTACTTATCTGAATACTTACCTACACTAAAAAAACTGAGAAATAGAGTTACTTCCAGTGGCCATCTGTGGTCTTCATCACCAGTTCCACTTCACGAAATTGTGCTTTCCGAGAGCAAATGCACTTCAAGTTACTAAAAAACAGAATAAAACGATCCGCCATCTTGTAAAGGTCCAGCAGTGGACTGCTATAGGCTGATTATGATGATGACAAGATGAGGGTTACCTTTGCGGCGGCGTCTCTCTCCCTCGCCAGCCATGCGACCAGATGCAGCTCCAGAGCCGCCGCCATCTTGTAAAGGTCCAGCAGTGGACTGCTATAGGCTGATGATGATGATGATGATGATGACAAGATGATGGTTACCTTCGCGGCGGCGTCTCTCTCCCTCGCCAGCCACGCGACCAGATGCAGGTCCAAGGCCGCCGCCATCTTGTAAAGGTCCAGCAGTGGACTGCTATAGGCTGATGATGATGATGATGATGATGACAAGATGATGGTTACCTTCGCGGTGGCGTCTCTCTCCCTCGCCAGCCAAGCGACCAGATGCAGGTCCAAGGCCGCCGCCATCTTGCCCAGGGCTAGCAGCCGCGCGGAGCTCAGCAAGATCCGCGCGTATCGATGAATCATCACGTCTATGAAGAACTCCTCGTCGTTGCCGTAGGTGGTTTCTCTGCGGAGGAGATTGCCATTAGATGCTTTGGAGATTAGAAAAGCATGACACGTATTCCCTATTTATGTCAGTCGTAAAGCAATCAATAACAACACCAGCCTTTATCAGTGCACTGCTGGACATGGGCCGTCTCTTATAAGAAGGAAAATCTAATCCAAATTTCCGGAACCCAAGCCAACCTCACCTGCCCGTGCACTCTGCTGACTAACAAACGGGGCTCTGGCGGCCGGCTGATTGCGATATAGCGCAGCCTAACACTGGCACAGTTAAATTCCCTGACCGTCAACGGGTAACAGAATCTGCGGTGCGAGAAGCTGTGCCCTGCGATCCCCAGCCCACATGCCCAGGGTGGGGATTATGGGCATATCCTCCTTATAGGAGAGGCCTATGTCTAACAGTGGACTGTATAGGCTGGTGTTGTTGTTGATATGCTCATAATCTAAGCGCTGGGCATGCAGGTTGGGGATCGCAGGAAACAGCTTCTCGCACCGCAGACGCTGCAGCGAGTTCGAAGATCCGAAGGCGGCGGTTCCCCTTACGGCTCAATTACACCAAATCCGTTATTGGCCGAAGTATGCTCAGCGCGACGGCCGAATTCGGTCCATCGAATAAACGTATGTAAAAAACTGTGAGCGCACACTACCACTCTACCGACATCGGCCGATTCTCGAGTCATCTGACATCGGCCGATGACGTCCGATCATACTTCGGCCCAGACGGACAAGTACAGTGAGAACAGGGTGCCTAGTGCGAGTTTTTTAACCAGCTCGATCGCGTTTGCGTTTACGGAAATTTGTATGGAAAAGAGTCAGTGCCACGTGTTTTTAACTAGATGGCGCTACCTCGATTCCATATAAATTTGCGTAAACGCAAACGCGATCGAGCTGGTAAAAAACTCGCACTAGGCACACGGTTTTATTGAAATACAGATCATATTACATAAATTCAAATTAAAAACATGCAAAAAGACGAATATCCACAGCGATTTGAACTGGGTGTCGCGGCGCGGCAGTCCAAGCCTGTACGGCGAGGCCGCGAGGCTAACGAGCACTTAGCATAAACAGTTGAAATAAGCGCACAAGTCTTTCTACCATCACGTCATCAGCCCCACCATTTGACAATTACTAAGTGTCGTTACAACTTTTGGTCTTAATTTTTTCCGTCTAGCCCCCTTTCGCAACGCGCGATAAGGAACTTCGTACCAAAAATAAGTCCAATATTTTACTTTAATTAGTTACTTTAATTTAACTTTAATTAGTTTTTTTTACCCAGTCGTCGAGCCAGATGTCCACTCTATCTCCACTTCATTCTCGCAATCCGTATACCTACATCTTTGACCTTAGTGTGGCGTCGAATCGAATGTTTGGTACACGGTCTACGAGGTGGATATCTAACTTGGCTCTTTGAGCAACCCTTTTGGTGTGCATTTGCTCGAGGGAACATGTTTCGGTTTCGTAAGTAAGAAAAGAACTGGCATGCCACTAGCTAGATGGACTGACGAAATAAGAAAAGTACTTAAATCACATATTAACACTATTTTTAACCGACTTCAAAAAGGAGGAGGTTCTCAATTCATCGGAACCTTTTTTTTTATGTATGTTCACTGATAACTCCGTCAATAGTGGACCGATTTTTAAAATTCTTTAAAGAGTATACTTCACAGGTGGTCCCATATAAATTTTATTCCTGAGGGATTGGTACTTTTCCCGGAAAACTCAAAAAACCTCATCCTCACTTGTAATTTTCGCCCTATGATCACCAATATCTCCGACAATTGTGAACCGATTATCAAAATTTTTTTGCGCAAGAAGTAATAAGTGATTTATTTGAAGTCGGTTTCTTTTTTTAAATCCAATCTAACTTTGCAATTTTATTGTAAATGCAAGATTTGTTATAAGTTGTTACGGAATAAACAGACTAATTTATTTTTATTATATTTAAGTAAGAATGGGCAAAACACATTGCTTTTATGTCTTTCATTGCCATTCAGGGATAGTATTAGATTTGAAAATGTGTCAAATTATGGAAAAGAAAATATATTAGAAAAAAAGGACAAATATTCTTGTGTACTAAGTAGTAGAAATTCGATGCATTACTCTGGCTAAGCCCTAAAAAAAGCTACAACATACAAAAGAAGGCATTACCCTGTGTAAGCCTACAGCTCATAAAAAAGAAGAATTTATTGATTACCTAATTAATATACTTTAGTTTTTGCGCAAAAAGTCACGTTTTGTGTGCCAGAGTCACGTTGCGGATATGAATTAACTATTTGCATAGTATTAACACGCTTATCCAAAATGTGGCAGTATTACAGGAACCTTGAGAGATATTTGAACAGTTTGGAAATTCATGCAATAAATTATACTCTTATTTGCCGAGACAGTTAATATTTGCAGTAAATTCTAGAAACATTTATGTCAACAGGGACTTAATTAATAAAAAATTAAAGTGTCATGTGAACAAATATTCGATCTTAATTTTATTTTAAATACCTAGGTATTCTGAATTCAATTACTGAATTGAAATTTAGATATTAAGTATTTTAATTTATATTTTCAAAAATATAAATCAAGTAAAGATTCTGGCGGATTCTTCTATTCTAAGTAAAGCTAAAAATCTGTGACAGATTTTCGTATACCTAGACTTTAAACGAGAATTTGTTCACACGACATAAGTGCGCGACCACTGAGTCGCAGCATCTTTTTGTTATCAGTAGGCTTTGTATGAAATCACGTAAAGCATGAGGTTTGTCTGAAAATTGAGGTAGAAAAACTTGTTTTCATAATATGTTATGTTCACCGTATAACAGATAAACTTGTCATTTACATTGTATTATTGAACAGGGATCACGACTGGGTACAAAAAAAAACTAATTAGTCCGTAAGATAGATCAAATATAAAAAATATTGGACACGTAATTTTTTATTTATCAAATAATTAAAAGAGCGTCAAAGTTCGGGAGGGGAACTCGTGACGTTACGGTTATGTAAAAAGTGTACTAGGCCGAAACGTGACGCGGAACTTCAACGCACTATTTATCGTTGTAATTTTTTGTTTACTTGAGAAAAGATAATATACGTGTCCAATATTTTTTGATAATGACGGATTAATTAGAATTTTTCAGTCGTCATGCCTATTGTATAATATTAGTTAATACGCGTTTCGGTTAAAACTTGCCACGCAATGGATACCGCAAGGTACACTCTCCATTTCATTTTCGCGATCAGCCGCGTGGTTTGCTGATCGCGTCGAAAATGGAGAGACGAACTCGATGAGTTGGCAAATCATAGCACCCCATATAGAGGAAGGATGGTAGGGATGCTTTTGCCTTTCAGTGGGATATTTCAGTCGTAAAGATGTATCAAAATATTATGACAAAATACATTAGCATTGGGTTGTAAGCTGGCAGCGCACTAAAAAATAAAAGCCTTATTGGGATTAAAAGATTATTGGGCCAAAATGTTACAGAGTGATAAATTGATCTTATAAACTTTGAGCGTAGCTCGCTCCACAGCTCGCCGAGCAACATTGAACAGAATGCGTAGTGCGAGTTTTTTTTAACAGATCGAGCTGGTAACTGGCACTAGGCTCTCTGGTGTGTCCACATTTTGACTCCATGATGAATATGAAGGTGCATGGATGTACGAATAGAGGGAGACCGAAGAAGAGATGGATGGAGTGTGTGAAAGAGGATATGAAAATGAAAGGAGTGGATACAGATTTGACGGCTGATAGAAGTGAGTGGAAGAATAAATATGTTGTGCCGATGATGATACTATTACTGGTAGGACCCACTGGTTGGAAACTTTAGTTTTCAGACACTGCGGTATGGGCGACGAGAAAACTAGGCGTAGTTTTCCAAATGCTGCCCAACACAGCTAAATCCTCGTTTTGGCCTTCTCAAAGATGTACCTTGGACTCAAATATTTTGCAGAACCCGAGTAGCAGCTCTAGAGTGCAGAGAATGTCGATAAATCTGTCTTTGGTAGAGTATCACCAGGATTTAACTGCTTGTTTAATCATCATGAAGTGTTTACATACTTTGAAATGCGGTATAGTTCAAAGCATGGTATTAATGTTAAGGAGTATTGTAGGGTGTTCAGGCTGGCTGGAGATAGTGTGTTCAGGCTGGCTGGAGATAGGGTGTAAGAAGAAAATGCCGTTGAGTTCGTATTCCGGTTTATTCTCTGTTCTGAGATGATATCGCTATCAAACTGATCTTATCTTCTGACAAAAATGTCCTATTAATATACAACTTTTATACATTCTAACCTACTCTGATAAACTAAGCGAGTTCGTGCTTCCGACCAATCACAGCGCGCTATTCGGTCGCGGCTAGGGAGTTGGACTTTGGACCCGCGCGACAGGTCCTGACACGTTCTGCGTCTATCTGTCCCTTTCTAACTCCCTGCCTATTTTGTATTTCCTTTCTTGTCTATTCTATCTAGAATATTCCTAAGGTTCGGCGCTGTGATTGGTCGTTCCTAACATTAAAACAACCTATTCTATTTACAGTGTTCTTAGTCTAAGTCCCTAGCTAAGCAAAAATAGTCTTTATTTCTTAATAAAACTTAACTTACGAAACTTAAACTACCAAATATCAAATTCTTAACTATTTCTTATTTCTAAGTCACCGTCGTTGCCTAACATTCTCCCCGCCAGTGTTCGCTCCGACGGACACTCTTCTTTCCTGGTGGCAACGATCGGGATAAGTCGTGAAGTCGGTCGCCTCATGATGCCCCCTCTGGTCCTGACGTCCACTATTCGCGTTCTGCGATCTGGTCCTAGGTACGTTTCCTCGATGACTCCTCGTGGCCACGTATTGCGCGGGAGTGAAGAATCCGCGATGATCACTACGTCGCCTCGCTGGAAATCCGTAGTCTTCTGGCCGACCATCTTCCGTGGCATCAAAGTCGGAAGATATTCTCTGAGCCATCTGGTCCAGAAATGGTCGGCCATCCTCTGTGCCGTCTTCCAGTCTGGTTTCCCAATGAGGCACACGTCGTCGAATTCTCCCAGGATCGCCGCTCCACAGGATCTCCTAATAAGAAAATGATTGGGAGTCAGACTTTCTTCGTCGTTCGGGTCCGCACTTAAGTGTGTCAGCGGACGCGAATTCACTGTGTGTTCGACTTCTGTGAGGAGCGTGTGGAGGACTTCTTCAGGTGGGCTCTTCTCTCTGAGGACGGCTGTCAGTGCAGTTTTGACGGACCGCACCAATCTTTCCCAGGCTCCCCCCATGTTTGGGGCTCCGGGGTAAATGAATTTCCAGACCAGTCCTTCTTCTGCGGCCGCTTCTATCAGTTCTTTCTTCTTTATTTTCTGAGCTTCTTCTCTCAGCTCGTTGCTCGCTCCGACAAAGTTCGTGCCGTTGTCGCTGAAGAACACTCGTGGACTTCCTCGACGTGCAGCCATTCTTCTGAGCGTCATAATCATCGAACTGGTGCTTAGAGACGCCGCCAGCTCCAGATGTATCGCTCTCGTCGTCAGGCACGTGAAAAGCACACCCCAGCGTTTTTCTTTTCTTCTTCCAACGGTCACGTGTACCGGGCCAAAGTAGTCGACCCCAGTACACGTGAACGGCGGCTGGTGGTGGGCTAGTCTCTCCTGTGGCAGGTTCCCCAGCGGTGGAGTCTCAGGCTTCAGTCTTCTGACTCTGCACCACTGGCATTGATGTATGCCGGCTGGTGGTGGGCTAGTCTCTCCTGTGGCAGGTTCCCCAGCGGTGGAGTCTCAGGCTTCAGTCTTCTGACTCTGCACCACTGGCATTGATGTATGCTACTCGCCGAACTGCATTCCGAAGTGACAGGATCCAGTAACGCTGCCGAAGCTCGTTGATCACGGTCGCGTGATTCCCATGATGTAGTCGTCGATAGTAATGTTCGATGAGAAGCTGTGATGTGCGGCTTTTCCCGTCAAGGATCGGTAGCTTCGTTGTCCGGCTGTTCAGGCGCAGCACATCCTCTTCTAGCGTGACGTCGATTCTTTTCAGGCGACTGGAGTTCTCGATCGGTTTTCCTTTTCTTAGGTTGTCTATTTCTTTCTTGAATGATTCTTCTTGGCTTTGTCGGATGAGCGCGATTTCAGCTTTTCTCAGGTGCTCGTGTTCAAGGGGCAACCATTATCTTTCTTCTTTCTTCACATTAATGTTCTTTCTTCCTCGGCGGCACATGTCCAGAAACATGTACATTCTTGCTGTCGTTCTCAGCAGGCGGATCCAAGTGCTGAACCTACAGGGGTTTGGCAGGTTTGGCTGTTCAACGGATCTGGTCGTCGCGCAGGTAACTTTCTTGGTTTCTTCCGGATGTTCATCTTCTTTCTTGAGGATCTTAATCGGCCAGTCAGAGTTCGGCAGGTATAAGAACTCGGGTCCGGTGAACCATCTCGCTGTGCAGTTGAAGTTCTTCGGTACGTTTCTCGTAGCGTCGTCTGCTGGATTGTCCTTCGTGGGCACCCATCTCCATTCTTTAGGTTTGGTGATATCTTCAATCGCTGCTTGTCGGTCTGCAACGATTTCATCAAGTATCTTCTCATTTGGAGCTTCTTCGGTTCTTAATTTGGCCAGTGCTCTTTCTTGATCGCTGGTCCACTGTTGAAGCTCGAAGTCTCCTGCTATATGGACCACGTTCATCTCCTCGGCAGTCATCTCCTTTTCATCAATTTTCGCCTTGTTCGTTGGATGGGTTACTGCGAAGTTCCGACCAGAAGTATTGCCGGTCGGTGCCTTCTCAGCATATCCGCTGGCCTCTAAGTGCTCCGGTTGTCGTTGATGTTCTTTCTTGAGCGTTGCGTCTTTGTTCAGTTTCTTCTCTACGCCCAACAGTCTGTTGTATGCGTGGGTGTAGTTGTGTGTAGTTGTTCGGCAACGTCTCATCTTCAGTCTTCCATAGAAGTCCAGATTCATATCTTCCATCAGGCCGTTGCTTCGTCGTCTCGTTCAGTAAGGTGAAAGCTCTTCCATCAGCATCGTTGCTGGGGCGTCGCTGTTGTATTCCGATCGAATGCAACTCAAAGTGGCGTCTGATCATTTCTTCAATTGGCTCTTCAGTGTCCAAAGTGCGGCAGTGATTCACGAAGTTCACTGGCGCTGCACCTCCGCTATGGCATCCATGGAATACCCATCCCAGACTTGTCAGTGACGCGACTGGTTCACTCCGCTTCCCCTTCAGGACCTTCCGGGAAATTATCAGATCCCAATTGTCCTGTCCAATCAATAGCGTTGGCCTGTCTTTTTCATATGTTAGCTCTTTCATCATGTTCTTTAGATGGCTGCACTCTTCAACCGTCTTCTTGGTGACGTATTGTGGTGACAGCTTCAGATCTTCAATGGTGCGTACTCCTTTGAGGGTCCGCTTATCTCTTCTCTGGGCTCCCTTAATCTTGAGGTCCAGTCTCTGGGAGTCCTTCTTCTCGATTCTTTTCCCACCAACCGTCTCCAGGATTAGTGGTTCTTCTTCACCGGTGACTCCAATGCGGCAGGCGACATTCTTATCCAGTAGTGTTACTGTCGATCCCTCGTCGAGGAGTGCCAGGATGCGGGCGGATCCTTTCGGTCCATATACATCCACTGGAATAATCTTCAGATACACCTTTGTTTCATCTGCTGCCGCGTACACGGATGTCACGACGTTCTTCTTATCTTCGTTGTCGTTCTGACATGGTGAAGATTTTTCATGCTGCGTAGGCGGTGCTGCGGCTCGATGAGTCTGCTCCGAGTGCAGCATGGTGTGGTGAGATCTTCTGCACTTCTTGCATGGTTGACCTCTGCAGTTTGTTCTCATATGTCTTCGTCGTAGACATTTAAAGCATAGTCGCTTTTTCACTGCGGTATCCCATCTTTCGTTGATAGTCGCTGCCTTGAATATCTTGCATTCGGTGAGCCAATGATCCCCTTCACATTGAGCGCAGAACTTGTTGTGGGTATCCCTGGATGTGGCTACTCTGTCAAAGTCGTCCTCTTCTTCTTCTTCTTCTCTTGTGTTGTTTACCGGATACCTTGGTGATCCAAACCTCTTCTTTGTCGGTTCCGGTGGCGCCATCTTTATCCAGGAATCTACTTCATCTTCAAGGAATCTCTTGATCTTCACTAGTTCTGGGTCTCCATTTCTATCGCGTGCGTCGAAGTCTATCCATCGGGCTCGGAGTATGGTCGGTAGCTTGTCGAGCACGATCCTCACCATCTCCGGTGAATATAGGTAGTGGGGCTTGTCCAGGGCAGTTATAGTAGTAACCGCGTTGCTAATGCGGCTCGAGAAGTTGCTAATGTCGCGCGGTATGTCCCCAATCCGCTGGAGCTCCTTTATCTTCTGTAGTTCCGCCAGGACAAGTTGATTCGGTCTACCATATCTCCGTTCCAACGCAGTGATGATGTCTTCTGGGTTCTTGGCCATAAGCAATACGCTTCTTATTGCTTCTTTTGCTGCTCCTTTAACAGCGTTTCTAAGGCACGCCATGTTGTGTACCGCAGTGCATAACGTCGCGCTATCTTCATATGACCTCTTGAAAGGCAACCAATCTTCATAGGACCCACTGAAATCAGGTAGATCCCAGAGTTTCGGTGACGCTACCACAGTGGGTTGTGATAGCGTTGCTGTTCTCGTAGCGCTGATGATGGCGTCGGCGAGCTCCTTCATGCTGTCAAGCTTCGGCTTGCTCTCGATGGGCCTTGGGTCTTCTACATACGTTGTGGTATGTTCCACCCATTGTTCGACATGAGTGGACCTTTCTGCCTCGAAGTCCTCTTCTTCTAGGTCCTCTTCGGACTCGTACTGCGCTTGTTCAAGTTCGTCCTGTGCGACGATTGCTTCTATTCTAGCTAGTTCCAGCTGCTTCTTATGCAATTCATGCAGCGCTTTTTCTCTCTTGCTCGACTTCGTTGATCTCACCGCTCGGGGAACCAACGTCTCCGAAGACGAAAACGGTGGAACGGCAGGCCTTCATCCAATGTTCTTCGGCTTCATGGTTCCTTTCTGCGTCCCAGTCGTGGCCACAGATCCGGCTGTGGGTGCGGGCGCTTTATCGGAGCGCGCGCTTGCGGTCGCAGGTACGGACGCGGGACCGACGCTCGCGGGCGCGGTCTCAATCGGCGCGGTCGCGGGCGCGGTGCGCGGGGGAGGCGCAGAAGTACTCGCGGCGCGAGTAATCCTCCCAGGCGTCGGTGCGGTGCTTCCGGCGATGATCGTTCGGTGCGACGACGTCGACGTCCCAGCGGACGTCCCAGTGGACGCCCTAACGGACGCTTCGGTCGACGCGGCAGTTCGCTGCATCAACGTCGACGTCCCAGCGGACGTCCCATCGGACGCCCTAACGGACGCTTCAGTCGACACAGCGGATCGGTGCGACGACGTCGTCGACGTCCCAGCGGATGCCTCTGTGGACGCCCTAACGGACGTGTCGGTCGACGCGGTGGCACTTGACGCCGGCGTGTTCATGGACCAGTCTGTAGATGTCCCCGCTGAATCTTCTTCCTGCTCCGATCCGGAGCGCACCGGCGATCTTGATCGTGGCATGTTCTTCAGATCCTTCTCCAATCCGGCTTCTCGAAGGACCAGAAAATGTAGGGTGTTCAGGCTGGCTGGAGATAGGGTGTAAGAAGAAAATGCCGTTGAGTTCGTATTCCGGTTTATTCTCTGTTCTGAGATGATATCGCTATCAAACTGATCTTATCTTCTGACAAAAATGTCCTATTAATATACAACTTTTATACATTCTAACCTACTCTGATAAACTAAGCGAGTTCGTGCTTCCGACCAATCACAGCGCGCTATTCGGTCGCGGCTAGGGAGTTGGACTTTGGACCCGCGCGACAGGTCCTGACACGTTCTGCGTCTATCTGTCCCTTTCTAACTCCCTGCCTATTTTGTATTTCCTTTCTTGTCTATTCTATCTAGAATATTCCTAAGGTTCGGCGCTGAGATTGGTCGTTCCTAACATTAAAACAACCTATTCTATTTACAGTGTTCTCAGTCTAAGTCCCTAGCTAAGCAAAAATAGTCTTTATTTCTTAATAAAACTTAACTTACGAAACTTAAACTACCAAATATCAAATTCTTAACTATTTCTTATTTCTAAGTCACCGTCGTTGCCTAACAAGTATTTTCGACTGTATTGTGTTTTCTGTTTTGTGTACCATACTTATGGAGCTTTCTGCTACACGGTAGAAATGGGCAAGCCCTTCACAAGGAGTTGTTATACCTAATTATTTATTTATCAAGTAGCTTACCTATCAGCTCTAACCGGCGCTGACTATTTCTTCTTGACGGACATAGCAATTCTGCTTCGCGGCAGAAATTGGCATGGCGCCAGTTCTTGCTAGGACAAGCTCTCCGAGAAGAGTTCTACTATCTACCTATTGATTGATCAAGATGGTGCTCACCTATCAGCTCTAGCTGGCACCGACTTCTTCCTCTTGACGGCGGCGGTGGCGCGCGCGGGGGGCGGCGCGGGGGGCGCGGGCGGCGCGGGCTGCGGGGGGGAGGGCTCGCGCGGAGCCGCAGTCGTGCTGAAGCTGCGACCGCGGCCGCCTGACAGCTGAACGTAACACCACATCACTTGCCGGTGCAATACGGATGACGAATGAAACATTATAATTAGTCCGTCATTTACATTATCAAAAAATATTGGACACGTATTTTTTCTTTTGTCAATTAAACAAAAAATAAGTAAGATAGTGGTTGAAGTACCGCGTGACGTCAGAACTTAGTACACTTTCACTCCCGAACTTTGACGCTCTTTATCTCCGTCAATTATTATTTATTTGATAAATAAAAAAATATGTGTCCAATATTTTTTGTTTATCTATCTGACGGACGTGTTAGAATTTTTTTTTACCACATCGTCATCCGTATTTGTTTGTTGAATAAAGGTATAATTTTGTTCATATAACAATATGTGGCAAATTAGTACGGTTTATGAGTTCAGTCGTCCAGTCTTCAGAATTAAGGCGACGATGCATGTCAAACCTCTCTCTCGCTCGCACTATTCAATTTTGAAGATATAAAATCACGGAATTTAGTTATGCAAAATAGCAAACCTTCACGGCCTAGAAAATAACAATTCAAAGGTTCAGCAAGAATATCATGTTGAACTCAACACGTATTCCTACCAAAAAATTTGCACCAAAATTGATCACATTGGTACAAGTTTTTTGGTAAGAAAACGTAATAGAATCAAAATGATATTATGGCTGAACCTTTTAATTGTTATTTTCTAGGCCGTGAAGGTTTGCTATTTTGCATAACTACATTCAGTGATTTTATATCTTCAAAATGTTGAATAGTGCGAGCGAGAGGGAGGTTTGACATGCATCGTCGCCTTTAAATGAATGTTTGACAGATAAAATGAAATAATTTAATAAGACTACTTTATTACATAATACTCACATAAAACCTAAGATAACATTATAACTACCTACTCATAAAATTCACCTACCTAAGTTCTGATGAATGAAAGCCTCGGTCTGCCTTCAACATATTGCCAAGGCCTAAGTAGTCCACATATGATAGTACCACACTATACTGAGCTAACTCTGTCGTCTTATAATTATAACCATTTGATGACAATAAATATAGGCCCTTCCCGTTTTCGCACGGGTTAGGGCACTTTTTACACCTTGGGTTACGTTACTTAAGTTATAGTAAGGATCCCTAATCTTTTCTAGCAATAAATATAGCCTATGTTTCTCAGGGTGAATGTAGCTTTGCAATGGTGAAAGAATTTTTGAAACCAGCACGGTAGTTTTTGAGTTTATTAATTAAAAACATATACACACACACACACAAAAAAAAAAAAAAACCTCTTTATAATATTAGTGTAGATTGGGTATTGAGTATTGAGAGGGCTCGAGGCCGTTCTTCGTGGAAATCCACCTATGAGACCTATGTTCAGCAGTGGACTTCTATAGGTTGTTGAGGATAAAGATGACGAAATATAGGTTGACACGCGGGACATTGACGTTGACATATATGTAGGGATGACGACGACTATTCACGACGATGTCATGATACGACGATGACGATACCAAAATGTTGATATACGAGACATTGACATTGACATACATGTAGGGATGACGACGACTATTGACGACGATGTCACGATACGACGATGACGATACCAAAATGTTGATACACGGAACATTGACATTGACATACATGTAGGGATGACGACGACTATTGACGACGATGTCACGATACGATGATGACGATACCAAAATTTTGATACGAGGGACATTGACATTGACATATATCGTAGGGATAACGATGACTATTCACGACGATGTCACGATACGACGATGACGATACCAAAATGTTGATACACGGGACATTGACATTGACATACATGTAGGGATGACGACGACTATTGACGACGATGTCACGATACGACGATGACGATACCAAAATGTTGATACACGGGACATTGACATTGACATACATGTAGGGATGACGACGATGTCACGATACGACGATGACGATACCAAAATGTTGATACACTGGACATTGACATTGACATACATGTAGGGATGACGACAACTATTGACGACGATGTCACGATACGACGATGACGATACCAAAATGGGTTTTCATTGGTTTGGCAAACCAAATAGCTTTTCGTCATCGTTCATCATTCGTATTCATCTCTACGTGTACATCATTGTCAATGTCCCGCGAATCAACCTCTATTTAACCAGCTGTAGTTCGCTTTTAGGCTAAAGTGGGGCCAAATTAACAGGTCACATTTGACATATAGTTTTAGCTTCATAGAGAGGTGCTTGATCTGTTTGACCTGTTTGGGTGAGATTGGGTCGAATTGCTGAGCCTACCTTCAGAGGGATATAGACGCGTTGTGACTACTGTAGTTCCTATGTTTGGATCGGATTGTACTTCAGTCATACAGCTACCGCTTTACCACTCCTTAGGTAAGTGGAGGGACGTTCATGTCAAACACATTGCTCATTTACCTTGGTTTCCTAAATAGTGGTACAGCAGTAGCGGTATAACTATGTGATTGTTGGAATCGTTTGCAGAGCCAACTTCAGACGGAAAAGATCCGTTCTGAATACGTAATACAAACCTGCATATTGCCGAGTATCACGGATAAATCTTCTGCATTGGGGCTGACAGTTTGCTGTACTATTTGCCCGTATTTCGCTTGCACGTTCACAGAATTTCTCGGCGAGTCGACGTCATTGGGATCTGCAACATCAATAATATAAGCTACAAAGATACTATTTACAAGGAATCTTATCTTATCTTAACCTATGAGCCTGTCTGATCCCACTGCAAGGCAAAGGCCTGCCTTCCCTCATTCCACACTACCCGATCTTGGGAATCCGCTGGCAAGGGTAGCGTAATAACGTCAAGTTCGTCACGCCACCTCCGTCTGGGACAGCTACGGGGCCGCGTAACGCCCAGTGGAACCCACTCAGTGGCGATTTTAGCCCACAACTGGTCCGGCATGCGGTAAACATGTTCAGCCCAGTCCCATTTCAGTTTGGCAGACTTGTGGATTACTTCGGCGATTTTTGTTGGGAGCGCCAGTATCTTTGTATTATCTTAAGTTATGGTGTCTATTATGTTGGTGAATAAAATAAAATAAAATTAATGTTCCAGATGCGATCGGTGAGCTTAACGACCAAAATACTTACTATTTCAAATCAATCTATATTACAGATCAATCGATTAATACTTTCTATAAATAAATGCATAAACATTAGTGTATTATACCTACGTACGTAACAACATTCTGGAAGAAATTAGACGACCCTAACATCTTCAAAAAGAGAGTTAGTAGGCTACTGGGAAAGCTCGCCCCATCGTCGACCTCATCCTTGCCCACGCAAGTCTCGAGGTCAAGAGCTGGCCAATAATAAATAATAAAAATGATAATAAAAACAGTGTAGTTAAAATAACTATGCGCAGTAGAAAAACGCAAGTAGCGACTTAGTATTATCTGACTACAGTTTGACATAATGGGAGAGGCCTGCATAGGCTCATAATAAGAAGAGAGATCCCCATAATCCGCATGCTGGGCATGCGGGTTGGGGATCGTAAGGCAAGCTTTTCGCACGGCCGACGCTGCTGCCCGTCGGGGGCCAGAGAATGTAGCTTGCGTTAGGCTGCGCTATACTGCAAACAGCCAGCTGCCAGAGCTCCGTTTGTTAGTAAGTAAGGTGCACCACGTGCCGGTGAGGTTGGCTTGGCCTCTCGAAGATGGAGGTTGGAGTTGGAACCCTTTACAGTAGTAGGCTATAAATTTTGCACATCGACCTTTGGAAAGAGAAAATTGGCTTATTTCGGCTTCGTAGAGCGTTATCTCTGTCGCACACTACATATGTGACGTTTTGTCCAGTTTTGTCAGTCATTGTTAAAGATACCCACAGGTATAGAAGAGAACTAGATAAAGCCTTAAAATTCACTATGTTCGGAACATCAACAAATATGGCTGATCTCTACTTTCTTATGTCCAATATCATCAGTTAGAAAGGGACGCATACATATATCAATGCGACTTCAAAATATATGAAAAAGTTAATCGTACCAGGGCACTCGAACAAAATTCTATGCAGGTTCGTACAAATGCCTTGGTGTTGCAGCAATCGCATTGAGATAAAGTATGCATCCCTTTCTAGCAAATGATATTTGGACATAAGAAAGTAGAGATCAGCCGTATGAGTTGACGAAGCCGAAATAAGTCGATTGTGTCTTTCCAAAGGTCGATGTGCAAAATATATCGCCTACTACTGTACGTCCTTCTTTGCTTTGTATACTATTTAATTTATTACCTATAGCTCGTAGGAATCTGACCAGATCCCTGGCGAGGTCCCACCTCTGCTGTTGAAGTGCCGTGTCAAGGAGCTGCGTCGCTAGCTGCCTGCTAACAGCTGAACTCTCCAAGTTCTATGCAAAATGAACACACTAGATATTATGATTAATTAACTCAGGCTTGATTTTGCGGAAACCAATAACTAACCATATATTCAACAAGACAACATATTTAGTACGAACTTCGCTATCCTTCTCTAACGAGTTCCACGAATTGCATACGTGTACACCGCCACAGATTATATGTGTATGGTTACCGGTGTCGGAGACTTTGGGGCGGTGAAATACGTTAAATTTTATCGGAAAATCACTGTCCCTATTATATTTTTCTCTCCCCATGATAAAATGGCAGCCATTTTGTTTTTTTTCCTCGAAGCACGGGTGCTTGTACTTACTTGTACCTACTGATCAAGCCATAGCTACCCATGTAGAGGTCCTAGGAAGACGAAAGAGGACCTATTTGATAGTTAATAATGTAGACAATAAATCAATGATAACAATTTTGCAATTATTATTCATTATTTATTATGGAAACCAGATGACTGTTATACTGTAAGTATACGTACACCTTTTTTGTAAATAGATACATACTTACATTATACCGTAGTACCAAGTAAAACTTTATTTGTTTTTGTAATTTTAGAATAATCTTTTTCCTAATAAATTACATATATTTGATTTGATTGGATTTGAAAATACAAAGAAAACACCCAGACCCGAGACAAATATTTGCAGAACATAGAAACAAACGAACATAGAATCGAACCCCCAACCTCCTGCGTCTCAGGCGGGCCTTTGCCCACTCGTTCGAGTTCATCAGAATCAAATTCAAATTGAAATTACCCACTTACTTACATTCACTTTAGAATTGTAGAACACCTACCTTTATGATCTGTAATTAAGCGTATATAGATGTTTAAAACATTAAACTTTTGCATTTGATCTAGATGACTGGATACAGCGTCAAATGGTAACTTTGACTCTTGAACCGGTACCTAGCATAGTTGCATAATTTGTAATTCATATTCGTAATTGTAATTCTAATTAGTTTAATTTAAGTGTCATATGGATTTTATCTGAAATAAATGATTTAACAAAATAATAAATTATAATAATAAACAATAAATAATAAAAAAACTAAATAAATAAGAAAATGTCCATAAATTTCGAGCTTTTCAAAGTAACTGTTTTGAGTGAAAAACATTGTTACCTGCAAGAACATTATTTACATATGTCGTTTCATTTTTATAGAAATCCAATTCAGTAATTTCCATATAACATACATTCAAATTGAGGTTAAAAACAAAAACTATTGAACGTTTCCGCATTGTGCATTGTACTAGGGGTGAAGTAGGCTTGTAGCACATATAGCATCCACGCTGCATGGTCGGTCTTACCTACAGGAAAGACAATGGTCAATACATGTTACATGTGTAGTTGGCTAAGCCACAAGTTTCCTCACGACGCGACGTTATCACTGTTTCCAACACGTGGCAAAACGAACATCAATTTTTCTAAACGTCAAATCCTAGTACTGGGGTACATTCCACCAGTGATTTATTTATAAGTATAAAAAATGATCTTACCTGTAATATAATGAGATAAGACGCGGCTGTGTCGAGCATTTTCCTTTGCAAACATTCCTGGAATAACTCCTTTGGTTTGCCAGCGGCGGAGAAGAGATACGCCCACAGCGCGATCTCTGTCTTTCTCGCGCATTGGACTACTGTCTGAAAGAGAAATAAGTTGTATCAAATAACATGACCTGTCACATACCAGCATATATTTATCCTCAGGATGAATATACTCTCATGTGTGGTGTCCACCATGGTAATGGTGTACAGTACACAGTGTTGTGTTGAAAAGTATGAGTACCTACACTGTGTACTTATACTTTTCAACACAACACCTGTCAAGTCTAGGTACCCTGATCTACCACACATCACCTCACCAGTCTATATCAGTCCACTGCTGGACATAGGCCGCCCCTAATAAAGGGGGATAGTGCCCATATTCCCACGCTGGGCATGCGGTTTGGGGATCGCAGGACACACCTTCTAGCACCGCCGATGTTGCTGCCTATCGGCGGAATTTAGAAAAGACCCAGCCTACGGTATCCATTATACCACGGTTAAGTACCTATATACCTAGTTTAGTTAGCACGCCGACCTTGCTTTTCTACCAGGAAAGGTTGACTGGTATAAAATGCTTTAGCATTAAGTCCTCCTTTTGTACAATTCTTTGTTTTGTGCAATAAAGTGTTAAATAAATAAAAAACAGATATATAGATTCCGCGATGGAATGTTGACAGTTTCATCTGTTTCAATAAACGACTTCGGTACCTATCGCGAAATTGTATGGCAAAAGAAACTTAATCATTTACGAGTAAGCGAAATTCTTGGATGGCAAATGAACTTACTGCAATAGCATACACAGAGTAAATTAAATTATAATATTATCTGAACAATTGTTCTTTTCAAGACTTTTCGTATATATATGGAGTAAAAAATTGCACAAACCAGATACATTTTCGACTTTCGGTCCTTACTTATAAGTAGTAAAATTGAAGTTGTTGGGCGCAGTATCGGTCATTTCTAGGCCGACAAAAATATATGAGAATAAAAAAATATTAATATGAAAACATTAAGAACGACCGCTAAAAATTAAATAACTGGAAAGAGAAAAACAAGTATAACAATATCAATGTACCTAGTCTTGCCATAAATATTGTCAGGAAGAAAAAAATATTTTTTTATTGCAAATAATATTTATTACTTTTACAGTGTGTTAGTTTAAGGGGATACGATGCGGTCAGCTAGGCACAGCAGCACTAATAGATGGCGTTGATACTCAAATTTGCTGTATTTAATTGTTTTATACATGAAAACGTGCGTTTTATTTCAGAGTAATCTATGACGCGCTAATAGTGTATTATTTGCTATGTACTCAGCTATAATTTATATTTTTTTAGTCTATGTAGCACTTGTAATTGAGTCAGACAATTTGTAGCAGCGTACCACGCACACCGACAGGGCAGCATGACAACATGATACAAATCAAAACTATGAGTTGATTTCGACATACTGACAACATAAAGATTGGACCTGTAGTTAGAACTCTCTACAATGATGCCGTGGTACCGAGTTCGTTTTCTGACCATATTGATTCTTTTTACTTTTATTTTTTAGATCTTTTTGCTATGAATATCTAACCCTCGGCAATAATTTTTTAAGGTATTTTTGCTATAAATAAAGGAAAGTCCTAATTCTGCCAATATAAAGTGGTTTTGCTATAAATTACAAAGAAAAAAATAGCCTCTGTAACTATTTTGTATAGTCATCGTCACTCTACTAATTGATCTCAAACTGAAACTCAAACTCAAAACACAACTCAAAGGTCCACTCTTCTACAATTTTATACAGTTATATCTCGGGAACTACTCATCCTAGACTTGCCGTTTCTAGCTCAAATGATAGATAATGACAAGATATTCATTTTTGTTGACAGCTGTCAAATTTAAATGGACCATATCTCAAAAACAACTCATCCTAGACTTGCCGTTACTAGCTCAAATGATTGCTATTAACAAGACCTTAATTTTCGATGACAGCTGTCAAACTTATTAAACATAGTGTTGTTTAGTGGCTTAACTACCTTCTCAAGAATGGTATCTTGATACACTTGTGCCGATGTTTTGATACCTTTTTCACAAAAATATGGCACACCACACACATACACATATACACCATTTTTTTCATCTTGAACGACGGTTGTCAATTTTATTAAATTTTATTTTCTAGTGTTTTTCTAATGTATGTCGTTTATTCTTCATGGTATTATAACCGATAAATGTTAGTTATAAGACACAAGTATTAGTGAAATGGAATAAAAGAAGATTGAACGGGAATTCTCTGATGAAGAAAATTGTGCTTTTGTTATAGTCGCCATGGCTATAGCAGAAAACAGGACCTGACCGAAGACTGGACGACTGGACTTATAAACCGTACTACGTTGCCTCATATTATTATGAACAATTGTTATACTTGATACTGGCGAAATTGTGGATAACTGTCCCAGAAGCCATTTAATAAAGAAGTGAAGTGAAGTATAGTACACTTTGAAACGTCATTTTTTTAATTTACTTGACGTTAGCATACATCCGAGAAAAGTATTGGTTACTTAGAGTTAGAGGGCTTCGTACAGTTAAGAAGAAAAACGGAATCATGAAGAGACCAATCCTCAAACTGTCACCCTTATCTGTGAAGAATGAAGAATCACAACAGCAGGTCGACGACGCTCAATCGACTAGGGATGACGTCACACAGACACCGTCTGTCTCATCGGCAAACGGGCGATCAAAACGCACGACACGGAGGCCACTGAGGACACTTTTTTCGACAATGCTACTCTTTCTAGCTCTATTCACCCCAGGACAATGCTCTTACAAGATTTCAACATTCAGCGACGACAAAAACATCTACTTTGATAAGATGTATGATATGAACATCGTAAGAGATGAGTGGAAGCTGATTGTTTATTATAACATGAGTACATACTGGTCAGGCTTAGAATACATGCAAAACTATGTCGAACACTTGAAAGGATACCTACATACTAAGGACACCGAGTTGCCAATACAATACAAGAGCATAATATATCAACTTCAACACGAACTATCGGAAATCAACCACTACAATGAGATTATTACTAGTAGCCAACCTACGAAAAGACCCAAAAGAGGCCTCATAAACGGCGTGGGCTATATAGCAAACTCATTATTTGGAGTACTGGATGATAGATTCGCCAGAAAATACGAAAAAGATATCACTAAAATTTCAATGATAGAAAACCACCTGCAACTTCTACTTAAAAACCAAACCAGCGTTATTGAAGCTCAGGCAAACATCATGCAGAGAAACGAAGCTATCATGAAAACACAGTTCGGCATTGTACAAATGTATTTACAAAATATTACTACAACTACAAATCGCGTACAAGCAATAAACAACAACGAGCTACACATTCTGTCAGCTTCCATCTCGGCGGTAATTATTATTTCTCATATTCGAAAGATGCAAGAGAATATAATAAACACCATAACTGACCTCAATCATGGTCATATGGATACACATTTATTGCCGCCAGAACAATTAGAAGAACAATTGAAGACGATATACAGTCACCTACCATCGGACCTGACTTTACCTGCAGACAAGCAAGATATTAAGCAGATATACAAACTGATGAAAGTTAAGGGACGTGTCTGCGGCTCTTACTTGATTATCGAAGTCAGAATACCACTGATCAACAAAGAAACTTTTGAACTGGACAAGATCATAATCATAAGCCTACCCCAGCAGTCCTCTACCATGGAAATTATAACACCTTACATTGCATACAATCTACAAAAGGACCTCCTAATAACTCTAACTGACGCAGATATCCAAAATTGTATCACTGTACAGACAAACAAACTAATGTGCCATGTAGATAAACCCATTTATATGATACGAATAACACAGTCAATTTGTAACTTGAATCTAAACAAAACAATGTGTCACACAAGGCAGGTACCATGCCACGAGCGGTGGATCAAGTTACATTACGATAACAGGTGGCTATTCTCGTGCTGTGGGAAATGCACAGTCCGCATATTCTGTACTGGCACAGGTATGACGATTAAAACATTAATTGATGATTAATGAAAATAAAAAATCTTATGGGTATGATGAAATGCCGGTTAAGATAATAAAAGATAATAGTGATATTTTGTCAGCACCTCTCGCCTATTTTTTTAATTTATGTATTGAATCTGACATTTTTCCAGAGCAGCTTAAAATAGCTAGAATTTTGCCAATCTTTAAAAAAGGCTCAAAAATTGATCCGAAAAATTACAGACCAATATCCTTGCTACCGGTATTGTCAAAAATGTATGAAAAAATAATGAAAGACAGACTTATTAGACACTTAATCACAAACGGAATCTTAAACGAAAGGCAGTTTGGCTATCAAATCAATGTAAGTACAGGTGACGCTATTAACACATTGTTAGATGATGTCATAGGAAAGCTAAATGATAAAAAGAGAGTAGGGGGGCTATTTTTGGATTTAAGTTCGGCTTTCGATACAGTTGATCATAACATACTGCTAGATAAATTGGATTTTTATGGAATAAGGGGTAAGTCATGGAATTTGTTCCAGTCTTATTTAAGTAATCGCAAACAATTTGTCGAAATTAGAAGTATAGATAATAATAAAGAAGTAATTTATAAATCTAAATTGACCACACTTACAAGAGGTGTTCCACAAGGATCAATTTTAGGACCGGTGTTATTTATTTTATTCACAAATGATTTAATACCTTACATGGAAAATTATCAACCCGATACAAAGCTTGTGGTCTTCGCTGATGATACAAATGCGGTTGTCTCGGCAGGCTCTTTAGCTGAACTTAACGGTAAATTAAACGTAGCTTTAAAAGGTTTTTCAGAATGGTTTTCGACTAATAATCTTATTCTAAACATGAAAAAGACAAATATATTGCTCTTTAAGCAGACATCAAAAAACAAAGATAAAATAAATTTAAAGTTTAATGATATAATAATTGAATCTACAGATGTTGTTAAGTTTTTAGGTATAAATATTGACATGTTTTTAAATTGGAAAACAGAGCTAAGTAGTATTGAAAGTTGTATAAGCTCTGCATGCTATGCTATTAGAAGTCTCAGGGATGAAGTAACTATCGATCAGCTAAAGCTAGTTTATCATGCGTTAGTTGAATCGCATCTTCGTTACAGCATAATGTTCTGGGGAAATAGTTATGCATATAATGTTAGTTTGGCGTTTACTATGCAAAAACGAGCTATAAGGACAATGATGTGTTTACAGCAAACTGATTCATGTAGGGAACACTTCATTAAATTAGAAATTTTGACGGTGCCATGTTTGTACATTTTAGTCCTTCTCACAGACTTGATAAAACGTTTGAACACGCTGGAGAATAAGGAAGAAAGAACTCTTAGGGAAAGCACTAGAAGAAAAGACATTAAAAACGAATTTATACCAAGACTAAAAATATCAGAACACAGTGTTCGCTATCAAGCTATCAAACTTTTTAATAAGCTGCCAGTGTCATTAAAATCTGTGTACAATTTGACGAAATTTAAAAACTTTTTAAAACGGTTCTTGTTGAAAAAGTGCTACTACTCAATTGACGAATTTTGCAATGACAAAAATTCAATGGTTAATTAAAGTCGAATGATTATAATAAGTCTTCTTTGTTAGAGGTTTGAAATACTTTGTTTGTTTTACTTATAGGTATTACTTGTTTGACATACTACTTATTGTAGAATCTGATAATTTTAATTTAATTTTGCTAATTTTGACATGTATTTTTTTGTTGATTTTGACATCTATTAATTTATTGACTTGAATTTATTGATTAATATTTAATATATATATTACGTTTGGGTAAAGAACTTATACAGCTAAGCAAAACAAGTAGGTAGGTATATAAATTTTGTTTATTCTTTTTGACCCAGGCAGTTGCTCTCCTGGTTAATCTTATGACTGTTTTTAAGTTCCTTGTTTTACCTGAAATCCTCTTTGTGTGCCTAGCCTAAGATCAGAATTAACTACCCTTTTTTTGTATGTAAAATATTTCCGACACAATAATTTATTGTTTGTGAATAAATGAAATGAAATGAATGAAGCCTGATTGGATACGCATGACAGTCGCGCGAGCATAACGCTCATCTGGGAAGGCGCTTAGTTGTTACATAATTGAACGCGTTAACATTTTCGAGTCATGAACATGTCACATGTCTCACTAGATATCGCTGTTTCGATTTCATACAAACACGATCGAGTAGGTAAAAAAACTTCCGACCTGGTACTCTAGAATAATTCTTTTGAATTTAGAACGGATAATAAGTTTTAAATCAGGCAGCAAATAGATAGCACAGCGATCCATACAGACAGACGTCAATTACCTCAAATTTCAAATTAACTGTTGTCAAAAAATGATATATTATAAGGAAAAAAATACAACAGCAGCAACAACAAAAGAACAGCTATAAAATATGTATATATCATCCGAAAGCTTATGCAATGACGGCCTCTGTGGCGCACAAGGCATAGGTCCGCCGGAGACGCAGAAGGTTGCTGGTTTGATTCCCGCCTCGGGACAAACGTTTGCATTATTTGCAGGTAATTGTATCAGGTCTTTTCTAAGTATAATTTATATGTATTTACAAAAAAATATATAAGTAGTACCAATATCAGTCAATGGTGCCCATAATACAAGCTCTGCTTAGTTTGGGCTACATGATGCCATGTCAGTGTCCATCAGCATTATTATTACTATCAACAAGCGACAGCTTCGATTCTGACTGAGATGTGGGAAGATTTCTAATTTCCAAACATGAGGATCTGCAAGTGCGTTCAAAACTATCCACTTTATTCTCCAAGGATTCTATTTCAAGGAAGATTTTCAGAGTCAAGCCTGATAACCTGCAGTATCTCATTTTTTGCAAGAAGAAAGTCAGCAGACTGTCAAAGACAGCAGAGCGAAAATCTTGTACGAAGGCAAAAAGCTTTATATATTTTCGTCTTGTTCTTTCTGAAACTCGAAAGTTAGTAAGTAAGTAAGTGAAAAGTTATTAGCTGCTTCATCTCAGTCATAAAGGAGTCAAGCTGTTCTTGACCACAGTCCGTCCATTTTCGCTTCGAATTTCTTAAATATGCAAGTGGTGTAATATAATAAATACCTCTGGGGGACCCAAATTCGAGAACTTGTTCCGCTACTCTCAGGGTAGAATTAGTTAGGGTTTCTGAAAGCGGAGGAGTTCGGTTAAGTGGCATCTTTGAGGCGTAGGTAGAAAGATTATTATCAAGCGTCTGAGGCAAAGTAGGTCAGTATACTAGTATGCGAGATACACCCCGCCTAGTGAAACTTAATAAGCGATCGATCGATTATCACTTGACTTAACATAATCGAGAAGACTACTTGTAGCACGCAACCGATTGCGTAGCACGTAGCGTAGACCCTCGTAGCACGTAAAGTAAACGCTCGTAGCACACGCTTTCTGTGTTTTCGGTATTTTCGTCGTGGCTGCTCACTGAAGCCGTGGCTGAGTTGGTATTGTTACCGACAAAAAAATCCCGATTCAAACCCGACTAAAGGCAACAAGAAGCGCAGACTTACGATGCTTCCGAGACTGATGAGGACCTGATGACACAGGGTGCAGCTCCAACTGGAACAGATGCGGGTCAGGATACGGAGACGAAGCACCACGGTAATTTAATTAAGCTCGACAAATAATGCGCCTCTCAAGAGGCAGGAAGTCAAGATGGGCTTTTATCAAAGTGGAAAGGAAGAAGAATCCCACCTGTCAGAATAATTGCAGTACAGCATCGAACTGCCACAAACTCGTGTCTCGCGTGCATAAGGGTGCGTTTCGATTGACGCTGAGCGGAGCGGAGCACGCTGCGAATGGGCCAATCACAATTCGAGCGAGCATTTCGAGCATTATGATTGACCAACCGCAACATAAGGGTGCATTTCGATTGACGCAGAGCTGGGCGGATTGCTCACGTGACGCAGTGGAGATCGAGCATTGTGATTGGCCAATACGCAACCCGCTCCGCCTCAATCGAAACGCAGGGTGCGTACTCCGTCGAGGCGGAGGACGTAGCGGAGTACTTGCGCGCGAAGACGAAGGACAATCTGAGGGTCGAGCGGTTGGAGTCCCGCCACAGACTCAACTTCAACTCCTTTTTGGTGCGAATTCCGACCGAACGTCTGTCGACCTACATGAAGGAGGAGCTCTGGCCGAAGGGTGTCGTGTTCCGTCGATTCCGTGGACGGATAATGGACAACGCGCGGCCCACGTTGGGTATGCTACGTGGCAATTAATTAATAATTCGTGTTTTAATTATAATTTTATTAATATGTATTGTAGAGTACATGAAAACTATACTAAGGGTGGTTGAATGACAATGCACAAAATTATATCGCTATAGCACGTCCGCGCGCCTCAGCTGCCGCTTGCAGAGTGAGCCGCGCGGGTCGACTAAACTTTATTATTTATCAGTACACTACATCCCTTCCTTTCAAAAATAAAATAAGTTTTTAGCTTACTGAACCACAGATAATTCATGTTAATAATAATAATCTGATTTCAAATAACATTTCGGTTCCAACTTCATCTCTTCAAGAGGTGTATGTATTGTTTTCTTCTCGTAGACCATCTTATAATATTGGTCGCTTTTGTCTTCTCTCGTATGCTTCTCCTTTACCTTTTTTGAATATTTACATTTATCTGTTAATATGCCTATTTCTCATAATAACAATCTTTATTTCTTATAATGAAATTACAGTATTTCGCATGTTGGTTATATAAGTAGCACAATATAACATTATAATATCAAGCTCAAGTTTATCATTATTACCTAGGTTTAAACCAACAGAATATTATAATGTCATCATTTTATCATTTTTGTATTACGGCCTGAACCTATAATGTATGTGTATGTATGTATGTAATATTATTATTTCTTTTTAGTTTTAGTTAAACGCGATATGTTTTTAAAAAACTCTTTTTTTCTTGTCCAAGCATAGACCACTCGGAATCCATTTCAACGAAATGTTGAACATTAAAGGATGGAATGGAAACTTATTCTAGATTCTTATTAGTATTATTATTATTGATTAGTAAGGTTTATTGAATATTTATTTTCAATATAAGAAAGAAAGAAAGAGAAAGAAAGAAAATATATTTATTTCACCCGAATTTTATAAATTGTACCTACTTAACAATAACAAAACAACAAATACAAATACATATAACTAGATATATAAGTAGGTAATGCACTTGAACAGTGGGTGAAATAGGACCCTCACTCAGCATAGGCAGCATGTGAGACAAAGCTCAGATGCTGCGCTGATTTTCAGTAAGGGCCCTTTACAAGTGACATTTACAAGAGAACAGACAACAAAAATGAATATTAATAGAATCTACTTTTTAAAGTAGGTAGATACTTGCTGTACCTACCTACTTACTTGAAAAACTTTAAAATTAAACTATATCTATAAATAAACAATTAAAAAGGAATAGGTAGAATTATAAAGGTTTATAAATATAATACATACAAATAATAATTACAACATATTATTTAATTAATAATACATACAAATAAAGGTGTAATATAAATATGGCAACACAAGGAACAAAACAAAATACTTTTTTACAAAGTAGAATTGTCTATGACAGCCTTACTTGCAGCTCGTTTGCTATTGGTTGAGACATCAGTTGATAATGGCGGACGGAAATCTGAGATGGCTGGCTGACCGACTGACTGACTTGACAACTACAATACGAACAGAAGTGGGTGATTTGACAAATTATTTCAACTCCCAAAAGTTTTTTAAAACATGGCAGAACGTTGTCAAAGTACCTGCGTGAACGGTTGGGTCATGTGGATACCTAAAATATGGTTGAGGTTTGGGGTGCAAGAAGCGAAGTGAAGATGAAATATGCTACATGGCGAAAAAACAGATCACGAGTTCACGACCGATCGAGATAAAACTGAGAAGCTTGGAAAAACACGTGGCTGGCACTACACCTCGATCGAAGGTTTGCTCCTACAGGGCTTGACGTGCATTCCCAATGGGTAAGTAAGTTTGGGGGGATTCAGGGATTGTGTTTGCGTTTGTGCACTGCATTAAACCGGTAGGCATTTTTGTTCAGTAAGGAGATGCTTTTTGAGGTGTATTTTAAAGATATTTACCGATTTCAGAGCACGCACTGGCGGTGGCAAATCATTCCAGCACCGCGAGGCAGCGAATTTAAAAGACCCACGGAATGCCATTGATTTGTGCGTCGGAGTGGAGAAGATAGAAGTGCATGACCTGCTCGGATATCTAGACTGGGCATTAGCCCAGATGAGTTTATTAAAAAGGTATTTAGGATATTGATTATTTATTACACCGAAAAGAAGAACTGCAAGATGAAGCTTTCTTCGAGCTGTCATTTTAAGAAGGTTAAATGAGTTTAAATATGGAGTAACATGAGTGCGCGGTGGGATATGGAAACAAAACCGCGCACAGGCATTTTGCACCCGCTGAATTAACTTTACTGTTCTAGCAAGTAGGCACGGCCCATAGACCGTGTCACAATAATTAAGTTTTGATAAGATGAGAGATTCACATAAATTGATTCGCACTGCTTCACTAATGTAAGGGCGGATTTTATAAAGTAATTTTAAACGATAGAAACAGTTACGTACACACTCTGCAACATGTGTCTCAAAATGGAGCTTACTATCCATGATGATCCCAAGGTTTCTGGCTTCAGCAACACATTCAACCGACACATTGTCTATTAAAATATCCATAGGTGTTCCTTGAATAGCTAGAACCTTTTGCTTAGTACCAATGAGCATGAATTTTGATTTTGTGGGATTAATTACTAGTGAGTTTAGCTTTGACCATTTAGATATTTCAGTTAAATCAACATTAATTTTGTTTACAGCATCAGCAAGCTCATTCCGAGCAAATGAAAAGTAGAGCTGCAAATCATCAGCGTAGAGGTGATGTCTACAAAATTTGAGGGTCTTGGTGATGTCAGCACAATAAAGAACATAGAGGATTGGTCCTAGTATGGAGCCTTGAGGGACACTTCTCTGCACAGGACGAATGGCTGATTTTAGTGTGGTCCCATTTGGCATAGTCAACTCGACGAATTGTTGCCTGTTGCTGAGGTAGCTGTGGAACCAGCGGATTGTGCGGGCATCAAATCCATAGAAAGAAAGTTTTGATAGAAGAAGGGAAATATTTAAGCAATCAAATGCACGGGAATAATCAAGGAGAATTAGAATGCTGACCATGCCTTGATCCTGAGCACCAAGTAAATTGTCGACAACGTCTAGAAGAGCAGTTGCAGTGCTGTGACCTTTACGGAAACCAGACTGAGCAGGCGGAAGGATATTGTTGTCTTCAAGATACTTGGTGAGTTGCATGGAGACAGCTTTTTCCAAAACTTTGGAGAGGCAGGGAAGGAGACTTATAGGCCTTAGATCTTTATATGTTGTCGGGTTATTATTTTTTTGAATAGGTCTCACCTTAGCTACCTTCCAGTTGTTTGGGAAAATGCCACTCTGAATTGACATATTGACTATACTTGTTATGGTTTCTAAGGACTCTGGCAATGTCATTAGTATCATATCTAGAGATATATTATCTGTAGTCAATTTTGGCAAATAAATGGAACCACTGCAGTTACCTATTGAGCAATATAAACATAAACTCCAAATAAGAACTGTTATATTATAGAATTAACTAATTATTATGCCGGTTAAAAAAACCCTTCTGCAACTAGCTTACTAAGTATTTAGTTTTTTTGCACCTACTACAATTTACCTATTATCATTTTTGACGAATAATTTCATGCATTACATAAGAAATCATAATTGAGTATTATGATTATTATTATTTATTATTTATTTATTGGAAAACACTATCTATGTAGCATTCTACTTTGATTTATGTAGAATACTCGATTTTAAATTTAAGGCAGTCATGCTCCATTTTCACATACTACAAACAATAATTATTCTCTTATGTCTCTTAATTATTAAACTAGTATTTTGGTTTCTGTGTTGTTATGGCTTAAGTTTTATACTGCAAATATTCACATTCTAGTTTTCATAATTATGCAAGTATTGACTGACACAAAATAAAACTTATCAGGTAATATTATAGTCACACGATATTTGTTGACTAAAGAAGGTTTTATTATACTTTTGTCATGTCTGTTAAACCAGGTTACATACTATACATACAACAGTCAAGCTTGATTGATTGAGCTTTGAACCATTTTATAACTAACCTTTTATACCTAAAAGTTGTACAAAAGTGCAGATACAGATAACATAATACTATAGTCCAGCAGTTTAATAATATGTAATGAATAATATCGGCTAAAGTAAAATAAGTTTAGCGTATTAAACGCCAGTAAGTCAATAACGTCTATTCTATAAAATATCTTCGTTGAAGCTTGTTATTTAAGGTCATCCTTAAGAATACGGCATTGTCCAATTGTATTGTCCTTCCAATGTAAAAGCACAGGTAAAAGTAAGTATTACAATTACAGGATCATAAAACAAATACCTGCATTTTATTTTATAAATTATTTACCTTCAAGATTCAAGCGTTGCTGACGGGTCTGACACTCTTTCTGGTTTAATGGCATAAGAAATGAGCATTTAAATAATTAATAAGATCACTACATTTATAATTACAGTACACACATCGGCATTGCCAATTTACTAAGGTACTTTATTGCACATTCATTATAATACCTAAATAATAGGATATTTATAAGTAGGAAAGAAAAACAACATTCTTTATAAGTTGTTATTTTCATCATGAACTAATTAAAATAATTTTTTTTATTCAGGTGTTGATTCAGCTATGAGATACTTAGGTAGGTCAGTTCACTCATGCTCAGGTGAGAAGATATTATTTCGACTTTGTGGTAGAACCAGAATGTCAGTGAACTAATTTCGAAGGTTTGACTCAATCATTACCTTATAGTCAATTTTATTGTGGTTTTCTTTAATTTAGTCTGTCATTTTGCTTTAGTCGTATTGTTCTGTACATATAATACTTGGGTTTTGGTTAAGTCAATTAGGTTTTTCTTTTTAGGTTTAGAAATTAGTACTTTAGAATTTTAGGTTTAAAACTATACACATTTTACATTAACTGTAAGTAAGAGTGTAAGAAACCGGAACACCCCATCAAAGGACTGTCAGAGATGTTAATATTATATTCAATATTTAATAAATGCCTTACTTTCTTAGCCAACAAATATTTTCTTAAAGTTTTGATGTAAGCAAGGTAAGTAAGTACAAAATCTGGTAGGTAGTTGTATTGGGAAGACTGGTGTAGATCTGTCATCATTTAAAACAAGACCCTTTCCTCATCATGGATGGATATTGTTAATACCCCCCTCAGTACCCCAATAAGTAGGTACACAAATCTATTGGGGACGTTTAACATTTTAATCTAGGTATCGAACCCCAATAACAGTATATTATATCAAACATCAAAATACCTGCTATTATATATCAACTAGATCTAATAGGTTAGTATGTTACCTATAGTGGTAACCTTTGAAGACGAATGAACATTTTCTAAATGGTTCCCCTCTCCCTCTTATTAATTCTATCTAGGTTCCTAATAATAAACACCTTTTATTGAGTACTATCTTATATATCTTTTTTTTTTTAAATTTTACATTTTGTATGGGACATTCATAAATATACGGCGTATCTCACACATGGTCAACTGATCCCAAACTTTTCTATGTACCAGAAACTGATAACATGTACAATGTGTCATATAAAACACCCAGACACAAAATTAATGTTCATCACAAAATGTTTGTCATGGATGGGAATCGAACCCACGAACTGCAGGGGCCATGGCCATGAGACCATTATTTATTTACTTAAACTTCAGTGCGACCCTCATAATGTGTAATAACAAATTAATTGTTGTTAAGGTGTACAATTGTACCAAACTTGCTATGTTGGTACTATTTACTTCCATTTAGCTATTTACCCAGTGTATATATTAAACTATCTACTATATTTTACTTATTTATGCAAATAAATATCTTGTATCTATGTACTACTTGGATAAAATTATACCGATTTCTTTCACGTCTCCCGTGGAAGGCTTCTCCCACTTACTTTAAAGCAATTTAATGCCTGATCTTTATGGATCACGAGTAGCAATTTAATGCTTGATCTCTATGGATCACGAGTAGCAATTTAATGCCTACATAAATATCCTGGACGTTATCACACAGCATCATGTAGCCCCAAACCAAGCAGAGATTGTATTATGGGAACCACATGATTGATATACTACATAGATACATTTTTTTTTGTAAATACATACATATCATACATAGAAAACACCCAGACCCGAGACAAATATCTGCAGTACCTGCAAACATTTGTCCCGCAGCGGGAATCGAACCCGCAACCTTCCCGCAACCTTCTTCGCGTCTCAGGCGGGCCTTCGCCCACTGTTCCACAGAGGTCGTCAAGCCTACTTAGGTATCTGCATAACATTTAAATTCCAACTACCAAAAGAAACCACCGAAAGTTGCGTTTCTAAACTAAGTGATAGTTATCACTTTAACACCAATAATGTATCTTTAAGTAAATCTATGTATAGATTCAAAGTACGGAGGTATTTATTTAGGTACTTGTATAGGTATGTTTTTTTTTAACATTGATTTAGGTAAGTACATAATTGAATTTAAAACTAACAGAATAAAACAGACAATAACACTCGAAAAGTACAATGAGCTGTCTATTGTCTTAGGCAACCATTCGATGAAATAGAGTTTAAACTATCTATTAGCAGACAATTGTAGATGGTGGATCTAAATACCAAACTTGTATTAATGGATTAATTTCAGATTGTATCCTGTTTTGTGTGCCATACTACATATAGCAAACAAAGTAGATAAACTTTATTACAGCCTGCGCACATTGGACGACAAACGTCAGCGATTTGACGCTACGACAAGCTGCTGGGGACAATTTTCATACATTTTGTTCAAAGCTTTTTTGCCGCACACACGGCGACCATCGCGACAGCAAGCGCGACGACAAAGCGTCGTGTTTGCGAGGTCTGTTATACTTTCAATACTTTGAGTGCTAATAGTAGGAGAGGTGGTACCTCTTCATTCCACGTCAACACTAATTTCTGCGCTGATACTGATACAGTGATATTAGCGCTAGTTAAAACCCTTTCGAGTGCTGAATAGCACACCGCCATTTCTGCTTCAGGACGCAGTCAACGTGCAAGTGTATAACGTCCAACTTACCCACCGGTAGGTTATAAAGTAGACAAATAAACTGGCAAATACCAGGACCAGTATGCAGTAGGTTTTGCTGCCGAGATGCAATGTACATCATGTTACTCAAGCTAAGTTACTTGGGCGCTGAGGGCGCACTATCATTTGTCCGTAAATGGTACCGGAGCTGATAGGTCGCTCACTTCCGCCTACCTACTACACTACCACTACCTGTAGGACAGTAGGTAAAATTTATGGTTTACTGGGACTATAAAATCAACCGTCTACGATTTTGCTTATTAATGGCATAAACTGAGGTTTAGTCTTAGCTCGACCCGTTTTCTGCTAGAACAAGAAAAGGTAAACATGCACATCTTGTTGTACTTACAGTCGGTAGTAGGTAAACTTTAATCCAATGGAAAAGTATTTTAAGGTATTATTAGCAAGCAAAAATTGAACAACTTTATCAAGGTTATAATAAGTTACTTGATATAACACTAACGATACTACCCGCATCAACTGTTATAAGTAGCGTAGCAAAACTAACTGCTTAAGGCTTGAGTACCAGACATAATAGAAAATCTATTGTGATTCGTGTGGATCCGCGTTCCGGCATATCAGGGGTTAAGAAGGTTGTATGATTAACACAGATAGGTTGATAAGTAATTACATACATTCCCTTCTTCTTTTTACTTCTTTAACCATGGAATGAATTCATTTACATCTCTAAACACTCAATTTTTTAACTGATAACCTCTAATATATTTTTTTTTATCAAGTCGGGTATTTTTATTATTTTATACTTTATTTTTACGTACTTGATCCTCGTCGCCAATGTAGAGTACATGAAAACTATACTAAGGGTGATTGAATGACAATGCACAAAATTATATCGCTATAGCACGTCCGCGCGCCTCAGCTGCCGCTTGCAGAGTGAGCCGCGCGGGTCGACTAAACTTTATTATTTATCAGTACACTACATGTATGTATGAGTATGATAAGTAAAACACCATCTGTATTTATTCTATTTTAGCCTAAAATAAAGTTTATATTTTTACTAGCTGACCCGCATGAAACTTCGTTTGCGTGTATTTTCTATCACCTTTTCTCCCTCCCTCAATATACATATTTGTCAAATAAAGTTGTAGTTTCTTAGTCCCACCGGCCGTGGTGCATCCAGCTATCAAAAATAACATGGCTTTGGCAGCCGGCTATTTTGGCAGCCGTGCAGAGGAACATAGACACTGCTGAATTCCTTGACCATCGACGGGCACCAGCTTTGTCGGTGGAAGAAGTTGTGTTCTGCGATCCCCAACCCGCATGCCTGACGTGGGTATTATGGACCTTCTTATCTAAGACGTATAAATGACTAAGACGTCTAGACGCAGTAGACTAATAAAGGCTGGTGTTGTAGTTGTTGTACATTATAAGAAAAACATTTTCCCATGTAATAGTAAATAGCAGAATCAGGCAGAATCAAAAGTTACATACATTTTTTGCATGTCACAAAAATTATCCAGCTGCGCAACCTGTCACGTCATAAAGAGTTTTGAAAGTGTGGTAAGAAGGTCCGCTACATGAATGTGTATTGTATACTAGAACATCCTATCATGTTTGACCTGGATAATTTGTCTATTGTCTATTTGTCTAAAAAATGCAACTGGAGGGATGTGCAGTTAAAACATTTTTTTTAAAATATATAATATGGTAATATTAGTTATAAAGTGCTTAATAGATTAAAATAAAGGTACTTAGAAAGTTATAACAATGTTAATTTAATTGTTAAATAATATAATTAGTGTAAGTAGAGTATTATAAGGAAGTAAACACTTTGTTAATTTAGTTGTTAAATAATATGATTAGTGTAAGTAGAGTACTAATTATACTTGTAATAATGCCTAGCCTTTGATAAATAGTTGTTAAAAGGGGAAGAAAAAGCATTGTAAAGTTTGTAGTCAGTTTAATAGTTTGTAAAGTTTTCGAAGTTGCAATTTTTGACAATTTTTCTCAATTCCGTGTAGAAGTTATCAAAACTTTCCCCGTCTTCTTGAATTCTTTGGTTAAATTGAAACGTGTTGATGATTTCATTCGTCTTCGGCTTAAAGTAGTTCTCAAATTTTTCTATTACTTCATCGAGCTTCTGCTCCGAGGTTTGGTCCTTTTCATTAGTTAACAGAGTATTGAAATACAATTCTTGTGCTGGCTGACCAATGCAATTTGGAAAAATGGCCGCCTTTCTCGTTTCCGTGACCTTTCCAAGGCCCGCCGCACTGACGAAAATTTTGAAGCTCGACTGGAAACGCTTCCATTGTTGATAAAGCTCGTCGATATTATCCAAGTCAAGAGGGGACGGCATACGATATTCGACTCCAAACGACATGCTTGATATTTCCGTTTCTTCATGCGACATTCCTTCGTAGGTTGAAATCGGCTGCGCCATGTATTGTTTATTAAACTATTTATTAATACAAACTTTTGGGAACTCACTTGTTGTTTTATTCTTTCAAAATTATGTTAATTATTTTAACCTCAATCGACCCTTACTCGTGTCACCAACGCAATGCAGGCCATCCAAAAACATGACATTTGCCTTTTTCCGGTACGTTCCAATACACGCATACTACAGAATGTATGAAGAGTATGCGAACGATTAGATTTTCGTTTAAACTCTAAACAGGTGTGGAGAAATAAAATGTGGCCTATGTGGTAAGTTGGATGGTAAGCTATCTGATTTGACAACATTCCCCAAAATTCGTTCAGTATTATTCACGCCAAGTCGTAACAAACATACCTACAGACAAAGTCTTCCGATTTTTTTTTTTCCTATTTTAGCTTATTTTATGCTTACAGAATACACTATTGCTAAAAAAACATGTGTTACAGATTTTTTGGGTCTACTCTTTTATTATATGTAGGTATACTAGGTATAGATTTGTTTATTATTAAGATATCAAAAACACGTCCGAATGCCACGGAGGAAGGGTTACCTAGTAGGCGTCTTTATTATTGTTTTAGCAGGACCGGAAAAGGATTACTCTCAGTAATTTCAATTTACTAAAAATTACCAGTCTGCACTAATGTTAAAAAACTTTGACAGCCTCTGTGGCACAGTGGGCAAAGTCCGCCTGTGACGCAGAAGGTTTTTTGGGTTCGATTCCCGCCACATGCCCCCCTACTTTACTGACAATACTACAACATAATAATTAATTAGTACAATAAATAAATAAAATAAATAATGCTGGACACTATCACACAGCATCATGTAGCTCCAAACTAAGCAGAGCTCGTGTGGGAACCACATGACTGATAAACTACTTAGATACATATATTTTTTTTGTAATTACTAATACATAAATAGAACACGGAAAACACCCAGACCTGAGACAAATATTTGCAGGACTTACAAACATTTGTCTCTCAGCGGGAATCGAACCCACAACCTACTGTGTCTCAGGCGGGCCTTCGCCCACTGCGCCACAGAGGTCGTCATATACTAGGATCGTTTATGACATAAACAAGTTTAAAGTTGAGGAGTTACGACTTCTTCACCCCTAAAATCAAACGGTGAATTTCGTAGGAAAAAGTGGAAACTCAATATGGACTCTCTTTCTCTGTTTACTCTGTTTTAAAACAGCATCTTTTCTTATTTTTGACATGTAACAATAAGTTACGCCATCTAAAGAAATTGGGCGAAAACAAATGGGCTTTGATTTTAAGACAGAAAGTAAGTACCCTACTTTAACAACTTAACAAACAAAATTATTTAGCACAAATTCCGCAAACTTTTTTCTAAACCCACGCACCACACACAACTCGTTGAACTCGTCAGAGAAGAAGATCGGCGGAATTTGTACTAAATATTTTGTCTTGTTAAATATCTTGCAATATATTTTCGCAAAGCTACGTCAGAGTCAAATAACTATTTACAAAAATAAGAAATCCTCGGTTATTAGTAAGTATGTAAGTAAGTATATTGTTTATTTTGACTAAAACTATGCAAAATTTTATACAATAAATTATTAACAATTATTATACCTTTATGTCTGCTTTGTAAAATGTAGTCAAACAAGAACGGTTAAGTACGAGTTGACTCGCCCACCGCGGGTGACGTATATGGCGTGCGATACTAATTAGTAAGGTTTCTTCGTAATTAAAATGTGTACGTCCTACAGACAAATAGAAACCGGCTTTAGAATGGGCAAATTAGGGCCTTTCGGATTATTATCTGCTATAAATATAATCTGGTGAAATATGGTGTTCCATATTTGACCTTCTTGACTTCCTTTATAGCTTAACCATAGCTGTCATTACACTTTTACACGTTTACTTTGCAAACTTCGGAGTTAAGGGGGAGGGGGGCTTATGGTAATTTTTTGGACTTTTTTCATCATAAATCAAAAACTATGCATGATATCAAAAAAATAAAAACAAATTTATATATTTCAAATCAAGCTTTTTCATTTGAGACCCCGCTCGACCTAGCAACCTCCCCCGCCCCCCCATTATTTTTCAACCCCCCCATTTTGGAAGATTTCTCAAAAACTGTTTAAGGTTGGGACTTCGCTATAATTTGTCATGTAAAATATAGATATTCTTCTTTTACATATATTAGTTACAGATTTCTTCTGGCTTTGCAAACTTCGGAGTTTAGGGGGGGTTATGGTAATTTTTTGGACAATTTTGATCATAATATGAAAACCAAGTATCGTATAAAAAATAAAAAACTGCTTTAAACTGGGTTAATTGACCCCTTTCATATGATATGCCACTCGACCTATTGGCACCAGTTTTAAATTTTGACGTTACTTCTTTTGGACCTTTTGGGGACGAAAATGAAAATATTTTTTTACTGGCTATCTTATTTAGATTTATATAGACAGTGTATTTTAAATCTACACCAAATTTCAAGTCGGTAGCTTATGTAGTCCCTGAAATAATCAGCTGTGACAGACGGACGGACGGATGGACAAAGCGGCACCATAAGGGTTCGTTTGACCGGTTCGGTAACATCACCCTAAAAAGGCCCATGCTCATCATAATGCTGCAGTAAACTGCAGCGTCGATTTTCAGCACGAACCTCGGTTGAAGTACGGACAAGGCATTGCAACTAAAATAAATGTAAATGGTTAGCAAAGAACAATAAAAATAACAATAACGATACCAATATACAGTTCAGTTATTATTTGATGATTTGAGTTCTTAGAACCTGAAAATCAGTATGTTGGTCATCATCAGACCCTAGCTTTGACGTCTCAAGTACTGAACAAAAATTTTGAACAAGAACATAGAAGTATCTTGGATCCTGTTCATCTAATGCTGGTCAAACTCGACAAGTTTTTGTGAAATCCCCGATGGCAAAAAGAATCGATAAAGCTGTAAAACCTGTATACCAAATTTAGTCCAGATCGGTTGTAAAATACGCTCTGTCGAGGGGTACTAAGTTACTAACCAATTAACAGAGAAAAGCAAATTTTGCCATTCTTGAAGCAGAGACGCTTCGCTTGTTCTGTCAATAATGACAACCTAAAATGAAATGAAGAATATATCGTACAATACATGATTCAACAATATTTTGGAGGTCACTTAGCACACGTATTGAAACAATTTACTTACTCAGGTGGTACAGTCAGCATCAAAAGTATATGATGAGTTTCAGAATTTCAATACAGCTGATAGAAATTTGCGTCAGAATTATATAGCACTAAAGTGTTCCATAAATAGGTGATTGAAAAATATGCCTAATATATGAATTATGTTTCTTTGCAATATTTTGTCAATAAAGATATAGGTTCAAAAATAACTGACTGTGTATCATAGCAAAAATAACTGATTATTTATTTTAAATGGCCTATTATCTCAGTTGATAGTAATTCTTAATTATTTTTTATTTTTATTTATATTTTTAAGCTATTGCATAGCTTCTATCGAGGGCCTTGAGCGCGGAACGAAAAAAACCTCACGCTCCCCACTCCGACGGGCACGGAGGTGTGGCTTGAAGGCCGTGCATTGTCTAACGTCGTTTCTTTTCGGCAGTCTTCGACACGGTGTTTGTGTGCGTGCAACTATACTAGACGTATTTTTATTTAATAAAAGAAAAAAAATTGTTTTCTTATCGGTCACCACGCTCAAAAAGTGTAACTTGAATTAATATCAAAGAAAAAGAAATACTGCATAAATAAAATAAATAAATAATTATAATTGCATAAGTTGATACAAAATTAACCAACCATTAGTATCCCAACATCGGTTACTTTTACTAGAAGTCAAAATTATATTGCAGACAGCTAAGTACAAACCTAAGCCATCACCCAAAATTAGATGGTACATGTTAGAGAAAGAAGACTGTGCGAAAGAGTTCCAAAAAATTGTGGTTGACAAAATGATTGAGATGGATGCCAAAATTGAAGAAAGTTCGGTGAATGAGTGCTGGAATGAAATGGCTTCATGTATAAGAAGTGCGGCAAAGGAGGTTTTCGGTGAGACAAAAGGTAAGGGAAAGATTGATAAAGATTTCATGGTGGTGGAATGAAGATATACAAAAGATCTTGAAAGAAAAGAAGAATGCATTTAAAGATTGGAAGAATGTGGATAATAGTGACCCTAGTTTGAAAGAGATTAAAAGAAATATATACAGTGACAGCAAGAAGAAAGCTAAAAGTTCTGTCGCTATCGCAAGGGCGGTACATGGTAAGGTACATGATCAACTGTACAAAACACTTGAAAACCCCCAAGGACACAAAAATCTATACCGTCTAGCGAAAGCGAGAGAGAAGAATGCAAAAGATATTACACATATTAGATGCATAAAAGATGATAAAGGAAAGGGTTTGACGAATTATGAAGAAATAAAAGAGCGTTGGAAAGGATATTTTGAAAAGTTAATGAATGAAGAGAATGACTGGAGTGGAGAACTGGACAACATACCAGTTAACTTGGGTCTAGTAGAGCAGGTGAGTATAGATGAAGTAAGAAGGGCACTACAAAGTATGAAAAACGGTAGAGCAGTTGGCCCAGATAGCATACCAGCTGAAGTATGGAAGTATTTGAAAGCGGATGGATGGAAATGGCTGACTTTGTTCTTCAATAAGCTGTTGCATGAGGAGTCGATCCCAGATGAATGGTGCAGTAGTTCACTGGTGCCCATATTTAAAAACAAGGGTGATGTACAGGAATGCAATAACTATCGAGGAATAAAGCTCATGTCACACACTATGAAAGTATGGGAGAAAGTAATAGCAAAAAGAATGAGAGAGGAATGTGAGATTACCCAGAACCAGTTTGGTTTTATGCCAGGACGGGGAACAACTGATGCAATATTTTCCCTACGCCAGTTGTGCGAAAAATACCGACTCGCACAGAAAAACCTTCACATGGTCTTTATTGATCTTGAGAAGGCTTATGACCGTGTACCCCGTGAAGTTCTGTGGTGGGCTCTGAAAGAGAAACGAGTGCCTGCGAAGTATCTGAGGCTTATACATGCAATGTATGCTGGAGCACGAACGAATGTCCGGTCCGAAGCTGGTATCACCGATGAGTTCAATGTGGCAGTAGGTTTGCACCAGGGATCGGCCTTGAGCCCCTTTTTGTTCCTCCTGGTAATGGATGCTCTGACATCAGACATACAGGAGGAAGCACCTTGGTGCATGCTTTTCGCCGACGACATTGTTCTTGTCGGAGAAGATGCAGCTGAGGTACAGAGCAGACTGGTAAAATGGCAGGAGAAATTAGAGAGTGTCGGTCTGAAAATCAGCCGGACCAAGACTGAACACCTTTTCTGTGATTTTGGTGTTTCCTCCAATTTCTCCCCGATTGCCAAATAACACATAAGCTAATAAAAAATTGAAAAAACAACCTCAAAAGTGGTGAACGGGGGTGGCAAAGTTTGTATGGGGAACAAAAAAAATCTTTACCAATCAACTTGAAATTTTGCACAGAGACTGTCTACTAAAAATAAATGAATACGCGTTTTAGGATTTTTCGAAATTCAATCCCTAAGACGATTAACGGGAGTGGCAAAGTTTGTACGGGGAACAAAAGTTTGTGTGAATGTTTGTTAGTTTAGCTTAGTGAATAATACAAAGTCTTATCTAATTTTGTTTTTTTTTCTCTAAAGTTGTAAACGAGGTGGCAAAGTTTGTATAGGGAACAAAAAAAATACTTGAAATATTGCACAGAATATCTCCTCTAGAAATAAATGACCTGTTTCAGGATTTTACGCACTTCAACTCCTAAGATGGTTAAAGGTAATCAATTTTTATTAATAAACTTTGATTAAAACTGATTCCTAAAAAGTACATTAAGAAAATAAAACTTGAACATGATTGGGGTTTGTATGGGGAACCAATCATTTCTCAAGTAAGGTAAATTTTAATAAAATTTATCATACTTAACCGGCAGTTGAATTGATGATCAACGTGAACAGGAGTGGGAACGGGAACGAAAAAGGGAGTAAGAGTGTGAACGAAAACGGAACGTGTACGGGTATGCTAGGTAATGCATTAATAATACGCGCAAAACGTGGTAAAAATAAACCTTTATGTAAATAATGAATAAACATTTTGACACATACATTTCCACGCGGGCGAAGCCGCGGGGTGCAGCTAGTATATTTATAGAACTATTTTACATCAGATACTTTTGAACCTTAAAGTCATCAGGTACATGTGGTGGTTAGTGTCATCAGCTTACTGTTGGCATATTTTTCAATCACCTGTATATGGAACATTTTAGTGCTATCTAATTCTGACGCAAATTTCTATCAGCTGTATTGACATTCTGAAACTCATCATCTACTTCTGATGCTGACTGTACATACTGCATGGAAAAGTAAAAAAGTTTAGAGTTTGGTTTGCTTGACACGCTACCGCGTGTCTAGATGGGTTAGACTAGCACAGGATCGTGGTGGATGGTACTCGTTGCGGGAGGTACCCAGCAGCTGGTGAAATAGACTTTGGATCTAGGCTGCTCAATTATGTTTTCTCATGTAGGCCATAATTTCGAACCACTGCACGTTTACGGATCAAACCAAACCCATATAAATGAAGTCAGCGGCGAGGGGAGCATACCGAATTTTTGACAAAGCACCCAGTTAGCAATGACGTCCAATGAACAGAGAAGACAAACAGGAAGTGCCAATGGCACAGCCGAGCTATGTGTTGGTGGATATATTCCAAAGCGTTACATTTTGGCTCGAGGGCCTGGATTCGTTTAGCTTAGCTGTGGATGATGATGATGATAATTATCAAATGGAACAGATTCACTTTTAATTGACGATCACCGTGATGAACAGTGTTAGCTTTTACAAATTGACTTACAGAGTATTAGTAATATATGATCAAAACATGAAAACAGATAAATTACCTACTTAAATTTGTATCCGAATCATGATCGTTGCAAAAACCTAAATTTCAGGACGGTTGAATGTCAGCATTTCCATCTGTTTCAACAAATTAATTCATTTCCTATAACAGAATTGTAAGGTAAAAGTAACTTAATCATTTATGAGTAAGGCACATTATTGAATAGCAAATTAACTTGTGCAATAAATTCAAAACATCTAGAATATTTATTCATCTTAATTGAACAATTGTTATTTTTCATCATTTTTGGTATATATATGGAGTAAAAACTTACACAGTCCAGTTACGTTTTAGACTTTCATTGGAAAACGATAATTCTCTAACCATGAAGTTCATAATCTGTTTAAGTTTGGTAGCTGCGCTGTGTGTCTTCACGGTAAGTTTAATAGTAGCTTAGGTGCTACTGAAGTCGCCTTTAGTTGTGCTTTAGGCTGTATCACGGCCGCGCCTGTGAAGACTGTAGACTTCTTACGTGTTCGCAATCTCAAACTCACTAATAAGCGCCACCACCACCCTATTTAACTATTAACTAACTTAATACCTTTAACGTAGCACTTTTGCGACTGTCTTGTTATCATGTCACATATAAATGTTAAAAAATATGAACGATAAATAGTTTCACTGAAAGCAACGTTTATTTCAATTTTGACTACATGACCCGGTGAACTTCGAACCACCTAAAATTTATTTTAATCCAAAGTTGCAATTTCCAAAACATCATCACAACTTTTTTCTCCATGATGGATATCTCTGTACGCAAATCTATTGAGGATACCATATAGGGGGTAGTCAGAGGCAATTTGGTACATCCCCCCTTTTACAAGCATTCAACGTGAAGGTTGCAAACCCATCCGCTTTTTAACAACTGGAACTTAACTGGAACACTAGCACATGTGCTTCGAATTTTTAGTTCTAGGGCATGCCGATTTCCTCCGATGTTTTCCTTCACCGTTTCAGCATGAAACTCGGAATGGTTCGAACGATTTCAATATTTTTTGGTTTCTTGGGTGGTTTAGAAAAAAAATTAGGAAAAACCCAAGGGAACCGTGAGATGAGCATGACGCGTATTTAAGATCTTGGCTAGAAGTAGCGACGAATCGCGAGGAGTGGAAGGAGCCCCCCTCCTTCCACTCCTCGAAATTCTTCGCTTGGAGGCCTTTGCCCTGCAGTGGGATTAAAATGGCTGAAAAATAATAATTTTAAAACGGAACCGCCAAAAAATCTAAGATATCAAATTTGGTTAAATTAATACACGCCAACGATGTTGGGGGCCAGCTGATTTAAAACAAAATAAGGTAATAGGTTCCTTGGAGTGAAATTCTGTATTTTTCATATATATTTGGATTTTACCTCCTAAACAGTTGTTTTCAGTAGTGTGTAGTGCTGAAAACAACTGTACATGTACGGCAGGAGGTGCTCTATATTTAAGCTTTTAAGTGGTGATTTAATTGACTTTTAGCAAGAACTGAATTCAAAGGATAATCAATTATAAAAACACTTTTAAAAACAAGTTTTAATTAAGAGCAGCACCAAAAAGAGAAAAAATAACTTTAAATTAAATCAAACCCATCAATTTATTACATTACACAATTTATATGTTATAAAAGCTAGTCGCGAGTTTTACATGTGTAGGAAGAGTTGTTTTACCTATTTTATAAAATACATACATTTTTCATAGATTTATATATACATCAAGACCAAGTTACATCATACTGTATTCTTGTCTATCTATACAAGTAAATCTCGCGACAAGCTTATACATCATATTAAATTGTGTAATGTTGTAACAATAACAAATGTAACAAATTGAAGTTTTTTTTTTTCTCCTTTTGGAGCTTTAACTTAAAACTTGTTTTTAAAAGTGTTTTTTACGAATAATTTATTTGTTATTTTTTAGTTATTACTGTGTTATTGTATCTCAATAATTCTTAATCTTTAATTTAATTTAAAGCGTCATTGTTGACTGGAATTTAGTACAGTCTATAAAAGGGTTTACCCCCTTTTTATAAGGAGTTATTGAAAAACTGTAGTTGAAAAACAACAAACGTCAGTTTATTCGTATTCTTTTCAACAAACACTACAATTTGATAACCATATTATAGGTGTGTAAAAAATTAACAAGCTCCCTATTTTGGACAGTCCGCCATATTAGATTTAGAGTGAAGTCATTTTGTTTTTCGTATTCTTCTCAGGAAACTTTTTCATTTGATACCCGTACCATGAGAGTGCATAAAAATTAACTAGTTCATCATCTTGGGTCGTCCACTATATTGGATTTAGCGTAGACATTTTATTTTTCGTATTCTTCTAAACAAAACCTTTCATTTGATACGCATATTGTAGGAGTGCATTGAAAATAACTAGTCCGCCATCATATTGGATTTAGAGTAGACTTTTTATTTTTCGTATTCTTGTAAACAAACCTTTTCATTCGATACCCATATTGTAGGAGTGCATTGAAATACTTGTCCGCCATCTTGGGTGCTCCGCCATGTTTAATTTAGAAGGACGTCACACAACTTATCATGCATTGTCATCCAAACTATACGTGTAAACAAAATTTCAGCTAAATCGGTTGAAAATATCTGCTTCAAAATTGTGTTGCAAGATTTCACCCGAGTTACAATGCAAAGTTATCTTGGGTGCTCCGCCATGTGGAATTTAGAACGTCGTACACGACGTTCGACGTCATACAGCTTACATTGCATTGTCACCCAAAATAAACGTGTAAGGTAGCCGCGGCATTTAAGGCCCACCTAACTTGAAAGTGATAAAAATCGTGTATAACAGGACTAATGAGATAAAAACTGGGTTAATCCTAAACTTTGGTTCAATATGCTAGTATGTAAATAAAAAAATAAAATGCTATATAATAAAAAGTTTAAGTTATGCCCATTCAAAAAAAAACCTTCCTTTGGGCCTTATTTTACCATAATAGTAAAATATGGCCCACTACAAAACTCAGTTTTATTTGCGAAGTGGTCAAAGAAATATGATAATGTAGTTATGGGAATACCAATAAAAATACAACATTTATAATCAGTAACCATTTTAATCAAAAAAACAGTCATTGGGCCTTATTATACTATAGGGGGTTATAATGGCCTAAAAGATATTTTGGCAGCATTTACATACGTATGTACATATGAGCTTTAAAAACTATTCAAATACTGAAATATTACTTATAAACTAGGAAGCTGTTCAAGCTTCCTAGTTTTTTAAGGTAGTTCCACTTTTTAAATGGTTTCTTAACGTTCGTCGGGATATTATACCGAACAGCTGCAGTACGTTGTGTGAGTTGCCCTCGTTGAACTGCTAACATAGCAGATTGAAGTATTTCTTCCATCCATAAAGATCTTTTGGGCGGCATGTTGGCTATATCTGCAAAAACAGACACAAAAATATTAGGCTAATTGACTTCATTCTCCTTAAGGAAAATAAGGCCCAGCACTTGTTTTGCTGGGCCTTATTATCCTAGAAGTAAGTTCAGCAAGAAACCCCAACATATCGAAACAAACAGATATTTACGTTAACAAGCATTGAAATCACACTGAGCTTGACCTAACATACGATCCGAACCAGTGATTTTGTACCAAAGTAATAAAAAAACAAAGAAACTTACAGTTTTCTGCATTCAAATCTTCTAAAATCACGTTGCACGTCTCACTTTCACAATTTTGAGCTTGTCACTGACAAGATGGTGGCGCCAGCCCGCGGTTTGTTTACGCGATGGGGTTTTATGCTCATGGAGCATGTGTGCGTGTAGACGGAAGCTGGTTTTAGTCATTAGCCGCGCGAATTCCGAAAGTGGGCTTTATTATGCCGCGGGCTTTAATTACCTCAGGTACCTTATAAAAAAATCAGCTCAATCGGTTGAGGATATCTGCTTCATAATTGAGTTTCAATATTTCACCCGAACAACCGAACATACATAGTTACAATACAAGTTAAATAAAAGCTTTTAAAATAAAGGTGATCGTGAGCATGATTTTTTTTGACAGTTTTTTTTTTTGACGTTTTAGTACAGATTCTGAAGTATAGCTGCGTCTCAAGTGGTTGAGACGACCTCAAAAGTTTAATATATTAGTATAGCATAATTTGAACGATTTTATGAGAAAATAAAATAAAGTATGTTTTCCTCCATACAAAAAATAATGAATTATTTATTTTTTCAGAAATTACACATCTTACAGATATTTGTTATAGAATAGAAGTTGTAAGGAATGTTGAGAGGTATCTTGTAAAAAATAAATTAAATCAAAATTCCAACTTTTGACCCTGGTCCACCTTTTTTCCATACGGCGTCTGTCTGTCAGCGGGGGTGTATCTCATGAAACGTAATAGGTAGAGTTGAAATTTTCACAGTGTGTGTGTTTCTATTGCCGCTAGCAACATACATTTTAAAAAGTATTTAAAAAGTTCAATGTTATATCGTGTATCGTACACGATAATAACATTGTACTTTTGGTACGAAACCATTCAAGCCTTAAGCTTGACTGGGACTCGCTAAGAGATATTTTTGAACAAAATACAAAAAAATGCGCTTCTTTCCAGAATGCAGCTCCAGCACCGCTCGAAGAATCTTCTGAAATAGATATACAAACAGATATACAAACATCTGCATCAACTTCATCTACTGCACCAGCCGCTACTACATCATCAGATACTAATGCTGGATCTACATATGATGCTGGTGAAACTACATCTCCTGTTGGTAATAATGGTAAATATAATATATAAAGGGAATATGTAAAGGCGCCGAAGTAGATTTTAGAATTAAGTCAAAACATATCAACTTTACCGCATACATTTAAGGTGTTCCATAAGGTTCCAACTAAATAAATAAATATATTACTGCGTATGACACTCAATAGCCAAAAGTCACATACAATAGCCTCAACCTGACCCCAGTATTCTCTTACGTCGTGAATATCAGGAACTATATGTAAAAGTTTTACTACAATTTAATCCCGTAACAAATATCTGCAGATCATGCAAACATTTGCCCTGCGGCGGGAATCGAATTCCCGCTGTTGCATTATTCAGCCAGTCAGTCGGTCGAGAGACGGACGATTTGGCAATTTGTTTTATTTAAAACAGGAATTTTGGTAAATAATGTATATAATGGTGGCAATTCGCTTGGCACTAAACTAAATAAAAATCGGTTTATAACTCTAACCCATCCCATCCTAACGTTTATAACTAAAACCCGAATTCCTATTCGGTTGTTGCCAAATTAGCGCTAATTTAAGCTAAATGTTCATAAAATTTTGACTGATACTGTAATACTGATAAGATAAACTTACTACTTTTATCCCGATACCAAGCAATCGAAGCCGCGGACAGAAGGTGGTATACAATATTACTGAACGCTGGCTTCCATCTGCGGCTTCACTCGCGTGGGACCATTCTAACAGACTTGTAATGAAAAGGGAGGTTCAATCATTGTAACAAGTTGATAGGTAGGTAATAGGCATATATATATATATATATATATATATATATATATATATATATATATATATATATATAAGTAGGTACTATCATAGGTAAGGAATGATGAACACTCGCGGTCTGAAAATGTTTACCACCTTAAGGTGGGTAATTGCATGCACATGTCTATGCCACTAAATCGATGATATTATGTGATTTGATTAGGCATAGAGCATAGAAGAAGCAATAGAGATTTACCCAAGCGAGATCGAACTTGTTACTAAAAATTAAAAAAGGAAGAAATAATCAAGGAGAAATTGTAAATCATAGTCTTTATTTTTTTAAGGAAACTATAACATTGTTTTAATAACCAGTATAGCCTCCATCAGCAGCTATGACGGCACGTAGTGTATCTCGCATAGATGCGACAAGGCGCGCGCATAAATCAGTCCCCCTGATGTCATCCCAAACCCGTGCACAATGTGATCTAAGAGCTTCAGGGTTTCTTTCGTACTGACAGTCCCAGCGTTGAACCATAATGCCCCACAGATTTTCAATCGGGTTCATATCTGCTGACCGAGCAGCCCATTGAATAAGGCAAATGTAACGGTGCAAGTAGTAACCCAGGCCGTAAAATGTAAATGGACTCCCTTTTCCGTAATTGGACTCCAGTTGTTCCATTGTGCGTGTGGGCCCAGGCCGTGTGTATCGGTGCATTATCCAGAACGTAATCAATTTGTGGGAATTCTGCTGCAGGATACACAACGCGCACAGTAGGCAGCATCACTTCTTCCAAAAGCGACACATCATTATTCACAGTAGCTCTACTTTCTAACGACGTCAGTTCTCCGACGTCGTCGTGGCTCATGCACCCCCATAAGTTGACTGTTCTGAATCTGGTCGTACATTCATTTTGAGCTGCATCATACCGAGTTCGATTATAACGCCATAAACTCAATGTTCCGATTTGACTGGATTTATAAGTTTTTTCGTCGGTAAATATAACATTCGACCAATCAAAATGAAGATATTTTCTCGCAAAATTCAGTCGGGAAATTTTGTGGTGACGTTTGAGTTCCACTTTAATGGCATGATGTCTGTAGTGTTGTTTTTTTTTTATACCACTTGAAGATGGAACAAGCACATGGCCCACCTGATGTTAAGTGGCAACCATTACCTATCACAAATCATTGCATCGTACATAACGTATCACGTTGTCCCGCTCCGTGCAAAGCTCGTCGAATCGTCCGAGGACTCACATCATACAAAGCAGCAAAATGACTGGTTGGTGTGAAGCCGTGCTCTTCGTAATGTCGAACAATATCAGTTATTTGCGCGGCGGTTAGTATCGGCCGTCGTTCTGAATTATTTCTATGGTCAGTTATTTGCTCTTTTTCGCTATAACGCCGAATCCGAAATCTCACGCTGAATTGAGATATATTAAGTTCTCGTGATATAGCACTAATATTCAAGCTATCTTCATGGCAAATTAATATTTCAACCCTTTGTTGCAGGGATAAACTTGCCATGGTTTTTCAATCAATTTCTATTATTTAAATCCCAGTATTTTTGATAAATTTCACTGTAAAAGATGCAATTGTGACAACTTTTAAATAAAGAAAAGAGTTTCATCATCAAAACGTCATTAATACTCTTTTTGTTAGAATCGATGCTACAACTATTAAAAAGTAATATGTACCTAGATATAGCATTTTAGACTTTACTGCACACAGTGTGCTAAAGAATCTAATTTGAAAACTGATAATCATTTTCAGACCGCGAGTGTACATAGGTGTATTGCGTGCTTTTTAATAGTTTTATTTGTGTACAGAAGTCGAAGTCTCACAGAATACCTTCTCGTAATGAAAGAAACAAAACATAACAGCGGCACGAATACTTGTTGCTCGCTTCTATTAAAAAACTCTGCTACGTAGGTACATTGAAGGATCACATTTTTTGTTTCAGAAGAAGAGGGCCTCATCCCCGAAGTAGTAGATTTCACCGTACCTACTGCGGGTGGTTTAGTAGGTAAGAATCAATCATTACGCCCATATTGTACAGAGTGATATGTTAGGTATTTATTTGATCTATTGCTTGAAAGGGATAATACTTTAGGTCATTTGCACCAGGAAAGCAAGGTCATTCGCCACCGGCTGAGGGTTGAATAATAATGGTTGTGAAGTTCTGGCAATACGTCGATTTTATTAAAAATTTCCAGGTTCGGGTCTGGGTCCAGGTAATCGTAATTTTTTTGACTTGACTCAATTGACATCTCTTATTTTGTAAGCTTGATAAAGAAAATTAAAACAAATATTTTCTTACTTGTAATCCTATTCAGTATAATAATATATGAACCTCTGATGAGTTCAGAAAAAAGCTTTTCTGTTTACGCTCGGCGAAGCAACACGTCTGCGGAGTTTCACAGAATCCTTACCAGAGGATCCTTCCGAAGGATCTTGTGGTAATGCTGGCCGCAGCGCACCGTGGTACCGCTGTGTAATGACGTTTGATTTGACCTTCTTACCACCTAACCTCAATTGATGAGCTGAGCGCTTACGTTTCAAGTTTCCATCCATATTTCGATCATCTTAGAAGTCATTTTGCTTTAACGACCGTCGACCCCGTGAACTATGAGTTTCGCGGAATACGGCCTTCGGTATCCCGTGGAAAGATGCGGGACACTTAGGGCGCGTTTCGGCGGAGCGGAGCTGAGCGGAGGAGGCTGTGAGTTGGCCAATCACAATGCTCGAATTCTCTACTGCGTCATGTGAGTGAGCATTTCGAGCATTGCGATTGGCCAACTCTCAGCCCGTTCCACTCCGCTCCAATCGAAACGCACCCTTAGGCCCTTTATACGTTATGGACCAAGTGATTAATGAGGGCATTATGAATAATCCAAGCTACATCGGCCACGTGATTATTTTTCCAATTCGATATCCCGTTTGATTGCTTCTTTCTCTTCGAAACGATAGCTTGAAAATGCAACACATCACCCGCAAGCTATAAGCAACTCGCTCACACACCCAACTTCTAGTTATTATCCACATTCAGTGTATATCACACTGTCTGGGTATTATGAATATTGCTACGTGATCGCGGGCAATCGATGCAGTCGGTCGCGCTGGCCTTAAAAAGCACTCTGAGGGCTTACCACTGGTTTTGATAGTTTTCGAAAACTTTATAGGTTTCGGTATCTTTCCATACATTTTCGTACAGCGCCTCTAGGGAAACGTGCATGAACTACGAAAATGTATGGAAAGATCAGTGTTGCCGTTTTTTATTTGGAGAAAATGCTATTTTTTTTTTGCAAAAAATGCCAAAAAAATGCTAAATAACTTTTAAAAAAGCTAAATAAAATGTTAAAATCTATATTTTTCTTTTGAATTCCTTAGGAATTTTGAATTTTTAGGTACCGTATAAAAAATGTTAATCATGAAATATGCTAAATGCGAATTTTTTAAGCTAACAGACCCGAAAATATATTCTAAATTTAGCATTAAAAATGCTAAAACGGCAACACTGGGAAATATACCGAAACTTTTAAAGTTTTCGAAAACTATGAAAACCTGTGGTAAGCCCTCTGTATTGACGACCTCTATGGTGCAGTGAGCGAAAGCCCGCCTGTGACGCAGAAGTGTGCGGGTTCGATTCCCGCCACGAGATAAATATATGTTTGTATGTTGTGCAAATATAACTGTATGTATTGCAAGAAATGTATATTATGTAGCATATCAGTCCAGTGGTTCCCGAAACAAGCTCTTCTAAGTTTGGGGCGACATGATGATGTGTGGTAGTGTCCAGCATGATTATTATTTATTTATTTGTATAGCGAGCGAGGTATAATGCAGCTGCATGGTGTAACAGATACTTGTTTAAAAAACATTGGAATAATAATATTATTTTTTTCAGGTGGCATTCATGACTTATTGTTTAAGGATTGATTACCAAAACTACGAACTACCTAAACATTAAACAATAATATATACCGCTACGCACGAACTTTATTTCTTATTATCTAGGAACGCTCCTTATTCACTTGTATTTCTTGAAGCTCGTCGCTTAAACTATGTAATAAATAACGTTTACGTTTATGCAACATGTGTACAAGATAACGATAAATAGATAAGTGCGTAACTGATTATTGTATTACATTCAATCGATATACAACGGATTTTACGAATAAACGATTAGATTAATAAAGCATCAATAAATATTTTTTTTATCCCCCTTCTAAATCCCAACCCCCCCAACCCCCGTTCATACCCCAACCCCACCCGTAAAGTTCATGCGAATAGATCGCTTTTAGCGATTTAGCCATGGTACTTTTATTTTATTTTAAACTAGCTGACCCGCTCGCAACTTCGTTTGCGTTTATACTCTCTTTTTACGTATGTCCTTTCAAGTGAAATATTTCCCAAGCCTGGTGATTTGACACGGAGCCCTAAATATTAGGTATATCCTCTCTCTTCTCTCAGAGAAGGACTTGCTGCTTTTTGTAGCGAAATGAAACTTAAAGAGGGTGATTTATGTGATGAAAATTTGCATGGGTAACCAATCATATCGAGACCTAGGCATATAAAAATTCATCATACCTATACCGGCTGTTAACTAAAAAAAGAGTGAGAGCGGGAACGGGAACAGGTACCTACATATGACTACATTACGGGGTAAGTAATGTAGTAATGTGTAGTAGTAGCGTTTATTTATTTTCGTCAGGTATATAATTATAGTCTCTGTAAAAAAATCTCAAGTCTTTATGTAAAAAAAAAATTTACTATCCGCGTGGATTCGTCAATGGATTCGTCGTGGATTATTCAAATATCTAAGAACAAATGAATGAAATTGAAATTTCGAATTCTAATCCGATTTAAATATTATGTTTTATTTGACATTCCAATTTTGAAGAGTATTGCATTGCACCAAGCTTTTAAGGCTCCCCCACACAGGTGTGTTATTAACGGCGATAATATCTCATGCACTACCTATTGCGATAATGCGTCCCAATTCCTTACACATAACTGCGTTATCGCAGCAGTATGTAACTTTTTGGCCGTCCTAATACATAATGTACTAAAATTCTATAGATCTCACACTACGCGCAACTATCAAATGCATTGAAAATGTAATTTAGAAATAAAGCACACGATAAAATTTGACTTTATTGTACTGACGAAAAAATGAACGGAGCGCAGAGTGGCTTCGCGCGTTAAGGCCCTTCTACTGGTGGCTCAAGCTGTAGCTTAATTCGATATCGAGATATCATTTTTCCCGTTTCTTGAATAGCGAGCTCAAAAAAAGTAATTGGGAAATTCTCGATCCAGCGAAAATGGTTTAATTTTGACAAATTTAGGCAAATCTCAAAAAGTTACCACCCGATTTTGGAAATTCAAATTGCACTTTGAAGTCCTCTAGCAGACGCAAATATTGACATAATTATGACCGATCACTTTATTCACCTACATATTTTTTTAATGCATGTGACGAATTTACTTTATGGCAAATGTACAACAACCCCTCTCATATCTGCTCCTCCTCTAATACACTTTTATAAAGTAAGTAAATACAAAAATCTACCTACGTATACGTATACGTATGTGTGTGTGTATGTATATATGTGCTCATATACACATGCATGCATATGTGTACATGTGTGTACGTCTAAATATATGTACGAATAAATATATGTGTGTATGTATGTATGTGTATGTGTGTGTGTGTAATAATTATGTAAGTGAGTAGGTATAGTTATTAGGAATAGGTTCATCAGTTTATTGGAGTACCTAGATGGTAGTAGGTAGTAGGTTCGTGTGATGTTGGCGAGCGACTCTGGATCTGTTTTTGACTGAAAATCAGCGCTGGTTTTTTGTTTTTATAAACATATTCCAGCACAACGCTGAGTCAAAACTATTTTGTCACGGCTTTCTGGGACGTACTGTGAGCTAGCACAAATACCGATGTGGGTAGATGGGCGCATTATCGCATTCTTTATTTAGTGGTAACTGTAAGATATATCCTATCTTATTAGTTTAATGTGCTTTTTTTTATTGTCTATCTATTTAACTTACGTGTGCTTTATGTATACCTAACATTGTTCATAATTTCTCTGTATTTCCTACTTTTACGAGTAAGTCAGTGGTGAATAAACGATTTTTGATTTGATTTTGATCTGCGAAACTACAGGCAAATGTCAGAATTTCATGAATCGGGGCACTATACTCGATCAGAAAAACTTAAACATTTTCAGTATCTGCACATGCGATATTACGATTTATTTTCTGATATTATCGCCGATAATAACGTACCTATGCCCACGCACCTGTGTGTAGCCTTTATGTGAGAACAACGTTTTTTGAAAAAAAATCGAATGGGTTTTCAAACACGACAGTGTCAAAATAAAATGGCTAAGCATGTTACGTTAGGCGATGAGTTTCAATAAAATACGAAACACGTCTTCAATCGATTCTGTTAAAGAATGTTTATGCAAAATATGAAGTAGATTGGATCAAGGAATCACGTTGTTCCATACAAACTCTGCCACCGTTTTTCAACCCCTTGGGGGTGTAATTCCGGAAATTCCTTTCTTATTGGATGCCTACGTCATACAAAGAACACACTCTCCAAGTTTCAGGTTCCTACGATCAGCGGTTTAGGCTGTAGGTACGTTGATCCTTCAGTCATTCAGGACAAAGGATTTTATATGTATAGATTTCCCTCCATTAAGGTTTTTTTTAAAACCTGGTATGCAGTCATTTATTATTTAATATTCTAAGTGTTCTGACGAAGTTTCAAGAAAATCGCACCACGCGTTAAGATTTTCCCATACAAACTTTACCACCCCATTGCAACCCCCTCAAGGACTATTTCAAATTTTGAATGACACCAATCTTCATTGCTTGTATATGGAATAATACATGTCTCAGGTTTCAAGTTTCTAAGTTCAAGGAATACGATTTTTCATACAAACATTTTTACCCCTTTTCACCCTCTTATGGGTTGAATTTCCAGAAACCCTTTCTTAGTGAGCGCTCACACTCTTTAAAGACTACCTGTACCAAATATCAAACCTCTAAGCCCTGTTGTTTCTGAGATTTCGTGATGACGGAGTCAGTGAGTGAGTGAGTGAGTGAGTGAGTGAGTGAGTGAGTGAGTGAGGATAGTTCTCTTTTATATATATAGACTAGCTGACCCGCTCGCAACTTCGTTTGCGTTTATACTCTTTTTTTAAGTATGTCTTTTCATGTGAAATGTTTCCCAAGTCCGGTAATTTGACACGGAACCCTAAATATGAATGGAATAAAAAGTACCTACATATTACTACCCCGTAATGTAGTAATATGTGGGTTCCTTTTCCCGTTCCTGCTCTCACTCCTTTTTTCGTTCCTGTTTCCGTCGCCAAGGTAACAGCCGGTATAGGTATTATGAATTTTTATATGTCTAACTCTTGATTATGATTGGTTACCCATGCAAACTTTCATCACATAAATAACCCTCTTTAAGTTTCACTTTCGCTATAAAAAGCAGCAAGTCCTTCTCCAAGGTCCCACCCATGGATTAGCGCTTAGGCGTTTATTTATTTTCGTTATAGTCTCTATGAAAAATCGCAAGTCTTTATGTAAAAAAAAAATTCTATCCCAGTGGTATTTAAATATCCAAGAACAAATGAATGAAATTGAATTTTCGAATTCTGATCCGATTTAAATATTATTTTTTATTTGACATTCCAATTTTAAAGAGTATCGCGTTGCATCTAGGGCTTGCAAATATTCGAAAATATTCATATTCGAATATTCGAATTTTTTTCGGGTACTATTCGAATTATTCGAATATTATTCGAATAATAGAAAAACACTATGATTTTATTAAAATCACATCTTATTTTGTTATTTTGAGTGTTATTTTCATGAAGAAGTTTAAAATATCAATTAAATATCATTCTTAAAAGCGTTTTTTCCATGAACTAATTTTAAAAAAATTACAAAAAGGTATGTCAGCGTAACGAGACATTGGTGATTTACACGCACAATCAACCACAAATTAAAATTTTCTTCTTCGTATGAGCTAGTAGCCAACTCTAGTGTCGGAGATTTTGGCCACCCGAAGGCCTCAGACATGGCTTAACGACTGAAAAGCCGGGACCAACATCTTAACGTGCCTTCCGAAGCACGGAAGTGGTCAAATCTAAATGTCAATAAACAGTCATCCATCCAAGTAATGACCACGCGGAGAGTTGCTTAACCAAGGTGATCTCTTAAGTACACCGAAGTAAACCACGCCAAGGACGGACAGACGGACAAAGCAGCACCAAAGGGTTCGTTTGACTGGCTCGGTAATGTCACTCTAAAAACAGTCTTATAAATGTAGGTTGGTTGTTATTTTAACAAAATCATGAAAATGAGCATTCACGTTAACGACAGAGACGAATGGACAGAACAGTCTCGTCAACTACGCGAATGCACTACGCGACACTTCCGAGTGTATCCGAACCGTGTTCCGAACCCGATAAAAGTTATTGGGTTTGGATCGGATCGTTCGACATGTTGTTTACCCGAACGACGACGTAAACTTGTAAAGTCTTGTATGGATATATCGCGCGAACTCTTAAGTGGTATTTCATGCACATCTGAGTTCCGATTTCGGTGTTATTAATTTAAATCGAATATTTGAATATTGAAATATCAGTATTCGAATATTCGAACAAAAATAATATTCGAATTATTCGAATATTCGAATGCATGGTACCTGGTTAAATCATAGCCCTTAATTTTATTCCTGGTGTAGTTTTACAGAATGTGCAATGACAATTTGTTATATAGGTAGGTACACGTCATTAACTACCTACAAAACCTCGGTCTACCTACTATATAACCATATTGCTAAATTTACCCTTAGACAGGGTTTATTAATGATACCTTACCTATAACTTGTAACATAATGCACTTTAACACCATGTAATTTACTCCGGTGATCTTCGCAGATCATCTTGGTTAAGCAACACTGCGCCCGGACACTACTTATATGGGTGACTTGGATGACATTTAGATCAGCTCGATCACGAATATTTGCGACAAAGTCATTGTATCGTAGACGTAAGCATTTTGTATGGCATTCGATACCGTAACGTTAACTACACAAAATTTGGTATCACGAATTATTTGACATACGTTCTCGTAACCATCCTATCGTCTGCGTGTAGTTAAGTAAAGACTTTTGTATGAAAACGCGATCACGAGCACTTTTTTGACGTACGTTTCGTCGCATCGCCTTCGGAGGCGTACGAATGTTTATTCACCGCGAAATTGTCAGTGAGAAAACTTTCGTAAGGTATTTAGATTTTTAGATTGTTTGTTTTCTGGTGATTTTGTGTGTATAAATTACTAGGTATGCACTGGGACCTACATTTTCTTCTCGTATGTTTCTAAAGGTCTAACAAGGTTTAAATTGTAAGAATGAGCATAAGCAAAACATTGTGATCTAGAGGTTTTTGAAAAAGAAAAGTACCTCATTGAATTAACTACTATCTTTCTGCCAAGTTAATTGGAGTAGAGAAAAAACATAACTTTCATTATATAGCTATATTAAATACCTAGGTCTCTTATGTACGTTTACCTACTATTGCTAAATTGCCAAGGTATTTCTCTGCTATCAGGGAAGTTAGTCAAAGGGTTATTTTGAATTGTATTTCTGGCAGAGCACAAGAAAAGGAATGATTCTATAATAATGCGGTATATTTTTTCAACCCTGTGTCAGACCAAGCTAAAGGGTCCTATGAGTTGTCCTCGATAGTCCTTCCACTAACTTCCTTGAAAGTAGGGAAATAGGCAGTTTAGCTATTGTATAAGAATGTATGTTCCACCGTGTTTCTCTTTCTGCACAGTCTGTCCGCTTTATCCAATTCGTTTCGTTTTATCACTTAACTCTGTATTTCTTGATTTAAGTTCTAAGTTTATTATATCCTTTCTAAAGTTATGAATAAAAACCACAGTACTTACTAAATAAAAAGTTTAATTAAACATGTTTTTTCAATTATATTTTCAGATTAAGCACTTTAGTTTTAACATTGTACCTAGGGCGTCGTTTTTAAAGGCAAATGTAACAATAAACCATTCCTAACTAATGTACGCCCCGTGACTTCGTCCGAGTAAGAAGTTTTTGTGAGGGCGGATTGGCTTGGCCCCGGCGAAGGCTCCACCACAGGTTGACTTCATTCTAAAACAATAAATAGACAGGATTAATATAAGACAATACCCACACAGAACTACTATGTATAGGCTAACAACTTAGTTAGGGTAACAGTGCAGTGCTTGATTCCGCATCCTTGCCTTAAGCCAGCTCTAACTTAAAAAACCATTAAATAAAATGTTGTTGTTGTTTTTAGCCCGCACTTTCCCACAGCTGGGCAAAGGTTTACCTCGAGTTTTCCATTCTTTGCCATTGAGATAAATAACAAGAGATGCAAACCTCCTAACAAGTGTCAAAATATAGTAACCACTTATTGATGGCGAAGACGTAGCTTTGAAACTAATTGTCTGATCTAGATTTTTCCCTAAAATTAATGTGATTTTTTTACTCATTGATTATTGGAAATAAGTAATTTATTAAACCCCGTACCAACCACAACAACGTACAACATAGCGCAGTTGGTAGTTTCCCAGTATTTATGGGAAGGCCACGGGTTCTAATCCCATCTTCATTATCATCATCATCCACAGCCTGACTTCACCCACTGCTGGGTCTAGGCCTCCCTTTGTATGTGCCAATCCCCACGGTTCAAAGCTCGTCTCATCCAGTTTCGGCCCACGATTGATGCTCATGCCACCTGATGATGATAATCCCACTGAGTCGAAATTTATGGGATACTAGCTTCCACAGCTTTCCAGCAAAGCCGCGGTTTGCTCGCGACGTACCCAGGTGAAAAGTCGCCTATGTGTTCGATCCAGGCCATAAACAACTATATATATTTTTTTTATTATTATTTTATGTATTTTTAAATTTTTATATGCGCTCTGTAATTTTTGCATGAAAGAGTAACAAACATCCATACATCCATACCTACTCACAAATTTTCACATCTATAATATTAGTAGGAAGAAGGATAGGATTATAGATTTTCCCTGAAGTTTAAACTCATTTGACTGTCGGTCACTAAAAAAGTATACCTGTCTAGTTTTTTCTTTTAGCCTGCTTTAGGTTTTCATAGAGTACAAATTGTTCACCATTTATTACCACCATATAGTTGAAAAGTTAACTGTTTAAGAAAATAACTGTTCGTCATAACTTTGTGATATTGTCACTAATCATATTTGTAGATCGAAATAGTAAACTTTGTCTGGGGAAATAAAATAAGTGTTTTAGTTTGTGCCAACATATAATAGCGATCGTAATATCACTCAACCACGGCATGTAACGTCAAATGTCTTCCGGTCTTCCTTTTATTTCTTTGAGTTAATCATTTAATTTCATGAATGATGGAATTTATCAATAGAAGTGAGTGATCTATTTGAAATGATCTTAAATATGCTCCTATGTGTATTGTAAATTATTTTAAGAACTTAAGAGCTTAACAAAGATTTTATCCTTTATCAAAATCTCCCACAATAATCGGGAAAACAACCCTATTTTTTGCCGGCAACATTACATGGCATGAACTATTTATCTAAATTTGCTTTAATATTTGCTGTGATTTTAGCAAAAAAAATATGTATTCATGAAACAAGTAATTCCGCGTCATTCTTTACGCAATTGAGTTCAAGAAATGCACTTTTTCATCACATTATTTGCCTATTTCGCGGAAGTGTCACTCGGTCAATGTCAAGATGGCCACTGTATGAAGAAAGGAAAGGATCTTGGCCATGGCCAAGACCTGAGCCTACACGCATTTTAGCCGGTACTACGCATCTAGTTACGATAGTAACAATATATATCAATGATATCGTAACGAAGATGCTTCGTGATCAGCGAACAGCGAATGTCAGAAATATTCGTGATCGCCCCTCTGAGCGCTTCCATCCTTTGGAAGGCACGTTAAGGTGTTGGTTCCGGCTTTTTTAGTCGTTAAGCCATGTCGGAGGCCTTCGGGCGGCCTAAAAATTCCAACATCAGAGTTGGCCACTATTTCATACGAAGAAGAAGAAGACCAATTTGTTCCATGCCTCAATTCATATGTTTCATCATCATCAGCAGCAGCAGCATAAATAACTTGTTATTTTTCCCAGCCAGAACGAAGAACACCTTGTACAAGTAGGAATTAAAAAATAAAATAAACCGACTTCAAATAAATCACTTCTTACTTCTTGCGCTAAAAAATATATTGGTGATCATAGGGCGAAAATAACAATTGAGGATGAGGTTTTTTGAGTTTTGCGGGAAAAGTACAGATCCCTCAGGAATAAAATTAATATGGGACCACCTGTGAAGTATACTCTTTTAAACAAAAAAATTAATAATAAACGAATTTTGAAAATCGGTCCACAATTGACGGAGTTATCAGTGAAAATAAAAAAGGTTCCGACGAATTGAGAACCTCCTCCTTTTTGAAGTCGGTTAAAAAGCAATAAATTTATTGTATTGTATTGTATGTTGTGTCAACATTTTGCGTGACTGAGAAATAAACAATACTCACTACCGTTCGCCTTTATTTTATTAGTACGATTGCTAGCATTATATGTAAGTACTTTCTACAGATTACATTTGTTATTGTTTAAATACCGAAATTAATTTTTGATTACTATTTTTAGGGTAAATCACCATCATGCACACCAAAAACGAAAAAAATAGCATTGGACTGCTAAACAATTTGAAGATCACTCAAAAAACTGCGATCTTGGGGAAAAAAATTGGCGTTTACTAAGAGAGTAGCGAATTTAGAAAATATTATTGCAGAATCGAAAGCATAATTTGCTATATGTTGAAGTTTTGGAGAAATAAAAATATATTCTTTTCTTTTTTGCAGTAGGAATTTAGAAAAATGTATATAGAACGTATTCAATCAAATTTGCTAAACATCTTTCCTTCCCTAACATATTATCAAAAGTGTAAGCTTTCAGCCACAGCTAGGGGGTAGAGTATTATAAAATAAATGACAAACACGAATAAATACCTTGAATACTTATATTTCCATCCACAATAGTACTTTACAGACTGTACTTCCACTTTCTCCTATTTTAGAACGTCTTTACTCGATGCCAGCCGTCAACCAACTGAGCGCTCGCCAGCCGATCACCCCACCCTGCGACATTACTATGACGTCATCGCTAGGAAGTTTTAGCGACAACTTCACAGCAATGCCTTCGGGTTGCCAGTAAAATAAATAAATTATTACAAAATTTGTAAAAATACAAAAAACCTAACACTCGACCATCCTGACCACGTGCATGTCCTCAAGCACGCAAACAGGTCGATCATAGAAAACCTATCCTAACACTCGGTCGGCTTGCTTCTATACAAAAATAAATCATAAATAATCGACAAAAATCAACCAAACACAAAATTTCCTTAAAAAGAATTCTACTTAACGTAACATAAAAAAAAAATATTCTAATTTTAGTGCTGATTATTAATTATATCAATTATTACAATATCAATTAAAATTTTATTAAATTATGTGGACAGACCCAATGTTTTAGCTATATATCTATAAACATTATGATACAATTATCGTTTGATTGTTAATGTTATAAACCAAATCTTTCGTCATATTAGTTCGTTTACATAATTGACTCTAAGTGTATTATCATACCTGGTTGGTGCGAACCCTGCTTCTCACATCCAAACAGATTAATAATACCTAAAGTTAATGTATTTACTCTATTTTAACCCTGCTTCTTACAATGGTAGGTACATTATCGATCCAAATAGTCTTTTCAGTGATGTGAACCCTGCTTCTCACATCAACAAAATGATCATTTGGCCGTTCATTCAAACAATAACTCTGCAAACCCTGCTTCTTGCAAATTATTGTACCTTTGGTTAGTATACACTTGCAAACCCTCCTTCTTACAAAAGTATACTACCCTTCAAAAGTGGTGATCTTACTGGTGTGAACCCTGCTTCTCACTTCCAGCAAAATCACCTTTATCCATTCATTCCAACAATAACTCTGCAAACCCTGCTTCTTGCAGACTATTGTATCTTTGGTTAGTATACACTTGCAAACCCTCCTTCTTACAAAAGTATACTACCCTTCAAAAGTGGTAATCTTACTGGTGTGAACCCTGCTTCTCACTTCCAGCAAAATTACTTTTATCCGTTCATTACAACAATAACTCTGCAAACCCTGCTTCTTGCAGATTATTGTACCTTTGGTTAGTATACACTTGCAAACCCTCCTTCTTACAAAAGTATACTACCCTTCAAAAGTGGTCATCTTACTGGTGCGAACCCTGCTTCTCACTACCAGCAAAATGACCTGCCAACCCTCAATTCTGGCATTACTATAATCAGTTGTTCATATCATCCTCCTCCGTTGTTTCCTCAATCCTCGTTTCCTCAATCCTGAAGTTCGTGACTCTTTTGGTCTTATCTGTCCGTGTCCATTCTATCAGCTGCTTAACTTATTTTAAACTTCAATAATTCAAAATACATTTTAACCATTTGCAGTGTTATTTATCATCATCATCATTATCCCGCGATCTTTTCTTTCAAACTCATTCCAAGTCTAGTAACTATACAAATCCCCAACTTCAGTTACAAAATATATTAAGTAAAATTAATTTAACCAGTCATAAATATATTTTAATATTTTTAGAAAATTTTAAAAGTATTTAATTAGTTTTAAATGATATGCTGAAAATATTATCAGACTTGAAGTGAATTTTACGGTCTTAAATAATTCAGTTTCATATTAAAGCAATAAAATTGACAATATTTTTGTTGAAAATTGCAAATTTTTTTAAATAAGGCTAGTATTTCAAGAAACTTGACACTTATGCCTATCATGATATTTATGGATAGTGTTTAATATGTCAGAGATGTTGAGAACAGTAGTGAAAAAAAATAAGAAATTAACCAAAATAAAAAGAAAGGGGGGGGAAAAGGGGAACAAGACTCTGTGCCGCAGCCTTACATCACAGAACATTGTTGTACCAGTTCCGAGTCACACCTCCGCGTGGTCCCCCCTGGTAACTGTGGTGAGAGGTGTTATAATAATACTTCATTATAATACCTCTCACTACAGGCTAACGTGACCGCCGGGAAAAATACTCGCCAAGACGCATTGGCCAGCGTGGCGTTTTATGGCTAAACCCACTTTGCTCATGATAAGTACCAACAAACAACGGCCCTCAGTCCCCAGCAGCCCCGCTATTCCTGATTCTGGCAGTGGTCACGGTTCCGGCGGGGCAGAGGGTGCTAAGAATCTCTGGAAGTCGCCCAGCTGCCACAACCCGACGACCTTGACCCTGGCGTGCTTTAACGCCAGGACGTTGCGAACGGATGAACGATTACTAGAACTGCAATGCGAATTAGAGAACATAAAATGGGATGTGATAGGGCTGTCCGAGATAAGAAGGAAGGGAGAAGACCTAATTAAACTAAATTCAGGTGATCTCTTCTTCTACCGAGGCTACGAAGACTCAAGCGTTGGAGGGGTAGGCTTTCTTATAGCGAAAAATGTGGCTCCATCTGTAACAAACATCAAAAGTGTATCAACTAGAGTATGTTTTATTGTCCTACAACTTAATCAACGTTACTCGCTTAAGATTGTCCAGGTATACGCTCCAACTTCTGACCACCCGGATGAAGAGGTAGAGGAATTTTACGACGACATTACGAAAGCTCTAGACGACATCCCATGTCATTATAGTACAATTATTGGTGATTTTAACGCAAAAATTGGTCAACCATTGCTGAATGAGAAATCTGTAGGTAAATTCGGTCTCGGTTTGCGTAACAATAGAGGACAAACCCTTGTAAATTTTCTAGAACATAGAAAGTTCTATGCTATGAATACCTTCTTTCAGAAGCGAGCCTCGCGGAAATGGACGTGGGTTGGACCAGGGGGGCAAGTCAGAAATGAAATAGACTACGTCATAAGTTCCCATAAGTATGTAGTTTCTAATGTCTCCACTCTGGCACGCTTTAAAACCGGGAGCAACCACAGAATGGTGCGAGCCACTTTAAGTTTTGACCTCAAAAGTGAAAGAGCAAAAATGATAACAATGCAGAAAAGGTATGAGAAAGAAGAAATCGCTTTGCTTCCAGATGCCTTCCAACTAGACCTGAAGAACAGTTTTGAAGGTCTAGAAGAGTCGAACTTGGACGTGGATTCCACTAACAACCTACTTTGTAAAACCATTACAGAAACTGCGAAAAAACATATAGGCGGAGTACGCAAAAAAGCTAAAAAGTTATCTCCAAAAACATTAGATTTAATTGTTAGAAGAAGGAATATGAAATGTCTTTCTATTTCGGATAAAAAAGAATTAGATAATATAAATAAATTAATAAGCAAGTCAATAAAAAGAGATTTAAGGCAGTATAATACCAATATAATTATTAACACTATTAAAACATATAGAGGTCCAAAAGTCTTTAGAAGAAAAACTTCTACTGGATCAAAACAGATACTAAAACTCAAGGACGACCACGGAACCATAGTAACAGATCGAGCTCAAATTTTAACCATTGTTGGAGAATTTTACGAGAAGCTTTATGCATCTAATGCAACAGAACCAAACTCATCTGAGAATGACGTTAGGGCTCCACCAATTGAACACTACGATACGGAAATCCTACCACCAATCTTACCGTGTGAAGTCACGAAAGCTCTCTATGCCATGAAAACAGATAAATCTCCTGGGGAAGATGGAGTTACTGTCGAAATGCTTCGAGCAGGTGGAACTCCCGTTCTTGAAGTCCTTGTGAAGCTTTTTAACAGGGTTATGTATGACGCTCACACACCAAAACAGTGGAAGAATGCAATAGTAACTATTATACACAAAAAAGGTGATATTGCTAAATTGGGAAATTATCGACCAATAAGCCTGTTGTCACAGGTTTATAAGCTCTTTGCCAAAGTTTTGACTAATCGCCTTACTTGTCAGCTTGATGAAGCTCAGCCCATAGAGCAGGCCGGCTTCCGGAGTGGCTTTTCGACCATAGACCATATCCACACGGTAAAACAGCTGATGGAGAAATGCCATGAGTTTAACCAGCCTCTTGTCATGGCTTTCGTCGATTTCGAGAAAGCCTTCGACAGTGTCGAGCATTGGGCCGTGTTCCACGCTCTCCATCGCTGCCATATTGATTCGCGCTACGTGGATGTGCTCCGGGAGCTATATACGTCAGCCACTCTGCAAGTTCGTGTACACAGTTTAACAAGTCCAGTACCGATTCGGAGAGGAGTGAGGCAGGGAGACACCATATCACCAAAGCTTTTTACAGCCGTTTTGGAAGACGTAGTTAAAATGCTGGAATGGGAAAACCTTGGTATTAACATCAATGGTGTCATTCTGTCGCACTTAAGATTCGCCGATGACCTTGTTCTTTTTGCGGAGAGTTTTGAAGATCTTCAGATTATGTTGAAACATCTAAATGATGCGTCCTTGAAGATAGGGCTTAGGATGAATATGTCCAAGACAAAGGTTATGGGGAACCTCTCCAGCATCGCAGTTCCTGCTGTTACAGTCGGAAATGCGAAGTTGGAGATGGTGGACGAATACGTTTATCTTGGACATACTCTTTCTTTTGGCAAGGAACATCAGAAGAAGGAGATTGAAAAACGTATACAGCTAGGGTGGGCTGCATTCGGAAAGTTAGATGACATACTCAAGTCTGTGAACGTCCCACAGTGTCTGAAGACCCGTCTATTTAACCAGTGTGTTCTTCCCACTATGACCTATGGTGCCGAGACATGGACGCTCACGCAGGAGGCTGTGTACAAAATGAGGGTTACACAGAGAGCCATGGAGCGAGTCATGCTTGGCATCAACCTTTTAGACCGAGTTCCCAATACCGAGATCCGAAGACAAACCAAGGTCAAGGATGTCGGAATACGGGTAATGGAACTCAAGTGGAGTTGGGCAGGACACCTGGCGAGACGTGGTGATGACAGGTGGTGCAAAAGAGTAACAGAATGGTGGCCGAGGACTGGAAAGAGAAGTGTCGGTCGTCCAGTGGCACGATGGGTTGACGACATAGTCAGCGTCGTGGGCCGCCAGTGGATCAGGCTAGCGCAAGACCGTGGCAAGTGGCAGGAGCAAAGGGAGGCCTATACTCAGCAGTGGGTGAAGTCGGGCTGCGGATGATGATGATGATGATGAACCAAAATCAAATATTATCTCTCAAATAACCTCAAAAATATAATAATACCTACTCAATTCTTGCAAAAATTCTTGTTCCTGAAATGTGTGTGAACAAGATCTCCCTTTCAACATTCTACACATCCTTCAACAAATCCATATCTTGAAATATGTAATTATGCGCATTTTTTTTCTCATTAATGACACCAAATCCTTACCCTGAGCTATGTGCTTACGAAGGTTACTTTATTGTAAACAACACATCCATGTGATAATTGTTAATTGTAAAATTCCTTCTTACAATGAATTTATCCAAGATTCTAAACAACTCATAAAGTCAAGTTACTTCCAAATTTCATAACCAAACAGATATCTAAATTAAATGATATTACAAAAGAAACTAAAATAATTACATATATCCAATCACAATAATTTGAAATTATTGTAACACGTTCACTGCGGGCCTCGGTTATGATGCTACGCACCACGCCAGGGGAACGCAACCTGTTTCCGCTGCTTAGTTGTGTTTTAAGCACTCAAAGCGTTAATCACTAAGTCTACATTCTTATTGCCTAATATATTTTCTATAGCAATAATTTAACTATCTGAGTTTACAACCATTATCATCTACATCGTCAATAATGTCATCCTCATCAATAGCACCGGAATCATTATCTTTTTTTGTAATTAGTTTTTTTATTTTTTTTATTTAGTACCTGTAAGGAACATTTTGAATCGTCAACTTTAAATATTTTTAAAATTTACACCAATTCGCTAACGCGACCATACAGAGAAGAATTGGCAAGAAACTCTGCTTGGCTTATATTTATCTTTTTTTTTGTCTTTGTTACAAATTCTTAAAACATTGTTTTGAGGGAATCGGCGACAATTTCACCCCAAGTTTTTCTTTTGTCATCTAAATAATCAGAAACTACATAACTTACAGAGATCATATTTAACACCTTTTTTTTTTTATTTATTTACAGATAAATTAAGCCATCAAAAAAATGTATACGTTGCTCGTTAAAATTGACCTCTGGATTCAGGTAACTTGGCCACTACTTTAGGTGTTGAAGAATCCAATGAATTTAGGCCTAATAGGACCTGTTTAGACCATTCTAAACATACAAAATAAATCGTTGTTGTGTGAATTAATTTGGTAAAATAAGGTATATATGCTTGCAACATTATCACCTCATTCTTGTGTTTTTGTGTTGTGGCAATATAATTTTCTTCTTCCTGTCTGAATTTTTACTAGCGGTGTGTGCTCGAACATTTAATTTCTAATATTTAATAAACGCCAAGTTTTCAATCATTCCCACGCATTTTATTCCATACATGCGTGCGGTGGTCCTTCGTAAGGTATTTAAAATCAGTGCCGTGCAGTATTCACGAGTTATCGTCGAAACGTGTTCGCCGTGGCCGGTTTGCCATACAAGTCGCCATTGCCAGGTTCGAGGCCCGCAACTTCGTTCTATGCTATAATAGAACGAAAATACAAGAAGCATCATCAAGAAACAACGTCAAATCATCAAAATATCGTGTGATTACGATATTGCTGATCAGCGAGTTGGCCTTTTTCAAACACCAACCCTCATTTAAAAATAAAATTAATCGAATGTGAAGTTTGCTACGACGGAGACGTGGGTGTTGGCAGCATTGGTTCCGGAACGACGGCACCAAGTCGTTCACTCATTCATCGGTCCTGTCAGGTGTCAACGTGAAATCCGTTTGTTTTTGTAAACAAACCTCCCGAGTCAACAAAATTAAAGTTCGCGATAAAGTGCGGCATTTTGAGAGTGCGCGTAGTGTACAACTTTCGTAGTTTTTAAGTGTGTCACAGTGCCTAGCCTACTTTCCACAATGGCAGAATCAAAGGAAACATTGCGTAAACATCGTCTTTTGCGTTCTCAGTGCAAGGCTACTATCACGCGTATCGAGACATTCGTCAATGATCCTATCAGTTTTGCATCTGCTACAGTGGACATTCTGGAGGCGCGAAAGGAGAAGCTCATCAGTGCGCTCAAAAGCTATGAAGCGGTTCAGCTGGACATACTAAGTATTGACGAAAGTGACTGCGAACAGGTTGGTGCAATAGAAGAGAAATATTATTCTGTGCTTGCTAAAATCAATGCCTCTCTGAAACAAATTGGGAAAAAATCAGTCTCGGAATGTCACAATGTTTCTACATGTAAATTGCCAAACATTGAGATACCTCCCTATGATGGGAAGGATTTCACAAAATTTAAGCCTTTCTATGATTTATTCATGGCTGTTATCGATAATAACAGATCTTTGTCCGATGTTCAGAAGTTATTCTATTTAAGAAAGTATGTAACAGATGATGCTTTGGCCGTCATAGTCAACTTGCCGTTAGTAAACCAATCTTACAGAGAAGCACTAGATTTAATGGAAAAGCGTTTCGACAATAAAGCGCGGTTGATTGGAAATCACATCAGCATTCTATTAGATTTACCTACAATGCAAAAAGGCACTGCAGCCTCTATAAGGTCCTTTGTGTCAGAAGTGCAGCAACAATTGCACGCATTGAAAAATCTTGAGCAACCCATCAATACATGGGACATGTTGCTGATTTCCATTCTAACCAGAAAATTAGATCAAATTACTAATAGGGCTTATCAATTAGATAGAAACTTGGAAAAATTGCCTTCCATGGTAGATTTCTTAAGCTTTCTTGAAAAGCGTGCTATAGCGTTAGAAGATAGTTTGCCCAGTAAAAGTACTTGCTATGAAAGTACAAGTAGATTCTATAAATCTACACCATCAAAGGTGACAAATGTTGCCTCACAAGTTAAAAAAATGTGTAATTATTGTAATAAAAGTGAACATTCTCTTTACAGCTGCCCAGAATTCAAAGCGGCAGCTTTAGAGAACCGCAAAGCATTCGTGCGGAACCATGATCTATGCAACACTTGTTTAAAGCCACACAGCGGCAGATGTAAGTTGTTTTTCAAATGTAAATTATGCAAAGAAGGGCACAACACATTACTACATGAGGAAAAGGTCACTTCCCCTACTGAACCTGCTGTCACATTGGTGTCCAACCCTGTTTCTAATAAAATCTTGTTGCCGACTGTAAAGGTAGATTTACTGAATAGATCTGGTGAAAAACTCTCTGTTCGTGCATTGCTTGACACTGGCAGCCAAGCATCTTTTGTTACAACCAGTCTTGTAAAGAAACTTGGGTTGATTGCTATAAATCAACACCATAATATTATAGGTATAGGTAATAAACCAACACAAATAAACAAACTTGTGAATATAAGTGTGCTTCCATGCCACAATAATGTCAAATTAAACTTGAAATGTCATGTCGTAGACCAAATAACGACACAGTTGCCCCAACAATATATAAATGTATCCGAGTGGAATTTACCAAAAAATGTAAAGCTTTCAGACAATGAGTTCAATGTCCCAGCTGAGATTTCTCTGTTACTGGGTGCGGATGTATACTTTAATGTTTTACTAAATGGTTGTATTAAAATCCAAAACGGACCCGTTTTACAAAACACCCTATTTGGGTATGTAGTTGGTGGCAACATACCTGAAAATGTATCTGAAAATAATGAAGTAAGTAATGTAACTTGTGAAATTGTTTCTAATTTTGCTATCCATGATCATAAAAAATTAGAAAATGTAATGGAAAACTTTTGGCTTTCTGAAAAATTACCAGAGCCGGTAAAGCCGATTTGTGATGAGTTTCAGAAGGCTGAAGAAATTTTTCAGAACTCAATGAGTTTACAAAATAGTCATTTCTATGTCGACATGCCTCTCATCACATCTCTAGATGAACTACAGCTTGGGGACTCTTTCTCGGTTGCCTATCAAAGATTTATAATGTTAGAAAAAAGATTAAAAGCAAATCCTGTGTTACTAGAGCAATATAAATTGTTTATAGATCAGTATGTTGAACTGGGACATGCTAAGAAGGTGGATATAGCTAACTATGATATTGAAAAAGATCCTGTTTACTTTTTAGCGCATCATGCAGTCATCAACGAGGCAAGTAAAACAACCAGACTTCGTGTTGTCTTTGACGGGAGCATGAAGTCGCGCAGCCAGGTGTCCCTCAACGACGTCATGCTGAATGGCCCCGTGGTACAGAGTGAGCTGTTTGATATCTTAATTTTATTCAGGACATACATTTACACATTGATTTGTGATATACAAAAGGCCTTTCGCAATGTGTTTATCAATAGCCACCACACTTGCCTTCAAAATATTCTATGGCGAGATGATCCCATGAAGCCTATCAGCTGCTTACAGCTTCAGACTGTAACATATGGGCTGAAAGCTTCCACATTCTTGACCACTCGTTGCCTACTGGAACTAGCTAATCGTTTTAAAGATAAGTTTCCACTTGCTGCACAAACAATGATTAAAAATACTTATGTTGATGATATTTTGGGTGGTTCTGATGATGTAGAGCAGCTTCATGAGCTTAAAATCCAGTTGGTAGAGCTCCTTAAGTTAGGTAGCTTTTCTTTACACAAATGGTGTTCAAATTTGTTAGAAGTTCTAAATGACATCCCAAATGAGCAAAGGCAATTTGAAAATGTAGACATGAGTGGGGATAATCTGGTCAAGACTCTAGGTTTGATTTATGATATAACTTCAGATACATTTAATTTTTCAAGCCCCGATATTGATGAGGTGTATAAATTAAATACAAAAAGAAAAATACTGAGCTTTATAGGGAAAATGTTTGACCCTCTCGGCTTAGTAGGCCCCATGATAGTGGTAGCCAAGATATTCATGCAAGAACTATGGTCTTTGCAAATAGGATGGGATGCTATAGTACCCGATGACCAGTTTCTATACTGGAACAATTTCTTAAATAAATTAAAGTTAATGGGCAAAATTACAATAAACAGGTGTGTTAATAGTAAACATACTTCTACTTTAGGGTTGGTGGGGTATTCTGATGCATCAATGAAAGCCTTTGGCTGCTGTCTATATCTAAGAATTATAAAGAATGATGGCTCAGTGCAGACAGAACTACTCTGTTCAAAATCCCGTGTTGCTCCCTTGAAAAAAGGTCTGACGATTCCTCAGCTTGAGCTCAATGGTGCTCTTCTGTTGGCCCAACTGGCGCATACAGTTGGTAGAGTCCTAGTGGGTAGGTTTTCCCAGGTAGAGACATTTTTGTATAGCGACTCCCAAATAGTGCTAGCTTGGATAAAATCAGGCAATGTAAAGTCAAATGCTTATGCCAACAACAGAGTAAAGCAAATTGTAGAACTGACTGATCAGGCACAGTGGGGTTTTGTCAGAACTAGTGACAATCCTGCTGATTTATTGTCGAGGGGAGTTTTGCCGCACAAGCTGCAGCAAAATGAACTATGGTGGAAAGGTCCAACCTATCTGTTAGACAAAACATACACGCATAACTATGAAAACATGAATTTCCCTGATCTGCCTACAGATATAGAACAGAATGATGAACCCCAAATATCGTGCAATGCTACGCAGGTAGATTCTTCATTCTCAACAAAATTGTTTGAAAGATTTTCTAATATTTACAAACTGCAGAAGGTGATAGGATTTATTTATAGGTTCTGTAATAACTGTTCAAAAAATAAGAATAAAATAATAGACAGTCAGCTAACGCCTCATGAGCTACACGACTCTATGTCAGTCATCGTTCGTTGTACTCAAAGACAATATCTTGGTAGAGAGGTAGAGTCACTTTCTGCTGGAAAGAATATAAAAACAGGAATAGGTAACCTTTTTCCTTTCCTTGATAAAATGGGACTCCTTAGAGTAGGAGGAAGGCTCGATAATGCCCAAGAGATGTCATATGACAAAAAACATCCCATCATCCTTCCGAAAAATTCGCACCTAACCAATCTTATAATAGAGAGAGAACATTTGCGACTCCTGCACGCAGGACCCAGATTAGTTTTAAGCTCTCTTTCCCAAAGGTACTCTATAGTTAGTGGTATTCGGGAGGTCAAGAAGGTGGTGCATAAGTGCGTCAAGTGCTTTCGAATTAAAGCTGAGACTGCTAAGCAGTTGATGGGCTCCCTCCCACAGGAACGTATCACAGCGTCCAGGCCATTTCAGCATGTCGGCGTTGATTTCTGTGGACCCTTCAACATGAAGGTTGCTAGGGTTAGAAAGCCTATAGTTAGGAAATGTTACATTGCGCTTTTCGTTTGCTTTGCTATAAAAGCAATTCATGTAGAGCTCGTATCGGACTTAACAACTGAAGCCTTCTTAGCATGTCTCAAACGCTTCATCTCGAGGCGGGGTATGCCCACAAAAATATTTTGTGATAACGCTAAGACTTTTAAAGGAGCGTCAAATGAAATGAAAAAATTGTTTGACCTTCAGTCTTCCAAAAATCACAGGGATACTGTTAATGGGTATTGTACTCAAAATTATATTAAATTTAAATTCATACCCAGTTACTCACCTGAGTTTGGGGGATTGTGGGAAGCAGGTGTTAAAAGTGTGAAACACCATTTAAAAAGAGTAGTAGGAAACTTATGTCTAACTTATGAAGAACTCAATACAGTCATTATACAAATTGAGGGAATCTTAAATTCCAGGCCTCTACTTACAGCAAATTCAAGTGATTGTAGTTACTTAACTCCAGCTCACTTTCTAATTGGAACCGCTATGACTAGCTATCCTGAAATTGATTTAACTGATGTTTCAGTCAGTCGTTTAAAATTTTGGAATCTTTGTACCAAACTAAAACAACACTTTTGGAAATTATGGTCTAATGATTATTTAACACAGCTTCAAAGCCGTCCCAAGTGGAAATATCCTCAACCAAATCTCAAAGAGGGGGATTTGGTAATTGTAAAAGATATGAGCACCGCTCCATTAGAATACAATATGGCTCGAATTGTAAAAACATATCCAGGTAGAGATGGCAGAGTAAGAGCAGCCGATGTTATGATGAAAAACAAAATATATAGAAGGTCAGTTAAGCGACTCTGTCAACTACCTGTAGATTAAGTTAATGCTGGCCCCAATTATGTTTAGACCATTCTAAACATACAAAATAAATCGTTGTTGTGTGAATTAATTTGGTAAAATAAGGTATATATGCTTGCAACATTATCACCTCATTCTTGTGTTTTTGTGTTGTGGCAATATAATTTTCTTCTTCCTGTCTGAATTTTTACTAGCGGTGTGTGCTCGAACATTTAATTTCTAATATTTAATAAACGCCAAGTTTTCAATCATTCCCACGCATTTTATTCCATACAGGACCTACATTAGACATCCATTCAAACTGGAAAAGTTATATTGATGAATTCCTCGAGATCTAATAAGGAAAGCGCTCAGGAAATACAAATTTCTGAATTTTACACTCATTAAAGACATTTAAAAAGGCATAACAATCCAGGCGCTCTGTTCAATTGCGAGCCAGTGATAGATTCGAAGTCAAATCAGGAGTCCACCAAGGTTTCACGCTCAGCCCGTTACTCTATAATACCACCATGGACCACCTAACGGAAAGTTGTCAGAAAAGATTCCCTTGAAACATCCTATACGCAGATGATGTGACGCGAATCTCGAAGGATATAAACGATCTCCAACAGAATTTCAACTCCTGGATAAAATCACTCAAGAAAAATGGTCAAGCAGACAGAAAACAGAATACATACATAAGTCGTGCTTATTCGATGGTGCCACAGATAATGACATCTATAAGATCTTTATGTTTGTGTTTCCACACACAACTTCCAGGCCTAAATCGATTAAAATACTTAGGTTCGATAGTCAGCGACGATGGCAAGATCGACAGTGATGATGACACAGAAACACGAGACAATTCACAGGTGTAATGTGTGACACAAGGATGCCACTTAAGGACCATGCAAGATGCATAAAACAGTAATAAGACCACCTATTTTATGGGGGTCTAAAACGATTACATAAGAGGCAGCTTCAAAGTCGCGCTGATAGCGGACTAAGTAAAAGAAGGACGCCTACAATGGTATGGGCATATTCAGAGGCACCCTGAAAATCATAAATGGTTAAGTTTGCCCTAAATTTGCCAACGACGAAGCATAGACGCGGACGGAAGACCACCCTCGACTTGGTTGACCGTACAGAAACAGAATACAGAAAACGGACAAGGAAGGTCGCCAATTAAATGGGACCAACGGTCGAGGAATATACACTACTCATTATACATTGATGTGTAAAAGAACAAACTTTCAAGATTCACTTACGCCTCAAATAATCTAACGCAAAACAGCAACCACCAAACCACCCCGTCAACGTACTCTGCTTATGCCTACTCACAAAAAAACAGAAACCTCAACTGAAAAATAACTGCAGCCACACGAGCCAGGAAAGACATTCCAATTTTGCCCCAGTAAACCCCTACTTCCCTACTAGTTATTAGTAAAAATCTGTCTTTATTAAAAACACAAAAATCTTACTACCTACATTTGTCAGTTAAGGAAACTATCCAACTGGTGATGTGTCCCGAACTGGCTTTATCCTAAAGGCACTAATGTGAAGATGGTTTTACTCAACGAAAACCCAATCAATAAAAGTAACATATCTGCCTGGGCCAAATTGTCTTCTTTAATGACAGACAGAGAAAGGAAGTCGCTCGACGAACAGAAAATGCCTGGAAAAGTTACTGGTCAATGGGAAGCATAGTGAAGGGTGAACTTCCCATATCGCTCAAGCGAAAGTTTATGGACGTATGCATCCTTCCGTACTCATATATGGAGCGCAAACCTGGTCTCTAACTAAAATCCAAAAGTCCAAACTCAAAGTCGTCAACGTGCGATGAAGTGTAGTATCCTGGGTGTCAGGCGAACAGAGAGTCCGAAACACCTAACTACGCTCAAAAATACAAATCGTAGACGTAGCTCTTAAAGCTGCTAAAATTAAAGTGGGATTGGGCTGGTCACGTCTGCTGCATGTCAAATGACCTATGAGCAAAAACATGGCGCCCCGATCCAACAAGAAGCTGACGAAACGGTAGACCGAAACAAAGATGGCTAGTATAATTATAACGTTCATGAAAAAAGTTACTACTCCGTTGCCGAATTTTCAAATGACTATAAATATAACATTTGAGGTATTAATTCTTGCCGACGGCATTGACATTACCTATTTACTGTAGTGTTTTCTATTAGACATATATACTTACTAGACTTATTCACTTTTAGGGCGTTATAACCAATAAACTTTTGGTATCTGCAAATCAATTGAAAAACTAGTGCTCTAGTGTAGCAGTTACGAAATTAAGTTGACGAATTCTATCAACAGCGCTTGTCACAGAACGAAGTCTGTTCGACAACCCATTTGCATGCTTAATGAAGTTTATTAGGTACCTAAGGTACCCAAAAATACAATATTATCCACTAGTTGAGATTTTAATAAATTAAAAAGGTTGGTATGTCCAGCAGTGGACCGCTACAGGCTGATGATGATGATGATAAAAGGTTGGCAACATCTTTAGAAGTAAAAATTGGACTACGTGACCTGGTTTTCTGGGTTCTCCGGCGGCTGTCTCCACACTGCTTCAGGCTATGTTTCCGTCTGTGTTGGTCCCGCCGCTGTTGTTTTTCGCGCGAAGTCAGCAGGGTTGTACGATGGTCTTCCTGTTGACGATGCTCCCTGCAGAAATCTTCAACGCAACCGCAATCGCGGTTACTCAAGCTCCAGCTCGGGCTTCCTCTCTTCTTCTGGTAACTCACGCTGTAGTCGCGGCTTTGCACGCGTGGATACCCGCTGTGGCTCCGCTCACGAGATGACTCGACGTGTCCTCAGACCGACTGAGCTCCATCGGGCTCCATCTGCGACTCACAGCTGGCGGTTTCCATGGATCTTGCACCATCTGGTGTCGCCAGCCGGCGTCGCGGGGACGGCAGCTCGTTGCCGCGTGGCATTATTTGAAACAAGGAAACAAAAGCATAGCGTTAGATCAGTTCACTTCAAACACCACGTGGCCGGGTAACAAAAAAAAACAACAAAGTTCAGCTCGCTGCTACGTGGCATTATGGAAACGAGGCAATAAAAGCATGCTATTAGATCAACTTACTTCAGAATTACCACGTGGTTGAGTAGCAAAAGATATATAATAATGCTTTTAACTCCTAAACGGTACGCTGTAGCTCAAAAATAACGAAAATTTGATCCCCCTTAATAACCCCCGACACTATAAAACTGACCGAGTAAATGTGAGAAATCTAACCTTAGTTATAATACATATATATTACAAAGCGTGGTGTGGGTAATGTCACTTCTGAAATGTAAGCTTTCAGCCACAGCTAGGGGGTAGAGTATTATAAAATAAATGACAAACACGAATAAATACCTTGAATACTTATATTTCCATCCACAATAGTACTTTACAGACTGTACTTCCACTTTCTCCTATTTTAGAACGTCTTTACTCGATGCCAGCCGTCAACCAACTGAGCGCTCGCCAGCCGATCACCCCACCCTGCGACATTACTATGACGTCATCGCTAGGAAGTTTTAGCGACAACTTCACAGCAATGCCTTCGGGTTGCCAGTAAAATAAATAAATTATTACAAAATTTGTAAAAATACAAAAAACCTAACAAAAGTCATTAAAACTTTTTAGTGAAGGTAGATTATAAATGAAAAAAATTGTCGTCATGTACGTAAAGTATTGATAGATTATTATGGTTTGTTAATTTCTTGTTTGATTTGGTTGTCTCTGAATTCCTTGGGCAATATGCAAATATTTTACCCGTTATCATCATCATCATCATCATCATCAGCCTATAGCAGTCCACTGCTGGACATAGGCCTCCCCTAATGAGCGCCTGAGTCCCTGTCCTGAGCTTGACGGATCCAGCTTCTACCAGCAGCATTTCGCAGATCGTCACCACCTGACCGGAGGGCGTATTATCAGTATATTTTACCCAAATCTATGGAAATTTTAGTTATCTGGCAACCCTGCAGTTGAAATGAGATAGACTCATGTGGCCACGCTCGCTATGAATCTACTACTACTTAATCTATGGTTCAAGCGCACTCGACATGGACATACTCGGCCATTCTCGGAATACTGAGTAAAGTTACCTACCTATATTACATAGGTAGGCAGGTATGTAAGTATGTGCGTATTGTGCGTATAGGTAGTACAACGTATTCAAATATGGACTTTGATCATTTTTAAGTATTCATAATGCATTTAAATAATTTACATTTAATAAAACAAGAACCAAAAATTTCTAATATTACAAAACAATGCAATACAAAGCCCAAACGAACACTTTATATTGCAGCTGATTGAAGTCCGCCATTTTGTTTCGTTTTCTACAGGGTCTTGGCATTCGCTAGGTTTTCAATCAAGAGCACAGTTAAAGAAGAGAACTAGATGAAGTCTTAAAATTCACTATGCTCTGAACGTCAACTCATACGGCTGATCTCTACTTTCTTATGTCCATAAATCATTTGCTAGAAAGGGATGCATACTTTATCTCAATGCGATTGCTGGTGTGATACTACCCAGCACGACCATGGAAGCTTTTAGTAATTTCCTTGTGGTACAAATTCATGAAATAAAATGTACTATTTTGTACCCTGGAAGGAAAAATGTGTACCCTTATAGTTTTGAAGATAGCATAGTGGCTTTGGTCGTGCCAGGAATGTACTACCCAGCACGACCACGAGAGATTTATAGTAATTGAGATCATGAATAGGCTCAGAAAAAACTTTACTATTTTGTACTCCAAAATTTGTGTTTCGTACTTCAAAGGTTCAAAAGTTATAGCCAATTTAAAGCAAACTTGAGGGACCTAGAAAATGCCTTGAGTGACTCCGAAACTTTTCTCAATTAAAAAAACGTGTAGCTTTATATGAAAACCTATCCACATCAATCTACCGACAACCTAATGTATCTATCCACGTTCAGATAATCATCATCGATCATAAGGAAGTATTTACCTACTTTTTCAATTAAATCGTTCGTCATCGTCTTAGGCTTCCCGCCCACGACCGACTATACGACCTATTTTTTATAGGATAGATAGGCATGGTCGAATTTGTACCACAAAGAAATTACTAAAAGCTTCCATGGTCGTGCTGGGTAGTATCACACCAGGGGACAACTATAATTAGGAGAGGCCTGTGTATAGGATGCCTATTTTAGGGGACGCCTATATTTAAGCAATGACTATGATTATGGGAGGCCTATGTCTTGGGGAGGCATCTACTTAGCGAGGGAGCTATTCTTAGGGGAGGCCTATACTTAGAGGAAGCCTATGCTTTGGACTCAGCTCAATTTTTACAGTCCAAAATGGTTATTTACATTCTAGGATTATTTGTATTTTAATTTTATGATTACGATCTACTTAAGTTACTTACATCATCATCAGCCTATACCAGTCCACCGCTGGACATGAGCTTCCCCCAATGAGCGCCATTGCGCCCTGTTCTACCATTCGCAGATCGTCACTCCACCTGGCCGGAGAGCGTCCTACACTTAGGCACTTTACTTGTATACATAAATCAAGTATACCTACCGTGTATACAAGCATCGCGATGTATACAAGCAACCTCAGGGCGAGAATGTAAAACTTGCGGATTGTGGACATCGCTCGTGGGATCTCAGGTCGAACTACTAGTAATCCTAATAGTAAGGAGGCTCTTTACTAATGCTACGTAGTTGGCACTGGGTGCTAGATTTCTTTTATAAATGATAAATCTGAGGGGCACGTTGGGAACTAACCGCCAAGACGAGCCAAGCAAACCCTCAGTTATTAAGTACTAACCCCTAATCTTAAGTTACTAACACGCTTGGATCATAGTTGTCTGAATAAAAAATTGTTTATTATTATTATTATTAAAGCGCAAGGGCACTTCCTGTTCAAGCCTCCTTATGCTTTAATAGTGAGTGTGTTAAGGTGTTTGCTATGTAAATTTTGTCAGGTGTTGTGCACCTTAGTAAAGCTTTGATTTATGACAATATCTCTCGTTCCTAACCTCCATTGAATGGACGTGTCGTTTGTCTGTCTTGAAATTAATAAATACCAGTCAAGTGTATATGTTGGAGTTTAATTTATCTTAAGAATTAGGCTCCCTTATGTTCCAAAACTGAATATAAATTGGTGGCCCATGAAGGGAACATAAAAACCAGAAAGTCAAGAAACTCTGGGAATCCCCGCGGTTGGCGAAGGACTTTGGACTTTGAAGAATTTATTTCAAAACGAATGAAATCCAGGAGTTGAATTTATCAAGACTACGGTGGAGTATTGGTCAGTGGATCAGCCAAAGATTCACGCCTGCAACTGCGGTCTACGAAAAGATAAGTGCCCCTTTCCTTTGTTCTTCCTAACCTAAAATTACCTACTAAATTCCCAATCCAAATTGTCCCACTTGTGATAAAACAAAGTGTTGTTAAAGTTAAGTAAAATCAGCGTTAGCAAGATAATAAAAGTTAAAATTGCATTATTTTTAAACAAGAAACATTTAAGTGAGTAAGTAGGTATATTGCAACGTGGTGGTCACGTATGTATTCCACATCCCTGTCGAGTGTATTCCACATCCTAAATATCGATCAAATTAATTATAATCCGTGTTCCGGACGATAAATTCGCTTTGTTAACGTGATTTGTGGACGCGTTACAGGTGTCTTAAGTCAGCTGAGCGGTCCGAGCTAGGTGATACGTCATCTATTGTTCGACCGGCCGGCGAGCTGCGCGGCGTGAGTGGTGCTGTGCGGATCGTTGGGGTTACGAGGAGCGTGAGAATTGAACACTTTCGTAATTAATTTCCTATAATGACGTCAAAAGATAGCGATGGTGCCTCAGTTTTGGAGGAGTTCTTCAGAAAGCGTAGTTCCGTAAAGGGTAATACTAAGTTTAGGAACTTTTTGGTGACTCAAATACAAAAAACTCAGTTGACCTCTATTGAGTTAACTGAATTACAGTTAAAACTCCAAAAGATTGAGACATTATCGATACGTTTTGATAACTTGCAAGAAGAGATCGAGGTTCTAAATCACAAGAACTTAAAGGCAGAGTTAGAAGAGCGAGAGAGCATTGAGCATGAGTTTATTCATAATATTGCTGCTGCTAAAAACTTAATAGATAAATACTTTAAGGCAGAGAACGAACAAAGGCGGGAATCTATTCTTGTTCCTCAGTGTTCTCACGATCATAAAGAGATTGGTGTTAAATTGCCTCAAATAAATATCGCAAAATTTGATGGTTCGTATTTCCGCTGGCTGGAATTTCACGATACTTTTAAGACTTTGATTCACGACAATGACCAAATAGGCGCGATTCAAAAATATCATTATTTAGTCTCGTATCTAGAGGGGGTTGCCGGACGGATCATTTCCAATTTAGAAGTATCTTCCGATACGTACGAAGAGGCTTGGAAGTTGATTTGTGACCGCTACGATAACAAAAGGCTGTTAACTAATCACCATTTAAATGCGTTGTTTTGCATTAAACCGGCCGCGAATGAAACGAAAGGTCTCTTCGGTTTTTAGTGGATACGGTATCGAAAAACTTATGTGCCTTACGCAGTCTAGGTCAGCCCACAGACAAATGAAATTAGATTCTCAAACGCTAGCTAAATGGGAGGAATACAGAAACACCATCACTGACCAGCCTACCCTAAGCGATTTCTTCAAATTGCTGACTGATCGCGCGGACGTTTTAGAGTCACATAATCGCAATAAGATTATCAATAATAGCACTAAAGGTTCGTTTGAAAATTCACGTGGTTCAGATCAAAATAACGTAAATAAAATTAATAAATTCAATCAAAATAACAATAACAGGAATTACTCTAACACAAACAAATACAAACAAGAAAAAATAAATCAAACAAAATCATTCGCGACTGTACATTATGAAAATCAAAAATCATCTTACATTTGCGTTATCTGCGGAAAGGATCATAGAATATATGATTGCACCATATTTAAAGATAAAGGTCTTAAGGAACGTTTAGAGGACGTGAAGCTTTATAAATTGTGTTCCAATTGTTTAAGGCCAGGGCACCCTGAGTGCAACTGTCGTGTGGGACCTTGTCGCATTTGCAATAAAAAACACAACTCCCTGTTGCATAACACGGAGCAGTCAGTGGTAAACCACGCCTCCGCGGAATGTGATCAGGACGAAATGACCGCTGTAAACTTCGCTAAACAAAACTGCAATGAAGTTTTATTGTCTACAGCGTTGATCGAATTAGTGAATCCTGAAACCATGGAGACACAAAAGGTTCGTGCGCTGTTAGACTGTGGTAGTCAGTCTACCTTTATAACGAAAAGACTACTGCAAAAACTATCACTCAATTCATGTCCCATAGGCGCGCTAAAGGTCGTTGGGATTGGCAATAATTGTGCAGATAGGGTAGTTGAAAAGAGTGACGTTCAATTAAAGTCGCTGCATACACCGTTCAGTGTATTGTTGTCATGCTTTGTGCTAAACGAGCTAACAAGCAACTTGCCGAGATCTGCGATAAACGTAGATAGGCTAAAGATACCTGACAATGTCCAGTTGGCCGATCCAACTTTTCATAAACCGGCATGCATAGACATGTTGATTGGTGCCGACATTTTTTGGGATGTTTTAGGTAATGAGGAGAAATCTCTCGGCCCTAAGGCCCCGAAACTCCGCAGCTCTAAAATCGGGTGGTTAATATCCGGCCCAATCAATTCGCCAAGTTATTGTACTTTAAGCCATGTCCAATGTAATCACGCAGCTATGATGACTCACGACATGTCAGACGAAATAGACAAATCGTTGCAAAAATTCTGGCAATTGGAAGAATTGCCCCCTAAACAATAAACAAGTTTTCTATTCTAAATTCATCTCAGAATATGGTGATCTCGGGCATTTGACTGAGTCAGCCATAATAAAACCGATCCCTTCCTACTTCTTTTGTCACCATGCAGTTCTGAAGCAAGAAAGCGAATCGACTAAGCTTCGCGTTGTATTTAGTGGATCGGAACAATCATCATCAGGGTACTCGCTAAATAATATCCTGATGGTTGGGCCGAACGTTCAGGGCTCATTGTTCAGCATACTTATTAGAGCGCGTCAGTACAAGTACATTTTAACTGGCGATATTGAGAAAATGTACAGGCAAGTTCAGGTGGCTGAAAGTGACCGCAATTTGCAGCTCATAGTATGGCGGGAAAATGAGACTGAACCTATAACAACTTTGAGACTAAACACCTTGACCTACGGAACCGCAAGCGCGAGTTACCTAAGCACGCGCTGTCTAAAGCAATTAGGAGAGGAACACGACGATTCACTAATAAAAACAATAATAAAACATGATTTTTACGTCGATGACCTGATTACAGGTGCCGATGACGAACAGCTGCTAAAATACATACAAAATGAAGTTACAAATACACTTAAATTAGGCTGTTTCAATTTACGAAAATTCAAAAGTAATTTAAAAAATCTATTTACAAATTCTAATATAGATACGCAGCAAAGCTTAATAATAAGTGAATCATCGAGCACGCTAGGGTTGGGATGGTGTCCGGCTAGTGATACGTTCAACTTTCCAATTAAAAACGTAGCTCAGCCAGATTTAATAACTAAACGCATTATTATGTCGATGTCATTTAAAATATTTGATCCGTTAGGCTTATTGAGACCTACACGCGTCGTACATTGGTGTGATTCCAGCATAGTGCTTGCTTGGATTAATAGCGACTTAGGCAAGCTAAAAGCTTTCGTTGCGAATCGTATAAGCGAAATTAAAGAGCTTACATGCAAATCGGCATGGCGGTATGTACCTACTGCAGCCAATCCCGCTGATTTAATTTCGCGGGGGGTGGATGCCTGCCAGTTATTGTCCATGCAAATATGGTGGACTGGCCCTAGTTTTCTTACTAAAGACGAATCTGAATGGCCCGTATTAAATCCTAAAATAGACGATAATTTACCGGAAGTAAAATGTAACACTGTCCTTATTAAAGAAAACATAATTAAATTCGAAAATTACTCTAAATTGACAAAACTACAAAGATCATTGGCTTATGTAAAAAGATTCATTTATAACTTAACAAATAAAAATAATAAAATAACAGGAATTCTTACTGTCGATGAATTGAATGAGTCATTTCTTTCGCTTTGTATTATGGCACAGCGCGAGTCGTTTGCGAACGAATACGATTGTTTACAAAGCAATAAACCTTTACATGGTACAACTAAAATATTATCTTTGTCTCCATTCCTCGACAGTAAGGGTTTGATTAGAGTTGGTGGACGTATCAGTGCTTCAGAGTACGCCTATGACAAGAAGCATCCGATTTTACTACACGCGTCGCACCATTTAACGAAACTGATATTCGATAGGGAACACTTACGTAATATGCATGCTGGTCCGCAATTACTGTTAGCCGCTGTACGAGAGTACGTATGGCCTGTGAATGGTAGGTATTTATCGCGGCGTACCGTAAATAAATGTGTACGATGTAGACGTATGCGTGGTAAAACGTTAGTACCTAAGATGGGCAATCTCCCGGCTCAGCGAATTACACCAAATTACCCATGGGTGTCTGTTGGGGTGGACATGGCGGGTCCATTCCATAAACTCAATCGTAAAGGCCGGGGTAGCCGTTTAATAAAATGTTACCTCTGCTTATTTTATGCTTATTAAGCGCTACAAGTGTGTCCACTTAGAAGCGGTAAGCGACTTAACTAAAAATTCCTTTATAATGACACTTCGTCGATTTATTGCTCGTAGAGGAAAGCCAGCGGAAATATTCTGCGACAATGGTGGTAATTTCGTTGCGGCAGCAAAAGAAATAGGCGAGTTTATTAAGTCCACTGCCGAACCTCTATCTGATTTCGCAAGTCAGGAAGGTATCAAGTTTTCTTTCTCACCCTCCTACGCGCCCCACTTCGGTGGTATTTGGGAAGCTAGTGTAAAATCCGCAAAGCACCACTTACGGCGCGTAATAGGAAACAGTAATTTAACCTTCGAAGAGTTGTCAACTCTGTTTGCTCAAGTGGAGGCTATACTAAACAGTCGTCCCTTGTGCCCATTATCCTCCTCTCCTGACGACCTTCTTTTCCTTTCCCCAGGGCACTTTCTGATCGGAAGACCGCTAACTGCGATGCCATCACCACCCCTAGAAGACCGGCCAGAAAACTCCCTTCAAAGATATGCTCGGATTGAGTAGCTCCGCCAGCACTTTTGGAATAGATGGCAGAAGGAGTATATTGCTGAATTACAACAGAGGACTAAATGGAGAACTAGCTCTGACAAACTGAGACTCGATGACCTAGTCCTCCTTCAAGAAGATAATGTGCCTCCTCTTTGCTGGCGTCTCGGACGAGTGACTCGTATTTTCCCTGGACCCGATTGCCGTGACAAGAGTTGTCGACGTGACTACGACGAGAGGCTGCGTGCGACGACCCTTAACAAGAATTTGTCTGTTACCGACGGCTGAAGATTTAGATATTCATTCCTAAATTGTTATTTTTGCACTTGACGTAGGTTCATAAAGTCTCATAATTTTATATGATTAATATACGTTTAGCTTTGACAAAACAAATATCGAAAAGGTACTATTTTAATTTAAGGAATAGGTTCATAATTGTAATTCAATTTCATTTTTACCGTTGTTTAACTAAAGACCCAGTTCGTCTTATTTTTTCCCGGGGCGGGAAGATGTTCTAGCCTCCTTATGCTTTCATAGTGAGTGTGTTAAGGTGTTTGCTATGTAAATTTTGTCAGGTGTTGTGCACCTTTGTAAAGCTTTGATTTATGACAATATCTCTCGTTCCTAACCTCCATTGAATGGACGTGTCGTTTGTCTGTCTTGAAATTAATAAATACCAGTCAAGTGTATATGTTGGAGTTTAATTTATCTAAAGAATTAGGCTCCCTTATGTTCCAAAACTGAACACTTCCTACCTTTTCTCGAAGCGCTTCATCGTTTTTGTGAACCCTTACTTTGATTTGGATTATACCAGATAAACAAAATTTTCGGGATCTGGGGCTGCAATCCCGACATAGTTGGCGATCGCTACCTACCGAAATTCGGTAGCAGCTTGGTAACAGATTTTCATACAAAAAATACTGCGCGCGTCGAGGTGGGCTGCGCTGATTGGTGCAGATCATTGACGTTTACGATTTTTGTCATTAACATACCGACATACAATGTCAACTCTACAATTTTTGTGAATTTTATTGGAGCCAAATATGACAGCCCGATAAAGTTATCGATAACTATCGGTAACTTCTAACTTAAAAACAAATTTCCCTTATTAATTTAGTGTTGCAAGAACATAAACTTTATAACTCCTTACAAACTAAAAATAATCATCATTGTTAAGCGTTAATTTGTACATCAAAAAAAGTTTACTTAGCTAGTTTATTTATATTTTTTTAATAGTAGACACAAAAGATTTTTTTTATCCATTTATGTATGTATGTGGATTGAAATTCGTCGATTAATTGAATTATGTATTTTTCAAATTTCTTTTAATGTGTATCGGCTTTATAAATACTATTTTATGTATTTCGGGTCCTATTTTACCCAATTCAAGTGCATTTATTTTTATCTGGCTACCTAATTTTAAGATGTATTGTAACTAATTACACTTTAATTTTACATAAAATAATGCCTACTTTATAACTTGGTTGAAATAAATAGTAGATTGTTTTACAAAGGACTAAAAAATCCCATTATATACGAGGTTGTTATACTCCCGAGTGTAGCGAGGGAGGATGACAAGACCGAGTTATAATGGGTGGTTTTGGCCCGAGTAAAACACTCTACTTTTCACTTCGATTGCGAGAAAATAAAACAATTCAAAATTAGACAATTTTCAAAAATTTTATTAAAAATTAATCAACCTTCATAAAACACCAAGACGGTTCTATTTTCAAAAAAAAAAAAAAAATTGACGGAGCACCAAGAAGTCGAGTTTTTATGTAAGAGAACGAATGCTTTGTACGGGCTGATGATTTTAGACAAAAATTAAAAAGAAAAAATACTTTTTAGCCCGAGGTATTAAACTCGAGTTTTAGGCCCGCTAAGCTACACTATTATGATACACTTTTTGAGCAAGAGAAGTGAAATACCTATTTATTCTTATCTTATCTAAATAGTAGAAACATTGAATAAAATTTTCTAATAACTCGTCTATATAGGTAAATATTTTTCCCCAATTTTCGGGAAGATGTTTTTTGTGTACACTTAGCGATATATCGTTAAATAACGAAAAAGACGAGACTGCTGCCCCTGATGTCAAATGTTTTTCGTAGTAACGAAACGGCCAAGCCGCATATTTTGAAAGTAATTAGAGTTTGTGAAGTTAAAAACACAGACAAGTAGGTAACTAAGTACATTACCTATCTACTTATATATTTTTTGAATGTCTCATGATCGTTAAAAACCCAAATTCCGCGATGGAATTTTGACAGACATCTGTTTCAACAAATGATTTCATTAATTACATTATATCGCATGAGATATTAAAATATGAATAAAACACCTTCCAAGATTTCAATCAAATGATTTATTAGGATAATTACATAGAATAAAAAAAAAACATCAAATTGACAAACATTTACAAATGTTACAATTATTATTTGAAAATATGAAATAACATACAATAATTTATTTGTAAATATTTTTAAACATAAAATAATTGTGTATGTTTAATAATAGCATTTAAGTAATCCGAATCACATAAGTATTGCAAGTGCAACAATTACATTTGAATAAACAAAGTACTTATGCACTCTATTTATTAATTTACTTCTACAATAATATTATTCTCTAACAAAATCGGTAAAATTTGTGAACCAGAACCAGCGCGACGTAGAAAAGAGAACTATAGTCACACTTTTCAATAACAATGTGTATAATTTTGGTAGGTATAGTAGTGATTTGTATTCACTGCAGGTAATGTATGGTGGGGGTGTAAGGGTTTCCAAACCTCATCTGCGGAACTCAGTCCAACCTTACCTGCACATGGTGCACCCCGCTAACTAACAAACGGGGACTCTGGCGGCCAGCTGATTGCGGTATAGCGCAACCACCGGCACAGCTACATCCCCTGACCGCCGACGCGCAGCAGAGTCAGCGGTGCGAGACGCTGTGCACTGTGATCCCCAACCCGCATGCCCAGCGTGGGGATTATGGACATATCCCCCTTGGGGCGAAGCCTATGTCCAGCCGTGGACTGAATAGGCTGGTGTTTTGTAGGTAATGTAACATGTAGTGGTTCACAAAATTTTGACCTGGACTGTAGATGATTCCGGTGAATATTTTTATTAAGATAATAATATATAATAATAATAATTTAAATAATAGTTGCAATGGATAGTTGCAATAGTTTGTGTTATTCTAATAATTGTAGTCTTGAAATAAATTACTATTTATTTATTTTATTTATTATTGCAGTTTGTAAAAAGTGTTAGATTTATAATTCCCAGTAGAAGCCGAATGAGGTATCAAGTACACGCACCTCTCAAGATGGAGTTTATCTATTACCTACAGAAAGTAACGTTATTAGCACCTGCTTTAACATTTCGAGACTCAAACGATAAAATATTTACAACTTCTAAGTTAAAATTCTTAATATATCCTAAAATTAATTAATTGACCTAAATAATTTAGCATTCAAAAGGAATACTTACTCGTTATTGCTACAATAAATTCACGTTACCTATTATTTAGCTACCTACTAGCTTCCGCTAGCGACTTCACTCGCGTTAAAACAATACCCTAAATGTAATTGCAGGTCTTGAAACCTATTTCTAGAACTTCCCAGAGTGGGGATTAAGGGGGTGTCTATAAATTACGTGAAGCATTTAGGGGAGGGGGCCGCGCTAAATCTCACCGAATCTCACGTGGGGGAGTGTGTGTCCGTCCCGGCAAATCTAACGTATTTTTTTTACTCAAAAAAAATTAAGTAAACACGCGGGCCAAGCCGCGGGCAGTGTAATATCTGATATTTATTTGTATTAATAGTGTAATTTGATATCATAATCTTAATTTAGCACTTTATTTGAAAGGACTTGCATTGTACGTTTTGGACCAAAATCTCATGATATCTCACCGGGGAGGCGGTCGAAAAATCGCCAAAATCACCTCACGTTATTAATGGTCGCCCCCTAAGGGCATATCCCTGACCCCGTCAAGTGCTGGTGCAGCGTCGAGCCCTTCATCAGGCGATGAATGGTTTGATGATGCACTAACACTACGGTGAGCGACGGAACACGGTGTGTTTTTAGTCGGTAGGCCGCCGGGCTAGCGAGAGCTAGTCGCAGGCGGAGAGCCCGACAGACCCCTCCAACTCTTCCCGAGTTTGAGGACAGGCGCAACGCATTTTCACACCGACAAAAAAAAAGGGTTATCAGGGGGTAATGCACAATAAACCCCAATGCGGGACATCAAGGACTGAGTTTTTCCCCCCACTTCAAATTAGGATTCGAAATCCCCTTTCTTATAGGGGAGGCTTCTGCCCGTCAGTGGATTGATTAGGCTGCTGTGGTTGTTGTTGTGAGGAGGGACAAACATGTTCATATTTCACGTTTATTTTAAAAACTTTCGCCTTAAAAAGATTTGGAATGTTCCTATGCTAATATTATTTAGATTAAAATTTGCCTATTTAATCCTATTCAGAATAATAAACCACAGAACGAAACATAAGATTATTATTAAAAACATAAAATTGTACACCATAGAAATACCATTTGAAATATCATAATTTTCATAATAAACTATAAATAAAATAAGAAATCTTAGGAAACTATTTTTTTATGGTCACAAAAATGTAATTTGTACTGATTGGCTACGCACCCAAATGGCTAATTAGATACATATTAGAAAGAAAACCGTAGATAAATAAATACATAACTTAACAATAATTCTAATAATAATAATTTCTAATAAAGTTTAATAATAATATAAATAATGTCACACAGTATCATGTAGCCCCAAACTAAGCAGAACTTGTATTATGGGAACCACATGATTGATAAAGGTACTAGGATATTTTTTTTTGTAAATACATTCATATTAACATAGAAAACACCCATAACATGTAGGTACCTAAGATATGTTTTTGTTATTGTCAAAGCTTGTTTAAAATAATAAATTATATTACTTGGATGAGAGAGGCAGAAGACAGGAGGCTGGCAAAATTTAAAGGAGGCCTATTAGTATTACTTATTTTGGCTAAATACATTACCTACTTCATAAAAGAGGTAAGTTATTATAATAGGGATGATGCTTGGGTAGAAAAATAACAATTTTAATTAGTCCGTCAATTAGATTATAAAAAATATTGGACACGTATTTTTTTATTTTTAAGTAAGTTTAATGTAAAGTTATAGAGCGTCAAAAAAATTATTTTTATTGAATAAATGATGTCCAGAAACTGGGGTCAATTTAGTCCCCGAAAAAATTTAGTTCCAATGAAGTCTCCGCTTTGGTAGAAGCTGGATGCGTCGAGCTCAGGACAGGGCGCAATGGCGCTCATTAGGGGAGGCCTATGTCCAGCAGTGGACCGCTATAGGCTGATGATGATGATGATGAAGTCTCTGCTTTTTTACTGTTCCACGAACTTTAGGTAAATTAGTCCTACCTATTCCTATCACTGATAATCAGTGTTGATTCACATACATGGATACACAGGTATGTATCCCGCTACCGTCAAAACAATTACCTACAAAACACTTTGAGCTACAACAACGTTGTGTGAAGGCAGAGCTTATTTTCATACATTTTGCTTTTGCTTATGTGGGTTGGTATGGGTCTTGCTCAAAGTCCAAGAGACTTAAGTGCACTCAGAATAGATTTTCTGATATTCAGTCCAGTAATGACCGTTATATTCAGTTGGATACGGGTTGCAGTGGGAAGTTGCAGATGAACAAAGTCCACGCGGACGAAGTCACGAGGCATCCACTAGTTTAATTAATATGATGTGAATGAAATCATGGTTACTAAACGCTTACAAGGCAAGATGTGGTCAACCGCAATCCTATTCAATATAAAAAACTACATATTCTTCTTCTTCTTCTTCTTCGTGTCGATGATACATTCACATTTTTCCATAAGGTTAAAGGTTGTAGTATTAAAATAAGATTATTGAGCAACAACTAACTTACATCAATTTCTATGAGCAAATATATTAGTTTATCACAAAACAGATTAAATCTATTCCCCAGGACAAAAACATTATTTGTTAAGGACTTTTCGAATTTTGAAGATTTTATTGAATATTATTTTATATATTATTAGGTATATTTAAGGCAGAACTAGAATAACTGATTTTGTAAAAAAAAAAATCCTTTACCGATTGATGATGATAAATTTCTGCCTTAATTATAGGGCTGCCACACTCACCCAAGCTTAAAGTTATTGGAAAAAATTGAAGCACGTATTTTTAATTGAGGTTCTCGCAACCGTGGTCCAAATAATCCCCTTTCAGAGTTATTATTATTTTTCCATCTTTCAATGACCCACTGCTGGGCAAATGCCTCCCCCCTCTCTCTCCATTCATCTCTATCCTGTGCTAAAATGGTCCAGTAGGGATAAGAATTCAAATAGAATAGAATAGAATAGAACAGAAACCCTTGTATAATATTTTACAGGGATCACTGTTACATAATAATTAAATTATTTTTTATTCACCTCAAATTTATACTCTTAGTAATAAAACTGCTTCACAGTCCAACATCAGCGTTCAACTTCGTATATAGAAACTTTGTCGTTCTATCTCTTTCATACACCTTGCATTCAGTTGTGCTCTGTCTCTATCTAAACCGCACGTTGGATTCAAAATTTTGGCAGGTCTTTATAATATACCGTTACAATGAAAGAAAGACAGAAAGAAGCTTCGTTTTCCCTCGGAAAACTGTCAAATTTTCGACGCCTCGTTTTAATTTTTGACATATTTTCAAGGTTAAAACCTAGAGTCATCGGTTACGGTGTAGGATTTCATGGCTTTACACCTCATAACCAGTGATCGGAATATAAGTGATGTCCTAAAACAGAAGCCAATTTTGACCATGAAAAAATTTAGTTTTGGGAGTCTCCGGCTTTTCGTCTCTCGAACTTTAGGTAGCTTTTTATTTATTTATTTATAACTTATACAATGTGTAATGTTTCTTATAACTACATATAAAATACCATATTAGGTTTGACAAAGATGTAAAAGGAGGTTCATGTCTCCGTACCTAATTTTAACAATTATGAGTAAAAAGTGCAGAAAATAAAATTGTAAGTTCCTAATACTAACAATAATAAAACTCTGAATATAATTAAAAAAAACAACAAATAATGTAACGAAGTTAAGAAGCTGAGAGAGAATGTAAGATATAAATAAGGAGATACTATTCTTCCTATTCCGATCACTGTTCATAGCAAACTATTTCATAATAAGCCTTCTTACTTCCTACCTATAATATGTATTACTTCCGAATATATGAAGTAGAAGGTATTGTACCTATTGATTCATTTTAATTGAAGTAGGCATTTTATGTAATAAATCCTCAATAATAGCACGACGCATATTCTACTATTATGATATACTAAATACGACTAACTAATTTAGGTAAAGCATTATTAATGTAACTTAAAATTATTATATACACGGTGAGTTTGCATTCGTATGCTATCTCAAAAGGGGCTATATCTACTCTCAAAGGTCAACAACATTTGTTTTATGACATTTCAATTTATTTTGGCTTTTAAGGTAACACATAATCAAAAGCTTGTGAGACAATCTTACAACAGCTGAATTTGTTAAAATTTGTCCTTGACATTATAATGAATATAGTTGTAGCTCCGCCTAACTGTTAGGGATGCCACGAAGCGCACAAAGTTAACCTAAAAATTTCTGAAGAATTGTTTTGAACACCTATTTGTGCGAGCGAGTCTGACTCAAATTGTGCACAACCATCATTGAGATATTATATACTACTACTTATAGTTATAAGTGAACAATCTTTATGGAAAAACTGACAAACATCGTCCAATCGTAATTGACATAAATAAACTTCAAAATTTGCATTAATCTAGACCTTATTTCGCTTTAAAAGTATTGAAAGTCGGTGCAATTGACAGTGTGAGCGGCGTTTTAATGCACTTTTTTCTACGTTTGTGGCTCGTAGAGTATAAAATATCTCAATGACAACCATGGCCCCATGGCCCTTTTCGGAATAACATACGAAATCAAACTTACCCTGTATAGGAATCTAAACTGTTGTCTTTTTAATACATTGTTATAATAACAATAACAGAAAAAACAGTCTACGGATGCATTCTTATAAAGTTCGTAACCGATAACAGTTCTTATAAAGATCGTTTTTTTAAAAAAATATATATATATTGACCGTTTTCCAAGAGAAAACGAAGCGTATATGTTACGGAATATTAAAGAAATCACACCTAAAAGTATCATAATAATACATACTTTATATAAACAAATACTTACAAACATGCATAGCGGGTGTTAAAAGACGTCTACCGAAAACGAAAGGTTAGTAAGTACAGCACACCAAAACACAGCCAAATAAAAAATCTGATCTCTGAAAAAAAAAATTATAACTGGAGAAAAAAATATTTCAAGATTTCAAGACTGTACGGGCGGACTGCTTGCTGCATACACATTTGTGTTTTTTTTATATTGTTTGTTTTTTGCGTATTTAAATTGAATAGTAAGGTAGATATGATGTTATTATGTTGTTCTATGTGTATGAAACTAGAAAAAAATGACTAAGTCAAGTAAAAAAATCATTTTTTTTCGCTACATGTGTTCAGAATCATGGTCTGATTGCCAATTTTCGGTAGTAGTCTTTTTACACCCTGTATATACAAAATTGAGATTCGGTGAACCGAACTAGGCTAAAAGGTTACAACAATTTGATGTATCTACAATCTACATACTTACATTTAGTGTATTTCTAACGAACTGGCCGACACATTTTAACATTATATCAAAACACACAACACAATATAGGAGACAAGAACTTTGTCCAAATTGTACCCCTTGAAACTATTAATTTAATTTTATATTAATCCACACCATTATTTACCTAATAAGTAAGTTAAAATGGATTATTCTTAAAACACCACCAAAATCTAAAACATAAAATTCAAAAAAATGTTTTTTTTAATGGAATTTTCCAATATTAAAAATGTCATCAATAATAGGAATTTCAAATATTTTCATAATACCCCTAAAATTCGACTTAAGCGAGCGTTGAGACTGAAAGGTAAATAATTCTAACCACGTATTGATCGAATCTTAGATAAGTACTTGATCATAAATATATAACACCTTTTATTAACGTAATTTAGTTTGAATTCCCTATTTCGAAACATATTACCAAGTCAAACATAATTTGAAATCTTCAAAAGCAACATTCTTAATGCCGGAGAATTTCACACATCATATAGCCCCAAACTAAGCAGAGCTTGTATTATTGGAACCACATGAATGGTATATTACATTATATACTTTTCTTTTTGTAAATACATATCATAGAAACACCCATCCCAGAGACAAATGTCTGCAGAACATGCAAACATTTTACAAGGTTGATAAAAATAAAATAGGGATGATGCCAGGGTAAAAAAATAAAAAATAGGGTTGACAAAAATAATAGTTCTAATTATTCTGTCAGTTAAATATAACAAAAAATATTAGACACGTATTTTTTTTTTATCAAATTAATAGAAATTGACGGATATAAAGAGCGTCAAAGTTCGGGAGTGGCTGCTCGTGGCGTCACGGATATGTAAGCTGTTAAGTTACGCGGAACTTCTGTAATTCTGTAATTCTGTATTGTACACGGAAAGAATACAAACAAAGAGTATGGCAAAAATAAATGTACAGAGGCAAGCTTAACCCTTTAAGAGTTTTATTCCAGCAAACCTTTGAACCTGGAGAGGCGATAGCACAAAACAGGTAGAAAAAGTGTACAACAGACAATAATTTAAGTTACTTCAATGCTCTATAACTTAATAATTTTTTGTATAATTGACTAAAGAAAAAAATGACATGTCCAATATTTTTTGATAATGTAAATGACGGACTAAATATAATTTTTTAAGGTATCTAGCCGATTACATAACAATACAACCCGAAGACGTATCTTCTTTGACCATCGGCGGATGCTGTGGCACATCAACCACAGCAGCTGGCTCCGGCAACACATTAGGAGAGTCCTTCCTCACCGCCTGTTTCTGCAAACTCACCTCGGCCTTCTGCGGCGGGAGTTTAGAGTCCAGACTGTGCATGTGCATGAGTTTAGAGTCCATATGCATGTGCTTGGTCTCTTGCGTGAGAGAGCCGGTGCTAGCTGTCCGCACTCGACTCTTGGTGACCATGGATATCCGCCGCTCCCGCGTGTTGATCACAGATGTTAGGAACGGTATCTGGTTGCTGATCGCTAGCATGAACGGTTTGTAGCCGTAACTGAAAGATGAATTGTATTATTATGTTATTATATAGGCTATTTGAAGTATTTTGCATGTTTAACTATTATTATCCGTTTATTAGTATATTTAGAATTAGAAGAATCAGCAAGCTGAAGTGGCAGTGGGCTGGCCGTATCTGCCGAAGAACCGACAACCGTTGGGGTAAACGAGTTCTTGAGTGGAGACCGCAGCTCGGAAAACGTAGTATAGGACGCCTTCCGCCCAGGTGGAGTGACGATTTGCGAAAGACTGCTTATATAGGGATAGGGGAGGCCTATGTCCAGCAGTGGACTGCTATAGGCTGATGATGATGATGATGATGATTAGTATACTTTTCACTTCTCATGCTCTGAAAGTACTTATTTGTGAAGGAAAAAAAATCTAATTTTGTGCACAAGTGCATTAACAAATCTAATCATAAATGTATCTATATTAAGGCAAAGAAAATGAGCCATACACCCAAGCAGAATAAGAAGTTCATAGATAGAATTTGTTATTTTATAATATTTACTTTAATTTATTTGCCTTGTGTTTTTTAAGACATAAAAACAATTTCCTTCAGTATTAAAAACTGTTCTAATTTTACTTTCAATTTTAATTAAAGAAATGTTATGTTACACTACTGTTTTATTTCCTCGAAATCAAAGTGGAAAGCAGAGTTTATAACTCGTCCACAACAATTTTATAAAATTTTGTAAAATCAACTATTAAAATAACGCTAAAGAGTTTCTTTGGTAGCACTCAGCTTTGGTACGAAAACCGAAATACGGTCATCTTTCATCATTGGTCGTTGTCATCACACATCACACCTGTATGAATCCAATATAGATCCTGCGTATCAACTATTATTTAACAAACACCCAACACCAACACAAAAACCCAATAGGTATTATTGTTCATGATTCGAACCAGCCACCTTCGGATCGGCAGTCGGGGTAGCTCCCGTTGCGCCACCGCGGTTCTCATTAAGTACGACGAAATAGGTCATACCATTCATTGTCAGTCCACGCGCAGATATCTTGCAGAACGCGCCGCAGCCGCCGCACCGCGTCCAGACTGACGTCACTGGCGCGAGCCGCGTTCGTGGTGCGCAGAACGGCTAAGGCGTCTCGCAGTACGATGGCGATGATGGCCGCCCATTCGATGCAGCTCGCTTCAGTCATCAGTTGCAGGAAGTATCTGCATAACAACATAAATAAATAAAATAAATAAAAAAAGCCTTTATTCTAACACTTTGGAACACTTGGGTTCGTCAAAACACATTTTTGAGAAGCGGCTGTACACAAGCCTTGTCAATTTTGAGTTTAAGAATAAATAAATTATTTCAAAAAAAATCTATCCAATTCGGAATTACACATCACCTTATCACACTATTGCTACACACCTTAAAAACTTATTGACTATACCTACTTATCTAAATATTAAAGAAACTTCACCTAAAGCAATAGTCGCCTGCAAGGCGTACGCCTCCCCTAAATTCCGCCATACATCCCGTTCTCTCGCTGTTCGCATCATAACAACCACTTCACTTCACTTCTTGTTTAAGGCTTTTGGGTCTATCTGTCAAAATTCTGCCAAATCAGACTAAATCAATCCACTGATGGATATTTCAATTTACTTGTCAAAGCCTGTTATTTACTTCTCAATCGTAGAGTAGGTACAGAGTTTTTAATACATGAATTGTTATCTGTATAAGATTGGGGCAAAATTTTACCTCATTGAGGGTAGCTATCATTTGTAAAGGCTCCGGAAACGGTTCGACCAATTCTAGTACAATCCGACCCAAAAAAAGGAACCACATTCGCTACTTGCAGCCAAATTCAGAGAGACAGATATGTTTAGATATATTGTGAGTAGTGTGTATTAAAGTAGAGTTGAGTCTGGGTGGAGAGGTTACTAAGGCTGCATTTGCGCCACCGCTACTCCCCCCCCTCGCCCCCCTTACCTCAGCCGCACATGCGCCGTGTGGTCCCCCCTCTCCGCCTGGTGGTGGTGCAGCCTCTCCATGAGCGCCGCGTACCGCCGCTCCTCGCCCCCCTTACCTCAGCCGCACATGCGCCGTGTGGTCCCCCCTCTCCGCCTGGTGGTGGTGCAGTCTCTCCATGAGCGCCGCGTACCGCCGCTCCTCGCCCCCCTCCCCGCCCCACGCCACCGCGCCGCCCTCCGCCACGCTGCCCTCCCCCGCCGAGCTGTCCACAGATACAATGTCAGTTAGCTACAAATAACTATGACTAAAGCATAGAAGAAGTCTTAAAACTCATTCATGCTCTGAACATCAACTCATACGGCTGATCTCTACTTTCTTATGTCTATATCATTAGCTAGAAAGGGATGCTATTCATCCCAACGAGACTATCCGACATAGAACTAAAGTAGTCGACGTAGCTCAGAGAATTAGCAAGCTGAAGTGGCAGTGGGCTGGCCATATCTGAAGAAGAACCGACAACGACTGGGGCAAACGAGTTCTTGAGACCGCGGCTCGGCAAACGTAGTGTGGGACGCCCTCCGTCTAGGTGGAGTGACGATTTACGAAAGGCTGCTGGTAGAAGCTGGATGCGTCGAGCTCAGGACAGGGCGCAATGGCGCTCATAAGAGGAGGCCTATGTCCAGCAGTGGAATGCTATAGGCTGATGATGATGATGATGATGATGATGATGATGATGATGATGCATCCCTTTTTTTCTAGCAAATGATATTAGGTGCTTACCTATGAAATTGGCGTTTTATATGAAAAAAGTAAAACTACTATAAATATATTTTTATTTATTTATTTATTTATTTATTTAGAAACAACATAACATCATAACAGGTTTTTTTTTTTAACCCTAAAGCGATGGTATATGTAATTTATTCAATCAAAGTATGTATCATTGTTATCTATGCACTTTTGCCATTTAATAGGTAGTTCATTGATTCCTTTGCTAAAAAAAATGTGGGGGCGAGAATCAATAAAATCTTTGAAGGCGACTTTGACTGCCTCGTCGGAATTGAATTTTTTTCCTTGCAAGAAATTATCCAAATTCCGGAAAAAGTGGTAATCTGTTGGAGCAAGGTCCGGGGAGTATGGTGGGTGACGGAGACATTCCAATCGCAGCTCCTTTAATTTAGAGACCGTCTGTTGTGCAGTGTGTGGTCTAGCGTTGTCATGAAGCAGTAGCGGGCTAGAGCAATTGACCAGTCTCGGTTGTTTAACAGCTAGCTTTTCCATAATGGTTTGCGATTACAGATCTGCCTTAATCGTCTCAGCAGACCGTAAGAAGCTGGAGTGGATAAAACCAGCACTGGTCCACCAGACACTTACCAGTACTTTTTTCTGAGTCAACTTTCGCTTGAGGCAGGATTTGGCCGGTTCTCCTAGGTTCAACCATTGTGATGAGCGTTTCCGATTATTGTACAGGATCCATTTTTCATCACAAGTTGCGATGCGATTCAAAATTCCCGCGTTATTGTGACGGTTGAGTAGAGTAACGCAGCACTCGACGCGTGTTTGTTGGTGTGCTTCGCTCAATTCATGCGGTACCCATTTTTCCAACTTTTTTACATTTCCAATCTGCTTCATGTGATCTAAAATGGTTTTATCACTTACACCGAAGCCTGCCGCTAGCTCTGACGTAGTTTGCGATGGATCAGCTTCCACCATTACTTTTAATTCTTCATTGTCAACGAGGGTCTCCGGCTGTCCACGGGGTTTGTTCTGTAGGTCAAAATTTCCAGAACGAAAAGGTTGAAACCAAAATCGTACCGTGCTTTCTTTTACTGTATCTTCCTCATACACATAATTAATCCTTCGAGCTGTTTCTGCAGCGCTGGTTCCTCGGAGGAACTCATATTCGAAAATAACGCGATATTTTAAGTTTTCCATAGTGTGAATAGAACAATGTCAAAGAAAAATCAAATGGCGCGAAACAAATGTACCACTAAATCCCAACTACTGATACACAAGCATACATTTAAAATAAATTTAAAGGAATTCCTAACCAAACGCCAGATATTTGAGATCAAAGTGGCCAGTTCGACAAAACGCCAATTTCATAGGTAAGGACCTAATATAATATGGACACAAGAAAGTAGAGATCAGCCGTATGAGGTGACCTTCAGAGCACGGTGAATTTTGACTTCATCTAGTTCTCTTCTGTCCTGTATTTGCTAGTTTAATCTGCTTCATAACCTTTAAGTTCGTAAGGGGACGTTAAACACTTAGTAGATTTGATGGGGTCTGTCAACTAGCTGTACACAATGAGTACGTAGAATTCATTAACGGTCGGATGATTGGTTTATATTGCCACACATAGTGTAGGTGTAGAGCACCCTCCGGCCAGGTGGAGAGACGATCTGCAAAGGCTGCTGGTAGACGCTGGATGCGTCGAGTTCAGGACAGCATCATCATCAGCCTATAGCAGTCCACGGCTGGACATAGGCCTCTCCCAATGAACGCCAATGCGCTCTGTACTCAGCTCGATGTATCTAGCTTCTACCAGCAGCCTTTCACAGATCATCACTCATCTAGCTGGAGGGCGTCCAACATAACGTTTGCCGAAACGCGGTCGCCACTCAATGAGTTCATTAATAACTAGCGACCTATCCCGGCTTCGCGCGGGTTTGAGTAAGGATCCCTAATCTTCTCTAGCAATAAATATAGCCTATGTTACTCAGGGTGAATGTAGCTTTCCAATGGTGAAAGAATTTTTGAAATCGGCACAGTAGTTTTTGAGTTTATTCATTACAAACATACACACATACAAAAATACATTTTTTTCCTCTTTATAATATTGGTTTATACTAACCTGACAGGTCCAGGAGACATGGGCACTCCGGACAGCGGCAGAGCGGCGCGGAGAGGCAGACTCATGTATCCACTGTCACCGCACAAACTGTCAGACTCGGCCGAAGGCGTGTACGAACCTGCGAACAAACTCCATTTTAACTTCAACATTGATAAGAAAGCGCGGCTTAGAGCGAGATAGCTGATTTGTGTTTTGACAGGTCTTTGGCGAAGGGGGTGTACAGGGTTCCAGGGGTGTACAGGGTTCCAACCCCTATCTTTGGAACCCAAGCCAACCCCACCTACACGTGGCGCACCCTGCTAAACAACGAACGGGGCTCTGGCGGCCGGCTGATTGCGGCATAGCGCAGCCTACATCGGCACAGCTAAATCCCCTGGCCACTGATGGGCAGCAGCGTCGGTGGTGCTAGAAGCTGTGCCCTGCGATCCCCAATCTGCATACCCAGCGTGGGGATTATGGGTATATCCCCCTTTATTAGGGGAGGCCTATGTCCAGCAGTGGACTGATATAGGCTGGTGTGGTGGTGATGGCGGAGGAGTATGGCAGCGTTCCGTTCGAGCATTATTTTCAAAGTTTTTTTTTATTTTTGTATTAAGTTCGATCATTATATTAATATATAGAGGGCGTAACATTTAGATCGGTCAGTATGGGAAAGTCTGAAACTATAAGACATTCGAAGATCTGTTCTTAGGAACCATTTCCTCGATTTTAGTAACAAGGAGAACTGCATTCATACATTTAAGAGAGTTAATAGGCATTATGGGAAGGCTTGCCCCATCGTCGACCTTATCCTTCCTATGCAAGCCTCGAGGTCAAGAATTGGCCCATAATAAATAAATAAAGAATATAAAAAAAACTTGTACTCAGCTCGGGAATCGAACCCGGACGATTTTTTTTTGAAAAATAAAACTAACACTGTATTTATTAAGATATCATTGCGTAGGTCTTAAGCAGTAAATGTTACTATGAAACATGATGTTTAAAATTAATAAAATGCAGTGTTTTTTAATATCCTTTTCACTTCTCTTGCTCAAAAAGTGTATCATAATAGTGTAGCTTAGCGGGCCTAAAACTCGAGTTTAATACCACGGGCTAAAAAGTATTTTTTCTTTTTAATTTTTGTCTAAAATCATCAGCCCGTACAAAGCATTCGTTCTCTTACATAAAAACTGGACTTCTTGGTGCTCCGTCAATCTTTTTTTTTTAAAATAGAACCGTCTTGGTGATTTTTTATGAAGGTTGATTAATTTTTAATAAACTTTCTGAAAATTGTCTAATTTTGAATTGTTTTATTTTCTCGCAATCGAAGTGAAAAGTAGAGTGTTTTACTCGGGCCAAAACCACCCATTATAACTCGGTGTTGTCATCCTCCCTCGCTACGCTCGGGACTATAACAACCTCGTTTATAATAGGGATGGTTTAGTCCCTTGTTAAACAATCTACTATAAATTTATTTTTGTAGGTGTTCGAAATGTCTACAATTTTTTTCACAATACATACGACAACAACCATAGACACAATTTTACGCACCTAAAAAGAGTTGCATGTTGTATTGAAAAAATGGTAGTCATTTCGAACACCACTTATTTGAAACGTTGTCCTGTCTCAAAGAGGGTATCAAAGTTAAAGAAACATTCAAAAAATATATTGAAATAGAAAAGACAACCAAAAAGGATATTGAAGAGGATTAAGCAATCAATGAGGATATCAAATTGGAAATGCTATCAAAGAGGATATCGATGTTAAAGAAAGATTAAAATTTAAAGAGGATAAAATAACAACAACTAAAACTACCTCTACCCTAACCCTACCCCTACAAAATCAAAATCAAAATAAGTTTATTCAATAAGCACATACAGTACACTTTCAAACGTAATTTTTTAAATTTGAATTTACACCAATTCGTAAAGTGACCAAACAGAGAAGAATTGGCAAGAAACTCTGCTTAGCTTATATTTTTTTAAAGTCTTGTTTTTTTACAAAGTTTATTATTAACTATAACATTGTTTTTGAGGGAGTTGGAGACAGTTTCATCCCAAGCTTTTTTGTCATCTAAATAATCAGAAATTGTATAATAAGCTTTATTACAGACGTTACGTTTAATAACATTTTTGAATTTATTTACAGATAACTTAAGCATATCATTTGGGATTTTGTTAAAAAACCGTATGTTTTGCCTTTAAATTATTAACTTTATGGAGCCTTACAGTAGGAACAGCTAGTTTATCTTTATTTCTAGTGTTAACATTATGATTGTCGCTATTTTTCTTAAACCATTTGATATTTTTTCGGACATACATTAAGTTTTCATATATATATAGGCACGGCACAGTCATAATATTTATATCTTTAAACTTAGTTCCAAGTGATTCTCTGGGGCCCATATTATAAATTGCACGAACAGCCCTCTTCTGCAACACAAATATGGTGTTGATATCTGCAGCATTCCCCCACAGTAAAATACCGTACGACATAATGCTGTGGAAGTAGCTGAAATAAACCAGTCTAGCCGTTTCTACGTCAGTAAGTTGACGGATTCTTTTGACTGCGTATGCTGCAGAACTGAGTCTGTTCGACAATCCATCTATGTGAGCGCCCCATTGAAGCTTATTATCTAAGGTTATGCCTAAAAATACAGTAGTATCCACAAGATTTAAATCTTCATCTTTTATTTTAATTTTAGGTTTAACTTGTTTAACATTTGGTAAAATAAATCTTATACATTTTGTTTTATTTCCGTTCAGTAATAAGTTGTTTACATCGAACCAGTTAACAATTTTCGCTATTGCATTGTTTACGTCGGCAAAATTGGTCTGCCGTTGCTTTAGTACACTACGCTAGCCCCTACCCTAACCCTACCTCTACACCTACTTTTAATATTAACGGGATAAAATGTATCCTATGTCCGTCTCCTGGTTCTAAGCTACCTCCTAGTTATAAATAGTGTAACTAACACGACTTTCTTTTATATAGACAGATATAGATATTTTGAAGAAGCAACAAGATACCCAATTTTTAATCGGTGTGTCAAATTGATTTAGTACTAAACTCGGTACAGAATATTCTTACAGAAGTTCGAATCTTTTTCCTGGGGTCCATTTATTTCCAAAAGTAGACCACAAAGAGGATTTTAAGTTTAAACACTATATGCACCTACTGAAAATGAATACTCCCAAGATTACCCGAGAATCTTTGCACGCAAAATTTTAAACGGCGTTGTAATATTTATGTTTATTGAGATTACTCTATTTGTATCTCGGATACATATTCGATTTTTGTTCTGTTTCCAAATGAATGCTTAAACTTTGTGTCACATGACCTGTCAAATATTCTTTATGTCACTAATGTCACTTGATGAAAAACAATAGAACAATAGAGACATTAATACCGGCGTTTTATTTTGTTGACAATCTAGGGTCACATCTTTAGATTGTTTTATTTCTAGATCTTTCATATATCTGACATTGATTTGACGACCCCTGTGGCGCAGTGGGCGGCAGGCCCACCTGAGACGCAGAAGGTTGCGGGTTGGATTCCCGCCGCGAGACAAATGTTTGAATTTTCTGCATATATTTGTCTCGGGTCTGGGTGTTTTCTATGTATATAATATGTATGTATTTACAAATTAAATGTATTTAGATAGTATAACTAGTCATGTGGTTCCCATAATATAAGCTCTGCTTAGTTTGGGGATAGAAAGATGCTGTCCTGCATTGTTTATTTATAGATCTGGTATCGTCACGCGAAGTCTTTGCACAAATTATTATGCTGGACATTATCACACAGCATCATGTAGCCCCAAACTAAGCGGAGCTTGTATTATGGGAACCACACGATTGATATATTACATGTGTTTGTAAGCCTGGTAGGTTGGACTAGAGATACACAAATAGCTATAAGATCAATGTAATTAGACCTAGTTCCACAGACAATAAATATCATTTATCATTAAATGCTGTTGACCTTCGGGATAAGATCCCTTTTCGGGATAACATAGATCCCTTATCGGGATAACAATTGTAGATCCCTTTTCGGGATAACGATTGTAGAGTACTGTTTAAATACTTATTTCTTTATTATTATATCATAAATAACATTTAGTACATACATATCTGACATTTTTTGTTTTTATTTCTGATTGTTAACTATGTATTAGAAAATGATTCTTTATTTTGTTATTATTTTTTCTTTATTCTTAAGATATTATTATTTTAATAATTGCATGAAATCATTATAATTATTGTATGTTGTATTAGTTTCATAATTTGATAATTTGTACTATAACTTTAATTAATTCGATTATATCCGTCTTATCTCTAAGAAATATTTGCACGACTATAGTCGACTAAAGTCGAATATAGCGCTCATAATATTAAAACATACAACCAATGTACAAACCTATATTCTAGCAAATATCATTCATACATTCATTCATTCGTAGATCCCTTTTCGGGATGGCAATTGTAGATCCCTTTTCGGGATTAAAATGTAGATCCCTTTTCGGGATAAAAATTGTAGGTCCCTTTTCGGGATGGCAATTGCAGATCCCTTTTCGGGTTAAGAATTGTAGATCCCTTTTCGGGATAACATAGATCTCTTCGGGCTAACAAATGCAGATACCTTTTCGAAATAACAGTAGTAGATCCCTTTTCGAAATAACAGTCGTAGATCCCTTTCCGGGATAAGAATTTTAGATCCCTTTTCGGGATAACATAGATCCTTTCAGGCTAACAAATGTAGATACATTTCCAAATAACAGTCATAGATCCCTTTTAGGGATAAGAATTGTAGATCCCGTTTCGGGATAACATAGATCCTTTTAGGCTAACAAATGTAGATACCTTTTCAAAATAACAGTCATAGATCCCTTTTAGGGATAAGAATTGTAGATCCCTTTTCGGGATAACATAGATCCCTTCGGGCTACCAAATGTAGATACCTTTTCGAAATAACAGTCGTAGATCCCTTTTCGGGATAACAATAGATATTTACTTGCGACAGTGCTAGCTTTCCTCTGCATGTAGAAATCAGCATCCTGGTCCAGCACAGGATAGGGCCACGCGAAGTCCTCATGCAATCTTTTTAGACACAGCACTGCGCTGTCAACCTATGAAAAAGAAATAAAAAACATATAAATTACAGCATAAACATACATGAATGAATGAATGAATGGAAATTGCGTGAAACATACAAGTAAATACCATTTACAAAAAACTTTAAACAGAATTTAAATTTTTCGTCTTAATTTTGCAAGCCATTGATTGTATTCTTATTTAAATAAAAAACACCCCCGGCCGTTTCTTACTTTTTACATATCCTCTCCATCCAAAAGTTGTCTGGAAGAGATCGCTTCCAAGCGATAAGACAGCCCATTACACCTTTATTTATGTTCTGTTTCTTAAATTAAGGTGTACGATAAAGAATTTTCATCCATTCATTCATTCATTCCAACACTAACTTATCTGAATACTACACTACTACACTAAAAAAAACTGAGAAATAGGGTTACTTCCAGTGGCCATCTGTGGTCTTCATCACCAGTTCCACTTCACGAAATAGTGCTATCCGAGAGAAAATGCACTTCAAGTTACTAAAAAACAGAATACGTAGTCAAAACGATCCGCCATCTTGTAAAGGTCCAGCAGTGGACTGCTATAGGCTGATGATGATGATGATGACAAGATGAGGGTAACCTTCGCGGCGGCGTCTCTCTCCCTCGCCAGCCACGCGACCAGATGCAGCTCCAGTCCTCCAGAGCCGCCACCATCTTGTAAAGGTCCAGCAGTGGACTGCTATAGGCTGATGATGATGATGATGACAAGATGAGGGTAACCTTCGCGGCGGCGTCTCTCTCCCTCGCCAGCCACGCGACCAGATGCAGCTCCAGAGCCACCACCATCTTGTAAAGGTCCAGGAGTGGACTGCTATAGGCTGATGATGATGATGATGACAAGATGAGGGTTACCTTCGCGGCGGCGTCTCTCTCCCTCGCCAGCCACGCGACCAGATGCAGCTCCAGAGCCGCCACCATCTTGTAAAGGTCCAGGAGTGGACTGCTATAGGCTGATGATGATGATGATGACAAGATGAGGGTTACCTTCACGGCGGCGTCTCTCTCCCTCGCCAGCCACGCGACCAGATGCAGCTCCAGAGCCGCCACCATCTTGTAAAGGTCCAGCAGTGGACTGCTATAGGCTGATGATGATGATGATGACAAGATGAGGGTAACCTTCGCGGCGGCGTCTCTCTCCCTCGCCAGCCACGCGACCAGATGCAGCTCCAGAGCCGCCACCATCTTGTAAAGGTCCAGCAGTGGACTGCTATAGGCTGATGATGATGATGATGACAAGATGATGGTTACCTTCGCGGCGGCGTCTCTCTCCCTCGCCAGCCAAGCGACCAGATGCAGGTCCAAGGCCGCCGCCATCTTGCCCAGGGCTAGCAGCCGCGCGGAGCTCAGCAGGATCCGCGCGTATCGATGAATCATCACGTCTATGAAGAACTCCTCGTCGTTGCCGTAGGTGGTTTCTCTGCGGAGGAGATTGCCATTAGATGCTTTGGAGATTAGAAAAGCATGACACGTATTCCCTATTTATGTCAGTCGTAAAGCAATCAATAACAACACCAGCCTTTATCAGTGCACTGCTGGACATGGGCCGTCTCTTATAAAAAGGACAATATGCCCTTAATTTAATCAAATCCTATCCAAATTTCCGGAACCCAAGCCAACCTCACCTGCCCGTGCACTCTGCTGACTAACAAACGGTACTCTGGCGGCCGGCTGATTGCAGCATAGCGCAGCCTAACACTGGCACAGTTAACTTCCCTGACCGTCAACGGGCAGCAGAATCTGCGGTGCGAGTAGCTGTGCCCAGCGATCCCCAGCCCGCATGCCCAGCGTGGGGATTATGGGCATATCCTCCTCATAGGGGAGGCTTATGCCCAACAGTGGACTGTATAGGCTGGTGTTGTTGTTGATATGCCCATAATCTTAGCGCTGGGCATGCAGGTTGGGGATCGTAGGAAACAGCTTCTCGCACCGCAGACGCTGCAGCGAGTTCGAAGATCCGAAGGTGGCGGTTCCCCTTACGGCTCCGAAGTATGCTCAGCGAAACGGCCGAATTCGGTCCATCGAATAAACGTATGTAAAAAACTGTGAGCGCACACAAAAAAACAAAAAATTACGAAGATATACACTTTTACATAGCCGTGACGTCACGAGCCCCCACTCCCGAACTTTGACGCTCTTTATCTCCGTAAATTTTTATATATTTGATAAATAAAAAAAACTTGAAAGGTGTCAAGGGACACCCGGATGGAACGAAGTAGCTTTCTATGAGAGAGAGAGAGAGAGCGACAGAGAAACACGCGCACGCTCTACGGTTTTATTGAAATACAGATCATATTACATAAATTCAAATTAAAAACATGCAAAAAGACGTAATCACTACAGCGATTTGAACTGGGTGTCGCGGCGCGGCAGTCCAAGCCTGTACGGCGAGGCCGCGAGGCTAACGAGCACTTAGCATAAACAGTTGAAATAAGCGCACAAGTCTTTATGCCATCTCGTCTTCAGCCCCACCATTTGACAATTACAAAGTGTCGTTACAACTTTTGGTCTTCATTTTTTCCGTCTAGCCCCCTTTCGCAACGCGCGATAAGGAACTTCGTTCCAAAAATAAGTCCAATATTTTACTAATTAGATTTTCTTGTCCGTCAATAGTGGACCGATTTTTAAAATTCTTTAAAGAGTATACTTCACAGGTGGTCCCATATAAATTTTATTCCTGAGGGATTGGTACTTTTCCCGGAAAACTCAAAAAACCTCATCCTCACTTGTAAGTTTCGCCCTATGATCACCAATATCTCCGTTAATTGTGAACCGATTATCAAAATTTTTTTGCGCAAGAAGTAATAAGTGATTTTTTTGCAGTCGGTTTATTTTTTTTTATCCAATCTAACTTAGCAATTTTATTGTACATGCAAGATTTGTTATAAGTTGTTACGGAATAAACAGACTAATTTATTTTTATTATATTTAAGTAAGAATGGGCAAAACACATTGCTTTTATGTCTTTCATTGACATTCAGGGATAGTATTAGATTTGGAAATGTGTCAAATTATAGAAAAGAAAATATATTAGAAAAAAAGGACAAATCTTCTTGTGTACTAAGTAGTAGAAATTCGATGCATTACTCTGGCTAAGCACTAAAAAAAGCTACAAAACATACAAAAGAAGGCATAACCCTGTGTAAGCCTACAGCTCAGCTTAAAAGAAGAATTTATTGATTGTAGGTACCTAATTAATATACTTTAGTTTTTGCGCAAAAAGTCACGTTTTGTGTGCCAGAGTCACGTTGCGGATATGAATTAACTATTTGCATAGTATTGACACGCTTATCCAAAATGTGGCAGTATTACAGGAACCTTGAGAGATATTTGAACAGTTTGGAAATTCATGCAATAAATTATACTCTTATTTGCCGAGACAGTTAATATTTGCAGTAAATTCTAGAAACATTTATGTCAATAGGGACTTAATTAATAAAAAAATAAAGTGTCATGTGAACAAATATTCGATCTTAATTTTATTTTAAATACCTAGGTATTCTGAATTCAATTCAGAATTTAGATATTAAGTATTTTAATTAATATTTTAAAAAATATAAATCAAGTAAAGATTCTGGCCAATTCTTCTATTCTAAGTAAAGCTAAAAATCTGACAGATTTTCGTTTTTTTTTTACTTTAAACGAGAATTTTTTCACACGACATAAGTGCGCGATCACTGAGTCGCAGCATCTTTTTATTATCAGTAGGCTTTGTATGAAATCACGTAAAGCATGAGGTTTGTCTGAAAATTGAGGTTGAAAAACTTGTTTTCATAATATGTTATGTTCACCGTATAACAGATAAACTTGTCATTTACATTGTATTATTGAATACGGATCACGACTGGGTACAAAAAAAAACTAATTAGTCTGTCAGATAGATCTAATATAAAAAATATTGGACACGTATTTTTATTTATCAAAAAATTAAAAGAGCGTCAAAGTTCGGGAGGGGAGCTCGTGACGTTACGGTTGTGTAAAAAGTGTACTAGGCCGAAACGTGACGCAGAACTTCAACGCACTATTTATCTTTGTAATTTTTTGTTTACTTGACAAAAGATAAAATACGTGTCCAATATTTTTTGATAATGACGGACTAATTAGAATTTTTCAGTCGTCATGCCTATTGTATATTATTAGTTATTACGCGTTTCGGTTAAAATGAAATGGATACCGCAAGGTGCACTCTCCATTTCATTTTCGCGATCAGCCGCGTGGTATGCTGATCGCGTCGAAAATGGAGAGACGAACTCGATGAGTTGGCAAATCATAGCACCCCATATAGAGGAAGGATGGTAGGGATGCTTTTGCCTTTCAGTGGGATATTTCAGTAGTAAAGATGTATCAAAATATTATGACAAAATACATTAGCATTGGGTTGTAAGCTGGCAGCGCACTAAAAAATAAAAGCCGATTATTGGGCCAAAATGTTACAGAGTGATAAATTGATCTTACTCTGATAAACTTTGAGCGTAGCTCGCTCCACAGCTCGCCGAGCAACATTGAACAGAATGCGTAGTGCGAGTTTTTTTTTACAGATCGAGCTGGTAACTGGCACTAGGCTCTCTGGTGTGTCCACATTTCGACTCCATGATGAATATGAAGGTGCATGGATGTACAAATAGAGGGAGACTGAAGAAGAGATGGATGGAGTGTGTGAAAGAGGATATGAAAATGAAAGGAGTGGATACAGATTTGACGGCTGATAGAAGTGAGTGGAAGAATAAATATGTTGTGCCGATGATGATACCATTACTGGTAGGACCCACTGGTTGAAAACTTTCGTTTTCAGACACTGCGGTATGGGCGACGAGAAAACGGCGTAGTTTTCCAAATGCTGTCCAACACAGCTGAATCCTTGTTTTGGCCTTCTCAAAGATGTACCTTGGACTCAAATAGTTTGCAGAACTCGAGTAGCAGCTCTAGAGTACAGAGAATGTCGATAAATCTATCTTTGGTGAGTATCATCAGGATTTAACTGCTTGTTTAATCATCATGAAGTTTTACATACTTTGAAATGCGGTATAGTTCAAAGCATGATATTAATGTTAAAGAGTATTTTCGACTGTATTGTGTTTTCTGTTTTGTGTGCCATACTTATGGAGCTTTCTGCTACACGGTAGAAATGGGCAAGCCCTTCACAAGGAGTTGTTATACCTAATTATTTATTTATCAAGTAGCTTACCTATCAGCTCTAACCGGCGCTGACTATTTCTTCTTGACGGACATAGCAATTCTGCTTCGCGGCAGAAATTGGCATGGCGCTAGTTCTTGCTAGGACAAGCTCTCCGAGAAGAGTTCTACTATCTACCTATTGATTGATCAAGATGGTGCTCACCTATCAGCTCTAGCTGGCACCGACTTCTTCCTCTTGACGGCGGCGGTGGCGCGCGCGGGGGGCGGCGCGGGGGGCGCGGGCGGCGCGGGCTGCGGGGGGGAGGGCTCGCGCGGAGCCGCAGTCGTGCTGAAGCTGCGACCGCGGCCGCCTGACAGCTGAACGTAACACCACATCACTTGCCGGTGCAATACGGATGACGAATGAAACATTATAATTAGTCCGTCATTTACATTATCAAAAAATATTGGACACGTAGTTTTTCTTTTGTCAATTAAACAAAAAATAAGTAAAATATAGTGGTACCGAGTGACGTCACAACTTAGTACACTTTTTACCTAGCCGTGACGTCACGAGCCCCCACTCCCGAACTTTGACGCTTTTTATCTCCGTCAATCATTATTTATTTGATAAATAAAAAATACGTGTCCAATATTTTTTTATCTGACGGACGAAGAAGAATTTTTTTTTACCCAATCGTCATCCCTATTTGTTTGTTGAATAAAGGTATAATTTTGTTCATATAACAATATGTGGCAAATTAGTACGGTTTATGAGTTCAGTCGTCCAGTCTTCAGAATTAAGGCGATGATGCATGTCAAACCTCCCTCTCGCTCGCACTATTCAATTTGAAGATATAAAATCACGGAATTTAGTTATGCAAAATAGCAAACCTTCACGGCCTAGAAAATAACAATTCAAAGGTTCAGCAAGAATATCATATCGACGCCTTTAAATGAATTTTTGACAGATCAAATGAAATAATTTAATAAGACTACTTTATTACATAATACTCACATAAAACCTAAGATAACATTATAAAATACCTACCTACTCATAAAATTCACCTACCTAAGTTCTGATGAATGAAAGCCTCGGTCTGCCTTCAACATCTTGCCAAGGCCTAAGTAGTCCACATATGATAGTACCACACTATACTGAGCTAACTCTGTCGTCTTATAATTATAACCATTTGATGACAATAAATATAGTGAGTACTAGTGGCCCTTCCCGTTTTCGCACGGGTTAGGGCACTTTTTACACCTTGGGTTACGTTACTTAAGTTATAGTAAGGATCCCTAATCTTTTCTAGCAATAAATATAGCCTATGTTTCTCAGGGTGAATGTAGCTTTGCAATGGTGAAAGAATTTTTGAAACCAGCACGGTAGTTTTTGAGTTTATTAATTAAAAACATATACACACACACACACACAAAAAAAAAAATTGATCTTTATAATATTAGTGTAGATTGGGTATTGAGTATTGAGAGGGCTCGAGGCCGTTCTTCGTGGAAATCCACCTATGAGACCTATGTTCAGCAGTGGACTTCTATAGGTTGTTGATGATAAAGATGACGAAATATAGGTTGATACGCGGGACATTGACGTTGACATATATGTAGGGATGACGATACCAAAATGTTGATATACGAGACATTGACATTGACATACATGTAGGGATGACGACGACTATTGACGACGATGTCACGATACGACGATGACGATACCAAAATGTTGATACGCGGGACATTGAAATTGACATACATGTAGAGATGACGACGACTATTGACGACGATGTCACGATACGACGATGACGATACCAAAATGTTGATATACGGGACATTGACATATATGTAGGGATGACGACGACTATTGACGACGATGTCACGATACGACGATGACGATACCAAAATGTTGATACGCGGGACATTGAAATTGACATACATGTAGGTATGACGACGACTATTGACGACGATTTCACGATACGACGATGACGATACCAAAATGTTGATACGCGGGACATTGAAATTGACATACATGTAGGTATGACGACGACTATTGACGACGATGTCACGATACGACGATGACGATACCAAAATGTTGATACGCGGGACATTGAAATTGACATACATGTAGGTATGACGACGACTATTGACGACGATGTCACGATACGACGATGACGATACCAAAATGTTGATACGCGGGACATTGAAATTGACATACATGTAGGTATGACGACGACTATTGACGACGATGTCACGATATGACGATGACGATACCAAAATGTTGATACACGGGACATTGACATTGACATATATCGTAGGGATGACGACGACTATTGACGACGATGTCACGATACGACGATGACGATACCAAAATGTTGATACGCGGGACATTGACATTGAAATACATGTAGGGATGACGACGACTATTGACGACGATGTCACGATACGACGATGACGATACCAAAATGTTGATATACGGGACATTGACATATATGTAGGGATGACGACGACTATTGACGACGATGTCACGATACGACGATGACGATACCAAAATGTTCATACGCGGGACATTGACATTGAAATACATGTAGGGATGACGACGACTATTGACGACGATGTCACGATACGACGATGACGATACCAAAATGTTGATACACTGGACATTGACATTGACATACATGTAGGGATGACGACAACTATTGACGACGATGTCACGATACGACGATGACGATACCAAAATGGGTTTTCATTGGTTTGGCAAACCAAATAGCTTTTCGTCATCGTTCATCATTCGTATTCATCTCTACGTGTACATCATTGTCAATGTCCCGCGAATCAACCTCTATTTAACCAGCTGTAGTTCACTTTTAGGCTAAAGTGGGGCCAAATTAACAGGTCACATTTGACATATAGTTTTAGCTTCATAGAGAGGTGCTTGATCTGTTTGACCTGTTTGGGTGAGATTGGGTCGAATTGCTGAGCCTACCTTCAGAGGGATATAGACGCGTTGTGACTACTGTAGTTCCTATGTTTGGATCGGATTGTACTTCAGTCATACAGCTGCCGCTGTATCACTCCTTAGGTAAGTGCGTAGCGCGGGGAGGGACGTTCATGTCAAACACATTGCTCTTTTACCTTGGTTTCCTGAAGAGTGGTACAGCAGTAGCGGTATAACTATGTGATTGTTGGAATCGTTTGCAGAGCCAACTTCAGACGGAAAAGGTCCGTACTGAATACGTAATACAAACCTGCATATTGCCGAGTATCACGGATAAATCTTCTGCATTGGGGCTGACAGTTTGCTGTACTATTTGCCCGTATTTCGCTTGCACGTTCACAGAATTTCTCGGCGAGTCGACGTCATTGGGATCTGCAACATCAATAATATAAGCTATAAAGATACTATTTACAAGGAATCTTATCTTATCTTATCTTATGAGCCTGTCAGATCCCACTGCAAGGCAAAGGCCTCCCTTCCCTCATTCCACACTACCCGATCTTGGGAATCCGCTGGCAAGGGTAGCGTAATAACGTCAAGTTCGTCACGCCACCTCCGTCTGGGACAGCTACGGGGCCGCGTAACGCCCAGTGGAACCCACTCAGTGGCGATTTTAGCCCACAACTGGTCCGGCATGCGGTAAACATGTTCAGCCCAGTCCCATTTCAGTTTGGCAGACTTGTGGATTACTTCGGCGATTTTTGTTGGGAGCGCCAGTATCTTTGTATTATCTTAAGTTATGGTGTCTAGTAAAATAAAACTAATGTTCCAGATGCGATCGGTGAGCTTAGCGACCAAAATACTTACTATTTCAAATCAATCTATATTACAGATCAATCGATTAATACTTTCTATAAATAAATGCATAAACATTAGTGTATTATACCTACGTACGTAACAACATTCTGGAAGAAATTAGACGACCCTAACATCTTCAAAAAGAGAGTTAGTAGGCTACTGGGAAAGCTCGCCCCATCGTCGACCTCATCCTTGCCCACGCAAGTCTCGAGGTCAAGAGCTGGCCAATAATAAATAATAAAAATGATAGTAAAAACAGTGTAGTTAAAATAACTATGCGCAGTAGAAAAACGCAAGTAGCGACTTAGTATTATCTGACTACAGTTTGACATAATGGGAGAGGCCTGCATAGGCTCATAATAAGAAGAGAGATCCCCATAATCCGCATGCTGGGCATGCGGGTTGGGGATCGTAAGGCAAGCTTTTCGCACGGCCGACGCTGCTGCCCGTCGGGGGCCAGAGAATGTAGCTTGCGTTAGGCTGCGCTATACTGCAAACAGCCAGCTGCCAGAGCTCCGTTTGTTAGTAAGTAAGGTGCACCACGTGCCGGTGAGGTTGGCTTGGCCTCTCGAAGATGGAGGTTGGAGTTGGAACCCTTTACAGTAGTAGGCTATAAATTTTGCACATCGACCTTTGGAAAGAGAAAATTGGCTTATTTCGGCTTCGTAGAGCGTTATCTCTGTCGCACACTACATATGTGACGTTTTGTCCAGTTTTGTCAGTCATTGTTAAAGATACCCACAGATATAGAAGAGAACTAGATGAAGCCTTAAAATTCACTATGTTCGGAACATCAACAAATATGGCTGATCTCTACTTTCTTATGTCCAATATCATCAGTTAGAAAGGGACGCATACATATATCAATACGACTTCAAAATATATGAAAAAGTTAATCGTACCAGGGCACTCGAACAAAATTCTATGCAGGTTCGTACAAATGCCTTGGTGTTGCAGCAATCGCATTGAGATAAAGTATGCATCCCTTTCTAGCAAATGATATTTGGACATAAGAAAGTAGAGATCAGCCGTATGAGTTGACGAAGCCGAAATAAGTCGATTGTGTCTTTCCAAAGGTCGATGTGCAAAATATATCGCCTACTACTGTACGTCCTTCTTTGCTTTGTATACTATTTAATTTATTACCTATAGCTCGTAGGAATCTGACCAGATCCCTGGCGAGGTCCCACCTCTGCTGTTGAAGTGCCGTGTCAAGGAGCTGCGTCGCTAGCTGCCTGCTAACAGCTGAACTCTCCAAGTTCTATGCAAAATGAACACACTAGATATTATGATTAATTAACTCAGGCTTGATTTTGCGGAAACCAATAACTAACCATATATTCAACAAGACAACATATTTAGTACGAACTTCGCTATCCTTCTCTAACGAGTTCCACGAATTGCATACGTGTACACCGCCACAGATTATATGTGTCTGGTTACCGGTGTCGGAGAGTTTGGGGCGGTGAAATACGTTAAATTTTATCGGAAAATCACTAACCCTATTTTTTTCTTTCTCTCCATGATAAAATGGCAGCCATTTTGTTTTTTTTCCTCGAAGCACGGGTGCTTGTACTTACTTGTACCTACTGATCAAGCCATAGCTACCCATGTAGAGGTCCTAGGAAGACGAAAGAGGACCTATTTGATAGTTAATAATGTAGACAATAAATCAATGATAACAATTTTGCAATTATTATTCATTATTTATTATGGAAACCAGATGACTGTTATACTGTAAGTATACGTACACCTTTTTTGTAAATAGCTACATACTTACATTATACCGTAGTACCAAGTAAAACTTTATTTGTTTTTGTAATTTTAGAATAATCTTTTTCGTAATAAATTACATATATTTGATTTGATTGGATTTGAAAACCCACCCAGACCCGAGACAAATATTTGCAGAACATAGAAACAAACGAACATAGAATCGAACCCCCAACCTTCTGCGTCTCAGGCGGGCCTTTTCCCACTCGTTCGAGTTCATCAGAATCAAACTCAAATTGAAATTACCCACTTACTTACATTCACTTTAGAATTGTAGAACACCTACCTTTATGATCTGTAATTAAGCGTATATAGATATTTAAAACATTAAACTTTTGCATTTGATCTAGATGACTGGATACAGCGTCAAATGGTAACTTTGACTCTTGAACCGGTACCTAGCATTGTTGCATAATTTGTAATTCATATTCGTAATTGTAATTCTAATTAGTTTAATTTAAGTGTCATATGGATTTTATCTGAAATAAATGATTTAACAAAATAATAAATTATAATAATTAAACAATAAATAAAAAAGACGTGTGGCACTTGGGGACTGCCGCGGTAAAGCTATTGCATAGCATTTTGTATCAACTTATGCAATTATAATTATTTATTTATTTTATTTATGCAGTATTTCTTTTTCTTTGATATTAGGTTCAAGTTACACTTTTTGAGCGTGGTGATCGTCTCGATTCGCGCGAGCTTCGTAGAGTCCTACAATACGTCTAGTTGCACGCACACAAACACCGTGTCGAAGACTGCCGAAAAGAAACGACGTTAGACAATGCACGGCCTTCAAGCCACACCTCCGTGCCCGTCGGAGTGGGGAGCGTGAGGTTTTTGTTTCGTTACGGAATTTCTGGATTCGGTCCCCGCGCTCAAGGCCCTCGATAGAAGCTATGCAATAGCTTAATAAAAAACGTATGAAAATGTCCATAAATTTCGAGCTTTTCAAAGTAACTGTTTTGAGTGAAAAACATTGCAACCTGCAAGAACATTAGTTACCTATGTCGTTTCATTTATATAGAAATCCAATTCAGTAATTTCCATTTAACATACATTCAAATCGAGGTTAAAAACAAAGACTATTGAACGTTTCCGTATTGTGCAACGTACTAGGGGTGAAGTAGGCTTGTAGCACATATAGCATCCTCGATGCATGGTCGGTCTTACCTACAGGAAAGACAATTGGACGACGCTTAGCGAAAACGATCCAATCCACCAAAAAGTCGAAAATGAGTTAAGTATACCAGACGGGTCGGTAAGGTCCATTCTATCGATCAGCAAAAAGAAACCATGCAAAATACAATGTTTTGACAAGTTTATCGGCCTAGTATACCAATCCACATGTATGGCAGGCATTAATTTTAAATCGACAAAAACAATCCAATCCTCTTGGAACATTTATAAAAAATCACAGAGAATAAAACTAGACAAGAATTATTTTATCAGAAAGGATCCAAGCTTCTTGGATCTATTTTGATAAATTTATTTTTAGCTTATGTTCAATACTCTCTTGAAAAACTAAAACGATCCAAAGTGCTTGGATCTATTTTATTAAATTCATTTTTACTCATAATCAATACTTTCTTGAAAAACTAAAACTATTCAAAGTGCTTGGATCTATTTTGATTAATTCAATTTTACTTATTTTGTATACACTCTCAAAAAACCAAAATCGTTCCAATATGCATATATTTTTTTATCTGTATGAATATACATTTCAGTTTCAACATATTTCTGTATATTGAAATATAAATTAGACGTTGTTTAACGAAAACGATCCAATCCAAATGAAGCTACCTTTTGAGTAATGAAGGATTGAAGTTTAAACGATACTTCTTTGTTTGTTTGCCATGCGTTGATCTTCACATCATGTATTGTGTTATTTTATAGAAAATTTATGTTTATTTTAAATCGTTTAGTCTTGCTTGAGGTATTAGTTGCTTTTTGGCCACAAAGGAGAAGCGTCTTTTCAATATCGACCTCTTGAAAATGGCCTGCGTTTAACGTCGTTTCCACAAATATGGAATACGCCACTTCTTTCTCCAGCAAAATTTATTTTGTTTGTAGCCAATTAGTTTAAGTCATATTAACAAATTACTTTCTGCTCACGATTTACTCCTCATAATGTTTGGTGCTCACATCTTTTTTTATATTTTGGAAAAAGGAAATCTGTGTCATTAGGTAAAAAAGTATGACCCCACTCTAGGTATTTGAGTGTTATTGTTCTCAAAGTTAGGTGGGAGTTCAATACTACTTTCAGCATATTTACGATTTGGATGTTGCGGTTTTGTCCCTCGCAGTAGTCACTCCACAATACCATACACGACGCTACTTCTTGGTCCTTTCGGTCAGCTTCGCCTTCTATCTACACTTAACAGTCTTAGTGATCATTTGAACTTGCTTGAATACCGCAGTGGTAAACTGCAGCTATGGAGCTGCCGTTTTTATAAAACTATACTGGTTGGGATTATATTTTATAAAACTATACTGGTTGGGATATACTGACAAGGCAGTGGCAGTGTTTTCTCTAAATTAAAGGTAGACACTCAAAACGTTCATCAGTCTTGCCCTTACCGAATCCTTTCATTTTATTCCTTAGATCTTCTGCCATTTTAAAAAGATTTTGTTTATCTTCTTTTAAAATATTCATTGAATCATTCGTCTTCTTCTGTTCTAGTGTTTTGTATCGAGCCCAAGAAGTAGGGTCGTGTATAATAAATTTCATTAAAAATATACTTGATCCTAATGTAAAACATCTCGTATTGTGGACTGCTGCGAGGGACAAAACCGCAACATCAAAATCGTACTTATGCTGAAGGTTGTATTGACGTTAGGTTAGGTAGGTTGTTGTGGCGTATTCCATACTTGTGGAAACGACGTTAAACGCAGGCCACTTTCAAGAGCTCTATATTGAAAAGACGCTAAAGGGGGATTAATTTCGTGGCCAAAAGGCAACGAAATACCTCAAGCAAGACTAGACTATTTAAAATCTATGTTTGACCTAATACGTTTGACTGCCTAGGATTTTATAAGTCTCTAAAGAAGAATGACAGCCTAACTGATGGTATATATGGGTACGGGGGACCAATGTATTACATAGTTAAAAACCCAAGAAAGAACATGACCTGGCTGTAAATGACACAGAAACATTACAGTGATAGATCACATTTAAATTAATGTGATGATAGGTAAAACCTATTATGAGATCATTATACTGTTCTCGAAAGACTACTTTTTTGTGAACAGTATAATGATCTCATAGTATTTCTATTCATAAAACATAAAGTAACAAAGTTATGTATTTATTTCCACGGGTAAAATATTAATTAATTTATATTATATTTCTTAGATAATTGTTTTACTTATATTAGATTTTCTTGTAAGTAGCTAATAATTAATTAAATGGAACCTTACGGTGGAACTAAACTGGGTGCCGGTCTCAGCCAAAATAGTATTTAGCAAAAATGATCCAAACTCACATTTACCTAGATATCTCAAAAAATATGAAACTACGCGTAATCATACTTTGACACCTAAGAATAACATAAATGTTCTATAAAATAACATATGATGTGAAGATCAAAGCATGGCAAACAAACAAAGAAACATCGTTTAAACTTCAATCCTTCATTACTCAAAAGTAACTTCATGTGGATTGGAACGTTTTCGTTAAGCACCGTCCAATTGTCAATACATGTTTAGTTGGCTAAGCCACGGGTTTCCTCACGACGTTATTACTGTTTCGAACACGTGGCAAAACGAACATCCATTTTTCTAAACGTCAAATCCTAGTACTGGGGTACATTCCATTAGGCAGTGATTTTTTTATTTATAAGTATAAAAAATGATCTTACCTGTAATATAATGAGATAAGACGCGGCTGTGTCGAGCATTTTCCTTTGCAAACATTCCTGGAATAACTCCTTTGGTTTGCCAGCGGCGGAGAAGAGATACGCCCACAGCGCGATCTCTGTCTTTCTCGCGCATTGGACTACTGTCTGAAAGAGAAATAAGTTGTATCAAATAACATGACCTTTCACATACCAGCATATATTTATCCTCAGGATGAATATACTCTCATGTGTGGTGTCCACCATGGTAATGGTGTACAGTACACAGTGTTGTGTTGAAAAGTATGAGTACCTACACTGTGTACTTATACTTTTCAACACAACACCTGTCAAGTCTAGGTACCCTGATCTACCACACATCACCTCACCAGCCTATATCAGTCCACTGCTGGAAATAGGCCGCCCCTAATAAAGGGGTTAGTGCCCATATTCCCACGCTGGGCATGCGGTTTGGGGATCGCAGGACACACCTTCTAGCACCGCCGATGTTGCTGCCTATCGGCGGTCAGGGAATTTAGAAAAGACCCAGCCTACGGTATCCTTTATACCACTGTTAAGTACCTATATACCTAGTTTAGTTAGCACGCCGACCTTGCTTTTCTACCAGGAAATGACTGGCAGAAAATGCTTTAGCCTCTTCTCCTCCTTTAAGTCCTCCTTTTGTACAATTCTTTGGTTTTGTGCAATAAAGAGTTAAATAAATAAAAAACAGATTTATAAATGTATTACCTACGCCAAATACATTATAATATTCATTATTTATTTCATTATTTGGCTCATGATCGTTGCAAATACCTAAATTCCGCGATGGAATGTTGACAGTTTCATCTGTTTCAATAAAAGAATTATCGCGAAATTGTATGGCAAAAGAAACTTAATCATTTACGAGTAAGCGAAATTCTTGAATGGCAAATGAAGTTACTGCAATAGCATACACAGAGTAAATTAAATTATAATATTATTTGAACAATTATTCTTTTCAAGACTTTTCGTATATATATGGAGTAAAAAATTGCACAAACCAGAAACATTTTCGACTTTCGGTCCTTACTTATAAGTAGTAAAATTGAAGTTGTTGGGCGCAGTATCGGTCATTTCTAGGCCGACAAAAATATATGAGAATAAAAAAATATTAATATGAAAACATTATGCCCGACCGCTAAAAATTAAATAACTGAAAAGAGAAAAACAAGTATAACAATATCAATGTACCTAGTCTTGCCACAAATATTGACAGAAAGAAAAAAAATATTTTTTATTGCAAATAATATTTATTACTTTTACAGTGTGTTAGTTTAAGGGGATACCATGCGGTCAGCTAGGCACAGCAGCACTAATAGATGGCGTTGATGCTCAAATTTGCTGTTTTTAATTTTTTTATACATGAAAACGTGCGTTTTATTTCAGAGTAATCTATGACGCGCTAAAAGTGTATTTTTTGCTATGTACTCAGCTATAATTTATATTTTTTTAGTCTATGTAGCACTTGTAATTGAGTCAGACAATTTGTAGCAGCGTACCACGTACACCGACAGGGCATCATGACAACATGATACAAATCAAAACTATGAGTTGATTTCGACATACTGACAATATAACGATTGGACCTGTGGTTAGAACCCTCGACAATGATGCCGTGGTACCGAGTTCGTTTCCTGACTATATTGATTCTTTTTACTTTTATTTTTGAGATCGTTTTGCAATGAATATCTAACCCTCGGCAATAAAGTTGTGGTACCGAGTTCGATTCCTGATTCCTGATTCCTGATTCCTGATATTATATATATATATATATATAAAACACGAATCGATATATTTAACAGGAATCGAGGAAAACATATTCATAGAAGAAAGAATAAAAGAAAAAAAAAACATATATGTTTTTTTTCTTTTATTTTCTAAGGTATTTTTGCTATAAATAAAGGAAAGTCCTAATTCTGCCAATATGACGTGGTTTTGCTATATATTACATAGAAAAAAATAGCCTCTGAAACTATTTTGTATAGTCATCGTCACTCTACTAAGTGATCTCAAACTGAAACTCAAACTCAAAACACAACTCAAAGGTCCACTCTTCTACAATTTTATACAGTTATATCTCGGGAACTACTCATCACAGACTTGCCGTTTCTAGCTCAAATGATAGATAATGACAAGATCTTCATTTTCCTTGACAGCTGTCAAATTTAAATGGACCATATCTCAAAATCTACTCATCCTAGATTTGCCGTTACTGGCTCAAATGATTGCTATTGACAAGACCTTAATCTTCGATGACAGCTGTCAAACTTATTAAATATGGTGTTGTTTAGTGGCTTAACTACCTTCTCAAGAATGGTATCTTGATACACTTGTGCCGATGTTTTCATACCTTTTTCACAAAAATAGGGCTCAGTCACTCCTGCATAGCTAACACCCCACTAAAACATCACTGAAGTCGGATAATGCCCACGTTGCACTCTGTCGACTATTTGGGAAGCTTCCTTAGAGCTTTGAGCATAAAATACGGTAATTTTGTTTTCATCCCCCCAACCGAGTGCCAGCTGACGTTCACAAGGCTTCATAATACTATACTCTGATGCATTTTACTAATTACCACTTGAGAGGAAATTGGTCATGAAAATGTGTTGCTGGCTCCCGGACTATTAGAGCTTTGAGCATAAATACGGTCATTTTGTTTGTTAAATGTTGCTCAATTGTAAGATTTTCTCATCCGTATTTTTTTCTGTGACCTCCCGTTGCGTACCGCTTCATTACGATTTTACCACCCTATTCTTTTTTAAATTATCAGTTAAAAATTGACCAGTGCTTCTCTTATAGGCTGTAAGTCCTAAGTCATCTTTAAAAATACGCAACATGGTTCTGGGTGCTATCTTCATCTCCCGAGATAAAATCTTTTGCTTTCGGACAGGATTTCTTCGAATTCTTTCCCTTACTGCTTTGACCACCTTTTTCGTACGAAGACTACGTGGACGGCCAGATCTTTTTCTGTCACAAACAGAGGAGGTCTCATTGTACCTATTAATAGCCCGATACACAAACATTTGACTAATATCAAGCGTATGGAGAGTTTTAAAAATTGCATTTGCTCCATACCAACTTTGTGTAATGCAATCACAGCGATTCGGTTCTATTTATCACCCCACTCCATTTCAATATCGCAAAATATTGTACAATGTATTGGCGCCAAAATTAGAAGACTCAATGAACAATCGTATAAAAATTCCAGATTCCAAATTCAAATGTAATATCTTTCTTATTTTTAATTGTAACAGTATTTATGGCCAGACTAGGTATATTCAAAATAGTCAAAGTAAATACTTTATAATGCTGCAGGCGACGACAAACAATACTTTGTTGCCTACGGGCGAGAAAGATCTACCAAAACTACGAGTAGGTACGTTTGTCCCCGCCTGCAGCATTATAAAGTATTTAGTTTGACTAATTTGAATATACATTGATATTGTGATACTTGTTTTTCTCTTTGAAGTTCATTAATTTTTAGCAGTCCGGTTTTTTGTTTTTATAATAATATATTTTTTCGACTTTCTTGTTTTATTATTGACAATTTGTGTTAAAACAGAACAAACGTGACATATATTTTTGTAATCTTTTAAGAATCTTTTTAAGATCTCTAATTTGCGCCATTTTGATAATTTATATAGCCTATGACACTACCAACTGACGACTACAACCTCCTTCTGGCGCAGTCGGGTAAAAACCAAGGCCTAATGTTGCTGTGGTAGAAAGATACGACAGAGCTTTATTGCACCATACCAAGAATAAAAACTAGATAAGAGATTCTCCTGTAATATCTAGAATTAAGTGTTTGTATTTCATAGGATTGTTAACAAATTGAATAAATAAAATAAACAAAAAAAATTTTTGCTTGCCAGTCTACATGGAAAATATCTCCAAATCAGACATCGCAGTTAGAGTGATGGGTTAGGTTCGGTTGGTTTTATTTTCTTGCATCACTTATGTAGTACCTATGCGGATATTTTTGTTCTGTATTAAAGCAGCGCACCGAAAACATGTATGACGGTGCATTCCTACATGTATACAACTGGAATGCGTCATTAGACATTACGATATAAATTCGTAAGTTAAGATAGATTCATGCTCACTGTTATTTTTTTAAGGAACAAGAATTTGCTCCCTTTTTCAGAATGCGGCTCCAACTGCGGCTTCTGAAGATGAACTATCGGCTGTTGTTCAACCAAACCTAGTTGAAGAAGGACCAAAAGATGACAAAAATTGTAATTACAAAAACGAAGTAGATTTTGGAATAGTCGCCACATAACTTGACTTTCATATATGGACCAAACAATTTTGCATTTTCACTTTCTTCGATAAATAATGTGACTAGGGGCACCTCGCGACTTCGTTCCTGTAAAAGCAGTTTTACTAAGACAACAGCAAACATTTACTTTTAATAGCGACAGTAGAGATGAAAATTACTTATTAGTATGATTTACATTCTAAGTAATATCTTTGCAATGCAAATAAATAAGGATAATCATATTTTTTTTCAGTATTTGACAAATTAGGTCATGCATGGAATAACTGGAAACAAGATGCACAAGACAATGTCGCCAACTTTGTGTTTACAAAAATAGGTAAGAATCACCTCGCCCAATAATATTTTATGTAACATATTTTATCTTTCCTCTACTATAATTATATACTTAAATCTAAGCATTGAAAATGTTCAATAAAAGCACACCATCTTAACACTGCCAAAGCAGTTGTTACATACGCATCAACGAATCATAGTAATAAGCTTAAAGCTAGTCCAAATGGAGCGATAATCATCTGGACGTACGTCTCATTTCGCAAGCTTGGACACGCGCGAGCGATCGCTCGTGGATTCCTCCTCTTCCTCCACCTGGACACGGTCTTACAGAGTGGATTAGAATCCACAACTAGAAATGGGGGAAGAAGAATCCAATACCGAAATTCGTAATTCGGAGGTTGTGGGTTCAAATCCTGGTCATGCACCAATAGCTTTTTCATTTAGTAAAAGTTATGTGCGCATTACTACGAGCTTGAAACGGCGAAGGAAACATCATAAGAAAACCGGATTGCATAAAATTAAAATACGTGAGGCATCCACGTGCTTGAAACGTCTAGGAAAATATAGTGAGGAGACTGGCATGCCATACAATTAAAATAGATGATCTTGCAACCTGTCACGTAGAATGCTTACTACTGGCGAAGAGGCCTCTTTGTCCAGAGTGTAATTTTTGGACTACACAAACGGTATCTTCGATAGATTGCACGGAAGATAACCATGTATGGGGAAAAATTCGTGATGATGTTTTTCTGTATTTATAAAAATTATTATGTTATAAAAGGAGTGCTTTATGCCGTAAGCTTATTCCACGTGAGGGAAATATAATATGGTTGGTATGTTTTAACATTTTATGCCGGCAAAGATGTCCATCATGGAAGGAAATAACTGTTAAACTGTTAATAGCGATATAGAGATAATAATTATTCATGTTTTCAGCTGAAAAACCATAAGAAGATTTCAGTTTTAAGTACCGACCTAACAATACAATAATAAACTCAGATTTGCACATATATTCCAATTATCTTACGACAAAACTGATTTTGCAATACTAGCTCATTTCTAAGTAATTTCAAGATTATACGACCCCATATGCTTCTCAGTTAGTAATGAAAATGAATGTTTTTTTTAGTACTCGTCGCTATGACTATGTAATACAATAATTACTTTTTGCTCTGTATAGATTTTTTTTTGTTGGGCTACTCATAACAACTTACAATCAATAGATAAGTGCGTAACTGATAATTTTGTATAACTTTTAGCCGACACAAAAGGATTTTACGAATTAAACAATAGTTTAACATGATGCATCAATTGATATTTTATTTATACCCTGGCTCCACCGTTCCCATCCCGTTGCAGGGGAGGCTTAGAGCCCCTACTTTAACAATAAGTAACAAAAATAGAAGGTTTTAGTGCCTTCCCAGATGGGCGATTTACGCGCGAGTTGAGTCGAGCGATTGTCCTTCGTATCCAATCAGGCTTGCTAAATGTCACGTGGAGTGTGACGTGCGTTCATATAAAGCTGAGTACGGATAGCGAGTTCCTGTGTACGCGTAGTCAGGGTACGCTATCCACGCGTACATTGGCTACGCGTGCAAGTAATGTGGACCGCCGCGAACCTGAACGCGAGGTCAATCGTTCCATAGCGCTACACGAGCCGAAACCGACTGACCACGGCTCGCGCGGCACGCGTCCCCCTAAGTGTACGCGTAGCTGCAAGTACAGACATGGCATTCCAAGACACGCGTAACCGACTTCGCGTACCAATGTACGCGCTGTCTGTACCCAGCTTAATAGCAAGCCTGATTGGATACGCATGACAGTCGCGCGAGCATAACGCTCATCTGGGAAGGCGCTTAGTTGTTACATAATTGAACGCGTTAACATTTTCGAGTCATGAACATGTCACATGTCTCACTAGATAGCGCTGTTTCGATTTCATACAAACACGATCGAGTAGGTTAAAAAACCTCCGACCTGGTACTCTAGAATAATTCCTTTGAATTTAGAACGGTTTATTAAGTTTTAAATCAGGCAGCAAATAGACAGCACAGCGATCCATATAGACAGACGTCAATTACCTCAAATTTCAAATTAACTGTTGTAAAAAAATGGTATATTATAAGGAAAAAATTACAACAGCAGCAACAACAAAAGAACAGCTATGAAATATGTATATATCATCCGAAAGCTTATGCAATGACGGCCTCTGTGGCGCACAAGGCATAGGTCCGCCGGAGACGCAGAAGGTTGCTGGTTTGATTCCCGCCTCGGGACAAACGTTTGCATTATTTGCAGGTAATTGTATCAGGTCTTTTCTAAGTATAATTTATATGTATTTACAAAAAAATATATAAATAGTACCTATATCAGTCAATGGTTCCCATAATACAAGCTCTGCTTAGTTTGGGCTACATGATGCCGTGTCAGTGTCCAGCAGCATTATTATTACTATCAACAAGCGACAGCTTCGATTCTGACTGAGATGTGGGAAGATTTCTAATTTCCAAACATGTGGATATGCAAGTGCGTTCAAAACTATCCACTTTATTCTCCAAGGATTTAATTTAAAGGAAGATTTTCGGAGTCAAGCCTGATAACCTGCAGTATCTCATTTTTTGCAAGAAGAAAGTCAGCGGACTGTCAAAGACAGCAGAGCGAAAATCTTGTACGAAGGCAAAAAGCTTTATATATTTTTCGTCTTGTTCTTTCTGAAACTCGAAAGTTAGTAAGTAAGGGAAAAGTTATTAGCTGCTTCATCTCAGTCATAAAAGAGTCAAGCTTTTCTTGACCACAGTCCGAACATTTTCGCTTCGAATTTCTTAAATATGCATGTGGTGTAAATACCTCTGGGAGACCCGAATTCGAGAACTTGTTCCGCTACACTCAGGATAGAATTCGTTGGGGTTTCTGAAAGCGGAGGAGTTCGGTTAAGTGGCATCTTTGAGGCGTAGGTAGAAAGATTATTATCAAGCGTCTGAGGCAAAGTAGGTCAGTATACTAGTATGCGAGATACACCCCGTCTAGTGAAACTTAATAAGCGATCGAACGATTATCACTTGACTTAACATAATCGAGAAGACTACTTGTAGCACGCAACCGATTGCGTAGCATGTAGCGTAGACCCTCGTAGCACGTAAAGTAAACGCTCGTAGCACACGCTTTTTGTGTGTTCAGTATTTTCGTCGTGGCTGCTCACTGAAGCTGTGGCTGAGTTGGTAAGTTGGTAAAGGCAACAAGAAGCGCAGACTCACGATGCTTCCGAGACTGATGAGGCTGGAACAGATGCGGGTCAGGATACGGAGGCGAAGCACTACGGAATTAAGCTCGACAAACAATGCGCCTCTTAAGAGGCAGGAAGACAAGATGGGCTTTTATCAAAGTGGAAAGGAAGAAGAATCCCACCTGTCAGAATAATTGCAGTACAGCATCGAACTGCCACAAACTCGTGTCTCACGTGCATAAGGGTGCGTTTCGATTGACGCTGCGCGAAGCGGAGCGCGCTGCGAATTGGCCAATCACAATGCTCGAAATATCCACTGCGTCACGTGAGCGAGCATTTCGAGCATTGTGATTGACCAACCGTAACCTAAGGGTGCATTTCGATTGACGCGGAGCTGGGCGGAGCGGGCTGCGAGTGGCCAATTACAATGCTCGAAATCTTTGCTCACGTGATTGCTCACGTGACGCAGTGGAGATTTCGAGCATTGTGATTGGCCAATACGCAGCCCGCTCCGCCTCAATCGAAACGCAGGGTGCGTACTCCGTCGAGGCGGAGGATGTAGCGGAGTACTTGCGCGCGAAGACGAAGGACAATCTGAGGGTCGAGCGGTTGGAGTCCCGCCACAGATTCAACTTCAACTCCTTTTTGGTGCGGTTTCCGACCGAACGTCTGTCGACCTACATGAAGGAGGAGCTCTGGCCGAAGGGTGTCGAGTTCCGTCGATTCCGTGGACGGATAATGGACAACGCGCGGCCCACGTTGGGTATGCTACGTGGCAATTAATTAATAATTCGTGTTTAATTATAATTTTATTAATATGTATGTATGAGTATGATAAGTAAAACACCATCTGTATTTATTCTATTTTAGCCTAAAATAAAGTTTATATTTTTACTAGCTGACCCGCATGAAACTTCGTTTGCGTGTATTTTCTATCACCTTTTCTCCCTCCCTCAATATACATATTTGTCAAATAAAGTTGTAGTTACTTAGTCCCACCGGCCCGTGGTGCATCCAGCTATCAAAAATAACATGACTTTGGCAGCCAGCTATTTTGGCAGCCGTGCAGAGGAACATAGACACTGCTGAATTCCTTGACCATCGACGGGCACCAGCTTTGTCGGTGGAAGAAGTTGTGTTCTGCGATCCCCAACCCGCATGCCTGACGTGGGTATTATGGACCTTCTTATCTAAGACGTATAAATGACTAAGACGTCTAGACGCAGTAGACTAATAAAGGCTGGTGTTGTAGTTGTTGTACATTATAAGAAAAACATTTTCCCATGTAATAGTAAATAGCAGAATCTGGCAGAATCAAAAGTGACATACGTGACATGCAAAAATTATCCAACTGCGCAACCTGTCACGTCATAAAGAGTTTTGAAAGTGTGGTAAGAAGGTCCGCTACATGAATGTATGAAGAGTATGCGAACGATTAGTTTTTCGTTTAAACTCTAAACAGTGTACAGAAATAAAATGTGGCCTATGTGCTAAGTTGGATGGTAAGCTATCTGATTTTACAACATTCCCCAAAATTCGTTCAGTATTATTCACGCCAAGTCGTAACAAACATACCTACAGACAAAGTCTTCCGATATTTTTTTTTCCTATTTTAGCTTTTTACACTTTAGCTAAAAAAAACATATGTTACAGATTTTTTTGGCTCTACTCTTTTATTATATGTAGGTATACTAGGTATAGATTTGTTTATTATTAAGATATCAAAAACACGTCCGAATGCCACGGAGGAAGGGTTATATAATAGGCGTCTTTATTATTGTTTTAGTAGGACCGGAAAAGGATTACTCTTAGTAATTTCGACTTTACTAAGAATTACCAGTCTGCGCTAATGTTAAAAAACTTTGACAGCCTCTGTGGCACCGTGGGCAAACTCCGCCTGTGACGCAGAAGGTTTTTGGGGTTCGATTCCCGCCACATGCCCCCCTACGTTACTGACTATACTACAGCATAATAATTAATTAGTACAATAAATAAATAAAATAAATAATGCTGGACACTATCACACAGCATCATGTAGCTCCAAACTAAGCAGAGCTCGTGTGGGAACCACATGACTGATAAACTACTTAGATACATATTTTTTTTTGTAATTACTAATACATATATAGAACACGGAAAACACCCAGACCTGAGACAAATATTTGCAGGACTTACAAACATTTGTCTCTCAGCGGGAATCGAACCCACAACCTACTGTGTCTCAGGCGGGCCTTCGCCCACTGCGCCACAGAGGTCGTTTATGACATAAACAAGTTTAAAGTTGAGGAGTTACGACTTCTTCACCCCTAAAATCAAACGGTGAATTTCGTAGGAAAAAGAAGGAAACTCAATATGGACTCTCTTTCTCTGTTTACTCTGTTTTAAAACAGCATCTTTTCTTATTTTTGAAATATAACAAAAAGTTACGCCGTCTAAAGAAATTGGGCGAAAACAAATGGGCTTTGATTTTAAGACAGAAAGTAAGTACCCTACCCTGGGTACGTAAACTTTACAAACAAAATTATTTAGCACAAATTCCGCAAACTTTTTTCTAAACCCACGCACCACACACAACTCGTTGAACTCGTCAGAGAAGAAGATCGGCGGAATTTGTACTAAATATTTTGTCTTGTTAAATATCTTGCAATATATTTTCGCAAAGCTACGTCAGAGTCAAATAACTATTTACAAAAATAAGAAATCCTCGGTTATTAGTAAGTATGTAAGTAAGTATATTGTTTATTTTGACTAAAACTATGCAAAATTTTATACAATAAATTATTAACAATTATTATACCTTTATGTCTGCTTTGTAAAATGTAGTCAAACAAGAACGGTTAAGTACGAGTTGACTCGCCCACCGCGGGTGACGTAAATGGCGTGCGATACTAATTAGTAAGGTTTCTTCGTAATTAAAATGTGTACGTCCTACAGACAAATAGAAACCGGCTTTAGAATGGGCAAATTAGGGCCTTTCGGATTATTATCTGCTATAAATATAATCTGGTGAAATATGGTGTTCCATATTTGACCTTCTTGACTTCCGTTATAGCTTTACCATAGCTGTCATTACATTTATTGAGGTATCTACCAAACCATATTATAGCTGAAGACTTTGCTATAATGTTCCTGTAAAATATAGATATACTTCTATAATATGTATAAATTTCAGATTTTTTGCTTCGCAAACTTCGGAGTTAAGGGGGAGGGGGGCTTATGGTAATTTTTTGGACTTTTTTCATCATAAATGAAAAACTATGCATGATATCAAAAAAATAAAAACAAATTTATATATTTCAAATCAAGCTTTTTCATTTGAGACCCCGCTCGACCTAGCAACCTCCCCCGCCCCCCCATTATTTTTCAACCCCCCCATTTTGGAAGATTTCTCAAAAACTGTTTAATGTTGGGACTTCGCTATAATTTGTCATGTAAAATATAGATATTCTTCTTTAACATATATTAGTTACAGATTTCTTCTGGCTTTCTGAGTTTAGGGGGGGTTTTGGTAATTTTTTAGACAATTTTGATCATAATATGAAAACCAAGTATCGTATAAAAAATAAAAAACTGCTTTAAACTGGGTTAATTGACCCCTTTCATATGATATGCCACTCGACCTATTGGCACCAGTTTTAAATTTTGACGTTACTTCTTTTGGACCTTTTGGGGACGAAAATGAAAATATTTTTTTACTGGCTATCTTATTTAGATTTATATAGACAGTGTATTTTAAATCTACACCAAATTTCAAGTCGGTAGCTTATGTAGTCCCTGAAATAATCAGCTGTGACAGACGGACGGACGGATGGACAAAGCGACACCATAAGGGTTCGTTTGACCGGTTCGGTAACATCACCCTAAAAAGGCCCATGCTCATCATAATGCTGCAGTAAACTGCAGCGTCGATTTTCAGCACGAACCTCGGTTGAAGTACGGACAAGGCATTGCAACTAAAATAAATGTAAATGGTTAGCAAAGAACAATAAAAATAACAATAACGATACCAATAAACAGTTCAGTTATTATTTGATGATTTGAGTTCTTAGAACCTGAAAATCAGTATGTTGGTCATCATCAGACCCTAGCTTTGACGTCTCAAGTACTGAACAAAAATTTCGAACAAGAACATAGAAGTATCTTGGATCCTGTTCATCTAATGCTGGTCAAACTCGACAAGTTTTTGTGAAATCCCCGATGACAAAAAGAATCGATAAAGCTGTAAAACCTGTATACCAAATTTAGTCCAGATCGGTTGTAAAATACGCTCTGTCGAGGGGTACTAAGTTACTAACCAATTAACAGAGAAAAGCAAATTTGGCATTCTTGAAGCAGAGACGCTTCGCTTGTTCTGTCAATAATGACAACCTAAAATGAAATGAAGAATATATCGTACAATACATGATTCAACAATATTTTGGAGTTCACTTAGCACACGTATTGAAACAATTTACTTACTCAGGTGGTACAGTCAGCATCAAAAGTATATGTTGATTTTCAGAATTTCAATACAGCTGATAGAAATTGGAGTCTGAATTAGATAGCACTAAAGTGTTCCATAAATAGGTGATTGAAAAATATGCCAACAATAAGCTGATGACACTAACCACCACATGTACCTGATGACTTTAAGGTTCAAAAGTATCTGATGTAAAATAGTTTTATAAATATATGAATTATGTTACTTTGCAATATTTTGTCAATAAAGATATAGGTTCAAAAATACACAGTCAGTTATTTTTGAAAAATAACATCATAGCAAAAATAACTGATTATTTATTTTAAATGGCCTTTTAGCTCAGTTGATAGTAATTCTTAATTATTTTTTATTTTTATTTTTATTTTTAAGCTATTGCATAGCTTCTATCGAGGGCCTTGAGCGCGGAAGAAAAGAAGTACGGAATTTCTGGATTCGGTCCTCGAATCCAGAAATTCCGTAACGAAAAAACCTCACGCTCCCCACTCCGACGGGCACGGAGGTGTGGCTTGAAGGCCGTGCATTGTCTAACGTCGTTTCTTTTCGGCAGTCTTCGACACGGTGTTTGTGTGCGTGCAACTATACAAGACGTATTTTTATTTAATAAAAGAAAAAAAATTGTTTTCTTATCGGTCACCACGCTCAAAAAGTGTAACTTGAATTAATATCAAAGAAAAAGAAATACTGCATAAATAAAATAAATAAATAATTATAATTGCATAAGTTGATACAAAATTAACCAACCATTAGTATCCCAACATCGGTTACTTTTACTAGAAGTCAAAATTATATTGCAGACAGCTAAGTACAAACCTAAGCCATCACCCAAAATTAGATGGTACATGTTAGAGAAAGAAGACTGTGCGAAAGAGTTCCAAAAAATTGTGGTTGACAAAATGATTGAGATGGATGCCAAAATTGAAGAAAGTTCGGTGAATGAGTGCTGGAATGAAATGGCTTCATGTATAAGAAGTGCGGCAAAGGAGGTTTTCGGTGAGACAAAAGGTAAGGGAAAGATTGATGAAGATTTATGGTGGTGGAATGAAGATATACAAAAGATCTTGAAAGAAAAGAAGGATGCATTTAAAGATTGGAAGAATGTGGATAATAGTGACCCTAGTTTGAAAGAGATTAAAAGAAATATATAAAGTGACAGCAAGAAGAAAGCTAAAAGTTCTGTCGCTATCGCAAGGGCTAAGGTACATGATCAACTGTACAAAACACTTGAAAGCCCCCAAGGACACAAAAATCTATACCGTCTAGCGAAAGCGAGAGAGAAGAATGCAAAAGATATTACACATATTAGATGCATAAAAGATGATAAAGGAAAAGTTTTGACGAATGATGAAGAAATAAAAGAGCGTTGGAAAAGATACTTTGAAAAGTTAATGAATGAAGAGAATGACTGGAGTGGAGAACTGGACAACATACCAGTTAACTTGGGTCTAGTAGAGCAGGTGAGTATAGATGAAGTAAGAAGGGCACTACAAAGTATGAAAAACGGTAGAGCAGTTGGCCCAGATAGCATACCAGCTGAAGTATGGAAGTATTTGAAAGCGGATGGATGGAAATGGCTGACTTTGTTCTTCAATAAGCTGTTGCATGAGGAGTCGATCCCAGATGAATGGTGCAGTAGTTCACTGGTGCCCATATTTAAAAACAAGGGTGATGTACAGGAATGCAATAACTATCGAGGAATAAAGCTCATGTCACACACTATGAAAGTATGGGAGAAAGTAATAGCAAAAAGAATGAGAGAGGAATGTGAGATTACCCAGAACCAGTTTGGTTTTATGCCAGGACGGGGAACAACTGATGCAATATTTTCCCTACGCCAGTTGTGCGAAAAATACCGACTCGCACAGAAAAACCTTCACATGGTCTTTATTGATCTTGAGAAGGCTTATGACCGTGTGTGTACCCCGTGAAGTTCTGTGGTGGGCTCTGAAAGAGAAACGAGTGCCTGCGAAGTATCTGAGGCTTATACATGCAATGTATGCTGGAGCACGAACGAATGTCCGGTCCGAAGCTGGTATCACCGATGAGTTCAATGTGGCAGTAGGTTTGCACCAGGGATCGGCCTTGAGCCCCTTTTTGTTCCTCCTGGTAATGGATGCTCTGACATCAGACATACAGGAGGAAGCACCTTGGTGCATGCTTTTCGCCGACGACATTGTTCTTGTCGGAGAAGATGCAGCTGAGGTACAGAGCAGACTGGTAAAATGGCAGGAGAAATTAGAGAGTGTCGGTCTGAAAATCAGCCGGACCAAGACTGAACACCTTTTCTGTGATTTTGGTGTTTCCTCCAATTTCTCCCCGATTGCCAAATAACACATAAGCTAATAATAAATTGAAAAAACAACCTCAAAAGTGGTGAACGGGGGTGGCAAAGTTTGTATGGGGAACAAAAAAAATCTTTACCAATCAACTTGAAATTTTGCACAGAGACTGTCTACTAAAAATAAATGAATACGCGTTTTAGGATTTTTCGAAATTCAATCCCTAAGACGATTAACGGGAGTGGCAAAGTTTGTACGGGGAACAAAAGTTTGTGTGAATGTTTGTTAGTTTAGCTTAGTGAATAATACAAAGTCTTATCTAATTTTGTTTTTTTTTCTCTAAAGTTGTAAACGAGGTGGCAAAGTTTGTATAGGGAACAAAAAAAATTTTTACCAATCTACTTGAAATATTGCACAGAATATCTCCTCTAGAAATAAATGACCTGTTTCAGGATTTTACGCACTTCAACCCCTAAGATGGTTAAAGGTAATCAATTTTTATTAATAAACTTTGATTAAAATTGATTCCTAAAAAGTACATTAAGAAAATAAAACTTGAACATGATTGGGGTTTGTATGGGGAACCAATCATTTCTCAAGTAAGGTAAATTTTAATAAAATTTATCATACTTAACCGGCAGTTGAATTGATGATCAACGTGAACAGGAGTGGGAACGGGAACGAAAAAGGGAGTAAGAGTGTGAACGAAAACGGAACGTGTACGGGTATGCTAGGTAATGCATTAATAATACGCGCAAAACGTGGTAAAAATAAACCTTTATGTAAATAATGAATAAACATTTTGACACATACATTTCCACGCGGGCGAAGCCGCGGGGTGCAGCTAGTATATTTATAGAACTATTTTACATCAGATACTTTTGAACCTTAAAGTCATCAGGTACATGTGGTGGTTAGTGTCATCAGCTTATTGTTGGCATATTTTTCAATCACCTATATACGGAACACTTTAGTGCTATCTAATTCTGACGCAAATTTCTATCAGCTGTATTGACATTCTGAAACTCATCATCTACTTCTGATCCTGACTGTACATACTGCATGGAAAAGTAAAAAAGTTTAGAGTTTGGTTTGCTTGACACGCTACCGCGTGTCTAGATGGGTTAGACTAGCACAGGATCGTGGTGGATGGTACTCGTTGCGGGAGGTACCCAGCAGCTGGTGAAATAGACTTTGGATCTAGGCTGCCCAATTATGTTTTCTCATGTAGGCCATAAATGAAGTCAGCGGCGAGGGGAGCATACCGATTTTTTGACAAAGCACCCAGTTAGCAATGACGTCCAATGAACAGAGAAGACAAACAGGAAGTGCCAATGGCACAGCCGAGCTATGTGTTGGTGGATATATTCCAAAGCGTTACATTTTGGCTCGAGGGCCTGGATTCGTTTAGTTTAGCTGTTATGATGATGATGATAATTATCAAATGGAACAGATTCACTTTTAATTGACGATCACCGTGATGAACAGTGTTAGCTTTTACAAATTGACTTACAGAGTATTAGTAATATATGATCAAAACATGAAAACAGATAAATTACCTACTTAAATTTGTATCCGAATCATGATCGTTGCAAAAACCTAAATTTCAGGACGGCTGAATGTCAGCATTTCCATCTGTTTCAACAAATTAATTCATTTCCTATAACAGAATTGTAAGGTAAAAGTAACTTAATCATTTATGAGTAAGGCACATTATTGAATAGCAAATTAACTTGTGCAATAAATTCAAAACATCTAGTATATTTATTCATCTTAATTGAACAATTGTTATTTTTCATCATTTTTGGTATATATATGGAGTAAAAACTTACACAGTCCAATTACATTTTAGACTTTCATTGGAAAACGATAATTCTCTAACCATGAAGTTCATAATCTGTTTAAGTTTGGTAGCTGCGCTGTGTGTCTTCACGGTAAGTTTAATAGTAGCTTAGGTGCTACTGAAGTCGCCTTTAGTTGTGCTTTAGGCTGTATCACGGCCGCGCCTGTGAAGACTGTAGACCTCTTACGTGTTCGCAATCTCAAACTCACTAATAAGCGCCACCACCACCCTATTTAACTATTAACTAACTTAATACCTTTAACGTAGCACTTTTGCGACTGTCTTGTTATCATGTCACATATAAAAGTTAAAAAATATTAACGATAAATAGTTTCACTGAAAGCAACGTTTATTTCAATTTTGACTACATGACCCGGTGAAATTCGATCCATCAAAAATGTATTTGAATCGAAAGTTGCAATTTCCAAAACATCATCACAACTTCTCCATGATGGATATCTCTGTACGCAAATTTATTGAGGATACCATATAGGGGGTTGTCAGAGGCAATTCGGTACATCCCCCATCTTACAAGCATTTCCGTTCCACACCACACCACACCAGCCTATATCAGTCCACTGCTGGACATAGGCCTCCCCTAATAAAGGGGGATATACCCATAATCCCCACGCTGGGTATGCAGATTGGGGATCGCAGGGCACAGCTTCTAGCACCACCGACGCTGCAGCCCGTCGGTGGCCAGGGGATTTAGATGTGCCGATGTAGGCTGTGCTATGCCGCAATAAGCCGGCTGCCAGAGCCCCGTTTGTTAGTTAGCAGGGTGCACCACGTGCAGGTGAGGTTGGCTTGGGTTCCGAAGATGGGGGTTGGAACCCCGTACACCCCATTTCCACAGATTTTTTTTGACAGTTTTCAATTGACGTTTTAGTACAGATTCTGAAGTATAGCTGCGTCTCAAGTGGTTGAGACGACCTCAAAAGTTTAATATATTAGTATAGCATAATTTGAACGATTTTATGAGAAAATAAAATGAAGTATGTTTTCCTCCATACAAAAAATAATGAATTATTTATTTTTTCAGAAATTACACATCTTACAGATATTTGTTATAGAATAGAAGTAGTAAGGAATGTTGAGAGGTATCTTGTAAAAAATAAATTAAATCAAAATTCCAACTTTTGACCCAGTGACCACCATTTTTCCATACGGCGTCTGTCTGTCAGCGGGGGTGTATCTCATGAAACGTAATAGGTAGAGTTGAAATTTTCACAGTGTGTGTGTTTCTATTGCCGCTAGCAACATACATTTTAAAAAGTATTTAAAAAGTTCAATGTTATATCGTGTATCGTACACGATAATAACATTGTACTTTTGGTACGAAACCATTCGTGTCAAGCCTTAAGCTTGACTGGTTTTATTTTATCCCGCTAAGAGATATTTTTGAACAAAATACAAAAAAATGCGCTTCTTTCCAGAATGCAGCTCCAGCACCGCTCGAAGAATCTTCTACAACTCCTAAACCAGTTGAATCTACACCATCTGAATCATCATATGATACTACTACTGCAACAAGTGTAACTACATCTCCTTCTGGTAATAATGCTAAATATAATATATAAAAGGAATATGTAAAGGCGCCGAAGTAGTAGCCGATTTTAGAATTAAGTCAAAACATATCACCTTTACCCCATAGATTTAAGATGTTCCATAAGGTTCCAACTAAATAAATAAATATATTACTGCGTATGACACTCAATAGCCAAAAGTCACATACAATAGCCTCAACCTGACCCCAGTATTCTCTTATGTCGTGAATATTACTTTTACTACAATTTAAAACCGTAACAAATACCTGCAGATCATGCAAACATTTGCCCTGCGGCGGGAATCGAATTCACGCTGTTGCATTATTCAGCCAGCTGTTAGCCCGTTGCGCTGACGAGGTCGTCTGACGACACTTACTAATTAAGAGACGGACGATTTGGCAATTTGATTTTATTTAAAACAAGAGTTTTGATAAATAATGTATATAATGGTGGCAATTCGCTTGACACCAAACTAAATACAAATCGGTTTATAACTAACTAAAACCCGAATTCCTATTCGGTTGTTAAATTTAAGCTAAATATTCTTAAAATTTTCTAAAACTCCATCACTAAATTAGAAAGGCTACTAAAATTTATTTTACTTGTTTATTATGAAAACTTTTAAAATACATACAAAACGATTTGTTCATAAATTACAAGTTGGTTTTTACTTACTAGGAACTAGGGATTTCCTCTATAAGTTTAAACAACCTGTATTCATTTAGTACCCTCTTTTCTGTGGTACATTCTAACAGACAAGTCTAACAGAATCATAATTCAGTTTAAAATCAACCTTCTAGGGTTTAGGATTTTAGACTGAATTATGATTACTATAAGATGTTAAATTGAGGTATTCTGTTAACGACTTATTTTTACCCGAAATATTGGATGTAAAATTTAGATTTGCTCATTTTCAGACATCAATCATGACCCCAAACAGCAAAACGGAGGTGTGAATGGTGAGAGCAACAGCAGCAGCGGTAGCGCAGCCCCCGCTTTATCAGAAAGTTCCTCGCCCCGCAATAAACCACAAAGTAAGAAGCGGTCACGTCGTTATCATCGTAAGCGAAGTAAACGCTCTCGTCGTTCCGGACGGATGATGGACAAGTTGTCAGCAAACGTAGTGTAGGACGCCCTCCGGCCAGGTGGGGTGACGATCAGCGAAAGGCTGCTGGTAGAAGCTGGATGCGTCGAGCTCAGGACAGGACGCAATGGCGCTCATTAGGGGAAGTCTATGTCCAGCAGTGGACTGCTATAGGCTGATGATGATGATGATAAACTCTGTAACGGCTGAACGGATATGGATAACACATTATGCCACTTTTTACCCTGGTACCTGGCGGAAGCTAGTGATATTACAATGGCGAAAGTGTCCTGCCTCACGCCATACTTCTGAACGGATTAACCTGTTTACAATTCATAATAAGTTCTATAGTTTAACCGCTACCTCTGTACCACTCCTTAGGTATGTGCGCGGCGCGGGGAGGGACGTTTATGTGAGGCGTACATGAGATAAATATCCAGAGATGTATCGTGCGTATCTTGTGATATCAATGACCTTAATTAAAGTATTTATTTTTAAGGTGGCTGAATATTTCATCATTATTTATTTATTTAATCATCAGGCCAGATGATTTAAACTTTTTATTTTTCTATTTATATATATATATACCGATCTGTCCGATAATATCGCCGCGCTTTCCTAACGAGTGGTACAGCGGTAGTGATCAAACTATAGAGCAAGAAATGAAAATACAGGAGGTGAAATAACAGGCACAAGAGGCTTATCATCTTCATGCCTCAAGTTGATGGACTCAGGGCGTTGCATCGAAGAGCACGTTTCAAAACAACGTGATCTACGATGCAACACTTTGTGATAGGTAAAGTTTACCACTTAACATCAGGTGGACCATGTGCTTGTTTCATCTTCAAAAATTACCGTAATAAAAGAGGGAAAAGATAAACTTACTACATTTATCCCGATACCAAGCAATCGAAGCCGCGGACAGAAGGTGGTATACAATATTACTGAACGCTGGCTTCCATCTGCGGCTTCACTCGCGTGGGACCAGTATAATGAGTAGCCTAAAAACTACGTACGTACTACTGTTACGATCATACTAACACACACATAAACTTTCGGATTTACAATTAGTATAATTTAGGTGCATATATTTTTACTTATTATTTTATCAAGTGAAGAAAGACAGAGAAAGATATACAAAACTATTTGTTCTTATATTACACCTCTCTCAATTATTTACCCTCTTTTCTGTGGTACATTCTAACAGACTTGTAACTAAAAGGGAGGTTCAATCATTGTAACAAGTTGATAGGTAGGTAATAGGCATATATATATAAGTAGGTACTATCATAGGTAAGGAATGATGTACACTCGCGGTCTGAAAATGTTTACCACCTTAAGGTGGGTAATTGCATGCACATGTCTATGCCACTAGGTCGATGATATTATGTGATTTGATGAGGCATAGAGCATAGAGCATAGATTAGGCATAGAGCATAGAAGAAGCAATAGAGATTCACCCAAGTGAGATCGAACTTGTTGCTAAAAATTAAAAAAGGAAGAAATAATCAAGTAGAAATTGTAAATAATTGTCTTTATTTTTTTAAGGAAACTATAACATTGTTTTAAGGGCCTCCATCAGCAGCTATGACGGCACGTAGTCTATCTCGCATAGATGTGACAAGGAGCGTGCATAAATCAGTCCCCCTGATGTCATCCCAAACCCGTGCACAATGTGATCTAAAAGCTTCAGGGTTTCTTTTGTTCTGACAATCCCAGCGTTGAACCATAATGCCCCACAGATTTTCAATCGGGTTCATATCTGCTGACCGAGCAGGCCATTGAATAAGACAAATGTAACGGTGCAAGTTGAACCACGCCATAGTAGCCCAGGCCGTGTGTATCGGAGCATTATCCAGAACGTAATCAATTTGTGGGAATTCTGCAGCAGGATACACAACGCGCACAGTAGGCAGCATCACTTCATCCAAAAGCGACACCTAATTATTCGCGGTAGCTCTACTTTCTAACGACGTCAGTTCTCCGACGTCGTCGTGGCTCATCCGCCCCCATAAGTTGACTGTTCTGAATCTGGTCGCAGATTCATTTTGAGGCACGATATGAGCTTCATCATACAGAGTTCGATTATAACGCCATAAACTCAATCTTCCGATTTGACTGGATTTATAAGTTTTTTTGTCGGTAAATATAACATTCGACCAATCAAAATCAAGTTATTTTCTCGCAAAATTCAGTCGGGAAATTTTGTGGTGACGTTTGAGTTCCACTTTAATCGCATGATGTCTGTAGTGTAGTCCTGCCGTGCAAAGCTCGTCGAATCGTCAGAGGACTCACATCATATAAAGCAGCAAAATGACTGGTTGGTGTGAAGCCGTGCTCTTCGTAATGTCGAACAATATCAGTTATTTGCGCGGCGGTTAGTATCGGCCGTCGTTCTGAATTATTTCTATGGTCAGTTATTTGCTCTTCTTCGCTATAACGCCGAATACAAAATCTCACGGTGAATCGAGATATATTAAGTTCTCGTGATATAGCACTAACATTCAAGCCATCTTCATGGCAAATTAATATTTCAGCCCTTTGTTGCAGGGATAAACTTGCCATGGTTTTTCAATCAATTTCTATTATTTCAATCCTAGTATTTTTGATAAATGTCACTGTAAAAAATGCAATTGTGACAACTTTTAAATAAAGAAAAGAGTTTCATCATCAAAATGTCATTAATACTCTTTTTTTTAGAATCGATGCTACAACTATTAAAAAGTAATATGTACCTAGATATAGCATTTTAGACTTTACTGCACACAGTGTGCTAAAGAATCTAATTTGAAAACTGATAAACATTTTCAGACCGCGAGTGTACATAGGTGTATTGCGTGCTTTATAATAGTTTTATTTGTAACACGTTACATACATGTTGTGTACAGAAGTCGAAGTCTCACAGAATACCTTCTCGTAATGATAGAAACAAAACATAACAGCGGCACGAATACTTGTTGCTCGCTTCTATTAAAAAAGACGTGTGGCACTCGGGGACTGCCGCGGTAAAGCATTATTAGTATTGCATAGCATTTTGTATCAACTTATGCAATTATAATTATTTATTTATTTTATTTATGCAGTATTTCTTTTTCTTTGATATTAATTCAAGTTACACTTTTTGAGCGTGGTGACCGATAAGAAAACATTTTTTTTCTTTTATTAAATATACGTCTAGTTGCACGCACACAAACACCGTGTCGAAGACTGCCGAAAAGAAACGACGTTAGACAATGCACGGCCTTCAAGCCACACCTCCGTGCCCGTCGGAGTGGGGAGCGTGAGGTTTTTTTCGTTACGGAATTTCTGGATTCGGTCCCCGCGCTCAAGGGCCTCGATAGAAGCTATGCAATAGCTTAAAAACTCTGCTACGTAGGTACATTGAAGGATCACATTTTTTGTTTCAGAAAAAAAGGGCCTCATCCCCGAAGTAGTAGGTTTCACCTTACATACTACGGGTGGTTTATTAGGTAAGAATCAATCAGTACGCCCATATTGTACAGAGTGATAAGTTAGGTATTTATTTGATCTATTGCTTGAAAGGGATAATACTTTAGGTCATTTGCACCAGGAAAGCAAGGTCATTCGCCACCGGCTGAGGGTAGAATAATAATGGTTCTGAAGTTCTGGCAATACGTCGATTTTATTAAAAATTTCCAGGTTCGGGTCTGGGTCCAGGTAATCGTAATTTTTTTGACTTGACTCAATTGACATGTCTTATTTTGTAAGCTTGATAAAGAAAATTAAAACAAATATTTTCTTACTTGTAATCCTACTCAGTATAATAATATATGAACCTCTGATGAGTTCAGAAAAAATCTTTTCTGTTTACGCTCGGCGAAGCAACACGTCTGCGGAGTTTCACAGAATCCTTACCAGAGGATCCTTCCGAAGGATCTTGTGGTAATGCTGGCCGCAGCGCACCGTGGTACCGCTGTGTAATGACGTTTGATTTGACCTTCTTACCACCTAACCTCAATTGATGAGCTGAGCGCTTACGTTTAAAGTTTCCATCCATATTTCGATCATCTTAGAAGTAATTTTGCTTTAACGACCGTCGACCCCGTGAACTATGAGTTTCGCGGAATACGGCCTTCGGTATCCCGTGGAAAGATGCGGGACACTTAGAGCGCGTTTCGGCGGAGCGGAGCGTAGGAGGCTGTGAGTTGGCCAATCACAATGCTCGAATTCTCTACTGCGTCATGTGAGTGAGCATTTCGAGCATTGCGATTGGCCAACTCTCAGCCCGTTCCACTCCGCTCCAATCGAAACGCACCCTTAGGCCCTTTATACGTTATGGACCAAGTGATTAATGAGGGCATTATGAATAATCCAAGCTACATCGGCCACGTGGTTATTTTTCCACTTCGATATCCCGTTTGATTGCTTCTTTCTCTTCGAAACGATAGCTTGAAAATGCAACACATCACCCGCAAGCTGTAAGCAAGTCGCGCACACACCCAACTTCTAGTTATTATCCACATTCATTGTTTATCACACTGTCTGGGTATTATGAATATTGCTACGTGATCGCGGGCAATCGATGCAGTCGGTCGCGCTGGCCTTAAAAAGCACTCTGAGGGCTTACCACAGGTTTTGATTGTTTTCGAAAACTTTATAGGTTTCGGTATCTTTCCATACATTTTCGTACAGCGCCTCTAGGGAAACGTGCATGAACTACGAAAATGTATGGAAAGATCAGTATTGTCGTTATTTATTTGGAGAAAATGCTAATTTTTTTTGCAAAAAATGCCAAAAAAAATCTAAATAACTTTTAAAAAAGCTAAATAAAATGCTAAAATCTATATTTTTCTTTTGAATTCCTTAGGAATTTTGAATTTTTAGGTACCGTATAAAAAATGTTAATCATGAAATATGCTAAATGCGAATTTTTTAAGCTAACAGACCCGAAAATATGCTAAATTTAGCATTGAAAATGCTAAAACGGCAACACTGGGAAAGATACCGAAACTTTTAAAGTTTTCGAAAACTATGAAAACCTGTGGTAAGCCCTCTGTATTGACGACCTCTATGGTGCAGTGAGCGAAAGCCCGCCTGTGACGCAGAAGTGTGCGGGTTCGATTCCCGCCGCGAGATAAATATATGTTCGTATGTTGTGCAAATATAACTGTATGTATTGCAAGAAATGTATATTATGTAGCATATCAGTGCAGTGGTTCCCGAAACAAGCTCTTCTAAGTTTTGGGCGACATGATGATGTGTGGTAGTGTCCATCATGATTATTATTTATTTATTTGTATAGCGAGCGAGGTATAATGCAGCTGAATGGTATAACAGATACTTGTTTAAAAAACATTGGAATAATAATATTATTTTTTTCAGGTGGCATTCATGACTTATTGTTTAAGGATTGATTACCAAAACTACGAACTACCTAAACATAATACAATAATATGTACCGCTACGCACGAACTTTATTTCTTATTATCTAGGAACGAAATAATTTCTGAAATAACTTTTTTTTACTAGATACGTACCTAACTAGCTTATGTATTGTTTTTTTTTATATTGCGCTCCTTATTCACTTGTATTTCTTGAAGCTCGTCGCTTAAACTATGTAATAAATAACGTTTGCGTTTATGCAACATGTGTACAAGATAACGATAAATAGATAAGTGCGTAACTGATTATTGTATTACATTCAATCGATATACAACGGATTTTACGAATAAACGATTAGATTAATAAAGCATCAATAAATATTTTATTTATCCCCATTCTAAATCCCAACCCCCCCAACCCCCGTTCATACCCCAACCCCACCCGTAAAGTTCGTGCGAAGAGATCGCTTTTAGCGATTTAGCCATGGTACTTTTATTTTATTTTAAACTAGCTGACCCGCTCGCAACTTCGTTTGCGTTTATACTCTCTTTTTACGTATTTCGTAAGTGAAGTGAAATGTTTCCCAAGCCTGGTGATTTGACACGGAGCCCTAAATATTATATCCTCTCTCTTCTCTCAGAGAAGGACTTGCTGCTTTTTGTAGCGAAATGAAACTTAAAGAGGGTGATTTATGTGATGAAAATTTGCATGGGTAACCATTCATATCGAGACCTAGGCATATAAAAATTCATCATACCTATACCGGCTGTTAACTAAAAAAAGAGTGAGAGCGGGAACGGGAACAGGTACCTACATATGACTACATTACGGGGTAAGTAATGTAGTAATATGTAGTATATATACTAATAATATATAAGGTCCCATCCATGGTTCAGCGCTTTAGGCGTTTATTTATTTTCGTCAGGTATATAATTATAGTCTCTGTAAAAAAATCTCAAGTCTTTATGTAAAAAAAAAATTTGCTATCCGCGTGGATTCGTCAATAGATTCGTCGTGGATTATTCAAATATCTAAGAACAAATGAATGAAATTGAAATTTCGAATTCTAATCCGATTTAAATATTATGTTTTATTTGACATTCCAATTTTGAAGAGTATTGCATTGCACCAAGCTTTTAAGGCTCCCCCACACAGGTGTGTTATTAACGACGATAATATCTCATGCGCTACCTATTGCGATAATGCGTCCCAATTCCTTACACATAACTGCGTTATCGCAGCAGTATGTCACTTTTTGGCCGTCCTAATACATAATGTACTAAAATTCTATAGATCTCACACTACGCGCAACTATCAAAGGCATTGAAAATGTAATTTAGAAATAAAGCACATGATAAAATTTGACTTTATTGTACTGACGAAAAAATGAACGGAGCGCAGAGTGGCTTCGCGCGTTAAGGCCCTTCTACTGCCTACAGTTTTTTTGTCCATCTGCCTCCTAAGGTGGCTCAAGCTGTAGCTTAATTCGATATCGAGATATCATTTTTCCCGTTTCTTGAATAGCGAGCTCAAAAAAAGTAATTGGAAAATTCTCGATCCAGCGAAAATGGTTTAATTTTGTCAAATTTAGGCAAATCTCAAAAAGTTACCACCCGATTTTGGAAATTCAAATTGCACTTTGAAGTCCTCTAGCAGACGCAAATATTGACATAATTATGACCGATCACTTTATTCACCTACACATTTTTTTAATGCATGTGACGAATTTACTTTCAATGTATGGAGTTTCAAAAATGTGACGAATTTACTTTATGGCAAATGTACAACAACCCCTCTCATATCTGCTCCTCCTCTCATACACTTTTATAAAGTAAGTAAATACAAAAATCTACCTACGTATACGTATGTGTGTGTGTGTGTATGTATATATGTGCTCATATATATGTGTATGTATGTATGTATGTGTATGTGTGTGTGTGTAATAATTATGTAAGTGAGTAGGTATAGTTATTAGGAATAGGTTCATCAGTTTATTGGAGTACCTAGATGGTAGTAGGTAGTAGGTTCGTGTGATGTTGGCGAGCGACTCTGGATCTGGTTTTGACTGAAAATCAGCGCTGGTTTTTTGTTTTTATAAACATATTCCAGCACAACGCGTTAAGATTTTCCCATACAAACTTTACCACCCTATTGCAACCCCCTCAAGAACTATTTCAAATTTTGAATGACACCAATCTTCATTGCTTGTATGGAATAATACATGTCCCAGGTTTCAAGTTTCTAAGTTCAAGGAATACGATTTTTCATACAAACATTTTTACACCTTTTCACCCTCTTAGGGGTTGAATTTCCAGAAACCCTTTCTTAGTGAGCGCTCACACTCTTTAAAGACTACCTGTACCAAATTTCAAACCTCTAAGCCCTGTTGGGCTTAGAGGTAAGGTCCGCGAAGGTCCGCCTGAGACGCAGAAGGTTGCGGGTTCGATTCCCGCTGCGGGACAAATGTTTGCATGTTCTGCAGATATTTGTCTCGGGTCTGGGTGTTTTCTATGTATGATATGTATCTATTTACAAAAAAAATGTATCTATGTAGTATATCAATCATGTGGTTCCCATAATACAAGCTCTGCTTAGTTTGGGGCTACATGATGCTGTGTGATAACGTCCAGGATTATTTATTTATTTTATTTATTTATATATATAGATTTTCCTGAAAATTATTGAACTTTGTTTTGTGTACCTACAATAAAGAATTTATCTATCTATCTATATACGCTTAGTCGGACGGACCAACTAGAACTAAACCCGCTAAGTATATCATCAATATCAGTATATCAGTATCGCACATTTAAAAATCTTAACACTGTTTATAGGTACTCAGTTATATCCCTACCTCGATAAAATCAAGAGCATGTAGTTATAATTAAGAAAAACATAGTCATCAACACCGGCCCTGTTAAAAATGGTTTATTTCAGATTTAAACGGTTTTTTCGTTTTATAAACGGATTGCTTTAATTGATTTTAAACCGGCCTTACATCTATAGCCAGGACCCTCCGTTATATATATTTGCATTATATTCTATGTCGAGACTACAGCCCCAGAGGGGCCTAGCCAACCGGCATTTGCTACGAAGCGATTCTATTTTTACCGTCGTCATCGTTCGGGAGCGAATAAAACACATCCAAATATTGTACAGCTCAATACTCCTTGTACATAATTATAGTCACTTGTACATTCCGAGGGTGGACTTTTCTTGGTTGTGCTTAGGTACTCGTGGTTCGTTTTCACTCGCGGTACTTTATTTGTACGCCCGCGCCCCAATAAAATACAACCACACAATACTTTGGCTTCCAAACCCTGAGTTGTGTTTTATTTGGCCATGATGAATTTACATTAGGACAGAAAATCGGTCAGTTAGGGAGGAGCACGTCATGGACAGAGGCTATACCACCCAGGTTGGATTAACGGAGGAAAGTAAGGCCTTAAGGCAACTAGTAGGGTCAAACCTCCCTCTCGCTCGCACTATTCAACATTTTTGAAGATATAAAATCACTGAATGTAGTTATGCAAAATAGCAAACCTTCACGGCCTAGAAAATAACAATACAAAGGTTCAGTAAGAATATCATTTTGAACCCAACACGTTTTCCTACAAAAAAATTGGCACCAAAATTCATCACATTGGTACCAGTTTTTTGTTAAGAAAACGTGAAAGAATCAAAATGATATTCTTGCTGAACCTTTGTATTGTTATTTTCTAGGCCGTGAAGGTTTGCTATTTTGCATAACTACATTCAGTGATTTTATATCTTCAAAAATGTTGAATAGTGCGAGCGAGAGGGAGGTTTGACCCTACTAGTCGTCTTAAGAACTGAAATGGTTGGCATTGGATTCTACGTATTGATATAAGTATTTTATGTTCTATTACTTTTTTCGTAAAGTTCATTGTTTTTTAGACTTTAAAGCCTCACTTCCTGAATCCAGAAAAATAAATTTTCATACATATTTGAAAGTGCCCTGATTCCAAAACTATGAACTTTACGAAAAATAGTAATAGAACATAAAAAACTTATATCAATACGAGAAAACATTTTGGCTCTTAAGGACTTCCTCCATAAATCCAACCTGGTTGGTATACGCTCCGTGCATGACGTGCTCCTCCTTATCTGTCCTACAAAAAATCGGTGGAAATGTCGGTCGTCTGCGGGGAGCCTGACACGGATTTATTTAATTGACATGACGACCATTACAGTTAATACAGAACCAAAGACAGGACAGACCAATAAATTTGAGTACATGTAGGTACTCAATAATATTGGTTGTTATAAGTATGTAGGGGAGGCACGCCCAAAGCGGGTACCCCGCCTAAAGCAGGTAAGGATTTGAATTTGCGCGCCTTTATCGATAGTGAGAATGTGTGCGTGCATATGGACGCTCCGCGCGCTCGCCAATCACAGGCAGTCGCCCCGTTTCTCTGGCGTACGCGGTTTCAAGGTAAGACTACAACAACATTTTTGGCTGTTTTTACTAAAAAAAAACAAGATTCTGTACTTCTGATAATTCTTAAATGGTTCATAATATGTTCTTATTTGTTTTTCGTAACTATTTTGTGATCGTTGGCTCTATTATTTCTGAAGTTGCTCTGTGTTTTGCGCTTTCGATTTTGAGGTTATAGTGTGTTGAAAATGAAACATGCCTTTGGGCAAAACGGGTATGGGTAAAGTGGGTACCCGTTTTGCCCTTACCTGCTTTGCCCTATACAATTTTATTAACTGCTTATCAGTTGGTTAAGTTATAGTTTTCTAATGATGCTTTACAGTGTCATGGTAAAGCATGATGCTCATCAGTTGAACTTGTAGCAGACTAGCAGATCAGTTCTTGAATGGTTGTTGGTAAATAATGTTTGAGCTCTATATGCTTTATTTTTCTATTGCAGATGGTCAATAAATATAAGAGAAAAACATCCCAAGCGTCTTGGGATGAAAAAACTATGAAATTAGCGATGGAAGAAGCAGCTAAAACCTCTGTCAATGGTGCGGCCAAAAAATATGGAATAAATTTATCAACGTTGCAGAGACACATCAAGAAGGGTTGTTCAAAAAAGAAGCTTGGACGATTTACAACTGTGTTTACAGAAGCTCAAGAGTTAGAACTGCTTGAGTATGTGTTTCACAAGGACAATCTATTTTTCGGGTTAACAAAAAACGAATTTATGGAACTGGTTTTCCAATATGCTGAAAGGAACAATATTTCCCATCCATTTCAAAACGGAATTGCTGGAGAAGATTGGTACGTTGGCTTTAAGAAACGACATCCCGACATAACTCTGCGCCGTCCAGAGCCAACATCGGTGGCACGTGCTAGAGGCTTCAATAAACCTCAAGTTGAAAGATTTTTTGACTTGCTTCAATCAGAAATTGATAAACACGATATAGATGCAACTCGAATTTACAATGTAGATGAAACAGGGATCCAAACAACGAGTAACAAACCTCCAAGAGTTTTGTCTAGAACCGGAAAAAAACAGGTTGGCATCATCTCCAGCGCCGAGCGGGGCAAACTCACGACAGTGGTGTGCTGCTGTAATGCCGCTGGTTCTTTTGTGCCACCATTTTTAGTTTTTGGCCGAAAACGAATGGTGGACAGACTCCTGGACGGGGCTCCACCTGGGTCAGCAGCAACATGCACGGACAATGGCTGGATTAATGGGCCAGCATTCTTGGAATGGTTGCGGCATTTTGTAGACGCTGTAAGACCATCTGCCGAAAAAAAGGTTATTTTGGTGATGGATAACCATGAGTCCCACAAATACCTCGAAGCACTGGAGTTCGCATCAAAAAATAATGTGATTTTTGTGTCTCTTGCTCCACACACAACACATAGGATGCAGCCCCTCGATACGTGTGTTTATGGGCCCTTGAAGATTTACTTCGAGCGGGCAGTTTCTGCGTTTCAGAAAACAAATGTTGGACGAATCATTTCCCAATATGAGGTAGCGAGATTGTTTGGTGAAGCATATATGAAGGCAGCAAGTACCCAGAATGCTGTCAAAGGATTTACATCTACCGGCATATGGCCAACAAACAGGGACATATTTGATGAGTCCGATTTCCTGCCCTCAAGTCTGACAGATAGACGAGAAACAACACCTGATGAAGCTAGACAGACTATCGTTGAGCCTGAGACAAGACATAGACAAGTTGAAAGGCGTGTATCCAGTGACTCTGATCGCACTGTGTCACCAACTGTTCTTGATTGTTTCATTGGAAGATCTAATTGCAAAACTCCAATACCAACGATAGGTGACACAGCTGAACCAGAGACACAAAACTCAATGGACACTGTAACTCCTGCTAAGGATCAAAATAAGATTAACAGTGCCCATGTAACTCCAATTGATATTCGGCCGTTGCCTATGGTAGCACCAAATAAAACTACCCGAAAACGTAAAGTGCAACGGGCGGAAGTGCTTACAAGCACTCCTGTAAAGGAACATCAAAGAGAAAAAGAAGCGATAAAACTAAAGAAGATAAATGGAGTAAAGAAAAACTTAAAAGACCTTAAACCTGGCCAGGTTAAACCTTCAACAAGTATTAAAAGACAGACAAAAGAGATGACAAAGGTGAAAAAAGGGCCAAAACGGAACAAAAATGACGCACAGGAGTATCGATGCCTAGTGTGCAGCGAACTTTACATAAATCCACCAGCTGAAGACTGGATTAAATGTGATGATTGTAAGATGTGGGCCCATGAAGCATGCACTTCTTATGCAGGTAGAGGGTCATACTATTGTGACTTGTGTCAAGAATAATTCAGTGAAATTCGATTTTATAGTAGGATAGGTGTGATTCTCTAATAAACAATTAATAGGCTGATTCTAAGGTTGTGATACTAAAGCATTAAAAGAAAACTGTTGATTATAATTAGATTCTGTAATAATTTAGTTGTTAAGGTTGATTGATCTCACTATTTTAATCATAACCCGCTTTGCCCAAAAGCCCTACCCGCTTTAGGCATCCCTCCGGGCAAAACGGGTATTTCGAAAAGTTACGTTTTTGGTTGTTTTTTTGTTTATAATGAAGATATATTTTAAGTTTTTGACTGATTTATCATAGTTTGATATGTGACAATCTGTTATACTTTAAATAGAAGTTTGATAAATATAAAGAACATGTTTTTTTTTGCTTCTAACCTTAGCTTACCCGTTTTAGGCTGGTCTCCCCTACACCATAGACCGAGCAGTAGGTACATTAGTCGCAAGGTAGCTTGGCCGGACTGAACATGGGCACTTCAAACTTCAGCGCATGTACATACACACGCACCGGATCACTTTTCCCAAAGTAAATTAGCAAATCAAATCCATCGAATTTTACAAAAAAATTCCATACAATTTCTAGGAAGCAATATTCGCCACAACATCTAGTGTAAGTATGCCATTCGAACACTTTCAGGGAAATACTTTATTCTTATTTCATAATGTCTTGTCAGAATGATGATTCACCGATTGCCACTTTATGTCGAAAGCCATGCATGAACTCAATGTTCTCTAAACTATTTTTAAAATTCTGCGATCTTCGATTATCTCTGATCCCAGAGAAGAATCAGAATTCTTCTCTGATCTTAGGTGGGGAAAAGTGTTCCTGTTGGGAAATGGAGTCGATTGAGACTAACGTGGCATTTTTTGACAAATATCTAATATATATAATAAATAGGCTGACTGTACCATTTTTCAAAAATCCGAAAATGCGGTTGTTTTTTGCTTGAAAATAATCTTATAGGTTTCTAAGAACTAAACCTTCTTACTTCAAAAGAAAAGCCAATGAGGTAAAATTTTGCCCCGTTTTGTAGGTATACTTATTTTGTCATTTTTGTACTTAAGTTAGCTTATATAGTGAAACCCAAGACCCTGCTTGCCTTCTCCGAAGTACCCGCAATTTTAATTAGCTAGGTCTTTCGACGGCCTTTGTGGCGCTGTGGGCGAGGGTCCGCCTGAGACGCAGAAGATTGCGGGTTCGATTCCCGCTGCGGGACAAATGTTTGCATGTTCTGTAGATATTTGTTTCGGGTCTGGGTGTTTTCTATGTATGATATGTATGTAATTTAAAAAAAAAAATTGTCGTGGTGGCCTAGTGGGATGTACCCCGATTGGACCACTTAATAGCATTACTTTGGTGTCCGTACCAGTATCGAAACATATTCAGCAGATCCGCCGGCACACCCCTGTCCCTTAACTTTCCCCAGAGCACATCATAAGAGACGAGATCAAATGCTTTGGAGAGGTCAAGGAAACAAGCGTATACCGGCGTCCTGCGACTTGTGTAGTATTGGACAGTATGCTTGAGTGCTAGTATTGCGCTTTCGGTGGAAAGTCCGGGTCTAAACCCGAACTGTGCATCGTGTAGATTTAAGTACTTTTGTAGAATAGAATCAAGCACACTGTCCAATACCTTGGCTATAGTAGTGGCTAGAGAAATAGGTCGGTAGTTCCCCCTGTCCGATATGTCTCCTGTCCTGTTCTTCACAATCGGTACTACTATCGTCTTCATAAGGTCAGCTGGAAGGTACGCATGACTAAGACACATTGAGAAGAACATGGAAAGAATACCGGGCAAGTGGTTCCCCGCGTACTTCAGATGCTCGATGCTGAGCCCATCATGTCCAGGAGACTTACCTCGTGTCATTCCTTTAATTTTAGCGCGGACCTGGTCGGCCGACACATGCAATAGAGGCCCGTCACCCCGAACGTCGAACTTCGCACGTCGTAAAGTTCGGTATATTTTTAATTACAGGGAACAAAAAAATACTAGTAAGAGCCGACCGCCAACATTTTTCCCATCACACACAAAAAAATGGTGCTCAAATGTGTGGTGGAGATATTTTAATTATATAGTAAGTTACATATTTGAATAAACCAATTGAAAATAAAGTAAAGCATTTTTTTAAATTTCATTAGACTATCTTCCTACCAACACGACGCGCGTCGATATTGTGTTTGACTGTAGCCAATTTTTCTTGAAGTTGATGGAAACCAATGTATGGAATTCATAATTTTTTTTGGAACATAGAACAATGGTTTTGGAGTTGCTGGCAACAACGTGTCCGTGATGCTAGCGTACCCATAATCGTATTCACGTTTGTTGATATGCTAATAAATAGAGCATAAATAGAGCATAATTAGTGCAATAATAAAATAAATAGTTCCTCTTTGATTTAAGAAATAATGATCATTCTTTGTGTGTACGCCAACATAACGATCAAGCTGGCGTACACATAACCGTTCTCAAAAACGGCTTATACTATAGCAACGATATTTACACACAAAAATAGAGCACAAATAGTTCCCGAGGTATGCAAAATTTCATAATGATTGCTCTTATAGAAACGGAGATAATGAACATGACTTTGGAAAAACATTCCGAGCTGGCGTGACGCTAGCGTAGGTACCCATTAAACAACGCAATAGTTCTTATAGAAAACGAGCTTTTCTTATTAAAAATCCTATATAGAAAAATAGTGCGTGAAATAGTTCCCCTGCTGGTAGTAATACTTTATGCAAATTCGTTGTGAAACAATACAAAAAGTCCATGTGAAGTTCTAGGAACAAAATATACATTGTGGTACAGTCGCAAAAACAAGCAACTGAGTAATATTTTTTTAGATTGGTAGTGATTTTTTATACTTACCTATACCGAACAAGGTAGGTAGCACAGACTTGAATCTAAATATGTGCTACGAGTATATGTAGGTTAGGTTGTAAGAATATAAGTAGGTATCTAGTTTTGTTACCTACTGTGACCTTCCATGAGCTTTGCTGATAAAGTAGATACCTATGTCTAAGTAATTTTCATCCACTCATAAAATACCTACCTAATATTTTCGTACAAGATGCTTTATTTAGTTTAACGAATGAAATTGCATATTGTTATTACTAGATCTTGCTTGCATAAAGCTTTATGCAATGTAGTGGCACATATTCATGAATAGTACTTACTATTGCACTCTGCACAAAGATTTAAATAAACTCACTCAAACTAACTCTTGTCACCACGCAATAAAGTACTATAAAGTAGTACTTAGAATTTAACGTTAGTAGTAGTTAGTGATAAAGAAAATAATGCAAGAAAACAATAAAACCAAAACTCTTTCGCGAAAGGTAATGCAATTTGTATGCACGGTGTCCGTCCAGTACGAATATTGAACACCAACTAAAAAAATAATCAAAACATTAGAGAAATTAATTAAGCAATACCGAAAATAAACCCTTTGAAAAAAGCCGCAAAAGACACCGCCAATTTTACTCTAGACATCTAATTCTAATTCTGATTGGAAGTGGGGGGAAAAAGTTCTGCACCGACGTCCCGCATAGGGGTGTATTGTGCATTGCCCCCCTGCTAACCTAACCCCAGCCAGCCCAACTCCTTAAAATAACGGAGAAGGACTCTGGGTTGGTGGCAACATTGCTCTAGGATTCCCGATACTGCCTGCGTTTGTGAACCTTGATCAAGCAGTTTTTGTAACCCGGATTTTGTTCTGGCTTCGTTTGTGGCAGTGCAGTGTAAGATGACGTGCTCCACTGTTTCTTCAGCTTGAAAGCAGCCGCGACACGTGCCGCTGTCCGTGGCTCCTGACTTTACTAGGTGGTGGTTCAGGTCACAGTGGCCTGTAATAACACCAACCAGTATGCGTAGGTCACGCTTCATTTTTAACAGGGTGTTGGTTATTTTGTTGTTTCTTCTTGGTAGCACTAGTTTTGTATTTTTGCAATCCTGTCTCCGGTCCCACAATCTTTGGTGTTTGCTTTCAGAGTGTTCTCTTAACCTTTTCTTGATCTCCACCGAAGGTGGGTTGGAAAGGCTAATATCAGTGGCGGTTGTAGTGAGCCTGGCTCCTTCCCTTGCCAACGAGTCAGCCTAGTTATGTCCAGGGTTTGAGCCGTGACTCTGTGTCCATGTTATGTTAACTGTGTAGTCAATTGTTAGTTTTTGGAGGGCACTGTGGCAGTCCGCAATCGATTTGGACCTGGTGTCTGGACTGCGGAGTGCGTTAATCAGTGCCGCGTTGTCTGTTATAAACAAGAGCTGTGATTTTTTATTTTCTGATGTAGAGGCGTCAGTGTTTTTTATTGAGTAGTCTATCTCTGACGCCCCTAAAAGAAGTCCTAGAGCTTCTGCCTGAAATGCTTTGGTGGTTTTGTTGAGAGGCTGTGCTTTGGATAGCCCTGTTTCGGGGCAGTAAAAGCCACAACCTACACCACTTTTTGTCTTGGATCCATCTGTGAATATATGATAGATGGAGTTTGACGTTGGACCATATATGTCCTCTATGTTGATTATCTGATACCCTTTGCTTGTAAGGTACACACAGCGTCACGATCTGGTATACCCCTTTCAAGGTATACCCCTGGTATACCCCTTTCTGGGGCAACTCCACAAATGTAAATAAAGCTTTTATTGCACAGAAAAAATGCGTTCGAGCCACTGTTGGAATACCTCCCTGGGAGTCGTGCAAGCCTATATTTTTGAAGCAAAAACTATTAACATTGCCCAGCATATATATATTAGAAGCGGCTAAATTTGTCAAAGAACATTCGCATCTCTTTTCGAAAGCACAAGATATATACCCTAGATGTGTAAGAAATCCAGAGAGAATTGTCCTCTCCAAAATACCTAGAACAGCGCTCTACCAAAATAACAGTTTTGTTATGTGTGGACGTATATTTAATAAAATTCCTAATACCATTAAAAATCTTCCACTAAGAATGTTTATAAGAAAGTTAAAAACCTGGCTCATCGAAGAATCTTTTTACAGTGTGACCGAATTCCTAGATTGATGACTATTTTATGTAGGTATAGAATCAATATAATTTTATTTAGTTATTATTTTTGAATTTTTGAATTAATGTAATTTTATTTAGTTATTATTCTTGACTTTTTTGCATGCTGTGTATACGGTGAAGTATGTGAAAGCGCTAATCATAAATATTATTATAAGACCATTATTGTACCATACTTCAAGCAAAATAAATCATTTCATTTCATTTCATTTCATTTCATTTCATTTCATTTCATTTCATTTCATTTCATTTCATTTCATTTCAAGTATAAATTTAAACTGCTGCCTTGGAGGCTACCATATTCAAATGGCCAAAATCTTATACAAAAATATTTATACTTGGCTGGGGGATCAAACCAGCAATTTATTCACACTAGTCTAAGAATTAGACGCTCTAACCAACTGAGCTATCGTAGCGGTTGACGATTATGACGAAATTTTAAGTTACAGTATACGTATATTATTTTGTTATAACTTTTGAAAATTGTTTTATTTTACCTGAATTTAAATAAATATGTAACTTACCTACTATACTTACAACGTAGTCCATTGTGTTAGTAACAAAAATAAAAAAAACAAAAAACACATGGGTAATGAGGGGTTCGAACCCAGTGCTCTAACAAGGTATAGATTAATGTCGAGCGTTGTAACCGCCACTCCATCGCCTCATCTAGCTGTATTGGTGAAATTAAATATCCGTAAGCAAGGAAGAGGAGTTTTATAAAACACACATTTGTGCAAAAAGTTCGAGATCCACGACTGACGCTGCGACGTTTCGTTCGAACCTACTAACGTTAACTAGGGGGGTTACCAGACTCTGACGCTTTCTGTACGTTGTAGCTACTCTGTCAGTACCCTTCGATGCTTCAGGGATGATATTTGTGGCCTTATTTAGTATTTTACAGTGGTTTGTGGTCCTAATACTGCCTTTCCACTGGTTTGTTGACTTTATTCTCAGTGCAGCGGCCATGGCTTCTTGCTGTATATGCAAGTGCAGTGGCGTTAGCCCTAGTATAATGTCTAGCGCGGCTGATAGGGTTGATTTTGTGCAACCACTAATCATTGAGCATGCAAGTCTTTGTACCTGTTGTAGTTTGTTTATAGTTGTTACTAAATTTGTTCTTGGCCACCATACAACAGCTCCTTATGTGAGTATAGGACGGACCATACCGTGTACATCCATAGACAAAGTTTGGGTTTGAGTCCCCAGTCCTTGCCGATGGCACGTGTACACTGCCACAGCACGTTGGTTGCCTTTGTTGTGACATGGTCCAGCTGTTTGTTCCATAGAAGTTTACTGTCCAGCCATGTCCCTAGATACTTAACCTCCTGACTGAGGACGAGTTTCATACCGAATAAGGATGGAAGTTGTAGTGAGGGTAAAGGGAAAAGCACTAGTTCTGTTTTGTTTGGGTTTACAGAGAGACTGTGCTTTTTGCACCAGGCTTCCACGATACGGAGTGCCTTCTGCATCATCACTCTACTCTAGACATCACTCTAGACATGCCGGCGCACAGTTTCATATTTTAAGTCCGTATTGTAGCAAATTTATGTATCTACATTGAGGATTTCCATTTAATTTCAATAATTTTCATTTTCTTATTAACAATGAATTGACACGAGAGCACAGAATACAGAGAGGACAGAAACTTCACTCCGCGCAATCATTTAAATAAATAGCGACCTTAGCTGCTACGCAATAAAGTGCTATTCAGCTCGCACCGAGCTAAGTGCCTAACATTGATATTTACCTACACCTTGCATCCGTTTCTATCGTATAGCTCTATCACTACTGACGTGACACGTGTAACGTTAGGGTTGTCTTGAGAATTATTCTGTGACGAATAATAATAAATCTGAACATTTCACTATCCAGTTCCCTAACCACCTATTTCTTTTTAGGAACAATGATAATTCAAATAATATCTACCTACCTAGTATTAGATCAGAAAACTATTTTACACTAGCTGGCTGCATTAAGAACTCAGAAAATAGGCATACCTACTAGGTAGGTACTTGGGTCCTTAACACTTAAGTATTTAGGTGTCTTGCGTACGAAAACTGAATAATCACTGTTTAAGGTAGGTAGGTACATCATGCTAAATCTTTAGAGAAATTTTTGTAGGTTTGTAGGTAATCTAGGTATCTAGTTTTAGTTGTTAGTACGCCTACCTTTAGGTAACACATCGATTTGTCTACCTATACCTACCTACCCGACAGTTTTTAAGTAGATAACCTACACTGCCTATTTAAAGTTTAATCTAATAAAAATGTACCTAGGTTGGGTTTCTAATCTTGCTCTCAGTCTACATAATCAAAATCATAATACCTACTTAAGCAACAACACTATGTAGGTAGATACCTACCAATGGCACAAAAATTGTCTATGAAAAAAAAACCTACATTATATTATTACGTTTATTTATGTAGGTAAGTACCGCATTCAAATAGAACTTGTACCTAAGTATCTACCTACTTGAGTAAATACGGGAGACTGATATCTAAACAACGTATTATTTGGTAGAAAAACTTTCAGTTCTGTACCTACTATTGAAAATGTAAATAATACCTATTTACATTTTCATATAATTCAAGCAACCAAATGCTATGCAGTATTTTTTTGCCTTCAGTTGGCGAAAAATATAGGTCCATTAACAAAAACAAACTAAAAATCCGCGGCTGCTCAAGGACACCGGGCAGAACTCTGCAACCGACTAACGAACCACGACCAGGGAGGGGGCCGGCGATGCGTAGGTATATTTTTATACCTATGGGGCCCGACCGCGCTAAATTATAACTATATTTATAACTATATTAAGGTGAAATAATAGCTAAAACAAGAATTTCGCCGCACGGTAAACCAGCTTCATGGCTATAAAAATGAGAATTCAAATTTTATATTTCATAAATATGAAAATTGAAGTTTTTTCCTAGTGGAATATGGGAGTCGAAACACGATTAATATATTTTGGCTTGATAGAATAAAATCGCGAAGTTACCTCGAAATCTGTATTCTTAGGGGAGGAAAACCAATGGCATTCGTTAACTATGAAAGCTATTACTATGAAATTTTGCATACGTATTAACCAATAAATACATTATAATAACCAATAGTATGGAAAAATGTTACTCAAAAAGAGTAAAAACCTATTTAAAACCATATTAATCAGTAAAATGCGCGAGAAATGCAGGCGGCCCGACCGTAACGCTCACCTCAGTCACGCCGTGGTCACGCCCAAGGCGTCGTAGAGAGCACCAGGGATGTTACGGAGCTCCGACTCCGATTCCGATATGTCGGAACTTCCGGTTGATATTTCACCTCCGGTTCCGACTCCGGTTCCGAAACTTTCAATCGGAGGTTTTAATCGGAGGTCGAAGCGAATAGCGGGCGGTACGCGCAGAGCGGTTCTGTGGCCGCGGTCAGCACAAACAGGTTTATACATGTCGCGTGGGGAACCTCTCACCAACTCACTTCAGAGTTGTTTATTACGCAATTGGTATGGATGTTTTGTTTTACGCGGCGTTTTAATTGAAGTTATTGTAGTTAGATTCTGATTTGGACAATGAAGCCGAAAACAAGTGTGATTTGGAACTACTTTATTGAAGTTTGTGCAGATACAGCAAAGTGTAAAGTTTGTAAAAATGTTTATTCACGAAAGGGAGGTACGACTACTTCGTTAAAATGTCATTTAAAGTCTGTGCATGCTACTGAATACGAAGAATTGATAAAATTTGAAACTGAAAAGAAAAATAGAGTGCAGCCTTCAACTTCAACGCCTCTTCAAGAAGCCAAGAAACAAATAACTCTCAAAGAAACTTTGATGAAGAATCAAAAATGGTGTAGTTCTAATGCTAAATCGATGGAAATAGACAGATTGATTTCTGAAATGATAGCTTTGCAAGATCTCCCCTTTAATTTTGTGGAAGGTATTGGATTTCGGCGACTTATACACTTAATTGTGCCGAATTATCAGTTAAGGGGAAGACAGTTTTTTACCGAATATATCTGTGGCGATTTATATGCAACATTAGCAAATAAAGTGAATGATCTACTAAAACAATTTGAGAAACTCTCATTTACAACAGATATTTGGAGCGAACCAAGTTCGAATGTATCGTTATTAAGTCTAACAGCGCATGGCATAAATGAAGATTTTAAAAGGATAAAGGTTATTTTAAAATGCCATACATTCGAAGGAAGACATACAGGAGACCTAATTCAAGAAAAAATTAATAGTATGTTGTTGGAATGGGACATAAACCATGAGAAAATTCACTGTTTTATTCGCGATTCTGGGTCTAATATGATAAGAGCAATGAAACTCGCCGGTATACCTGATGTCAATTGCACCGTACATCAATTACAACTATGTGTGCGATCTATGTTAGATTGTGATGAAGAAATCAAAAACCTATTAGCGAAATGTAAAAAAATATCGACGCATTTTAATCATTCCCAAATTGCTCAAACTGAACTGCATAAAATACAAAAGGAACAACTTAACCAAGAAGCTTTAGGTGTGGTGCAGGAATGTAGTACGCGGTAAGTTGCCAAGTTTTATGTTTTTAATTTTAATCGAAGATTCATCCAATAGTCCACAATATAATAATATTATAAATAAAAAATGCACGTGGTGAACCCTGCTAAACAACGAACGGGGCTCTGGCTGCCGACTGATTGCGGCATAGCACTGCCTACATCGGCACAGCTAAATCCCCTGGCCACTGACGGGCAGCAGCGTCGGTGGTGCGAGAAGCTGTGCCCTGCGATCCCCAACCCGCATGCCCAGCGTCGGGTTTATGGGTATATCCCCCTTTATTAGGGGAGTCCTATGTCCAGCAGTGGACTGATATAGGCTGATGTGGATGTGGTGGTGTGGAAATAAATAAATAATAATACACAAATAATAATACAAAAGAGTGTCTGTCTGTTAAGTCTGGCAGTCAAACCACTAAATCGATTTAGATTAAACTAAGACTTACTTTAGTAGGTACATGGCACTTGGATTAGATATCATTTAATTTGTTCAATTTTATGTTTAATTTCATATTAAAAATTTAATAAAAATTGTAACTGTTACATTACTGTTAAATTATTACTGGAATTCATTAGTATTACTTTTACAGGTGGAATAGTTCCTTTTATATGATGGAAAGAATGATTAAAATACAGGATTCACTATGCCTGTACGCATGTAAGCACAATATCTCACAATTATCTCCTGAAGAATGGCTGCAGCTTAAAAAACTGGTGACTATACTACAACCTTTTGAAGAGATTACACGAAATATGAGTGACAGTATTACTAGCATTTCATCAGTAATTCCATTAATACACACACTGAAGCATACATTACAAATAGAAGACAGTAAATCGGATACAAATGAAAAATTCAAAACTATAATAAAATGTACCGTCGACCAATTGAATTCAAGATTCGGAGACCTTCAATTAAACAATTTATTTGCAATTGCTACTTATCTGGATCCTCGTTATAAAACGAAATTTTTCAACGATGTGATTAAGGAGACGGTTCAAAAGTCAAAAGTCAAAAGTCAAAAATCATTTATTCAGTAGGAACTGTATAGTACACTTTGAAACGTCATTTTTTTAATTTACCACCAATTCGTAACGTGACCAAACAGAGAAGAATTGGCAAGAAACTCTGCTTGGCTTATATTTTTTTAACGTCATTGTACTTAATATCTATTACATTGTTTTTGATGGAGTTGGAGGCAGTTTCATCCCAAGCTTTTTTGTCATCTAAATAATCAGATATTTTATAATAAGCTTTATTACATAGATTACGTTTAACAACATTTTTGAATTTATTTACAGATAGATTAATCACATCATTTGGGATTTTGTTAAAAAATCGTACAGACATCCCTTTAAAAGATTGACTAACTTTATGGAGCCTTACAGTGGGAACAGCTAGTTTATCTTTATTTCTAGTGTTAACATTATGATAGTCGCTATTTTTCTTGAACATGTTGATATGTTTTCGGACATACATTAAGTTTTCATATATATATTGGCACGGCACTGTCATAACATTTATTTCTTTAAACTTAGTTCTAAGTGATTCTCTGGGGCCCATATTATAAATTGCACGAACAGCCCTCTTCTGCAACACAAATATGGTGTTGATATCTGCAGCATTCCCCCACAACAAAATGCCGTACGACATAATGCTATGGAAGTAGCTGAAATAAACTAGTCTAGCCGTTTCTACGTCAGTAAGTTGACGGATTCTTTTGACTGCGTATGCTGCAGAACTAAGTCTGTTCGACAACCCATCTATGTGAGCGCCCCATTGAAGCTTATTATCTAAAGTTATGCCTAAAAATACAGTACTGTCCACAAGATTTAGATCTTCATCTTTTATTTTAATGTTAGGTTTAACTTGTTTAACATTTGGTAATATAAATCTCATACATTTTGTTTTAGTCTCGTTCAGTAATAAATTATTTACATCGAACCAGTTAACAACTTTCGCTATTGCATTGTTCACGTCGTCAAAATTGGTCTGCCGTCGCTTTAATTTAAATAAAAGTGACGTGTCATCCGCAAACAATACAATTTCGTGGTTGTCTCTCACAAGTTGAGGTAGGTCGTTGATGTAAATTAAAAATAAAAATGGTCCAAGTATTGACCCTTGCGGAACACCCATCTTTACTACAGATCCCGGAGAACATTTTCCATTTACGTCTACTTTCTGTATTCTGTCAGATAGGTAAGAAGTGAGAAGGGCTAAAGCCATACCCCTGACGCCATAGTGATCTAGTTTCCTGATTAATGTTTCATGGTGTACGCAGTCAAATGCCTTAGACAAATCACAAAAGATGCCTAAAGCATCATGTGAGTCCTCCCAGGCATCGTAGATATGCGATACCAACTCAACACCGGCATCAGTTGTTGATCTGCCCCGCGTAAATCCGAATTGTTTGACATCTAGTAAGTTGTTAAAGTTAAAATGGCTTTGCAGTTGACTAAGAATAAGCTTTTCAAAAATTTTACTAAATGTTGGCAGTACTGATATCGGTCTAAAGTTAGTAGGGTCAGAATTACTACCGGATTTAAATAAAGGTGTTATTTTACTATGTTTCATTAAATCAGGAAACTCACCACAGTCAATACATTCGTTAAATATAAACGCTAGTTCTGGTGCGACAATGTCAATCAACGATGTTACAACGCTAACAGAAATGCCCCAGAGATCCGTAGTTTTTTTGACATTTATCAGTTTGAATGTTTTAATAATATCATTACTGTTTACATATTTAAAATAAAACGGTATTTCACATTTTGGTACATTTTTATTTAGTAATGAATCCGCAATTATAGGAGAAGAGTTTAAGGATCTTGTGGTAGAAACTGGAATGTCTGTAAAAAAGGATTCGAATGCTTTGGCAACATCACCATCTTGTTTGATGATGGTATTACCAATATTTAATTTATACTCCTTAATGTCATGTTTGACTTTTCCAGTCTCACTGTTTATTATTTTCCAAGTGGTTTTAATTTTATTACTACTGCTTCTAATTTTTGAACTAATATAATTGGACTTAGCCGCGCGACATACATTTTTAAAAATTTTTGAGTAATTTTTAACTTTATCTTTAAACTCTTCACTAAAATTATACTGTTTTTCACTGTAAAGCTCATACATTCTTTGTCTGCTTATGTGAATTCCTACTGTTGCCCACTCACAGAATGTAGGACTGTCAGAGACCATGATCGATTTAGGTTTAAATATTGAGCTAAATTCTTTGATAAAATTATTAAAAAAAGAATTATATAAATAATTTGGATTATTATTTTGATTTGAAAAGGGTGATCTATTTAACAAATTAGATTTAAATTTTTCTAATCGATGCACAGTCACTGGTACAAAAGTTATTTGCCGTTTTACATTTTTCTTTATTTGATTTTCTATTTTAATTAACTGACCAAGGTGGTCTGATTTTATGTTACTAATTACATTTTTACTTAGTATATTAACATTTGAATTTGTAAAAATATTGTCTATGCATTTGGCTGAAGTGTCAGTAATTCTAGTTGGCTCCATAAAGAGAGGTTTTAGATTATATGATTTGAATAAACTAGTAATTTTAGTACTTAATGAATAAACTTCTAGAAAATTTATATTGAAGTCTCCGCATGTTATAATATTTTTGTTTGTTTTAGATATTTTGAACAATATTTCATCCATGACTTTTTCAAAAATATCATATGAGGCGGATGGTGGGCTGTACGCACTTATAACAATGAAACGCTCCAACTCTACGCATGCTATTTCAATTTGGCTTTCAACAGACAACTGGACAATGTCCTTACGTTCTTTAAATTGGATTTGTTTATTTAAAATTATTAATGAGCCGCCTCTTATAGCATGCGTTCTACAAAAAGAACTACCAACTTGGTGGTTACTGAAATTGAACATGAGCTCGTAGCTTTTTAGCCAATGTTCTGTAATACAGATGATGTCTATATTATCAGAGTTCATGAACAATTCTAATTCTAATAATTTGCAACTCAATCCTTGAATATTTTGATGCACCAAGTTAGTATGATTTACAGTTCTGTTTATTTGATTTATTTTACAATGTTTATTAATCTTATTTGAATTGATAATGCTAGAGGCTCCCTCTATTGTCTGATCTAGTAATTTAAATGACTTGGAACAAATTCCAATCTCTCTTTTTGTATGTCAGAACAGTGCTCAATAAAAGCAGCCTTTTTAGCCAAGTTCTTGGCTGTTGTACAAAAATAGTAAGATAGCGAAATAGCTATCTGTCGCTTAAAAAAGTTAGAAAGGTAATATCTACCTTTAGTCAAATAATTTTTTTTACTAACAATATTGTTAGAGTCGATCACATGAATTAATTTATTATAGCATGATATGGTATGCAAGGTCATATTTAGCTTATATCGTATGTCATTTTCTGCTTGTGACAAGCTGTTGCTATAGGGGAATGTAAACATCACAACTTTTTTTACTTTTAGTGAACATAATGTATCTAAGTATTTAATTAACTCAGTTTTGTTTATATCACCCCTATTTCCTAGCATTATTATAAGATTTGACTCAGTGTTGAATTTGTATTTTATTACTGATAGCATGATCTCATGCATGTTGCAGTTTGGCAAACAGTTGTTCATTACAGAATGTCCCATTCTCATACCCAATAAATGGCCCATGTCTTTTCCAATTTCATCGCTGAACATTACTGTGTTGACACAAGATGGTGGTGAACTGACACACAGCGGAGACGATAAGGCAGCACTGACTGGTTCTGGTGACTCAAAAGACTGACATTCACATCTGTGATTGGCCACCAGGGAGTCAAACCGCTCCTGGTTGCTGTGAGATAGTTTGAGTAATTCATCCATGGCCAGTGAGTACTCTCTTATTACCTCTTGAGACTTCTCATAGCGACTAGTAATGGACCTCAAGGAGTCCTCGACGCTGGCAATTTCATATTGAAGCCGCTGTACATCAGTTTCATATCTTAATTTTGTGTTTTCCAATTCAATAGTACATGTTTTTAATTTATCAAATATTTCTATTTTTGTTATCTTATTTTTAAACTTACTAACTAAACTTTTTTGATTTTTTAACAATTTATTGGTTTTTTTAATATAATTTCTTATTTTAACATATTTTTTAAGTTTGTTTTTACTTACTTGGTTTCTGCTGCATGCCACCAAATTACTCACTGAGTCATCATTTGTCAAGTCAATAGTTACAGTAGGCAACTTGCAACTTGCAGCAGAAACTTGGCCGGGTGCCCTATCAGCTGATAAAAGTTCATCAAACAATGTTTGTGTTTTCGCGGTGGCAGAGCAATGAGACGCCTCTTCCAGTAGTGTGATCTGTTGGTGGGCATCACATAGTTCCTTCTCCAGGACAGACGTTCTCTTCAGAGTGTACTCATACTCAGTGCCACATTGATCGAACCTATCTATTATCATTTGAAGCTTGTCCCGTTCTTCAATTACAGAAGTACACTGTGAGTGCATGGATGCTAACTCACTTTTTAGTTTTTTATTATTATCTAATGCTTCTATCATTAACTTTTCATTATCCTCCCGCTCAAAGTTCAACTGGTCACACAATTTCTTGGATGCCTTGAGTTCCTGCAAAGCCCGGTGGAGCTGAGACTCTTCCTGGCGAGACAAGGCTTTACGAGTCATCATAGTTAAAAAAATATATATATACCAAATAGGTACGTAAAGTATTGGATTCCAAGAAAATGTTTACACAGGTTGAGGTTATCTTTTTGGAAATGTTTGGTACTTACGTGCTTTTAACGCTTATTAATTACGTTGGAAACTTTATTTCCTTGTCTAAAATTCAAACAAAAGTGCAGCAAACACTTCCAAAATACGGAAAGCAGTGATCACATTCAAATTTTCAACTGAAATGCACCGGTATTTTAAATGGCCAAATCACAATAATTAACACAACATTCACCACTCGTATCAATTGTTCACAATATTTGTGTTATTTTTTAGCGATAACACTGGAAAGGGCTACATAAATTCGCGAAAAATCAATTAAAAACTAGTTATGAAATACGGGACAATTTTATCAGCTGTTTGCCGTAGGGTTGCCACATGCAAAAAAAAACAATTGGTTGAATCTGAATTGCTGATATTACTTGATGCTGAAAATCATTCTAGAAATGAGGCTGACAATATTGGCTTTCCTGCCGAAAAACGAGCAAGAATGGCATCATCAGCAGAACCCAACAATAATAAAGTCCAAACAATTTTATCAAATATATTGTTGAGTAGCGATGATGACGACGATAATACTACACCCAACAATAATGCAGTTTTGGACCAATTTCTCATTATGAAAAGTGTACTTAATGAGTACAATAGAGAAAAACGTATTCCTATCAATGACGATCCATTATTGTGGTGGAAAGTGAATGGAAATACAAAATTCCAACCCCTTAAATCGATTGCTCGCCAATTTTTGGCGTGTCCACCAGGCTCAGTAGCAAGCGAACAACTTTTTAGTGGTGCTGGCCTAATCTATGACCCATTAAGAAATAGATTAGACGGAGACAAAGCTGCAAAGCTTTTGTTTATTAAATATAATTTGTTACTTTTAGAAATTTGATTTAATTTGTTAACTTCAATTAGAAAACATTATTCGTTTTATTTTTATGCCTATGTTATGAAGGTAAAAGATAAGATACGTAATTATTTTTTAGTTTAAATAAAAGTGACTGATTATTATAATGTTCGTACTATTTTATTTCATGAAGCCCGCCCTTAAAACTTCCTCTCAATCTATCTACCACCACCATCGACTCCGCCTCCACTTCCGACTCCGGTTCCGGTTCCGATTCCGAATCCGATTCCGATTCCGATTCCGACAAACCAAATTTTAAAACTCCGACTCCGACTTCGGTTCCGTTAAACCACCTCCGTAACATCCCTGGAGAGCACCCACGTACAACTTTTTCGCGCGCATTGTCACAGAATAATTTATAATATTTAATGTCAACTTGGAAATCTCTGAGGCTAAATGTAAACAAAGGTGTTACCAGACCAAAAGCAATGCTACGTTCATAGTAGCGTTTATTATTTTTCGGAACTTTGTCAAAATATACGTAATATTATTTCCTTCAATTGGATCTGACTAATTATAATTATAACTTTATTTTGGCGTATATGTTTTTATTTTTATTCCGTTTTTGACGTAGTTATTAAATAAATAAAATTTCATGGTAGAAAAATTCTCGATACTTGGAACACCGGCAAGGGTTCTGTTAACTTTGGATCGTTTTCATAGCACACTCCTAAGAGCGATTTATCATCATCATCATCATCACGAAGGGAGTTGATTTTTCGGAAAACCGCGTAGTTTTTTGTTCTCAACGAGAAAATATACACGAAGTAATGTCGCGTATACACCTAAGTACATAAATTAAAGTGTTTTTTAGTTTAGAGGGTTTTAAAATGTTTTTGCAAGCCAGCAATAAAATTTTATGTAAATGGAAAGTGTTCTCGGAGATCTGTGGTAAAAATGGGTGTACCACAAGGGTCAATACTAGGCCCATTCCGGTTTTCAGTCTGATATATTAGATTTATATAAAATATTGTAAAGCAGGAAAGTTTTTTTGCCTCATTTGCGTTGCTTAAATATGCATTTGCTAAGGTCTTCCACTGCGTACACCATAATAAATTAATCAGGAAACTTCATCACTATGGTATCAGGGGTTACTTACCTTAGCCCTTCTCACTTCTTCCCTATCTGACAGAGAGTCATTTTCATTCATTATGTATGTAAATGTCATGTAAGAAAGATAACAACAAAGTTAATGTACAATATTATGAATGTTCATTTCTAAATAAAACGTTTACTAAAAAACTGTTTGATTTATCTTTTATTCTTATGATTTCGTTTAGAAAATTTATCGGTAGGAAGGGTTATTTTTAGGAGATTTTGTTAGCAGGCTTGATTCTAACAAACCGGCTTCGGTTCATACCGGTACATACGATTTTTCATTTCGGTTAATTTAATAAAATCCAATTTTACAATAAAAATAATATGAAATCTGGTAGGTAGCTAGTAAAAATCGGCAACAATTCCAGGAAGAATGGCTCCAAATACAAGACTTCCGTTAGTGGTTAAAGCGTGATAAAAAGTCTGCTTTTAAATGCATTTGCACTGCTTGCGATTCTTCTTTGACTGCCGATCTGGGTGCTATCAAAAGACACAGTGAAGGTTCGAAGCATAAAATTCGTCTTCCTGGCTCATCAAATTGCGTGAATTTTAATCAAACTAAAGAAATGATTTCAAGGTTGACTGATGACAGCAAAGATTTCTGAAAATCATGAGCAAATTGTTCTGGAATAAGAAAATAAATAATAAATGTTTTTTAACTTATAACAATTTGTTTTGATAAACAAAGACATGAAGCAACTTATTTTTCTATCAATATTTAAACAATTTTTTTCTGGAATTTTGCTGTAATCGATTTTGTAATCTGCTGTATTGTTTTTAGAAACTTCTGTATTTTTTATCTGGCCACACTGTAATTTTACTTTTGGGATCTGGGTGCTTACCACCGAGCCAAATCGAGAACGGGATTAGGATTTGACTTCTGTCATTTGGTAGTATTGAAAGCCTGCCTCGTACTCATACAAAAAATGACAACTTGCGGAATTTGAATCGAGATTAGGATAGACTTGTCTATTTTTGACACTGTTGACGTCGATAAATTTGAAATTGATCGAGTTTGCTATCGAGCTTTTACAGTTTTGTGAAAGTAACTTTTTAGCGATCGAGGATTTTAATCATGATGAAGTTTGAAAAAACTAGGTAAAAAAATTAGGGGGTAGTCTGAGGCAAAACCAAACATTATATTGGTACATAACTATGTGCTTGTGCGCTAAATTAATAAATAATCATCTAAGTAGGTAGGTACATACAAATTATCTGTTATTAATATTCACTGGAATTGCTACCTATTACAAAAACTTATTTCCGACGTACAAATTTAGTTAAATACTGAAATATGCTGCTGTGCGTTTGCAAGACAAACAGCAATCTTACCCTCTTGACGTTAAATCTGGCGGGACACCTTTCAATGTCGGATAATTATAATAACGTTGAGTTATCTGTTTGTAAATAAAATATGAAATATTACGAAATTTATGTAAACAAAGAAAATATAATTAATGGTAATAATTTTCGAGTATTGCTCACGTTATTGACAGGTCGAAAATTTACAATACACTAATAAAAAATATATTTGTGAGGATGTGGCTCCGCAATCTTGACTTCCAGTGACATAAATCCAATTCTAATCCCGTTCTCGATTTGGCTCGGTGGTAAGCACCCTGGAAGCACTGAGTACGATTGCGTAATCTGAAACCGCGTCCTGCGCTAGGCTGCGTCTGCTTCACCCCCTCAAAAGTGCTGAAACGCGAGCTTATCTCGTCTTAAATAGTGATCGAACCACAGCTTTTCCATTTTTCGTACCGCGCTAAATTTTTGACAGAAACTTAAAACGTAACTTTTCGCGGCTGGAACATTTTAGCGGAAACCCAGTTAAACCTTTATCGTATCACAACATTTTCATGGTTTCGTACCGCGCTAAATTATTTGACAGAAAGTTGAGGCCAGCGTGATCGTAAGAGCACTCAAACAAGCGTCTTTGATAAAGTTGCTCCGGAGGTACTTTTTCTGAACTGCATCGTAATCGTATGAGGTAATTATGAGTATTGCGAAATTTTTTGTGATATATTTTCTTGAAATAATAGTGCAAAATGCATATCACGTACTCAAGTTTATTTAAAAATGCAGTAAACGATGAAACGGAGGCCTTTTGGACGATCGCAAAAATCATAGAATCAACACACTCAAACTCTCAAAATGCAATAGGCCCTTGTTCCTGCTGCAAAAATAACAAATGCGCTCTGTTTGCCGATTAGTACGCAGCATGCGCACTAGTAACCAAAGTATATTAAAAAAACGGGCACTTAATAAAATTGGTGTACCTACCTAAGTAGGTACGGTATATCTATGTCTCAGTCAAAATATACAGATTTCATTTCGACTGAGGGGCAAATGCTTGCATGAGCTTCCTACTATCCTATCTTAGAGTTATTTCTACTAATATTAGCGGCAAAGTGGAATGTTAATGTAAGCATGTGAAAATGTTCGTTCCTTCTTGACATCAATAATCAAGTACTTCTTAACCCGGAGTAACATAATATGCTAGGTACTTTTTATCGGGGAGCCACGCAAGTGAAGCTCCAGGCGCAAACTAGTATTTAATTAACCAATAAATTAATAAAAAAACATCTGTGTGGGATCTGGGTAACTAATGTACCAACTACCAACCTATATAGGTAGGTACTACAAAAAAATTACCTAATTTGTTACCTATATACAAACTATGTGACTACTGGGTGTAGAATAAAATAAAATGTATCTTCAATAAAATATAATCTCATTAAAGTTATTATTAAAATTGTATTTAATATAAGAATAAATCGGTTTGATCAAAGCGATCGAAGTATCCATAACCCCCAATAGAGGGTGCACGGTGTGACATCACTTCAGTGTGTAGCTGCTCTGCAGGGATGTTGGCTAATTTATCTAGCATCTGCATCAGCATCAGCATCAGCAAGCTTCCTCTCCAACTCGCCATTTTCCCGGACCTCCGCTATCCTCATCCGCCGTTCTCCGGCTACACTGACCATTACCAGCGCGCGGTCTGACTCTTGCTCGTCGTGCATTTTTTGGCCACCATTTCGTTCCATGTGTTATTTATTATCGTTTGGATTGTAATACGCATTAAGAACACTTTGTAAATGTAATCATTTTATCGGTGGTGGATTCCAAATTATGTAAAATATCAAATTTTCTATAGACATTCGATACCATGACATTGTCAACCATTGTCAACTGTCGGAAACCAATGAGGATACAATACTACGTAGGTCAGAACTAGAGTTGCATTCGCCTAGAAAAGCCAATCGACACTCGTTTTTACACAGACTAAAATAAAATCCTTATCGACGATCGTTCACGCTACGACTCGGTTTTAGTTGACGCTACATTGGCGTTTAAACATTAGCGCGGTACCAAATTTCGAAAACTTGGAACAAACTCGTTACTGACTCGTAGCGTCATTAGAAACGCACCGTTGTTTTTTGAAAATAGCGCGGTCGGGCCCCTGACGAGAATGACGCTCAAAGCACAGTATAAAGATCATACAGTAGTCCGACGCCTTTGATCTCGCGGTAAATGCCGACAAGTGACGCGACAGTGAAGGAAGGCAAGGTCACAACAAAGAATATTTAATATTTTTTATAAATATTATATTTTTATATTAAAATATTTGCTTAACTTTCTGATGCTGTTGTTAGCAATAGACGAGACAAACATAAAGTAGTAACTAAGAACTGTAGAACTAGAATGAATTTTGAACTTTTTTAACTAGATCAAAGTGCAGATTTTCATCTATATTATATGACCACAGACCCTAAGAGTCCTATACCTTGTTTGTTGTTCCAGAGAAAGCTGAGAGCATTATTGATAAGTACGTAAACACACTATTTAATTTTTAATTTACCAAAAACAAAGATTCTTTAATTCTTTATTGTACACAGAAACATAATACAGGAATAAACTTTACAACTTACAACTTTTACTTAAATGCTGTACAAAGGCGAGCTTAACCCTGAAAGAGTTAAATTGATTATTTTTCAATTGATCTAATTTTAATTGTTTATTTTTTATTTATCTATACCTACTTTTGTTACAATTTTTCGATCCTTTTGACATTTTAATTTATGATTGTATGAGTTTTTTTTTATAATTATTTAGTAGCATGCCAGAAGGGTAAAAATACATTGATACCTGTAAAATTATGTAACACCTTTTAAAAAGCCGACCATAGTTATAATACAGTAGATACCAACTCCTTCGTGACTTGGCCTTAATGCCAAATGCGTGACAAATGAATTCATGTATTTACCACATATAACCCATGTGGTAAATACATGATCGCTGTTGACTAGCGCAGAATCGTAATGGATAGCACAAGTTGCGGGAGGCCTATACCCAGAAGCGGGTGAAATCAGACTGTGGATTTAGGCTGCCCAATTATATTTTCTGATACAGGCCATATTTTCGAACCACTGCCCGTTCACGGACAAAGCCATGTTAAATCAAATCAAACCGGATTTTTGTCAAAGCACCTAGTTAGCAGTACTGTCCATAGAACAAAGACAAGCAGGAAGCAGGAATGGCACAACCGAGCTATGTATTGGTGGACATATTTCAAAGCATTACATTTTGGCTCGCGGGCCTGAGTTTGTTTAGCCTAGGCTGTGGATAATGATGATGATGATGATTATTATTATTATCAAATGGAACAGATTCACTTTTATTTGACGATCAGGGTTGACCAGTGTTAGAATTCGTTACAAATCGACTCACAGAGTAAGTGTTAGTAGTTTATAATCAAAACATGAAGACGAATAAATTACCTACTTATTCGTTTCCAGATCATGATCGTTGCAAAAACCTAAATTTCAGGACGGCTGAATGTCAGCATTTCCATCTGTTTCAACAAATTAATTCATTTCCTATGACAGAATTGTAAGGTAAAAGTAACTTAATCATTTATGAGTAAGGCAAATTATTGAATAGCAAATTAACTTAGTGCAATAAATGCAAACATCTAGTATATTTATTCATCTTAATTGAACAATTGTTCTTTTTCATCATTTTTGGTATATATATGGAGTAAAAACTTGCACAGTCCAGTTACATTCTCGACTTTCATTGGGAATGAGAATTCTGTAGCCATGAAGTTCATAATCTGTTTAAGTTTGGTAGCTGCGCTGTGTGTCTTCACGGTAAGTTTAATAGTAGCTTAGGTACTACTGAAGTCGCCTTTAGGTGTACTTTAGGCTGCATCACGGCCGCGCCTGTGTGATGACTGAAGACATCCTACGTTTTCGCAATCTCAAACTCACTATTGAGCGCCACCACCACCCTGTGTAAAGCGGATAATTCACTAGACGGACATGCTACTATAGGTTTGTGCAATGTTTGCTAGTGTAGGACCGTCGCAGTCAGTCTGGCGGTTGAGAGGCAGACAACAAACTGATGAGGTTGTATAGTGTATTGTGGCGACAGACATGCCCGTACAGACTGCCGCGGGCAATTCAATAGACGGCTATTTAATTATCAGCTTAACTTAATACTTTTAACGCAGCACTTTTGCGACTGTATCTTGTTATCTTGCCACATGATAAATGTCATATACACGTAAAGGTACAAAAAATATTAACGATAAATAGTTTCACTGAAAGCAACGTTTATTTCAATTCTGACTTCAAGACCCGGTCAACTTCGAACCACCTAAAATTTATTTGTAATCCAAAGTGGCAATTTTCACAACAAATTCACAACTTTTTTCTCCATGATGTATATCTCTGTACGCAAATCTATTGAGGACTAGCTGACCCGGCGAACTTCGTACCGCCTTAGCGTAACAATTTTCTTAATATTTTTTTCCGTAAGAACCTTCTCCTAATAATAACAAATACAACAAAAAAAGAATTAGTGAAATCGGTCCAGCCATTCACGCGTGATGCCGTGACCAAGGAAAACGGGTTTCATTTTTATATATATATAGATAACTTAAAGGGAGTAGTCAGAGGCAATTCGGTACATCCCCCATTTTGCAAGCATTCCACGTGAAGGTTACAAACCCATCCCGCTTTTTACAACTGGAACTTAACTGGAACACTAGCACATGTGCTTCGAATTTTTAGTTCTAGGGCATGCAGATTTCCTCCGATGTTTTCCTTCACCGTTTCAGAATGAAACTCGGAATGGCTCGAACGATTTAATTTTTTTTTATACTTGGGTGGTTTGGAAAAATAAAATAGGATAAATCCAAGGGAACCGCCCAAAAATCTAAGAAATCAAATTTGGGATTTAATAAACGCAAACGAAGTTGGAGGCTAGCTGATTAAAAACAAAATAAGGTAAATGGAGTGAAATTCTGTATTTTTCATATATTTTCAAAGAACTGAATTCAATTGATAAAATAATGGTGATCGTGGGCATGATTTATTTTGTTAGTTTTAAATTGACGTTTTAGTACAGATTCTAAGGATTGAGTGCGGCGCATCTCAAATGGTTGACACGATCTTAAATGGTTAAGGCGACTATAAGGGTCAAACCTCCCTCTCGCTCGCACTATTCAACATTTTTGAAGATATAAAATCACTGAATGTAATTATGAAAAATAGCAAACCTTCACGGCCTAGAAAATAACAATACAAAGGTTCAGCAATAATATCATTTTGATTCTATCACGTTTTCTTACCAAAAAACTTGCATCAATGTGATCAATTTTGGTGCAAATTTTTTGGTAGGAAAACGTGTTGGGTTCAACATGATATTCTTGGTGAACCTTTGTATTGTTATTTTCTAGGCCGTGAAGGTTTGCTATTTTGCATAACTACGTTCAGTGATTTTATATCTTCAAAAATGTTGAATAGTGCGAGCGAGAGGGAGGTTTGACCCTTATAGTCGCCTTAAGTAGGGTGTAATTGGGAGATTGTCGCCTACCTATCTACGTATAGCATAATTTAAACGATTTTATGAGTGTTTGTGAACCAAAGAGAATTCAAACGCTACTCTTGTGAACCATTAACTATGGTTTTATATTTGAAAGATTGAGTGGTGCCAGTGAAATCCCGTAACCAAAATGACATGACTTTGAGCATGCATGGATACACCAATTTTTAAGGCTCCTTACACACTATGCTGCCGGGTTTTTTGTCGCGCTGAGTCAATTAGAAGGCAAATTTTATTTATTAATTTATTTATTTTTTAAATTTTGGCAAAACTAACAGCTACATACTAAAAGTAATTAAATAGGTATGTGCAGGTACTTGAAGCAACACATTTGTTGATTTAATGGCTACCTCATATTAGTTTCCATAACAAACAAGACCGGTTAAGCGCTAGTTGACTCGCCCACCGCGGGTGACGTAAATGGCGTGCGATACTAATTAGTAAGGTTTCTTCGTAATTAAAATGTGTACGTCCTAAGTATAGAAAAATAGAAACCGGCTTTAGATTGGGCAACTTAGAGCCTTTCAAATAACACCATATTTGACCGTGTAACTAGCTTTATAGCCTGACCACAGCTGTCATAACATTTATTGAGGTTTCTACAAAACCATATATAAGCTGGAGACTGCTATAATTTTCCTGTAAAATATAGATATACTTCTATAAGGTTTTTCTTAAGGTTATCAGGTTTCTCACTTCGCAAAACTTCGGGTTAAAGGTGTTGTGTTTATGGTCATTTTTTGGACAATTATGATGATAAAATGAAAACCATGCATCTTATAAAAAAAACTGCTTTAAACTGGGCTAATTAACCCCTTTCATATGATATGCCACTCGACCTGTTGGCACCAGTTTAAAATTTTGGCCTTTCATATTTTGGACTTTTTGGGGGTGAAAATGAAAATATTTTTTTTTACTGGCAATCTTATACTGTCAGTGCATTTTAAATATATACCAAATTTCAAGCCTGTAGCTTATGTAGTTCCTGAAATAATCAGCTGCCAGAAAGAAGAAGCGCCACCGCTTCGGGGGTTCGCACGGGTTCGTTTGACCGTTTTGACCGGTTTGGTAACGTCACGTCCGGTAGGGCTCCATAGCCGAAAAGTGCCCAACGACATCCTATTACGAAGCCTCCGCTGCCTGTCCGTCTGTCTGTCAGCAGGGTGATGAACCGCAAAAGGGAGAGTTGAAATTTACACAGAGTGTGTATTTCCTATTGCCGCTAACAACATATATTGTAAAAAGTATTTAAAAAGTACAGTTTTATATCGTGTACGATGGTACGAAACCATTCGTGAGCGCAAGCCCGACTTAAGCTTGACTGGTTTTATTTTATCCCGCTAAAAGATATTTGTGAACAAAATACAAAATTGCGCTTCTTTCCAGAATGCAGCTCCAGCACCGCTAGATGAATCTTCCTCAGATGCATCTGTATCTGCTCCCTCAGGTGTATCTGCATCTGCATCTGCTTCCTTAGATGGTAAATATTGCATTTGTAAATTGTATAATATATGAATCTGAACCTGCATCTACTGCTGATAATAAAGGTAAATATATATAGGGAATATGGAAAGGCGCCGAAGTAGATTTTAGAATTTAGTCAAGACTTAAAACCAACCACAAAAAAAACCTTGTGTAAATCAGCTACAGAAGTCGTACATAATTCGAGCGTGCAGATCTTTTAATGTAACAGCACGCGAGGTTGATGTTGACTTGTTCAACACTTCATCAGTGCAAGTAAAACAAGTAATCTTGTGCAAGTAATCTTTACTTCTAAAGTCAATCCACGAGTTTTTTGTCCGTCTACTACTAATTTACATTTTTTTCTATTCTTTATCTAATTGTGAAAACTTTTAATTGGCTTTCAAAATCTATATATTTATACACTCATGTAACTATCTGTAAGTTTTCCATTGAAAATAAAATAAAATAAAATAAATAACACCTTTTACCCCCATAGATTTAAAGTGTTCCTTAAGGTTCCAACTAAATAAATAAATATATTACTGCGTATAACACTCAATAGCCAAAAGTCACATACAATAGCCTCAACCTGACCCCAGTATTCTCTTACGTCGTGAATATCAGGAACTATAAGTAAAAGTTTTACTACAATTTAAAACCGAAACGAATATCTGCAGATCATGCAAACATTTGCCCTGCGACGGGAATCGAATTCACACACTTGCATTATTCAGCTAGCTGTTAGGCCATTGCGCCGACTAGGTCGTCAGACGACTTTTAATTATAAGACGAACCATTTGGAATTTTGTTTTTTATTAAAACAAGAGTTTTGCATAAATACTCAATACTCAATAATTTATTGCGTTTACAGCTTTCTATATCAATAAGACCCTTTGGGCAAAACAATATTAATAGGAGAGAGAGAGAGAGGAGGACGTTATAGTTATATTCACATGATAGCTATGGAAACTAGATAAAATTTGAATACGTAAGATAAAGTCAATATTTACAAATAATAAAAATAAGGTAGATACTACCTTCCATTACCAACAGTAGACACTGTTTCCTATATTAGAATACCTTATAGTCTATACTTGTAAAACGAATATTAGTATTTATTAAAAAAAAAACCCGACTGCATCCACAGGACATTGTAAGTACTAGGCCCGTATTTTACAAACCGATCTCAACTCAGAGTGCAAGCTTAAGATTGAGAGTTGTCAAATTAATTATTTCTATGTATGGGTCATTTTAAAAATACTTTTATACTTTATAGTAGCAGTGCTATGATCGTCCCCAGCAAACAATACTTTATTTGCATTAAATTGCTTATTTACTTAGTGATAATACCTAAAATTTAACATTTTACATTACATGCCAACAGTAAATAAATTATAAGGTACCTATAATAACAAACACGGGATTATTTTAAAATTAAATGGCGGTGTATTTTATAAACAAAATCAATTTTTCGCAAGCAAGGAAAAAAACTTGTTGGTACATAAATCCAGTGTGATCGACAGCGGAATGACCTATGTATTTTCTGAAGATTTTCTTTTGTGAATGTTTTGACGTATACCTAGTTACTATATTCTATGAAACAGATTGCATACTACTTGCTGAAATCGGCAGTCTCCGAGGAGGTTAGTTCGAATTTCGAATTAGTAAATACTTTTTGGTATGATCTTTATTGTAAAAATTATTCTGCTTTCGGAAGCTCTGTGATAAAATTAAAAATCGACCAGTTTTTTTATAGGTATTTCAAAATACCTATCAGCGTTAAATAAAAATGGCATCTTGCAGTTGCCATATTCGATTTTTTGACAATTCATTTATGATCTACATGTCAATTTAATGATTCAGTCAAATCCAATGACCCCTAATTTGATCAGTTTTGGATACCTTCTTAGTTCATCGTGAATTGAAAATTATTTCTTACAGTCGCCATATTGGATTTTTTGACACTTCATAGATCTACATGTCCTTCTAATGATTCAGACGAATCTAAGGACACATTGTTTGTGGAAATCAATTAGTTCTTATACCTTTTCAGTTCAGCTTATAATTAAAATGGCCTCTTGCAGTCACCATATTGGATTTTTTGACATTTCATATAGCTTAAGTGACCCTTGTGATCTTGAAAAAAATAATGACACCTCTTTAGTCTCTAGTATCCTACCAGCGGTTTGGGCTACTGAATCGGGTAAAAAAACGTGATCGAATTAATCTCTCGATCATCAATTTTGACGTCATAGGTCAGTAATTTTTAACCGACTTCAAAACAGGAGGAGGTTCATGTTGTTTATATTATTTTACATAAATTTTCAGTAACTTTAATTACATATTCTGACTTTCGCATTTTGTATTTTTAAGCGACTTCAAAAAAAGGAGTAGGTTCTCAATTCGGTTGTTTTTTTTTTATGTTACCTCATAACTCCGTCTTTTATGAACCGATTTGGAAAATTTTTTTTCCGTTGAGGAGGGTACACTTTTGGTTAAGTTCCTTAGAAATTTGCAACAATAATACCAATCTTTAGGGTGAGAAAATAGGGAATGAAAATCTTATGGGCTTGAATTTTATTTATATTTTAGTAATCGTCTTCAAGTCAGATTCACAAAAAATTCGGAAATAAACAATAATTTTAAAAAAAAACCGACTTCAAAATACAAAACTGTAAAACTAAAAAGTAAAAAATAATTGCTTATTTTTTTGGTTCATACAACTAACTAACAATTAACCTTTTTTTCTACTCAATTTATCCCGTACAAACTATACGTTTACCATGTAGGTAGATCTAGATACCTAACTGTTATTTTTAGAGTCGGTGTCAGCCAAGGCACGCTAAGGTTTGAATGTGCTGCGCGGAGCGAGGAGGCCATGTCCGAGGTGGTAGGGGTATCTATAGTTGCTATTATATCGTACTAGCTGACCCGCTCGCAACTTCGTTTGCGTTTATACTCTTTTTTACGTATGTCCTTTCATGTGAAAACCCAAGCCCGGTAATTTGACACGGAACCCTAAATATGAATGGAATAAAAAGTACCTACATATTACTATATTATTATTATTACTATGTACTACTACCCCGCGCTCTCACTCCTTTTTTCGTTCCTGTTTCTGTTGGCAACCCGTCGCCAAGTTAACAGCCGATATAGGTATGATGAATTTTTATATGCCTAACGTTTGATTATGATTGGTTACACATGCAAACTTACATCACATAAATCACCCTCTTTAAGTTTCATTTTCGCTACAAAAAGCAGCAAGTCTTTCTCCAAGGTCCCATGGGTGGGACCTGGAGAACCTTCAGCGCTTTAGGTGTTTATTTATTTTCGTTATAGTCTCTGTGAAAAATCTCAAGTAATTATGTAAAAAAAAACTTGCTATCCCCGTGGTATTCAAATATCCAACACAAATGAATGAAATCGAAATTTCGAATTGTAGTCCGATTTAAATAATATTTTTTATTTAACATTCCAATTTTAAAGAGTATCGCATTGCACCAAGCTTATAAAGCTCCCCCACACACGTGTGTTATTATCGGCGATAATATTGCATGCGTTATCGCGATAATGCGTTCCAATTCCTTGCACATAATTGCGTTATCGCAGCAGTATGTAACTTTTTAGCCATCCTATTACATAATGTACTAAAATTCTACAGATCTCATACTACGCGCAACTATCAAAGTCATTGAAAATGTAATTGAGAAATAAAGCACACGATAAAATTTGACTATAATGAACTGACGAAAAAGTGAACGGAGCGTAGAGTGGCTTTGCGCGTAAAGGCCCTTCTACTGCCTACAGTTATTGTCCGTCTGCCTCCTAAGATGGCTCAAGCTGTAGCTTAATTCAATCTCGAGATATCATTTTTCCGTTTTTTGAATACCGAGCTCAAAAAAAGTAATTGGGAAATTCTCGATCTCGAATCCCGATTATGGAAATTCAAATTGCACTTTGAAGCCCTCCGGCAGACGCAAATATTAACATAATTGTGACCGATCACTTTATTCACCTACACATCTTTTTTTAACGCATGTGATGAATTTACTTTCAATGTATGGAGTTTCAAAAATGTGACGAATTTACTTCCTGGCAAATGTACAACAACAACAATAAAAAGGATCGTACTGTCATCTGAAAATAGAGTCATACGATGTTTTGTTGATTTTGGAAGATCATTAATATATACAATAAACAACAATGGTCCTAGCACACTTGATGGAGTCTATTTTTAAATGACTCAATGCATTACGGCTTGCATCGAATAGGCTTATACAACCATGCGCTGTTCCATAGCTAATAGGTTTTTTTTTTTCATGTTGTGTCTGTGGTGTATAATGCCATTCTATTCTTCTATTCTAGTACCAGTGATATCTAAAACTGAAGAAGAAACTAAAAAACCAGAAAAAGAAACAGGTAATAACCGAGACGAAGTAAAATATACTTTAAATATAACTGAGACACAGAAAATTACGGAATCGATTCCCGCTGCGGGACAAATGTTTGCATGTGTTGCAGATATTTGTCTCGGTTCTGGGTGTTTTCTAAGTAGGATATGTACGTTTTGAAACCACAAAAAAAATTGTTTAAGTAGGATATCAGTCATGTGGTTCCCATAAAAAAAGCTCTGCTTAGTTTGGGGCTAGATGATGTTTTGTGATTATATGGAACATTATTTGTTTATTTTAGAATAAAGCTGCCCATACCCAAGCCCACAAAAAGAGTCCCGCCAACACACAGCTCTGCTGTGTTATATTAAAAATCTATTAGAAAGGTATCATTTTGATAGCCCAGGGACCAGTAATGTTGTAAAGTGGACAGTTTTTGGTCGCAAGTCAGAAAAAATTAGAAAATGTGAATGTTGTTATACCTCGGCAACCAGTTACATTCCACTCCTAGTTGATGGGGTCTTTTTTTAAATGACTCAATGCATTATGCCTTGCAATGAATAGGCTGATACCACCATGTGCTGCTCCATAGCTAATAGGAATTTCATTTTTTTTTTCATCTTGTGCATGTGTTCAATAATGCCATTCTATTTTACTATTCTAGAACCAGTTCAATCTAAAGTTGAAGAAGAAACTAAACAACCAGAAAAAGAAACAGGTAATAACCGAGACGAAGTAAAATATAGTTTAAATATAACTGAGACACAGAAAATTACGGAATCGATTCCCGCTGCGGGACAAATGTTTGCATGTGCTGCAAATATTTGTCTTGGTTCTGGGTGTTTTCTACGTAGGATATGTACGTTTTAAAACCACAAAAAAAATTGTTTAAGTAGGATATCAGTCATGTGGTTCCCATAAAACAAGCTCTGTTAATTTAGGGGCTAGATGATGTTTTGTGATTATATGGAACATAATTTGTTTATTTTAGAATAAAGCTGCCCATACCAAGGCCCACAAAAAGAGTCCCGCCAACACACAGCTCTGCTGTGTTACATTAAAAATCTATTAGAAAGGTATCATTTTGATAGCCCAGGGACCAGTAATGTTGTAAAGTGGACAGTTTTTGGTCACAAGTCAGAAAAAAACAGAAAATGTGAATGTTGTTATACCTCGGCAACCAGTTACATTCTACTCCTAGTTGATGAGGTCTTTTTTAAAATGACTCAATGCATTATGCCTTGCAATGAATTATTATTTATTTATTTATTTATTCAGAAAATTACGGAATCGATTCCCGCTGCGGGACAAATCTTTGCATGTGCTGCACGTTATTTTAGAATAAGGGTGCCCATACCCAGGCCCGCAGCCAAAAAGAGGCCAGCAAACACACAGCTCGGCTGTGTTATATTGAAAATCTATTAGTAAGGTATCAATCAGTTTGATAGCACTGGGACCAATAATGTTGTAAAGTAGACAGTTTTTGGTCGCAAGTCGGAAAAAAATCAGAAAATGTGAATGTTGTCATGCCTCGGCAACCAGTTACATTCCACCCCTAGTTGAATCAGAATAAGAATCAGGATCATTTATTGCGAAAATGGGTACAAAAATTTGATGTTACAGACAAAAAAGTTCCTCCATAATCCGCCTTACAGCATGCAATTTTATAAATATAAATGATGTCATACTATACAATACAATAATAAGGTTATATAAATTAGGTACATAGTTATTTTAAAAAATCTAAAGTTAATGGCTGTACATAATACAATAAAATTTAAAATAATAATGTCATATAATAATGGATTCAAAATTGTCATTTAAATAATCATCTATTTTATAGTAAACTTTTTCATTTAGAAGCTTCTTTACTCTAAATTTAAAGATGTTAAGAGAAGGGGTCTCAAGTATATATTTTGGCAGTTTATTATAGATTCTAGGTGCCATACAGAACACACTTTTATTCAGGTATACAGTTCAATTCAGAGGATAACAAACTTTATGACGGTGACGTTTATTATTAAAACGACCATAGAGGTGAAGGTTATTCCTCACAAACTGAACCACTTCAAATATATAAATACAGGGCTATGTTAATATTTTTAAACTTTTGAAGTGAAAACTGCAGCTATCTGTTTGCTTCAACCTACACATAGCCCTCACGCATTTCTTCTGTGCCTTAAATACAGATTATTTGCCAGAAGAGTTTCCCCAAAAAAAGACACCATATCTCAGAAGGGATGCCACATAGCCGTGATACGCCGTAAGGACTATTAGCTGAAGGCATATTAGCTGACTTTTACAACATGTATAGAGCATAGGAAAAACTGCAAATTCTAGAGCATAGATCCTGAGTGTGGGATTCCCAGTTCAGCGTAGAGTCAAGATTTAGACCTAAAATTTAGTCATGTCGATTTCAGCAATTCTGTGTCCTAAATGATTAATGTCAAGATTCGATATTTTAATTGCTCTATTTCTAAAAATCATAAATTTAGTTTTAGTCAGGTTTATTTTTAAATTATTTAATGTCAACCAATTTATTATACTAGATAAAGTAAAATTAATGTCAGTTTTAAAGGGCATTTTTCGATGCCTGTAAAAAGGATCGTACTGTCATCTGAAAATAGAGTCATACGATGTTTTGTTGATTTTGGAAGATCATTAATATATACAATAAACAACAATGGTCCTAGCACACTTGATGGAGTCTATTTTTAAATGACTCAATGCATTACGGCTTGCATCGAATAGGCTTATACAACCATGCGCTGTTCCATAGCTAATAGGTTTTTTTTTTTCATGTTGTGTCTGCGGTGTATAATGCCATTCTATTCTTCTATTCTAGTACCAGTGATATCTAAAACTGAAGAAGAAACTAAAAAACCAGAAAAAGAAACAGGTAATAACCGAGACGAAGTAAAATATACTTTAAATATAACTGAGACACAGAAAATTACGGAATCGACTCCCGCTGCGGGACAAATGTTTGCATGTGTTGCAGATATTTGTCTCGGTTCTGGGTGTTTTCTAAGTAGGATATGTACGTTTTGAAACCACAAAAAAAATTGTTTAAGTAGGATATCAGTCATGTGGTTCCCATAAAAAAAGCTCTGCTTAGTTTGGGGCTAGATGATGTTTTGTGATTATATGGAACATTATTTGTTTATTTTAGAATAAAGCTGCCCATACCCAAGCCCACAAAAAGAGTCCCGCCAACACACAGCTCTGCTGTGTTATATTAAAAATCTATTAGAAAGGTATCATTTTGATAGCCCAGGGACCAGTAATGTTGTAAAGTGGACAGGTTTTGGTCGCAAGTCAGAAAAAATTAGAAAATGTGAATGTTGTTATACCTCGGCAACCAGTTACATTCCACTCCTAGTTGATGGGGTCTTTTTTTAAATGACTCAATGCATTATGCCTTGCAATGAATAGGCTGATACCACCATGTGCTGCTCCATAGCTAATAGGAATTTCATTTTTTTTTTTCATCTTGTGCATGTGTTCAATAATGCCATTCTATTTTACTATTCTAGAACCAGTTCAATCTAAAGTTGAAGAAGAAACTAAACAACCAGAAAAAGAAACAGGTAATAACCGAGACGAAGTAAAATATAGTTTAAATATAACTGAGACACAGAAAATTACGGAATCGATTCCCGCTGCGGGACAAATGTTTGCATGTGCTGCAAATATTTGTCTTGGTTCTGGGTGTTTTCTACGTAGGATATGTACGTTTTAAAACCACAAAAAAAATTGTTTAAGTAGGATATCAGTCATGTGGTTCCCATAAAACAAGCTCTGTTAATTTAGGGGCTAGATGATGTTTTGTGATTATATGGAACATAATTTGTTTATTTTAGAATAAAGCTGCCCATACCAAGGCCCACAAAAAGAGTCCCGCCAACACACAGCTCTGCTGTGTTACATTAAAAATCTATTAGAAAGGTATCATTTTGATAGCCCAGGGACCAGTAATGTTGTAAAGTGGACAGTTTTTGGTCACAAGTCAGAAAAAAACAGAAAATGTGAATGTTGTTATACCTCGGCAACCAGTTACATTCTACTCCTAGTTGATGAGGTCTTTTTTAAAATGACTCAATGCATTATGCCTTGCAATGAATTATTATTTATTTATTTATTTATTCAGAAAATTACGGAATCGATTCCCGCTGCGGGACAAATCTTTGCATGTGCTGCACGTTATTTTAGAATAAGGGTGCCCATACCCAGGCCCGCAGCCAAAAAGAGGCCAGCAAACACACAGCTCGGCTGTGTTATATTGAAAATCTATTAGTAAGGTATCAATCAGTTTGATAGCACTGGGACCAATAATGTTGTAAAGTAGACAGTTTTTGGTCGCAAGTCGGAAAAAAATCAGAAAATGTGAATGTTGTCATGCCTCGGCAACCAGTTACATTCCACCCCTAGTTGAATCAGAATAAGAATCAGGATCATTTATTGCGAAAATGGGTACAAAAATTTGATGTTACAGACAAAAAAGTTCCTCCATAATCCGCCTTACAGCATGCAATTTTATAAATATAAATGATGTCATACTATACAATACAATAATAAGGTTATATAAATTAGGTACATAGTTATTTTAAAAAATCTAAAGTTAATGGCTGTACATAATACAATAAAATTTAAAATAATAATGTCATATAATAATGGATTCAAAATTGTCATTTAAATAATCATCTATTTTATAGTAAACTTTTTCATTTAGAAGCTTCTTTACTCTAAATTTAAAGATGTTAAGAGAAGGGGTCTCAAGTATATATTTTGGCAGTTTATTATAGATTCTAGGTGCCATACAGAACACACTTTTATTCAGGTATACAGTTCAATTCAGAGGATAACAAACTTTATGACGGTGACGTTTATTATTAAAACGACCATAGAGGTGAAGGTTATTCCTCACAAACTGAACCACTTCAAATATATAAATACAGGGCTATGTTAATATTTTTAAACTTTTGAAGTGAAAACTGCAGCTATCTGTTTGCTTCAACCTACACATAGCCCTCACGCATTTCTTCTGTGCCTTAAATACAGATTATTTGCCAGAAGAGTTTCCCCAAAAAAAGACACCATATCTCAGAAGGGATGCCACATAGCCGTGATACGCCGTAAGGACTATTAGCTGAAGGCATATTAGCTGACTTTGACAACATGTATAGAGCATAGGAAAAACTGCAAATTCTAGAGCATAGATCCTGAGTGTGGGATTCCCAGTTCAGCGTAGAGTCAAGATTTAGACCTAAAATTTAGTCATGTCGATTTCAGCAATACTGTGTCCTAAATGATTAATGTCAAGATTCGATATTTTAATTGCTCTATTTCTAAAAATCATAAATTTAGTTTTAGTCAGGTTTATTTTTAAATTATTTAATGTCAACCAATTTATTATACTAGATAAAGTAAAATTAATGTCAGTTTTAAAGGGCATTTTTCGATGCCTGTAAAAAGGATCGTACTGTCATCTGAAAATAGAGTCATACGATGTTTTGTTGATTTTGGAAGATCATTAATATATACAATAAACAACAATGGTCCTAGCACACTTGATGGAGTCTATTTTTAAATGACTCAATGCATTACGGCTTGCATCGAATAGGCTTATACAACCATGCGCTGTTCCATAGCTAATAGGTTTTTTTTTTTCATGTTGTGTCTGTGGTGTATAATGCCATTCTATTCTTCTATTCTAGTACCAGTGATATCTAAAACTGAAGAAGAAACTAAAAAACCAGAAAAAGAAACAGGTAATAACCGAGACGAAGTAAAATATACTTTAAATATAACTGAGACACAGAAAATTACGGAATCGATTCCCGCTGCGGGACAAATGTTTGCATGTGTTGCAGATATTTGTCTCGGTTCTGGGTGTTTTCTAAGTAGGATATGTACGTTTTGAAACCACAAAAAAAATTGTTTAAGTAGGATATCAGTCATGTGGTTCCCATAAAAAAAGCTCTGCTTAGTTTGGGGCTAGATGATGTTTTGTGATTATATGGAACATTATTTGTTTATTTTAGAATAAAGCTGCCCATACCCAAGCCCACAAAAAGAGTCCCGCCAACACACAGCTCTGCTGTGTTATATTAAAAATCTATTAGAAAGGTATCATTTTGATAGCCCAGGGACCAGTAATGTTGTAAAGTGGACAGTTTTTGGTCGCAAGTCAGAAAAAATTAGAAAATGTGAATGTTGTTATACCTCGGCAACCAGTTACATTCCACTCCTAGTTGATGGGGTCTTTTTTTAAATGACTCAATGCATTATGCCTTGCAATGAATAGGCTGATACCACCATGTGCTGCTCCATAGCTAATAGGAATTTCATTTTTTTTTTCATCTTGTGCATGTGTTCAATAATGCCATTCTATTTTACTATTCTAGAACCAGTTCAATCTAAAGTTGAAGAAGAAACTAAACAACCAGAAAAAGAAACAGGTAATAACCGAGACGAAGTAAAATATAGTTTAAATATAACTGGGACACAGAAAATTACGGAATCGATTCCCGCTGCGGGACAAATGTTTGCATGTGCTGCAAATATTTGTCTTGGTTCTGGGTGTTTTCTACGTAGGATATGTACGTTTTAAAACCACAAAAAAAATTGTTTAAGTAGGATATCAGTCATGTGGTTCCCATAAAACAAGCTCTGTTAATTTAGGGGCTAGATGATGTTTTGTGATTGTATGGAACATAATTTGTTTATTTTAGAATAAAGCTGCCCATACCAAGGCCCACAAAAAGAGTCCCGCCAACACACAGCTCTGCTGTGTTACATTAAAAATCTATTAGAAAGGTATCATTTTGATAGCCCAGGGACCAGTAATGTTGTAAAGTGGACAGTTTTTGGTCACAAGTCAGAAAAAAACAGAAAATGTGAATGTTGTTATACCTCGGCAACCAGTTACATTCTACTCCTAGTTGATGAGGTCTTTTTTAAAATGACTCAATGCATTATGCCTTGCAATGAATTATTATTTATTTATTTATTTATTCAGAAAATTACGGAATCGATTCCCGCTGCGGGACAAATCTTTGCATGTGCTGCACGTTATTTTAGAATAAGGGTGCCCATACCCAGGCCCGCAGCCAAAAAGAGGCCAGCAAACACACAGCTCGGCTGTGTTATATTGAAAATCTATTAGTAAGGTATCAATCAGTTTGATAGCACTGGGACCAATAATGTTGTAAAGTAGACAGTTTTTGGTCGCAAGTCGGAAAAAAATCAGAAAATGTGAATGTTGTCATGCCTCGGCAACCAGTTACATTCCACCCCTAGTTGAATCAGAATAAGAATCAGAATCATTTATTGCGAAAATGGGTACAAAAATTTGATGTTACAGACAAAAAAGTTCCTCCATAATCCGCCTTACAGCATGCAATTTTATAAATATAAATGATGTCATACTATACAATACAATAATAAGGTTATATAAATTAGGTACATAGTTATTTTAAAAAATCTAAAGTTAATGGCTGTACATAATACAATAAAATTTAAAATAATAATGTCATATAATAATGGATTCAAAATTGTCATTTAAATAATCATCTATTTTATAGTAAACTTTTTCATTTAGAAGCTTCTTTACTCTAAATTTAAAGATGTTAAGAGAAGGGGTCTCAAGTATATATTTTGGCAGTTTATTATAGATTCTAGGTGCCATACAGAACACACTTTTATTCAGGTATACAGTTCAATTCAGAGGATAACAAACTTTATGACGGTGGCGTTTATTATTAAAACGACCATAGAGGTGAAGGTTATTCCTCACAAACTGAACCACTTCAAATATATAAATACAGGGCTATGTTAATATTTTTAAACTTTTGAAGTGAAAACTGCAGCTATCTGTTTGCTTCAACCTACACATAGCCCTCACGCATTTCTTCTGTGCCTTAAATACAGATTATTTGCCAGAAGAGTTTCCCCAAAAAAAGACACCATATCTCAGAAGGGATGCCACATAGCCGTGATACGCCGTAAGGACTATTAGCTGAAGGCATATTAGCTGACTTTGACAACATGTATAGAGCATAGGAAAAACTGCAAATTCTAGAGCATAGATCCTGAGTGTGGGATTCCCAGTTCAGCGTAGAGTCAAGATTTAGACCTAAAATTTAGTCATGTCGATTTCAGCAATTCTGTGTCCTAAATGATTAATGTCAAGATTCGATATTTTAATTGCTCTATTTCTAAAAATCATAAATTTAGTTTTAGTCAGGTTTATTTTTAAATTATTTAATGTCAACCAATTTATTATACTAGATAAAGTAAAATTAATGTCAGTTTTAAAGGGCATTTTTCGATGCCTGTAAAAAGGATCGTACTGTCATCTGAAAATAGAGTCATACGATGTTTTGTTGATTTTGGAAGATCATTAATATATACAATAAACAACAATGGTCCTAGCACACTTGATGGAGTCTATTTTTAAATGACTCAATGCATTACGGCTTGCATCGAATAGGCTTATACAACCATGCGCTGTTCCATAGCTAATAGGTTTTTTTTTTTTCATGTTGTGTCTGTGGTGTATAATGCCATTCTATTCTTCTATTCTAGTACCAGTGATATCTAAAACTGAAGAAGAAACTAAAAAACCAGAAAAAGAAACAGGTAATAACCGAGACGAAGTAAAATATACTTTAAATATAACTGAGACACAGAAAATTACGGAATCGATTCCCGCTGCGGGACAAATGTTTGCATGTGTTGCAGATATTTGTCTCGGTTCTGGGTGTTTTCTAAGTAGGATATGTACGTTTTGAAACCACAAAAAAAATTGTTTAAGTAGGATATCAGTCATGTGGTTCCCATAAAAAAAGCTCTGCTTAGTTTGGGGCTAGATGATGTTTTGTGATTATATGGAACATTATTTGTTTATTTTAGAATAAAGCTGCCCATACCCAAGCCCACAAAAAGAGTCCCGCCAACACACAGCTCTGCTGTGTTATATTAAAAATCTATTAGAAAGGTATCATTTTGATAGCCCAGGGACCAGTAATGTTGTAAAGTGGACAGTTTTTGGTCGCAAGTCAGAAAAAATTAGAAAATGTGAATGTTGTTATACCTCGGCAACCAGTTACATTCCACTCCTAGTTGATGGGGTCTTTTTTTAAATGACTCAATGCATTATGCCTTGCAATGAATAGGCTGATACCACCATGTGCTGCTCCATAGCTAATAGGAATTTCATTTTTTTTTTCATCTTGTGCATGTGTTCAATAATGCCATTCTATTTTACTATTCTAGAACCAGTTCAATCTAAAGTTGAAGAAGAAACTAAACAACCAGAAAAAGAAACAGGTAATAACCGAGACGAAGTAAAATATAGTTTAAATATAACTGGGACACAGAAAATTACGGAATCGATTCCCGCTGCGGGACAAATGTTTGCATGTGCTGCAAATATTTGTCTTGGTTCTGGGTGTTTTCTACGTAGGATATGTACGTTTTAAAACCACAAAAAAAATTGTTTAAGTAGGATATCAGTCATGTGGTTCCCATAAAACAAGCTCTGTTAATTTAGGGGCTAGATGATGTTTTGTGATTGTATGGAACATAATTTGTTTATTTTAGAATAAAGCTGCCCATACCAAGGCCCACAAAAAGAGTCCCGCCAACACACAGCTCTGCTGTGTTACATTAAAAATCTATTAGAAAGGTATCATTTTGATAGCCCAGGGACCAGTAATGTTGTAAAGTGGACAGTTTTTGGTCACAAGTCAGAAAAAAACAGAAAATGTGAATGTTGTTATACCTCGGCAACCAGTTACATTCTACTCCTAGTTGATGAGGTCTTTTTTAAAATGACTCAATGCATTATGCCTTGCAATGAATTATTATTTATTTATTTATTTATTCAGAAAATTACGGAATCGATTCCCGCTGCGGGACAAATCTTTGCATGTGCTGCACGTTATTTTAGAATAAGGGTGCCCATACCCAGGCCCGCAGCCAAAAAGAGGCCAGCAAACACACAGCTCGGCTGTGTTATATTGAAAATCTATTAGTAAGGTATCAATCAGTTTGATAGCACTGGGACCAATAATGTTGTAAAGTAGACAGTTTTTGGTCGCAAGTCGGAAAAAAATCAGAAAATGTGAATGTTGTCATGCCTCGGCAACCAGTTACATTCCACCCCTAGTTGAATCAGAATAAGAATCAGAATCATTTATTGCGAAAATGGGTACAAAAATTTGATGTTACAGACAAAAAAGTTCCTCCATAATCCGCCTTACAGCATGCAATTTTATAAATATAAATGATGTCATACTATACAATACAATAATAAGGTTATATAAATTAGGTACATAGTTATTTTAAAAAATCTAAAGTTAATGGCTGTACATAATACAATAAAATTTAAAATAATAATGTCATATAATAATGGATTCAAAATTGTCATTTAAATAATCATCTATTTTATAGTAAACTTTTTCATTTAGAAGCTTCTTTACTCTAAATTTAAAGATGTTAAGAGAAGGGGTCTCAAGTATATATTTTGGCAGTTTATTATAGATTCTAGGTGCCATACAGAACACACTTTTATTCAGGTATACAGTTCAATTCAGAGGATAACAAACTTTATGACGGTGGCGTTTATTATTAAAACGACCATAGAGGTGAAGGTTATTCCTCACAAACTGAACCACTTCAAATATATAAATACAGGGCTATGTTAATATTTTTAAACTTTTGAAGTGAAAACTGCAGCTATCTGTTTGCTTCAACCTACACATAGCCCTCACGCATTTCTTCTGTGCCTTAAATACAGATTATTTGCCAGAAGAGTTTCCCCAAAAAAAGACACCATATCTCAGAAGGGATGCCACATAGCCGTGATACGCCGTAAGGACTATTAGCTGAAGGCATATTAGCTGACTTTGACAACATGTATAGAGCATAGGAAAAACTGCAAATTCTAGAGCATAGATCCTGAGTGTGGGATTCCCAGTTCAGCGTAGAGTCAAGATTTAGACCTAAAATTTAGTCATGTCGATTTCAGCAATTCTGTGTCCTAAATGATTAATGTCAAGATTCGATATTTTAATTGCTCTATTTCTAAAAATCATAAATTTAGTTTTAGTCAGGTTTATTTTTAAATTATTTAATGTCAACCAATTTATTATACTAGATAAAGTAAAATTAATGTCAGTTTTAAAGGGCATTTTTCGATGCCTGTAAAAAGGATCGTACTGTCATCTGAAAATAGAGTCATACGATGTTTTGTTGATTTTGGAAGATCATTAATATATACAATAAACAACAATGGTCCTAGCACACTTGATGGAGTCTATTTTTAAATGACTCAATGCATTACGGCTTGCATCGAATAGGCTTATACAACCATGCGCTGTTCCATAGCTAATAGGTTTTTTTTTTTTCATGTTGTGTCTGTGGTGTATAATGCCATTCTATTCTTCTATTCTAGTACCAGTGATATCTAAAACTGAAGAAGAAACTAAAAAACCAGAAAAAGAAACAGGTAATAACCGAGACGAAGTAAAATATACTTTAAATATAACTGAGACACAGAAAATTACGGAATCGATTCCCGCTGCGGGACAAATGTTTGCATGTGTTGCAGATATTTGTCTCGGTTCTGGGTGTTTTCTAAGTAGGATATGTACGTTTTGAAACCACAAAAAAAATTGTTTAAGTAGGATATCAGTCATGTGGTTCCCATAAAAAAAGCTCTGCTTAGTTTGGGGCTAGATGATGTTTTGTGATTATATGGAACATTATTTGTTTATTTTAGAATAAAGCTGCCCATACCCAAGCCCACAAAAAGAGTCCCGCCAACACACAGCTCTGCTGTGTTATATTAAAAATCTATTAGAAAGGTATCATTTTGATAGCCCAGGGACCAGTAATGTTGTAAAGTGGACAGTTTTTGGTCGCAAGTCAGAAAAAATTAGAAAATGTGAATGTTGTTACACCTCGGCAACCAGTTACATTCCACTCCTAGTTGATGGGGTCTTTTTTTAAATGACTCAATGCATTATGCCTTGCAATGAATAGGCTGATACCACCATGTGCTGCTCCATAGCTAATAGGAATTTCATTTTTTTTTTTCATCTTGTGCATGTGTTCAATAATGCCATTCTATTTTACTATTCTAGAACCAGTTCAATCTAAAGTTGAAGAAGAAACTAAACAACCAGAAAAAGAAACAGGTAATAACCGAGACGAAGTAAAATATAGTTTAAATATAACTGAGACACAGAAAATTACGGAATCGATTCCCGCTGCGGGACAAATGTTTGCATGTGCTGCAAATATTTGTCTTGGTTCTGGGTGTTTTCTACGTAGGATATGTACGTTTTAAAACCACAAAAAAAATTGTTTAAGTAGGATATCAGTCATGTGGTTCCCATAAAACAAGCTCTGTTAATTTAGGGGCTAGATGATGTTTTGTGATTATATGGAACATAATTTGTTTATTTTAGAATAAAGCTGCCCATACCAAGGCCCACAAAAAGAGTCCCGCCAACACACAGCTCTGCTGTGTTACATTAAAAATCTATTAGAAAGGTATCATTTTGATAGCCCAGGGACCAGTAATGTTGTAAAGTGGACAGTTTTTGGTCACAAGTCAGAAAAAAACAGAAAATGTGAATGTTGTTATACCTCGGCAACCAGTTACATTCTACTCCTAGTTGATGAGGTCTTTTTTTAAATGACTCAATGCATTATGCCTTGCAATGAATTATTATTTATTTATTTATTTATTCAGAAAATTACGGAATCGATTCCCGCTGCGGGACAAATCTTTGCATGTGCTGCACGTTATTTTAGAATAAGGGTGCCCATACCCAGGCCCGCAGCCAAAAAGAGGCCAGCAAACACACAGCTCGGCTGTGTTATATTGAAAATCTATTAGTAAGGTATCAATCAGTTTGATAGCACTGGGACCAATAATGTTGTAAAGTAGACAGTTTTTGGTCGCAAGTCGGAAAAAAATCAGAAAATGTGAATGTTGTCATGCCTCGGCAACCAGTTACATTCCACCCCTAGTTGAATCAGAATAAGAATCAGAATCATTTATTGCGAAAATGGGTACAAAAATTTGATGTTACAGACAAAAAAGTTCCTCCATAATCCGCCTTACAGCATGCAATTTTATAAATATAAATGATGTCATACTATACAATACAATAATAAGGTTATATAAATTAGGTACATAGTTATTTTAAAAAATCTAAAGTTAATGGCTGTACATAATACAATAAAATTTAAAATAATAATGTCATATAATAATGGATTCAAAATTGTCATTTAAATAATCATCTATTTTATAGTAAACTTTTTCATTTAGAAGCTTCTTTACTCTAAATTTAAAGATGTTAAGAGAAGGGGTCTCAAGTATATATTTTGGCAGTTTATTATAGATTCTAGGTGCCATACAGAACACACTTTTATTCAGGTATACAGTTCAATTCAGAGGATAACAAACTTTATGACGGTGGCGTTTATTATTAAAACGACCATAGAGGTGAAGGTTATTCCTCACAAACTGAACCACTTCAAATATATAAATACAGGGCTATGTTAATATTTTTAAACTTTTGAAGTGAAAACTGCAGCTATCTGTTTGCTTCAACCTACACATAGCCCTCACGCATTTCTTCTGTGCCTTAAATACAGATTATTTGCCAGAAGAGTTTCCCCAAAAAAAGACACCATATCTCAGAAGGGATGCCACATAGCCGTGATACGCCGTAAGGACTATTAGCTGAAGGCATATTAGCTGACTTTGACAACATGTATAGAGCATAGGAAAAACTGCAAATTCTAGAGCATAGATCCTGAGTGTGGGATTCCCAGTTCAGCGTAGAGTCAAGATTTAGACCTAAAATTTAGTCATGTCGATTTCAGCAATTCTGTGTCCTAAATGATTAATGTCAAGATTCGATATTTTAATTGCTCTATTTCTAAAAATCATAAATTTAGTTTTAGTCAGGTTTATTTTTAAATTATTTAATGTCAACCAATTTATTATACTAGATAAAGTAAAATTAATGTCAGTTTTAAAGGGCATTTTTCGATGCCTGTAAAAAGGATCGTACTGTCATCTGAAAATAGAGTCATACGATGTTTTGTTGATTTTGGAAGATCATTAATATATACAATAAACAACAATGGTCCTAGCACACTTGATGGAGTCTATTTTTAAATGACTCAATGCATTACGGCTTGCATCGAATAGGCTTATACAACCATGCGCTGTTCCATAGCTAATAGGTTTTTTTTTTTTCATGTTGTGTCTGTGGTGTATAATGCCATTCTATTCTTCTATTCTAGTACCAGTGATATCTAAAACTGAAGAAGAAACTAAAAAACCAGAAAAAGAAACAGGTAATAACCGAGACGAAGTAAAATATACTTTAAATATAACTGAGACACAGAAAATTACGGAATCGATTCCCGCTGCGGGACAAATGTTTGCATGTGTTGCAGATATTTGTCTCGGTTCTGGGTGTTTTCTAAGTAGGATATGTACGTTTTGAAACCACAAAAAAAATTGTTTAAGTAGGATATCAGTCATGTGGTTCCCATAAAAAAAGCTCTGCTTAGTTTGGGGCTAGATGATGTTTTGTGATTATATGGAACATTATTTGTTTATTTTAGAATAAAGCTGCCCATACCCAAGCCCACAAAAAGAGTCCCGCCAACACACAGCTCTGCTGTGTTATATTAAAAATCTATTAGAAAGGTATCATTTTGATAGCCCAGGGACCAGTAATGTTGTAAAGTGGACAGTTTTTGGTCGCAAGTCAGAAAAAATTAGAAAATGTGAATGTTGTTACACCTCGGCAACCAGTTACATTCCACTCCTAGTTGATGGGGTCTTTTTTTAAATGACTCAATGCATTATGCCTTGCAATGAATAGGCTGATACCACCATGTGCTGCTCCATAGCTAATAGGAATTTCATTTTTTTTTTTCATCTTGTGCATGTGTTCAATAATGCCATTCTATTTTACTATTCTAGAACCAGTTCAATCTAAAGTTGAAGAAGAAACTAAACAACCAGAAAAAGAAACAGGTAATAACCGAGACGAAGTAAAATATAGTTTAAATATAACTGAGACACAGAAAATTACGGAATCGATTCCCGCTGCGGGACAAATGTTTGCATGTGCTGCAAATATTTGTCTTGGTTCTGGGTGTTTTCTACGTAGGATATGTACGTTTTAAAACCACAAAAAAAAATGTTTAAGTAGGATATCAGTCATGTGGTTCCCATAAAACAAGCTCTGTTAATTTAGGGGCTAGATGATGTTTTGTGATTATATGGAACATAATTTGTTTATTTTAGAATAAAGCTGCCCATACCAAGGCCCACAAAAAGAGTCCCGCCAACACACAGCTCTGCTGTGTTACATTAAAAATCTATTAGAAAGGTATCATTTTGATAGCCCAGGGACCAGTAATGTTGTAAAGTGGACAGTTTTTGGTCACAAGTCAGAAAAAAACAGAAAATGTGAATGTTGTTATACCTCGGCAACCAGTTACATTCTACTCCTAGTTGATGAGGTCTTTTTTTAAATGACTCAATGCATTATGCCTTGCAATGAATTATTATTTATTTATTTATTTATTCAGAAAATTACGGAATCGATTCCCGCTGCGGGACAAATCTTTGCATGTGCTGCACGTTATTTTAGAATAAGGGTGCCCATACCCAGGCCCGCAGCCAAAAAGAGGCCAGCAAACACACAGCTCGGCTGTGTTATATTGAAAATCTATTAGTAAGGTATCAATCAGTTTGATAGCACTGGGACCAATAATGTTGTAAAGTAGACAGTTTTTGGTCGCAAGTCGGAAAAAAATCAGAAAATGTGAATGTTGTCATGCCTCGGCAACCAGTTACATTCCACCCCTAGTTGAATCAGAATAAGAATCAGGATCATTTATTGCGAAAATGGGTACAAAAATTTGATGTTACAGACAAAAAAGTTCCTCCATAATCCGCCTTACAGCATGCAATTTTATAAATATAAATGATGTCATACTATACAATACAATAATAAGGTTATATAAATTAGGTACATAGTTATTTTAAAAAATCTAAAGTTAATGGCTGTACATAATACAATAAAATTTAAAATAATAATGTCATATAATAATGGATTCAAAATTGTCATTTAAATAATCATCTATTTTATAGTAAACTTTTTCATTTAGAAGCTTCTTTACTCTAAATTTAAAGATGTTAAGAGAAGGGGTCTCAAGTATATATTTTGGCAGTTTATTATAGATTCTAGGTGCCATACAGAACACACTTTTATTCAGGTATACAGTTCAATTCAGAGGATAACAAACTTTATGACGGTGACGTTTATTATTAAAACGACCATAGAGGTGAAGGTTATTCCTCACAAACTGAACCACTTCAAATATATAAATACAGGGCTATGTTAATATTTTTAAACTTTTGAAGTGAAAACTGCAGCTATCTGTTTGCTTCAACCTACACATAGCCCTCACGCATTTCTTCTGTGCCTTAAATACAGATTATTTGCCAGAAGAGTTTCCCCAAAAAAAGACACCATATCTCAGAAGGGATGCCACATAGCCGTGATACGCCGTAAGGACTATTAGCTGAAGGCATATTAGCTGACTTTTACAACATGTATAGAGCATAGGAAAAACTGCAAATTCTAGAGCATAGATCCTGAGTGTGGGATTCCCAGTTCAGCGTAGAGTCAAGATTTAGACCTAAAATTTAGTCATGTCGATTTCAGCAATTCTGTGTCCTAAATGATTAATGTCAAGATTCGATATTTTAATTGCTCTATTTCTAAAAATCATAAATTTAGTTTTAGTCAGGTTTATTTTTAAATTATTTAATGTCAACCAATTTATTATACTAGATAAAGTAAAATTAATGTCAGTTTTAAAGGGCATTTTTCGATGCCTGTAAAAAGGATCGTACTGTCATCTGAAAATAGAGTCATACGATGTTTTGTTGATTTTGGAAGATCATTAATATATACAATAAACAACAATGGTCCTAGCACACTTGATGGAGTCTATTTTTAAATGACTCAATGCATTACGGCTTGCATCGAATAGGCTTATACAACCATGCGCTGTTCCATAGCTAATAGGTTTTTTTTTTTCATGTTGTGTCTGTGGTGTATAATGCCATTCTATTCTTCTATTCTAGTACCAGTGATATCTAAAACTGAAGAAGAAACTAAAAAACCAGAAAAAGAAACAGGTAATAACCGAGACGAAGTAAAATATACTTTAAATATAACTGAGACACAGAAAATTACGGAATCGATTCCCGCTGCGGGACAAATGTTTGCATGTGTTGCAGATATTTGTCTCGGTTCTGGGTGTTTTCTAAGTAGGATATGTACGTTTTAAAACCACAAAAAAAATTGTTTAAGTAGGATATCAGTCATGTGGTTCCCATAAAACAAGCTCTGTTAATTTAGGGGCTAGATGATGTTTTGTGATTATATGGAACATAATTTGTTTATTTTAGAATAAAGCTGCCCATACCAAGGCCCACAAAAAGAGTCCCGCCAACACACAGCTCTGCTGTGTTACATTAAAAATCTATTAGAAAGGTATCATTTTGATAGCCCAGGGACCAGTAATGTTGTAAAGTGGACAGTTTTTGGTCACAAGTCAGAAAAAAACAGAAAATGTGAATGTTGTTATACCTCGGCAACCAGTTACATTCTACTCCTAGTTGATGAGGTCTTTTTTTAAATGACTCAATGCATTATGCCTTGCAATGAATTATTATTTATTTATTTATTTATTCAGAAAATTACGGAATCGATTCCCGCTGCGGGACAAATCTTTGCATGTGCTGCACGTTATTTTAGAATAAGGGTGCCCATACCCAGGCCCGCAGCCAAAAAGAGGCCAGCAAACACACAGCTCGGCTGTGTTATATTGAAAATCTATTAGTAAGGTATCAATCAGTTTGATAGCACTGGGACCAATAATGTTGTAAAGTAGACAGTTTTTGGTCGCAAGTCGGAAAAAAATCAGAAAATGTGAATGTTGTCATGCCTCGGCAACCAGTTACATTCCACCCCTAGTTGAATCAGAATAAGAATCAGGATCATTTATTGCGAAAATGGGTACAAAAATTTGATGTTACAGACAAAAAAGTTCCTCCATAATCCGCCTTACAGCATGCAATTTTATAAATATAAATGATGTCATACTATACAATACAATAATAAGGTTATATAAATTAGGTACATAGTTATTTTAAAAAATCTAAAGTTAATGGCTGTACATAATACAATAAAATTTAAAATAATAATGTCATATAATAATGGATTCAAAATTGTCATTTAAATAATCATCTATTTTATAGTAAACTTTTTCATTTAGAAGCTTCTTTACTCTAAATTTAAAGATGTTAAGAGAAGGGGTCTCAAGTATATATTTTGGCAGTTTATTATAGATTCTAGGTGCCATACAGAACACACTTTTATTCAGGTATACAGTTCAATTCAGAGGATAACAAACTTTATGACGGTGACGTTTATTATTAAAACGACCATAGAGGTGAAGGTTATTCCTCACAAACTGAACCACTTCAAATATATAAATACAGGGCTATGTTAATATTTTTAAACTTTTGAAGTGAAAACTGCAGCTATCTGTTTGCTTCAACCTACACATAGCCCTCACGCATTTCTTCTGTGCCTTAAATACAGATTATTTGCCAGAAGAGTTTCCCCAAAAAAAGACACCATATCTCAGAAGGGATGCCACATAGCCGTGATACGCCGTAAGGACTATTAGCTGAAGGCATATTAGCTGACTTTTACAACATGTATAGAGCATAGGAAAAACTGCAAATTCTAGAGCATAGATCCTGAGTGTGGGATTCCCAGTTCAGCGTAGAGTCAAGATTTAGACCTAAAATTTAGTCATGTCGATTTCAGCAATTCTGTGTCCTAAATGATTAATGTCAAGATTCGATATTTTAATTGCTCTATTTCTAAAAATCATAAATTTAGTTTTAGTCAGGTTTATTTTTAAATTATTTAATGTCAACCAATTTATTATACTAGATAAAGTAAAATTAATGTCAGTTTTAAAGGGCATTTTTCGATGCCTGTAAAAAGGATCGTACTGTCATCTGAAAATAGAGTCATACGATGTTTTGTTGATTTTGGAAGATCATTAATATATACAATAAACAACAATGGTCCTAGCACACTTGATGGAGTCTATTTTTAAATGACTCAATGCATTACGGCTTGCATCGAATAGGCTTATACAACCATGCGCTGTTCCATAGCTAATAGGTTTTTTTTTTTTCATGTTGTGTCTGTGGTGTATAATGCCATTCTATTCTTCTATTCTAGTACCAGTGATATCTAAAACTGAAGAAGAAACTAAAAAACCAGAAAAAGAAACAGGTAATAACCGAGACGAAGTAAAATATACTTTAAATATAACTGAGACACAGAAAATTACGGAATCGATTCCCGCTGCGGGACAAATGTTTGCATGTGTTGCAGATATTTGTCTCGGTTCTGGGTGTTTTCTAAGTAGGATATGTACGTTTTGAAACCACAAAAAAAATTGTTTAAGTAGGATATCAGTCATGTGGTTCCCATAAAAAAAGCTCTGCTTAGTTTGGGGCTAGATGATGTTTTGTGATTATATGGAACATTATTTGTTTATTTTAGAATAAAGCTGCCCATACCCAAGCCCACAAAAAGAGTCCCGCCAACACACAGCTCTGCTGTGTTATATTAAAAATCTATTAGAAAGGTATCATTTTGATAGCCCAGGGACCAGTAATGTTGTAAAGTGGACAGTTTTTGGTCGCAAGTCAGAAAAAATTAGAAAATGTGAATGTTGTTATACCTCGGCAACCAGTTACATTCCACTCCTAGTTGATGGGGTCTTTTTTTAAATGACTCAATGCATTATGCCTTGCAATGAATAGGCTGATACCACCATGTGCTGCTCCATAGCTAATAGGAATTTCATTTTTTTTTTCATCTTGTGCATGTGTTCAATAATGCCATTCTATTTTACTATTCTAGAACCAGTTCAATCTAAAGTTGAAGAAGAAACTAAACAACCAGAAAAAGAAACAGGTAATAACCGAGACGAAGTAAAATATAGTTTAAATATAACTGGGACACAGAAAATTACGGAATCGATTCCCGCTGCGGGACAAATGTTTGCATGTGCTGCAAATATTTGTCTTGGTTCTGGGTGTTTTCTACGTAGGATATGTACGTTTTAAAACCACAAAAAAAATTGTTTAAGTAGGATATCAGTCATGTGGTTCCCATAAAACAAGCTCTGTTAATTTAGGGGCTAGATGATGTTTTGTGATTATATGGAACATAATTTGTTTATTTTAGAATAAAGCTGCCCATACCAAGGCCCACAAAAAGAGTCCCGCCAACACACAGCTCTGCTGTGTTACATTAAAAATCTATTAGAAAGGTATCATTTTGATAGCCCAGGGACCAGTAATGTTGTAAAGTGGACAGTTTTTGGTCACAAGTCAGAAAAAAACAGAAAATGTGAATGTTGTTATACCTCGGCAACCAGTTACATTCTACTCCTAGTTGATGAGGTCTTTTTTTAAATGACTCAATGCATTATGCCTTGCAATTAATTATTATTTATTTATTTATTTATTCAGAAAATTACGGAATCGATTCCCGCTGCGGGACAAATCTTTGCATGTGCTGCACGTTATTTTAGAATAAGGGTGCCCATACCCAGGCCCGCAGCCAAAAAGAGGCCAGCAAACACACAGCTCGGCTGTGTTATATTGAAAATCTATTAGTAAGGTATCAATCAGTTTGATAGCACTGGGACCAATAATGTTGTAAAGTAGACAGTTTTTGGTCGCAAGTCGGAAAAAAATCAGAAAATGTGAATGTTGTCATGCCTCGGCAACCAGTTACATTCCACCCCTAGTTGAATCAGAATAAGAATCAGAATCATTTATTGCGAAAATGGGTACAAAAATTTGATGTTACAGACAAAAAAGTTCCTCCATAATCCGCCTTACAGCATGCAATTTTATAAATATAAATGATGTCATACTATACAATACAATAATAAGGTTATATAAATTAGGTACATATTTATTTTAAAAAATCTTAAGTTAATGGCTGTACATAATACAATAAAATTTAAAATAATAATGTCATATAATAATGGATTCAAAATTGTCATTTAAATAATCATCTATTTTATAGTAAACTTTTTCATTTAGAAGCTTCTTTACTCTAAATTTAAAGATGTTAAGAGAAGGGGTCTCAAGTATATATTTTGGCAGTTTATTATAGATTCTAGGTGCCATACAGAACACACTTTTATTCAGGTATACAGTTCAATTCAGAGGATAACAAACTTTATGACGGTGGCGTTTATTATTAAAACGACCATAGAGGTGAAGGTTATTCCTCACAAACTGAACCACTTCAAATATATAAATACAGGGCTATGTTAATATTTTTAAACTTTTGAAGTGAAAACTGCAGCTATCTGTTTGCTTCAACCTACACATAGCCCTCACGCATTTCTTCTGTGTCTTAAATACAGATTATTTGCCAGAAGAGTTTCCCCAAAAAATGACACCATATCTCAGAAGGGATGCCACATAGCCGTGATACGCCGTAAGGACTATTAGCTGAAGGCATATTAGCTGACTTTGACAACATGTATAGAGCATAGGAAAAACTGCAAATTCTAGAGCATAGATCCTGAGTGTGGGATTCCCAGTTCAGCGTAGAGTCAAGATTTAGACCTAAAATTTAGTCATGTCGATTTCAGCAATACTGTGTCCTAAATGATTAATGTCAAGATTCGATATTTTAATTGCTCTATTTCTAAAAATCATAAATTTAGTTTTAGTCAGGTTTATTTTTAAATTATTTAATGTCAACCAATTTATTATACTAGATAAAGTAAAATTAATGTCAGTTTTAAAGGGCATTTTTCGATGCCTGTAAAAAGGATCGTACTGTCATCTGAAAATAGAGTCATACGATGTTTTGTTGATTTTGGAAGATCATTAATATATACAATAAACAACAATGGTCCTAGCACACTTGATGGAGTCTATTTTTAAATGACTCAATGCATTACGGCTTGCATCGAATAGGCTTATACAACCATGCGCTGTTCCATAGCTAATAGGTTTTTTTTTTTTCATGTTGTGTCTGTGGTGTATAATGCCATTCTATTCTTCTATTCTAGTACCAGTGATATCTAAAACTGAAGAAGAAACTAAAAAACCAGAAAAAGAAACAGGTAATAACCGAGACGAAGTAAAATATACTTTAAATATAACTGAGACACAGAAAATTACGGAATCGATTCCCGCTGCGGGACAAATGTTTGCATGTGTTGCAGATATTTGTCTCGGTTCTGGGTGTTTTCTAAGTAGGATATGTACGTTTTGAAACCACAAAAAAAATTGTTTAAGTAGGATATCAGTCATGTGGTTCCCATAAAAAAAGCTCTGCTTAGTTTGGGGCTAGATGATGTTTTGTGATTATATGGAACATTATTTGTTTATTTTAGAATAAAGCTGCCCATACCCAAGCCCACAAAAAGAGTCCCGCCAACACACAGCTCTGCTGTGTTATATTAAAAATCTATTAGAAAGGTATCATTTTGATAGCCCAGGGACCAGTAATGTTGTAAAGTGGACAGTTTTTGGTCGCAAGTCAGAAAAAATTAGAAAATGTGAATGTTGTTATACCTCGGCAACCAGTTACATTCCACTCCTAGTTGATGGGGTCTTTTTTTAAATGACTCAATGCATTATGCCTTGCAATGAATAGGCTGATACCACCATGTGCTGCTCCATAGCTAATAGGAATTTCATTTTTTTTTTCATCTTGTGCATGTGTTCAATAATGCCATTCTATTTTACTATTCTAGAACCAGTTCAATCTAAAGTTGAAGAAGAAACTAAACAACCAGAAAAAGAAACAGGTAATAACCGAGACGAAGTAAAATATAGTTTAAATATAACTGGGACACAGAAAATTACGGAATCGATTCCCGCTGCGGGACAAATGTTTGCATGTGCTGCAAATATTTGTCTTGGTTCTGGGTGTTTTCTACGTAGGATATGTACGTTTTAAAACCACAAAAAAATTGTTTAAGTAGGATATCAGTCATGTGGTTCCCATAAAACAAGCTCTGTTAATTTAGGGGCTAGATGATGTTTTGTGATTATATGGAACATAATTTGTTTATTTTAGAATAAAGCTGCCCATACCAAGGCCCACAAAAAGAGTCCCGCCAACACACAGCTCTGCTGTGTTACATTAAAAATCTATTAGAAAGGTATCATTTTGATAGCCCAGGGACCAGTAATGTTGTAAAGTGGACAGTTTTTGGTCACAAGTCAGAAAAAAACAGAAAATGTGAATGTTGTTATACCTCGGCAACCAGTTACATTCTACTCCTAGTTGATGAGGTCTTTTTTTAAATGACTCAATGCATTATGCCTTGCAATGAATTATTATTTATTTATTTATTTATTCAGAAAATTACGGAATCGATTCCCGCTGCGGGACAAATCTTTGCATGTGCTGCACGTTATTTTAGAATAAGGGTGCCCATACCCAGGCCCGCAGCCAAAAAGAGGCCAGCAAACACACAGCTCGGCTGTGTTATATTGAAAATCTATTAGTAAGGTATCAATCAGTTTGATAGCACTGGGACCAATAATGTTGTAAAGTAGACAGTTTTTGGTCGCAAGTCGGTAAAAAATCAGAAAATGTGAATGTTGTCATGCCTCGGCAACCAGTTACATTCCACCCCTAGTTGAATCAGAATAAGAATCAGAATCATTTATTGCGAAAATGGGTACAAAAATTTGATGTTACAGACAAAAAAGTTCCTCCATAATCCGCCTTACAGCATGCAATTTTATAAATATAAATGATGTCATACTATACAATACAATAATAAGGTTATATAAATTAGGTACATAGTTATTTTAAAAAATCTAAAGTTAATGGCTGTACATAATACAATAAAATTTAAAATAATAATGTCATATAATAATGGATTCAAAATTGTCATTTAAATAATCATCTATTTTATAGTAAACTTTTTCATTTAGAAGCTTCTTTACTCTAAATTTAAAGATGTTAAGAGAAGGGGTCTCAAGTATATATTTTGGCAGTTTATTATAGATTCTAGGTGCCATACAGAACACACTTTTATTCAGGTATACAGTTCAATTCAGAGGATAACAAACTTTATGACGGTGGCGTTTATTATTAAAACGACCATAGAGGTGAAGGTTATTCCTCACAAACTGAACCACTTCAAATATATAAATACAGGGCTATGTTAATATTTTTAAACTTTTGAAGTGAAAACTGCAGCTATCTGTTTGCTTCAACCTACACATAGCCCTCACGCATTTCTTCTGTGCCTTAAATACAGATTATTTGCCAGAAGAGTTTCCCCAAAAAAAGACACCATATCTCAGAAGGGATGCCACATAGCCGTGATACGCCGTAAGGACTATTAGCTGAAGGCATATTAGCTGACTTTGACAACATGTATAGAGCATAGGAAAAACTGCAAATTCTAGAGCATAGATCCTGAGTGTGGGATTCCCAGTTCAGCGTAGAGTCAAGATTTAGACCTAAAATTTAGTCATGTCGATTTCAGCAATTCTGTGTCCTAAATGATTAATGTCAAGATTCGATATTTTAATTGCTCTATTTCTAAAAATCATAAATTTAGTTTTAGTCAGGTTTATTTTTAAATTATTTAATGTCAACCAATTTATTATACTAGATAAAGTAAAATTAATGTCAGTTTTAAAGGGCATTTTTCGATGCCTGTAAAAAGGATCGTACTGTCATCTGAAAATAGAGTCATACGATGTTTTGTTGATTTTGGAAGATCATTAATATATACAATAAACAACAATGGTCCTAGCACACTTGATGGAGTCTATTTTTAAATGACTCAATGCATTACGGCTTGCATCGAATAGGCTTATACAACCATGCGCTGTTCCATAGCTAATAGGTTTTTTTTTTTCATGTTGTGTCTGTGGTGTATAATGCCATTCTATTCTTCTATTCTAGTACCAGTGATATCTAAAACTGAAGAAGAAACTAAAAAACCAGAAAAAGAAACAGGTAATAACCGAGACGAAGTAAAATATACTTTAAATATAACTGAGACACAGAAAATTACGGAATCGATTCCCGCTGCGGGACAAATGTTTGCATGTGTTGCAGATATTTGTCTCGGTTCTGGGTGTTTTCTAAGTAGGATATGTACGTTTTGAAACCACAAAAAAAATTGTTTAAGTAGGATATCAGTCATGTGGTTCCCATAAAAAAAGCTCTGCTTAGTTTGGGGCTAGATGATGTTTTGTGATTATATGGAACATTATTTGTTTATTTTAGAATAAAGCTGCCCATACCCAAGCCCACAAAAAGAGTCCCGCCAACACACAGCTCTGCTGTGTTATATTAAAAATCTATTAGAAAGGTATCATTTTGATAGCCCAGGGACCAGTAATGTTGTAAAGTGGACAGTTTTTGGTCGCAAGTCAGAAAAAATTAGAAAATGTGAATGTTGTTACACCTCGGCAACCAGTTACATTCCACTCCTAGTTGATGGGGTCTTTTTTTAAATGACTCAATGCATTATGCCTTGCAATGAATAGGCTGATACCACCATGTGCTGCTCCATAGCTAATAGGAATTTCATTTTTTTTTTTCATCTTGTGCATGTGTTCAATAATGCCATTCTATTTTACTATTCTAGAACCAGTTCAATCTAAAGTTGAAGAAGAAACTAAACAACCAGAAAAAGAAACAGGTAATAACCGAGACGAAGTAAAATATAGTTTAAATATAACTGAGACACAGAAAATTACGGAATCGATTCCCGCTGCGGGACAAATGTTTGCATGTGCTGCAAATATTTGTCTTGGTTCTGGGTGTTTTCTACGTAGGATATGTACGTTTTAAAACCACAAAAAAAATTGTTTAAGTAGGATATGAGTCATGTGGTTCCCATAAAACAAGCTCTGTTAATTTAGGGGCTAGATGATGTTTTGTGATTATATGGAACATAATTTGTTTATTTTAGAATAAAGCTGCCCATACCAAGGCCCACAAAAAGAGTCCCGCCAACACACAGCTCTGCTGTGTTACATTAAAAATCTATTAGAAAGGTATCATTTTGATAGCCCAGGGACCAGTAATGTTGTAAAGTGGACAGTTTTTGGTCACAAGTCAGAAAAAAACAGAAAATGTGAATGTTGTTATACCTCGGCAACCAGTTACATTCTACTCCTAGTTGATGAGGTCTTTTTTTAAATGACTCAATGCATTATGCCTTGCAATTAATTATTATTTATTTATTTATTTATTCAGAAAATTACGGAATCGATTCCCGCTGCGGGACAAATCTTTGCATGTGCTGCACGTTATTTTAGAATAAGGGTGCCCATACCCAGGCCCGCAGCCAAAAAGAGGCCAGCAAACACACAGCTCGGCTGTGTTATATTGAAAATCTATTAGTAAGGTATCAATCAGTTTGATAGCACTGGGACCAATAATGTTGTAAAGTAGACAGTTTTTGGTCGCAAGTCGGAAAAAAATCAGAAAATGTGAATGTTGTCATGCCTCGGCAACCAGTTACATTCCACCCCTAGTTGAATCAGAATAAGAATCAGGATCATTTATTGCGAAAATGGGTACAAAAATTTGATGTTACAGACAAAAAAGTTCCTCCATAATCCGCCTTACAGCATGCAATTTTATAAATATAAATGATGTCATACTATACAATACAATAATAAGGTTATATAAATTAGGTACATAGTTATTTTAAAAAATCTAAAGTTAATGGCTGTACATAATACAATAAAATTTAAAATAATAATGTCATATAATAATGGATTCAAAATTGTCATTTAAATAATCATCTATTTTATAGTAAACTTTTTCATTTAGAAGCTTCTTTACTCTAAATTTAAAGATGTTAAGAGAAGGGGTCTCAAGTATATATTTTGGCAGTTTATTATAGATTCTAGGTGCCATACAGAACACACTTTTATTCAGGTATACAGTTCAATTCAGAGGATAACAAACTTTATGACGGTGGCGTTTATTATTAAAACGACCATAGAGGTGAAGGTTATTCCTCACAAACTGAACCACTTCAAATATATAAATACAGGGCTATGTTAATATTTTTAAACTTTTGAAGTGAAAACTGCAGCTATCTGTTTGCTTCAACCTACACATAGCCCTCACGCATTTCTTCTGTGCCTTAAATACAGATTATTTGCCAGAAGAGTTTCCCCAAAAAAAGACACCATATCTCAGAAGGGATGCCACATAGCCGTGATACGCCGTAAGGACTATTAGCTGAAGGCATATTAGCTGACTTTGACAACATGTATAGAGCATAGGAAAAACTGCAAATTCTAGAGCATAGATCCTGAGTGTGGGATTCCCAGTTCAGCGTAGAGTCAAGATTTAGACCTAAAATTTAGTCATGTCGATTTCAGCAATTCTGTGTCCTAAATGATTAATGTCAAGATTCGATATTTTAATTGCTCTATTTCTAAAAATCATAAATTTAGTTTTAGTCAGGTTTATTTTTAAATTATTTAATGTCAACCAATTTATTATACTAGATAAAGTAAAATTAATGTCAGTTTTAAAGGGCATTTTTCGATGCCTGTAAAAAGGATCGTACTGTCATCTGAAAATAGAGTCATACGATGTTTTGTTGATTTTGGAAGATCATTAATATATACAATAAACAACAATGGTCCTAGCACACTTGATGGAGTCTATTTTTAAATGACTCAATGCATTACGGCTTGCATCGAATAGGCTTATACAACCATGCGCTGTTCCATAGCTAATAGGTTTTTTTTTTTCATGTTGTGTCTGTGGTGTATAATGCCATTCTATTCTTCTATTCTAGTACCAGTGATATCTAAAACTGAAGAAGAAACTAAAAAACCAGAAAAAGAAACAGGTAATAACCGAGACGAAGTAAAATATACTTTAAATATAACTGAGACACAGAAAATTACGGAATCGATTCCCGCTGCGGGACAAATGTTTGCATGTGTTGCAGATATTTGTCTCGGTTCTGGGTGTTTTCTAAGTAGGATATGTACGTTTTGAAACCACAAAAAAAATTGTTTAAGTAGGATATCAGTCATGTGGTTCCCATAAAAAAAGCTCTGCTTAGTTTGGGGCTAGATGATGTTTTGTGATTATATGGAACATTATTTGTTTATTTTAGAATAAAGCTGCCCATACCCAAGCCCACAAAAAGAGTCCCGCCAACACACAGCTCTGCTGTGTTATATTAAAAATCTATTAGAAAGGTATCATTTTGATAGCCCAGGGACCAGTAATGTTGTAAAGTGGACAGTTTTTGGTCGCAAGTCAGAAAAAATTAGAAAATGTGAATGTTGTTACACCTCGGCAACCAGTTACATTCCACTCCTAGTTGATGGGGTCTTTTTTTAAATGACTCAATGCATTATGCCTTGCAATGAATAGGCTGATACCACCATGTGCTGCTCCATAGCTAATAGGAATTTCATTTTTTTTTTTCATCTTGTGCATGTGTTCAATAATGCCATTCTATTTTACTATTCTAGAACCAGTTCAATCTAAAGTTGAAGAAGAAACTAAACAACCAGAAAAAGAAACAGGTAATAACCGAGACGAAGTAAAATATAGTTTAAATATAACTGAGACACAGAAAATTACGGAATCGATTCCCGCTGCGGGACAAATGTTTGCATGTGCTGCAAATATTTGTCTTGGTTCTGGGTGTTTTCTACGTAGGATATGTACGTTTTAAAACCACAAAAAAAATTGTTTAAGTAGGATATCAGTCATGTGGTTCCCATAAAACAAGCTCTGTTAATTTAGGGGCTAGATGATGTTTTGTGATTATATGGAACATAATTTGTTTATTTTAGAATAAAGCTGCCCATACCAAGGCCCACAAAAAGAGTCCCGCCAACACACAGCTCTGCTGTGTTACATTAAAAATCTATTAGAAAGGTATCATTTTGATAGCCCAGGGACCAGTAATGTTGTAAAGTGGACAGTTTTTGGTCACAAGTCAGAAAAAAACAGAAAATGTGAATGTTGTTATACCTCGGCAACCAGTTACATTCTACTCCTAGTTGATGAGGTCTTTTTTTAAATGACTCAATGCATTATGCCTTGCAATTAATTATTATTTATTTATTTATTTATTCAGAAAATTACGGAATCGATTCCCGCTGCGGGACAAATCTTTGCATGTGCTGCACGTTATTTTAGAATAAGGGTGCCCATACCCAGGCCCGCAGCCAAAAAGAGGCCAGCAAACACACAGCTCGGCTGTGTTATATTGAAAATCTATTAGTAAGGTATCAATCAGTTTGATAGCACTGGGACCAATAATGTTGTAAAGTAGACAGTTTTTGGTCGCAAGTCGGAAAAAAATCAGAAAATGTGAATGTTGTCATGCCTCGGCAACCAGTTACATTCCACCCCTAGTTGAATCAGAATAAGAATCAGGATCATTTATTGCGAAAATGGGTACAAAAATTTGATGTTACAGACAAAAAAGTTCCTCCATAATCCGCCTTACAGCATGCAATTTTATAAATATAAATGATGTCATACTATACAATACAATAATAAGGTTATATAAATTAGGTACATAGTTATTTTAAAAAATCTAAAGTTAATGGCTGTACATAATACAATAAAATTTAAAATAATAATGTCATATAATAATGGATTCAAAATTGTCATTTAAATAATCATCTATTTTATAGTAAACTTTTTCATTTAGAAGCTTCTTTACTCTAAATTTAAAGATGTTAAGAGAAGGGGTCTCAAGTATATATTTTGGCAGTTTATTATAGATTCTAGGTGCCATACAGAACACACTTTTATTCAGGTATACAGTTCAATTCAGAGGATAACAAACTTTATGACGGTGGCGTTTATTATTAAAACGACCATAGAGGTGAAGGTTATTCCTCACAAACTGAACCACTTCAAATATATAAATACAGGGCTATGTTAATATTTTTAAACTTTTGAAGTGAAAACTGCAGCTATCTGTTTGCTTCAACCTACACATAGCCCTCACGCATTTCTTCTGTGCCTTAAATACAGATTATTTGCCAGAAGAGTTTCCCCAAAAAAAGACACCATATCTCAGAAGGGATGCCACATAGCCGTGATACGCCGTAAGGACTATTAGCTGAAGGCATATTAGCTGACTTTGACAACATGTATAGAGCATAGGAAAAACTGCAAATTCTAGAGCATAGATGCTGAGTGTGGGATTCCCAGTTCAGCGTAGAGTCAAGATTTAGACCTAAAATTTAGTCATGTCGATTTCAGCAATTCTGTGTCCTAAATGATTAATGTCAAGATTCGATATTTTAATTGCTCTATTTCTAAAAATCATAAATTTAGTTTTAGTCAGGTTTATTTTTAAATTATTTAATGTCAACCAATTTATTATACTAGATAAAGTAAAATTAATGTCAGTTTTAAAGGGCATTTTTCGATGCCTGTAAAAAGGATCGTACTGTCATCTGAAAATAGAGTCATACGATGTTTTGTTGATTTTGGAAGATCATTAATATATACAATAAACAACAATGGTCCTAGCACACTTGATGGAGTCTATTTTTAAATGACTCAATGCATTACGGCTTGCATCGAATAGGCTTATACAACCATGCGCTGTTCCATAGCTAATAGGTTTTTTTTTTTCATGTTGTGTCTGTGGTGTATAATGCCATTCTATTCTTCTATTCTAGTACCAGTGATATCTAAAACTGAAGAAGAAACTAAAAAACCAGAAAAAGAAACAGGTAATAACCGAGACGAAGTAAAATATACTTTAAATATAACTGAGACACAGAAAATTACGGAATCGATTCCCGCTGCGGGACAAATGTTTGCATGTGTTGCAGATATTTGTCTCGGTTCTGGGTGTTTTCTAAGTAGGATATGTACGTTTTGAAACCACAAAAAAAATTGTTTAAGTAGGATATCAGTCATGTGGTTCCCATAAAAAAAGCTCTGCTTAGTTTGGGGCTAGATGATGTTTTGTGATTATATGGAACATTATCTGTTTATTTTAGAATAAAGCTGCCCATACCCAAGCCCACAAAAAGAGTCCCGCCAACACACAGCTCTGCTGTGTTATATTAAAAATCTATTAGAAAGGTATCATTTTGATAGCCCAGGGACCAGTAATGTTGTAAAGTGGACAGTTTTTGGTCGCAAGTCAGAAAAAATTAGAAAATGTGAATGTTGTTATACCTCGGCAACCAGTTACATTCCACTCCTAGTTGATGGGGTCTTTTTTTAAATGACTCAATGCATTATGCCTTGCAATGAATAGGCTGATACCACCATGTGCTGCTCCATAGCTAATAGGAATTTCATTTTTTTTTTCATCTTGTGCATGTGTTCAATAATGCCATTCTATTTTACTATTCTAGAACCAGTTCAATCTAAAGTTGAAGAAGAAACTAAACAACCAGAAAAAGAAACAGGTAATAACCGAGACGAAGTAAAATATAGTTTAAATATAACTGAGACACAGAAAATTACGGAATCGATTCCCGCTGCGGGACAAATGTTTGCATGTGCTGCAAATATTTGTCTTGGTTCTGGGTGTTTTCTACGTAGGATATGTACGTTTTAAAACCACAAAAAAAATTGTTTAAGTAGGATATCAGTCATGTGGTTCCCATAAAACAAGCTCTGTTAATTTAGGGGCTAGATGATGTTTTGTGATTATATCCAACATTATTTCGTTATTTTAGAATAAGGGTGCCCATACCCAGGCCCGCAGCCAAAAAGAGGCCAGCAAACACACAGCTCGGCTGTGTTATATTGAAAATCTATTAGTAAGGTATCAATCAGTTTGATAGCACAGGGACCAGTAATGTTGTAAAGTAGACAGTTTTTGGTTACATTCCACTCCTAGTTGATGGGGTCTTTTTTTAAATGACTCAATGCATTATGCCTTACAATGAATAGGCTGATACCACCATGTGCTGCTCCATAGCAAAAAGAGGCCCGCCAATGTAAAAAATATTATTAAATAACACACCTCTGCTGTGTTATTTAATACATTATAAAATGCTGAACTTGAAATTTGGAGGGTATGATTGTTTTGGTTTGTAACCGTGTACGAAGAAGGGATTTTTCGAAATTCCACCCCAAAAGGAGTGAAAGGGGGTAAAAACGTTTGTATGAAAAATCGTATTCCGTAATGATAGAAACATGAAACTCTGTATATAAGTAGTGTTATAAAAATTATAAAGATTGTCATCAATAGAAAGAAAGCACATTTATTCAACAAACTAAATATAGTACAGATACAGGAAATCAACAGACTAATACAGTACAATAATAACAAGACATTAAAGACATAATGATATTAAAAATCAAAATAAAAAATCCCAAGAAGAAATACTTTATAATATATTTAGTTTAATTGTCTAGTTTGTTGAAAAGGCCAAACAAAACTCAGCATTTGTGCCTGGTAAAACCAGACGCTGTTTTTCAGTTTAATGGGGGGGGGAGATTAAATAAGGGAGTAGAGAGTTAATAAAGAATGTACATACCTAATATTGAAGTGTGTAGTAAAATCGTTGGAGTATAGTAGGTAAAATATAATAATATAAATTGGAACGGTGTCGACAACATTGTCGACGTCCTTTAAGTAAGGGACAAACTACTTGCCAATATATTTTACCTTACATTTAAAAAGACAATTCTTCTTCATCAGATAAACAAAGTTCAGATTCTTCATCTGGTGAACGTTCGGAACTTTTTTTTTATGCCTAAGCTGATAGACGAACAGACGGGCCACCTGATGGAAAACACACTGAGAGATCCTACGTCTCTCCGCAAACTTAACGGGTCTAGATCGTCTGTGAGCTTAGGATTGTCGACAATACGATAATTAATATATAATAATTTAATTTTAGGTAATTTTTCAGATAAGGCTGACCAAAATGACGAAAATAAAATCAAAGTCAGAGAAAGCCATGAAAAACGACATAAGAAACCGATCAAAAACCATACTCAAAAGAAAGGTAAGAATGGTATAAAGTATACGAAGAAGATTTCCAAATATAGTCAATATATAACACCCAACAATCACATAATCCTAATAATCACAATAGCCTCAACTGACCCCAAAATTCTCTCCTGCCTGAGTCGTGAATATCAAGAACAATACAACACAATACACGTTTTATACACATTATAAATGCGAAAGTTTGTGTTTGTGCGAGTTTTTTTGTACACACTAAGCCCTGTAACGGCTGAACCGGATAGCACATTATGCCACTTTTTACTCTGGTACCACGCGAGCAAAGCCGTAGGCGGAATCACCGGATGATATCTAGTGATATCATAATGGCGAAAGTTTCCTACTTCACGCCAAAAGTACTGAACGGATTAAGCTGTTTGCACTTCATAATAAATATATACATAAATATATAAATCTATACTTTGACCGCTACGGGTCGCGTCACGTAACAAGAACGCTGGAAGAAAGGGCAGCAAGGGGTGTTTGCGCATGAAAGTACTAAGTCGTAAAGTAGGCCTACTGTTTTATTGTTGAACAAGCCTTTCACTGGCGGCTTCGTATATTGGTTATTGGTAGGTACGTTCATTAAAAATATATAAGATAGAATTATAATTAAATATAATTTAAAAAATTAAATAAACTTCAAAACTAAATTAACTCAAAATTAAGATATAATATTTTTATATTGTACATGAAATTAACCAACAAAAACGAAATCAACAGTAGTTAAGAATCAAATTAGGGCCTAAAATGTTTTTGAGGTCTGTGCCAGCATAGTTTCAGAATCTAAAACCGAATGAGTTTCTGTTAAAGTTTATTATTATTATATGTTTTTTTTTTATTGTTATTGATATTTCGGTTTTTTTTCTTTTATATTCGACGGATAAGTCCTTTCATAAAGGCTGGCCTTCCGTCCTGCGCCCGGGCCACACCTCATACCACCAAATAGACCTATAAAATCCCCTAATGCGTAGCTCGACCGCCAGCGTTAATTTTAAGTGATGCGAGCCTCTGTAGCACTCCTTAGGTATGTGCGCGGCGCGGGGAGGGACGTTTATGCCAGACACACATGAGATAAATATCCAGAGGGCTTACCACAGGTTTTGATAGTTTTCTAAAACTTTATAAGTTTCGGTATCTTTCCATACATTTTCGTACAGCGCCTCTAGGGAAACGTGCATGAACTAAAATCGGCACCACGAGTTCTATCGACTCGTAGTTTTCGACCTCGAAAAAAGTTTTCGATCAGGGTGCCTAGTGCGAGTTTTTTTACCAACTCGATCGCGTTTGCGTTTACGGAAATGTGTATGGAAAGAAGTCAGTGCCACGCGTTTTTCACTAGATGGCGCTACCTCGATTCCATATAAATTTGCGTAAACGCAAACGCGATCGAGCTGGTAAAAAACTCGCACTAGGCACCCAGTTTTGTGCTAATTTGGCAGTACGAGTTCGTATTTTGACAAGTCTGTGGAAGTAAACTATGTAGTATATCGTAAACTTTCAGTCGATAGATAAATCTTTGTGAGAGACGTTATCTTGAAAACTATTTGTTGGAAAGTTGTTGGATTTTCTGTGTTTAGGTATGTTTTCGAGAAAAGAGCGCGTTTTGTTGACAAACAACTAAACACCATTTGCAAAACGTCAAAACGTGTCGTTTACACGGTTTGTTTCGTCTCTTTTCTTTTGCCTGTGTGCAAGAGACATAAAAGTATGCAGCATGAAGTTCGTTCAATCGAGCTAGTCGATCAAAGATATGGTGTAAACTATGCTATAAACATTGAACTCATGGTACCAATCACCGGAAAACCATATGGTACATCGAGCTCACCGAAACCATCACACGGATGGTATGCAAAAAACTCATGGTAGGCCCTCAGAGATGTATCGTGCGTTATCTTCTGATATCATGACATACAATTTATTTAAGTAACGCTGAATTTACATATTTGTGTATAAATCATCTGCCGATGATTACGATCATACGAATTATGAAATAAAAATGACAATATTGTAAACCGATATATTAAGATCTGTCCGGCGATATCGATCTGATGTATAGGTACTCTTGGTCTTTTTTCCTCGGCCCCCACCTAGCTGCGCTTTTCTAAATTATACAGCGGTAGCGGTCAATCTTAAGTACAGGAATAAGATAAACTTACTACTTTTATCCCGGTGCCAAGTAATCGAAGCCGCGGACAGAATCTGGTATACAATATTACTGACGGTAGCTTCCATCAGCGGCTTCACTCGCGTGGAACCAGTATAAAGAGTAGCCTACAAACTACATACGTATGTATCTTCCAGGTTTCATCAAAATACATTCAGCCGTTACAAATTATACTTACTAACACAGGAAGGACTTTCCTTTATGTGTAGTGAGCTTTTGGGGGGTAAGGGGAGGGGAGGGGTGGGGGAGGGGGGGAGGACCCTCCCCCTAAAAGGGTGAAGTGCGGAAACTCATAGTTTCCGAGAAAAATAATAATTTAGTTTTGAGGTTAAGTATGGAAAAAACGTAAACAAGATACACCAAAACACACTATCGGGAAAGGGGGGGATGCGGTAGTGTTAGGGAAGGGGAACCTAGGATCTATGAGCACTCTAAAAACCCGTTTCGAATCATAAAAACGGATATTTGACTCCGGTATGGGCTCTCGCCAGAACTCTTACTCACGCATTTTTTATACACACTCTAGGGGTAGGGACCACAAGACTAGGTGGCATCGGGGTGCTCTGTGTCGGTTCTGTGTTAGATTTCGAACCTAATCTACTCAAGTCGGGGTGTCCTAGAACCTACTTTTGTGAGAAGGATTTCCGGGTGGTTATAAAAAAAAACCTAATAACCTACTGTTTATCTGAGTCATTTTTTACAATTCAATTCAATCAATCAAACAATCACAAAAACCGGCGGGAAAACAAAAAAGATGTCATTGTCATTGTCAGATTACCAAAGAAACCACGAGAAATGTCATTGTCATTGTCAGATTACCAAATAATTTGCAATCAATAGCAAACAACAACATCAAGTTTGACGAAATTACGTGAAAAATTGGAATTTTAAAAAAATCATATCTATTCGTTTCCGCACTACGCCATTTCAGATTTAGGCTTCCTGTGACAAAAGTTTCAGCCGCCTAGCTCACTACACATAAAGGAAAGCTGAGCCCTAACACATACATAAACTTCGGATTTATAATTAGTATGATTTAGGTGAATATTTTTTTTTACTTAATATTTTATCAAGTGAATAAAGACAGAGAAAGATATACAAAACTATTTGTTCATAAATTACAAGTTGGTTTTTACATACGTTCACAATTTGGGATTTTTTCTTTAGGTTTAAACAACCTGTATTCATTTAGTACCCTCTTTTCTGTGGTACATTCTAACAGACTTGTAATTAAAAGGGAGGTACAATCATTGTAACAACTTGATAGGTAGGTAATAGGCATAAATATAATTAGGTACTATTATAGGTAAGGAATTATGTACATTAATCTCATATAATAGTTTTATTTCTTGTACAGAAGTCGAAGTCTCACAGAATACCTTCTCGTAATGAAAGAAACGAAACAACAGCGGCTCGCATACTTGTTGCTGGCTTTTATTAAAAAACTCTGCTACGTAGGTACATTGAAGGATCACATTTTTTGTTTCAGAAGCAACGGGCATCATCCCCAAAATTGTAGTTGACGCCGCACATACTGTGGGTAGTATATTCGGTAAGAATCAGTACGCTCATATTGTATAGAGTGATTAGTTAGGTATTTATTAGATCTATTGCTTGAAAGGGATAATACTATAGGTCATTTGCACCAGGAAAGCAGAAAAGTCGCCACCGGCTGAGGGTTGAATAATAATGGTTGTGAAGTTCTGGCAATACGTCGATTTTATTAAATTTTTCCAGGTTCGGGTCTGGGTCCAGGTAATCGTAATTTTTTTGACTTGACTCAATTGACATCTCTTATTTTGTAAGCTTGATAAAGAAAATTAAAACAAATATTTTCTTACTTGTAATCCTATTCAGTATAATAATATATGAACCTCTGATGAGTTCAGAAAAAAGCTTTTCTGTTTACGCTCGGCGAAGCAACACGTCTGCGGAGTTTCACAGAATCCTTACCAGAGGATCCTTCCGAAGGATCTTGTGGTAATGCTGGCCGCAGCACACCGTGGTACCGCTGTGTAATGACGTTTGATTTGACCTTCTTACCACCTAACCTCAATTGATGAGCTGAGCGCTTACGTTTCAAGTTTCCATCCATATTTCGATCATCTTAGAAGTCATTTTGCTTTAACGACCGTCGACCCCGTGAACTATGAGTTTCGCGGAATACGGCCTTCGGTATCCCGTGGAAAGATGCGGGACACTTAGAGCGCGTTTCGGCGGAGCGGAGCGGAGGAGGCTGTGAGTTGGCCAATCACAATGCTCGAATTCTCTACTGCGTCATGTGAGTGAGCATTTCGAGCATTGCGATTGGCCAACTCTCAGCCCGTTCCACTCCGCTCCAATCGAAACGCACCCTTAGGCCCTTTATACGTTATGGACCAAGTGATTAATGTGGGCATTATGAATAATGACAAGCTACATCGGCCACGCGATTATTTTTCCAATTCGATATCCCGTTTGATTGCTTCTTTCTCTTCGAAACGATAGCTTGAAAATGCAATACATCACCCGCAAGCTGTAAGCAACTCGCGCACACACCCAACTTCTAGTTATTATCCACATTCAGTGTATATCACACTGTCTGGGTATTATGAATATTGCGTCGTGATCGCGGGCAATCGATGCAGTCGGTCGCGCTGGCCTTAAAAAGCACTCTGTATTGACGACCTCTATGGTGCAGTGAGCGAAAGCCCGCCTGTGACGCAGAAGTGTGCGGGTTCGATTCCCGTCACTAGATAAATATATGTTTGTATGTTGTGCAAATATAACTGTATGTATTGCAAGAAATGTATATTATGTAGCATATCAGTGCAGTGGTTCCCGAAACAAGCTCTTCTAAGTTTGGGGCGACATGATGATGTGTGGTAGTGTCCAGCATGATTATTATTTATTTATTTGTATAGCGAGCGAGGTATAATGCAGCTGAATGGTGTAACAGATACTTGTTTAACATTTTATTTGCAAAGATAGCTCAATATTGATTTACTGAGAACTAAAAACACAAACATTGGAATAATAATATTCATTGTTTTCAGGTGGCTTCCTTGGATAACGATTGATTACCAAAACTACGAACTACCTAAACATAATACAATAATATGTACCGCTACGCACGAACTTTATTTCTTATTATCTAGGAACGAAATTATTTCTGAAATAACTTTTTTTTACTAGATACGTACCTAACTAGCTTATGTATTGTTTTTTTTTTATATTGCGCTCCTTATTCACTTGTATTTCTTGAAGCTCGTCGCTTAAACTATGTAATAAATAACGTTTACGTTTATTCAACATGTGTACAAGATAACGATAAATAGATAAGTGCGTAACTGATTATTGTATTACATTCAATCGATATACAACGGATTTTACGAATAAACGATTAGATTAATAAAGCATCAATAAATATTTTATTTAACCCCCTCTAGACCCCCTGTACCACCCTCCCACCCCACTTCCCCTTCTGGAGAGAGGTACCTACTCTACTGTGGTTCAGTGACCGATACCCCTAGTATGAGTTGCATTTATACGAAAATGTCCATAGTTTTCGAGCTAAATTTTAGAGTTGCAATGTTTAACTTTAATATTTAGTTAAGTTATTATCAGTGTTATGAATAAGTAGGGCTAATTTACTAAAAGTTTGTGGAACAGTGAAAAAAAACGCAAAAAAAAGTTGCGACTCAACTAGTATTTTATAAAAGTAACATTAGTGATTAAATGATGTCCTGAAACCAGGGTCAATTTGGTCCCCGAAAAAAATTAGTTCTTCAATATCTCCACTTTTTTCACGAACTTTAGGTAAATTAGCCCTACCTACCCTATTTCTATCACCGGTTATTATAAAGGCCTGCGCAGACCGGGACGGCATTGCAAGGGATTTCAGTTTCACCAATGGACATTCAAACCTATCGCAATAGAAATACGATACAAATTCCTATGCTTTAAAATAATTCCGTGACATCCCTTTGGATGCCATGGCATTAAAAAATTCAAATCCCTTGCCATGCCGTCCCGGTTTGCGCAGGCCATAACACTTCAAAAGAAAGACAACAACGTATTTACGAGTATGTCCTTCTGATGTTGGCTGCAAGTAGGCGACGTAGTTCCTATATTTGGGCACAGAATAAAGAAAGGACTGAAAGGAAGTATGATTTGGCTCGGATTTAGGGTTACCAGATAGAAAATTAAAAATTCCGGAGAAAAGCTTGATTTCCATTTGAAAAATCCTGAGATTTATGGAAATGTTTTCGAATTCTCGCGAAAACGTACTTTTCAGCTTTGTAGTCCGCGGCACAAAGTTATTAGTTTACTTAAAAAGGTACATATCATCGCAAATTAAAATGAATAATAACAGATGATCGATTTTAAGATTTAACGTTTCATAGATTTTAAGTGTAGATTTTATTTGTGCAATTCACATGACCAAAGTTGATTTTTAAATCAGTCTTCATAGACCATAAATATATCAAGTAATATGCATAATAAGTTATAATTACCATATTTGTCCTGAGATTCTCAGGATTGCGGTCGGATTTTGGAAATCTCAGGATTTTTGGAATTTTAGTAAAAGTATATAGACAATTAAAGAAGATTATTATTTGTTTTTGTACATGATAAAAAGATCTGAAAAATCTACTCTATTTTACTAAAATTCCAAAAATCCTGAGATTTCCAAAATCCGGCCGCAAACCTGAGGATCTCAGGACAAATATGGTAACCCTAGTCGGATTGTACTAGGATTGGTCGAATCGTTTACTGAGCCCACTGACTGAGCCTAAAGTCACAGATACGTTGTAACTACTGTAGACACAGAACATACAGGATGGGGCAAAAGGGTGTATCATCATTCTGCCAAACATTATGAAAGGTGAATTTAAAATAAGAACAGAGTATTTCCTGGCAAGTGTTCGAATAACATACATGGACTCAATGTAGTGGCGAATGACGCTTCATATAAATTATTTAAAAAGATAAAAAAAGATAAAAATACATTTATTCACAGCAAAAACACAATCTACAAAATAAGAAATAAACCGCCAGTAAATTAGGATAGGTGAATATTATGCTAGGATACGAACAGTAATAACAGTCAAGTCTTTTAATTATACAAATAAGTAGTGGATTCTGAGTAGCTATAACTTAAGTTATAAGACAATGTAGATGCTGAAAGGTTTTTAAAATAAACTATAGTAAGTGTTATCGTCGGACCTCACACTAGGCCGAGCCTGTATCGTGAGGACCACGCTAACGATTAACATATAATTTAGGTCTCAGTACGACTTTTGATCTTAAATCTATTTCGACATTTGCAAATTAATGCCACTCTCTGTCTAGATAAATTAGTAAGCCTATATAATTGTAATAAAAATATTATTATATCATATATTAATATTATATACATACTAATAGTATATACTATAAATTATATATTAACAACAATCAAGTAAGGAAATAGATAAATATATAAATAAATATAGGTAAATTTACATGTGTTTAACTATAATATAGGAAAATTTAATGAGAAAAAGTTAGCTTATAATTTTGAGGATATCCTCAGTATTTTCATATGTTAGGGTTAATAACCAGTTAAAAAATGTGTTTAGCTTCACGGACGGACTTGTTTTTAATATTGCAGGATTTGACAACTCTGTTATACACATGTGATCTAACAAACTGACCAAAACGCTGAGCAAAGAAAGTTTTTACTGGAGGTGTAGGTATTTTATATACTCTTTTGCTTACCGAATTAATGTAATTATCTGAGAGTAGAAGCTGTCTGTGTGCAGTTAGTGAGATCCTGTGAATAAATAGCTGACGAACAGTTAAAACGCCGCATTATCTGTAAAGCTCAGTGGTAGGGTGCCTATACGGTTTCCGGTGCATGACTTTAAGACCGAGCGTTGAGCTCGCTCAACTTGTATAAGGTAGTTTTTCGCTGCACTTCCCCAGCAAGTTATGCAGTAAAGTATTAGGGATTGGTACAGAGCTAAGTAAATGGAGTGAAGCAATTCTTTACTGGCAACATCGCGGAGGCTACGCATAATGTTAATGACTTTCCTAACACGGCCTGACAGTCCTATAATGTGTTTTTTAAAATTTAAGTTTTCATCTATATATACACCCAGATATTTAATAAAATTTGTTCTAGCGATACATTCACAAGCGCATGATCATGAGCAGGCATCATTATGTATTTTTATGTTAAAATTATTGTAATGTGATGGTGGAGCCGAGGCAGAAGTTTTGTAGAAGCATAAATACTTTGTTTTGCCAGTATTTAAAGTGAGAAGATTCTGACAAAGCCATCCACTCATCTGTGACATTCCTAGTTGAGCCATAGATAGAGCTTCTTGCCAATTGGCTCCATGAAAGATCATAGCTGTATCATCGGCATAACAGATAATTTCAGAGTTTTTGATACCGAGGTCATGTATGTCATTAATATATAAATTAAACAACGTTGGTCCTAGGATACTACCCTGGGGCACACCAAAGGGTATGATCTGGGGTTCACTAACTGTCTGCATGATCCTAACGCACTGTCTCCGTTCCGATAGGTAGCTATTAAACCAGTCTGCAGCCAAACCCCGGATTCCCAAGCTATCTAGCTTCTTAAGAAGTATCGGAATGGAGACAGTATCGAAGGCCTTTGCTAAATCTAGGAAGACCCCTACACAGCAATTACCTGTATCAAGTTGTGATGACTCTTCTGACGTTAATAGGAGGACGGCATCTTCAGTACTTTTACCCCTGCGGAAGCCAAATTGTCTTTGCGAGATAACGTTACGATATTCCAAGAAGTTTACTAAGCGCTTATTAACAAGTCTTACTAAAAGTTTTGAAAAGGCTCCAAGCAGCGAAATTGGCCTGTAATTGTTAAGGAAGTCCTTGACACCTCCTTTGTGTAGAGGACAAACAGAAGCAAGTTTCCATTTTTTTGGGAAGATTCCAGTTGACAAACTTAGGTTAAAGATATATGTTAGAGGGACAACTATAAAGTCTTTAATATGTTTTAATAAAGAGTTATCTAATCCATCTATACCTGGTGCCTTTCCACATTTTAACCTATCTATAAGGGTTTCAATTTCTGTAGGGTGAGCTGGGTTAAGATAAAAAGAGTCGAGGGGGCTATGTTTTATTTTAGTTGATGTCGCAAGATCAGATTCATTTTTTCCAGTTGACAAAAGGATATTATTTGCAAGATTTTGACCAACTGTTGAGAAATGAGTATTACATAATGAGTATTAAAAATATGTATTTTTTTTTTAATTTTCGCGAAAACTTACGAACTTATGAAAGGTAGCTGCGCTCAATATGGTAAAATTGTCCCCCATCCTGTATATACCGGTTGGATGGTTTCTTCCAACCAATCCGCGTCCAGTCGGACCTTAAGCGAGGTAAAGTTACTTTGACACAATATACGAGTGAACTCAGGCGTTTTGAGCTTGACAGCGATAAAATACTGATTGACTGCTGAAGTTGGTTTTAACCTGGTTTATTTAAGCACCCAAGCGATGATAACTTCAAAAATTCATTTGCTTCTAAAATTTAATCAAATCAAATCAATGTTTTATTCAGTGGAAATGTTTTTGCCTCATCAAATGCAATCATTAGCAAATGCCAAAAGAATCGTTGCAATTAGGTTCCTACTTATTATTTGATATGACATAATCTGTAAAATGACAAATGTCAAATGTTTGCTCGATCATGCAAAAACTACGAAATTAATTATGATGAGGTTTTAGTCATTGATATATATTGTTACTATCGTAACTAGATGCGTAGTACCGGCTAAAATGCGTGTAGGCTCAGGTCTTGGCCATGGCCAAGATCCTTTCCCTTCTTCATACAGTGGCAGATGGCCACTGACATCGACCGAGTGACACTTCCGCGAAATAGGCAAATAATGTGATGAAAAAGTGCATTTCTTGAACTCAATTGCGTAAAGAATCACGCGGAATTACTTTTTTCATGAATATTTATTTTTTGCTCATAGCACAGCAAATAGTTAATAAAATTTAGATAAATAGTTCATGCCATGTAATGTTGCCAGCAAAAACATGTGTAGTTTTCCCGATTATTGTGGGAGATTTTGATAAAGGATAAAATCTTTGTTAAGCTCTTAATGACATTATGAAATTAAATTATTAACTCAAAGAAATAAAAGGAAGACCAGAAGACATTTGACGTTACATGCGGTGGTTGAGTGATATTACGATCGCTATTATATGTTGGCACAAACTAAAACACTTATTTTATTTCCCCAGACAAAGTTTACTATTTCGATCTACTAATATGATTAGTGATAATATCACAAAGTTATGACGAACAGTTATTTTCTAATAACTTTTTAACAATTTGTACTCTATGAAAACGTAAAGCAGGCTAAAAGAAAAAACTAGACAGGTACTTTTTTAGTGACTGACAGTCACATGTTAGTTTAAACTTCAGGGAAAATCTATAATCCTATCAAAAGTCAAAAGTCAAAAAGACAAAATTCATTTATTCAGTAGGAACTGTATAGTACACTTTGAAACGTAATTTTTTCAATTTACCACCAATTCGTAACGTGACCAAACAGAGAAGAATTGGCAAGAAACTCTGCTTGGCTTATATTTTTTTAACGTCATTGTTCTTAATAACTATTACATTGTTTTTGATGGAGTTGGAGGCAGTTTCATCCCAAGCTTTTTTGTCATCTAAATAATCAGATATTTTATAATAAGCTTTATTACAGAGATTAACAAAAATTGTGAATTTATTTACAGATAGATTAATCACGTCATTTGGGATTTTGTTAAAAAATCGTACAGACATCCCTTTAAAAGATTGACTAACTTTATGGAGCCTTACAGTGGGAACAGCTAGTTTATCTTTATTTCTTTAGTTCTAAGTGATTCTCTGGGGCCCATATTATAAATTGCACGAACAGCCCTCTTCTGCAACACAAATATGGTGTTGATATCTGCAGCATTCCCCCACAACAAAATGCCGTACGACATAATGCTATGGAAGTAGCCTAAAATAAACTAGTCTAGCCGTTTCTACGTCAGTAAGTTGACGGATTCTTATTACCTCTTGAGACTTCTCATAGCGACTAGTAATGGACCTCAAGGAGTCCTCAACGCTGGCAATTTCATATTGAAGCCACTACATCAGTTTCATATCTTAATTTTGTGTTTTCCAATTCAATAGTACATGTTTTTAATGTATCAAATATTTCTATTTTTGGTGTCTTATTTTTAAACTTACTAACTAAACTTTTTTGACTTTTTAACAATTTATTGGTTTTTTTAATATATTAATTATTTCTTATTCTAACATATTTTTTAAGTTTGTTTTTACTTACTTGTTATCCTTCTTCCTACTAATATTATAGATGTGAAAATTTGTGAGTAGGTATGGATGTATGGATGTTTGTTACTCTTTCACGCAAAAATTACAGAGCGCATATAAAAATTTAATAATACATAAAATAATAAAATAAAAATTTGAAATATACATAGTTGTTTATGGCCTGGATCGAATACATAGGCGACTTTTCACCCGGGTGTAAAGGCTTGAATCATCCACCTTTGAAACCCAAGCCAATCAAACCTGCCCGTGGTGCACCCTGCTTAATAACAGACGGGGCTCTAGCGGGCGGCTGATTGCGGCATAGCGTAGCTTAACACTGGCACAGCTACATCCCCTGGCCACCTGGATACCAGCAGTATCTGCGGTACGAGAAGCTGTGCCCTGCGATCTCCAACCCGCATGCCCAGCGTGGGGATTAGTTCATAATTCATTTATTACGTAAACAATGCAAATTCTTGACTGAGAGCTTGCCAAACACAACATAACATGCTAGTTGACTTGAACATTGTTTATTATTGCTCTTTATGATTTAGACTAGATTTCTCTCTAACCACTTTAGTTCTTTCTACCTACTTTTAGTCTGATTATGTCTTTGCTCCCTTCTAATATTATAATTTATTGAATGCAGTGTTTACCTTTAAGTGGTTGTGCAATTAACATTAAGTATTTAATTATGTTTTAAGAAATCATTATTATAACAACCGTTGGTGAACCAAATAGATAAAATAAAAAATGTTACACTTGATTTCGTCAAAAGTTAAGTAATAGGTTTAGATAATGTGTTAAATATAAGCGATAAGACCGCCCATTGTACTTTCAGTATAAGTTATTGTTTGTTTTGTATTTTATGTTTAAGTTGGTGTGAGTACAATAAAGAGTTACCTATCTATCTATCTATCTAAATATATAATAATAATGAAAATAGACAAGAACATTTTGAATCATAGAACTATAACAATATGTAAAATGAATTTGAAACGATTATCGGCATATCCCCCTTCTCATAGGGGAGGCCTATGTCCAGCAGTGGACTGAATAGGCTGGTGTTGTTGTTGTTGTCGTTGTTGCAGCACATGCTTTTCGAAAACCTTAAGATGTTATGCATAAAGATGTTTGCACAGGATCTATATCATGAAGAAGCACAAACCTACATTATTATTTAAGAGAAACTCGATTTTTCTATTCGCCATGTTCGAATAGGTATACGTTTAACTATCCACGACATAGAACGGCATTGCAGCAACAACAAATGCTGCTGCACTTTGCAAGTTGGCGCCACAAACACCATAGCTACAGTTGCATCCACGTGCAAGCTTTAGCGGCTTTAGTGAATAGTTGTACTACATGTTTTTATATAAATTTCAAAAAATTTATTACTACTACAATAACACTGTGATTGTCTGGAAATGCCAATTTTAACTGTTTGCTTGCTAAAGTTGCCTACTACAATAACACTGTGATTGTCTGGAAATGCCAATTTTAACTGTTTGGCTTGCTAAAGTAGCCTACTACAATAACACTGTGATTGTCTGGAAATGCCAATTTTAACTGTTTGCTTGCTAAAGTAGCCTACTACAATAACACTGTGATTGTCTGGAAATGCCAATTTTAACTGTTTGGCTTGCTAAAGTCGCCTACTACAATAACACTGTGATTGTCTGGAAATGCCAATTTTAACTGTTTGGCTTGCTAAAGTAGCCTACTACAATAACACTGTGATTGTCTGGAAATGCCAATTTTAACTGTTTGCTTGCTAAAGTTGCCTACTACAATAACACTGTGATTGTCTGGAAATGCCAATTTTAACTGTTTGGCTTGCTAAAGTAGCCTACTACAATAACACTGTGATTGTCTGGAAATGCCAATTTTAACTGTTTGCTTGCTAAAGTAGCCTACTACAATAACACTGTGATTGTCTGGAAATGCCAATTTTAACTGTTTGGCTTGCTAAAGTCGCCTACTACAATAACACTGTGATTGTCTGGAAATGCCAATTTTAACTGTTTGGCTTGCTAAAGTAGCCTACTACAATAACACTGTGATTGTCTGGAAATGCAAATTTTAACTGTTTGCTTGCTAAAGTAGCCTACTACAATAACACTGTGATTGTCTGGAAATGCCAATTTTAACTGTTTGCTTGCTAAAGTTGCCTACTACAATAACACTGTGATTGTCTGGAAATGCCAATTTTAACTGTTTGGCTTGCTAAAGTAGCCTACTACAATAACACTGTGATTGTCTGGAAATGCCAATTTTAACTGTTTGCTTGCTAAAGTAGCCTACTACAATAACACTGTGATTGTCTGGAAATGCCAATTTTAACTGTTTGGCTTGCTAAAGTCGCCTACTACAATAACACTGTGATTGTCTGGAAATGCCAATTTTAACTGTTTGGCTTGCTAAAGTAGCCTACTACAATAACACTGTGATTGTCTGGAAATGCAAATTTTAACTGTTTGCTTGCTAAAGTAGCCTACTACAATAACACTGTGATTGTCTGGAAATGCCAATTTTAACTGTTTGGCTTGCTAAAGTCGCGTTTTTTATTTGTCAGTTTGGGGGTCAATGATAAATAATTGACGCGAGTGGGCCGAGCGGCCCGTTAGCGAGCCGGCGGAACGTTTAGCGTGTGGGACTAGAGTGACATACTTGACAGGTTAAAGTACCAATTGTTATAACTTAGTTCAATTGTCAAATATTGCTCAATAAATAGGCTAGACGACTGAAAAATTCTAATTAGTCCGTTATTTACATATCCAAAAAATATTGGACACGTATGTTCTCTTTTGTCAATTAAACAAAAAATAACAAAGATATAGTCCGTTAAAGTTCCGCGTGACGTCACGATATAGTACATTTTTTACCTAGCCGTGACGTCACGAGCCCCCACTCCCGAACATTCACGTTCTTTATCTCTGTCAATTTCTATTCATTCGATAAATAAAAAAATACGTGTCCAGTATTTTTTGTTGATCTAACTGACGAACTAATTAGAATTTTTGTTTTTATACCCAGTCGTCATCCCTATTGTGTGTTTTTATCACATCATCACAAATTAAATAAATTTTATGTTTTGATTTTAAAAAGCATTGTAATGGTTCATTGTCGTACTACTTATATATCAAATACCCGTTTTGTCGAACAAAGATTTGGTGGGGGTAGCCGAGCTCTCAAGTAGGACGATACCCGTTATCGTTAAGACGATTCCGCTGCTAGACTTGGAAGAGAACACTAGTACTTACACAGAGTGTCGGTTATAATAATGTCTTCGATTGAAAGACTCGCTATTATTTTATGTTTTATTGGTGCATACAGCTTACATTTATTCACTGCACTGCTAGGTAGGTAGGTCGCGGATCGCGGTTAAAATATAGGCGCGTGCGCTCGCGTCCACGGTCAGTTGGGTAATGCCTGCGCGGGCGCGCGGGGGGGCGGCGCCGCGCCGCGGCGTCTTCTTCGGTGCGCGAACATCCTCCGCGACGTTGGAAGCTTGATTCCAATGATTTATACAGGATAGGTACGTAGGTTATTGTTATAGTATTCTTGTAGGTATTGGTGTAGTATTCTTGTAGATATTGGTATAGTATTGATTTTGTTGGTATTGGTTTATTCTTGACAAAGTAGGTAGGTTGGAGGAAGTCTTGTTCTCATTGATCATCTGGATCCGGTTCAGACAATGGTACTAGGCACATCCGGTTGACAGCTCGCCTCACGGTTCCTTTGGTGGTGTAGACGTCAGCTACTCTGCACTTGCCATCTTTGCCTTCGTATAATTTGCTGACGCGGCCCATTTTCCAATGAAACGGCATTAGATTGTCTTCCTTCAGTATAACAAGATCTCCTACTTGAAGTGGCGTCTGGTCTTTCCTCCACTTTGTGCGATTTTGTAGCTCCGCCATGTATTCGCGACGCCATCTCGCCCAAAACTGTTGCCGGACTTGTTCGATGCGCTGGTATCTATTTGGTCTGCTTATGTTGTCCGGTTGTGTAGGTACTGACATCAGCGGGCGGCCGATCAAGAAGTGCCCGGGAGTCAAAGGGTTAGTATCGGTAGGATCAGACGAGAGGGGAGAAATAGGGCGGGAATTAAGGATAGCTTCTATTTGTGTGAAGAGCGTTGCTAACTCCTCAAACGTTAGGGAGGCGTTCCCAGCTATGCGTTTTAAATGAAACTTGGCGGACTTAACGCCGGCCTCCCATATGCCACCGAAGTGTGGTGAGTAGGCGGGAGAAAACATGAATTTAATTTCCTCATTAGCAGCGTAGTCTGAGACCGATTGACGACTGGACCGTATAATTTTACCTAACTCATTGTTAGCGCCTACAAAGTTTTTGCCGTTATCACAGTAGATCACATGTGGTTTGCCTCGACGTGATACGAACCTGCGTAGGCATGAAAGAAAGGCGTCAGTAGTGAAATCACTGACAACCTCTAAATGAACGGCCTTCGTAGTGAGACATACGAATACACATAGGTACGCTTTCGTTATTCGGTTACCTCGTCCCTTTTTAGAAGAGATCATAAATGGTCCAGCAAAGTCGATCCCACACGAGTTAAACGGAAAGGCTATATTGGTTCTTACACTAGGCAGGTCACCCATTTTAGGCTGTATAGTTTGACCACGCATACGTGAACAAACCACACATTTTTTATAAATAGAGCGTGCTAGGTTTCTACCACGTAGTGGCCAGAACCTCTCACGTATGGATGATAGAAGCAGCTGAGGACCTGCATGAAACAAACGTAAGTGTTCGTATTTCATTATTAATTTTGTTAAATGATGCTTAGCATCGAGTAGAACAGGGTGCTTCTTATCATATTGACAATCAGACTGGGATAATCTACCTCCTACTCTTACTAAGCCATCAGCATCTACAAACGGACTAAGTGGTAACAATTTACTTTTGTAGTGCAATGCTTTGCCGGTAATTATTGTATTTATATCTTGGGGAAAAGATTCGGCCTGGCTGTTTTTTAATAAAAATGTTTGAGAACGCTCGAGTTCATCTGCTTGTAATGGACCGGTCAATTTATTATTAGTGTTTTTACAATTGTAACAATAGCGTAAAACATAGGCATAAATTATTTTTAATTTTATAAAACTGGAGTAGTTTTTATATGAAACGATAGGTTCAACATTATTTTTATTAGGGGGCGTCCATTAATTACGTGAGGCATTTAGGGGAGGGAGGGGGTCGAGCCGAATCTCACCAAATCTCACGTGGGGGAGGGGGGGAGTCCCAGCAAATCTCACGTATTTTTTTTTCGTCAAGAAAAATAAATTAAACCCCGTCAATTCCAAAGCCGCGGGCAGTGCTAGGTTATAATATTAGTGTGATATGACATTTATTTGCATTAATAGTGTAATTTGATGTCATAATTTTAATTTAATACTTTATTTTTAAAAACTTGCATATTTTTGTACGTTTTTACGCTGCGACGAAGGGCTACATAGTATAAAATTTGACTTGTCTAAGTGCTTATTTTGTAAGCTTAAATAAATAAATAAAATTACCACGAATCTTGGCACCTGCATAACTTTTAGCTTTTGAGACACACTTGATAGGAATCGGTAATTTCCTCGCCTCAGTATACAGTTTAGGTACTAAATAATTTTCTTTTGTTTTCACTGTTCTCGAAATCTTCAAATTTACTAATCTTAAAAAAACTAAGTAGTTTTTTTTAAAATAAATCCAACGCAATCAACTTATTATCATCAATTCACATTTTGAAACATCTCACGTGAGATTTTGTGGGGGAGGGAGGGGGTCGAGCAAAACCTTACGACATCTCACCAGGAGGGTGGAGGGGGTCGAAAAATCGCCAAAATCACCTCACGTAATTAATGGACGCCCCCTTACAAATTCCATCCACCAGTAATGATTTGGTTTCAGGTAGGATATTAGGTGTAGTGTGAGGTTGGTTAGGCCATTCAGACTGACCTTCCTTCAGGAATGAAGGTCCATCCCACCACAAAGAAGTTGCCTGCAGGTGCTGTGGGTCAATGCCCCTAGACGCTAGATCTGCAGGATTTAAATCGGTTGGAACATGTTTCCATTGACAATCTTGAGTAAGTTCGTTTATTTTGTTTACTCGGTTACGAACAAAAGTTTGTAATGCTTTGTTTTTTGTCTTAAGCCACCCAAGTACCACCGTGGAGTCAGTCCACATGTATTTTTGTATCACTTGGCATGGTATTGAATTTACAACCTTATCTGAAATTTGAGCACCTAACAAGGCCGCAGTTAACTCTAACCGTGGAATAGTAAGAGCTTTTATAGGCGCGACTCTTGTCTTAGCACATAATAACCTAACGGTAATATTTTGCCTGCTCTCAATAGTGCGCATATAAATGCACGCTCCGTACGCGTGTTGCGACGCGTCAACAAAACAATGCAGCTCAATGGACTGGCCTACTAGATCGTCACTTATTACACAGCGTGGTACAGCAATGTTTGATAAATGATGTAAATTTTGTGTGAATGTAAACCATCTTTTCTGAAACTGCTCGGGAACTGGGTCGTCCCAGTCTAATTTGGCACTCCATAAATGCTGGAGTAAAATTTTGGGTTTTATTATACAGCAGCTCACTAACCCCAATGGGTCAAACAGCTTACAAGTTGTTGAAATTATTATTCTTTTGGTAACCTTTGTCGTAGTTTCAATACCGCTAGGAAAATACAGTAAGTCTGCTTTAGGTGACCATTTCAAACCTAAAACAGTAGCCTCATCATGAAAATCAAGACTATTTGTCGATCCTGACTGATCATATAGTATATTAGGGCAGTTTGTTCGGAATTTTCTTAAGGGAAAACAAGCTGAGTCTAGCACTTTTGTAACATTTAAATATATATTTTTAAGTTCGGTTTCATTTGAACACCCTGTATTTAAATCGTCAATATAAAAGTCGTTTTTTATTACATTGGCAATGACTGGATCCTGACACTCAGCAGCCAACTGAACTAGACACCTAGTGCTCAAGAAGGGAGCTGCGGCCATTCCGTAGGTCAAAGTTTGAAGCTGCTGGATTCGGATAGGTTGATCGGCTTGTTCTCTCCAAAGCACAAGCTGTAAGTGCCGTTGTGACTCATGTAAGGCTACTTGTCTATAAAATTTATTAATGTCAGCCGTGAGAACGAATTTGTGAATTCGAAATCGAAGAAGAATTGACAGTAAGTCACTCTGAACGACAGGGCCAAGTGCCTGGAGGTCATTAAGGGACTTTCCAGTACTTGTTTTAGCCGAAGCATCAAAAACAACCCTTAGCTTAGTAGTCTCACGCTGTTCACGAATGACACAATGATGGGGTAAGTAGTACCCAAATCGAGGTTTATTTATTTCACTTAAATGCCCTAAATTTTTATATTCACGCATAAATTCGATACATTCGTTTTTATTGTTATTATTTTTATTTAATTTCTTTTCTAGGTTTATAAAACATCTCATGGCAATAGGGAATGAGTTGCCAAGTGCCTGCTCAGGATCTTCCTTCAGCGGCATCATGACAGAAAATCGACCGTCAGGTAAGCGACGAGTATTTTTTATAAAATGCGATTCACAAAATTGCTCATCCGTTGAATAGGTATTTATATTATTGTCTGAGGGCAATTCTTCGACCTCCCAGAATTTTTGTATAGACTCATGAATATCTTGTAGTGATATCCTAGACTCATTTTGCACAAAGTTGCATTGGATATTACTATTATTATTATAAGACTCACATATAATATGACCAGCTACTAACCATCCTAACGAGCTGTTTTGTAAAATGGGTTTATTTTTACCCAATTTTATTTGATTTGAACTTATAATGTCAAAGAAATGATCAGCTCCAAGTAAAATATCTATTTCAGAAGGCTCATAGAACAAAGGATCGGCGAGAACAATATTATCTGGTAAGGATAATCGCCGGACATCGACATGCGCGTTAGGTACAGTGCCCGTTATTTTAGGTATAACTAAACAATTTACATTCACACTAAACGAACCAATTCGTGATTTTAATAAAATATTACATTTTTCTGTAACTTTACACACCACATTGTTTATACCTGTCACATTAAATGTATTTATTTGTTCCGTTTCTAATCCTAATTTTTGTTTCAGATTGTTGGTGATGAACGACGACTGGCTCCCAGTATCCAACAACGCGCGGGCGAGGTAAGTATGATTGTTTTGTTTATTTACAACCTCAACTTGTGCCGTACATAGTAGGACTTGGCCTGGTGAGACAGCAGATAAACTGACCGGAACATTACCAGCTGGTGACTTGTTACTTTGGGTAGCTAAATTACTTACGGTATTATTTTTGTGAACTAATGTATTATGTTTCTCTCGGCAGATGCGGCACAAACCTTTCAACGTGCAGTCTACATTATTATGACCACTACGAAGACAATTGGAACACAACTTGAGTTTTGAAACCTCAGCAAGTCTGTCATCTACGCTCATGGCTTTGAATTTGTGGCATTGATGCACATAATGCTGTTGCTGGTTGCATATAGCACATGCCTTTTTGTGGGAACCCTCCAAAACAGTAAAAGATCTTGTGTTATTAAATTTATTTTCTTTTTGTTGATGATGATGATTATTATTATTATTATTACTTCTTGATTCATAGGTAGTACGGCTACAATTAGTCGTTTCTAACACATTAGCACGATTTTCAAGAAACTCCTTAAATTCTACTAGGGTAGGTAGGTGCGATAAGCGACCTTTATGTTCTCTTCTAAAAAGGGACGAGGTAAGTCCTGTCACGGTCGCCAATATGTCTTCGATTGAAAGACTCGCTATTATTTTATGTTTTATTGGTGCATACAGCTTACATTTATTCACTGCACTGCTAGGTAGGTAGGTCGCGGATCGCGGTTAAAATATAGGCGCGTGCGCTCGCGTCCACGGTCAGTTGGGTAATGCCTGCGCGGGCGCGCGGGGGGGCGGCGCCGCGCCGCGGCGTCTTCTTCGGTGCGCGAACAATAATTATTGTAAAAAGTTATGTCATTTATGTGCTTAAAAAGAATACAATTTAAAATAATCATCAACGTTCTTATTAATTCAGCCTTACCTGACCTGTAGAGATTAACTAATATCACACAAGCTTCTGCAGTATACGCTGAGCGAGACCTTTCTGTCTCCATTTCTCTTATTAGATATTAGCACTTACCTTTTGTTTATTTTTGTATATTTTGAGACTCATATAATTTTTTTTTTATCTTTGCTTTATTTTAATGAAACCCGGCACATGTCTTTCTAATTATTAGCTCTGGGGCATGCATTTCCTAACTATGTTTTCCTTCCTTTCGAGCGAGCGGTAATGTGCACAAATAAATTCGGAACGAAAAATCCGGCCTTGATTCGAAGCCACAAGAATTAATAATACGCTCCAAATAATTAAATCAATGTCAATAGCCCTTTAATCCTGGAAATCATTTGCTAGCTAAATTTAGTAGTTTTTCTTCAAAGGAGAGTCAAAGGCCTCCTCTAACGCTTTCCATTGCTTTCCATCCTTTGCAACACGTCTCCAATTTGGGCCTGCTGTGAAATTTAGTTCGTCTTCGTTGTCGACCTCAATTTATTTTGCCATTTCTCGCATGCCATTCAGTCAAAGGCATATTAGAGCACGGCGGTATTCAGTCTGTATTAGTAAGACTGTCACTTAGCGTAGCCACTAAGTCAGTCTTAAGCTCGACTAATTAGTCAGTAAGACCGCGTGGTCGAATACGCCTTTCAGGGAGAAATAATTAAATCACTTACCTGCAAATAAACCGGAAACTCGTGAACGAACTCAATGATGCTCGGTAACTGGGCATCGGGTATAGGTTCTTTGCTGGTCGCCTCTTCCTCTAACACTTCATGGAGCAACAGCTCGAGCGAATGCGGGAAGTAAGCTAGTTGCGAGCAGGAGCGAGCGATTTCCCACGCGTGGTAGCCTAAATTGCGACGCAGCAACTGACGCAGAATTTGATGCAGGTACACTTGACTCTGCAAACAGTACGAATATCTAAATAACTATCGCACAGCATCATGTAGCCCCAAACTAAGCAGAGCTTGTATTATGGGAACCACATGACTGATATACCAATTATACACGTTTTTTTTTTAAATACAGACATACTATGCATAGAAAACACCCAGAAATGAGATATTTCAAATAATGCAAATATTTGTCCCGGTACTCATTGGGTGACGATCGATGCCCATCTGCAGGTACCCATTGGGTGACGATGCCCATCTGCATGTACCCATTGGGTGACGATCAATGCTCATCTGCAGGTACCCATTGGGTGACGATGCTCATCTGCATGTACCCATTGGGTGAGGATCGATGCCCAACTGCAGGTACCCATTGGGTGACGATGCTCATCTGCAGGTACCCATTGGGTGACGATGCTCATCTGCAGGTACCCATTGGGTGACGATGCTCATCTGCAGGTACCCATTGGGTGACGATGCTCATCTGCAGGTACCCATTGGGTGACGATGCTCATCTGCAGGTACCCATTGGGTGACGATGCTCATCTGCAGGTACCCATTGGGTGACGATGCTCATCTGCAGGTACCCATTGGGTGACGATGCTCATCTTCAGGTACCCATTGGGTGACGATGCTCATCTGCAGGTACCCATTGGGTGACGATGCTCATCTGCAGGTACCCATTGGGTGATGATGCTCATCTGCATGTACCCATTGGGTGAGGATCGATGCCCATCTGCAGGTACCCATTGGGTGACGATGCTCATCTGCAGGTACCCATTGGGTGACGATGCTCATCTGCAGGTACCCATTGGGTGACGATGCTCATCTGCAGGTACCCATTGGGTGACGATGCTCATCTGCATGTACCCATTGGGTGAGGATCGATGCCAATCAATCAGGGTGCATACGGCTCACGTGACCCGCCAATCCCACTTCAGTCTAGCGCTCTAGTCGCTTATGTCCGCTATAACAGTTTTTAATCGCAGCTTCGTGACGCGGATCCTATCTATCCTCTTCACTCCTAATACACCGCGCCCCATGGCTTTTTGGCAGAACACAATAATTTATTATTAGAATATAGAAGTTCCCTACATTGGTACACGGTGGAGTTTCAGACCCACGACTCTGGGATCCGAAGTCGGGGCGCTTTTAGCCTTTTTTCCGACATACAACACCAGATTATATAGTCCACTGCTGGGCATAGGCCTCCCTCCCCTCATGAGAAAACATGCTCCTCATGCTGGGCACGCGGCGACGATGCCTGTAAGGCGATCAGGGAATTTAGCTGTGCCGGTGTTAGCTGCGCTAAGCCAGAATCAGCCGCCGCCAGAGCCCCGTTTGTTAGTTAACAGGGTGCACCACGAGCAGGTGAGGATGGCTTGAGTTCCAAAGATAGATAGATAGATAGATAGATAAACTCTTTATTTGGCACACATTAACACAAGAGTAACAGCACAAACAAGATAGGCATAGGAACAAAGTAACAAGATTTAAAACAGAAAACAACACAAATAGGAGGTTTGGGTAGACAAGCGGAAAGTGGTAAGTAACCTAAACACTGATAGGTAAACAAACCCGTCCGCGTGCCTACCCATCCCTAAAATCATGATACTGTGGAGCTGATTTTGTCTGTGCTAAGCGTGGGCCAAATTAGGTCTCCTCTCAGCTTAATGCTGCTCCGCGAGCGAAGCAGCGCTGGTTTTCAGAGGAAACCAGAGGTGGCGACCTCACGATCGCCGCGCATCACATACGCAAAATGGTGTATATACCTATAATACATACATACTAATATATATACATACTACACATATACATACACACATACACATACATACATACATACATGTACACACACGCATATACACACATACATCCATAAATATATAGATAGGAGATTGGATGGCCTCTCTTCTGACATCCAAGGGAGGGTAATAAAGGAAACATAATTACCGTTCTGTTGACGACGCAGAATGGTAGAGAGAACACTGAGCTGGAATCAGATGCGTACATTGTCGTGTCGTTTTCAGCGCCCAAGAGAATCGCGTCATCAAACAGTATTGCTGTGAACAAAAAGATTTATTCATCGTCATCATCATCATCATCCATCATCACCACCTGCCTGTACCCCATGTTATGTGAGGTCGACCGAACACGTTACCCTTAAATTTTCCTTATTAGCAGTGATAGGTAGGTAGGGCTAATTTACCTAATTAAGTTCGTGGAACAGTGAAAATAGCGAGACTACCTTCCTCAAAACTATTTTTTTTCGGGGACCACGTAAATCCCGGGACCAAATAGATTCCGGTTTACGAAGGACGGCTGAGTAATCTTTATAGTTAAAGTAACATATTTTTTTTGTGGATAAATGATGTCCTGAAACTGGTGTCGATTTGGTCCTCGAAAACTTTAGTTCTAAGGCAGTCTCGAATTTTTCACGTACTTACGAACGAACTTTAGGTAAATTAGCCCTTCCTATTCCTATCACTGCTTATTAGTCGTCAACTAAAATTTTAAAACACCTTGTACTGTACCACATTAAACAATAAAGAATATGAATCACCATAGTTTATGAGGGAAGGCCCATGGCGAATCACTGTGACCTCGCTTTACAGGCTTTCAGTCGTAGTGCGGGGGAACAGGGACTAACTTTGATACTTTTTTTGTAAGCATATTCACACTTAATGTAATTCTGTTTTGTATTAGTCAAACTTTTTTAAGCAATAAACTATTTATTTTATTTATTTATTTAAATATGAATATAAATATGAATACCATATTTTGGGGCTCAAAATCCTTTAGGTACCAAACGTTTTTTTCTAACAAACTTCTAGGGTCCTAGTTGCAAAAAGTCGCCCGGGAGAGCTGGGCTAATAAACAGAGAGAAGTCAAGTTGCAGAGAGCTTGCCCAATGGATATACATACTCAGCGGATAGATATTGAGATGGAATGGCAGCATGATCCGTTTCGCCATGAAGGTGTGCCGGCCCGAGTCAGGATGGCGAGAGGCGTCACGAGGTAACAGTGGCAGCCACACCCTCGCGCCGAGAGCCCCGCACCAAAGCCACAGAGCCCGGGAGAGCTGCGTCTGAGGCGTGCCGGCGACACCACCACACGCCCACACGCTTTCCACGCATGATGCCAGTACTGTAGCCGGGAGGCAGCTGTAAGCCTGCACAACCATTCAATGTTTACATTAACTTGCTTCCACCCACAGCTCGCAGTACCTGGATACAAAGTTGCCTATATTCTTGGCCTAGAACTATATTTGCAAAGTTTCAGATCATATGAATCCGTTCTGATTTGGCAAAAGTATAAACATACATATATCCATTTAAATGAACAGTTCCGATTACAAAAACATTTTACGTAATGTGAAATATGTGCTTGTAATTTAAGTGTCGCACATAAATGAAAAGGATTTTTCAAAACATAAAGACAACGTTTTCCTGCAATTTTTTTTAACAATTACTTCATAATAACAACGGCAGTTCAATCGTAAATTGATCCTCAATTATTCAGATAATTACCTTAAAACTCAGATTTCTAAGCTAATTTACTACTGCAATACTCAAATACTAAATAATTCAATGAGCTATATATTGATACAGAAATAATATAGTAGGAGGATACAATATTATGCACCGTAAAAAATAAAAAGGATTATGCTGTGTTATAAAAAGGATTATGCTCTGTTATACAACAAAACGGAGCAAAAAATTAACCGGTTGATTTCAAGTTCATAGGCGTTTCAAGTTCGTTGTATGTTATCAAATCAGAATTGGATTATACAACTAATATTAGTCTCATTGACCGACACTCATAGCGTGTTTAACCGTGGACATATAAGCTTGTTTACACGCATCGGCCGAGCAACTGGAGCGAAACGTCACATTACTTATTCGCGTAGATTGCGTCAAGGCGCGACACGCATGGGAGACCATTCTTGGTATTGGTATCGTTTATTCGTTTCGCTAGAACCGTTCGTTACTCAAGGGCGACAGATGACAAAATAATGTCCCTTTAGTTATGAGACAGTTCAATATGAAAACAAAAGTTAATCTTTTCTACCTACACCGTCTTGTATCGTCCTACATTCAAAGGCAAACTTGCGTTTTCACATTCCGAAGGCTGTTCTATGAAAATGAGGAAACCTGATGCAACTCCTCAAGAGTATTGTGCGTTTGCGCGTGTGTGAAACACATCACATCCGCTAGACGTAAAGACCTGAAGGTCTGTGCCGATTGCCTATAAATTACATGAATTTGCCCCTGTACATCCAGTGCGTAACTAGCTTCTAGTGCTCAAGTGTCTGACAGAATGAATACCTACGTGGCGGTTAGTGTCTAAACTCTCGAAGACTTCAAATTGTTTCTAATGAAAACTAAGTTACATGTTTTAAATTTTTCAGATATGTGGCCTTCTGGCATTAACGGCGTCGACCCTAGCTGACGGGGATTTGGGTTGGGGAGGTCTAGTTTATGCGCCAAAACACGCCTCAGTAGATTATTATGTGAGTAGCTCAAACATCCTCCTCTAAAATTCTATATATTTTATAGGATTAAGAAATAATCCAAGAAATTATCCTGTGATTTCAGGCTTATCCTAGATACGCTTTCGAATATTCAGTTAAAGACCCGCACACGGGAGACAATAAAGCTCAATGGGAGAAGCGCGATGGAGATGTTGTAAAAGGTAACGTAATCTTCATCCAAATCTTTCTAAATCACTTAAAACATAGTTCCTGACATAAAAATTGTATTTCAGGAGCATACTCGCTAGTGGAACCCGACGGCAGTCTTCGGATAGTCGAATATTGGGCAGACGACAAATCAGGATTCAACGCAGTGGTCAAGAAAGTTGGACCTAACCTACACCCAACAGGACCCGCACCTATTTACAAAGCCCAGATCCCGGTTCTATCTGGTCCCGCATTGGCTCCTATTTCTATTGGCCCAGTGGCTAAGTTCGGTGGATTGGCTGGCGCTCCTCTGTTGTCCAATTCATTAGGCTACAGCGGATACGGTGGTCATGGCGCTGTCTCGACAGCATCGCTCATCAAGGCAGCTCCGATAGCGTACAATGCACCTATCATCAAGCCGCTGCTACCGATAGCACCTGTCTATTCAGCTCCTCTGTTCAAACCCGCACCAATCGTACCAGTCATCAATAGTCCACTGGGTCTAGGAGGATTAGGATTACCAATAGGATACCCTGGCATCGGCCTTGGCGGTCTTGGAGGTGGTTTGATAAAAGCGCCACTTTTAGGCGGATACAACGATATTGGACTTGGAGGTTCTTGGAAAGGCCCCATCGGACCAGCTTTAGGCGGCCTAGGCGCGCCTTGGGATGGTTCTCTCCTTGGAGGATGGAAACATTGATCAATAGCTGCCAATTCCTATTTCCTGCCATGATTTACTCAAAGTGATACCTCCCTCTGAAGTAATTGTTATAATAGTTAACTAGGTATTTAAATTGCTAATGATAAGTCAGACTAGTTTGCGAGCACTAATAAAGCATGCGCCAGTGTGGTATTTTAACTGTTTTATTTTTTATTTATTGGATAGAATCTCAATCAATTTATTTAGTACGAGTATCATCCGTCTTTTTAAAGTATGCTTCTTTTATAATTGCAAAATTAATTTGCATCAGCCATCCCATAAAAGGCTTTAAATAAGGTACTGATGCATTCGAATTTTACATATTGCATTCTTCATAAACTGTAGTAATGAAATGAAGATCCAATGCCTAATACTTTAGCAAATACTGATACATATTTGGGCTACGCTATAATGTAGACCCGTGCGTCGGCCATGTCTAAGGAAAAACTGCTTCAACAAGTTACACAGGTCTGTCAGTTCTTTCGATGTATAACGCTTATAAAAGGATGGCTTACTGACTACAAATCATTCTGCATTTCAACGGCTCACAATCATAATGAAATCACTACTGCTGGTAATGATAAATATTTTAAATCTTGGATATTAGTTTTTTTCCATTTGTAAATATCATATTTTGCTATTTTTATTTCAGAGTGTGTGTTCTTTGGCCCTGATAGCAGCTGTTAATGGAGTACCAATAGCTCCAGCTGTTGCCACCGCCACCGTTGTAAGTTTTATCCATTCTGAATGCTAAAATATCTTACAAGTCTTTCTTTAGTTATGTGGTATGCAATGACAAAAAAGACCTTAATATAGTACGCGTCACGTAAAAAGAACGCTGAAAGTAGTGGAGGAGGTGTGTTTACGCACGTGTAAATACCGATAAAGCCTTAATGCAAAGCTTACCGCCAACGTTCTTTTTACGTGGCGCGACCTATACCTGGATTATGAACCTGGATGTAATTACCCTCGCGGGGATAAAACAGTCATTCTTAATTTTTTATTAGGGCCTAACACCACGATTGACAGCTGGATTAATAACGAAAGAATCGGTGTAGAATTTACAGTGTAGATGGTGCTGATTTGAGGTGTAACCACTGAACTACAAACAAAAAGGCAATAAAACCATAATATTCTTTGTAATGACCTCCACCGACTAATATTATTATATATTAAACACAACATAAAGTACACACAAAGTAAAGTAATCTCCAAATAACTAAATATGACACTTGTTACAGGAACATCCCCGATACGCCTTCAAATACTCCGTCAACGACCCGGCAACCCACGACCAAAAGTCTCAATGGGAGTCGAGAGACGGTGGTAACGTAAAGGGATCCTACTCGCTTTTAGAACCTGATGGAAGCGTCCGCACCGTGGACTACACAGCCGACGATCTATCTGGATTCAATGCCGTGGTGAAGAAAGTCGGACCGAATCTGCACCCGACGCCACTGATCGCGAAGACTGTTGCACCCTTGACTCCTATTCTGGGACCTTTGAACTATGGATTCGGAGGAGCGTCGCTAAAAGCACCTATAGCAGCCCCAATAGTTGCACCTTTACCTGCTCCAATCCTACCGTTACATGCTCCTATAGCACCTTTATTAGCACCGCTTGGTCCGATCGCCCCAATCCTACCTTCGGCTTCGCTGGGACAATGGAGTCTTCCATGGGATCCAATCACGCACTCGTATGGAGGATGGGTGCCTCTTGGCGGACCATTGCTGCTGAAACCTGGACCGTACGCAACTATATTCAGCAAAAAAGTAGTCAACGGAAAAGTACACAGATGGGCAACTGGACCCATCTCACTGCACGGACAGACTCTGGTCATCAGGAAGAAAAAACATTGAGAATGTATATTGCTAGGTTATCTATCCAAAACTTCAAGTATAGTAGAAGTTGATAGGAATTATAAAATGATTGTATAATTTTGTTATGCAATGTAAATAGACACTATAACCTGATTCAATCACTGGGCATTGAACTACACTAGTCCGTTTTCATGCTATTGTGAGCCGATTAGACAAATAAAGTATTTTGACGATATTGGTAAATCATTTAAAAACCTCTTATTCTTATTTTTTTTTTATTATACCTGAAGATAGAACAAGCATATGGCCCACCTGAAGTTAAGTAGTAACCATTACTTATAACAAAGTAATGCTTCGTAGGTCACGCCTGTTTGGAACGTACCCCACAATGTAACGCCCTACGACCATCAACTTAAGGCAAGAGGGTGTTAAGCCTCTTGGGCCTATAATTTCACCGGCACCCACACCCTTCAATCCGAAACACAGCAATGCTGCTTCACTACAGAAATAGGCATGGTGGTAGTACTTCCCCGGATGAGCCCTTCACGAAAATATTATTTAATATGTATTATGTACTTACGGTGCTGAGACATGGCGGCTCACGAAAGAGGCTGTGCACAAAATCAGTGTTGCACAGAGAGCCATGGAGCGCGCCATACTTGGCATTACACTTTTAGAACGAGTCCCCAATACCGAAATCCGCAAGCGGACTAAGGTCCAGGATATCAGCGAGCGGATATTGGGGCTCAAGTGGAGTTGGGCAGGACACTTGGCCAGACGGAGTGACGACAGGTGGACCAGAGCTCTGACCGAGTGGTGGCCGAGAGTTGGTTACAGAAATAGAGGCCGTCCTCCAGCGAGATGGGTTGACGATATTAGAAAGACCGTCGGCGGCATCTGGTTCAGAATAGCGCAGGATCGAGGCAAGTGGCATAATCAAAGGAAGGCCTATGATCAGCAGTGGGTCGATAAAGGTTGAAATGATGATGATGATGTACTGTACAAAAGGAGGCCTATTATACCCAGCAGTGGGTGAAGTCAGACAGAGGATGATGATGATGATGATGATAATGTACATTAAATACGGAATGCCTGCACAAAATACAAAATCTCTTTATTTAGTAGAAGGAACACTATAAATTCTTTTTAATTTACACCAAATACAACGCGGCCATACCAGAGAAGAAACTCTGCTTAGCTTATATTTTTTTCATTGTCTTTGTTACATTTGTCTCAATTATCTATTCAATTGTTTGGAGAGAGTTGGTATGAGTGTTGGTCTGGTCACACAAGCTTTGCTTTACATTTGTTGTTTCCATCTACGTACATGATGATCATGTACAATACATGATTTAGGTATCTTTGCTCATCGACCCGAACCGGTGGTATACCAGACCTTCTAGTTCCTTCCTTCATCGTATAAGTTAGTGGCCAACTCTGGTGTCGGAGTTTTTAAGCCGTCCTAGGCAAAGCAGAGACGAACATCATAACGTGCCTTCCGAGGCACGAAAGCGCTCAGATCTAAATGCCATCAATAGTCATCCCTCAAAGTAGTGCCCGAGCGGAGTGTGATCTGCTAACAACACCAAAGCCACGCCGCGAGCGTTTTCTTTACCATCTAGAGCAAATAATGATTAAAGATGTATGGTAGTCGAAATTTAAATAGACCTTTGATTTCATTACATTTCTTCCGCATTGAAGTTCCCACTGTACCAAAACACGGGTAAAATTTCACAATATCCTTTCTTAGTGTACTCCTACTATATACAAGGAATAATATTCTCCAAATTTCAAGTCTTCAGGGCGGTTTAGGCTGTGCGTTTATAGTCTGATCGTCATTTAGTCAGTCAGTCGGTTTTTTTAATTAGATAGATAGATAGATATAACGTTTATTTTGACGACCTCTGTGGCGCAGTGGGCGAAAGCCTGCCTGAGACGCAGAAGATTGGGGGTTCGATTCCCGCTGCGGGACAAATGTTTGCATGTTCTGCAGATATTTGTCTCGGGTCTGGGTGTTTTCTATGTATGATATGTATGTATTTACAAAAAAAAGTATATATGTAGTATATCAATCGTGTGGTTCCCATTATACAAGCTCTGCTCAGTTTGGGGCTACATGATGCTGTGTGATAACGTCCAGCATTTTTTTTTATTTACAACTACAATAACACACATATACAACATTTTTAATATTTAACAAGTAGGTAATTTGACATTAGGTATACATACAATATGAAGAGTGAAGACATTATATCTAGAAGAAAATATAAAAATTAAATTGGAAAAACAATATGTACAACAAAACATTGTAAGAAAGTATTCCATCACAGTGTATGTGTGTGTTGCATTGTGACAAAAAAGGCCATAGCTCAGCGCATAATTTTGCTGAAGGAGCAAACACTGATTTTCAGCTACTACCCTTTGAGGCCACAAGCGGAACGAGTCAGCAACAAAACAACAAACAAGTGTGTACATAAGTGTGTGTTAGGGTAATGTGTAAATCCAGTATGTAGGTGATTGATTATGCTTTCCTGAGTTCGCATATAAATAATATTCATAGGTAGGTACATGTCTAATTGCTTATCATTTCGGAATAGCAAAATAGTTTATATAAGGTAGTTATATAAGGTTCTTAGGTAGTAGTATAGTAGGTCTACTATATATATATAACCATTATTTTATACTACTACCTAAGACCCTTTCATCAAAGTTTTTTTCTAAGAATTCTGATAATACCCTAGCATGTTATACCTAGCTGGATAGCTAATAAAACGTGGATATTTTTAAGCACATTTTCAGCATGACTGTCACAGACAATTTCTAAAATATTTGTGAGAGAAAGAAATATTTTTTGCGAATTTATTTCAATTTATTTCAACAAATCGCAAACTCTAATGATATGCCAAAAACCCAAAATAGTAGACCAATAGACAAAAATATCTGTATGTTTTTAAAAAAAAACTAAGAAGTCCAATATCGTGAATACGGTTAAGTTTGGGGTAGGGTGTTCCATAGTCAAATCAGTCAGGAATTACGGAAGCTACAACCCCCTCCAGGATCTAGGTCGACTTAACCTATAACCCTGTATATATAAATTAAATATAATATAATTAATGGCATCATAATAATTTCCACAATTTAGCCAATATTGCGTATATTGTTCATAAGAGTCATCGTTGTATGATGTATCAGGATAATTAAAGACAAAGTTTAAAAAAGTACGGAATAAAAAGTTAGTAAGTGAAAGATAGTAAGTCCAGTCATCCAATCTTAGTCAGGTCCTGTTGTGTTATAGCAATGGCAACTAAACAAAATAGATTTTCCTCATTCGGGTTCGGCGAGTTCGATTCTCACCGGATGCACGCGAGATGACTTTTACGCGATCATCCGCAAAAGAACAGCGTCTATGATGCGGCGGGTGCGGGGTAGTGCCAACAGCTACCTGCATGTTATAGCGGAGAGGATGGATGGGGATGGTGCCTTCATGAGGCACTGGACGAAAGTGCACACTGTGCAATCGTGATCCGGTGCTCCATTGAGGTATTATGATACATCGATACCTATCTCTTTTCATTGTGTTTTTAATGTGTCTTTAGTGTTTTTTGTTTTTTAATTTTGTAACCTTTTATTTTTTGTGTGTCTTAACTATGGCTGTAACATGTGAACCATCTATGTGAAGCTGAAATAAAATCTTTGAATTGAATTGAAAATATGTATATATATATTTTCAATTCAATTCAATTAGTGTAGTATATATAAGCATCAGTCATGTAGTCCCAATGATACAAGCTATGCTTACTTTGGGGCTTTATGATGTGTGAAATTGTCCAGCATTTTTTTTTCTCTTATAAAACCTGAAGAAGATGGAACCATCACATGGCCCACCTGATGCTAAGTGGAAATCATTACTTATTATTTAAATCACTAAGCCATGTCAGATGCATTCGGGTGGCCTATAAACTCCGACACCAGAGTTAGGGCTAACTAGGGCTTATCCCAACTAGAATTTATTTATATCTATAGTTTTGTTTCTTAGTAGATATATGTCCCTTGCTACATACTTACTAAGAAACAAGTAAGAGTAGGTACCTACTCTTTTTGATAACGATATAATGAAAATTACGTTTTAAAAACTAAAACAAAAACAGAGTTCAATGTTTGACTCAGAGCGAAAATTACAAGTGAGGATGAGGCTTTTCGAGTTTTGTGGTAAAAGTACCGATCCCTAAATTCAATTTAAAAAAGAAGTATTTTGAAAATAGACCCACAATTGTCGGAGATATCGGTGAACTAACATAAAAAACATACACAGAAAAACATAACGTTGAAACGTAACCTCCCCTTTTTAACTGACTTCAAAAAAAGGAGGAGGTTCCCAATTCGGTTGTATGTTTTTTTTAAGTCGGTTAATAATATCACGTTTCTTCAGTTGTGCCCCTGGCTCAAATATTTCATTCAAATAATTTTCTTCAAGTTATAAAATTGTACGAACAAACCAACTAATAAAACAGAAACATAATATAATCACCCCAATTATCGTATTAGTTAATAATCGTCCGCATACCTAATTACTCATTTGTATAGCGAAACAAGTTGTGTATGAAATTAAATCGTTAAATTTTCATGCAAAAAATTTAGCTGACACACATCGCCCCGAAGATGCTTGACAAAACCGGGGCACGAGGGAGGCCGGGTCGAATAATTAGTGTAGTATAAATAAGCAAGTAGATATTGAGAAAGCATCAGTACACTTCGTCAGCTCAAAGGAGTACCATCGCCACCAAAAATATGAATACATATTTTGCGGTAACTGAATTTCCTACTTCCTAATTTGTGTTTTATTGTGGTTCACACAAAGATTGACTTGAAACCATCGAGATAATTATATAGGACTATATATAGAGTGACAGTCTTCAAGTGAAAACTGACAAAAATCGCCCGAACATATTTGACATAAGTAAACTTCAAAATGCCAAATTTGCACTAATTTTGTACATAAGGCGATTGAAAAGTGTTCAAAGTCGAGGCAATTGACAGCGTGCGCAGTTTAATTTTGGTTCAGACACTTTTTTTCACGTTTTCCGCTCTAGAGTATGAATATCTCGATGCTTGAAATAGTTACCTTCCCTTTGTGCAAAGTTCATTTTGGATAATACGTTCGTTATTACACGATCTTGTAAAAAAAATATTTCCCAAAGATGAAAATCTTGAAATTTATTGTATCTCATAGAGTTTTCTTCATTGTTCTTATGTTAATATTCTATAATAAAATTCTAATATAATTCTTAATATTCTGTAATATTCTGTTTCAGTTGTCTTGCCTTTTGGCATTCGTCACAGTCGCAACGGCGAACCCAATCGGAGGAGTGGGCTTGCCCCTTTACAACGTTGGCGCTCAAATTGATAGTATTGTAAGTATGAACTGTTAATCAGTTGAAAAATGTATCCCTTATGATACTTTTATACAATTATTAATCCACGTTTCCCAATAGAGAAAAGAAAAACTATTTAAATGAAACATTTATTTAAAGATACTAAAGGGAAAAGTGTTCCTGTTGGGAAATATAGTCGCTTGAGACCAACTTGTTTTTTTGACAAATAACATTTTCTAAGCTGACAGTACATTTTTCAAAAATCCGAAAATGCAGTTTCATTTTTCTTTAAAATAAATGTAAAGAACAAATCTTTCTGACTACAAAATAAAAGGTAGCTGCCCTCGATGAGGTAAAATTTTGACCCAACCTGTATATAACACTGTGATAGCGTTGACACGAACCGACCGACTGACAATCAACGCACCACCTAAACTGAAGTCTTAGAGACTTGAAATTTGGAGGATATGTTGCTTAATGTACAGAAATGATTTCCTGACATACATTCCTGAAGGGATATAGCGGGGAAAAATCTCAACGCGGAAGAAGACTCCACTAATCTTAAATACAACAAAAAAACAATAACAATCTATATCAGTCCACTGCTGGACATAGGCCTCCCTTAATATGCCCATAATCGCCCCGCTGGGGATCGCAGGGCGCAGCTTCTCGCACTACGCCCGTCGGCGGTCAAGGAATTTAGCTGTGCCAGAGTTAGGCTGCGCTATGCCGCAATCCCCAAAGCCCCGTTTGTTAGTTAGCAGAGTGCACGGGGCAGGTAAGGTTGATTTGAGTTCCAAAGAAAGCGTTTGCAACCACTTACACCCCTAACAAACCTAAATAAAACCGTATCTATTTCAGCCTAATCCCAACTACGGATTCAACTATGCAGTAAACGACCCTTCAACCGGTGACAACAAGGCCCAATGGGAGTCTCGCAACGGCGACGTGGTCCAAGGAGCGTACTCTCTCGTCGAACCCGACGGCAACATCAGACTGGTCGAATACACCGCGGACCCCGTGCGTGGTTTCAACGCAGTCGTAAAGAGAACTGGCCCTAACGTGCATTCCTATTCCGCTGTACCGGTGGCGGCTCCGGTCGTGGCACCGGTCGCCCCTGTCGCGGAAGTGGCTCACGTTGCCGAGGCAGTGCCTCTCGCTCCCACCTACGACTGGAGCTATGCACCTCTCGCTCCGATCATCGATCACGTCCCTATCATCGAACACGCGCCGGTTCAACAGCTGGACTACCTGCCGTTGCTATCCCTCCCACAACCCGCCCCCTGGGTACATCTATCCGGCTCATCGTACGGAGGCAAAGGGAACATCGTCCGCCGCTGGGCTGCCGGACCCATCTCCCTCGAAGGCAAAACTCTGACCATCAGAACCAAAAGCCACTGAAGTAGAATAAGCTTCTTTTAAGTTAACTTCTCCGTGTATAGGTAACCTATTTAGTTACTCGCGGCGCTAGTGTGTTCTTGCACAGGGTTTGCGTGCAAAAATACACATAGGTCTGTTTAGAAGTTAAGTTTGGTATTTTCCAAAGCGACGAAGTGTACCTGAACTAAATAAATACTGTAAAACAAATCTTCCTTTACCCTTTATTTTTTTACCACATGGCATTAAGTTAAACAGATCTTTGAAACATTTCAGAAATTCCATGTCATTTTTATTTAAGTGAAAGTGAGTTAGATGTTGCCGAAATTAGTAAAAAACTAAATTTATTTCGTTACTAATAAGCGGCAATAAAAACATACTCCAAGTGTACAGTCAGGCGTAAAATAAAACACGATTAGATTAGATATGCCTCACTGATACCAACTGACACGTTGATGTACATACAGAAGTAATTAAATTCATTAAAAGCTATTACATAAAAGTCTATTGAATTATGCATGTTTGTGTATGTTTTTCATTTAGCGGCAAATTGTACACGACTGACCAGTGATATAAAGTATATTATGATGACATGAGTGTGTCATTACGTTCACACAGTTCGGTATAATAGCGGTACATATTATCTATTATATAATATGTCAAAATTTCAAAAAAATGTTGGCTCACTTGGCTCGAGAATTTCCCAATATCTTTTTTTTTGAGCTCGCTGTTCAAGAAACGGTTTTTCTCGGCATTGTTTTTTTTTATCTAAGCTACAGTTTGAGCCATCTCGTAGTTTGGATATATTGTAGTCAAAAGTCAAAAAGTCAAAAATCAAAATTCATTTATTCAGTAGGAACTGTGTAGTACACTTTGAAACGTCATTTTTTTATTTTACCACCAATTCGTAACGTGACCAAACAGAGAAGAATTGGCAAGAAACTCTGCTTGGCTTATATTTTTTTAACGTCATTGTTCTTAATAACTATTTATATATTGTTATATATATTGTTTTTGATGGAGTTGGAGGCAGTTTCATCCCAAGCTTTTTTGTCATCTAAATAATCAGATATTTTATAATAAGCTTTATTACATAGATACGTTATACATACGTGATAAACGTTTAACAACATTTTTGAATTTATTTACACATAGATTAATCACATAATTTGGGATTTTGTTAAAAAATCGTACAGACATCCCTTTAAAAGATTGACTAACTTTATGGCGCCTTACAGTAGGAACAGCTAGTTTATCTTTATTTCTAGTGTTAACAGCAATAGCATTGCTTGGATGGATGGGCTCACCCAGTCCTCACAAAAATAACTGAATGTTGATCTAAAATTGCACTATTTCTTATTGTAATTTAAGACCAGGAATAACATATAGGCAACTATTTAGCAGGGTTAGACGTCACCAATAACAGCTGGATAATCTGGATTGTCACTTTATGTAAAACAGAAAATAGTACTAGAATTGGCATATAAAACAACCAAGATGGCAACACCACCAATAATCGCGTGCTTTTTTAGTGACCACAGGAGAACGAGGGCAAAAGAAACAGCGAGATAAAAAAATAGGATGTATCTGGTGGGTTTGGATAGTCAGGGAATGAGGTTGCGATTGTTGAAGGAAGATGCCGTTACGCTCGAGCAAAATTTAGAGTTTTCTAGCTCGAGCAAAACTTACATTTTTATGCCAATTACCTACCTGTTTCGAGTGAAACATTGCAAACAGCGGTTCGATCACGAAAACTAGCGAAAAGTATTCGTATCGTAGACTCAAAATTTTGGCCAATGAGAAAGCGTAGATTCAAAATAAAGCATAGTCGTTGTACATAGAGGAGAGTTGGTGCCGACATTGATGTATGGTAGTGAAAGCTGGGTATGGCAGAAGAAACACCAGAGTAGAATTAATGCTGTAGAAATGAGAGCTCTGAGAAGTATGTGTGGGTTGACTTTGAGAGATAGAGTGCGGAATAGTGTGATAAGAGAAAAATGTGGAGTGAATGAAGATATTGTGCCAAGGATTGAGAAAGGTATGCTGAGGTGGTTTGGGCATGTAGAAAGGATGGATGAAAGAAGATTGACGAAAAAAGTATATGAGGCGAGTGCGGACAGCTGGAAGGGGAAGACCTCGACGTACGTTCTGTGATCAAGTCGGAAACGTGATGGAAAAAGGCCAGGTCAGGAGTACCCCAAAACCGACGAGCATGTATGAATAATGTGATGGGACTGAATGAAGCAAAAGAGGTGTGTCGGGATCGTGGCAAGTGGAGATCTGTGGTCTCTACCTACCCCTCTGGGAAAAAGGCGTGACTGTATGTATGTATGTGTGTATGTATGTATGTAAGTAAGTGGTGTAAGTGGTTCCATCCTCCATCTAAACGGAACCCAAGCCAACCTCACCTGCACGTGGTGCACCCAGCTAACTAACAAACGAGGCTCTGGCGGCCGGCTGATTGCGGCATAGCGCCGCCTAAAACACCGGCACAGCTACATTCCCTGGCTGCCGATGGGCAGCAGCGTCGGCGGTGCTAGAAGACAGCTTCTAGCACCGCCGACGCTTCTGTGCCCTGCGATCCCCAACCGCATGCCCAGCGTGGGGATTATGGGCATATCCCCCTTCTTATTAGGGGAGGCCTATGTCCAGCAGTGGACTGATATAGGCTGTTGTTGATGATGATGATGATGATGATGATGATGTATGTATGTATGTATGTATGCATTGTCGTTGGCCAACATTTTCATGATACTTGTGGAAAATAAACTTACCGGATTGTTGTCCTCGTCAACGTCGTATTCTTCTCTCTGTACCATCATCAGTCTACCGCTGGCGTTGATCACCTAGAAACATAATTGTCATAATTATACACAAATGTAAACAGGAGTTATTTTTTATTTATTCATCGTCAAATTAACAGTACTTTTATTTGAAATATTAATGCTAGACACATCATATCAGCCTATATCAGTCCACTGCTGGATATAGGCCTCCCTAAAAAAAGTTAAAGGGAGGATATGCCCATAATCCCCAAGCTGGGCATGCGGGTTGGGTAGACAATGGACATAGGCCTCCCTGATAAGGGGGGATATACCCATATTCCCCACGCTGGGCGTTGGGGTTGGGCGGCGTTGAGGATCGCAGGGCACAGCTTTTCGCATCGAACCGAAACCGCTGCCCGTCGGCGGTCTGGGAGTTTAGCAGTGCCAGGGGCAGGTGAGGCTTGGATTCCGAAGATGAAGGTTCGAGCTCCTTACGCCCCCAGAGAAACCCCAAGATAGAACATACTGCCAATAACAGATTCGTATATAATATGATATGGTAACTATCTAACATAAGTACATGTTATTGAAAGAAATATGGATGATAGTACAAATAAAAAAATTATAGTGAAGTGTAGAGAGAGTGTGAAAGTTTTACTGTGAGTATGCGAGAGTGTGCGTTAAAGTGGGTCATCCTGTTCCCCCCATTCTCTTATGAAGCTGGAAAAGAGTTATGAAGGGTGTTAGGCAGAACGACTGCCATAGGTTAAGGTGGGAACTTCTGCAACAATATGGCGGAAGGAACATTTAACTTTGTAGCTCGATTTTTTATTAATTAGATAGATAGACAGATATATATATCATTTATTCAATAAAAGTTGATTAAATAATTTGGTTAACAGTGCCTTAAAGCTTAGTTTTATCTAAGCATTTAGTTCTCACCCATTTTACAATTAGATTTTTTCCGAAAATTAATAAAAAGGCATTACCCACCATACGCCCACGTATTCTAGGTCTGTATTACGGAGTGTAACCATGCTCCATCATAAAATGCCCCTTAATCCGATATATAAATAAAATAAATAGTTAGAAGTACAAGCTTTATTCCGTAGCTTACCAAAGAGTCTGGTTGACGTTGCGTATGTATCAACGGTTGCGAAGTACGGTGCGGTCGATGTGGCGGGTCTTGTAGTCGACATAGAGCAGCCGACACGACACAAGCGGGGTGCGATAGAGCTGATATGTCGACTGCTTGCACGCATCTCATGTCGATCGCGCCTGCTGTTTTAAAGAGTATTGTTACGATATAAATGATTAACTCGCTTCACTTTCAAATAAAAATACAATAGGTAGATTAACTCCCTTATTCTTAACCAAATATCATTTTATAGCGCTCGATAAAGTAAGCTTGTCCCTGACATTGAAATAAATGTAAATAAAATCTATTTTATAGAACTGACGACGGTTAAATTGAATCCATTGTAAGCATTTTTATTATGAAGCTTTTTTAAACTTTAAAACTCGTTAAAATACATTTATTACTATAAACCTAAAATTATCTACTTTATACATAAATAACATCAAAAACAATATAGTAAAAAATGTATAAAAACGGGAGACCACCGACCGCGGGGCAAGGCTCAAACGGTCAGTGGCTATAGGACTTATTAAAATTATTGTAATTTTTCTTTTGACATGCTAATGTTATCCAATGTAACTAGATCCATAGAATGAAATATGAGGGACTATTTCTTGAACATTCAGCTTATGTAAGAACAATAGATAAACTAGTTTGAAAAATATACCCTCGAGAGCCATTGACCCGGATTCATTAATCCGGGTCACTCAAAGAATCCAAAAAATCTCGGAAAGTAAGAATGCTAGGTTAATGCAATAAATTGTATTTAATAGACAATTTAATACTCCTTAAATGAAAGTTAAAAAAATATGAGTCACCATACATTTTATTTACACAAAATTACATAAAGAAAAAAAACTGCTGATCTCTCCTTAAAACAAAAATAGGAAACATGAAATTTTTGAACTTTATGACGATTTTCTTGAATTTCAATACTTCGTATTACCTCCTCGTGCTTCCATTACTGCGTTTACGCGGTTTGGCATGCTGTACACCAAGTTCCTTATACGATTTTGGGGAATATTCTCCCATTCCTCTGTGAGAGCAATTTTGAGCTCAGGAAGCGTGATTGGGGGAGGGTTTCGTTGTTTTACGCATCTCCCTAGCTCGTCCCAAGCATGCTCGATCGGGTTGATATCCGGGCTGCGCGCTGGCCACTCCATACAAGTAATGTTCATCTCTTGAAGGTAGTCATTCACAATCCTACCTGTATGAGGTCGGGCATTGTCATGCATAAATATAGCATCCTCACCCAAATTGACCATAAATGGACCAACGTGTTCGTTGAGGATTTCTTCCACATATCTTACGCTAGTTAAAGAGCCGTTTTCTATGATCACCAGCTCTGTGCGACTTTCAGAGGAAATTCCGGCCCACACAAGTACAGACCCACCACCGTAGGCTACTTTTTCTTCGATGCATGCTTGCTTGAATCTTTCCCCTGGTCTTCTATACACTCTGTGTCTTCCATCGTGCTTGTAGAGCATAAATTTTGATTCGTCGGAGAACATAACTTTCGACCAATCTTCAATACTCCAATTTACGTGGTTCTGGGCATATCTTAGTCTTGAAATACGATGGCCACGCTCCAGTTTAGGGCCGTTTGCAGGTCTAAGGGGTTTTAAGTTAGATTCAGCAAGCCGACGTCTTACTGTCCATGCACTTGGGTTACTTCCTCCGAGGCGTCGAAACTGATTTGTGAGTTCAGTTCCTGTGAGAAAGCGATTTCGAAGCATGGTGTTCACCAAGTATCGGTCTTCTCGTGCTGTGGTACACCTAGTTCTGCCCGTTCCTGGTCTGCGTAGGTTAGAACCAGTTTCTTCGTAACGTCGGAGAACTCTTTGTACTGTTGACAGCGACACACCGACAGTCCTGGCTGTATCGCGCTGACTCCGGCCGGTTTCCACCAATGTAAGTATTCTGGTGCATTCTTCAAGTGTAAGCGACATGATTTCAGCTTGAATAATGAATATTGAGCACTATCAACCTGGTTTATGTACCAACATATATGACAGATTACAAACAAAAGCAAAAACAAATCCTGTAATTTCGTAGTTCCATCTTCGACAGTGTTCCCTTTTCAAATTTGATTTTTTTATTATATAACTTTACAATAACTAAGAAGTTTTAATACTTTCATTTAAGGAGTATTAAATTGTCTATTAAATACAATTTATTGCATTAACCTAGCATTCTTACTTTCCGAGATTTTTTGGATTCTTTGAGTGACCCGGATTCATTGCTCTCGAGTGTATTTATTATAAGTAGTAGAGTTCTTTGTGAGGGGCTCATCCGGGGAAGTACTGCCACCATGTCTATTTCTGCCATGAAGCAGCTGAGCTGTTTCGATGTGAAGGGTGCTGGTGTAATTACTAGCACAAGAGGTTTATCTTTTTCATGCCTCAAGTTCATGGACGCAGGGCGTTGCATCGTTTAGCATGTTCCGAAGAAACGTGATCTACGATACAATGTTTTGTTATAGATAATGGTTACTACTTAACATTAGGTGGGCCATGTGCTTGTTCCATCCTCAAGCTTCATAAAAAAGTGATTGCTCGACAAAATGGAACTTTATCAGAACTAGAATTAAACTTACTGTTGTCCACACTGAGTTCGTAAATGGTTACAAGCGCATCTGCCCCAAACACCACCAGCTGATCGTCTAGTATATCTAGTACGAACACTTGAGATTGAACGCGGACGATCTTAGCGAATTTGTTGTCCAGTTTCGCGTCTCGCGGGTAGAAACGAATTTCGTCGTGGCCATCCAGTATACTGTAGCAACCTGGCGACAAAAATAATTCTATAAAAGCATCACAGATAAAAAATAATGTATTTCATAAATTGACGAAAAAGTATATGAGGGGAGTGTGAATGGAACAGTTGGAAGGGGAAGACTTCATCGTACGTTCTGCGATCAAATCAGTGACGTGCTGGAAAAAGGCCAAGTCAGGAATACACACAGCGTCACGATCTGGTATACACCTTTCAAGTATAAATTTAAACTGCTGCCTTGGAGGCTACCATATTTAAATGGCCAAAATCTTATACAAAAATATTTATACTTGGCTGGGGGATCGAACCAGCAATTTATTCACACTAGTATATGATTAGACGCTCTAACTAACTGAGCTATCGTAGCGGTTGACGATTATGACGAAATTTTATGTTACAGTATACGTATATTATTTTGTTATAACTTTTGAAAATTGATTTATTTTACCTGAATTTAAATAAATATGTAACTTACCTACTACACTTAAAACGTAGTCCATTGTGTAAGTAACAAAAATAAAAAAAACATATAGGTAATGAGGAATTCGAACCCAGTACTCTTACAACGTATAGATTAATGTCGAGTGTTGTAACCGCCACTCCATCGTCTCATCTAGCTATATCGGTGAAATTAAATATGCGTAAGCAAGGAAGAGGAGTTTTATAAAACACACATTTGTGCAAAAAGTTCGAGATCCACGACTGACGCTGCGACGTTTCGAACCTACTAACGTTAACTAGGGGGGTTACCAGACTCTGACGCTTTCTGTACATTAAACCGAGGAGCATGTATGAATAATGTGATGGGAGTGAATGAAGCATGAAGTATGTCAGGATCGTAGCAAGTGGAGATCCGTGGTCTGTGCCTACCCCTTTGGGAAAAAGGCGTGACCTTATATATGTATGAATCTTATTTGATAGGCGCGGCTTATACAGAAGCGACGTGGCGAGGAGGTATAGCGGCGGCCGATAGTCAATATAACACTATAAATATGAATATACAATATAAATTATTAATATCAACGGAATATTTACCATGATTTGTGAGTTCTGTTATTTCCCGATATTTCGACGCAGTTGCATGCGCCATGATCACGTTTGATCGTCATGTTTCAGAAGTGTGTCCTGATACAGTAAGTGTTGTGTGCCGTGATCGTGTTAAAAGTGACTTTGAGACCAGTGGTAGGGGTGTCGTTCGTAATAAAAGACTGAGAAAGAGGGTAGATCGATTCGTCTGCCAGTAACTACCCACTCGCACAGACTTCAGTTCTCCCGTGATCATGGCGCATGCAACTGCGTCGAAATATCGGGAAATAACAGAACTCACAAATCATGGTAAATATCCCGTTGATATTAATAATAATGTTCCCAACCATGATAGTTTTAAAAGTTATACAATATAAATTAATATAATATTAAATTCAACATCGTCACGCATTTTTTAGTGCTCACGCTGTATTGCTTGTACAACGACTAGCCTGCGACTGACGTGACGCGCCACTTGGTGGCGTAATTTAATCAGATTTGTCAACTAGTGGAGCTATATCCTGCTCTGTATGACCACAGTAATGCCAACTATAGCAACCGATCTGGATATTCATCCTGCTCCTGTCCTGACCCACTAGCCATATAGGATGCACCCAATAAATAAATAAATAAATAAATAATGCAGGACGTAATCACACAGCATCATGTAGCCCCAAACTAAGCAGAGCTTGTATTATGGGAACCACATGATTGATATATTACACATATATATCTTCTGTCTTTGCATATTGATAAGTTGTAACAAAGCCAAAGCCAAAGCATCTTCGTCTTCTGATAAAAACATGCTTACGCTAAGAAATGAAACTGTTAAATGCCGCCATAATGTTTTTTTTTTTTAATAAGTAGTACTTATATCAGTCATGTGAGTTCCAAGACCTACTTAGTCTGAGGCTACATGACCCTGTGTGATAGTGTCCAGCATTCATCATCATCGTCCTATAGCAGTCCACTGCTGGACATAGGCCTCCCCTAATGAGCGCCATTGCGCTCTGTCCTGAGCGCGACGTATCCAGCTTCTACCAGCAGCCTTTCGCAAATCGTCACTCCACCTGGCCGCAGGGCGTTCTACACTATATTCGCCGGTCTCCACTCTAGAATACTTTTACTCCAACGGTTATAGGTTCTTAGGCAGATATGTCCAGCCCACTGCCACTTCAGCTTGCTAATTCTCTGAGCTATGTCGTATGTATTAACCCCCTTACTTATAAATAAATACAAATTAAGCATAATTTATCTTTGGAAGATGTTCATAAGTAAGGTCAGTAATATCCAGCATTATCCTACAAATATTATAAAAGCGAAAGTCTGTGAGTATGGATGTATGGATGAATGTTTGTTACTCTTTCACGCAAAAACTACTGTACGGATTTGGGTGAAACATAGAATGTACAGTTATAAATAAACTAGCTACCGCCCGCGGCTTCGCTCGCATATTACTGGGATAAAACATAGCCTATATATTAATCCTGGTCACAAACTGTATATACTTCAAGTTTCATTCAAATCCGTTCATTAGTTTTTGCGTGAAAGAGTAACAAACATTCATCCATTCTTCCATCCATACATTTATACTCACAAACTTTCGCATTTACAATATTAGTAGGATTAGTAAGCGTAATAATATTAAAGTCACTCACCGATGACAATGTACACTCTCCACCACAGCATCCCTCCAGTCACGACAAAGTCCTTCTCTTGAGCCTCGTTACCGAACAGTTTCCACCGTCGAGACATACAGTTGTAATGCGCGAGTCCCGTCCGCCCGGCCACGCAAACATTCACGCCGGCGTCATCTATTGCACTGTACTGTAACAACGCTTTTTTTATGCTACCTGAAGATGGAACAAGCTCATGGCCAACCTGACACTTCTTCGCTATTCAACGAAGATGGCGGATATCATGGAATTCATGAAGAGGAAGGCCAATCTGCAATTAAGGGTCGAAATGTTGGAATCGCGCCAAAATGATTTTATATCTTTTGTGGTACGTGTTCCGACTGCATCTTTCGACCTTTACTAAAGAAGAGTTTTGGTCGAAAAGTGTGCTGTTCCGTCGTTTTCACGGGCGACTGTACGACACAGCGCAAGTGCGTCCCACATCGCAGACATTACGTGTCAGCAAACCTAAACCTGGTATTGTTTTATGTCTGTTATGTATGGGCCGTAAATTACCTAAGTAAATTAAGATCATGTCCTTTTTTTGTTGTTGCCTGATCTTTTTTTTATTACCCTCATATTAACACTGTATTGTAGGGCAGGCAGCAGCAGCAGGTGACGGTCACCGGCCGCCGCGTTACGTCGCGACGTGTCGTCGCGACATGTCGCTGCGGTCATAAATCTGAACCCGACTGCAGGCGGCAGTAGCAAACAGCGCTGTATACGTTGGTTCCGAGAGTGTTCCGTGAGACAAGATGTCTGATCGCGATTTACTTTTGAGTCTTTTGTCAGAAGAGGAAAAAGAGTAAGACTATAGAGAGAAACGACGAAAAGACACGTTCTATGCTGAAATGCAGAGCAAGTGAGGGAATACTGATCAATACGAATATTTGGCTACCTGGTTCATCAGTTTATCATCCTCGGAATCGATGAAATTCATTAAATTGGGAAAATTCAACGTGTTCGCGCTTCGGCGTCGGCTGCACTACTGATCTGCGGTCGAGCGACAGCGTCGTCTAACGTTCCTAGCCATGGAAGGTCATTCATAGAAATACATAGTAGCCAGTGGTGTTGCAGCCAAACGTCGCCTGCTGCTGCTGCTTGTAGTCGGCAACGAACTTTTATGATAAGCATCTTGTGCCTGTAATTTCACCGACACCCACACCTATGAAACCGAAACACAGCAATGCAGCTTCACGGCAGAATAGGCATGGTGGTAGTACTTCCCCGGACGAGCCCTTCACAATGAACTGTACAATTGCTGTACGTCAACCTATATCAATCCAGTGCTGGACATAGGCCTGCCCTAATAGGGCATATCTATAACCCCACGCTGGGCATGCGGGTTGGAAGATTACAGGGCACAGCGTTTCGCAGTCGACACTGCTGCCCGTCGACGGTCAAAGGATACAGCTGTGCTGGTGTTAAGCTGTGCTATGCCGCAGTCAGCCGCCGCCAGAGCCCCGTTTGTTAGTTAGCTGGGTGCGCCACGGGTTGGAGTGGTTCCCAAAATGGAAGTTGGAATCCCTTACAGCCCTGTACTAAAAACATTAAATTTTAGACAGCCAGAATGCATTTTTTTTTATTCTTTTAGGAACGACAAACAGTCAACATTGGATTTATGCTAGAATCTAGATTTATCAAAATCCATTTTCTGTACCGTGGCGTCTACATAATATGCGCCCTAACGCAAAGGTGCGAAAAATAGCTAAGCTGTTTGTTATATTTATTCCGGGTCTTGGGAGCTTTGGTACTTAAGTGTACTTTACTTATAGTAACTGATACCCACGACACAGAAAATAATCCTAGTGTGAGATCCAAACCTTTATTATGGGTCTTGGTGTTGTGGTACCTCGGTGTACTCATAGTTACTGATACCCACGACACAGAAAATAATCCTAGTGTGTGATCAAAACTTTATTTTGGGTCTTGGTGTTTTCTCAGTGTACTCATAGTTCCTGATACCCACGACACAGGAGAACCCTGGGACCAAGGCATGTGATTGTAAAATTCGTTCAAGCTTACACAACTTACCCGCAAAGGCCAGTTAGTAGCGATATAAGTAGCCGGCAGTGGCAACACTATCCACTGTTTCCTGCACTCGTTGTCGTCAACAAACTCCCTGTAGTTGTTACTGCTCTCGTATTCCAAGTTAGGCTGGTCCATGCCATCATAGCCATCGCCCGACGAATCTATTATCGAGATCTTCGTATGTTTCGTGAGATTGTCTTCCAGATTCACGTATAGTTTGTCATCGGCTTGAAGGTACAGGTGTCTTTGATTACTCTGCAATTAAAATTGGATGTAATGTTAAAAAAAATCGGTTAAGTCCGAGTCGGACTCGCGCACCGAGGGTTCTGCGGGGTGATTGGTTAACTCTGTTGCAAACAGAAATGATTGGCGCCGATCCTGTTTTAACAAGCTGTGACAGTTTGTCAATTGACGTTTATTGATATCTTTGTCCCTCTGAAGTTGGCTGCAAGCTATGTAGTTCCTATGCTTGGGTCGGATTGTGCTAGGATTGGTCGAATCGATCGCTGAACCAAACTTCAGAGGGAGAAGGATGAGTATTGTAATTACGTTGAAATTATAAACCAAGACAGTGATACGGATTACGAAACAGTGAAATAAGCACATTATAGTCCTGAAAATACTGGTGTAATTCGAATATACATACGAATATACATATATAAATTATAACGTACCATACAAGGGTTGACGCTAAGGGGACTCTTCATAAAATCAAGTTGGATGAGATTTGTATTACTATCGCCTTCGACTTTCACCATCCAAAGTTGATAGCCTTCCGTCGCCCATTCCTATAAACAAAAACATATATTTATATTTTATATATACTTAAGATTTGATATGAGATTTGATTGATATTCGAGCTATGGAACGAGCTATGCTCGGGGTTTCTCTGAAGGATAAAATCCGTAACGAGTTTATCCGACATAGAACTAAAGTTGTCGACATAGCTCAGAGAATTAGCAAGCTGAAGTGGCAGTGTGCTGGCCATATCTGCCGAAGAACCGATAACCGATGGGGTAAACGAGTTCTTGAGTGGAGACCGCGGCTCGGCAAACGTAGTGTAGGACGACCTCCGGCCAGGTGGGGTGACGATCTGCGAAAGGCTGCTGGTAGAAGCTGGATGCGTCGAGCTCAGGACAGGGCGCAATGGCGCTCATTAGGGGAGGCCTATGTCCAGCAGTGAACTGCGATAGGCTGATGATGATGAAGATTTGATAAAGTCTATTGTGTAGGTCATCAACCGACTTTTATATGAAGTTTATTCATACAATAGGGATGATGCCTGGGTAAAAAAATAATTATGCTAGTCCGTCAGTTAGATTACCAAAAAATATTGGATCTTTTTCAGTTATCAAATCAATACTAATTGACAATGTTATAGAGCGTCAAAGTTCGGGAGTGGGAGTTCGTGACGTCACCTGTATGTAAAAAGTGTACTTACCCGTGACGTCACGCGGAACTTCAACGCACTATCTATACCTATACCATTTTTAGTTTAATTATATCTATACCATTTTTAGTTTAATTGTCCAAAGGGGACACCATTTTTTTCATCTTGAACGACGGCTGTGTCATTTTTATTAAATTTTATTTTCTAGTGTTTTTCTAATGCATATCGATTTTTATTAATGGTATTTTAACCGTTATACGTTAGTAATAGGACACAATTATTAGTGAAATGGAATAAAGTAGATTTGGACGGAAACTCTCTGAAGAAGAAAATTGTGCGCCGATCGTTTTTTGTTATAGTCGCCATTGCTATAGCAGAAAACAGGACCTGACTGAAGACTGGACGACTGGACTTATAAACCGTACTACGTTGCCTCATATTAATATGAACAATTATACTTGATACTGGCGAAATTGTGGAAACTATCCCATAAGCCATTTAATAAAGAAGTAATTGTCCAAAGAAAAAATACGTGTCCAATATTTTTTTTAATGTAAATGACAGTGGACTAAATAGAATTGTTCAGGCATCTAGCCTATTATAACACAGCATTACAGTATGACCATTGTATGTACAGTATGACATTTGAGCGCTCCTCTATTTCTGAAGCTAGCGTTCGCCCGCGTGGTATTCGGATAAATAGGTTGGACGTAGAATCGATTGAGAGCCAAAGCGACGACGAAACGTCCACGACGCGTTATGCACTCCGCAGAATTTTGCGATGCGTCGTCGCATGTCAGTGTCCAAGTCTTCAATCAGTGCGTGTTGCCAGTGATGACTTATGGGACTGAAACTTGGTCACTAACTATTGGCCTCATACACAAGCACAAAGTCGCACAACGGGCTATGGAGAGAGCTTTGCTCGGAGTCTCTTTACGTGATAGAATTCGAAATGAAGAGATCCTCAAGAGAACCAGGGTAACCGACATAACTCTCAGAATCAGCAAGTTGAAAATATGGCAGTAGGCAGGCCATATAGCTCGTAGAACCGATAACCGTTGGGGAATAAAGGTTCTCGAATGGCGACCGCGATCTAAAAGACGAAGAGTAGGGAGACCCCCCACCAGATGGACCGACGACATCGTCAAGATTTCATGTAATCGGTGGATGGAGAATGCTCAAGACCGTTCTTCGCGGCATTCCTTGGTGGAGATCTATGTTCAGGTTGTTGATGGTGATGATAATTTCAGTGTGTTCAAAAATAAAAAATGGTGATTATCACAAAACTTTATCTAGCCCCAAACTATACCACATGTCTCATATACTACTTATATCGGTCCATTTTTTTAAGCGGGAATAGAACCTGCCACATTCTGCGTCTCAGGAGAGCCTTCGCCCATTCAGAAGTCGGCGTAGAGGTACAACGAACTATGTGGGGCAGTGGGCAGAAGGTTGCGGGTTCTACTCCCACTGCGAGACAAAGTCGAAGCGCATTTTAAAACATGCTAGAGGAAATTGAAACATCCACAAAGCAGTTGTCCCTTATTTGCATGCAATATCTAATCACGGATCTATTTATGTCAATGTTTAACAAAGCTCAAAGCCGCGTAAACTGCATGCAAATAAGGAACTTAACAGCTTTGTGGATGTTTCAATTTCCTTTAGCACGTTATAAAATTCTCTCCGATGCTCTCTGACGCGCGCCGGTAAATATGAATTGTACATAAGAGTATATACCAGACTAGAAACGACGAGTGGATTATGATTGAGCAAGTCCTGACTGAGGCCGTAGTCCCAAGCCAGAGAACACATTAGCAGGGCACCGAACGTGCTCCAAACTGAGACACCTCCTCGCTCCCAGCTAACCGCTACGCATCGACCGTCGGCCGTCCATCTGAAATTGAGTAAAACCTGTTTTTAGGGTTCCATACCCAAAGAGAGAACGGGATCCAATTACTAAAACTCCACTGTCCGTCTGTCTTGAACAGTGAGCGTTGAGAAGTGAGCGTGCTTTACAGCTCCGGTACTATTCATGGAAAAATAGTAGTCGGCTTCACTGATGGCCTAAGCTGGGTTACAAGTTAGCTATCCTTCAGTGGTTAGCGGGTAGTGAGCGACATAACAGCTCCGGTACCATTCATGGACAAATGGTAGTGCGTCCTTAGCGCACGAGTAACTCACCTGAGTACCGGGGTGCACTTTGCATCTCGGCAGCAAGACCAGTATTTGCCAGTTTAACCGTCTGCTTCATAACCTACCGGTTGGTACGGGGACGTTAAACATTTTCGTAGATTTGATTGGGTCTGTCCGTCTGTCTTGCGGTCATGTTCACAATTGGTCACCAGATTTACTGGATTACCAGATTTTTGCCCTAAATCATTTAAAGTAATTTTGGACGTAGCCTCATCGAAGGCTTGCAAAGGACCGGGAAAAGTGGCGTTATAAAGCGGAGTAATACCCAACAGTGGGTATTACGGGCTAAATGATGACAATGATATAATAGAAGAAAGCTTTTAGAGGTCACAACTGTAAAATAAGCCGTGCACTATTTAACACCAATCAAACACATCCTCAGTAACAGAGTGGTCCATAACTGGAATCATTTGCCAGAAGAAGTTGTTACCGCTTCCTCTATAAACTAGTTCAAGAATAAGTTAGATAACTGGTTACAAACTCACGAACTCTTACAAAAATTCAATAAGTGCTAAAACAGTTATACACATCAAAACATTTTGACACTGCGATGTAGACACATCAACGAAAGCTGCTCAATAAGGAATAAATAATAAATGATGATGAAAACATTTATGCCATGAACATACCGCATGCATTTGATAGGCCCAGGGTCTCCGGGGAAGTCTTTGGAGCTCAGCAACATTGTGTGAGATATCTCGAGGCCGCCGGTCGCCTCGTCTATCGTGAACACATCTACTTGAGAACTGAAAAAAGGCAAAAAAATGTTGAATACACGGTGAGTTTGAAGTCGTGTATCGTCCCGAAAAGGGTAAATCTACTCCCGAACCTCAACAATATCGGTTCAAAGACTTTTGTAGTTTTTCATTGAAGTACTGGTTTGTAAAGTGACGCAATAATTTGACTTAAAAACTTGTAAGCCGGATGGAAGTTTAGCTAAATCCGTTCTAGATCCCTAGAACGGCTGATTTAGTTTAAGTTTGTCCTTGACTTGAAGATGATAATAATTGTAGTTGTCTTAATTTTAAGGCTATCCATACACAATACTGACGGATAGCAGGGTCATAGGTGCGAGAAACTGTGCTCTGTAATTCCCAACCCACATGCGTGGGAATTATGGGCATATCCCCCTTCTTATAAGGAGTGGCCTATGTCCAGTAGTGGACTGAAATAGGCTTGTGGGAGTGGTGGTACTCACTTTTTCCGTCCGATAGCTATTAGCCTAAACTTATGGTTGACTCTGGCGCAAGTGGCATCATCAATACCCGTCGCCCATATACCTTGTACTGCCTGAAATAATAAATAAATAGTAATATATAATGATGAACACTAACATACGGCATTATAATGGCCCCAAACTAAGCAGAGCTTTATTGAGCTGAGCTGAGTAGTATTATGGGAACCACATGACTGATATACTACTTTAATACTTTTTTTATATATATCATCATCATCATCATCATCATCGGCCTATAGCAGTCCACTGCTGGACATAGGCCTCCCTTAATGAGCGCCATGCGCCCTGTCCTCAGATCGACGCATCTAGCTTCTACTAGCAGTGTATATAAATACATGTACAGAATACAAACATTTGTCCCGCGGTGGGAATCGAACCCATAACCTTCTGCGTCTCAGGCGGACCTTCGCCCGCTGCGCCATAGATGTCGTAATACGAACTAATGTGTGGAAAGTTTTCAATAAGTTATTTTTTCACACCAAAACTAAATGGATTGAGCTTTTTGCACATGATGTACCAAATCAGGAATAACATATCATCATAATCATTCTCAGCTTTTCAAAACCCACTGCTGGACATAAGCTTTCGACAAACGACATTGGAAACGTTTTTACGCTTTTAGCATCCAGGTCTTTCCCTATACGGTAAACATGTCGTCCATTTGACTGGTTGTTGGTATGCCAAACCCTTTTTGTATCCTCTTGGACACTTCAAGGACTTACTCCACCTGCCAAATCTAATCACCAAACCCTCTTTGGTATCCTCACTTCTCTGTCAAGGCCACCTGCCATCACCAAATCTAGCCAATAATAGGTATAACATATAGGCTACTTTTTGTCCGGGATCACACGAGAGAAACCGCGTGCGATTGCATAATCAATTTTAAAATGTTTCTCTGAGCTTACAATGTGCAACACAAGATAATCCTAGCACAGCTACTAAAGAACTAGCAAATTGGTTATTACAACAAAATAAATTTAATAACGTACCCAAACCAAACTAATCTATGTTTTTATAATAGTTTGCCTAGGTTACTTATGACTTAAGTTCCTAGTTAGTATATAGACTACCATCGTACACATATTTTTATGTGATTTCTTAAATAAATCTCATAAATTTGAAGATCACTGTGTTTAGGAGTTCAAGCAATATCAGACAAATGGAGTGTTTCTACAAGAAGACAAGGGGATCTAGCGTTTCTTTACAAATGCCAAAAGTATATGTTGGCGGTGGCATTTTTAGGAACTAAAACTGGAATTGTGTGTTTGACACGTGATAGTTTACGAACAACAACATGGTGATAAATCTGCGAAAAATTTGGGTTTTAAAATGCCGAAAGTGATTGAAAGTGGTTCAAGAGAAACCGTAATCAAAGTAGATTCATTTTCTGGTTTGAAGCAGTGTTGCTCTGCCTCGCCAAGGTATACTTATAGCACTATACTAACAGGGGTAGGGGCGTTGAGGTACAAACTTAGCGACAACCCTCTTACCCCCAAATTTGTGTCCAACAAAATCTGAGTGAAAAATATTAATTTATTTTATTTACGACAACACTTTAGTAGTACTTTCACACTTTTAGTAGGACATAGTAGAGTTATTTATAAAGGGTACGAACGGGGGCGTACTACCATCATGCCTATTTCTGCCGTGAAGCAGCATTGCTGTGTTTCGGTTTGAAAGGTGTGGGTGCCGGTGAAATCACAGTCACAAGAAACTTATCATACCTCAAGTTGATGGAAAAAGGCAATGCATTATTATAGAGCACGTTCCAAACTATGAAATTAACCAAATACGATGGAATGCGTGATTATTGTGATAGGTAATGGTTGCCACTTAACATCAGGTGGGCCAAGTGCTTGTATGGAAAAAGAATAAAAAAAAAACGAAGCATTTCCGAGTTGATCCCGACGGCAACGATCGAGCCTGAATTTTATTATTGAATAGAGTTGTATGGTGCTCCAACGCGCCATCGTGTTCTTCATGATTTCAGTAGCTTTTGAGATAGTAGAAATCCGTCGAAATAGAAATACAATCGAACAAAAACGAATTTAAAAAAATCTAGGAGTGGTATCTTTGTTATGTTACCTATTGATGGAACTAGCTCATGACCCACCTGATGTTAAGTGAACGAAATGAAATGAATGAAAATGAAATAAGTTTATTGCTGCAAATACAAATTTTGCTTAAAATCTAACAAGTGTAGGTACATATGTAGGTCAATATCTATATCTAGACTATGAAACTTATTGCTAGGATTGTTTGTTTTGCAGATTGTATGTTTGGTACTATGTTGGGTACCTGCAGTTATTTCGTTGATTCCCTATCTAGGCAGAGCCTGTATCGAGGGAACCATTACTTATTGCTTCGTAGATCACCTTTGACAAAGAACTCTACTGCTACTGCTTAATGGAACCAAACGGGAAGTAAGCCCTCCCAAACAAAAAATATAATTTTCCGTTCATAAATGACGGAGTTGTGAATGAGGAAGCAAACATAAAAAAAAAAACTGTTTGCGCTTCTTAATTTGAATTTGGCGGCACTCCTTGATTGGCTGTCCATCGCCACCAATTAGCGACGTCCACCAATAAGCGAGCGCGGTTGCTACACCAGCGCCGCCACCCGCACGGCGACGAAAACTTTGTTCACCTTAAAACCTCCTCGTATTTTGAAGTCAGTTAAAAAAATTGTCTTAATTGATTCTGAAACTTTTTTGTTTGTAAATAGGTGATATTAAGACTGCGGCGACCCTTGCTCGCAATTTCGATTCGGGGCACGGGCAAAGGATCGCTTCATATATCGATATCTCTGTTTAGCTGATGGATGATTCAGCCGTGCGGGCGGGATAGCAATAGCATATTTGATATCAATTTGGTTGTGTTCCGTAATACCAAAAATAATGACTGAAAACTTTATGTATTCTTTACAAAATATTGTTATTCTGTAACTAGATAATAAAAGCTATATTCCTTAACAAACAACACGTAAGATATTGTTGTTTTTAATACGAAACAAAGAGAAACAAAAGTGGTCAATTTTGGCATAAAAATGTGCAAAAACCTATTGGTTTTTATTTTATTTTAGGTATTTTGTTAAAAAAAAACTATCTAGGAACCTAGATAAATAATATCGGAATACAAATAATACAATAATATAGTGGCAATATGCTTCAATTAGAAATCATTTTGGTATTACTTTTGAATTGGCAATTCATCCTCCGGAGTCCCCTTAATTGCTCAGTGAGAAAAATTTGCTCAGACATATGCAACCTTTTTTTTGTATCGTTGTGGAAATGCTTTACGCATATCCTAGACATAATTATGCAACCTTAAAGCAACTTACATTAGGATCAAACTTGAGGTTTGGCGCCGTGAGGTATGCGGCGCGACCGTCGTTCAGCGTTATACCAAATCCGCAGACCAATGGCGAATATTCTATGTCGTTTACGTGAACGTTATCCTCTAATATCGGCTCGGCTAAAACAAAACAAAAATATTAGTTGGTATTTATTTATTATTATTATTAATAACTAGAACGGTTTTCATATAAACCAATTACACTAATTATTACATTAAAATTGAACATGCAAATATTATAAAAATTAAAAAAAAACAATACAAAGGTCAGTATATTAAGATTAACATTGTCATATAAATAAATAATACCACTTGATTAATTAAACTAAATAATAAATTAATAAATTAGCCATGCCAAGGAAAATATAAATTTGATTAACTTAATTGTATTAAGAATTTACATTTTGTTCACCTCACAGTACTTTAGGCACTCAAACACAATGTTCGGCCAGCCATTTGCGAACACATCACAGTTCGGGTCGGCTACTAAGAGTTTGTTGAGGGCGGTGAGGGTTCGGGGTATTGGAGAGTTTGCGCGCGCGACAGTACGACATGAGGGTATAGAAGTTCTATCTCACGAAGACGGCTCGACCTTGGTTGTAGTAGTGAAGAGTATCGATAAATGTACAAATACATGTGCGCAACGTCAAAACGACGTTAGTAGGATGAATATGAGAAAGGAAACATGTGGTACCGAGCTTACCTAGAGTAGGATAAGGGCAGGGGCAGGCGAATGATGAACACAAAACCATAAAAATACAGTATACAAATTACTAGGCTCTTAATGCTAGTGGCTGCTTAATAGGCTCATGAATCGTAAGTGGGTCATAAGTTCCAATTTATCAAAGGCTTCTTTTACAGTTACTAGTGTTGGATAAATAAATAGACTTCGAATTGTATTTTTAAGTTTAGTTTCATTAAAAAAATCAGAAGGGGGGTTTGCCCATAATCTGCAAGCTGGGCATGCGGATTGGTGATCGCAACGAATACTACTGAACTCACCTTTAGAGACTTGCTGGTTGATCGAGAACGGTATTCGTCCCAGATCGAGGCAATAGTCCCTATTCTGTGTGCCATCCCACCGGTACCTCAGCAGATGCGACCGAGTCGTACAAACCAGTATCTCGGTCCCCGATATACAGCACATACGGGTGATCTGACCGTCCCATACGAGTACTTCTTTGAACTGAAACGTACATACGTTATCATTAACATGAACAGAACAACAATATCAGTCAGTCCACTGCTGGATATAGGCAGCCCCTGATAAGGAGAGGGATATAATCCCCATAATCCTCACGCTGGGCAAGCGGGTTGGGAATCGCAGGGCAGCCGACACTGCTGCCCATCAGCGGCCAGGGGATGTAGCTGTGCTGTTGTTAGGCTGTGCTATGCCGCAATCAGCCGGCCGCCAGAGCCCCGATGGTTAGTTAGCAGGGTGCTCAAGAGAAAAGCAAGTAAGCGGCGTTTCAGCCTCAGAACCCACCGCTAAACTGTAGCTAAATTACCAGAGCTATTTTGCGGCACTATTATTAGGCGCTAATGGCACAGTATAAAGATCTGGTAGCTCGCGTTCACTCACACACAAACACCTTGCTGCTTTAATTTAAACAGTAAGGCAGCTTAAATTTTATAATTTAAGCAGCAAGCGGCGTGTTTCGGCCTCAGAATCCACCGCTAAACTGTAGCTGAATTACCAATGTTTATTACAACGTTTGAATTACGCGATGATGACGCCAATGGTAGTTCGCGTTCTCTCGCACACAGACCTTACTGCTTAAATTGTAAAATTTAGACAGTGAGGCAGCATAAATTTTACATTTTAAGCAGTGAGGCAGCATAAATTTTACATTTTAAGCAGTGAGGCAGCTTAAATTTTACATTTTAAGCAGTGAGGCAGCTTCAATTTTACAATTTACGCAGTAAATGTAAAGTGTTTTGGCCTCAGAATCTACCGGTAAACTCGGCTGAGTCCCGGCGCAGACTGGCAGAAAACGGGTTGTATTGCTGGTACGCTGTGTTCTCGCTCTACGACTCCACATTGTAAAGAATGTGGCAAGATTATTAGACGCCAAAATGGTAGCTCGCGTTCACTCACACACCACACACACACACCTATTGTAAAATTTAAGCGTGTTTCGGCCTCAGAATCCACCGGTAAACTGTAGCTAAATTACCAGCGTTATTTTCAAGGATGGAATGACTTCCTTGACGAACAGCTCGGCTGAGTCCCGGCGCAGGCTGGCAGTAGGCGGATCGTATTGCTGGTACGCTGTGTTCTCGCTCTGAGACTCCACATTGTAAAGTATGAGATGTCCTTCCGAGGTCTGAAACATTTTAAAATATATTCCAATGCATTTATTTAGCAGCGATGACGAAGGGGTAAAAAGAAATTCTAATTAGTCCGTCAGATAGATCAACGAAATATATTGGACATCTATTTTTTTTATTATCAAATAAATAATAATTGACAGAGATAAAGAGCTTCAAAGTTCGGGAGTGGGGGCTCGTGGCGTCACGGCTAGGTAAAAAGTGTACTAAGCCGTGACGTCACGCGAAACTTCATAATACTATATCTTTGTCATTTTTTGTTGAATCGACAAAAGAAAAAATACGTGTATTTTTGTTGAACTATCTGACGGACTAATTAAAATTTTTCAGTCGACATCCCTATTAAGCGGAGTCAATGCACTTAGAAATGTAATTGTTAAAATATACAACACTAGTAATCGGCCCCGGCTTCGCACGGGGGTAAGATATACATATAAACCTTCCTCTTAAATAACTATATCTATTAAAAAAGCGCATCAAAATCCGTTGCGTAGTTTTAAAGATCTAAGCATACACAGGGAAAGACAGATGGGAAGTGACTTTGTTTTATATTTTTTTAGTGATTGTGATACTTTTGATGACCTCTGTGGCGCAGTGGGCGAAGGACCACCTGAGACGCAAAAATTGCGGGTTCGATTCCCGTCGCAGGACAAATGTTTACATTATTTACAAATATTTGTCTCAGATCTGGGTGTATTCTATGTATAATATGTATGTATTTACAAAAAAAATATATAGGAGTATAATAGCCATGTGGTTCCCATAATACAAGCTCGTTTGGCCGCTTAGTTTGGGGTTACTTACATAATGCTGTGTGATTGTGTCGAGCATTATTATTATACTAAATGAATATGGAAATTTGTTATTATGTTAACGACATTAAATAATAATAATAATTATATAAATGCGAGACCCAGCGAGCAGCAGCAGAGTATTTTGGGAGGGAGCCGCATAACTGATATACATAATTACATTTTTGTAAATACATATTAAACAGCCAGAAACCCGAGTCAAATATTTGCAGATCATACAAACATTTATCTCGCGGTGGGACCTGCAACCTTTGGTTTTTTTTTTCAGTTGACGTAGGCTTTCGCCAACTGTGCCAGAGGTCGTTAAACCTGAAATGTTTGTTTTTGACCAAGTTGAGAAAATATGACCTAAAACAAGGCCATATTTTCTGTGTCATTTGTCTGCAATGCTTTTGTTATACTCAGTCGCAGTTACTCATTGTTTAATGATGACACAGAAAAAAAAATACCAAGTTGGTAAGTAATTCAAATTCTTTTACACCTATGATGCTGAATGGCTGTATGAATTGTTTTCTTGTTTTTTTTTTCGTTTTCCCTGGATGGTTACAAAATGTATAGTTTAAATTTTAATGAATAAGATAACGTAGACACTTCACACTTATAAAAAATAATGTTTAGGTCTAACTTAAGTTTTTTTTTTATAGCTTATATTTTATTTAAAATTATTATGGGCCAGCTCTTGATATAAACGCTTGCATGTAGTACAAGGATGAGGTCGACGATGGGGCGAGCTTTCCCAGAAGATGCCCAATACCTAACTCTCTTTTTAAGGCTGTTAGGAGCGTAGGTCAATGAAAAAACAGACGCTGGCAGCTGATTAAATATTTTAGTTGTATTCCATACGTTACCTACCTATGTTGACGACGATTTAGTTGAAAAACGATTTTTTTTTTGCATAAGGAAGACATAAGTCGTCCAAATCCGTTCAGTAGTTTGCGTGAAAGAGTAACAAACATTCATCAATTCATCCATGCATGCATACTCTCAAACTTTCGCATTTATAATATTAGTAGACTATACCTAGATAATTCATTTGTTAACATAGCTTGTAAGCTAGATGGCGCTGATCAAAACATACGCATTCTAGAACGCGCTATTGAAGCGTTTTAGCATCCATGGGCATTTTAAATTATTGCAATAATATTTTTTTTTAAACGCTTGTTACTTAGCTTACTGTAATAACAAGCGTTCGCATCCTTATAGTCATAGATAGAATGGCTTTGGAACGATCTTCCATTCGTAATTAGAAAAGTAGAGTCAAAGGAATGTTTCAAAAGATTAACCCGAGATCATTACCTTCAAATGTTAAATTACTTACTTAGCAATCCTAATCATCTGCACAAGTAGGTCTTTCAAGGTCACAATTTCTGATCATATTTATCTTAATAAATATTTTAATTTTTTCAATTTGTAGGTCCCTACTATTTTATATTAAAATAAAATTTATATCTTGATATGTTAGTATTTTATTAATAATATTTGTATATTATAAGTATTTATGTACCTAGGTGTATGTAATTTTATATGTAGTTTAATTATAAAAGTATATTATACAGTTGTAGTTTTAAGTAATTTTAATTCAATCACTATCGAAGTCTATTCGCGCCTTTATAATAGAAAAGAAGTATGTCTGTCCCCTTACGTGTTCACTCATTACTTCAGAGCACTCCTACTACTAGGGGATAGCTTCAATTTCCAAACATTCTTAAGAATATGGGTGAGCATTTTCTATGTGCTCAGGGTGGGTGGGAATATAATAACGAATCAAATCCTCGTATAATTACAATTGAACTACACGGTAAGTTAGTTTAATTATGTAATTATACTCGTATTTGATTCGTTTACTTTGTAGATGTTCAGGGATAACCTAAATTTTGAAATCTTACCTACTAAATCTTAGTAAGCATTATATAATTAACAACACAGTTAAATATACCAAACCAAAATATTTATTCCAGTTTGTTCTCATAATCTAATTATGAGGCTGGACTTTACACATCCCTTTGTTATTCTGTCCTTAAATTACAGATTTTGGTTAATCAAAACTTAAAACTTTTTTCTATAAAAGCAATAAAAACCAACAGAATCAACTGTTTAAACTAAAGGTAGTACTTCTTCACATACCTACATAGGTAACTAAAATTATGTACTATATAATCAGTCATTATTATTAGTCAATTAATTGGTCTTAATGTTGCAAACAGTCTTGGCAAATATATAATTATTAGCTTCTGTATGAGTAGGCCTAATCTTATTGTGATGATCAGCCAACACTGTAGACTAGAACCTTCTGACCAGCCTGTAGTTTTAAATATAGTATCCAGAGTATTTAAGATAGAATTATAGCAGGCACGATATGGGCAACCCTAAAAGACTTGTGACGTCACACGTTCATGATCCATTGAGCTTGATAGGCTGATGATAGTGTATCAAATGTCTTAATTATATAAAAAAAATAATGAATCGTGTATTCGTGTGTGACTCAGAACGCTTTCCTAGCTCGCTGAGTGATTTTTAAACTGGTGAACTAGCCGTAGTGTGAGTGTCCACATTTCGGCTCCGTATGTCATGACGGGTAGCACGCACTGATTGAAAACTTTAGTTAACAAACATTGCATTGGTATGGGTGACGAGAAAACTCGACATATTTTCCCTAATGCTGCCCAATATAGCTTAATTCTCCTCTTGGCCTTCTTTTCAAAATTGTTTTTACCTAACCGCAAAATCTGCCCCCGAGGTATGTGTTTTGTGAAACAACTTCAAGAAGGTGTCCATTAAGAACGACAGGTCTCGGATCAATTCAGTTACTGACCATGCCTTTGGCCGTCCAGCTCGCTGCACTCGCCGGCTACATTTCTCAGTAATTTTGATGTCGTAATCTCAAGGACGCTAAAATTAAGCCTTTCTGTTTGTTGTACTTCAAAAATTCGCTTGGCTTGACCACCATCTTACCTGTTGGTAAGTGGTGATCGGTCGAAGATGTAGCAAGTTGGCCTAGAATGTACCTATTTACTCTTCGCTTGAAGACCCCTAAGTTTAAGTCGTAGTGATCAGGAATCACTGACGCCGGAAGAGCTGTCTGCTCCTTAGCTGTTCTAATGATAAAAGTTGCTAAACGCTTCGTGCGGACAGGCGAAATGTCTACCAGATGACGAAATTCCGTGCGTCTGGTCGTACGATAGTGGAATGGTGACAGGGAAATTAAATTGTGTAATTCTAAGTAAAAAGAGGATTATTGTTTTTCTCAAACATGTTTATCGCCGGGCAATAATTGTACTCTATGGGTACCCAAAAACAACAAGACCTGCCTATATCAGTCAACAGCTGGACATAAGCCTCCCCTAATAAGAAAGGTATACCCGTAATCCCCATGCTGGGAGTGTGAATTGGCGATCGCAAGGCACAGCTCCTCCCATCGCCGACGCTGCTGCCCGTTGGCAGTCAGGGGATATTGCTGTGCCGCTGTTAGGCTACGCTATGCCGCAATCAGCCGGTGACAAGATCATCCTTTGTTAGTAAGTAGGGTACAACAAGGGCAGGTAAAGTTAGCTTATGGAGGTTGGAACCCGAAAGAAGCAAAAAAATCTAACTAGAGATTAGAGATTGGTTAGTCAACGACTGAATTAGCTATCCTAGACGATGCTAAGCCTTCTTGAAGCAACTAAGGTTATAATTAGTAAGTTACCTAGTTTAGAAAATGCTTTAGCATTAATTCCCCGTTTCTTACAATTATTTTGTTTCTTGAGGAATAAATTGTTAAATAAATAATTACCGAAATGCATAGCATAGACGAATCAGGTTTCCATTCCACCCCCACGTTTAGACCGAGTCTCTGCAGAGAATCTTCATTACGTCGGTGATATACAATTGGTACAGTTGGCTGAAATAAACATTGAAAGATTAATCTTAGAGTTTTAATACTGGACGTTATGACATAGCATCATGGAGCCCTAAACTAAGCAGAGCTTCCATTACGGAAACCACATGATTGGTATTACTAACATACCTTTTTTTGTAATATACAAACATATATTTATGTATAACATACATAGAAAACACCCAGACCCAAGCAAGACAAATATCTCCAGAACATGCAAACATTCTTATCGAACCCACAACCTTCTGCGTTTCAGGCGGGCCTTCGCCCGCTACGCCACAGAGGTCGTCGGTCACATTATTCAAGGAAATAAAAGTACCATGTCAAACAAAACTGATTATCAACAGGCTGTCTACCTACTGCCTGCCCACACAACTAGTACACGGATGTGACTAATTAGCACAACCACACCACACTGGCCGCCCGAAGGCCTCCGACATGGCTTAAGAACTGAAAAGCCAGGAAAGCCGGGACCAACATCTTAACGTGCCTTCCGAAGCACATAAGCGCTACTAAACGGTCACCCATCTTTTCTTGTTGTTTAACCAAGGTGATTTGCTAGGAACACCGAAGTTAACCACGCCATGAGCACTTCTTTTGTGCTATTATTGTATCCAATTCTATTTTATTCTATTTTACTGGAATGGAGTTGAAAAAAGGCTGACTTTAGAGTGACTTGGTAATAAGTTAAGTTGTATGCATTTATCATGGGCTGTATAGATAGATAGATAGATAGATAGATAGATATGGTTTATTGACAAAAGAGATGACATGTTTTTAGTTAATAGTGCCTTAAATCCTATGTTGGGTTTATCTAGACACTAGGGTTCTCTGAAGATAGCATAAAATTATATAAATAATATACCAGTACAATACTTATAAGCATAGTAAGCAGTTACGCTCACAGACACAGCGGTGTCACACTCTTGTTGTCGTGTGGCTGTAAGGCGCGCGCGGTATGAAGTTGAATAGAAGTGATCCACCAATCACGGGTCTCCAGCCAGCGACCAGTGAGTGACAACGCTGAGTTGAGTCTATAGGATGCTCCTTCTTATGGCAAAGTAAAAAATAATGCAAATGTAAGATTTCAGGGAAATTTATATTTATATTTTTATAACAGTTCTAGAAGCTGGAACTTTAATGGGTGTATTTGCATGATAAGCAAATATTTGCTGTTCTAAATATGGGACAAGACTTGGTCGAGTACAAAATATGAATGATTACCTGAGAGGAATGCTTCCATGATGTGATTTTAAGTGTATACAAAAACAGATTCAAAATATGAATTTATCTGTACTTTGTGATTGTGTACATCACTGATAGTCTGGTAGCACAAAATAAAAAATCTTTAAAATCGAAACCAAAATATATTTATTCAATAAGCACATAAAGTACACTTTTAACTAAAATGTACACCAATTCATAACACAACCAAACAGAGAAGAATTAGCAAGAAACCCTGCTTGGCTTATATTTTTTTAGTCGTTTTTTACAAACTTTATTCTTAACTATTACATTGTTTTTGAGGGAGTTGGAGACAGTTTCATCCCAAGATTTTCCTTATCTAAATAAGCAGATATTTTATAATAAGCTTTATCACAGAGATCATGTTTAACAACATTTTTGAATTTCTTTACAGATAAATTAATCATGTCATTTGGGAATTTGTTAAAAAAGCCTACACTTTGCCCATTAGATGAATGACTAACTTTATGGAGCTTTACAGTAGGAACAGCTAGTTTATCTTTATTTCCAGTGTTAATATTGTCGCTATTTTTTTTGAACATATTTATATGTTTTCAGACATACATTAAGTTTTCATGTATGTATTGTCATGGGACTGTCATAATATTTATATCTTTAAACTACTTTTAACTAAATTTAATTAGTAGGAACCTATATAGGGAACACTATAACGTAATTTTTTGGGTTCCTTACCCAAAGGGTATAAACGGGACTCTACTACTAAGATTCCGCTGTCCGTCCATCTGTCTATCTGTCACCAGGCTGTGTATCTCATGAACCTTGATAGCTAGACAGTCGAAATATTCACATATAATGTAATTACATTGCCGCTATAACAACAAATACTACAAACAGAATAAAATAAATATTTATTTCAATGTACTTACCTTACAAAACCAAACAGTAAGAGAATCGTCAGTAAGGGCTGCAAATAGTATTTTGTCTCGATTAGAAACAATTTGCCTTATAATTTGATTATCAGCACCAAGTGGTTTCAGAACTTTTGGCCATCCTATGGGAAAATACATTGTGATCCAACATTGATGTTTGTAACGCTCCTGGATTTTTATATATCGCCTGTTGAGAGACACTAAGCTCAGGGTAATTTCACTAAAATTGAATAAATAATTGATCGAGAAAATTATAAAACTTAAATTATTTTTATCAAATTTCGCTAAATTGCCAGCTAAACTGAACCGAACCAGTCAGCCAGCCAAGACAGAAACAATTTTGATTTGACAAATTGACTTGACAATGTTTTTTTTTTGTGTGGCGTCGCACGGTTTGAGCATTTGCCATTTTAAGTCATTTTACATTTTACTTATTTTATTTTTATAAAAAATTTGGGAAGCTATTTACAAAAATTATTGAGCTTACGAAATTTGGAAAAGGATTAGGAGGGTTAATGAAGGATTAAAAGGATAATAATTTATGTACATACATGATATTTACAAAAATATGGCTACATATTTATATTATTAGTATCTATATAGGAAGCTAAACATTGATATATACAGGGGTCCAAGGAAGAAAGTAAAACAGTAATATTTGTAGGAAGCGGGACAAGGAGGGAAATTAAATCATTATATAGAGAACGGTGTTCATATTTGCTGCAGGAAAAGAATATATGATTAACATCGCCAGTTTCATCTCCGCAGTCGCAAGTTGCATCAGTTATTATTTTCATTCGGGCTAGATGAGCTGGGGTACAAGTGTGCCCCAGCTCATATACGAATCAGCACAGTCGTCGCTCTTTTACTCAGTTTAAGTTTAAAAAACCATGGCTTTAGTGATATACATTTTTGAATGCCCTTATAATACTTGCCCTTATTATTGCCTGAATAATTCCAAGCTTCATACCACGAATCTTTTAATATCTTTTTAGGAAGTAAAACAATGTCATGAGAAAAGTTTTTGTAAGGGAACGTAGCTCCACACTCCACAGCTTCATTTGCAAGCATGTCTGCACGTTCAATGCCTAATATAACGCAATGACTCGGTATCCAGGCGAAATCAACATCAAAACCAGAGTTTACGCATTTCATGAGTATACTTCTGGCCTCTGTTATTAGGGGGTAGTATTTTTTAGAGCGAAAAGGAAATTTCAGAAGAGCTTGTAAAGCACTCATCGAATCACTAAAAATAACGGTGTTTTTAAGTTTCATTAAGAGAACATATTCCAATGCTTTTACAATGCCATGGCATTCACCGGTAAAAACTGAAGTTTCAATTGGAAATTTAACGTTTTGCACAATATTATACAGTTTGTGATATACGCCTATACCAACGTTACCACTGTTCGTAATATGGGAGTGCTTGGAAGCATCAGTATAAATCTGATGCCACCCATGCCAACGATTATCAACAACAGCTTTGAAAAAGACATTAGCATGATTACCACCACGATCTATATCCAAGTCAAAACAAACGTTTAAAGGTAATATCAAGGCTTGAAAGTTACAGTCAAAGACAGGTAGTAAAAGGGATTGGTGAGTTGGTACTGATAGTGATAGTTGTTTCATAAAGCTATGAACTAGATACGGAGGTGATTTGTTTCCAGTACGTGGATGATGTTATACGACGTGAAAGATGTTGTAGTTTGGAAAGAAGCGGATGATTTGAAAGTTGTAGGGCACGGAAAAAGAATATATTGGATAAATACTGACGTCTTATATATAAAGGTGGTTCGCCACATTCTACCTGAAGAGCATTAATGGGACTGGATTTCATCGCTCCCAAAACGATCCGCATTGCCTTCGATTGGATTCCATCCAATCTCTTGAATGCTGCTACTCTACCAGGTTCTAACAGGTAAGTGCCATAGTCTAATCAACTTCTAATGAGTGCGTTGTAGTTAAAAAAAAAGTTATTCTCGTCTAAGTTCTTGTGAGTAATGAATGAATTTGCATCTACATAATTATGAAATGCTATAGACACTCTATTTCTCCCAATCCGTTTTACACTGCCATTTAAAACATTGTAAATTGAATTGCGTTTCAAGAATTTTCCAAAGATAATTGGGTGGAGTGTGGAGCTGTCATTCGGGGATTCTGTTATACGCTGAACATGGACAATAAAAGGAGCACTATCAGTAGCGTCGTATTTCGTTCGCCTATCTGGCAAAGGCGGAGATGAACTTGGAGGAGTCGACGATTCGACCGTGACGGGTGCAGTAACAGGTTCAGGAATAATCATGGGTACAGAGGAAGGAGGGATCGGATTGGGGTCACTATCGGTATGAGCTGAAGGTGAAGGGGTTCCATCACAATGGCAACCTTTTGTTTCCGAGCTACCATGGCGTTTTCGCTTGTTGCAGTGCTTGCACATTTTGTGCAGGCGACTACGTTTTCGTCCTTTTTTGGTTGCGGAGGTATCTGTGTCCATTGCCGATTCATTTGAAAGAAGCTTTTCAAAGCTATTGGAAATGGTGATGTAACTAGCGGTGTGCGATTATGAATGATTTACATAATCGAAACACTTACTAATTACTAATATTCATAATCGATTATGAAATTAGTAACTAATCAGTTCTCATAATCGAATAACGTTAGTAGTTTTGCATTAGTAATTACTAATCTAGCTAGAGCCGTAACGAATGTACTAATTCTCTCATTCATTTGTTTGTTTCGTTTGATGATATGTTGGTATTGGTGGCAAGCAAGCTGAAAGCAAGCAGAATAAAGTGTGCCACCTTAGGCCTTTTCGATTCGTTACACTACGATTGCTATGAAGGGATTTGATATTAATTATTACATCTAAATAAATAGTGAACAGTTTTTCCAATTCCATTCCGATTACATTCCTATTCCATTCTGATTCTGTCCCAACAACAACAACAACAACAGCAACAACGCCAGCCTATTCTGTCCACTGCTGGACATAGGCCTCCCCTATGAAAAGGGGTATATGCCCATAATCTGGCATGCGGGTTGGGGATCGCAGGGCACAGCTTCTCGCACCGCCGACGCTGCTGCCCGTCAGTTTCCAGGGGATTTAGCTTTGCCAGTGTAAGGCTGCGCTATGCCGCAATCAGCCGGCCGTTGGAGCCCCGTTTGTTATACAGCAGGGTGCACCACGTGCAGGTGAGGTTGGCTTGGATTCCGGAGATGGGGGTTGGAACCTCTTACATTTATATAGATTCATTCTTACATTTATATATTACCTCTATTTAGATTCCATCCCGATGACATTCTAATTCTATCCCGATTCCATTCTAATATTCCTATTGATGTTCCCATAATCGAATGATCCCATTGGTAGGTATAATTATGTCATAAATTAATCGCACACTACTTGAAAGTAGCGATGTAGGCCATAGCTGATATTATCAATCGACCAATAATCGATTATTAATCGATTCATAATCGATAAATACTCAATTATTACTCGAGTTAAAATCGATTTTTAATCAATTATAACTCGAATAAAAATCGATTATGAATCGATTAATAATCGATTATTACTCGATTATTAATCGATTGCTGATCGATTATTGGTCGATCAATAATCGATTTTTAACCTTCATAATAATATACCCTGTTCTAATGTATGTTCATAGCATCAAGCTGAATGCTTGGTTCAAGCAACGAAGCTTTTGTATGTTTTGGTTCGGATACTAGGATTTTCGAATGATCTATGGATTCGTTCCAGTATCTCTCGACCCTCGTCATTCGTCATTCATCATTCGACGACAATCTCTCGGCTCACATCATTCGACTTTCCTCATTCGACCAAATCATTCCTCATTCGACCAAATCATTCGAATGATCTGAGCGTCATTCGAATGATTCGAGAGATATAATTTTCGAATGATTAGTATTAGTATCTCTCGGAGTCCCACATCGCTACTTGAAGGCAGTGAGTGAGATTTGACAATAGATACTGCATAGTGAAAATTAATATTTAGTTATTAGTAATGTAATGCCCAACATTAGAAATTATAATTACTTATTACTTACGGCTTCGCCTACAGATGAGACATTCTCTAAATGATCCTACTAGTAAATCTCATAAAAATAAACAATTATCTTATTTGAATGATTTCATTAGTATATCTCATAATCGCACACCACTACTAACATTACTAATGAGAGATTTCCGTATTTGAATGATTCCATTAGTATATCTCACAATCGCACACCGTTACTAACATTACTGAGACGTTTCATTATTTGAATGATCCCATTAGTAATTACTAATTTACTAATGCAATGGCTAAATTAGTAATTACTAATGAGACATTCCCATAATCGAATGATCCCGTTAGTATATCTCATAATCGCACACCGCTAGATGTAACTGCCTACCGCAGGGACAGGGTCCCCGGGATCCGGCGGCTCCTCCATCGGAAAAATATGTATTAAAGACTTACCAGAATAAAATATGTACACTACACTATATTAAATAAAATAATAAACAAAATAAATACAAGAAACTAACTCAACTGATCAATTATTTACAGAAAAAAAAAAAAAAAATTCTGTTTGAAAAAACGCGCCCGCCTTTTTCAAGCTTCCCGCCTTTTCTTGACAATGTTTGTTCACTTCTATTTACGTAAGAAGAGAAGAGACTATAAACAAAAAATTACTTACGAGGGACTACCTAACGAATCCAACTAAGGAAAAAACAGCTACCAATATACCAAAACCATAAAATAGAGGTGTGTGGCCTAAGTTTTATTCAAAATCCATCGATATCGACGAATGGCCTAACCTACCACAATAGAAATTCACAAAGATCACATACAAGTCTATATTAGTACACTGCTGGACATAGGCCTCCCATAATAAAGGGGGATATACCTATATATATATATGGGTATGCTGGTTGGGGATCGCAGGGCACCACTTCTCACACCACCGACGCTGTTGCCCATCGGTGATCAGGGGATTTAGCTGTGCTGGTGTTAGGCTGCGCTATGCCGCAATCAGCCGGCCGCCAAAGCCACTTTTGTTAGTTAGCAGGGTGAACCACTTGCAGGTAAGGTTGGGTTGGGTTCCGAAGATAGGGTTGAAACCCCTTACACCCCAACAAAAAATCATTTTACATTAAAAAAAAATGTTGTGAGGGACTAGAATCGGAATCACAGTAGATAAGAAGTTAAAGTGGGATAATGGCACTGCTATATATAAAAGCTAAAAAATGTATGCATATTTCAAATCGTTTATTGCGTACTACATGTTGTTTACAGAGGCCTTAAGAGACAGAGGCAGGGGCAGTGGGTTTAAATTCTATGTATTGTCAATTGTTGAATCACGCCATTTTATAAAATATTATCGTTGTTAACCCGCACTATCCGACTTCTGTGCAAAGGCCTCTTTTATATAATATACGGATAATATAATTAATTCTTTATTGACTGAAATTGACTTATAAAATTACATTTTATAATTGTTTCAGACTTACATTTTCCATGGATATGGTTAATTTAAAAATAAAACCTAGAACTAAGATGAGATTCATGGCTCACTGAGTAGAAATACACTCAATGATAGGTGCCAGTGGCTAGCACCGAGTGCAGCCCCATCCAGTAAGGAACAAAACAATGTCGTCCGTAAGCGTTCGTTGAAGCAACATTATACATTGTTTGCTCCGTGATTTTTCGTTGAAAAAGTGAGAAAAAGTGACGTGACTATACAGTGTCTATAATCATTTTGAGACCAGTGAAAAGATCTTTCTGGTGACTGCTACTTTTTTCAATTTGATCCAGTGGTTTTAAAGTTACAAGCAAAATCATTTTCAAATATTTTGCTAACTGCCGGTGACTCATCAACTACAACTCGCGCGCGGCTCGTTTGTGTCGCGTCGTGCTGCTGTGGTGACTCATCGCAACACTGCACCGTCTACTATTAATTAACCGGTTGCCGTTGGAGCGTTTGCCGTGCGCCTACTGTTTTGGTCATAATCCCACTATGAGTTGCTCTGCTTGCAACTGTGCTATCCTCGCTAATGAAGACTGTCTGCGATGTGTAATAGGCGACTGCAACAAGCGCTATCACCTTCTATGCACGGGTGGAAGGCAACCTACCAATGATGAAGTGGATACCTGGGTGTGTCCGGAATGCCGCTGTGCTTCTAAAAAGGGAGGTGACAATAGCTCAACACCCGTAGGCATCTCCAAGAAAGCCCGAGACCCAAACGTGACCTTTAGAAAGAATAGTACGCCTCCCATCTATATAAACTCACCCTCTAGATCTGATGAGCCTAAAGACCTCCCTTCCGAAATCAAATACCTCAGATACGAAATGATTGCCATCAAGGATCAGCTCTCCAAAGCTATATCACTAATAGCGTCCTATGAGTTAAAGCTGGATAGTTACGCCGAGAAGGTGGTCACTCTGAGCACTAAGCTAGAGGGATATGAAAATAGAGCATCGCAAGAACGCCGAGAGCGCCGTGAGCCACCATCTACTTCTGTTTCAGAACCAAGACTTGAGAAACCGAGTACAAAAGAACCAAAAAACATAAAGAAGGTCTCTACACAGCGTAGCGCCGTACCCTTACCCGTACCCCTGCCTATAGTCTCTGAGTTGCCGAATACAACGATGATCGTAGAGAAGAATAAAGTCATGGCTAACGATGGCCAGACCCTATGTAGAGCTGATCTGGTCGCACATGATCTTGAAACTGACCAACAATGGATTGAGGTCAAAAAGCGAAAAAGTAGAGAGCCTACCTCACTTTGCGGCACCGCTGGACCAGCGGTAACCGCCCTAAAGGCAATGGATCCGATAAAATATCTCCATTTATGGAACATGGCATCTAGTGCTGATGAAGTTCTCAAATATTTAAAACAGCTATTCCCGACTGGAACCTGCACTGTGGAGGCGCTCATGCCGAAAGGAAGTTACAAGTCTTATAAGATTGGCGTTCCTGAAGCATATTACAACATTTGTTACTCAGTCGATGTATGGCCGGTCAACGCCAGAATTAAACCATGGATTAACTACAGGAAACCAGCTAATCTGAAGGGAGCTAATAGTGAAACTGGGCTGAATGCTACTACAGTCTTAACCCAGCAGCCCTTTCGTGGCCAGGCAAGCGGGTAATAAAACAACCTGTTTTAGAGTATTTTCGCAGAACGTAAGGGGACTTAAAACAAAACTTTCCATGTGGCGTAATAATCTTGCCTTATTGGAACATAATCTAGTGGCCGTGACGGAAACTTTCCTAGACTCATCTGTGGCTGACTCCGAGCTAGTGTGTGGGGGCTGGAGTATTCAGCGACGGGATAGGTGCACACCTTGCGGAGGAGTCCTGATCGCTGCACGTGCGCCTGTTAGTCTACGCAGGCGGCAGGACCTTGAGACTGACGTCGGCGAGGACTTGTGGGTTAGTTTTACCTGGCGTGGTCGACCGTTTTACGTATGTGTCGTTTATTTAAAACCTAGTTCTACGGACCAAGACTATATGCGGTGGTTTTGTAAAACAGAAAGCTTTATTAATAATTTAAAAGGATATGTAATTATTATGGGCGACATTAATTTAAATAGTGCTTCCGTTAATATTAAAAATTATTATTGTTACTTCTTATCTTACTCGAATATCGTTGAAAAGAACTTTATCTTGAATTCCCATGGTAGTATTCTGGATATTGTTCTGGTTAAGGTGAGCGATGGGCTAAGGGATGTATTGGTCTGTAGCACGGAGGGTATAGTTCCCACTGACGCATACCATCCTGCACTTGACGTTGATGTGTTAGTGGAAATGACGCATGATTCTAATCGTATTGAACCGACAAATATAAATCCGGCCAGAGATTGGAATTTCAACCGATCCGACCCTGAGCTTTTAAACGTTTCTCTTTCTAATGCTTCATGGGATCGAGTGTTACTCGCTGATAATATAGCTTGCGCAACTGATGCTTTTTATGCTACTATCTATGAGATATTTGACACGTGTTTGCCTAAAAAGAGTCGTAGGAAAACCGCCACTAGACGCTACCCCGTTTGGTTTACCCCTGATATTATTATTATTATTATTAGCGATACAATGCGGAAGGTAAAACTTCATGCCAACTGGAAGAAAACTAAATCTCACGAGGCCTACAAGCTGTTTTCGGATATGAGGACTTCGTTAAAGACACGTGTATCAAGTGCTTATAGCTTATACTTGAGGGGCATTGAAAATAACATAACATTGAACCCTCGCGCGTTTTGGCGACACGTCTCCAGTCTCAGATCAAAAGGTGGCTTTGAACCAAATGTTACTTTTAAGGGAGAATCATGTTCGGGTATTGCTGCGGCTGAGGCCTTTGCTAACTTCTTTGGAAGTATATTTCTACCTAATATTCCAACGCTAAATGCTGAAAATATTAATCGCTCCGACCAAATCTGCAACAGCAACTATGTCAATGTCTTTAACTTCACAAACACGGATATTTCCTATGGAATAAAAAAATTTAAACCCAAAAGTTCTATTGGGCCAGATGGTATACCGCCAGCCTTCCTTAAATCAGTTATAGGAAGTTTTATTCCCCCACTTTCTCATATATTTAATTTGGCCTTACAGACAGGTATCTACCCTGCACAATGGAAGTTATCAAGAGTAACACCGATCCCAAAAACCTCAAATAAACTAGTGGTTGAAGAGCATCGACCCATTGCTATATTATCTTCTCCCGCTAAGGTATTTGAACATGTCTTGCATAAAACCATTTACTCACAGGTCAAGACATATCTGTGCAACGCTCAGCATGGATTCAGGGATAAACGTTCAGTCAACTCCAATCTTTTGACTCTGGTAGAGTATATTTCGAATAAACTAGATCTTGGCTCTCAAGTGGACGTACTCTACTTTGATTTTCAGAAAGCGTTCGATAGGGTCAATAATGATATACTACTGGCCAAACTGAGCGCTATTGGTTTCGCACCAAATCTCCTCCGGCTACTCGCCGACTATCTGCGCGATCGCCAGCAGTATGTCAGACTCGGAATCTATGAGTCGATGCCCTATCACACGCGGTCTGGAGTGAGCCAGGGATCTATATTGGGGCCCTTGCTTTTCATTCTTATGGTCAATGATCTACCTGACGTTGTAGAGCACGCGCAGTGTCTATTATATGCGGATGACCTGAAGCTCTACACAGTCATACACTCTGAGGCAGATTGTCATGCACTCCAAAGTGATATCGACGCGGTGTGTCGATGGAGCCTTGATAACAAGATGGAGTTTAATCCCTCGAAATGCTCCGTGATGTCTTTCGGTCGGAAGAAACAGCCATTATCCTTTAATTACACGATTCATGGTAACATGATCCCTAGAGCAACGGTAATAAAGGATTTAGGAGTTACTTTCGACCGAAAGCTCACATTTCATGACCACATCTCTATAGTTGCTAAAGAGTCCTTTCAGAGACTTGGATTCGTTCTGAGAAACGCCCGAGACTTTTGCAGTGATGGTGTGATGCGGCATTTGTTCGGAGCCCTAGTACGTAGCAAGCTTGAGTCAAGCTGTTGCGTCTGGAATCCGTATGAAAGTACGTACGCTCTGTTACTGGAGAAAGTTCAGAAGGCGTTTCTTAGGTTTCTTTACAAACGAATTTTTGGGTACTATCCATTCATGTACCCAACTAGGTTTCTCCAAGGTTGTCTCGGCTATAATTCTCTGCAAACCAGGAGAGCGTTCGATCAAGCAGCAACAATGTGTAAAGTGCTCCATGGAAAAATAGATGCTCCTGATTTGCACAACCTTCTCTTTCGTCTCTACCTTCCGGACAGTTACCTTCGAAACCGAAGTCATAGACTATTTGCTGTGCCTTCTAGTCGCACAGTTTCCCGTGCCAATTCCCCCCTGCCTCGCACCCTTGCCGCTCTCAATAGACTCCTTAATCAGAACCCAGAGTGTGATCTCTTTGCCGATGAGTGGAAGCAGATTATGTTGGTGTGCCTGAGGTTTTGTGAGACTGACGGATGAAAGAGTGCTAGGAGTTTTTTTTTATTATTATTATTTTTTGATGTTATAATTATTATTTTTTTTGTACATATAATCCTAATATTTATTTAAATTTTCATATTTAATTTAATTTGCTTAATTTAATTATTTTTTGTTATTGTTTCTGTTATAATTGTAATAATTTTAATTAATTAGTGTAAATGGTTTTGTGATCGTACTAATTAATAATAAAAAAAAAAAAAAAAAAAAATGGTCCAGCTTGTCAGCCACCACGGACGGGTTGGACCAAGAAGAACAACGTTGCGACTAACACGTAATCAGTGCAATGACGCTGCACTGTCATGATAACCTCAGCAGCACCCTGAACGACTCATTAAACTGTACTTGAAAGGCTCTTTTTGACTTCTGAATATAATTGGTCCATAGACTGCAAGTGTAAAGTGAGATGATATAGCTCTGAATAAAGTAATTTTAACAGGAACTGAGCAGCATCTAAGTCTACGTACTACCATATTTGCTCTAGTTGTAATATCACTCTAGTTCACGCTCAATATCCTCATCTTAAGACATGGCTTTCGGTTACCAATTGCCTTAAGTATCTACTTGAAAACAGACCGGATTTTAATTTTTTTTGGGAAATTAGGCTTCGGTTCAGATTGCAATAATGCAAGCATCAAAATCACATAACTTTCAGTTAAACAAATAAAAAAATATAATTTCCTTACAATACTAAATACGTAGTATTATCTAATAAGTCACAACACAATAAACACTTACGCAAAGCTTACTAAAATTATAGTCACCAGAGAAACTATGAGAACAAAAAAAATAGTTTTAATAAATAGTTTTAGGTATATGTATTATGTATGTTAGTCTCTAAGGTAATTATATATATATATATGGGCCGTAGATTAAGTAAATTAAGATCTTGTACTTTTTCTTTGTGCCTGAAATAAAATTTATTATTTACTTTATTCATTTTAAAACTCATCAAAAATCATTTTTGTACTATAAAATTTAAAACAAACTTCAAAGGGACCATCATGACAGGTTGCCAAAAATGAAAAAAAAAAATAGGAATTGAGTGAGAAATATATAATCGCCATTACAGTTCTGCCCTGTTTCATAGTTATTTTTCTTCTTAAAGTTGCAACAGCCTGTTGATTCATGGCCATAAGACAATATGCTTCTTTTATTTATGGCCTCTGTGGTATAGTATTTTTTTTTCATAACTGTTATGCATGGAGTTTTTAATAACGAGTGAGCGCTTTGATCAGTTTTATCTGTGCCTGATTTTTTTCATTTAAAATGCCCCAAGGACACAACTTGTGTCACACAACCCCCCCTTCACATTTCTGTTCAAAGCGCGCTCTCTTCTATTATAAACTCCTTGCTGACACTGGCATTGTCTGACAAATGACAATAAATTCCAAATAAAGCTAACCCCACAAAGGTGCGCTATTATCGGCGATCTTACCGCATGTGCTAATGCGTTATTTGTGCGACACACTGCTGCGATGACACAGTTGTGTGCAAGGAATTGGGACGTATCATTGCAATAACGCATGCGGTAAGATCGCCGATAATAACTCACCTGTGTAGGGGAGCAAACCTCCCGCGTACGCTTTAAATGAAATTGAGCAAGCTTATCGGAGCCACAACTATCTGTTTCAGACATCACTTTTATTTTGTCGAGTCAACAAATGTATATTTACGAATAACATAAGCTAAATTAACTTATAAATCATCTAATAATATTAAACTATCTACTGAGTCCTCATCATATCATCCTAGTCGTCTGTGGTCTTCACTCCTTACTGCACCGACTTCACATGCCACGAGTACTCAAAGCGAGTGACGAGCTCTCGTTGCTTGACTCCTGACTGGTGCTAAGGTGGTTTTTGGGCGCAAGTCAAATGAATTACTATTTTATTACAATTTCAATTTCAATTTCAATTTTTCAATTTCAATTTCAATTTATTCATATTAAATATAACATTACAGAAAAATATCCAAGGCGTTATACATAAAAAAAAAATAGCTTAATTAACAAAATCTTACAACTAAGAACACAAGACATATGTAGTGTAAGTAAAAATGTAGGTACATATGTGTACATCTACCGTCTGGATGTTGTAGGACATACAAAAATAAAATGAGCAAAGGTCAATAAAAAATGTATAAAAATGAAGATAAAATAAGGTCCATTAATCTAATAAGTAGCTAAAAATATTTCACCATGGAACAAGCTTATTTGGTTGTTCACAATAGTCCATGCAAAACCTATCAATAACCATCCAGTTACTTGCAAAGACATCTAACTCTACATTGGAGTTGGTTAAAGCATTGAGGTGACGCTGTGCGCGGCAGACTGGAGATTGCTGTCGTGCAACTGTGCGCGCTGGTCTTGGAGCGAAGAGTGGTACCCGCCCTGGACGGAATCTAGCACGGTTTTCCGGTACACAAAGTCGACTAACCTCCATCAGTAGCTCAGGACAGTTAAGGAATCCCCTTAAAACGCGGCATATTGTGACGATCTGCTCATATAGTCTACGAGTTTCTAATGAGTTGAATCCAAGTGTACCCTGAAGAAATTTGGTAGGATACATGAAGGGGTAGTAGCCGTATACCTTTCTGTATAGGAAACGCAAAAATCTTTTCTGTACTTTCTCTAACATTAAAGTATACGTCACTTCATGAGGATTCCACACACACGCACCTGACTCAAGTTTCGATCTAACGAGTGAAGTATATAAGAGTTTAATGGCACTTAGGCTTGTAAATTCTCTGCAGTTTCTGGTAACGAAACCTAGCTTTTTGAAACAATCAGTTGTGAGTTTAATGATATGGTTGTGAAAGTTAAGTTCAGAATCAAATATAACACCTAGGTCTTTAACCACCAGCGGTTGTGTCAAAAGCTCTCCATTTAGATTGTATGGCATAATAATGGCTTGTGTGGATCTTGTAAATGTCATAACCTGGCATTTAGAGATATTAAGATTTAGCCCATTTTCCTTACACCAAAGTAATATATTTTCTAGATCTCGTTGGAGTGCAAGGCTGTCATCCAAATTTCTTACCTTACAGAACAGTTTCAGATCGTCGGCATACATTAACCCCTTCGCATAAGTGAGATTCTGGGTAAGATCGTTTACCATTAGTGTGAATAACAGTGGGCCCAGCGATGATCCTTGGCTTATACCTGATCTGGTGTGATATGATGGAGAATCAAAGCAACCGAGTCTCACAAACTGTTTTCTATCGCGTAGGTAGTCAGCAAAGAATCGAAGTAGTTTAGGTGTGAATCCAAACGAGCTTAATTTATAAAGAAGGACATCATTATCTACATGATCAAAAGCTTTCTGGAAATCGAGATATATAACATCTACCTGTATTTTGGAATCAAGTTGATTAGAAATGTAGTCAGTAAGTGTGAGTAGGTTGGTATTCACTGACCGTCCCTTTCTAAAGGCATGCTGGGCGTCGTTGAGATAAGGTTCGATTTGCCTATATAATTTTGATTGTAACGTACTCTCAAATAATTTTGCCAGGGAAGAAAGGATTGCAATTGGCCTGTAGTTACTAGCTAACGTCTTGTCCCCAGTTTTTAAAATAGGAACTACTCTGGATTGTTTCCATACCTCCGGATATGTACATGTCTTTAGTGATAAGTTAAAAATATGTGATAATGGAGATGAAAGTTGTGATTTAAAAGCTTTTAATAAGTAAGGTGGAATATTATCAGGGCCTGCGGAGTTTTTCGGCTTAAGTTTTTGTATAAAATATTCTATTTCACATGCTGCAAATTTTGACACACTAACATGCGAATAGTGATTCGTTGGTTGTATTCGATCAGTATCAAGATTAGGCGTTTGGGGTAAAAATACGCTGCTAAAGTATTGCGCAAAAGCAGTCGCTGCAGCTTGGCCGTTATATTTATTACCCTCGTGGGTTATACACGGATCAAAACCTCCCTTTGTTCGTAGATTTTTTATATAATTCCAGAAAGACCGTGGGTTTGACACAATTTTATTCTGAACATTTGTTGTGAAATTTTGATGTGCTATGTGAACTTTGTACTTTATCGAAGCTCTTATTGCTGTAAAAAAGCTATAAACATGTGGATCTTTGCTTGTTTTCCAAATTTTGTGTAGATTCCATTTAATTTTGATATCTGCAATGACTTCTTGTGTAAACCAGGTTGGAAACCTACGAGTAGGTTTGGAACTTCGTTTTTTTTTCGGGACGCTTAAATTAATGCAATTATATAATTTAGAATATAGTTTTTCTACTGCTGTATTTACATTTTGTTCTTCCAGAACCTCGCTCCAATCTATATCACACACGAGTTCATATAATAAATAAAAGTCTGCTTTACTGAAATTTCAGTCAGTACTAATGTCGATGTTACTAATCTCTAGCGGAACTTCCTTACTATAACCAACAATACTTAGTGAAATATCCAGTGGAGGATGGTATTTATCTGCAATATCAACCAACCCACAGTCTGCCTCACACACTTCCACCTCCTTAACGTTACTATTTATAAGTACAACATCTAACTTACTTCCTGTTCTATTAACAACAGTGTTATAATCTATTAGGTCACAGAAATTTTGAAAGTAACTATAATAGTTGTTTATGTTTAAGGATGCACTATTCAGATTTAGGTCCCCTAATATAATGACATTAGACTTAAATAACAGTGTTGATATATTTTCTTCCACTTTATAGTACCAGCCCATATAGTCCTCGTCTTTGGCAGACGGTTTAATGTAAACTACACATACGTAAATTTTTTGATTTTTGTAGCAACATGATGCCCAGAGATCCTCACCGAAACCAGTCTCCAAATGTTGTTGACGAGTGAGCTCTAGACCTGGTCTTGCAGCGATTAATATCCCACCTCTATTGGCACCTCGATCTCTTCTGACTAGGCTCCAGCCAAATGGCGAGACTTCTGCATCGGTTATTGAATCATCTAAGTTTGTTTCTGTAACGGCAATAAAATCAATAGGGAGGAGTGTCGTATTTCTACGCCATTGTTGTAATTTGGTTTTGAGTCCGTTAACATTTTGGTAAATTGCGTGCAGTCTACATTTAGTAATGGTTTTTTGAATATTCTGACCCTTTCCTATCTGCCCTCGTTTCATACTTGTTTTGGCCAGGTGTGCAGGGCCTGCTATATTGTTCACGCCTGACTCCTCTATGAAACCACTCACAAACTTCTGTACCGACTGGCCATGATTCTGGAGTTAACAACCTATTGTATGTACATTCTGGAACCGTGAGAACAAATGAAGCGTAGTGGTCATGCTTGAGTTTTAGCTTAGCTGCATTAAATCCTGTTCTATTGCATAGTTGTTCCATATGTGTTCTCATGTCCTCATCCGTTGTGTCAGGCTTAAAGAAACACGCGTGTATTTTTTTTTACATTCTGTGCACGAGCATCCTTACTTATAAATTATTAGATTCTTACCTTGCATATTTTATTAGATTTTTTTGCACAAGTTGTCTTGGATCTGCAGAAGGGTGGTCAACATCTAAAATGACTAATTTAACTTTTAGGTTAAAGCCTCCCCCACACAGCTGCGTTATCATTAGCGATCTTACCGCATGCCTTGTTGCGATAATGTATCCCATCTCCTTGCACACAAATGCATTATCGCAGCAGTGTGTAACTTCCTAGCGTACAATATACATAATGTACTAAAAACAGATATCACATTAACGCATGGTATAAGATCGGTGATAAAAACGCAGCTGTGTGGGGGAGGCTTCGTTTTTTATATTTGGCCTTTCGGTTGTTTTCTATTCTCTTTGATAAAATAGATTCTCTCAAAAGGTCTCTCATCAAAACCACCGATGGGCAACTCTATTTTATGCCGACGCACTTGATGCCTAGCGCTCCAAGCGGCAGAAATGGTACTGTCAAAAAGTTTTTTTTTGAGTATTTGACTGACGCTCGCTGAAAACGCAGTGAAAATCAACAATATTTTCTATTTCTGTAGTTTATTTCGAACTGATATCTAAACAGTGCAGTGTTTAAATTTAGATTCATTAAGTGTATGCAAATTCAAGAATGAATGTTGGTAATGTTGCGAATGTCGTAAAGAACAACAACCATCATGTCGGAAGAAATTGATTTGGACGCGAACCATTTGAGCACATCCGAAGATGCATTTGAAAAGTTTCAATCTGTTGCTAGGTTTGAAGAAGACGATTATATTACACTAGCGGACATTGCGCCTCCACAGCCCTCAGTTCCTAACCTTAGCGAGGAGCTAAACGAAATACCATACGATAATGAGGTTGTTCTAGGATCACCTCAAAACGATGAGACGGGCCAAGTAAATAATCATAATGACACCGGGTCCCGACTTTTAGATATTTCTGAAAGTAACGTTTTTAGTGAGCACAAACTGGATACAAGTAGTGAACCATACCAGAATAATGATTCATTGAGAGTTTTGGCCTATGAAAACAGTAGCACTGAACATCAAATACAGCAAAATATCTATGAACGTCAAGATTTGTCATCTGATGGTCTAGGAGCCCAGAACTATGTTATTGAAGACAGTGCAATTATTCAAGATTCTTTACTGAGCACCACCGCAGAGCAAAATGATGTACCATATGAAACACTCTCTGATGTAACAGTGTCTAAATCGCCCAGAAGAACTAGACGTGGAAGAATACCAAATATTACAAAATACCCCATTACACCTGCATCCACGTCAAACAGCAACACACCAGTGAAGCGTGGTCCTGGTCGGCCAAAAAAAGCACCCATTGCCCCGACTCCATTAGAACCAGACTCCACCAATTTAGAAACAAGTATATCGGAAAATGGAAGTGTAACTGATGGCAGCGGAATTGATGTGGTAACGCCGGTGGTAAGAAGGAAACGAGGTCGACCCAAACAGGTCCCTATCCCAGAAGTGATTACACCAACACCCAGTAAAAGGGGTCGTAAACAAAAAAAAACTATGACTCCTGTAACCAATGAGGAACTTATAAGTTCTAATAATGATAACACATTACTTGATTCCACAAACACTGATGTTGGCAATCAAAAGGAAGTAGATTCGTCACAGCCCATAGATATTTGTATCACTTCACGCTCTACCAAAACCAAAAGAGGTGTAAAAAAAGGCAAAAAGGTTCTTCAATGTGAAGTATTAGAAAATACAGATCCTTATAACAATGATTTGCATGATGATGCAGATGATATTTGTTTGAGTAAATTAAAAAATGAACTAAAAGAAAATGAAACAAATTCAAATGATGCAGGAACTACACCAACTGATAACATTCAAAATGATGGAGAAGCAAAGCCTGATGATGATAAAATTCTTGATACTGTGAAATCGACTGATACTACTAATACAGAATTGAATGAAAGCACTCCTTTGAAGAGAAATTCTAAAATGCCTATTAATTCTGATTTTGAATATAACATTGACAAAGTAGTAAAAGAAGCTACTGCAGAAACTCAGCCTAATGAATCTGGTGAGGGGGATTGCCTTTTAGTGGAAGATACTTCTAAAAGAAGAAGGACTGCCAAAAAAACGTTTATATATGATGAGGGTTCTGATGAGGATCCCTTTGCTAATATAGAATCATCTGATGATGAACCCAAGCGAAGGAAAAAAGGAAACAGGTATAACTCTGATGATGAATATGTCCCAAGTACTGAAAGCAGTAAGGGGAGAGGAAAAATACGATCATCTTCATCGGAGAGTGAAGAAGAGCTTGATGATTTTGGGACAAAAAAACATAAAACTGGCATTTCACCTTTTAAAAAAGGCAGGAAACGTCTGGATAATAAATCTCTGGTGAGCACTATCAAACCTAAAGCAGATGATGATGACATAGAAGGGTGCCTAGAGACTACTATGATTAAAATAGATGAATCTATGAAGCCACCGGCAGAGGCTTGGGCTACATCAAACGAATTTGAAAACTTCATTACACAAAAAATCCAAGGTACCAGTTTAAAAATAAAAAAGGTTTCAAGTAAAGAGATAACGGATACCTTGGTTCCTCTCGATATCCCTATTGTGGATCAAAATGGACCAAAAAAGACTGTTGAAATATCAACTCAAACAAAGAAGGCCAGCACCTCTACTGTCAGTGTACAAACAAGTGCACCTTATGACATTCCAATGAAAACAAACATGGAGTTAACTACTGCACAATCAGAAAAGGCATGTGAATTTTTAAGTAGTGTAGTTAAAACTACTGTTGAATTAGGGCAACTGATGTCCCAAAAATCTGAAGATTTTATGAAAAAGAAAATTAATATGGAGAATGTAACAGATACAATTAAAATGGATTATTGTGTACGAAAATCATTCTTACTATTCAAACTTGCTAAGCATAATCTTTTGCAAATGGAAGAAGACTTGGCTAATCAATATGACGCGTTTTTGAAAGAACACAATTTATCAAAATGCAGAGATATTCCTAAGAAAATAACTCCCAAACCTAAAGCAGACAGTGATAGTGACTGTGAAATAGTAGAAGTTGTGGGTTTTTCAGATTCAAAGAAAACAAAGCAAGAAAAACCTAAAATCAACCCCAAAACTGTTTTCTTGAACAAAGAACTGTCCATTAAAATTGCTAAAAAGCCTAGTGCTCCAGAGAAACCCATACCAGGAAAAAAAAAACTGGAACTTAAAGGACGGCATGCTGTTTGGATAAACAAAAATGTAATGGTCAAAAAAGTTGCTCCTACGCAGTCTTTTTTAGCCCAGGACAGCCGAAATAAAAAACCACCTGATACACTTATCACTGAGAAAATGGTAAGTGATTTTTTCGAAGGCTACAATCGTAAGAGAGCCTTGTTAACATGTAAATCGCTTATAAACACTGACTGGCTTACCTGTGTCCAAACAGAGTATGCATGCCACTACTTTGTTAATGAGTTGGATGCTGCTAACACAGTACAAAATGATCTCACTCTCGTTGCAAATGAAAACAATGAAGAGGCTGAAGAAATATGTAATAACATCAATAAAATAAATAATGCTGAAAACCCGAAAACACTGTTTAGCCTTTGTACTGAAGTTATTCTTAAATGCTTTCAAGTCAAGAACAATCAGACAAATACAACTCAGAAACTTACATGTCATGTTACAGATGGGACTGATACAAAAGGGCCCGTAGCTTTATTACGGTTGTGCATTGATGCATTAAAGATTGATCAATATATACTTGATGATAACAATGTACAAAAAGAAAATTCTTCTGAAGTAAAAAGTAATTATAACAACCTGCATGATCAAAGTAACATTGAAAGTATGGAAGATGCTGGAGAAGAAATAAATAATTGGTCTGGGCAATACAATTCACAAGATGATGAAGACAATAATTCTCAAAGCAATATGACTTTCGAATACAATGGACAAGCAATAGAAGAATCTGAAGATACTTTGAGACCTACAGTACTACCCCTCGCTAGTTTATGTTTTAAAGAAATTGTTAAAAATTTAAACCAAGACACTACCAGTATACCAGAAGATGTATCTGAACACAATAATAGCTATGAAATTTCATATGAAGAAGAAGACGTCATGTTTCAGAGTGATGAAGAAAATATATCATTAACTACAAATGATAACAATTCATTTAGGATTGGGACAAAATCACTTTTCAGCCTGTGTGTAGAGTTAATACAAAACAAGCAAGGATTTACAAAAACACCAATTCTAACTTATTCAAAATCGTATCTATCATGCGAATTAAAACCTTTGAAGACTCTTGCTTTTGAAAGTATCAAACACATCTTATATCCCAGCACTGTTGAAGAAATTTTTGAATCTACAAATTACACTGAAATAAATGAAAACTTTACAATAGACTGTGTAAATACTCTGACAGAAGAAGCCTTCGAAAGCCTCCAGGTGCCACAGAAAATAAGAATAAGAAAGCTATCCCAAAATAGTTCAAACTACTCAGATGAATTCGATAATAATGATTATGGTGACAATGATGAAATGGATTTTAATACTGAACATGAAACAGACGACAATGGATGGGCGTCACAGCTGCAAATGCAAGAATTTAGATCTTGTTTTATGCCTCATGTTAATTCCACAGAAGAAAGCGAAAACAATGAAACTATACAAAGTGAAAATCATGAAACTTTACATGAACCAAGCATAGACCCAAACCAAGCTACTCCCCAAATTAAAACTGAGCCAGTAGATGATTTTACGGAGGAAAACATTGTTGACACAACAATAGTGAAAACAGAACCACTTTCTGTTCTAAGTTCATTAAATGAAATGACTCACATACCAGATAGTATTGTTACTAAAAAAGAATTAATGATGGAAGCAACAAATGATGTAGATGCATCTGCTCTGATACAGAGTAGTTCCAGTTATAATGGTGAGTCATTTGAACAATTTGTGAACCCAAATAAAATGATACGGTCTATGGATGCAATCGATGATGAAAATGAGATATTTAGCCAAAGCGGCTTAAGAATACGTAGACAACATGAACCAGACTTAGACTCAGAACATGACATGAATATGAGCTTGTTGGTGCCGCACACCTTTGAACCACTACAACTTGTCGAAGCTAAAGGCAGCCTTATGGAATCGAGCTCAGATGACGATGGAAACTCTAAAAAGACTGGAAAAAAGAAAGATAAGAGGAAGAAAAAAACTAAAAAAGATGCGAAGATTACTAGTAGTAAAGAAACGCCGGTCGTTAGTAAAATAACACCTGTGGTTAAAGAAAAACCAGTTCCTGATAATGAAGTCGCAATATTAACGAGAAGGATGAGAGAAAAATTAAGACAAGAGGAGAAAAAAATTGAATCTTCTGATTCTGATTCAGAACAATTCTACTTACTTAGCACAAACAAAGATAAGACTAAAAAAGACAAACCTGGACAAGATCCAGAGAATAAGGACTCAGGGTCTGATTCAGACACTCTTTACATGATGAGTAAAGTTACAAGTCATACTAAAAGTAAAGATTTAAAAGCAGAACATTCAAAAGCAAATTTAGGAAAAGATGAACAAGTACAGTGTAGTAATGTTGACTCCACTGAAAAGCTGCCTTCCAAGAACAAAATAAATGAAAAAGACCAGTTCTCTGGATTCACTGCTATTGATCAGAATGAAATAACAAACTATCAAAAGTTGATGCAATTTGTTTATGATAAAATAATACCTACAGATAATATTGATAAAGACAAAGAAATAGAAAAAGATATTGAAACAAGAAAACCTGAAGACTCTGAGCCTATTATACACCCTGATGAACCTGTAGAGTTATTAGAATGCGAGCCAACTATGCCAATGTTTGATGAAGAGTCCATGGAACGTCCAGGACCCAAGAAAATAAAGAATAAAACTAAGAAAAATTTAGAAACTGGTAAAGTTAAACCTAAGTATACCGAGCGTCATGGTTGGCATTGTTATTCTGTAGATCCTAACGATACTAAACTTTACAAAGATGCCCAGATATTACTAGAAAAACTACCAGAATCGTTTGTTGAAACATACATGGAATATCAGGACATTATGAACAAGGATCTTGATGACCATGAAGTTGACAGGTAACGTGATATAACAATAATAAGGTCTTCGCACATTACATAGAGTCAATGCTGGCTCAACACCAACTCAACTCACAATATGGAATAGAAATGTAAGCTTTATGTTATGTTACTTTAGAGTGAATTTGTCAAATTGTAAGTTAAAGGTTTACGACGCGTGTACAACGCGTGGTCCACGCGTTGCTTACCTTTTGACGTTACCGACACTTTTTCTACTCGTTGACGAATCGGGTACGGGTCGGTGTAATGTGCAAAGAGCTTTAATATGAATGTGATAGTTTGTATACTTATGAGTACTTGAGTTAGTTAGAATATACGTGACTTGGATTAACAAATGAAGCCTATATGTTATTTCTGGTCTACAAAAACATTAAGTGCAAAATTTCAGTTTAATTTGTTCATGAACAACCATTTCACATCATTTTACAAGTTTTCGTTTTCATAAAATTAGTAGGATTATTCATATCTTACCGAATTAGGGACTATTCAAGTATTACGTAAGCACGTTAGGGGATGGGGGAGTCTTTGCTTTGCTCATTTTACTGACATGGGGGGTAGTGGAGTCTAGATGGTGATTACGTCAGCAGTAATTAGGTATAAATTTTTTTTTCACATGTGGGTTGCTACCACACCAATTGTTTGAAAAACCAGACTACAGTAAATGAAAATTGGATACACCAATATTTTCGTAAGCATGGGAGGGAGGGTAGCTTTGCTTACTTTTGCTGACAAGAGGAAGAGGGGGGTTTAAAATTGTAATAAATCTCCTTACGTAATACTTGAATGGCCCCTTATGTAATATTGCTTTTACTTTATTTCCAGGCTAATAAACTTACAGACTTTGAACAGATCTATCAGTGCCAAAGATATAAAAGATGGGAAGAAGAGTAGAAGTAAAGGTTCAAGCAAAGAGGCTTCAGTGAGTGGACAAAATACTCAAAGCAATTCAAGATCTCCAAGCCCCTCTTACTCTGATAACTTAGATGAACTTGCACCTTCTGAAGATGAAGGGCCTAATGTGGAAGATGAAATGCCACCTCTGGTAAATGCTTTATAATTACTTAATTGATTTGAAAATAGGTAAAACAAATCATCATCATCATTATCAGCCTATAGTAGTAGTAGTAGTAGTCCAGTGCTGGATATAGGCCTTCCCTAATGAGCGCCATTGCACCAAGTCCTCAGCTCGTCGCATCCAGCTTCTAGCAGCCATTTGTCACCTGGCTGGTATTAAATTAAATTATGCCTAACATAATGGAAAATGAGACTTAAACATAACCAAATTCTAAAATCTTGTTTGTTACCTCATAACCCCATTATTTATGAACCGATTTGGGAAATATTTTTTTCGTTTGGGGGGTGGAGGTGTATACATCCGGTTTGATCCTATTTAAATTTGAAGAAAAAATACCTTTTCTTATCTGTTACCTCATAACTCTGTCATTTATCAACCGGTTTGGAAAATTCTTTTTTCGTTTGGAGGATACTTCTTATTTGATCCTATTTAAATTTGAAAAAAATACCTCCAACATTTTTACCTCCTAACTGCGTTATTTATGAACCAATTTGGAAAATTATTTTTTCGTTTGGTTTGGGGAAGAAGAAAAAATGCGTTCCCCAAGAATATTTCTTTGATTTGTTTTTTATAATTCTATTACATAATTCCATTACCAGTCCCAGCAACATACTGAAAGCGTTTTTAAACAGGTTTGAGTGCCAGTATTTGCACCGCTGCTCTGCCATACATTTTAAGCAATTTTTTTTTGTCTGAAAATGTTTGTGTTTTAATTTAACTTTATGTGTTTGTCTTTTATTTGAGCGTTAATAATTTGTATTTTATTTTATTTTTAATTGTAATGATCCTAGTTGGACGAATTAAATAAATGAATAAGAATATGAATATTACATTATTTAAGACATAACCATGTACTAGGAATGTACTCTTGAAATTAGGGTTCCATGATAGTTTCCATATAAGTTTCAGCAATGATTTCGCCAGACACACCTACTAACATAGGGCCATTAAAAACACCAGATGTTCCGTTTCAGATGCCAGTGCGTTCATCAGAGAACAACCTTGCAAAGAATCTTCTCATGGACGACCACGATAGTGATTCTGATGGCGCTGGTGGTAAGAAAATTAAAGAAGAGCCAAAAGACCCTGCGGAACAAGTTGTGAGAACAAGAAAGCCAGGCCCGAAGTCACAAATGCAAAATAAAGTCAATGTAGACCCAGACTCCTTGATGTTAACCGCTGACAAGATGATGAATAAGGAGCTAAATCTGTTGCATGCTCCAATAGTTTTGCAGGATGGTGTTGATGTCAAGAATGTGAAGAAGGAAACTAGTCCTAAAGAAGAGTCTAAGTCTAGCAAGGTAGGTCAAAGTTAAACAGTAGTAAAAGTAGTTCAAAATTAAACAGTAGTAAAAGTAGTTCAAGTTAAACAGTAGTAAAAGTAGTTCAAAGTTCAACAGTAGTAAAAGTAGTTCAAAGTTAAACAGTAGTAAAAGTAGGTCAAAGTTAAACAGTAGTAAAAGTAGGTTAAAGTTAAACAGTAGTAAAAGTAGTTCAAAGTTCAACAGTAGTAATAGTAGTTCAAAGTTAAACAGTAGTAAAAGTAGTTCAAAGTTAAACAGTAGTAAAAGTAGGTCAAAGTTCAACAGTAGTAAAAGTAGTTCAAAGTTCAAAAGTAGTAAAAGTAGTTCAAAGTTAAACAGTAGTAAAAGTAGGTCAAAGTTAAACAGTAGTAAAAGTAGTTCAAAGTTCAACAGTAGTAAAAGTAGTTCAAAGTTAAACAGTAGTAAAAGTAGGTCAAAGTTAAACAGTAGTAAAAGTAGGTCAAAGTTCAACAGTAGTAAAAGTAGTTCAAAGTTCAAAAGTAGTAAAAGTAGTTCAAAGTTAAACAGTAGTAAAAGTAGTTCAAAGTTCAACAGTAGTAAAAGTAGTTCAAAGTTCAACAGTAGTAAAAGTAGGTCAAAGTTCAACAGTAGTAAAAGTAGTTCAAAGTTCAAAAGTAGTAAAAGTAGTTCAAAGTTAAACAGTAGTAAAAGTAGTTCAAAGTTAAACAGTAGTAAAAGTAGTTCAAAGTTCAACAGTAGTAAAAGTAGTTCAAAGTTCAACAGTAGTAAAAGTAGGTCAAAGTTCAACAGTAGTAAAAGTAGTTCAAAGTTAAACAGTAGTAAAAGTAGTTCAAAGTTCAACAGTAGTAAAAGTAGGTCAAAGTTCAACAGTAGTAAAAGTAGTTCAAAGTTAAACAGTAGTAAAAGTAGTTCAAAGTTCAACAGTAGTAAAAGTAGGTCAAAGTTCAACAGTAGTAAAAGTAGTTCAAAGTTCAACAGTAGTAAAAGTAGTTCAAAGTTAAACAGTAGTAAAAGTAGTTCAAAGTTCAACAGTAGTAAAAGTAGGTCAAAGTTCAACAGTAGTAAAAGTAGTTCAAAGTTAAACTGTGTAAAAGTAGTTCAAAGTTCAACAGTAGTAAAAGTAGGTCAAAGTTAAACAGTAGTAAAAGTAGTTCAAAGTTCAACAGTAGTAAAAGTAGGTCAAAGTTCAACAGTAGTAAAAGTAGTTCAAAGTTAAACAGTAGTAAAAGTAGTTCAAAGTTAAACAGTAGTAAAAGTAGTTCAAAGTTCAACAGTAGTAAAAGTAGGTCAAAGTTCAACAGTAGTAAAAGTAGTTCAAAGTTAAACAGTGTAAAAGTAGTTCAAAGTTCAACAGTAGTAAAAGTAGGTCAAAGTTAAACAGTAGTAAAAGTAGTTCAAAGTTCAACAGTAGTAAAAGTAGGTCAAAGTTCAACAGTAGTAAAAGTAGTTCAAAGTTAAACTGTGTAAAAGTAGTTCAAAGTTCAACAGTAGTAAAAGTAGGTCAAAGTTAAACAGTAGTAAAAGTAGTTCAAAGTTCAACAGTAGTAAAAGTAGGTCAAAGTTCAACAGTAGTAAAAGTAGTTCAAAGTTAAACAGTAGTAAAAGTAGTTCAAAGTTAAACAGTAGTAAAAGTAGTTCAAAGTTCAACAGTAGTAAAAGTAGGTCAAAGTTCAACAGTAGTAAAAGTAGTTCAAAGTTAAACAGTGTAAAAGTAGTTCAAAGTTCAACAGTAGTAAAAGTAGGTCAAAGTTAAACAGTAGTAAAAGTAGTTCAAAGTTAAACAGTAGTAAAAGTAGTTCAAAGTTCAACAGTAGTAAAAGTAGTTCAAAGTTAAACAGTAGTAAAAGTAGTTCAAAGTTCAACAGTAGTAAAAGTAGGTCAAAGTTCAACAGTAGTAAAAGTAGTTCAAAGTTAAACAGTAGTAAAAGTAGTTCAAAGTTCAACAGTAGTAAAAGTAGGTCAAAGTTCAACAGTAGTAAAAGTAGTTCAAAGTTCAACAGTAGTAAAAGTAGTTCAAAGTTAAACAGTAGTAAAAGTAGTTCAAAGTTCAACAGTAGTAAAAGTAGGTCAAAGTTCAACAGTAGTAAAAGTAGTTCAAAGTTAAACTGTGTAAAAGTAGTTCAAAGTTCAACAGTAGTAAAAGTAGGTCAAAGTTAAACAGTAGTAAAAGTAGTTCAAAGTTCAACAGTAGTAAAAGTAGGTCAAAGTTCAACAGTAGTAAAAGTAGTTCAAAGTTAAACAGTAGTAAAAGTAGTTCAAAGTTAAACAGTAGTAAAAGTAGTTCAAAGTTCAACAGTAGTAAAAGTAGGTCAAAGTTCAACAGTAGTAAAAGTAGTTCAAAGTTAAACAGTGTAAAAGTAGTTCAAAGTTCAACAGTAGTAAAAGTAGGTCAAAGTTAAACAGTAGTAAAAGTAGTTCAAAGTTCAACAGTAGTAAAAGTAGGTCAAAGTTCAACAGTAGTAAAAGTAGTTCAAAGTTAAACTGTGTAAAAGTAGTTCAAAGTTCAACAGTAGTAAAAGTAGGTCAAAGTTAAACAGTAGTAAAAGTAGTTCAAAGTTCAACAGTAGTAAAAGTAGGTCAAAGTTCAACAGTAGTAAAAGTAGTTCAAAGTTAAACAGTAGTAAAAGTAGTTCAAAGTTAAACAGTAGTAAAAGTAGTTCAAAGTTCAACAGTAGTAAAAGTAGGTCAAAGTTCAACAGTAGTAAAAGTAGTTCAAAGTTAAACAGTGTAAAAGTAGTTCAAAGTTCAACAGTAGTAAAAGTAGGTCAAAGTTAAACAGTAGTAAAAGTAGTTCAAAGTTCAACAGTAGTAAAAGTAGGTCAAAGTTCAACAGTAGTAAAAGTAGTTCAAAGTTCAACAGTAGTAAAAGTAGTTCAAAGTTCAACAGTAGTAAAAGTAGGTCAAAGTTCAACAGTAGTAAAAGTAGTTCAAAGTTAAACAGTAGTAAAAGTAGGTCAAAGTTCAACAGTAGTAAAAGTAGTTCAAAGTTAAACAGTGTAAAAGTAGGTCAAACATGAGCAGGCACTGAGACATTTATAAATTAATTTTCAATCATTAGCCTAAATGAAAAAAATTAAGATCCTGTCTTCGTAACTGATGGACTTTCATGCAAACTTAAATCTCCTATTTTCCCCTTTAAATGTGTTTTTTGTGTATGTACATTTTTGAATTTATCTCGAAATGAAATTATTAAGTACTTGTTACCCTATCTGTGCACATTGCTATGAAAAAAAGATCGTGAAATGGGACTTAAAATAATGACTAAAAGTTCAATGTTTTATTTATACAGAAAAGCTCAACTAGACATACAAGGGAACGGGTCAAAAATGACGATGACTCATCTTCAGAAGAAGAGAAGCAATGGGTCTCCACGAAAGAGAAACTCCTCAAGCGGATGGGGAAGAAAGAGGATGCTGTGTAAGTTGCATCAAGAAATTAACCTTTGAAAATTACTTCTTTTTCATTTTTGTAACTTCTATTTTCATTTACTGAAATAATAATTTAATGCTATTTTTTAATTTATCGTAATAGTCCGAATAAGGTTTCTAGGGAAGGAAAAATTTAAAAAAGTGAAAAAATAAATGTTCACTAGTACTAAACAATATTAATGGAAAGAAAACTGAAATTGATCTTTCTATGGAAGTTAATTAAGAATTAAAGAATTTCTACACAACGTCGCCGTAGGGAGTTTCAAATTATAAATTATAATTAGCATTGTGTATTTGATTTTTTTTATAAATGTGATGAGGTTCTTTGATATTTTCAATTTTGTTAATATTTTTTTACAGTGCCGACGACGCGAAACGTGCGAAACTTGTTAACGAATTCATAGAGAGACGCAATGAATCTGATCGGAAGAATAAACGAGAATCTTACCAAGGTAGAAAGGGACGAGCAAGAAGAAAGCGTTTGGAACGGCAAAAGCAATTAAGGTACTAACTTTAGAGTACAAATAAATTTATACATGTCCAAATACAACACATGTAATACAATATGTTTCAATTGCTGGGGAAAATACGCAATGCCATCATGTATATGTGAAGCATATAATGCCCTGACCATGTCGTAGCTTTCGGGGACAAGAGAAAAGATTTTAACCATTGAAACCATATTTTGTAATAGGCCATTATTATAATATTACATAATATACATAATTACCGTCTTATAAAGATGATCAGATATTTTACACATTAAACCAACGTGAATAACCGTTACAGTACATACATCTGCCGAAGAACCCATAACCAATGGGGTAAACGAGTTTTTGAGTGAAGACCGCGGCTCGCTCGGAAGGACGCTCTCCGTCCAGGTGGAGTGACGATCTGCGAAAGGCTGCTGGTAGAAGCTGGATGCGTCGAGCTGGACAGGGCGCAATGGCGCTCATTAGGGGAGGCCTATGTCCAGTAGTGGACTGCTATAGGCTGATGATGATGATGATGATGTTACAGTGGGGCAGGCACTGACGGCGTTTCGATTCATTAAGAGAGCCTTAATGTACGGATGCATCCAGCGCTTGTTTTCAATTTGAATAAACAGTTAGTAAAGATTATTTCCTGCAACTGTTTTTTCCACTATTTTAGTTCTTACTAATTTCAGATTCCTGTCAAATGAATTGTACGATGAAGGCATCGATGGAGTAACTACAGGCAAGCGTGGGGCAGCAGCTGGCCTTTTCAAGGGTCGCCGTAATATTAGAAAGGTAAGCTCTAACATTGGTGAAGCAGGTAAAAAGTAAGTATTAAATAAATATAAAGTTTTAGTTTGAGACGATCCATAAAGGCTAATTGATGTCCATAAATTTTTAATAAAAATATTATTTATTTAATCTGTAACATTGGTGAATTAGGGTAGGCATATGTCCAGCAGTGGACTCATGCAGGCTGATGAGGCTGATGATGATGATTGGATAATGTCTCGGGATCACCAATCATGAAGACCCATAACAAACGGTCTGTTGCTCGTAGATTTCAAGAAGTCTGGAGATCTGTATTTAGCTAAAAATTCTACTTAATGATATAAAAGCGATAGTTTATGAAATGTTTGTCCTTCCTTCACGAAAAAACTACTGAACGGATTGTGTTGAAACTATGCACATAGTTGTAGAACAGGTCCTAGACCTAAGCCTAGGCTTAGAATAACATATAAGCTACTTTTACCCAGGTACCGCGCGAGCAAAGCCGCGGGCGCAAGCTAATTCATCGATATTCGTGACTAGCTTATATACGCGGCTTCGGTTGCGTTGTACCAGCATAAAAAGTATCCTAGTGTTAAAATTTTATGTTATGTTATTTTATGTTAATTTCAACTCGAATCAGTAAAAAATTAACAAACATACATTTTAACATTTCACAAACTTTCGCCTAAAAGGATAAAGGCATATACATAGACACAATTTATTTACCACATAAATAGCACACAAATATATTTAAAATTACAATTATATAATGTATACAAAAACATATTGTGTGCTACAGCAGCAGATAGGCCAAGGTGGATTATGCCCACTGCTGATAATGCAGTAGACTCATTGAGGCTTAATCATAAACGTAATTTTGAAACGCTCAATAATGTTAATGTTTGTGTATCTTTCAATCAAATGTCAGCAAGAGATAATAATTATCGGAGAGCATTATGAAGATTCATTCAAATGCCAGCAAGAAATAATAACTATCGTTATCGGAGAAGATCATAAATAACTGTATGAAAAGGAGTGTATAGATTTATCTACTGAATAGATCAAAAAACTACACAATAATAACTTTCAGGTCATTGACAAGAAGTCGCTGGCTCGTAGCACTGTTGTTGCCAACATGGAGGAGTTTGAAAGGAAACGAAGACTAAATATGAGGCAGAGTAAACTGGTGAGAATTTTAACTGGACATAGGTATAAGTAATCCACATAGATTGACTAACAGTACGGCTTTGAAACCTCTGACGAGTGTCGAGGGTTTCCGCGTACATGCATTAGCAATTGGTAGTCTTGCGAATAATTACGCGTTGCATAAATTTCTTGTAATGGAATAGGTGTGCAAGTACGAGAAGAGACAACTCTCTCATTTCGTACTTGATTTTATCTTTCCGTGCTTGCGAATTTCTTCCCGTACTTGAGAATGTCTTACTGGTCTTGAGAATCTCTTTCCGTACTTGAGAATCTCTTTCAGCACTTGAGAATCTCTTGCCGTACTTGAGAATCTCTTTCCGTACTTGAGAATCTCTTTCCGTACTTGAGAATCTCTCGCCGTACTTGAGAATCTCTTTCCGTAATTTACGATCTCTGTCCGTACCTACTTGGGAACAAACACAACAACACTTTTAATTGTCTTTTCTTTGAAAATCCTTGAAAGTAAAACAAGTGTTCTTGTTTTTGTACAACATAAAATATAATTAAATAATGCTGGACAGAGCTTGTTTTATGGGAACCACATGACAGATAAACTACATCTATAATATTTTTTTTGTAAATACATACCATATTATAACATAGAAATCACCTAGATCCGAGATAAATATTTGTAGAACATACTAATATTTGTCTCGCGGTGGGAATCGAAAATATTGTTTTATATTTGCAGAGAGAGGTGCTCGGTTGCGAGGAAGGAGTAAACGTGCTGGTTATAAACGATGAGGTCTGTCTCGAGTATGACTTTGTAGAACAGCGGCCTGTTGTGACTGTGCACCAGTTCTTCACCAAAGTTATGAAGGCGCATCAGGTTCGTCTTTCTATAAAATGAATAAAATAAAATAAATTTATTTCAAGCAACATGGCTCATATACATTTTACAAGTTTAAGAATGTGTTTTAAGGTGTCTTATCTGGATTATTCCACGGATTTGTGTTGATTCGTAGAGTTTTTCGTCGTATCCCATTTGCCTGTCAGTTAAAAAATTCCAAGCTTATGAATGTCTGATTATTGAGATGACAAAAAGCTTGAGATGAAACTGTCTCCAACTCCCTCAAAAACAATGTAATGTTTAGGATAAAAAAATGTTAAGATGACGCTAAAAAAATATAAGCCTAGCAGATTTTCTTGCCAATACTTCTTTGTTTGGTTGCGTTACAAATTGGTGTAAAATGCCATATACATAATTTTTTTTAACTATGGATTACAAATTGAGCGGGACCGAAACGCATTAGGCGTGACGACCGGTGAGAGAGACGAAGATCTAAACATTTATAAGTGTACCATAATGTTCCTACTGAATAGAGAATTTTACTTTACTTTTCTTCTCTAAACATTTATAAGCTTATCTTCGTGTTGTATGTTTGTGGCAGTCCTAAAATAACACAGAGCTACAATTATCATCATCAATAACTTCAATAAATCAAGGAAAAAGTTTTAACAGCAGTTCTAAGGCTACCTCACACATTTTTACTTAAATTATGGAGTAATTTTACAAGCCATTTCTTCGATGAAAAATTACAAAATTTGAATAGATTTTGAAGAAATCAAGAAAGAATCTGTGATCTTCCGGAGTGGATTTACCCCTTTTCTGTATAACATACGAATTAAAACTAACTTTGAAACAGATTGATCGAACAATATTTTTGAATTTGTTTTATCCAGCTCAGGACAGGGTGCAGTTGCGCTCATTAGGGGTGGCCTATGTCCAGCAGTGGACTGCTATTGGCTAATGATGATGATGATGACGGAAGACCAGCGCAGGCTAATCTAGCCTGCATATTATGCTGATTTGGGACCATTTGCAACTAAGCTAATTCTTTGTTTTTTGGGTATATAATGTAATTTAATGGTTGCAAATAAACAATTTGATTAGACGATGATCGTCTCTTTTAAAGGGTCAAGCTTGCCTCTATATATTTTTTGCCATACTCTTTGTATTTATTTCTGTGTACAATAAAGAATTACAGAATTAAAATGCTAATACTCTTTCCTCAGTATGAAGGTGTCAAGTTTATGTGGGACGCGTGTTTCGAGAGCCTCGGTACGATAGAGGCGGGCCATCCGGGCGGTGGCTGTATCCTAGCACATTGTATGGGCCTTGGGAAGACACTTCAAGTCTTGGCACTTCTTCACACAGTAAGTGTGTCATTTTGTACATTTCTTATAATTTCTTAACTTAGAGGTGTAATTTTGTGAGCTTTATTACAGCACAGGTCTGCATATTCTTCCTAACCTTGTTAGATAAAAGATAAAGATAAAATGTTTATTTCATTGGTCTTAAGATATATAAGTAACATTGCAAATAGTAGTTGTACTAAATACCAATAATTTGTAAAGTTGTGTTATTAAGACCCTAAGGTTAGACAAATACATTGAGTTCCTCGCTCTAACTAAGTAGAAATGTTGTTTGACTACTATCATTGAGATATTCTATCTACTACTACTATAGAGTTTTCAAGTGAAAACTGCCAACAAACTTAAAAATGCCAAAGGACAATGCCGTCTGATGTATGGCGCTCGGTACCAAGACTAAACGGAGTGCGTCAAAACCAAACCCCTATGTTTATAGTCGATTCTACTGTCTAAATAATTAAAAGTGAGGGTTATTGCCATAGTAACACTTTACATCATTGTTTGTTGCCATAGTGACGTATATATAATTGGTTGTTGCAGTCTAATGGAGGCGTGCGGCGGAAACCATATATTTATTTATTTAACATATTTTTTTACTTGATTATTAATCCCGTGGGTGTGTAAAACTAAAAAACTAAAAATGTTAATGTCATTTATAAAATATAATACATTTTATTTTTTTGGGATACTTTCGGTTTTGACGCAATTGGTACGGGTACTCGGCATTCTCCTTTGCGCCTTATGTCGTTTGAAAATTGTTTAAAGTCCGCCCAATTGACAGCGTGCGCGGAGTTTTCGTGCAGACCACAGATATAGGATGACAACTAGATAAAGTCTTAAAATTTAATACGGCTGATATCTATTTTCTTATTTCCAATATCATCAGTTAGAAAGGAATGTATACATATATCAATGCGACTTCAAAAAGTTAATCGTACCAGGGCGCTCCAACAAATTTCTATGCAGGTTCATACAAATGCCCTGGTACGAAGTCGCAGAAATCGCATTGAGATAAAGTATGCATCTCTTTCTAGCTATCCAATTCAATTCAATTCAAAATTCATTTATTCAGTAGGAACTGTATAGTACACTTTGAAACGTCATTTTTTTTAATTTACCACCAATTCGTAACGTGACCAAACAGAGAAGAATTGGCAAGAAACTCTGCTTGGCTTATATTTTTTTAACGTCATTGTACTTAATATCTATTACATTGTTTTTGATGGAGTTGGAGGCAGTTTCATCCCAAGCTTTTTTGTCATCTAAATAATCAGATATTTTATAATAAGCTTTATTACATAGATTACGTTTAACAACATTTTTGAATTTATTTACAGATAGTTTAATCACATCATTTGGGATTTTATTAAAAAATTGTACAGACATCCCTTTAAAAGATTGACTAACTTTATGGAGCCTTACAGTGGGAACAGCTAGTTTATCTCTAGTGTTAGTGTCTATTATTTCTAGTGTTAACATTATGATAGTCGCTATTTTTCTTGAACATGTTAATATGTTTTCGGACATACATTAAGTTTTCATATATATATTGGCACGGCACTGTCATAACATTTATTTCTTTAAACTTAGTTCTAAGTGATTCTCTGGGGCCCATATTATAAATTGCACGAACAGCCCTCTTCTGCAACACAAATATGGTGTTGATATCTGCAGCATTCCCCCACAACAAAATGCCGTACGACATAATGCTATGGAAGTAGCTGAAATAAACTAGTCTAGCCGTTTCTACGTCAGTAAGTTGACGGATTCTTTTGACTGCGTATGCTGCAGAACTGAGTCTGTTCGACAACCCATCCATGTGAGCGCCCCATTGAAGCTTATTATCTAAAGTTATGCCTAAAAATACAGTACTGTCCACAAGATTTAGATCCTCATCTTTTATTTTAATGTTAGGTTTAACTTGTTTAACATTTGGTAATATAAATCTCATACATTTTGTTTTAGTCTCGTTCAGTAATAAATTATTTACATCGAACCAGTTAACAACTTTCGCTATTGCATTGTTCACGTCGTCAAAATTGGTCTGCCGTCGCTTTAATTTAAATAAAAGTGACGTGTCATCCGCAAACAATACAATTTCGTGGTTGTCTCTCACAAGTTGAGGTAGGTCGTTGATGTAAATTAAAAATAAAAATGGTCCAAGTATTGACCCTTGCGGAACACCCATCTTTACTACAGATCCCGGAGAACATTTTCCATTTACGTCTACTTTCTGTATTCTGTCAGATAGGTAAGAAGTGAGAAGGGCTAAAGCCATACCCCTGACGCCATAGTGATCTAGTTTCCTGATTAATGTTTCATGGTGTACGCAGTCAAATGCCTTAGACAAATCACAAAAGATGCCTAAAGCATCATGTGAATCCTCCCAGGCATCGTAGATATGCGATACCAACTCAACACCGGCCTCAGTTGTTGATCTGCCCCGCGTAAATACGAATTGTTTGACATCTAGTAAGTTGTTAAAGTTAAAATGGCTTTGCAGTTGACTGAGAATAAGCTTTTCAAAAATTTTATCATATATTTTTATCATATATGGACATAAGAAAGTAGAGATCAACCGTATGAGTAAATGTTCAGAGCATAAATGAATTTTAAGACTTAATTCTTCTATGCTTTAGTCCTATTTCTTTGGTGCAGACACTTTTTTTCACGTTATTTCCACTCTACAGTATATAATATCACAATGACTATGTAATCTGTGGAGTCCTGGCGACCAGTACAAGTATAAATTGTTGACAAATATAAATTCAAATCATAAAATGAATGACTTTGATTACAGTTTCTCTTGAACCACTTTTAATCACTTTCGACATTTTAAAACCCAAATGATTCGATGTTTTAACTTCGACAATGTTTTAACTACCACTCGTCAAGTCGTCATTCAGTTCCAATTTTAGTTCCTAAAAACGCCACCGCTAGCTTATACTTGTGGCACTGTAAAACAGGTTATATAAACCTATATCATGCATCCCCAGTCTACCCACATGTAGTATTCTTTGTTATGAGGAAATAAATGATTATATTATAATATCCCCCTTTATTAGGGGAGACCTATGTCCAGCAGTGGACTGATATAAGCCGGTGTGGTGTGGGTTATAATTTGTGAACTAACTATTAAATGGATTGAGCATTATGTAGTATATAGTCTACTTTCCATTATCTACAAAAGCCGCCGACAAAAGTTAGTCTTTAATCTCTTTACCGTCAGGTTTTGACGCATCCTCGCGCAAACATGCATCGCGTCTTAGTGTGCTGCCCTCTATCAACTGTACTGAACTGGGTCGACGAGATCCACAAGTGGATTGGACCAGTCACACATGAAATAAAGGTAAATAATATACTGCAAAATTCTATCATGGAGCGGGCCATGCTAGGTATCCTATACCAAACATCGAGATTCGACGCCACACTAAGGTCGAAGATGTAGGTATACGGATTGCGAGAAGAGGAGATGGGCCGGACTTCTGGCCTGACAGGATGACGAACGATGGACCAAAGCAGTTACCGAATGGTGGCCAAGTGATGTGTAGTGGCTTCGAGGCAGATCTCCTGCCCGAGCACATGATCGCCAGGAGTTGCGTCTAAGAAAAGAGGCCTTTACACAGCAGTGGGCGTTACCGCTGAATAGATAGATAGAAAATCCATATCATAATTTTCGAAATAGGGACGGTACTTAAATACCGGGGATCTTAATTAATAAATTAATAAATAATCCTGGACGTCATCACACAGCATCATGTAGCCCCAAACTAAGCAGAGCTTGTGTTATGGGAACAACATGATTGATATACTACATAGATATTTTTTTTTTGTAAATACATACATATCATACATAGAAAACACCCAGACCCGAGACAAATATTTGCAGAATATGCAAACATTTGTCCCGCAGCGGGAATCGAACCCGCAACCTTCTGCGTCACAGGCGGGCCTTCGCCCACTGCGCCACAGAGGTCGTCTTCTTATTAATTATTTTCTTGATTAATGTTGAAAAACCCTTGTTACTTTTCAAGCCGCGAAAAATGAGAAGGAAACTGCAGGTAATTATCAGTATTTTAGAGTTCTTATTTTGTCTTCTTTCTATTTTGTTACGTGTGCATAATGATAAGTACTTACGGAAATTTAGCTAGAAAATGTACCTTATAAAGGTATAGTTAGCATGGCGCCATGGTAAACTAGAGATAAATATATCTGGAGTCTCTTTTGTTGTGCATTTTCCGGTGCTAAACATAATTTGCCAGCTCTAATATTACCTATAGCGCTCCCTGTCATCCCCTGTTATCTAACACTAACATTTTTAACCCTGGTGCAATTATTTCGATCTTCGTCGAGTCAGCCAGTCCACGTAGATTATAAAAATAATAAATAACGTTGGACGTTATCACACACGATCATGTAGCCCCAAACTAAGCAGAACTTGGATTATGGGAACCACATGATTGATATACTACACATAATACTGTTTTTTTTTTGTAAATACATACATATCATACATAGATTGAGTGTGAAAAAAGCTTTTAAATACATACTTTACTACAAAGTTCGTGTTAACTATATTTTGTTTTAACGACTCTCCCCGGCTTCGCATGGGAGTAGAGCATGTGACCTATCCTACAATACATTGTTTAGCTGTATCTAAAAGGGATTAGGCAGCGTTTTTGATGAAAACTCCCAGGTGGCTTGACTTTTCCCGACATTTTCAATGTATCGGCATATTTCAGCCAATTTATACAAAAGCTTATGTATACACCTAAACCTTCCTCATGAATCTAATATTGAGTGATGAAGATTTCAAAGTTTCACAAACTTTCCGCTAGGGGCGCTGTTCAATTTTACAGAAATATAGTTATAATGCAAATTTTGTAGTAAGGTACCTATGTTTTTCACACTCAAGCCTTACGCGAGCCAAGTTTTTCAGAAGAAAAATGTACAAGAGAAACTCCACATTGAATCGTACCTGCTTGAATATTATTTGTTATTGTTTAAATTGGATGGACCTTCGTTTGACCACGAACTCGCCTGACGATAAATGATAAATAGATACTATTTATTTGCAGGAACACTTGTAATACAAAAATATCTTGAACAAATCCAGTTTATGTCCTACTAATGACGTTAAGTAATGTTGTGGTCTATGATTGCCTATTGCCTTTCTTAAAGGTCATATCTCATAGCCTATTCTTATAGGTCATATCTTATAGCCTTATGCCTATTGCTATTCATATAGGTCGTATAATTATTATCTTTCTGTCTCATTTTATTTTATCTTCTGATTTTCTGATTATATCTCTGATTATTTTGCCTACTATATGTCTCTGCTTTATGTTTTTGTAGCTTAATTTTGTGTCTCAATATTGTAAAAATGTATGGTCTCTGTCTGAAATAAAGAATTTATTATTATAATAGGTCTTCGAGCTATCTAAACTGCGAAAAACATACGAGCGCGCGTACCAGCTAGAAGACTGGTACAACGGTGGCGGCATCTTCATTATTGGATACGAGCTGTTCCGTAGTTTGACCACTCTTGATCCAGAAATCGACGAGATCCGACCGACGATTATCAACAAAATCCGGACCGCATTACTCGATCCAGGCCCGGATATCATAGTGTGCGATGAAGGGCATTTGCTAAAGAACGATTGCTCTGTATTAGCTGTAGCTATGAGCCGAGTGGTTACGAAAAGACGCATTGTCCTGACCGGTACGCCAATGCAGAATAATTTGAGAGAGTACTTCTGTATGGTGAACTTTATCAAGCCAAATCTGCTGGGAACCTACTCGGAGTATTCCAATAGGTAAGTTGTTTATATTTATCTTTGCCAATACTTAACCCGTCTGCTTAAATACCGATTGAGCACCATTTCTATCTAAGGGGAAGTAGCAAACTCACACTCGCTGATGAGCGAAAAAATGCATGTTGTCTCATCAAGAATCATATGGATGAGCAATTAGAAGCACAAATTAACAATCCAGTTTAGTATAGCGCTGCACACATGCTCAATTCATTGATAAATAGGCATTTAGAGGTGTACCTTTGTACATAAGCTATGTAGAATTTTTTTTCTGTATATATTTTAGTGTCTAAAATAAAGAATAAAGAAAAAGAGTTTTTATAAGGGGGTGTAAGGGGGTCCAAACCCTATCTTCGGAACCCAAGCCAACCTCACTTGCACGTGGTCCACCTTGCTAATTAACAAAAGGGGCTCTGGCGCCGGATGATTGCGGCATAGCGCAGCCTAAAACTGGCACAGCTAAATCCTCTGGGCAGCAGTGTCGGCAGTGCGAGAAGCTGTGCCCTGCGATCCCCAACCCGCATGCCCAGCGTGGGGATTATGGGCATATCCCCCTTCTTATAGGGGAGGTCTATGTCCAGCAGTGGACTGAATAGCCTGGTGTTGTTGTTTTTATGAAAAAACTACTGTATGTATATTATCAAAATAGATATATTTGAACTTTTGAATAAATAATCTATGCTTGTTCGTATTTCCTTTTGGATATTAAATACTCTTTGTGTTATTTATTTACGCTTTAAACGTTATAGTACAAAACAGCGCTTTACAGAAACTATCGCCATTACAGATTTGAAAATCCAATCATGAACGGCCAACACAGAGACTCGCGAGAAGAGGACATCAAACTAATGAAAGCGCGAACGCACATCCTCCATAAAGTATTAGAAGGCTGCCTCCAAAGACAGGAAGCGTCAGTTCTATACCCTTATCTACCAAAGAAACACGAATACACAGTGTTCATACCCCTAACGCAATGCCAATGGGACCTGTACAATCATTACATGGACAACTACGCTAGAACTCAGAAGCAGAAGCAGATTTTGAAGGATTTCCATATACTGCAGAAGATATGGTCGCATCCTCAAGTGTTGCATAACTTTCAGATGAAATCTCGCGATAAGAAGGATAAAATAAAAGGTAAGTTTTTCAGTTCGAAGGGCAGACGTTCGTATGTTCTCTGCTCAAAGGAGAATGCCGAGAACCCGTACCAATTACATCAAAACCGAACGTATCCCATAAAATTTATTATGTTTTATTAATGACATTAACATTTTCTTTAATTTTACACAGCGTCGGGATTAATAATCAAGTAAAAAATATTATGTTGATTTAGTTTCTGCTGCACGCCGCCATTAGACTGCAACAACCAATGATATATACGTTACTATGGCAACAAACATTGATGTAAAGTGTTACTATGGCAATAACCCTCATTTTTAATTATTTTGACAGTAGAATCGACTAAAACTTAACTACTTATTGGAGATTTTTTTGACGCACTCACTTTAGTCTTGGTACCGAGCGCCATACATCAGACGGCATTCACCTTTAAGACGAACTTTGGAACCCAAACCATCCTCACCGGCATTTGGTGCACCCTGTTAACTAATAAAGGGGGCTCTGGCACTCGGCTCCTAATACCCAACCCGCATGCCCAGCGTGGGAATTATGTGCACATCCCCCTTCTTATAATGCGAGGTGTTTATCTATCAGTAGATTGATATAGGCTCTCACGGCCTCTGTGGCGTAGTGGGCGAAGGTTCGCCTGAAACGCAGAAGGTTGCGGGTTCGATTCCCACCGCGGGATAAATGTTTGCATTATTGGCAGATATTTTCTCAGGTTTGGGTGTTTTCTGTGTATGTATGTAATGTATTTACGAAAAAAAATTAGTTGTATATCAATCATGTGGTTCCCATAATACAAGCTCTGCTTAGTTTGGGGCTACATGATGCTGTGTGATAGTGTCCAGCATTATTTATGGCGGTCATATTATCATTATCATCGGCCTATAGCAGTCCACTGCTGGACATAGGCCTCCCCTAAAGAGCGCCATTGCGCCCTGTCCTGAGCTCGACGCATCCAGCTTGTACCATAATATTTTATTACTATTTATGTACCTAAATATTTTATTTTTGATTATGTCATGTTAAGGCCATGTACACGAATTATTATTAATAATTGTTGTTGATACTATAAGTACCTACCTAGTATAGATACCTAGCTTCCTTATACCTAGATTAAAGATTAATTTAGGATAAGTATTTGCCACATCCTATAAACAGGGTGCATATAACTGAACACTGTAATTGTACTAGTCAATAAGTTATATGTTGCAATAAATAAACTAAACTAAACCAGCAGCCTTTCTCAAATCGTCACTCCACCTGGCCGGAGGGCCAAATGCTTATGATTTATGGGTGGTGGTGAAGGATTGGCTACAGTATAGTCTTATAAGTAATTATATACATATATTACAGCGGAGAAGATAGAAGATGACCTGGCCATAGCTGATCAGGAGGCCGACATAAAGCCAGCTGAGACAGAAGTATGGTGGCTCCAGTACTTGAACGGAGGATCCATGCTGGATTCATTGGATAGCTCGAACAAGTTCGTAGCTGTTTTCCGGATACTACACGAGTGCGTCGCTTTGGGGGATAAAGTGTAAGTGACTTTTTAATCAACTCCCAGAGTTTTTTTCCATATTAGTAGAGTCGGCGAAGAGAGAATTATGTAAAAAAATATAGAAAACAGAAGAGGAAAGATTTTTGGACACCTTATAAAACATGACAAGTTTATACGCAACATGGACTCAATGTTATTGCAAATGGCGCTTCATAGAAATTGTATGAAAAACCTTTTTTATTTTTATTTCATTTGGTAAGTGACTTTGGGGAAAGTGTTCCTGTTAGGAAATAGAGTCGATTGAAACCAACGTGTTTTTAAATATCCGCATGCAATTGTTTTTTTCTTCAAAATAAACCTATAGTTTCAAAAGAACAAAACTTTCTAACTGCAAAATAAAAAGTAGATGCCCTCAATGCGGTAAAATTTTGCCCCAACCTGTATACTTTTTGTAAATGCATATTATACATAGAAAACACGAGGTGGTTAGATGGAGTACTTACTGTATTCTTGTTGTAGATTGATATTCTCAACATCGCTGTTCTGCCTCGACGCACTGGAATATTTTCTGAAGAACATCAACAAGTGGAGTCTCGGACAGGAGTACTATAGACTCGACGGGTCAGTACCGGCCGAGGTGCGACAGAAATGGTGTCGAGAGTTCAACGCAGATAATAATATCAAGACCAAGTAAGTTGACATGATATGCTAAATAGCAGGATCTAGTGATTCATATTTACTTTCCACCCATCTGAATGTAACACCTACCTGAGGGCATAGTACGAGTTGCACAAATCGAAACTTCTATAGTATACTATATCGAGCTCATTTTTAATGTACATTTTTTGCAAATTACGCAAATGGTTTTAAGTAGAAACTGATCGAACAACGTAGGTAATGTAATCTTCTTGCAGATTGCAATAATTTATCACTCAAAACGTTGAGGTAATTACCGAGAAAAGGTACTTCAAAATTTAGCTCGATATAGTATACTATAAAAGTTTTTTAAAAGGTTGAAATTGTGCAACTTTTACTAGGCCCTCTGGATTCACAGACAGTAAATGAATTGTGGATTATAACATATATTTATTTGCGTAATGAACACACAACACAACAAAATAAAATATAAAAAAAAAATTGAGAAAAAGATGACAAAACATGGTGGGATGTCTGCTACAGCAGAAAGCATGGTTTGGTCGACACTCGATGCCATTTCTAGTATGTATGTAGGGGGTCTACGGCAAACCGGTTTTGATATATTCGGAATAATACGACAGTGCTCCGAATTATTCGTCCATTCCCTACGTATATTACACGTACTGTACCTTCATGGTCAAATTATTAATTGTTATAGCTTACGCTATGACTATGACTTATCAAAATAGTGCTTCGAGACTCGATCACGAAGACTGGCGAAAAAGTATTCGTATCATACAATTTTGGCCAATGAAGAAGAAAGAATGAAGAAAGCTTAGCGCTAGTCCAGATGGGGTGATTTACCAAAGAAATAGGACTCAAGCATAGAAGAAGACATAAAATTCATTTATGCTCTGAACATTAACTCATACGGCTGATCTCTACTTTCTTATGTCCATATATCATTTGCTAGAGAGGGATGCATACTTTGTCTCAGTGCGATTTCTGCGACTGCGTACCAGGGCATTTGTACGAACCTGCATATATTGGATACGACCAACTCGCGTGTAAATCGCCTCCTGGACTCGCTCTAAAATTCATCATTACGCTTTGTTCGCTTGTCGCTTTGATTCGACAGTTTGAAATATTCTTATCGGCCTCTGAATAACTGTTTCGTTTCTCAGATTGTTCCTAATATCGACTCGCGCGGGCTGTCTCGGCCTGAACATGACGGCCGCGAATCGTGTCATCATTTTGGACACGTCTTGGAATCCCGCGCACGATATACAGAGCATATTCCGAGTCTATCGATTCGGACAGAAGAAGGACTGCTATATTTATCGACTAGTCGCTCTGGTAAGTGTTTAATTTACAATGAGGGACAACAGTAATTTGGCAAAAGTGTGTTTTAAAAATCACTATAAAAACATTTTAACTCAAGTCATTTATCCTGGTGCTTTGAGCAATTCAAAGAAAGTCCTTAGTTTACTTTATTCAAAACTTTGATAGTCCCAAAATTATATGTATGAAAAATATCTAGTGTCAATCTACTTTTGTGGCTAACTGTACCATTAGGTCCAGTATTCACCAAAGTAGATTCGTGGTAAAAAGTATCAAGTCATTTAATATCTGCGATTTCATTGCCTGATTCTCCTAATCTCTCCACTCATTTATGGATATCGGACCTCAAGGGATGCTTATTTGAAATTGGGCATTATATAGTCTTTACCATTAAATTTATATTATTCATGCCTAAAAGTAAAGTTTTGCAAGAAAAAGGAATTGGAAATAAATGAATGGGAGAAAACTGTTGAATCGTTTGCAAAAAAAAATTAATAGTTATGGAGAAAACAGTTGAATTGGTTCAAAATACTACTAAGTAGCTAAACCAAATATTCCTTCACCTTTTTAGTCTTCACCATTATATTTATGTGCTTAAAAGTAAAGTTTGCAAAAAAAGGATTTGGATATAATGAATAGTTAGTCAGAAAACAGTCGAATCGTTTCATAATACCACTAAGTAGCTAAACAAGATAAAATGTTTTCCTTCACTGTTTTAAGCATACCCATCCACGGGGATTTTAGCCATCCTGATAAAGTCTTCGATGTACGATTTACAATTACCGGCGCGCGTCGTAGAGCATTTTATAACATGTTAAAGGAAATTGAAACATCGAATAAGCAGTTAAGTTCCTTATTTGCATGCAATTTACGCTTTGAGCTTTGTCAAACACTGAAATAAATAGATCCATAAGTAGATATTGCATGCAAATCAGGAACTTAACTGCTTCGTGGATTTTTCAATTTCCTCTAACTTAATTCAAAATGCGCTTCGATGTTCTCCGACGCGCGCTAGTAGGTGTGAATCGTACATAAGAGGTTCTCTAAATCTAATTTTCAATTCAAAAGACAAAAGAAATTTATTGGTAAAAATATTTACATATAAAGAGGCACTTATAATGTAGGTGCTTTTCGAATGAATAGTAATACAAACAGTAATTCAAATAGATAACAAATCTAATTACTGTTTAGGGTACAATGGAGCAGAAGATCTATGAGCGATCGGTGACGAAGCAAGCCGTGGCCTGCCGTGTCGTCGACGAACAGCAAATAGATCGACATTACAATCTAGCGGAGCTCACCGAGCTATACAGGTAAGAATGTGTTGACCTACCTTAGCTTTCTCAACGATTCTGTGGTCTGGGTGTGTTCTTTGTGTCCATCCATATTCCATACATCAATATTGTATTTACAAAGAAAAAATATAAATAGTTTAACAGTCATGTGGTTCCCATGATACAAGCTCAGTTTAGTTTGGGCCTGTGTGATAGTGTCCAGTATTATTTGTTAAATATTCAAGTACTTTACTGAACATTGCTGCGGTCGAAAAATACTATAAAAGCCGAGCTTTAGAAGGCAAGATGCTGGTCCCGGCTTTTTCAGTCTTTAAGGACTGCTACACCTCTGCCCGTGGCTTCACGGGAGCCCTTGACGATGTCGCCAAGGCTACCTATGCTGCCATTGCCATGATCTATGCTTACATAACATCAGTCTTGTGGAGGGACCCCTTATTCTGAATTCAAAGCATAAACTGTTTTGAAATGGAATAAATAAACTATGTCGAAGTCATCTGGTTCCCATTATACAACATGCTGGTGTGTGATATTATTGTGTTCAGCATTATTTATCTGTATATTCTTTCTTAAATGCCGTTTTAGAATTCCATCCTCGCCTACTTTCTGCTGTCGCATAGCTATCGCTATAAAGTTTATACCACATCGCTTTTTACTTTGGGACTATATAAATGATCATTCCAAACATCTCCATCAAGTTCACCGTTAGGCACCGTTAGTTATGTGGAAATATCCGGCATTATTAATTATTTTTTTATATATAAGAAAAAATATTGTTAGGTATATGCACTGCCCAACTATATCCCACTACTAAGCAAAGGCGTTCTCCCATGCCCTCCATTTTTATTTATATCACTAGCAGCCCGTCCCGGCTTCGCACGGGTTTTATTAAGGATCCCTAATCTTTTCTAGCAATAAATATAGCCTATGTTACTCAGGGTGAATGTAGCTTTTCAATGGTGAAAGGATTTTTGAAATCGACACAGTAGTTTTTGAGTTTATTCATTACAAACATACACACGCATAAAAATACAAATTTTTCCTCCTTATAATATTAGTGTAGATTTATTGTATATTTTTATGCAGTGTCGACGAGATGGGTCTATCTGTGGCGGGTGGCGTGGCGGTTGGTATCGGCGACGTTGCGTTACTTCGCGTGGCTCGAGACGCAGCCATTCACGCGGTGCACGAACATGACTCGCTGTTACGAGGCTCCGGCGAGCAAGGCTTGCCCGAACACGAGCGAGCCGCCGCATGGAACCAGTTCCAGCAGGAGCATGAGCACAAACGTACGTATAACACTACGGATATAAGTCCCTCTGGAGGTGGATCAGTAAACGATTCGACCAATCCTAGTACAATCCGACCTAAAATAGGAACTAAATCGCTACATGCTGCCAACTTCAGTGTAACATACATTAGTAACAAAACGTATCTCTCGCACTGCCGACGCTGCTGCCCTACGGAATGTAGCCGTGCCGGTGTTAAAAATGAGCGATCAGCAAACAAAAATATGAGAAAGCTAACTATTAAGATAGATAGGAATAAATAAAGCTAGATAGAATGACTGAAACCTTGCGTAATCCTTCTTACGACATGAAAAAAGTTGATGGACTTAATTGTTTTGTAGGAATTTAGATTTTAATAAGAATTTGAATGCAGAAGTAACTCTTCATTCTGCGTATCTTTTCAGAGATGCAAAACGATATCAGCGCAAACAATGCGAAGGTAAAAGCCTTAAAGCGGCTCGAAATGGAACACCTCAGACAACAAGCGTTATACTCCAGCCAAAACTACATACAAACTGAACACGGCCCGGTCAAAACGGAACAGGCGCTAGAAACGTACCCCCTCCTAGAACCCAAAGAGGAACCAGGCCAAAAACCTAAAGGCAAAAAGTCGAAGAAGTCAAACATAGTCCAGTGCCGGATACCCATCGCAACCGGCCCTCAGCCCGGACCATCCACGGAACCAGACGACTACGACAACCAAAGAGACATGGTCCAAAAAATAACCACCCTCCTCATCAAACACAACTTTATGCAGAACAAATCTGGACACAGACAAATATCAGAACTCGTAGCCAAAGTCAAAAGTATGGTCGCGACAGGAAAGCCTATGGCACTAGGTCCGGGCTACGATGAACTATCAACTAGCATTGCTAACGTTCTACTGCAAAGAGAGGACCCTCTGCCACCCCCGCCCGCGTTAACGGACATCGAAAGACCGGAACCCATCTCAAAACCTGAGGAGATTCGAAAAGGCGGAAAAAAGAAATCACAACACAAACCGCAGACACCCGAACCACTCGAACCACCGCCCCCGGAAACGGTCCCAGAAACAGATGGCCGGCGACGACGAAAAGCAGCTATAGCCGCCGAAATGCAGTTCGACCAGCTAGATATCATAGATATAGACGACGACGGCGACGACTGGCAAAACGACGACACAGAAATGATTGACGACGAACCAACCGAACCGGAACCCCCAGTGATTAAGAAGACAACCAAACAAGCGAAGGACAAGAAAGCTGCTGAAGTTGATTCTAGTATAGTACTAAGCGATGATGAAACTGTGAGTGAGGTCACGCCAGTCGCCGCACCTGTCAGAAACACGGAAGATAATGATGTGGTAGCCCTCCACCCATCGTTGCTTACTAACTCCAACTTTATTAAAATAGTAGCTCATACATATCTCGCTGGAAATCCGATGATGGACGAAGACGCGGCTACCTTAGCAGCGCAGTATAGTACGCTTAAGACATTGAAAGAAGCAGAAGCAGAAGGCAAGCCAATAGACAGCGGGCCTGTTTATGATATCGCTATTCAGGTATGACTTCGCTTTTTTAAATTAATTTCGCTGTGGGGCAAATGTTTGTATGCTCTGCAAATATTTGTCTCAGTTCTGGGTGTTTTCTATAGATGACTTAAAAAATTATTTAAAAAAATTGACTTCAAAGAAATTTATTCTAGTTGTAGTATTTTTCTTCATATTTAAATGACACCAGAAGCAATAGAAGAGATCAAACTAAAGTCTGCGTTCAAACCTCAAAGATCGCATTAATGCGCAAGAGTATCTTTTGCATGGCTCCTTCTATTTACAATAAAATACATAAAACAATAAGGGAATTACCGACAACAATGTTTCAGAGTAAGTTAAAAACTATTCTTACAAATAAGTGATATTATACAATTATCGAATTTCTGAATGACAGACACTTTTGTGACTAAGTTTTGGTTTTATTTTTATTTGTATAATTGTATTTTTTATGACATTTTAATGTTGACTATCATAATTATTATTATTTTGAACAATTATTGTAGCTATTTTATTATTTCAATTAATCATTTCGTTTTAGCAGTTCATAATACCTACTAAATTATTGTAAAAATATTGCACGCCGTAATACGGTAGAATACATTGTTACCCATATTAATGACATATAATATAACACCTTATGCACATGTATTTCAAGCAATAAATATTACTTTTACTTTACTTTACTTTACCAAACGGAAGTATACGTGATACGTCCCAAACGAAAAAATAATTTTCCGAATCGGATAATAAATGACGGGAGTTATGAGGTAACAACATCGAGGTAGTATGCTCTATCTCGATGGTTAAAAATATACTTACATAAAACTTTAAATGCAACATAATTGAAAACTTCCTCCTTTTTTGTAGTCTCATAAAAGTATATCAGTCTTGTGGTTTCCATAACACAAACTTTGTAGAATTGTAGTCACTTTTACGGAATTTACAAATATGTGAGTTATTAAATAGTGATCAGTAAGGGGAAGTACATCCCCGGCCGTTCCTACGTTTTACTTAATCCTCTCCATCCAAAGGTTGTCTGGAAGAGATCGCTTCCTAGCGATAAGACCGCCCATTGTACCTTTTTTAATTGTTTTAAGTGTCTGTCTGTTGTTTCTAAAATTAAGGTGTACAATAAAGAATGTTCATTCATTCATTCATTCATTCAGATTGCCAGGATAACCTGTCACTTTTAATCCATGTTTTCACTGCACAGGTTCTCGGCAAAGACGTGCTGAGAAAATTACAAGCAGCGAATCCTCAATCAAGCGGAGAATCTAGCGCAGCTGTGAACAAACTACAGTCTCTTCTAGGAAAGAGTAAAGAGCCTGAGAAACTAACTCCACCAGCACCTGTCAAAAAACCAAAGATCGGACCAAAGTCGAAAGTAATGAAAGAAGTTAAGACAGAGCCTGTTGAATCTAATATTACCATCTCGAAATCGCAAACTGACCCTCCGAGTATTGTCATGACAAAATCGTTTAGAAAAGGGAGTGAGGGAACGTCGACACCGAAACCTGTGACAGTGTAAGTATAGCTAATTTTCATTGGATCCGTTATTATATGCCTCACCCCGATGCAAAAATTTATCGAAAACAAGAAAATGTTTCTCTTTCCTTACTAAAACACCTCTTTACTACGCTACTACGCTCTTTAAACGCTACTCAAAGTTAACCAATGTTCAAAGTTAGCCCTGTCACTGTTTGTCATTATTCAATGGTAGGAGATTGCAATAGTCTAAGCATTGTTTATCTTTTGAAAGGCCATTAATCTTAGGACTATCACAAATCAACGTACGTAATGTCTCAGTTGGACTACCGTGTGATTTCTATTTCTTCATCTTATTTGTTCTCCAATGTTACGCCATTAACTTTCTCTTATAACTCTTTCCCCAGATCGAAAAACGCAGCACCATCTTCACTCATATTCACGCCAAGTCCATCTGCCCCACACGAGGAGAGCATCCTACCGGACGATGAGGAGGTCACCTTATCGGGACCCTCGCAACCCGCGGTCGATAGAAAACCTATCATACTGAGGAAGGTCAAGCTCGACCGCGATTCTATCGCGAAGCTCTCTGCGGCTATGCCAGTATCGATGGGTCGGGGCCCCGCGCCGCAAGCCCCGCCCTCTAACACCATCTGCCTCGACAGCGACGAGGAGGCGGGGCCTCCCTCGCCCCCGCTCCCGCGTCGCCAGCGCACTATCGTACAGTTACCGACGCTCGTGCCTTCGCATCAAGCCCCGCCAGTACCCGTAGCTTTGACGGGTCCCAACGCGCGACCAGTACCTCTTCCCCCGCCCGCGCCCTCTTCCCAACCCTCCTACTTCGTGCTATCCCCGTGTGGCACTCGCGCCGTTCCCGTCTCCGGACCGGAGCCGCAGCTCGTCTCGAGCCAACGTCAGCATCAACCCGTTCCGGTGTCCTTCACTGGCCCGGGGGGAAGGCAGGTCCTCTCTCTGTACCCTGGCACGGGCCGATCCATGTTCGTTCCCGCATCACTCGCAAGCCCGGCCTCCCAGGCGTTCCCGGGTCAGGCGCCTGTGCCTATCTCACTCACAGGCCCCGATTCGCGCCCCATCCCGATGTCGATATCCGGGCCGGGCTTTCAGCCTGGTACGATGTCATACGGCGCGCCCGCTTCGCAGCCCATTCCTATGTCGTTGATAGATTCCAGCGGTCGCCCTGTCGCGTTCGCGGATGGTCGTTACCATCAGCAGGGTAACGTCGGCGTACGGTTAGCGACTCCGGCTACGCAGGAGGCCTCGCCGATGTCGACTTCCTCGGCCACTGCGCCGCTCACCCACAAGGTGAAAAGCGCTGATGCCCCGCCGCAGACGTTGCGCTCGCACACATCCGGTGTCGTGGACTTACTGAACCGCAAACTCGGAAAAGCAAGCGCAGCGGAAACTCAAGAAGTTATAACTCATACGATTGTCGATGACGAACCCGCCCCGGCTCCGATACCGGAAGTGCCCAAATCCGCTAAAGCAGCCGTTACGCCAGCTAAACCGGCCGCTACGCCAGCTAAACCGGCCGCTACGGCAGCTAAACCGATCGCTACTCCAGCTAAACCAGTTGTTACACCAGCTAAACCAGCCGCTACGCTAGCTAAAGAGGTCGCTACGCCGCCATCGTCTCCGCCGCCTAGAACGCCTCCACGGCCCAGACGTCGCATTATATCTTCGAGCAGCAGCAGCAGCGGACAATCGCGTTCTTCCAGCCCCGACCCCCTTGCGATCTTAAAAGACGTGGTACACATCCAAGCGCCGACTCTACAAAATAAAACAGAGATAATACCCCAGAAAACTACTTCAAATACTATGAAACTACCATCTAAAGCTTCCACATCCGCGAGCAAAACTTATACCAGCACCGCGAGAACAATATCCACTGGTCGAAAGAATCAAAATGATTCCGTCGATCTGACGTCGGTATACATGGGCTCTTCTAAGTCCAATGTCATTAAGAATCAATACAACGATACCATGGATCTCACTATACAAACACGACCGAGCATATCTCGCAAAGTGAAAGGTGATGGTAAAGTCCGCGAAGACGCTACGAAGACGAGTGGTGCCTTCAAAATAGACTACTCTAAGCCCGCCAACTCTATAAAAACCAGCACTAGTAAATCTACACCGTCTAAACTCGTCGGTACGTCGAAGAGTATTATTCTGGATGGGAAATCGAAGTCGCTGAAGATGGAGAACAAAACCAAGTATGTTATATCATTTTTTTACACAAAAACAACACCAACAATGTCATTGTTAATACTCAGATGAAAAGTAACCTATATCCAGGTATCTATGTTTATACTAAAGAAGATCAGTCAGTTAGTACTTGACCATAAAATGTCGCGCCTAGAAATTACCTATGTCCTAATTGCTAGTTCTTATTGCGGGATATCATGTTCAATTAATCGTTTTTTATTAAAGGCGGAGAATTTTTCTGGGTATTTATTTTATACTTTTAGGTTACGATTGATTAGGACACTGGCGCCATTAAAAACTAACCAAAAGCGTGCTTTGTTAGTGGCAGTTTTGTTTGAGATAGTTAACATTGGAACAAGATGCATAATGTGGGTGAGAGTGCATTCAATAACCATGATACATCATGATACGCCCTGTATTGCGATCAATATTTATGATTAATTTACTAAGTATTCCGGCTTTAATGAATAAAGTTATTAGTTATAATTTCAATACTCCTGAATATTTTTACATAATTCGCATTTTTAGTCGCTTCCATTTATGGTCAGGTTTGAAATGACCGGCCTTCTTTCATCCAAATCCGTTTGATGAGGGGAAACAAACATGCCTCACAAAATGTTATATTTACTTATATTAAAAGTAGGATATCCAATACGTCATCGTTTGCGCAATGCGTCGAAAAGCAAGTGACTGGGTTCGATTCCCACTAAGGCTTTCCTGAGAACAAAATCTTCTAGCTACAATAGAAAAGATACCTGCCCTCAATGAGGTAAATTTTTTCTAGTCTAGCTAGAAAAAAATTTAGAGAGGTCCCTATTTCGATGCGAGGTCCCCTTTGTTAATACGCTTTCGAATTTTCAGCATAAGTCACACAATAGTGACGAGTACGAAAAAGCAAATTGATAAGAGACCAGCGGGACCCTCAACTCCCGTTACCGCTGCCAAGAAGAAGAAGACAGAGCGTGAGTACAGCCTTTCCGTCATATTCATGACAGTTCTATAAACCTCACATAGTCAAAATGGAGTTATATCATGTCACCTCTTTTTATTTAAATTTAGATGTTAGGGAGAAGCTTACGTTATCGAGCGTTATAAAATGCTATTTGGTTGTTATTAAAATGGCTAGTTTTATCAACAACACCAGCCTATATAAGTTCACAGCTGGACATAGGCCTCCTCTAATAAGGGGGATATGCACATAATCCCCACGCTGAGCATGCGGGGATCGTAGGGCACAGCTTCTCCCACGACGTTGCTGCCCGTCGGCGGTCAGAGGATTTAGCTGTGTCGGTGTTAGGCTGCGCTATACCGCAGTCAGACGTCGGTCGTTAGAGCCCCGTTTTTTTATATAGCAAGGTACACCACGAGCAGGTGAGGTTGGCTTGGGTTCCAAAAACGTTGGACCCGTAAACCATAAAATTTGTTTCTACCTAATTATGTGTTGAAACCATCTAACGCGTAAGTGTAGTAATGCGAAGATGGCTTTAGGCCACTTAAACAATGCATAAGACATGAACCCGTTTTACACGAATTTTGAAATATACAAAATTTTCCAACAAATAAGAAAAATGTATTTCTTTTTTATCGTAGTAGCACACGCCGGGTATCCGCTGGTATTTGATAATGTAAATCTACAGTTACACAAATATTATACAGAGGAAAAAAATTGCATTTTTGTGTATGTGTATGTTTGTAATGAATAAACTTGAAAACTACAGTGCCGTTTTCAAAAATTCTTTCACCTTTGGAAAGCTACATTCACCCTGAGTAACATAGGCTATATTTATTGCTAGGCAAGATTAGGGATCCTTACTAAAACTTAAGTAACGTAACCCGTGCGAATGTAGGCAATTTTGATTTGATATTTTAATTCATACGATATGTCTATAATAGACTACCCTCATAGCTAAGTTGGTAGTAACTCTGCCTTCTGAGCCGCGGGTGAGGTCGCGGGTTCGATCCCCGTCCAGGACAAATGTTTGTGTGGTGAACATGGATGTTTGTTCTGTGTCTGGGTGTTTTCTAAGTATCTATGTATGTTTATCAGTCTCTGATACCCATAGTTCTGCCTAGTTTGGGATCAGGGGGTCTACTAAAATTCACCGAAGTCCGGAATTTGGTGTTTCGTTTCTCGCGATTGGTACCCATAATCAAACGAAAACCGACATTTCCGCACGAAGTTTCTAATGTAACAGTCTGAACGTTGCGCATCCTACTCTATTTCACGAAACATACGACCGCAATATTGGAATTGACAGTATGAATTACGACCAATCGCACGAAACGAAACACGAAATTTCGTACTTCGGTGAATTGTAGTAGAACCCCAGTTCGATCAGTTGACCGTATGTCCCATATATTTATTTTGTTTCAGCCATGACACTCAAGGACTTCGACATTGATGACATTGACGACATCATTGAATTGGACTAAATTAATAGTAGAAATACTGGTATGGCTATATTTCAGGTCAATATTATTGTATTAAGATAAGTGATTTGTTTCTTGAGAATCATCTTATGCCTTGTATCAATTTGAGCACGCTCAGGATGAGCGACCCATTTGGCCGAGCCGCTCAAGTAGAGACGCTTGAGCGGCTTGGCGAAATGAGCCGCTCATTCGCCTGAGCGAGCTCAAATGGATACAAGGCATTACATAACGTGAGATGGTAAGTACAGTCTTGTGATAAACCTTTTATTATTTCAAATATGTATCCTATTAATTTTACTTTTTTATTTTAGTAAATTATCTATTCGAAGATATTATAATAGATAATAAATATAACGTTTGTTAATAAGAATTTAAACCGTAAAGTCATAAAGATTAGCTGTTCATTAGGTTAAAATATTACGCTAAGTTTTATGTCTTCATGTATCTTTGTGTTGAGATTTAAAATCTTGAGCATTATGATTTAATTTCGTTTGGATGTTGTACGTGTTTAGTAATATCATGTAGGTATAGCAAATTGTTAACCGTAAGATTTATCATTATGTATGTCGACACTCAGATTGTATGATAACAGTTTAGTTTTTTTTTATTGGGCTTAATTCACAGTCGAAATAAAGCAGTGATAGTTTATGTTTCGTGTTTGTATGATTGAGAGTAGTTATGTAAGTTTTTAAATAAAGTTTCTGCTATGCAACTTAAATATTTATTTTATTTAAAACACCCTACATTACACAGAGCAAAGATGGTCTGTAATTGTAATAAAAAATACCGGCCAAGTGCGAATCGAACTCTCGAAGACTCCGTACAAACTTGTAGGTATGGAATATAGAGAGAATAGGTATCTTCTGGACCTTCGTGCTCCATCTTTGACCACAACGTCAGGTGAGTTCTATGTTCGGTCAAACGAATACCGTCCAATGAAAAAAAAGTTTTTTTGTGATGTACAAATTTACTGTTTTCGGATACAGGGTTCCAACCCCTATCTTCGGAACGCAAGCCAACCTGACCTGCACGTGGTGCACCCTGCTAAGGATTCTCAGGCTCTGGCTCAGGGGCTCTGGCGGCCGGCTGATTGCGGCATAACACAGCCTACATCGGCACAGCTAATGCCCTGGCCATTGACGGGCAGCAGCGTCGGTGGTGCGTGAAGCTGTGCCCTGCGATCCCCAACCCGCATGCCCAGCGTGGGCATTATGGGTATGTCTCCCTTTATTAGGGGAGGAAAGGGGGCCTATGTCCAGCAGTGGATTGATATAGGCTGATGTGGTGTGGTGTGTTTTCGGATTACGTGTCAAACCTCCCTCTCGCACGCACTATTCAACATTTTTGAAGATATCAAATGACTGACTATAGTTATGCAAAATAGCAAACCTTCACATTCTAGACATTATTCTCTAACTGTCTTAACTGTTATCAGTTCAAACGTTCAGCAATAATATCATTTTGATTCTATCACGTTTTCTTACCAAAAAACTTGTATTACCACAAAATTTTACAATCATATCAAAATTGATCACGGATGTGATATAATTCTTTGGTAGGAAAACGTGTTGGGTTCAACATGATATTCTTGCTGAACCTTTGTATTATTATTTTCTAGGCCGTGAAGGTTTGCTATTTTGCATAACTACATTCCGTGATTTTATATCTTCAAAAATGTTGAATAGTGCGAGCGAGAGGGAGGTTTGACATGTATAGTCCCCCTTAACTTGTGCTTGCTAGATTACATGATTTTAGGTCAATGGGAAGTATCCTATAGATTTTTATTGTCTTGTGCCACGCGGCATAAGCGTTTGTATCTTTTCATTTCGGTTCCTTACAAATTTGAGTTTTTCACTCAGAGATTGCAGACTTGAGTGCCTATTTTTATATAAGGGTTATTATTTCCCCTTCTGAGGTACGGAACCCTAAAAATAAACAAGATGGTGGATGTCCACGAGGATTAAAACCTAAGAGTTTTGATTCCCTTAAGTCCTAATATATATGGTAGATGGCCGTTGACTTAGACATTCGATTTTTTTTCTCAGCTCCAAGGGATTCCAGACCTGATTATGCGTTGAGGTAACAAGTTACTTCGCGTTCTTGAGAAAAGAGCCTGAACAGACAGACTGACAACGACGTGATCCTATAATATACATATAACAGCATATAACCCTAAAAATGAGAGGTATAGGTGATAAAAACAATATGAAATATGTAATCAAATATAGCATTATATTTTCATAACTTACACTAACAACAAAATATATTAAACATTCATTTATAATTTACATTTGTATCATATCCTCCATTAAAGCTGATTATAAAATTCAAAAATTAAATTAACAGTTACATTCATCAATCAAAAAATTCCTGACCAGTTTTATCACTTTTAAAACTTAATATTTCTAAATATATTTTTAATAGATCTCTATTCTCTTAATTCTATGATAAAATAAATAATTGTGACAAAACACAGATTACGTAATATTTTGTTCAGATTGTTAACGTTACATACGAAACGCATCTCATTATTGGGCCAAGCACTGGGGTTCTATACAAAGTCCAATTCTATTACTAAATCTATATCGGTGTGTAATTTATCATCAGTGATCGGAATTAGGTGAGCTAAAATACCTAAAGTTCGAAAAATAACAGAGACTAAGTGGAGACGCCTTGCGACTAAATATTTTTCCGGGAAAATTTTCCCGGGTTTCGAGAAATTACTTAGGTCCATCTAAAATTAATACAGTAAAATAACAATCGAATTAATTTCCTCTTCTTATTATTGATAACAAGAAGAGGAAACGAATTCGATTGTTGTAAAAAACGGTAAGCACGATTTTTATTGTTTTCAACAAATAAAATGAACGATGTAAGTAAGCGCGGAAGCTAATGTGATTTATAAACCAGCTTTAGTAAATAGCTATAGTAATAAAAACATTTATTTAAGCAAGGGAATAAAAAAGCCATTTTATAGTTTTTGTACCATTTATTCATTTTGTACAGATAATGGAACTCAAAATCAATAATTAAGAAAGTAACCAGTCCTACCTAAGATACACAGTCGGAACTCTAAACATTATTTCCATTGATGTTGAATTTGTCCCTTAATCTGAATCGCTAACGTTTTCATCATGGACGGAGTATAAAGAAATATCTTCGTCCGGAGAATTAAAGAAAATCATTAGGAGTTTTTCCATATTATCTATTTTCAAACGATTTCTTTTTGTACTTAAAATCCATTTATACGTAGAGAAGGACCTTTCAACATCAACTGAAGTTACAGGTACATATTTATAGAATGACAATAATTCATTTTCATTATCTAATCCTTTATCTATATTTTCACAAATGTCTCTTAATGCATCTAGATCGGGATTTCTGTCCATAACGTTTTCTAATTTTTGTTTTACTGGTTCAGAAGAACACCAGCTTAGAACAATTCTTGCTTCATCAAAAATATGGAAAGATTCCGTCAACAATAAGTTAGACTTTTGCAATTTTTTTAATGAAATTTGAATTATTTTAAAATATTCGTCAATGTAATCTAAATCAGTTTTTAAACTTTCTTTTCCTAGGACAGTTTTAGCATGCCTGATAGACAAAGAATCAGAACTTCTTAGAAGTCTTACAATAGTTTTTATTTCTTCGTAATATTCAGCATAATACGAAGCTGCTTCTAGCCATGTACCCCACCTTGTTATGACAGGTTCAGGTGGCAATGGCAGGCTCGGAAATTTTTCCCTTAACAATTTTACTCTATTAGGAGCCTTTAAAAATATTTTTTTTACATTTGAAATTAAAGTATCCACATCCGCATATTGTGTCCGTATTTTTTCTGCAACGCGGTTAAGAGCGTGTGCTAAACAGGTAACATGTATCATATTTGGCAAGGAGTTCTTTAACATTCTTCCTGCTTTTAACATATATGCTACGCTATCAGAACATAAAACTAAAACATCTCCTACTTTGTCTTCATACGAGTCTCCCCACATATTTTCTAGGCATCCAATCACAAAATGAGCTATTGTCTCTCCATTTACTTTTTCTAACATTTTGCAAGCTATTAAAAATGGTTTGTTTGTTGCGAGATTTAAAGGTTTTACAAGAAAATTTACAATATAACGACCTAAATAGTCGGTAGTTTCATCTAGAGATATCCAAAGTTTCTGATTAAGAACATGGTCATGGATTAATGCAATTTTTTTTTTAAAAACTACGTCTAAATAAACCTTTCTCAATAACGATTCATCGGGAATCCTTTTAACATTTGTACATTTACAACACATATATTTCATTAAAAAAGTTTTAAACTCTGGTCGATTTACTCGTGACCAGGGTATGTTACACAATATAAGAAATTGTATTAAATCTAAATAAAATTCTTCGTTCACTTGCCTAGCAGTACCTTGATGTTTTGGTCCGTCAATATGCCTCTGTATATTGCTTTTTTTGCATACAATAGAATTCTCACATTTAGAACAAAATATCGTGTTGCTAGCGGGGTCGTGGTACAATTCGGGGTGATCTCTAATCCACGACTGTACAATCCCGTCGGTAGGTTTGGTCGCCATTTATTTGCTAGTTGCGTTGAGGCAGAAAAATTACTGAAAACAATGAGACAAATATATAGTTTCTACACTTTTCCAGGGACGTCTTCGCGTAAAATATAGTTTGATGATAGAATTGCCAGTAGCTCCAACATTTGTGCACGAACTCAAATATAAAACACTGAATAAAATTCCATAAATAAATAGTTGCATAAAATTGTTTGAATTTGGTAAATTTATCAAAAGCAGTCTAATATTTAGAATGTTTTAAAAGTGTAGTACAAATCAAAGACTTACCAAGTAATTTGATTGCCGTAAAGCGCAGTAAATTTCTGGTTGCAGTAAATCGTAGTCCGTAAATTCAAGCCAAGGTAGATAGGTACAAGTAGTGATATGGTTGCAATAAATCGCAGTCCGTAAATTCAAGCCAAGGTAGTTATGTGAAGCAGATCCAATAATCGATACGAAAACAGGTTAATAAAATATTCACGAGTCTAAGATACACACGCTGCCGAGGTAACTACAGAAGTGATGCACGCACGCATACAAGTTATGACGCCGTTTGGATGCAAAACACCCTCACCCTTCAACCCTTTTGTCATTGTTTACTTAAACAATGATTCGTTTCCCAGAATAGCCAAAGCATGCTGTCCCTTTCTTAGCGTTTGTTGTTGTTGTTTATCACTGGTTTGCTGTGTATTGCTACAAACACTTAAAGGGACAGCATGATTTGGCTATTCTGGGAAACGAAAACATAGGCGAATCCAGTTTTTTACCTGAGTTAATAACAAAATAAATCTTATTGAAGTTTGTTAAAAAGGAAAATTAATTCAGTTAGTTTTCTGTATGAATAACATTAATATTAAATGTACTTAACTGATATCCTAAAACTTGGAACAAATTCCCAATTTCCGGGAAAGATTTCCCGGAAAAAAATGTTAATGGTAAGGAAGTCTCCATTTTTTTTGACTCTATTCTTTGAACTTTAGGTAAATTAGCTCACCTAATTCCGATCACTGTTTATCATTCACACTTACCGGAGTGCGTCGGAGGGCATCGGAGAGCATTTTATAACATGCTAAAGGAAATTGAAACATTAACAAAGCAGTTAAGTTCCTTATTTGCATGCACTATCTACTTACGGATCTATTTATGTCAGTGTTTGAGAAAGCTCAAAGCTTTACGTAGCTTTATTGCATGCAAATAAGGAAATTAACTGCTTTAATGATGTTTCAATTTCCTCTAGCATGTTTTAAGATGCGCTTCGATGCTCTCCGACGCGTGCCGGTAGGTGGGAATCGTACTTAACTGGCTTAAATGTGGAAAACATACCTTACTTCAAATTTGCGTAAGAGCCTTCCCAGATGGGCGATTTACTCGCGCGTGTTGCTCGCGTGATTGACGATTGACGTGCGTATCCCGATTAGGCTTGCTGAATGTCACGTGGAATGTGAAGTGCGTGCACGTCACGGTGACATTCAGCAATTCGATTGGATACGCACGTCAATCGTGCGAGCAACACGCGAGAGTAAATCGCCCATCTGCGAAGGCTCTTCCAGTGCCACAACTATAAGTTGTCGGTGACGTTTTTATGAAGTAAACCTGGAACTGTGTGTTTAACGAGTCGTAGTTTACAAAGAACAATATTGTAATAAATCTGCGAATCATTTAGATTTTAAAATGCCAAAGGGATTATAAGTGATTCAAGAAAATATGTAGTCAAAGTGCATTCATTTTTTGGTTTGAAGCAGTTTGGCGCAAAGCCTCGCCAATTTATACTTGTGGCACTGTATCTATATTTTTCTATCGATATGTCAAAGTTTTACAAACTTCCCGCTAGGGGCGCTGTTCCATTTTCATACAAAATATACATTACTGCAGAGGCCAGCAAAATAAGCATTGATGGACGAACGTGTAAATGTGGGCTGAGGCAAAGCCGAGTCACACATAATCAATGCCTAGTTGTGGCCAAGGCTTGTATTGTACTTTTTCTCAAACATGCTTGGAAATTAGAGCATTATTTTGACAACCTTCTTCGAAATAAATCGAAATTGCTGTACTGGCCAAATACATGCGAGCAGCGGCCGGAAAATATTGTATGAAAATTCATATCTGTCGTGTTTAGCGGCCAAATAAATTACTATGAAATCTCAGAACTGTCGTGTTATTTAAAAATGGAACGATCTTTTACTCCAAACCATGGCAACCAAGGAGGTAACTTTTGCCGGCCGCTGCTGTATTTGGACAGTACAGCAATTTCGATTTATCTCGAAGAAGTTTGTCAAAATAATGCTCAAACGAAGCATGTTTGAGAAAAATATAGTTATACATTGTAGTATGGTATGTTTTTCGCACTCAAGCCACTGATACTAATGAAATGTAAACGCATTTTATTTTGTTTTCAATTGATCTTGATTTTGTAAAAAAATATAATGTAATAATAATAATTAAGACTAATATTTCTTACAGAGCGGAAACCGACATATGCGCGATTCGGCGAAGGTTCGCGTTTAACACCTGTCTACCGAGTGATTAGTCAAGTCACACAGCGCGAACATTCGCCGAAGGGCGCTTATGTGGCCGGCTATGAAACACAGATCATCTTATTCTTCGATGAGCTAGTGGCCGATTTTGGTGTCGGAGTTTTTAGGCCGCTCGAAGGCCTCCGACATGGCTTAACGACTGAAAAAGCCTGGACCAACATCTGATCAAGCCTCCCGAAGTACGGAAGATCTAAATGCCACTAAACGGTCACCCATCCAACTAGTGACCGGGCGGAGTGTTGCTTAACACTGAAGTAAGCCACGCCATGACCGCTTTACAGATCATTAAGATATTTTTATACAACTTTTGATAGATATTTTTTTTACACAACTTTCGCCTAAACAAAAAATTCAAAGTTGATCCTTATTCAATTTAAATACATACCTTCCTATTCATAACTTCTATAAACCTCAGATAACTAAAATGGCGTTAAAATATCATGTCACCTCTTTTTATTTACATTTTAATGACAGGGACAAAATTACTTTACCTAGCGTCATAAAATGAAATTTGGTTATGATAAAGTGTAGTTTTTATTACAAAAAATAAGATTTGGTTTGATAACAAACAAAACAAACATACATCAATAAAATGCAGAGCTCTTTTCACACTAAAAGCTTTAATACTTGGTTTACAGTTTAGTTTTATTTACAAAGATTTTTGTAACCTAATAATCTACCATAGAAGTACCCATCATAGCACTTTCTGTTTAGCTATTCTGTATAATCATATACAATTTGAACCGAGTCTAAGATTATACTACTATAGTTTTCAACACGCAATTCAATTTAAATATAGACATAGGATAACACCAAAAAACAAACAATGGCGCTGGCAGATAAGGCTGTGTCCTTATTACGCGAACAGTGAGCGGCTCACTGTTTGTCTCTAGTTCTCTTTATTCTTTATTGTACACTGTAAAATAAGTACAGAAAAAGTTTACCTAAAAGCTATGTACAAAGGCGAGCTTAAACCTGCTTAAGCTTTACCCTGAAAGAGTTTTCTTACAGCAAACCTTTGGGCATAAAGAGAAGTTATAATGAAAAGGATAGATGAATGTGTACATACAAATGATGAGAAATTGAAAATAAACCTACATGAAACTAATAATGTAATAGTAATGTAATAATGTAATATTTTCTAATAAACATACATAAATAGTACGATACATATTATACGAGTGCTTATATAACTTTTTAAATACATATACCTGCATAAATATATTTATATTATGGTTCTAATAAGTTTGAAAGAAGAGAAAGTGCTCTTTCAACTTTGACTTAAAGACGTTCGCTACCCTATGTATTTTAAATGGAGTGTCCATACAACGCGTATTGTACGAAGTTTTTTTTCGCCTGCTCATTCAGTGAGCGACCGATTCGTAGCAAAGTTAAGCGCGAAATTTTCTCCAGTCGCGGCTAAGTAAGCAAACAGTTCAAGTGAGACTTATTTTTGAATTTTCTTTGTGTTCCTAATGCTTTTTTTTTATATTTAACATCATTTACTGTCTTGCAAGATACTTATCACCTCGAGATTAACCTTGGCCTCAAACACGACTCCTCTCAGTGCACTCAGTCTTTGTGATAGCAACCGAGGTCGACTTTGCCAAGAGTTCGCCAATGCTTCGAGTAATTTGCTACAGTTCGCCGCTCACTCGACACCGAGTTTCAGTGTCCGTTAGTGGACAGTCAACGACTCACTATTCGCCTAATGAAAACACAGCCTTATACACAAAAAATATATAGTGAATAAACTCATTCATAATAAAAAACGGAAATTTCAACTATGCCTTTATGCCTTCACTGGTGTAATTCGCGAATATTATGAATAACTAATACAATTTAGACTTTATTCTAATGCAATAGAGATCGTTTTCATCTCACCGCGTGACTCTGGAGAGTTTGGACTTGTCGAAAGCGCAAATGGCGCCGAGAAGGGCGGAGCGGCCGTTGGCGCAAGGACTGCTGATTGGCGGAGAGTCCACGGCACTGGTCCCGGCAACTGTAGAAGTAACGAGTATATAAATACCTAACAATCAGATACAATAGATCTTGGGGCCCGATTCTCAGTAATACAGTGAAAATGAAAAAGAAAAAATATCACACTTAATATTATAAACGCGAAAGTTTGAGTGTGACTATGTTTTGTAGTCACGTAGCTCCGTAACGGCTAAACGGATTTGGATGAAACTTATAATATACACTCAACCGTGACTGACCAAAAATTTCGACAAGGTTTGACTGAAGAGTGAGAGAGTTTGAGTTAACAAGAGGTGACTCTGTAGCACAGTTGATTAATCATCATCATCATCATCAGCCTATAGCAGTCCACTGCTGGACATAGGCCTCCCCTAATGAGCGCCATTGCGCCCTGTCCTTAGCTCGACGCATCCAGCTTCCAGGGCGTCCTACACTACGTTTGCCGAGCCGCGGTCTCCACTCAAGAACTCGTTTACCCCAACGGTTATCGTCTTCGGCAGATATGGCCAGCCCACTGCCACCTCAGCTTGCTAATTCTCTGATCTATGTCGACAACTTTAGTTCTGTGTCGGATAAACTCGTTACGGATTTTATCCTTCAGAGAAACTCCGAGCATAGCTCGTTCCATAGCTCGCCGAGCGACTTTAAACTGGTGGACTAGCCGTACTGTCCACGTTTCGGCTCCGTATGTCATGACGGGTAGTGCGTCACATTATTTATGGGAAGTTCGCGGATTCAAATCCCACCTGAGTCGAAATTTTTGGGATATTATTAAAATATCAGTCATTTGGTTCCCATAATACAAGTTCTGCTCAGTTTAGGGCCATATGATGGTGTGTGATGGTATCCAGCATTGCTTTTATACAACATCATCATCATCATCATCATCAGCCTATAGCAGTCCACTGCTGGACATAGGCCTCCCCTAATGAGCGCCATTGCGCCCTGTCCTGAGCTCGACGCATCCAGCTTCTACCAGCAGCCTATACAACATGGTTTGGTACAAAGCGAGCGAAGCCGTGGCGTAAGATAGTAGAATATAAAGGTACTGACTGATAGCGGGTGGCGTAGGAGATGACGTTGTACTGACGCTGTGGGAGCGCACCGTCTCTGCCAGAGAAGATGTAGACTTCCAAACACTATCACGCTTTTTCTGAAATACAATACATGGATTTACAGTTTCACTTCACTCCACTTCTTTATTAATTGGCTTCTGGGATAGTTTCCACAATTTCGCCAGTATCAAGTATAATGTTCATAATAATATGAGGCAACGTAGTACGGTTTATAAGTCCAGTCGTCCAGTCTTCGGTCAGCTCCTGTTTTCTGCTATAGCCATGGCGAATATAACGAAAAACGATCGGCGCACAATTTTCTTCATCAGAGAATTCCCCTTCAATCTTCTTTTTTTCCATTACACTAATACTTGTGTCTTATAACTAACGTATAACGGTTATAATACCATGACTAATAAACGACATACATTAGAAAAACACTAGAAAATAAAATGTAATAAAAATAACAACCGTCGTTCAAGATGAAAAAAATGGTGTCCGATTTACAGTATATAAAGGTTGTGATTCGAGGGACATTGAAATTGACATACACGTAATGACGACGACAACCAATCATGAACGATGACGAAAACCAAAATGGCATTTCATTGGTTTGACAAACCAAATTCAATACACATCATGTGTCGATGTTTTCGAAGACTAAACATCGTTTTTTATCCGCCATCGATAAATATAGATCATCCCTACGCGCCGCGTGTTGTACTCAGGCGCAGCTGTCTCGACATTTTCGTTAACTACCGATATATCGCTAAGTGTAAACCCACAAAAAACATCTTCCATGAAAATTGGGGAAAAATATTTACCTATAAAGACTCGTCTTTATAACTCGTTATTAAATAATTTTATTCAATGTTTCTACTATTTAGATAAGATAAGATAAATAGGTATTTATTTCACCCAAGTTATAACGTAGGCAATATTTTATGTAAAATTAAGGTGTAATTAGTTACATTATCTTAAAATAAGGTACCTAGATAAAATAAATGCACTTGAATTGGGTAAAATAGGACCCGAAATAGATAAAATAGTATTTATAAAGCCGTTACACATTAAAAGAAATTTGAAAAATACATAATTCAATTAATCGATGAATTTCAATCCACATACATACTTAAATGGATAAAAAAATATCTTTTGTGTCTACTATTAAAAAAATATAAATAAACTAGGTATGTAAACTTTTTTTTTGCAATGATGTAAACGCATTACAATGATGATTGTTTTTAGTTTGTAAGGAGTTATATAAGTTTATGTTCTTGCAACGCTAACTTATAAGGGAAATTTGTTTTTAGGTTAGAAGTTACCGATAGTTATCGATAACTTTATCGGGCTGTCATATTTGGCCGCAATGAAATTCACAAAAATTGTAAAGTTGACATTGTATGTCGGTATGTTAACGACAAAAATCGTAAACGTCAAAGATCGGCACCAATCAGCGCAGCCCACCTCGACGCGCGCAGTATTTTTAGTATGAAAATCTGTTTCCGAGCTGGTACCGAATTTCGGTAGGTAGCGATTGTTAACTATGTCGAGACTGCACCCCCTGGACAAGCACTAGAGAGTCTGTTCTGTTCTATATTTTATTTCAAATGCGAAAAAAATGTGGTCAAATAGTTTAGACATACCGCTCTCCGCCTTTGCTTTCTCATTTCCTCTTCGGATCCCAATATCTCCTGTATCCTGACTTCCCGCCGTGCGCTACGCTCCTGAAAACAAAATTTACCATTATTATTTATTACTGCCCGCGGCTTTGCTCGCGTGGTACCCGTCAAAGAAGCCTATGTTTTAATCCAATTCACAAACTATGCATATTCCAAGCTTCATCCAAATCCGTTCACTAGTTGCGTGAAATATTAACAAAAACCACTGTGCATCAAACTACAAAATGAATGTGCTTTGATTACGGTTTCTCTTGAACCACTTTTAATCACTTTCAGCATTTTAAAACCCAAATGATTCGCAGATTTATCAAAATTTTGTTGTCCGTTAACTACCATTCGTCAAACACACAGTTCCAGTTTTAGTTCCTTTAAACGCCACCGCCATCTTATACTTGTGGCATTGTACTTTTTTTATGTTTGACCGCCATCTCACATGTTGGTAAGTGATGATGCGGTCGACAATGTAGCACGCTTGCCTAGGCCAAAATCAAGCCTATTATACGACAATTAAAATCTATAACAGTCTGCCTGAAGATCTGAAATCACTGTCCGGTAACTTATTTACCAAAAAGTTAAGGAAGTGGCTAGGAACTCGATGTTATTACTCATTAAATCAATTTTTGGACTACAGGGACATAGCTTTTTAATCATATTTTCATTTTTATTAGGTAAATTTTGACATTTCATATTATTATCACTATTTCGAATATTTTTGACATGACTCTTTAGAATTTTAATAATTTTATAAAATATAGATAATTTATTGTTAAATAATTAATTAAAATTAAGAAATAACTGTTACCTTATATTGATCATTTGCAAGCCTCTAGGGTAGAACATACTTGAACCATAACTATTAAATAATTAAGACCATATGTACATATGTTTTGGCAAATAAAAATTATCTTATCTTATCTAGAATGTACCTATTAACTCTTCGCTTGAAGACCCCTAAATCGTAGTGATCAGAAAAAACTGACGCCGGATGAGCATTCCATTCCTTAGCTGTTCGAATGATGAAAGTTGCAGCGAAACGTTGCGGGCAGGTGGAATATCTACCGTGTATGGGTGAGGAAATGTGCATCTTGTCGTACGATACACGGTGACGGGGGAATTAAATTGTGTAATTCTTGCGCAAACTCAATGTATCTTATAGAACACTGAGAGGCGAGAGATTTTTCGACGGTGTTCTAAACTATAGAGTTCGGCGGTTACCAGTGAGTTATCGCCAATGAGTTTTACGTTATCGAGCTTTATAAAATGTCAATTGATTATGAATAAGTTTAGTAATAATATAAGTAGGATTAGTGTGATGAGGCCACGCCACAATACATACCATCTTCTGGTCAGCTTTGAGCCTCGCCTCAATACAATCCACCACATTCCTAAGTTCGTCTTTTAGAGTAAGAGGGAACTTGAGATGTGCCCTCTCTTCGCTCATGCTAGTCAGCCCGTTGAGAGGCGCTCGGGAGAAAAACGGATGGTAGAGTAGGAAATCTAGTGTCGTCGGCCCGTGCTTATTCGCAGTGCTTGATATGCAGACGCGGAGAATCCATTCTGTAAATTAATATTCTTCGATGAGTGAGAGATATCTTTCGTCAAACATTTCGATTGGGATGACTATAGAAAAATTCTAATTAATCCGTAATTTACATTATAAAAAAATATTGGACACGTATTTTTCTTTTGTCAATTAAACATAAAATGACATAGATATAGTGCGTTGAAGTTCCGCGTGAGGTCACGCCTCAGTACACTTTTTACATAGCCGTGACGTCACGAGCCCCCACTCCCGAACTTTGACGCTCTTTATCTCCGTCAATTTTTTTAATTTGATAAATAAAAAAATAAGTGTCCAATATTTTTTGTTGATCTATCTGACGAACTAATTCGAATTATTTTTTTTTTACCCAGTCGCCATCCCTATTCTTCAGACTTTTACGAAATATCGAATTCCAATGATACAAGATCAAAGTGGGTTGCTACATTTTATTAACACAACGTTAAAAAAAGACGATTACAATCTGGTAGTCATTTCTTGTTGGTATTTTTCAATTTTAAAGTTTGTCTTTGATGCCTTTTTCTAGGCATCAATATATATATCAATATAGGCAATAAGTACAGTTAGTACTTCTTTGTCAGTCGTTGTTATAGATACCAGACTGTTAGTACTTCGTGCGAGAAAGATAACGCTCTACGAAGCCGAAATAAGCCGATTGTATCTTCTTAAAGGTCGTAGTGAAATATATATCGCCTACTACTGTACATGAATTGATGATAAGCAATTCCACTCACCTAGATCCTCAGACACTCCACCAGGATAGAAATCACAGAAGCTCTCCTCAAAAGGCGTCGCGAACGCCATCTCATATAGGGTTCTACCAAAGCAGTACACATCAACTGCTTTCGCCGAGCTCGTCCTACGAAGCTGGGTCAAATGAGGTCGGTACACACATGACCCACCAAGCAAGGAGTTCTCTATGTCCAGCAGTAGCACCTTCTGGTTTTCAATTGCTATGTTGCCAGGGTGGAGGTGACCTGAAATCGAATTATAAATCCAATTAATATTATAAATTGATTAGAATAAGGGACGTCCACTGGCGAGAAGGGTCGACGATATCAGAAAAACAATGTGGCTCAGTTTAGCGCCAGCTCGAGTGGTATAATCAAGGGGAGGCCTATGCCCAGCAGTGGGCCAAAAATGTCTGAAATGATGATGATGATTAATGGACTAGCCTCATCGTTTAGTTGGTAGTAACTACCTTCTGAGCTGCAGGTCTAGGGTTCGATTTCTGCCCAGAACAAACATTTCTGTAATGAACATGGATGTTTGTTTGTTCTGTGTCTGAGTTTTTTATGAGTACATTTCGTATGTTTATCAGTCTCAATCAGGTAAATAGTACAGGCTCTGCCTAATCTCCGTTTAGCTGATGGATGATTTAGCCGTGCGGGCGGGATAGCAATATTGGCCGTTCAAAATTTTCTAAGAACTTAGTTGTGTTCCGTAATACCAAAAATGATGGCTGAAAACTTTATGTATTCGTTACAAAGTCTTGTTATTCTTTAACTACTCGTAGATGATATAAGCCACGTTCCTCAACAGACAACACGTAAGACATTGTTGTTTTGAATACGAAACAAAGAGGTAGAAAAGTGGTAAATTTTGGCTTTTATGCGCATAATGCTATTGGCTTTTATTTCATTTTAGGTAAGTATTTTGTAGAAAAATAAACTATCCAGAAACCTACATAAATACTATTGGAATACAAATAATACAATAACATAGTAGAAATATGCTTGAATTAGAAATCATTTTGGTATTACGTTTGGATGGGCAATTCGTCCGTCGGAGGCCCCTTAAAGGATTGAGCTGTTTGCACATTTATTTCCAGACCAGAAAAACACAACATTCAAAATTCAATTGTTCACACAAAATAAATATCTTTATCTTGATCTTTATAAAAAAACATAGAGATATAGGTAGGTACCCGGATAAAAAGTAGTTGAGTAGTTGGGAAGCTTGTTAATATTATAAATGCGAAAATTTGTGTGTGCGAAATGCTTGTTCCCTCTCAAATGCGTCACTGATGAACGGATTTGGATGAAACTTGGGATGTAGTTTGTGACCAGGAAAAAAACATACGACTTTTTATCCCGGTACCACGCGAGCGAAGCCGAGGGCCGGAGCTAATAACATAATATTTTAACAGTTAGGAATCCGTATAGGGGGTTTAAAGGCTTCCAACCCTCATCTTCGAACCAAAGCCAACCTCACCTACACGTGGCGCACCCTGCTAACTAACAGACGGGGCTCTGTCTGGGGCCCGCTGACTGCAGCATAGCGCAGCCTAATACCGGCACAGCTCAATCCCCTGGCCGCAGACGGGCAGCAGCGTCGATGGTGAGAGTAGTTGTGTCCTAGGATCACCAACCCGCATGCCCAGCGTGTAGATTATGGACATATCCCCATTTCTAAGGTAAGGCCTATGTCCAGCAATGCACTTATATAGGCTGGTGTGTGTATCCGTAAAAATGAACATACCGTGTGGCAATCCTTTTTCATGTAAAAACTTCAACGCTTGCAGAATCTGGTACCCGTAATGCGATAGCTGTCCGATCGTGAAAGGTTTTCTTATTTTAGGATTCCCGTATTTAGACAGATAGCATTTAGAATACTCCGTTCCGTACAGCATGTCTCTCACTGTTCCGCTTTCGTGTATTCTTCTTACAACGTAAGCACCACTTTCTAGATTGTGTATTGCTAGTATTTGGTCTATGTATGGGTGCTGAAACAAATAAGTAATGATTAAAAAAATTACCATACCACACCACACCAGCCTATAACAGATCAGTCCACTGCTGGACATAGGCCTCCCCTAATAAAGGGGGATATACCCATAATCCACACGCTAAGCATGCTGTTTGGGGATCGCAACGCACAACTTCTCGCACCGCCGACGGTGCTGCCCCTCGGCGGTAAATAAATATAATGACCGGGGCTCATGACACCTGCATAACTTATAGCTTTTGAAACACAATTGATAGGAATCGGTCATTTTCTCGCCTCGGTATACAGTGTAGGTACTACATCATTTTCTTTTGTTTTCACTGTAATTACTCCTACGTTGTAGAAATCTTGAAATATACTATTAAAAAAACTTTGCAGTTTTATAAAATAAATCCAACGCAATCAAATTATTATCCATCCATATTTTGAAAAATCTCACGTGAGGGGGGGGGGGGGGTTGTCCGAGCAAAATCTCACGGCATCTCACCAAGGGGGGGTCGAAAAATCGCCAAAATCACCTCACGTAATTAATGGACGCCCCCCAAGTTATGAGAACCTCAGTTCAGAATACGTGATAATTTTTTTTTCTCCTTTGATCCTATCTTTGTGCTGTGTATGGCAGCCCTAAAATTAATATGAATATCAGTATTATTGCACACCACACCCAGGCAAATAAATAAAAAAAAAAACAAAACTGTTTGAGCAGACTGCTTGCTGCATACATACATTCCTGGTTTTTTTTATTTGTTTTTTTGCGAATGCAAATGAAGTAGTTGATAGATGTGTATAAAACTAGAAAAAGAATTAACATGACGTAGATAAGTCAAAAAATGACATGATCCGAAGCCCATGTTTAGCAGTCGACTGATATAGGCTGGTGTGGTGTGGTGATAAGTCAAATATTAACCAGATATATGGATGATGGTCAAGTCAGTCAATTAATATATTTTTTTAATTCAATAACAACTGTAAAGTACACTTTGTATCGTCACTTTTTTAGTCTAAACCAATTCGCAACGCAACCAAACAGAAAAGAATTGGCAAGAAACTCTGTTAGGCTTATATTTTTTTAAAGTCTATGTTACAATTTCTGTTCTTAACTATTACATTGTTTTTGAGGGAGTTGGAGACAGTTTCATCCCAAGGTTATCAGAAATTTTATAATAAGCTTTATTACAGAGGTTACGTTTAACAGCATTTTTGAATTTATTTACAGATAAATTAAGCATATTATTTGGGATTTTGTTAACAAATCGTACACATTGCCCTTTAAAAGATTGACTAACTTTAGGTAGGTAGATAGCAGTGTGCCTGGAATTCCTATGGAAGAATGGTATAGTAATGCGACGGCGACCTTAAAAGGCCTTAAAAGTCCGACACCAAAGTAGGCACCTAACTGATACTAAGAAAGAAAGTTCACACATTAATTTATGTACAAACCCGGTTACAATAACATAATTTTAACTTTCTTTTTATTGTTCTTGAAGCTGGAACAAGCACATGGCCCACCTGATGTAAAGTGGTAACCATTACCTACCCCAAAGCATTGCATCGTAGATCACGTTTTTGGAACGAGCTCTACAATGCCCTGCGTCCAACAACTTGATGCATGAAGATGATAAGCCTCTTGTGCCTGTAATTTCACCGGCACCTAAACCTTTCAAACCGAAACACAGGACAGCTGCTTTACGGCAGAAATAGGCATGGTGGCAGTACTTCCCCGGACGAGCCCTTCACAAAGAACTTAACAGAAATTTTAAAAAACTTACAGATAAATTTCTTAAGCTTTTAAATGCAGTTTGGAGGTCTTTGTCACACAAACATCTGTCGGGTCCATATTTCTGCCAGGAGAGGATACAATCCGACTTAGTTTCCGTGTCTGTTACCTGAAAAAATAACTTGAATTTACTACCTACTTATAAAATTAATGCTTTGACGACCTCGGCGAAGGCCCGCCTGAGACGCAAGAGGTTGCGGGTTCGATTCCCAGACAAATGTATGTATGTTCTGCAAATATTTGTCTCTGGTCCGGGTGTTTTACGCTTATTCATATAGTTTATTTCCACAAAACGGCATATAAGTATACTTCAACACAAAGTAAGAAGCTTGTTGCGCCCACGCGGACACCGCAGGTTCTATGGCTTGCCTGCGCGTGCAAGTCGACAACACGCCTTTGTTTGCGAAAAGTAGGGCTAATTTACCTAAAGTTCGTGAAAAAAGATGCGTCTCAGCTAGTATTTTATAATTAAAGTAAAATTATTTTTAATGAATAAATGATGTCCTGAAACCGGAGTCAATTTGGTCCCCAAAAAAATTTAGTTCTAAGGAAGTCTCCGCTCTTTTCGCTGTTCCACGAACTTTAGGTAAATTAGCCCTACCTATTCCTATCACTAATAATGTATGTATTTAGAAAAAAAGTATATATCAGCCAAGCTCTTCTTAGTTCGGGGCTAAATGATGCTATGCGATAGCGTCCAGCATCATTCAATTTATTTATTGTGTGCTGAAAACACATCAATGTGTGCTGCCCACCACGACTTACATGGACGCTAACAAATGATGGCTGTGTACCGATTGAGAGAAGCACAGAGAGCCATGGAGCGTACCATATGCGTATTAGACTAATAGACCGGGTTCCTAATGCAGAAATCCTGAGACGTACTAAAGTCCAGGACGTTGGAAACCGCATTATGAAACTCATATTGAGCTTGGCAGGACAAACTGCGAGGCGAGGTGATGACCGGTGGAATAGGGTAGTTACGGTGACCTGGGAAAAGGCCTATTATACCTCGCAGTATTTAGTCTGTCTTAGTAAGACTGTCTTACTGACGAATAAGTCAAGCCTAAGACCGACTTAGTGGCTTACTCTTTTATACTACGCTAAGTGTAAGACAGTTTTACTAATACAGACTTAATATCGCGTGCTCTAAAAAGCCTTTTGGGAGCATAGGATATCTGGCTGCAAGATAGGCAGGCGACACTGTCAAAGGGGGTGGTTTAGATTCGCGCAGGATCATGGTGGATCCCACAATTTGATGGAGGCCTATACCCAGCAGTGGGTGAAATCAGGCTACTGATGATGATGAAGGTGATTACAGATTGTTAAGTGGGTAATTCTTATTTTCACAGGCCATGGAAGTGACATAAAAATCGATCTCAAACTTAATGTCAAAGTTTATGAATTTCTTAGTAGCTTTTGATACATACGTTTTATTAATAAATTATTGTAGATATATTCCAGATAATATTTGCACACTTCTTTTATAAATTCACTTTGACAAATAAAACTCAGGATATTTTCTTTCTTTATGAAACTAGTGCAGTAACGTGTCATGTCCACGGAAGTGACATTATTGATGGTTAAAATTTAAATATAAAAAAAACTATGAATTACTTTCCTTTTATGTTCTAGAATAATAGTATGTTACCTATATTTTATTAACACAAAGCATGATAACATTATTTAGCTGCTATATGTTAGAAAATCTTTAATCAAATGCTTTTTTTTTTTTTTTCAAAAATGAGAATGACCCAAATATAGGTTGGTACGCGGGACTTTGACATAACTGACAACGACCAATGATGAACGCTGACGAAAACCAAAATTACTTTTCATTGGTTTGTTGGTTTTCGTCACTTTACTTCTTTATTAAATGGCTTCTGAGATAGTTCTCCCCAATTTCGCCAGTGTCAAGTATAATGGTTCATAATAATATTAGGCAACGTAGTACGGTTTATAAGTCCAGTCGTCTAGTTTTCAGTCAGGTCCTGTTTTCCGCTATAGCAATAGCGACTCGTTCATCATTGGTTGTCGTCATCACTCAATATTCAAAATTCATTTATTCAGTAGGAACTGTATAGTACACTACTGTCAATGTCCCATGTATCAACCTTTTTTTAACGAACTGTACCTATAACTTTGTAGGTACGATAAAGTTGACTATGCTTATAGTAGGCGTGTCTTAATAATTGTATCATTGTACGATAAATATCTACTATGTTGTACTGCCTGCGTTGAATCATAATAAGTTTACCTACACTAAGGTGAACTGTTGTATTGATAACGATAAACAAAAGCTAAAATTAAACAAGCATTGTGTATCCGATTGATAATGCTGAGAGAAAACTACGTATTCGAGAGTCAAGATGTAAAACAACATACATAACTTTATTATTTGGGTTTTTATAACGTCAATAGGTGCCAAGTTAAACGTACTTTTGAATATATTCCGCACCACGGCTTCGCTCGCGTGCCCGGATAAAGAGTAGCTTAAATGTAATTCCCGGGTTAGAAATTAACATACGCAAATTTCGGTCGGGGTGTAAGAGCTCCCAACCCAAATCTCCGGAACCCAAGCAAACCTCACCTGCGTGGTGCACCCTTCTAACTAACGAATGGGGCTCTAGCGGCCAGCTGATTGCGGCATAGCAGCCTAACACCAGCACAGCTAAATTCCCTGACGGCCGAAGGGCAGCAGCGTCGGCGGTGCGAGAAGCTGTGCCCTACGATCCCGAACCCGCGTGCCCAGCTGGGGATATGGGCATTTCCCCCTTTCTTAGGGGAAGCCTATGTCCAGCAGTGGACTGAATAGGCTGGGGTTGTTGTAAAATTTCGGTCAGTAAGTTCAGTATTGATTCAGCAGTTTTGGTATCGAAGAGGTACAAACATCTCACATCATTACACAAATATTCACTTTTATAATATTAAGTAGTAGAATATAATGTATTCTGTTTTATTATTTTTTACTATTAAGTTAGCAAACAGGCATACGGTTCTGATGGTAAGCAGTTCCCGTTGCCTATGAACGATTTAGAGATATATAGATATATAGTCTCTGGGGAAAATCTCGGCTGGGAGACCATTCCACAGCTTGATTGTTAGCGGGAGGAAATTCCTCTGGAACGCGAGAAGCCAAAATTACCACCTATATCGGTGGTAATTTTGGCTTTCAACATGCTATAATTTTGAAAAAGGACTGAACTCGAACCACGTCTATCCTAGTTACGTTTACCGGTGCTAATGTCTTAATTAATAAATAAATCTCTCTATCTGGCATCCATGGCCAGGTGGAGTGACGATTTGCGAAAGGCTGCTGGTAGAAGCTGGATGCGTCGAGCTCAGGACAGGGCGCAATGGCGCTCATTAGGGGCAGCCTATGTCCAGCAGTGGACTGCTATAGGTTGATGATGATGATGAGGAAATAAATAAACTCACTAAAAAGTAATGTTTACGTATCCGCCAGCCAATATCAGCCAACGGCCCCTTGAGTTCATACCGGCCGTCGCCTCTTAAAGCTATTGACACCGTCTGCAGTGCTTGCTCTGTAACAAAGATTCAGATTTCTTTATTTGAGAAACATGGCTATATAACAATGGGTTGTAGGAACTTAATTATGAACAGCCATGATCGTAATAAAGTCATGCAAAATTAAATACTTAAAGTAATTATTTAAAAAATTACATAACAAATCAAAAGAAATTAAATAAATTAAAAAAACAGTCAAATTAAAATACAAATGAAAAAAAATTGAAATAGGACTTTTTTTTTTAAATAAACCAACTTCAAATAAATCACTTCTTACTTCTTGCCCTAAATAATTTTTAAAATCGGTTCACAATTTGACGGAGATATTGGTGATCATAGGGCGAAAATTACAAGTTGGATGAGGCTTTTTGAGTTTTCCGAGAAAAGTACCAATTCCTCAGGAATAAAATTTATATGGGACCACCTGTGAAGTATATTCTTTTAAACAAAAAAGGAATTTTGAAAATCGGTCCACAATTGACGCAGTTATCGGTGAACATACATAAAAAAAAGGTTCCGACGAATTGAGAACCTCCTCCTTTTTGAAGGCGGTTAATAAAAATACTAAATATAAACTTAATGAAACAATAATACTTCTTAAAACTTAGTAAAACAATACTCTATAATACACAGTACCTGGATGACCGAGATTTACTCGTTTTTTTTTCCTTTTCTTAAAATTAAACCTAGATCGATTTATCGCCCCCGAAACTCCCTGCCTACTAAAATTTCATGAAAATCGTTGGAGTTGTATCCGAGACTCAAATTATAATGTCCATATACTAATACAACTTATACAATAATTGTTTTATATATATACTTACATACAAGAATTGCTCGTTTAAGGGTATTAGATTTTGGCCCATAACATAATTAAAGAAGTCTTTTAAGAAACGCATTATTTTATTGTTGGTTTTCAAAGTTATAACACTCATAGTAATTTCTGACAGGCTTGGAAACTGGGGGTGACAGGGGGTTCTATCCTCCATCTTCGGAACTTAAGCCAACCTCACCTGCCTGTGATGCACCCTGCTAACTAACAAACGGGGCTAAGGCGGTCATGGGAATTTCTAGTAGACTTGGAAATTAGTGGTGTAAGGTGTTCTATCCTCCATCTTCAAAACTTAAGCCAACCTCACCTGCCCATGGTGTACCCTATTAACTAACAAACAGGGCTGGTGGGATTGCGGCAAAGCGGAGCCTAAATTTCCTAACCGCCGACAGGCAGCAACGTCACCGGTACGAGAAACTGTGGCCTGGAATCCTGAACCCGCTTTACCCAACGTAGGGATTATGGCCTTATTAGAGGAGGCCCATGCCAGCAGTGACATTCCAGCTTCTACCAGCAGATTGTCCACTCTACCTGGGCGGAGGGCGTCGTATACGTTGCAGAGTCGCGGTATTCACTCAAAAACTCGTTTATCCTATCGGTTGTATTCGGCAGATATGACCAACCCACGCCCATTTCATACCCACTGCCAGGTCAGCTTGCTAATTCTCCGAGTATCAGAAAGCTGATCTCGAACGCAGTGGGTGTAATAGTAATATTGCGGTTATTATGTTACATTGTCAGATTTTATTTCTATTTTTTGGTGAAACAGTTAGTCATACACATAATGGCCCATTGTTAGTTATAGCAATATTTGGAGTGGAAGCGGGCCAAAGTAGGTATAAGGCAAGACCAACAAAAATTTATAAAATTGGCTGAATTGCTAGGTTAAATAATATAAATGAAATTCATGTTAGATCAAATCCGAATTTTGAATGGCCGTCTGAGACGCAAGAGGTTGCAGGTTTGATTCCGGTTGCGAGGGAAATGTTAGCGTGATCTGCAGATAGATATTTATGTCGGGTCTGGTTGAGGCCTAACTTGGTGTGTGTGATTTTCGAATTGTATCCAGAACTAAAAAAATACCATTTAAAACCAAGACGGCTACGGACTGTAAATAAATTTGTTTTCTTCCAAAACAATAGCGATTCGATTCGAGCGAGCGATTCCTATAAAATTTAAAATTTGCGCAAAACAGTTTAACCTTAAACAAGGGCTTTGTTCTTACGTAACAGTCTGGGTGCTATATGAATTTTGAGTTCGAAATAGTTTATCTACCTAATTTTTTTTTTTTTATACTACTTGAAGTTGGAACAAGCACATGGTCCACCTGATGTTAAGTGGTAACAATTACCTATCACAAAGCATTGCATCGTACATCACGTTTTTCCGGAACGTGCTCTACGATGCAACGCCCTCGTCCATCAACTTGAGGCATGAAGATGATAAGCCTCTTGTGCCTGTAATTTCACCGGCAACCGTACCCTTCAAACCGAAACACAGCTCAGCTGCTTCACGGCAGAAATAGACATGGTGGCAGTACCTCCCCGGACGAGCCCTTCACAAAGAACTCTACTACCTTCAAATGTTGTTTCTAAATATTGTTTCCTCCTCTGTTTGCAATTAATGTAAAAAATATAAACGTGTTCATTTTTAAAATGAACGAACTATAAACAGTTTTTGCCGTCAGATACAGGATACAGACAACATCCTGTTATGTTGATTTCTTGATGAGATTGCTTTACTGGATATAAACCTAAAAGTAGGAAGCAATACGTTTGGATAAAAACCTATACAATGTGGATACGCGGTCTCTTGTAGGACGCCCTCCGGTCAGGTAGTGACGATCTACGAAAGGCTGCTGGTAGAATCTGGATGGGTCCAGATGAGGACAGGGTACGGTGGCGCTCATAGAGGTTATGTCCAGCAGTAGACTGCTATAATCGGCTGATTAATCGTCAATTATTTTGTTAGACTATTGTCATATTATACATTATTAAAAACACATATTGTACATTATTATTACACACTATTTTCAAAATTCAAAAATTAGGAATGTTATTGGCTACACAACCATCATATTTCATAGCTAGGTACTTAACCACACATTATTTTGCGGCTCGTTCTGCTCGCTCTCGATCAGGTCTTGACTGAAAATCAGTGTTTTTGCTTTAAAGCAAAAAAATTCACTGAGGCAAGGCCTTTTTGTTTTGCTGCAGCACACACAACCATACATAAAAGTTCATAATTCCTAGGTTCTTTGAAATGTTTGTGTTTCTTTCTTTCTATTAATGTTATTTTTTGTGCTTATATCTTGTTAGTAATGTAAATTGTGTAACAAATAAACGATTTATCTATCTATCTATCTGATGATGATGATGTCAGTCAAATATTCGCCTCATTCTGTGACTGAAGAGTCTAAATGTAAAAGTCTAGCATATTGATTTCAAGGCTTTTAGTGACGCTGCACTGTGGCAATAGCCAATCATATGTAATTTGATACACATCATGAGCTATGTAAGATACCTATTTATCTACCTCCTACAATTACAACGGATCTGTCCTCTAAAGCTCAGCGCCATTGTATTATTTACGATACACCACCCGGGCCCTTATTCCCCCCTATGACCAAACGCAAACGTAACGTGACGCCATGGCGTGTTTTGGAAACGCATTTGTGTTTGAAGTATGTTATGACGTAACGTATGTTATCGGCAAGGAATCTTTTGTGTCATATAGAATAAAGCCCAGTCTACACGAGGCTATCAGCGCCAGCGCTAACTTGGTATTTGCCTTGTGTAAACAGTTTTACAAGCCAAGCCAGCGCTAGCTGCCAACGCTGGCGAGAATAGAGCGCCCGTCTAATTTTCAAGCCAGTGACCTCCGCCCGCATACCCGTCGACCCCCGCGCCAGCGTTGTGGACACGTGTAGACGCATCACGCCAGTAACTGGCGAATGTTTTAACTTCAAACGTGTGCACACCCCAAGAAAAATCCGTGAATGAATGGCCTCGTCTAAACAACAGGGGCCAGGCCAACGCTGGCTTGTCTGCAGGAAAGGCGCCAGCATCACTGGCTTCGTATTTTTATTTATTTATTTATTTATATAGCCTCTTTCAGACGTTTACATAATTTGTTTTATATATTTATTTGTTCTTATATATAGTTATTTTTATTCTTTGTGCCCTTTGGCAAAGGCCTCCTCCAACCCCTTCCAATCTTCTGTCTCCCGCGCCAGTCTAGTCCAGGTTTTTCCAGCTATTTTAGACATATCATCTTCCCATCTTCTGAAAGGTTTCCCCTTTTTCCTCTTTCCCTCTCTTGGGTACCACAATGTTACTACTTTGTTCCATTTCTCTTCTCCTCTGATTACGTGGCCAGCCCATTTCCACTTTAGCGTTTTCACCCTCCAACTGGCTTCGTACAAACTCTGCTTAATAGCCCCGGTGTCTTTTACCAGGCCAGTGTACTTTGAGAGATACACGCGACATGGGTATTTTCACAGGCCGGGGTATCGTTGATTATACACTTTTTCATATATTTTTGCATATAATCATAAAATTGAAAAATTAAATTTTTATTTATTAGAAAGAAGATCTTCTTCTTTAAGAAGTAGCTTGAGTGCGTAAAAACACCTTACTATAAATGGAGGCGGGAAGTTTGTAAAACTTTGACATTTCCATACAAAAATATAGTCATCACAAAGTTTGTAGTGGAGTATATTTTTCGAATTCAAGCCAGCGGTGCTGTATCATAAAATGATACACTGGCGCTAATCGTGTTAGGCTTAGCAAACAATTCAACCAATCGTAGTACATACAATACTATAATAATATTTGATACATAGAAGCGCTCAAGACATGGCTTACTTCAGTGTTTTTAGCAGATCACCTTGGTTAAGCAACCTTCGCCCGGTCACTACTTAGATAGGTGACCGTAGAGTGGCCTTTAGAATATAAAACCACATTAAATAAAAGAAAGTAGATGTCATGTCATGTAGGGAAGTAAAGGAGGCTTTGCATGATGGATAAGAAAGGAGAAATGATCGCTAGACCAATTCTCTTACATGCCAAACCATGGCAACACCAAACCTGCTCATAGTCTTAAGACTGATTGCAAAAATACAAGAATTATTAACATACCTGCAAATGCAGCGGAGTAATTACTTGGATCCAAGAAACTCCTGACTTGCAGCGAAAGCGCCAGAATCTGATGTTTTAGTACCTCATTTATATAGTTCTGAAAATAAAGGTTATTTTACTCACATCCTAAGGAAACTTTAAGGTAAATATTATGATATGTTACAACTCCAGATAATAAACTGAGCAAAGTAGAAGCTATTGTGAAAAGAAGTTTTTGCTCGTTTTCAGTAAAATGTGAGCTGTGATTAATCTTTCAACATAATTAAGGAAGCATGATCACTCAAACAATAGCCATTACAAAACGTGAAATTACAGTATTGTAATATGTTTTCATAATTATTTACAATGGGGGTTCTAACCCCCCACCTTTGGAACCCAAGCCAACCTCACGGGCCTGTGGTGCACCATGCTATCTAACAAACAGGTTATAAAATTTTCATAATAATGTACAGTGGGATTGTATGAGGATCCACCCTCCATCTTTGCAACCCAAGCCATCTCACCGGCCTGTGATGCAATGAGCTGACTAATAACTAGGGCTCTGTCCGCTGGCTGGCTGTGGCATAGCACAATTTAACACCAGCATTGATAAATTCTCTGCTACTAGCAGCAGCGTCAGCATTCCAAGAAGCTGTACCAATCACCAACCAACATTTTCAGCTTGGGGTTATGGACATGTTCCTCTTCTTATTAGGGGAGGCCTATGTCTAGCAGTGGACTGATATACATACAAACATCTTCATGACTTTTTCCCCATTATGGATATCTTCAGATATTGCTCAGTACGCAAATCTATTGAGGATACCTTAACGGGGGTAGTCAGAGGCAAGTCCAAACATTATGTTCGATAGATGCCCACTTTTTGCAAGCAGCTAGCAATCCATGTGACAGGTTGCAAGCCCATCGCCGGTTTTTATTGGACTGATATAAGCTGGTGTTATTTTTGTTGAAGTAAGTGCAGATTCTGACCTGCAAACCTATCTGCCTCTCAGCAATAAAGGCAGGTTGCATGTTGCCGATGAGCTTCTTCGGAGGCAGCGGAAGTTCAATGTTTGACAGTTCTAGCATAGAATGAAGCGCTGCAAATTCTCGATATCTTCGAGACACATTCCACTTGTTTTCCTTAGCAGGTCCTCTTTGAACTCTTAATGTGTATTCCTGATAGGAAATATTTTGTGATAAGTTTATGTTTTAATAAATTCAAGCAAATATTATAGTAGGTTAAGTTAAGTTATCTATTCAAGGTTATAGCAGAGGATTCAAGTTCAAGTACCTAAGTAATTAAAAAATAAATTGAACTTACTGTGTGTTTGTTGATGTTTTGTGCATTTTCTATGTTGCAAGTTAATTTTTCAGTGTCATCGTAAGTTGCTTTAGCTTGAGATGTTTTATCGAATAGAGCCATAGCTTGCTTGCATTGGTTTGGATTAGTTAATTAGATAAATACATTGGAAACTTCGCAAATTATTTTACTTAGCCACTTGATGATACAAAGCAAAAATTCAACAACGTCAAACAAAAAATTTGTGAATGAATGTTTTTTTTTTTATCAGCTGTCAGTCAACTGTTACAATCAGCTGACAGCTTTTTTAACGCTCCGTTCTCAACGTAGAGGTAATTTAATTATTTTAATTTTATAGCACGTATGTACGGCCTAACTGAACCTTTTGACTGACGTAGCACAAGTAGAATAATAAAAATTGAAAAAGGTTAGTTTCAAATCAGACAACAACTGATAGTAGAAATTCTATCGGAACCAGTGACCCAGACAATGAGCAGAGTAATGAAACGTAAATATCAAATAATTGCTTATTTTATGATTTTGAAGACGTTTTGAACGTTTCAATAATCAATAAATAAATTAACCAATAAATATTTAGAACACTGTTTTAAGATAATTTATTTTGTATTCATTAGTAGGTTTCTAAATTGACTTCTCCAGTTTTGTATTTTATTGACTTTTGACGTTCCATAACCAAATTTTTCTATTTATTTTTCAAATGTTACTTATTTATTTAATTTATTATGGATAAAATAACAAAAACAACTACTTACAATGTATTGATTTAGATTTTAAGTAGAAATTATTATCTTTGAACCTTACATCTACTTGATTTAATATTAATTCAAATAAATTCGTAAGTAGTGAATATTTAACTTGTATTCTAGGTTTTAGTTTCAGAACGTCTCTTTTTGCAGACAGGCGGGCGATCACCGGCCAGCCTTCCTCTTCTCCGGTTCAATGTTGCCAATGTAGCGATTCTATCGATAGAAATCACGACTTTAGTTTGTCATAACGCCTAAAAGTTATGACGCCTATCGCCTAATGCAGGGGTCGGCAACCTACGGCTCGCGAGCCACACGTTTTCAAAATCTGAAGTTTAATTTTTTTACCTCTTCAAGATCAAACGGCTGGATGGATTTGGATGAAATTTTTAACTTATAAATTGAATTAATGCATAATTAGTCGCTCAGCGAGCTATGGAACGAGCTATGCTCGGGGTTTCTCTGAAGGATAAAATCCGTAACGAGCTTATCCGACATAGAACTAAAGTTGTAGACATAGTAGTAGTAGAGTTCTTTGTGCGGGGGCTCGTCCGGGGAAGTACTGCCACCATGCCTATTTCTGCCGTGAAGCAGCTATGCTGTGTTTCGGTTTGAAGGGTGTGGGTGCCGGTGAAATTACAGGCACAAGAGGCTTATCATCATCATGCCTCAAGTTGATGGACGCAGGGCGTTGCATCGTAGCGCACGTTTCAAAAAACGTGATCTATGTTGCAATGCTTTGTGATAGGTAATGGTTACCACTCAACATCAGGTGGACCATGTGCTTGTTCCATCTTCAAGTAACATAAAAAAAAAAAAAAAAAAAAAAATAGCTCAGAGAATTAGCAAGCTGAAGTGGCAGTGGGCTGGCCATATCTGCCGAAGAACCGATAACCGTTGGGGTAAACGAGTTCTTGAGTGGAGACCGCGGCTCGGCAAACGTAGTGTAGGACGCCCTCCGGCCAGGTGGGGTGACGATCTGCGAAAGGCTGCTGCTAGAAGCTGGATGCGTCGAGCTCAGGACAGGGCGCAATGGCGCTCATTAGGGGAGGCCTATGTCCAGCAGTGGACTGCTATAGGATGATGATGATGATGATGATGATAGATAGCCTTGTACGAGTATGTCGTGAAGAGTCCGACTCATCTGACAATGCACAGCGCATCTTTCGTCAAACATGTACCGACCTTAAGTGGCTATGGCTTATGGCTTATGGCTTTTTAAAAACTGGAATATACTGTAAATTGACTGGAATATACTGTAATCAGAGGTAACCCTGATGAACTCATCAGGGTTCAATTTTGAGTCTGTTCAATATTGCCATTAACTATGCCACCTACAAAAGTTGCCGCCATGGACGCTCTTATATGCAGATGATATTGTTCTTGTTGCCGAATCATAAGAAGAGGTGCAGAAAGACCTAGAGGCATGGCAAACCTCGATTGAACAACGAGGATTTAAAAAACCGACAGACACTTTTAATATCTCTATCTAATAATATCTCGGTCCATTGAAGCACCTAAGGATAGCACCGAAAACGACATCCAGCATAGGATATTATCCACCTGGCTGAAATGGCGATCGCTGACAGGTGTTCTATGTGATAGTCGCATGGCCATAAAATTAAAAGGCAAATTCTACAAACAGGCAGTAAGCCCAGTCTTAATTTATGGATCAGAATGTTGGCCAGTGAAAAAAGTGCATATACAAAAACTACATACTACTGAAATGAACATGTCGGAAGAGTGACATAACTGGACAAAGTAAGAAACAACTACATTAAGGGTACTTTCCGAGTGGTCGACATTGCGGATAAACTTGGGAAATTCGCCTGCGGTGGTATGGATACATAATGAGTCGCGACAGTGACACCACATGACAAGGCGAGTGTTGGATTTGGAGGAAAGTAAAAGAGGACATGGCAGACCACCAGTTACCTGGCAGCAAATTAAAAACCACATGAGAGCCTGCGATGTTAATGGGGAGTTGAGGCAGAATAGGCCACTTTGGAGAAAACATACTAGGACAGCAGACCCCAAATAAATGGGTTTAATGCCAAGAGAAAGAAGAAGAGGTATCATTTCGCGGTGATTTGAAAGGGTGGGAAAGGTATACTTGAAAAAATAAATTCAAGTGAAAAAAATACATGTACAATTGAAATCCTGAGTTCACCCGTACAATCAGTTTAGACATAAAGATAATGATATGCCAGTTACCAGTACCAGAGAACTTGAGGTATCTCAAAAAGAAAACCACTTTGACAACCATACATCACCTTTAATATGTTTGCTTTGCAGTACCAGAGAACTTGAGGTACCTATCTCAAAAAGAAAACCACTTTTGACAACCATACATCACCTTTAATATGTTTGCTTTGCACCATGCGCATCAATAAAGTGAATGTTGATTTACACCTAGGAACTTATTTAACGTGATATTATAGCCGTTCTGTTCTTAATAGGTATCTGAAAAAAAGAATTAACCAATTTTCCACGTTTTTCGTTTTAGCGATTTTTTACCAGCGACTAAGATATATAGGAGTTGGCAGCACTGCTTTTGTCTGTCAGTCAGTTCTATTCGTCACATCCGGTTCTACCGTAACGAGTCGCGAGCGGAGAACTTCCACGGGCCAGTCTGCCATTGATAAAATAAATTTGTGAAAAATGTCGCTGATCTCCGCTCGTATTGCCGGCTCGGTGGCCAGGCGCCTACCAAACGCCGCCAACCAGGTATAAATTGTTACTGCTACCGTTAAAAAAGTGATTCGGCTGTCGTACATTGCATCCAACTCCTGTGATCAAATCGTTCATGAAATGATCACGTACTTACCACGATCTTTATTGATAGTACTCTCGAATACATGCTCTAGCCCTCAATAAATCTTATTCTGAAGTCTCTTTTAACATCTCTCTTTAATTATCCCGACCCAATCAGTTGACTTCGGTTATAAAATTTCGTGGTCGGTGTTATGTAATAATGGGCGGTCGGTAGTTTTTACAGGTTTTAATGTCCATTTAGTGAAGAATAGTGATAATTTGGTCGTGTAACGATGAGAGACCAGTGTTTTATGTTATAATCTGGTGAGTAAGAAGTGCTTCAGTTGTGATGTGACGTTGAATTGGTTATGTCGGCAGGTTGCGAAGGTCGCTGTGCCCGCGGTCTCAGTCGCCGCCCGCAAACTCCATGTCTCCACCACCCACAAAGCCGCTGAAATCTCCACTATCTTGGAGGAGAGGATCCTGGGAGCTGCACCCAAGGTAATCATTGTCACTAATGTTACATAAATCCTAGGTTACTTAAACCTATCTACTATAGAGGTTATCTGAAAAAATCATGAGAATTAAATTTTTAGCTCACATACTACTTGAAACGGGATCAGTATTGATCCATGACCTATTTAAGGCAAGTTCAATGCCCTTGCTGCAGTAACACTGCAGTAATAAAGAAATTAAAATTACTCTAAATTATATTATTAAAAGCAATTGGTAAAGATGAATTCCAATTGGAAATTGATAATTTTAATTACTAAAGGTTACTCTGAAGATTACTTAGGAAGCTAGAATTGTGGCAAAATGACAACTTCATGTTGAATTTATTGAAGATATAACACCCATGTTACACAATCAGCTGGATAAATTTTTACTACAAGGTTATATCAGCTGTAATTCTTGTTAATCAAATTTAAAAAAGGAAATCTTTAACATGTTGAAATGTTACTAGAGCCAAACTGCCATAATTTAATTTTAGCTTTCTGCGAAGCTGAAGTCCTATATGGGACTCTTACTCAAAAATTATGACTATATTATTTTTTTACATTATTCATAGTATTTTTATTTCACCATATGAACATTACAGTCCACTTGGTTAATAATTGACATTTTTTTTAATTAATTTATTATTACTATTATTATTTAGTTATGGACGAGCAGCTTGACGCTGATGTGTCCATTTCAGGCAGTGTTAAAAAAACAAAATTAAGTCATTGTTTCTGTTACTTTTTTTATCACTGATTTATTTAGTTGTAGCCAGATGTCGAGCTTATTTTTGAAGTTGTTTACTGATGTAGCAGATACAACATCTCCAGGTAGCAAGTTCCAATTATGGACCACTCGGTTACAAAGGAAGTGATGAGCAACCATGGGGTTGGTAGAGGCTCTCATTAGTCGAAGGTGGTGGCCACGAGATGGTTTTATTTAACTAAAATCTTATCTACATATATCATGGATGTGAAGCGCTTATGGTGTGGCTTACTTCAGTGGTATTAGCAGATCATTGTGGTTAAGCAACATTCTGCCAGGTCACTACTTGGATGGGTGACCGTTTATTGTCATTTAGATCTGAGCATTTCCATGCTTCGGAAGGCACATTAAGATGTTGGTCCTGGGCCCTGATTCTGACTATACAATATATTTTATTCTATTAGATATATATCGCGATAACTGTCCAATTTCATACAGTTTTGGCCACTGGCTTTTTCACTCGTTAAGTCATGTTGAAGGCCTTCGAGTGTCCTAAAAACTCTGATACTTTAGTTGACCACTAGCTCATATGAAGAAGAAGAAAAATAACTCTTTCAAGAATAAGCTGGATAACTAGTTACAAACTCACAAACTAAATTAATTGAGATGAAAACCCACAAAAGAAGAAAAAGAAGAAATTAATTAAATCAGTGATAAAAAATTATACAATTAAAAACATTTCAACACTGTGATGTAAACACATCAGCGAAAGCTGCTTGTCTATCATCATTTCCCTGCCCTTATCCCAATCTAGGTGGGGTCGGCAAAACATGAAAGCTGCTTGTCTATCACAGCACACTAATTTTTAAAGGAGAAAGTTTGTGTGCGTTTGTTTGTTTGTGGTTGCTTCACTCGGTAATGGCTAAACAGATTCGGATGAAACTAGGAATATTAATGGCTTAAGACCTGGATTAACACATCGGCTACTTTTTATCCTGGTATCATGCGAGCGAAGTTGCGAGCAGAAGCTAGTAAACAAATAAATAAGGGCAACAATAAGACAGACAAACCAATATTTTTTTCCAGGCTGACTTGGAAGAGACTGGCCGTGTGTTGAGCATTGGAGATGGTATCGCCCGTGTGTACGGTCTCAAGAACATCCAGGCCGAGGAGATGGTGGAATTCTCCTCTGGTCTCAAGGTTTGTATATTTTTATATCTAGGAATAAAACCATCATCATCATCAGCCTATAGCAGTCTACTGCTGGACATAGGCGTCCCCTAATAGCGCCATTGCGCCCTGTCCTGAGCTTGATGCATCCAGCCTCTACCAGGAGCCTTTCGCAGATCGTCGCTCCACCTGGCCGGAGGGTGACCTACACTACCTATGTTTGCTGAGGAATAAAATAACTGCTACTATTTATAACCTACTGAGGGGGGACAATACAGTAAATAAAAAAAAACTTTCTATTTATTTTCTGTGCATTTTAGAGAATATTAGCAGGGTATTATGTTAGTACGCAAAGCTGTTATTGAGCGTAAAGTTCAATAGTCATTTAATACAATATATTAAATGACTATTGAACGATTTCATCGGGGATTTGCGAGCGAGTCGAGTTGCGCGTAGCCAATCGTAAAGACGTACGTCACATTCCACGTGACATTTCGCATGCCTGATTAGCTACATAGCCCCATCAGGACTAGCTCTTAACAACTCCACGAATTTTTAGTACCTATCTTCATCTAGTATGTTTGATACAGAAAATAAGGGTCAATTCATACCAGCGCAAAGTCGAAGCGCATCGAAGCGTCAAATACTTCATATCAAAGGGAAGTCGCACGAATGCACGCGTATTTGCGCAAATTCTCGTACCCCCACGATTTTAAAAAATAGCGATAGACATGGAGCGTTATTTCGCCTATTAGCCGCTTTAGAGCGCGCGCACCAATCGGAGTTGATCGCGCTCAGACGCGTGAAATCTCTCGTGCGTCTTTTTTTATCCAAGCATATTTGCATTATCTGGTGGAGATAAGAGTGAATTTGCTATGTTAAGTTTCGGATTGACGCTTCGTGAATTGACCCTAAACATTCAACCCATGTCAAAGCAATCCAAAGATTCTTGACACTGCAACTTTTGAGACAACACATCCTCTCCAGGGAATGGCCCTCAACTTGGAGCCCGACAATGTGGGTGTGGTAGTGTTCGGTAACGACAAGCTGATCAAGGAAGGCGACATCGTCAAGCGTACCGGAGCTATCGTGGACGTACCAGTGGGTGAACAGCTGCTCGGCCGTGTAGTCGACGCTCTGGGTAACGCTATCGACGGGAAGGGAGATCTTGGCACCAAGACCCGTATGCGTGTCGGTGTGAAAGCCCCCGGTATCATCCCGCGTGTGTCTGTACGCGAGCCTATGCAGACCGGTGAGTTTTACTGTGTATCTTATTAACCAAGGTTAAGTACTGAGTATTATATTTCATGTATCAAGGACTGATGAGTCTGGATCCTAAACGCCACCGCTATACCACTCATCTGATTATAGTCCACCAACTGATCGCAGATTTAAAATGGAACAAAAAAATGTATCCAGCATTCAGCAGGTTGAGCTGTGTAATATATATATCTCTCTCTCTCTCTCTCTCTCTCTCTCTCTCTCTCTCTCTCTCTTTCTCTACAAGACGTAGTGAGAGAGAGAAAGAGTAAGTAAGGAAAAAGAGAGAATTCAAGACATTACACAGTTTAATGTGATTAAATTACGGTGTAGAAGTTAGTAAGGCTTAGAATGGAGATTTTGCTTTGTTCTGTATTTTATATGCTATCAGTCGTCAGACTATGAGCGGATTGGGTGTTGGCATGATTTGGAGACGATATGCAATTTTTTGGTAAATAAAAATAAGTTGTGTATAAGAATCTTTATACATTATACAGCAACAGTTTGACTGTATGCAAAGGAACTGTGTATGTATGTATGGAAAGGACTGTATGTAAAGGAGTTGTAAAAGCGATAACACTTCAAAAAATCGATGTCTAGTATAAAATAGAAGATTATTATAAGTGTATCTTACCTTATTTTATTAAGGATCCCTATATGAGACTGACATAGTATGTGACTCAAAGACCCCAAAATCAACCAGCAATGTTATTGCTCATTGTAATCATCCATCACCCAGTGGCTTGATCACGAAGACTTGTGAAAAAGTAAACGTATCGTAGACGTATAATTTTGGCCAATAAGAAAGTGTATATTCAAAATAACGCTTTGTTAACATTTTTCGTTAAAATGAGACTGACATAGTATGTGACTCAAAATCCCCAAATAAGACAGAAAAACCATCAATGTTATCTCTCATTGCACTCATCCATCATCCAGAGATGTCAAATTTTGGCCAATATGAAAGCATAGATACAAAATAGCTTTCTTGTCATTCTTTGTTGTGTTATGTTATTCAATTAGGCATAAGAAATATTATCTGTAACATGATTTGCCAATGTTATGTGAATAACGAATTGGTTAAATAAATGAGTTTACTAAGTTTATTGACCAAAATTTTCCCTTAGGTTCACAATACGTCAAGTTGTAATATTTATGATTGCCATACAGGTATCAAGGCCGTGGACTCGCTGGTACCAATCGGCCGTGGCCAGCGTGAGCTGATCATTGGCGACCGACAGACCGGAAAGACTGCCCTGGCCATCGACACCATCATCAACCAGCAGCGCTTCAACAAGGGAGACGATGAGAAGAAGAAGTTGTACTGTATCTACGTTGCCATCGGACAGAAGCGATCCACTGTCGCTCAGATCGTGAAGAGGCTGACTGATGCTGGTGAGTCATTATTTGGACTTCTGATGATACATTTCAGCGCGAGAACCTAACTCAGATATTTTATTTCCGAGACGGACAGCGCTCTACAGTGAGAGTAAGATAGCACTAACATAAATAAATAAAAATAAAATAGGGTGGTATTTAAATGCATATAAAACAAAATCATAACAAATTTGGACTTCAAAAAAATTATACAACAATAGATAAACCACTAAAAAGTGGCCGTTCAAGTATTACGTAAGCAGGTTTATTAAACATTTTAACCCCCCCTCGCCTTGTCAGCAGAAGTAAGCAAAGCTCTTTAAAAAAATAACTGCTGTTGACGTAATCACCATCTAGACCCCCTTACCCCCCATGTCATGAAAAATAAGCAGAGCAAAGACAACAATAGTGCTTACGTAATACTTGAATGGCCCCAAAGTAAAAATAGTAAAACATTTTTCTCTACTCAAGTTATCCCTTACGATCTATCTATAGGTTTACCATGTAGGTAGATCTAGAAACCTACCTGTTATTTTTGGAGTCGGAGTCAGCTAAGGTAATACGATATTATAGCAACTATACCCGAGGTGGGAACCTCGGAAATCCCTCTGCGCGCCGCGCCGCCCACGCCATGGTTACCTACCTTGGCATACATGTCTATACTACCTACTTATATTGTAACTTTTTACTGTACCAAATAAATAAATGAATACTGTAGATTCTGCTTTAGATCTGTTCATTTGCTGCAGGCTGTTTATCGTGGAAAGGACTTTAGTTCTATTTCCTACCCTTAAATTTTACAAGTACTAGGTACCTCATACTCAATTATTGTAACCTTAAGAGGATGAAATAAATGATTATGATTTGTGTATACCAGGTGCCATCAACTACACCATCATCGTGTCTGCCACCGCGTCTGACGCCGCCCCCCTGCAGTACCTGGCGCCCTACTCTGGCTGCGCCATGGGAGAGTTCTTCCGTGACAGCGGCAAGCACGCTCTCATCATCTACGACGATCTGTCCAAGCAGGCTGTGGCCTACCGTCAGGTATTTTAGCCTAAAGAATGGTACAACAACAACACTATAGCGTAGAGCTAACAAAATGATACCATGTCTAAAGAATCATCCATATGAGTACCGCCTCTAAGAACTAGGCCTAAACACATTAGAGAAACATAGAAAACGCGGCGATCTAATTGAAAATTACAAAATATTAACAAAGCACTATAATGTACCGGCTATCAGACATGTACAACATGAATAATAATAAAAAACTGAGAGGGCACTCGCTTGATCTTCTGAACCAGCCAGATACAAGCAACCCAAGAATGCACACTTTGCCTAACTGTATTATACACAACTGGAATAAGCTTCCAGAAACTGTAGTTAGTGCTCCATCAGTGAACTCCTTAAAAAATAGACTGGACAATTATTTAAAGTGCACTGAAAAATAACCCCGATATACATTTATCAGCGCTTTAAGCTGCCTGTATATAAACAAATAATAATATACTATAGTCTGGTCGCGGGGCAGGAAGAATTTCGTACAATGACCTGGGTGCCTAGTGGGAGTTTTTTTACCAGCTCGATCGCGTTTGTGTTTACGGAAATTTGTATGGAAAGGAGTCAGTGCCACGCATCTCTCACTAGATGGCGCTACTTCGATTCCATATAAATTTGCGTAAACGCAAACGCGATCGAGCTGGTAAAAAATTCGCACTAGGCACCCTGTTATTACTTGACTGGCTTCATAGCTAAGTTGGTAGTAACTCTGCCTTCTGAGCTTCAGGTCGCGGGTTCGATCCCCGCCCAGGACAAACATTTGTGTGACGAACATGGATGTTTGTTCTGTGTCTGGGTGTTTTATAAGTATCTATGTATGTTTATCAGTCTCTGGTACCCATAGTACAGGCTCTGCCTAGTTTGGGATCAGTTGAACGTGTGTGAGATGTCCCAAAAAAAAAATTACCTGTCTCTCTCACTCCCGCGTTAATTTAAATGCGTCACGCTCGCACGGACGGCGGTTATTTCATCTGTGCGAGCGTGACGCATTATATTAACATGGAAGTGACAGAGATGATAAATAAGCATGCATTAGCAAAATTATATAACAAATTACCGAATAGTATTAAAGAGGCAAAAAAAGATTAAAGGAGTATGTTTTGACGTACACTAATATAGCGTAATTAAATTAACTTGGTAAAGTTTTTTTTTTTACTGTTTCTGTTATATATAGCTGGACATAAACCAGTACTATGAGTACATACAATATGATCTAACTTAATTTCTCTATATGTGAACTGTATTTATTGTTCTTTGAGAAATAAATATCTTTAACCATATCATTCACAAAATCATTGTACGAAATTCTTCCTGCTCTGCAACCGGGCTTTAGCCTATATCAGTCTAATGCTGGACTTAGACCTCTCAATGTGAAGTGGCTTAAGTAACGCCCATAATCCCCATGCTCGGGATCTCAAAGCACATCTTCGCGCTGCTGCCTGTTGACAGACAGGGAATTTAGTTGTGGTGGGGTCAGGCTGCGCTATGCTGCTTATAGCCTGATCCCTGTGCTGGGGATCGCAGGGAACAGCTTCTCGCGCCGCCGACGCTGGTACCCGTTGGCGGTCAGGGAATTCAGCTGTGCTAGATCTGGCTGGTCAGATTGCCTATAGCCTGCTGCCAGAGCCCTGTTCGTTTTTTATCAAGGTACATGGGCAGGTGATGTTGGATGATGGTCAGATGGTAGTGATTGAGACCCCTTTACACTTACCATACTTTAGTACTTGGTATAGTGTTGTTATTGTAATATAACCATTTTTAACTAGATTATTAGTGGGTTACACAATCTACTTGTTTTATAAGAATCTCTTCTAGAATTAAAATATACTGTGTATTACGTAACAATATTGTCGTAAACTCGTTTATATCTTATCTGTAGCTAGCGCGGCTTCGCTCGCGTGCTAGATAAAAAGAGTGTGTTACATAATCTGCAAACTTTCAGCACAATCCATTCAGTAGTTTTAGCGTGAAGGAAGGATAAACATTTCACATCCTTAGGCACTTTCAGCCTTATGATATTAGTAGGAAGGATGTTGATATCACAATTATTATTAAATTCAGATGTCTCTGCTGCTGCGTCGTCCCCCCGGTCGTGAGGCCTACCCCGGTGACGTCTTCTACCTCCACTCTCGTCTGCTCGAGCGTGCCGCTAAGATGTAAGTACCATACCATCTCCCGGAGTGGTAGAGATGTACGCCGCCCAGTACGATACCGCAAGTGGGAACAGCGTGTGACGAAATTTAACCATTTATAATAAAAAGATCAAACTTGTTTACTATAAAAGGTAAAACTTATTCACAATAAAAAGATCATACTTATTTACAATAAAAAGATCAAAATTATGCACACATTCTGGTCTAGGAATCCATTTCATAAAAAAATCTTTTATTGAGATCTTACGCAGAAGGTTGCGGGTTCGATTCCTGCCGCGGGACAAATATTAAATCTGCAGATATTTGTCTTGAGTGTGTGTGGTTTCTCTGTATATAATACGTATGTAAATATTTACAAAAATATATATCTACATAAGTAATATATCAGTCATGTAGTACCCATAATACAAGCTCTGCTTAGTTTGGGGCTATATGATGCTGTGAGAAAAATTTCCAGCATTATTTTATACTTCCTCAGGTCCGACAAAATGGGTGGTGGCTCCCTCACTGCTCTGCCCGTCATCGAGACCCAGGCCGGTGACGTATCCGCGTACATTCCCACCAACGTGATTTCCATCACCGATGGCCAGATCTTCTTGGAGACTGAGCTGTTCTACAAGGGTATCCGACCGGCTATCAACGTCGGTCTCTCCGTGTCCCGTGTCGGTTCCGCTGCTCAGACCAAGGCCATGAAGCAGGTAAATGAACATCTTCAATCTAAATGGAAGAATTTTAGTTTCAAATTCAAATTTTAAAATCATTATTTATATTATTTATTCATTAGGATAGGAAATAGGAACACAAGTACATGTTGAATCGTTTTTTTTTTTATTTACACCAATTGGTAACGCGACCAAACAGAAAAATTTGCAAGAAACTCTGCTGGTCTTATATTTTTTTGAATGCTGCAGAAGTTATGTAAGTTGGGAGCTTAGTCGCTACCGAAGAATAAGAAAAGTTGCTATTATTTTGCAAGAAAAAATGCGGGTCACTTCTAGTTTAGGTGACCCGCTTTTTGTCTTCTATTGTCAAGAAACCGAAACTGCTGACATACTCCTGTAGAGGACTCTGTGTTGGTTTGGTTATATATTTGTACTCTGAAATAGCGCTTTTTAAATTTAACACAAAAATCTCTTAAATCAGAATGTAAAACAGAGTCAGAGCCTATGATGAACTCTGTATTGTATGCAGTTTATTGTAAAACTACAAGAAATGTAATACAAATAAAATAAAAAATACCAGAAATGTAGGTAGTACAAACATGCAGTCATTTCTTCTCAGATCAAATCATACTCATACTCATTTATTTCACCATAGGACATAAAGTACACTTGGTTATGACAATTTTTTAAATTAGTTACACAACAAAGAGCTTACACCAAAGAATATAACTACATATATCATGGCCTTAAAACAGACCAGCCAATAGTTGACATCCATTATTTTATACATACTTATCATAATCATAAATGAAGCCGCTGTAAAGGGGCATTGTCATTTGAGCACAAGGTATTAAATAAATATTAGTCCATTTTATGTCTTACCATATTCTAGGCATGAAAATATTCAATCTTAATAACTAGGAAGTAACCTAATGGTAAATTATTACAGCAATCATAGATACGAAAAAAACGACAACGCCTTATGAATCTAAAACAATAGAACCTCTCTATTCTATTTATTTACAGAATTACCAATAAATACAACTAGGTTTTTACTTAAAATTCGCTCTTTAATACATATTTCTGTTGATCAGGTGGCCGGTTCCATGAAGCTCGAGTTGGCTCAGTACCGTGAGGTGGCTGCCTTCGCCCAGTTCGGTTCTGATCTCGACGCCGCCACTCAGCAGCTGCTGAACCGCGGTATGCGTCTCACTGAGCTGCTGAAACAGGGCCAATACGTGCCTATGGCTATTGAGGAACAGGTGAGACTATTGTTCTTTTTTATTTTATTAGAAAACACCCAAACCTGATATAGTTTGCAGATCATACATTTGTCTTTCAAATGGCGGCGGAATCGAACCCACTTTTAGGACTTACGCCCGCTGCGCAATTTCACAACACCACCACACCAGCCTTTATCAGTTCACTGCTGGACATAGGCCTCCCCAATAAAGGGGGATGCCCATGATACCCACGCTGGGCATGCGGGTTGGGAATCGCACGGGACAACTTCTCGCACCGCCGACGCTGCTGCCCGTAAGCGCCCAGAGGATTTAGCTGTGCTTAGCTGCGATATGCCGCAATCAGCCGGTCGCCAGAACTCCGTTTGTTAGCAGGGTGCACCACATGCAGGTGAGGTTGGCTTGGGTTCCGAAGATGTGAGATAGAACCCTTACACCCCTAAAATTAAATTTCAAATCCTTTAGTTAAATTTCCCCAGCTGCAAACTAAACTAATGGTTCTTTCCAGGTTGCCATCATCTACTGCGGTGTCCGCGGCCACCTCGACAAACTGGACCCCTCAAAGATCACTGCTTTCGAGAAGGAGTTCACCCAGCACATCAAGACCAGCCACCAGACTCTCCTCGCCACCATCGCTAAGGACGGCCAGATCACCCCAGAGTCCGACGCAGCTCTCAAGAAGTTGGTCGGCGATTTCATCGGAACCTTCACCGCTCAGTAAACGAGCACTAGAAATAGTTTATAAATCACTGTACAGCGTTATTGAGCTGCGTATCGCTATGATACGCAACTCAATACCGCCATTACAGAGTAGTTGTTGGTGTAAATGTTGTTTCTTAAAAATAATTCTTACATCAACAGCTTTGTAGTGTCTGTATCATTCGTATGGACTGTATTGGATGTTGATACAATCATGGAATGTATTTATCTCGACGTCAGGAGTCAGGTTCTATGTAAAATAAACACAAAAAATATTTTTGTTTTTTTTATTTCTTCCTGTAACTATAAACTCGTTCATTTTGCGTTCATGTGTAGGTACAAAAAGTTCTTAAATCTAATATATGTATCAACATGAGCCCAGGAAGGGCATGGCAACATTTAGGTTTACCTATGTAATAGGTACATGATAATTTTATTTACATCTTATTCCTATAGAGTTAATCACAGGTTGGGCTTGCTATCTAGAGCTGGGTACGGATTGCGCGTAGTCGGGGTTCGCTGGGCACGTATAGCATATAGTTAATGTGGACCGCCGCGAAACTGAACGCGAGGTCGATCGGTCTATAGCGCTACGCGAGCTAGTATTAATTTCTCTATGCGCGAGCCGAAACCGACTGACCACGGATCGCGCCGCCGCACAGTGGTTTGTCTCCATACAAGAGGTTGGACATAAGATAGTAAAAAAAACAAAGTCGTTATTTCAAAAAACTAAATATGCCATCACATTTGTCTGTAATACAGCAACAAATTATACTATATTCATTTTTTCAATTGGACTTATAGTCTAGGAGATAGCGTAGTAAAACTGTTTTTCTTGTATGAAAAGCAACTTATAAATGTCAATATCTTCCCATTTTGGCCCATTTTCGTTTTGAGATTTTATACTCATAATCTAACTATGTTAAGCTATATTTTCTCCAAAGACACATGCTGCTACTTTTGTGCACTTTTTGAGATATAACGAAAAACAGATAAAAAAAATATTTGGTTTAACGGTATGTTTTGAAAGGACGAAAATATCTCATAATAAGTTGCTTGCCTTGTTAAAAAATAATAAAAATCTTCAGAAGACATAAAAAGGCGAACACACTTATTTGTCTTTTACAAATAAGTGTGTTCGCCTTTTTACGAAGTGATTAAGTTTTTTTTTCAAATACCACTTTTAATATTTACCAACCTACCTGACCGGGATTGTTTATGATACCTTGCAAAAAGCATTTAGGTCCATTGTTCAACTAGGAACCTATTTATGGTTGATGATGTCACTATACCTAGCTACCTGACTTAATTATCTACCTGATAAGGGTTGTTAGTGTATAAGTACCTGCTATTTCAAATTTCTGAAGATTGTGAAGTAAAATGCAAATTTCTATACATACGACTATCCCGAGTCATTTTTAATGTTTTCTATCTAGGTACGCCCTGTTATCGGTAACAAGTACAAGTAAAAAAACTAAAAAATATTTTTAATATTATGTTTTAATAACAAAATAATCAAATAATACATTCCACAAAATGATATAATATTACAATATGAACTGACAATACCATCATTAATAGCTTGTCGCTTAAATATTACATTAAGATTTATTATCATAACGTACACGAAAATGCTAGAATATTTACATTCCAATTCTATTGTTAGTAGCTGGATGTTTGGTAAGCTATTTTACAAATCACCTAATTAAATACAAGCAATTAAATTCAAAAACAGGGCTATAAAATAAAATATTATTACATAAATAAAATTTAAACGATCACAATGAATAATATACAAAATCGTAATGTTTAGTTAATCTAAGGTTCTTAAACTCTAACTATTATCATCATGGTCTTCGTCAACATCGCTGCTACTATCATCAGATTCATCGTCATCAATAACACTAGAGTCTACATCAAGAAGTGTAGATACATCAACAAACTCGATTTCATTCTTATTAATTATAAGTAAATCTTCAACTTCTTTGAATGGAGACATTTTCATTTTATTGTTTAACTTAGGTCGTATGCTGGTAAGCAGTGGATCCGAAGACAGAAGAAGGTTGTGAAGAATGTCTTCATTTGTCGCGATGTTGTTATGTTTTCGCGTATGATTTTCCCTGTATTTGCGGAAGTCTTTATTCCTAGCTTCCGAAGCTTCTTCGGATAAGAAACCTATAGGCACCACCGAAAGATGTTCTACTATTTGAGCTCCGTGCATTAATAATTTATGAAGGCTGGAAGGCATGTAATACCATGGATAAAGTTTAACATATAAATCCGCAGTGGCATTACAGTACTGACTAAATTTTTGAACGTTGATCTTCTCCCCTGAAGAAATACATTGGAGTACTACTGCGATTCGTCTAATCAAGAGAATATCTATTCCTGTAATACGGGCTGTCGTTTCTGGATCGGAAAAAAACCGCCTGGCTGCGTTTCCTGTGTTTGTACTGCCACTTCCTTGCCTAACTACATCTAGTAGTAGTCCAGTTTCTCTGCGAAAAGCTTCCTGTATAGTTTCTTTCCTTTCTTTGACTTTTTGCTTAATTTCTTCTCCTTTCGCCTGCCATGACTTAGTTTCGAGTTTGTATGCAATGTGCAATAAGCATTCCATAGACCTGATCCATGCATGCAGAGAACTTAGCCCATATTTTAACAAATCCTGTTGCACTGTTTTTAACCTAACAACATCTAATTGGTTCATTTCACTATCGAGCTTTACATAAATCACAAACAGCAGCTGATGTTTCAGAAATGTATGTATGCACTTTTCCATCTATCATGGTCAACATTAGGTTGTGTGTGACCATGGCATTTCCACAATCGGTAGGTGCTAGTAACGCAATCTCCGATTCAAAGGCAGCCAATTCCGTCTTCACATTGGCCTCTGTCTCTTTTATGAATTTGAAGGAGATTGGACGACAATATACTGTTGATGAAGGTCGTTCGTTTTGCCACACAATATCTCCAGACGATTGTTTCACCAGCTTCAAAGGCACGAGGCTTGCCATGAAGACCGTCGACAAATCTTGTTCACTTACTGTAGTCTTTTGATGGTAAATGCTCTGACTTGATGCTCCATCGAATCCCCATTTGCTATGTAACAAAAGCTGCTCACCTGCATCAAAGCTCCTATTCAGTGACTTTACAAGTCTTCTCACTGTCAAATCTAGAAGTGACTGCAACTTTATCTTTGCTGAAACATCGGTCACTGTGACGTCTTCTGTTTTTGGATAGCATTCTGTTTTTTCCTTCAGTAGCATATAGTAGCTGGGATACTTCATATGACCTTCTTTGAGACTAAATTCTCGTAACGTTATGTAACGCCATTTGGATAAACGCATAGTTATATATAGAGCAAGAGCTTTCTGGGGAGAAACTTCAAGTGGTGTTATGCTCTCGTCACCTATCACTTTAAGTACCCTGGAAACTTCTCGAGGATTTTCAAGTAAGTACTTTAGTACTTTTGCCACATCACCTCTTCCAGCAGACTTTAGGGCACATTCCGTGGAATATACTAACTCGCTTTCAGTACTACTTGCACGAGATTCTTCGGTGCGTCTTCTTTTTTGTCGGTTTGACAAATCTTCAAAAGATTTTCTAGGTGTCTTTACCATTGAAGTTGACGCATCAGATTTTTCCGGGCTCACTACCTCATTCGACATAACTTCAACCGTTTCTACCGAACAACGGTCCACATTCTCTTTGATACATTCTGGCCAAATTATATCAGAATCTAGCCACTCAGAATTCCTCTGTGTAAATTTGTCAACTATTCTTCTGCAATTATTCCATTTGACATTAATGCGGTAACAAAATTGACGACACCAGTTCTTCAGTTCTTTCTCTGCACTTTCACATAGTTGAACACTACAACTGGACTTTAAAATACTAAACAAATGATTATAGTCATGGAGATCGTTATGCTGACGTAAAGCAACATAGAGATCTAAATTCGTTACAAAACTACCGAAAGACATAATGGCAACGCTTAGAGGGTTGAAATTATAACTGACATGATACCCTACCTACGGCTATTTAAATACAAGTAGCAATTGTCACTTAGCCAATTACAAGCTAGATTTGAAAATAGCAGGTATTACACTAACAACCCTTATCAGGTAGATAATTAAGACAGGTAACTAGGTATAGTGACATCATCAACCATAAATAGGTTCCTAGTTGAACAATGGACCTAAATGCTTTTTGCAAGGTATCATAAACAATCCCGGTCCGGTAGGTAGGTAAATATTAAAAGTGGTATTTGATAAGAAAACATTCCTCTGTAGACAGACGAAGTATAGCTAAATAAAAATGCTGACTATTTAACTGTTTTGATAAAAAAAAATCTTAATCACTTCGTAAAAAGGCGAACACACTTATTTGTAAAAAGACAAATAAGTGTGTTCGCCTTTTTATGTCTGCTGAAGATTTTTATTATTTTTTAACAAGGCAAGCAACTTATTATGAGATATTTTCGTCCTTTCAAAACATACCGTTAAACCAAATATTTTTTTTATCTGTTTTTCGTTATATCTCAAAAAGTGCACAAAAGTAGCAGCATGTGTCTTTGGAGAAAATATAGCTTAACATAGTTAGATTATGAGTATAAAATCTCAAAACGAAAATGGGCCAAAATGGGAAGATATTGACATTTATAAGTTGCTTTTCATACAAGAAAAACAGTTTTACTACGCTATCTCCTAGACTATAAGTCCAATTGAAAAAATGAATATAGTATAATTTGTTGCTGTATTACAGACAAATGTGATGGCATATTTAGTTTTTTGAAATAACGACTTTGTTTTTTTTACTATCTTATGTCCAACCTCTTGTATGGAGACAAACCACTGTGCGCCGCCCGCGAGGCAGCTCGTGCGGCACGCGTTCCCCAAAGTGTACGCGTAGCTGCAAGTATACACATTGCGTTCCAATTATACGCGTTATCCGTACCAAAGCTTTAGCTGTAGCACACTACGCTATAGTATGCTGCCATGGGATTACTAGTATAAATAGGTATAGGTACCATCACCTAGGTACTAAAATAGGGAATGCGCGTGTCCAGATTGAGCATCACGCGCGAGACGAGTCGCGAGTGATGCTCCATCGCTTTGCTCCATTAGGACACGGAGAAGTCAAGCAACATTCATGACATCGGTGGTTCGATTTCTCCCGTGGAATTACGGAATTACTAGACTTTAATTTCTTAATTTCTCTTTACAGTGCCATAATTACATAATGTCTGCAAAGAGTAAATTAATAGACCATAAAGGAATCTGTCTGATCCTCAGCGCAGATGCGAATTTAGGTCCTGAAAGTTCTATTGTGCAGCCAAACTTAATATCAGCCGCCAAGTTTGAAGAAGTTTTGTGGTACTTGTAATCTTTTGAACAAAGTAGGTCTGCTACGCTATTTGTATGGCACCAAAGATACTGTATGGCACCTACTCGGTGGCTAATGGCCTAGATTACTAGATTTTTAGCTACTACTCGCTAGATGGCAGTAAACACGTTTTTTTTCTTTTTTCCTGGCGTCGCACTGTTTGTGCATTTGCCATTTCACATGTAGGTATATTGAAAGTTTTTTTTATAAAAAAATAGGGAAACATATGTATTTACAAAACTTAACGAGTTTGCGAAATTTGGAAAAGGATCAGGAGGGTTAGTAAAGGGAGTAAGCACGTTTTCACCGGTTTTTAGCCATCACTGTCACAGAGCAATCACTTCACTTCTTTATTAATTGGCTTCCTGGATAGTTTCCACAATTTCACCAGTATCAAGTATAATGTTCATAATACTAGGAGGCAACATGATATGAGGTCACAGAGCAATACTACCAGGGTTTGTACTGTAATTGTCACATTCACATGTTGTGCCACTGTCAATTTTTTGATGACGGTTCGAAACGAAACCACTCTATGCGAATGTGGACTGGACGAAGGCAATGTCGAGCATCTCCTTTTCTCCTGCCCCAAGCTCCGTGTTTCCCTGTACGATATAACCCCTCCTGAAATCCCTCGCCCTCTTTTCTCTAAAACATTACTATCCCTTGTGTTTACCCCATTTATATCGTTATTATGTAAATTTATTTCTGTAAATAAAATAAAGCTGTAAAGTTTGTAAATATTATCTACCTATAACCCCAACGTGTGGTGTATATACACCAAATTGTCTGTATATATTGTATGTGCTTTTATGCGTGTGTCTTTTATTTTATTGTAGATGTGCTGTTCTAAAATTTTCTTGTCAGCCACATAAAGTCATCTTGTTGTTGCCCAAATTTGGTCGAGTCTCCCTCTGGAAACACGAACCTTTTTCTTTATCACACTCAACCTCCATCGCCTTTTTATTGTTAAATCTTGTCGACATCGACATTGGCAAAGTTGTGGACGCTATACCACAGAGGCCATAAATAAAAAGAAGAAGAAGAAACGAAACCAAAACAAACCGGCTGGCAGTTGCTGGCAGTGGCAGTGGCAGGGCAGGCATTACATACATTTACATGGCAGGCAGGCTAAAGTTTGGGTAAAAAAGCAAGCAAACCAACATCGTGGGAGTCTGTTTTCAGTTTTGGTGATTAATTTTTTTTTGTTACATTAAATTAATGCAGATACAACAAATAATTCATGCAATACATCCATTCTTGCTTTCAGCTTCCTACCTACTCAGGCAGGACAAGAATATGGATTTCTTTGAACGTGCTCATGTTCCAAAGAAAACTGCAATGGAAAATAAACCTGACAAAGCAGTGAAAATGCAGCTAAAGCAGATGATGAATGCTTACAAAAAGGGGAATAATCAAGGCATCCGGAACAGCTCTGAAATAAAACCCAAATTCGACATAGACGAAACAATAACCTTCGGCAATTATTCAGATTTCAGCGCTACGAATGATGGCGATAACAGTATGGATACTGTAACTTCTGCTAGCGACGGTTTACAATCGGGTAGTGAAAATAATTCCAGTAAATCCAACTCGGAAGATAACATTCAGGATGTTAGTTTAGAAGTAAGTGACTTCAAGGCTTTATCGTCATCTGTAGATGATTCTGCGTCCAGCTCTTTCGATAACTCATTAGCTGTGCTAGAAGGCTTAGATTCCAATGATAGTGACATTTCCATGCCTACTAGTTTACAGACAACAAGCTCTCATACTGATGTCTCTGATGATGAGTTTGACACTGATGGTACTCTGGCATCAAAAATATTAGAAAACTTAGGTAAAAAAGATAAGAGTAGTACAAAGCGAAAAATTCCTAAAGACAGTGAAGTAGAAATAAGGAAAGGTGTAGAAAAGAAGCCTGAAATAAAAGTGAAAATCCAAAAGAAATCTAAAAATCCAAAGGAAACTCATAACAACTCTACACAATACTTTTTTGAGGAAGAGTTCTCTAGTGATAATGAAAACGAGCTAACCAATGATTGGTTGAATGAATTGAAAGGTAATGAAACAAAAAGCAAGAAGACAGGAAAACAAACACCTAAAGTAGAGTTCATTGATGAATCTATTATCGATAGTTTGGACTCTGATGATGAAATTAAAAGCAAAAAGACAAGAAAGCACAAACAAAAACAAACTCCACCAAAAGACTTTATGGTTGAATCTATCAATGATAGTATGGACTCAGTTGATGAAACAAAAAGCAAAAAAATAAAAAAACACAAACAAAAACAAACTCCAACAAAAGAGTTTATCGTTGAATCTATCAATGATAGTATGGACTCAGTTGATGAAACAAAAAGTAAAAAGACAAAAAAACAACAACAAACTTCAACAAAAGTCTTTCTTGATGAATCCTTCAACAATAGTTTGGACTCAATTGATGAAACAAAAAGCAAAAAACTAAAAAAACACAAACAAAAACTAACTGCAACAAAGGGCTTTATTGTTGAATCTGTTGATGATAGTTTGGACTCAATTGATGAAACAAAAAGCAAAAAGACAAAACCCAAAAAAAAAACTCCACCAACAGACTTCCTTGATGACTCCATCACTAGTTTGGACTCCATCTCTTCCAATATTTCTTCACCTTTCATATCAATTTCTGCTGAAGACATGTCAAATCAAACTTTGAATGATGTACTTGGAAGCTACGTCCATCCAACAATCAAAAACCAGCCCTCAGAAAAACAAAATGTCATTCCTACAAGAATCAAACTTTTCCCAACAGAAGCCATGATTGTAAAAGATATCATTGATGATGAAATCAGTAGCCTTGTCCCAGAGGTAGATGAAGAATTAGATGTTGAAGATCTCAATATAGATACAGACACACAAGAACTGATCGAAGAGGACAACACTCTTAACAATACAATACCTACTGAGGATGTAGATATTACAGAAACAATTCTCAATGAAGATATAACAGATACATTACCTATTGATGATACAACAATAGAGGATGATGTACTTGAAGAACTACCAATAAAATTATACAACGGCAGCAATAAATACATTTTAGTTATGAAACATCCCGCCGAATTATATATACATGGTAAACTGCAGGTTGCGGATATCAATGGCTCAGTTGAAATATTTGGTTATAATTTAAATTATGACTCGATTGAGGTTTACGCTCCTTACAGTAATTTCGCCCTTACTTTAAAGACTTGTTTGAACAGACATGCAACAAATCCTGACCTTCTAAGCGAGCTAACATCCGCTGGAGTTACCATATCAGATGCTAATGAAATAGTTTCAAATATTCAGGAACATACAGCAGTAATTATACTAAGTAAACTCTTTAACCGCAAAATCGATTTTGTATCCAATAACTTCAGCACTATTGACTTGTTTTCGAAGAGAGTTGACAATACCCCACGTTTTCTGAAGAAAGCAGCTGAAAAATTAGGATGCTCTTTTTATGTGAAGCCTCCTAAGAGGAGGTTTGAAGAGAAGATTATCTGGGAGGATGTTTATTCAACAGGCAGTAAGTTAATTAAATAATGCTGGACGTCACGTCACATAGCATCATGTCCCAAACTAAGCAGAGCTTGTATTATGTGAACTACATGACTGTTGTACATACTACCTATATACCTAATTTATTTTGTAAATATACATAAGATACACAGAAAACACCTGACACAAATATCTGTAAATAATGCAAACATTTGTCCCGCGGTGGGATCGAACCCGCAACCTTCTGCACCTCAAGCGGATTTTTGTCCCCTGCGCCACAGAAACCATCTGTTGTTACAATTCTCATCATGAAATTGCTGAAGACAGGGCGCAATGGCGCTCATTGCAGTGACTGGCTGATGATGAATGTGCACCAAACTAGCTAAGAATCAATAATCTTATTCATAATTTTCTCGACAAATTATAACATGGAGTGAAAGCAAACATAATGCAGCATGATAAATATGCATCAGTAAATTAAAAACTCCGAAACACACATACACAGTGGTCCAGCCAATAATAATATGATTTGACGGCCTTTGTGGCGCAGTGGGCGAAGGCCCGCCTGAGACGCAGAAGGTTGCGTGTTCGATTCCCGCTGCGGGACAAATTTTTGCTTGTTCTGTAGATATTTGTCTCGGGTCTGGGTGTTTTCTATGTGTGATATGTATGTATTTACAGAAAAAAAATGTTTATAAGTAGTTTATCAATAATGTGGTTCCCATAATACAAGCTTTGCTTAGTTTGGGGTTTTGCTTCCTTCAATAGGAGATTTGCTTCCTTTGTACTTAAAAAAAATGGGGTGTAGTTGACTCCTATCGCCCATCTTGGAACCTGGTGCAACCTGCTAACTAACGTGGATGGTGGATCGACATGAGGATCCATCCCATCTGGTTCGCACTCGGGTGGGTCTCCATCGGACTGAGGTGCGTCAGTCGATGGTAGTTGGGGTTGGGCAGGGGTGTGAGCGACGCCTTTAGAACTGGTTGTACCAGAGTCCTGCTAACCAACAAACGGGTCCCTGGCGGCCGGCTGATTGCGGCATAGCGCAGTCTAACACCGACACAGCTAAACACCCTGTCTGTCGCCAGCGCCTGCGGTGAGAGGCTGTACTCTGATCCCCAACCTGCATACCCAGGGTGGGTATTATGGGCTTCTTTTAGAAAAGGTCTATGTCTAAACTATACAAATTCTATCTCCACACTACACTAAGGTTTATATTCCTGAGGCATTAAGTTCCTGTGTATTAGTTTTATCTTGTGCAATAAAGAATTTTTTATCTATCTATCTATCCATGTCTAGCAGCGAACTAATATATAGGTGCTATTGAAGTAATCATAGGCCCTTAAAAAATATTTTCTTTATAGGTGACAAGAGTCGTGGTATAGTCTGTGGTGGCAAAGGCACAGGCAAGTCAACATTCCTAAGGTACCATGTGAACAGGCTTCTGAATGATGGACCCGTGTTGGTCATAGACTTGGATCCAGGCCAGGCAGAGTTCACAGTGCCTGGCAACTTATCAGCAACCGTTGTGGACAAGCCGTTGATTGGACCCAACTTTACCCATCTGAAGACACCAGATAGGTATATTAAATATTAACAAAGAATTATAATGTACCGACTATCAGACATGTACAACATAATAAAAAGCTGAGAGGGCACTCACTTGAGCTGCAGAACCAGCCACGTACAAGCAACCCAAGAAACACTTTGCCCAACCGTATTGTACTCGGACAATAGACTTCCAGAAACGGTAGTTAGTACTCCATTAGTGAACTCCTTCAAAAATAGACTAGACAAATATTCAAAGTGCACTGAAAAATAACCCCGATATCACGTAAAAGCTGACTTAAGCTCCCTGTGTATTAGCAAATATTAATAATAATTTTCTCATAGGTACTTTTCATAATGAGAGAAAGTAATTATGTCTATCTGTTCCGTTTTCACGCCTAAACAGATTTTGATGAATTTTGTATAGAGTTAGATGGGACCTCGGAGAAGGACATGGGATACTTTTTGGCGTGAAAATAAAAATTAAGGGGGTGAAATAGGTGCACTTGAAATCTAAAATCACTGAAATTCAAATCTAAGATTAACCAATAGGTATACGGGTTTTCAGTAAATCTATAACCATGCACTAAACAGTAGAACTACGAGAAAAAAAGTTCAAGTAAAATGGTTTATCTGGTTAGTAAACCCTGTTATTATAATCTAAATGAATTCTTCGGTCAATGTTAACATTTATTTGACATGGAACTTGAATAATTTTCAACTTGACTATATAAGGCTCCCCGCCCGCGACCGATTTTTCCACCAATTTTTTGTAGGACAGTTAGGGAGGAGCACTTCATGCCAACCTCATGCACGGAGCGTATACCAACCAGGTTGGATTTACGGAGGAAGTAAGGCCTTGAGAGCTAAATGGTTGAGGCAGAAAAATTTGCCCTAAAGGCCTTACTTTCTGAGTCCAGAAAAATAAATTTTCATATATATTTCAAAGTGACTCCCTAACTCTTAAACTATGAACTTTACGGAAAAAAAGTAATAGAATATAAAATACTTATATCAATACGTAGAATCCAATTCCAACCATTTTAGCTCTCAAGGCCTAACTTTCTCCGTAAATCCAACCTGGTTGGTATTAGGGCTTGCATTCGAATAATTCGAATATTATTTTTGTTCGAATATTCGAATACTGATATTTCAATATTCGAATATTCGATTTAAATTAAAAACAGCGAAATCGGAACTCAGATGTGCATGAAATGCCATTAAGAGTTCGCGCGATATATCCATACAAGACTATACAAGTTTACGTCGTCGTTCGGGTAAACAACATGTCGAACGATCCGATCCAAACCCAATAACTTTTATCGGATTCGGAACACGGCTTGGATACACTCGGAAGTTTCGCGTAGTGCATTCGCGTAGTTGACGAGACTGTTCTGTCCATTCGTCTCTGTCGTTAGCGTGAATATTTATTTTCATGATTTTGTTAAAATACCAACTAACCCAGATTTATAAGGCTGTTTTTAGAGTGACATTACCGAGCCAGTCAAACGAACCCTTTGGTGCTGCTTTGTCCGTCCGTCCGTCCTTGGCGTGGTTTACTTCCGTTTACTTAAGAGATCACTTTGGTTAAGCAACTCTCCACGTGGTCATTACTTGGATGGATGACTGTTTAGTGACATTTAGATTTGACCACTTCCGTGCTTCGGAAGGCACGTTACGATGTTGGTCCCGGATTTTCAGTCGTTAAGCCATGTCTGAGGCCTTCGGGCGGCCTAAAATCTCCGACACTAGAGTTGGCCACTAGCTCATACGAAGAAGAAAACTTTAATTTGTGGTTGATTGTGCGTTTAAATCACCAATGTCTCGTTACGGTGCCATACCTTTTTGTATTTTTTTTTAATTAGTTCATGGAAAAAACGCGTTTAAGAATAAAATAAGTAGATATTTTAAACTTCTTCATGAAAATAACATTCAAAATAACGAAATAAGATGTGATTTTAATAAAATCATAGTGTTTTTCTATTATTCGAATAATATTCGAATAATTCGAATAGTGCCCGAAAAAAATTCGAATATTCGAATATGAATATTTTCGAATATTTGTAAGCCCTAGTTGGTATAGGTATACGCTCCGTGCATGAGGTTGGCATGAAGTGCTCCTCCCTAACTGTCCTACAAAAAATTGGTGGAAAATCGGTCGTGGGCGGGGAAGCTAAATGATTTTTTAAATTAAATTTAAAAGAATCATCAGCATCAACAACCTGTAGAAGTCCACTGCTGAACATAGGTCTCCCCCAAGGAATTCCACGAAGTTCTTGAGCCCCCTCCATCCACCGATTACCTGCAATATTGACGATATCTTCGGTCCATCTGGTGGTCTTCCTATTCTTCGTCTTCCCCAACAGTTATCGGTTCTTCGGGCTATATGGCCTGGCCTGCCCACTGTCACTTCAACTTGCTGATTCTGAGAGCTATGTCGGTTACCCTGGTTCTCCTTCTGGTTAAAATAATGTTCTACTTTAATTTATTAAAGATTGCGTGCCTAGTTTCAAACAAAATGTTGGACCTACATCTTAGTATTATTGATATATTGTATAATACCACATTTTTTGCAATAAAATTCATTGCATAATATCTTTTACAGAATGCTGAACATCGGCATAATCAATACAATGGACAATGCTATACGATACTTATCCGCCGTGAACGAACTAATCACCTACTGCCGCTCCAACGAAGCCTACCGAGAATTACCCTGGATAGTCAACACTATGGGAATGTGTAACAACATGGGCCTCAAGTTCATTACATCCATTATCCTTCAAGTACAACCGACTTTCCTCTTCCAAATTGACTCGAGAGTGCCAAAAAGGCGCTTTGAGCATGAACTGGATCCGCTGACGGTTACGCAGTTGTTTGAAGAGTATTATTCGAATGATCGATCTTTCAGGTAAGGTAAGCACTACAGCGCGAGATTGCTTTTTGCTGCAAACGCTGTTGAAAACGAGTTGCGTTTGACGCGCACCGTTGTAGTAGTGAAGTGTATCGATAAGTGTATGGATCATCCTCATTTTTAAAAAAGCAGTTCGACTGCTCGACTTTTCTAACATAAAGCAGCTAAATAATGTAATCATGCTTCAAGTTATTAAGGCGACTTCAAGGGGTCAAACTTCAAACTTCCCTCTCGCTCGCACTATTTTACATTTTTGAAGATATAAAATCACTGAATGTAGTTATGCAAAATAGCAAACCTTCACGGCGTAGAAAATAACAATACAAAGGTTCAGCAATAATATCATGGTGAACCCAACACGTTTTCCTACCAAAAAAAATTGCACCAAAATTGATCATATAGGTGCAAGTTTTTCGGTAAGAAAACGTGTTAGAATCAAAATGATATTATTGCTGAACTTTTGTATTGTTATTTTCTAGGCCGTGAAGGTTTGCTATTTTGCATAACTACATTCAGTGATTTTATATCTTCAAAAATGTTGAATAGTGCGAGCGAGAGGGAGGTTTGACCCTTACTGTCACCTTAAAGGATTAGAACTCTCTACCGGCCTCTGTTTTTCCTGATAACTATAATCAGGGAATATTTAAGTCTAGAGTAAATTGGCCAATCTAAAACAAAAAAAGTATAGATAACATACAAGAACATTTAAGAACAAAAATGGTTATAGTTAATTCATAGTTTTTTTTTATATTTACGTTTTCACCATCAAAATTGCCACTTTAGTGGATGTGACACGGTTTACATTGGTTTGCATAAAGAAAAAAATCCTGAATTTTACTTGTCAAAGCAAAGAAGATCGGCCAGTTTCATACAACTTGTGACCTGAGACCTGACCATGAAATGTCGCGTCTAGAAATGACCTATGTCCTAATTGCTAGTTCTTATCGCAGGATATCATGTTCAATTAATCGTTTTATTTATTAAAGCCGGAGAATTTTTCTGGGTATTTATTTTATTTTATACTTTAAGGTTACGATCGATTAGGACACTGGCGCCATTAAACAAAAACCAAATTACGCGTGCTTTCTTACTGGCAGTTTTGTTTTAGATGGTTGAGCCGAGAGATGCACAATGTGGATGAGAGTGCGTTCAATAACTATGATACGTTATGATAAGGCGTATCTCGATCAATATTTATGATTAATTTACTAAGTAATCCGGCTTTAATAAATAAAGTTATTAGTTATAATTTTGATACTCCATTATCAAGAATATGTTTACATAATTCGTATTTTTATTCGCTTTGATTTATAGTCAGGTCTTAAATAACCGGCCTTTTTTGTAAAACAAGTGAATATAATTACTATTTAAATATAATACGTATCAACGACGTTACGCACACAAATACACTTCACTACAAAGCCAAGCCGTCTTTGTGTGATAGAAGAACTGTAAGATGATTTTCATTTCTAGGAATGTTCAGAACCCATACTGGTTTACGACGTTGAAGTACTCGTTCGTGATAGCTCGCTCTGAAGACACCACGCCAGTGAGGGAGTATCCCTTTGGATTCCAATTGCAGCCGCGCGACGAAAGATATCTCAATATTCTGGCGTACTTTGGAGAATTGCTGGATATTAATAAGACAAAAGGCTTGCTTGAAATTGTACCTTATGAGTAAGTAGATTCGCCTATTGTTTTTCGTATGAACAGGTCTCTGGGACCAGAGCACGAATATTACGTCGTATCGGCGTACTTTTTAGAATTCATATTCATATTTATTTATTCATGCTTCAATGTCCTACATTACAGTGGTATAGCTTAGGTCTAGTTTAGCTTATGAGTAGGTTGATAGGTACATTGACCCTGTCAGGGCACTGCAGGATAATAATTAATTTACAGAAATGTCAAATGTATGTAGGAACAAGGTATTCATCATCATCCGCAGCCAGATTTCACCCACTGCTGGGTATAGGCTTCCCTTTGTATGTGCCAATCTCCACGGTTCAAAACTCGTTTCATACAGTTTCGGCCTTTGGAAAATTGCTGGACAATAATTGGACAAAAGACAATGTATACAGCTCTATGGAGAGGTATATATATTACTCAAATGGTGTCAGTTTGGTTTCGCAACCAAACGTACATCACCATATATTTTTTTGGTAGCGGGCGACTGGGTGCGCCGCCATGGTATCCCGGTAAAATATAGGGCTAAGAGTAAGAAAGAAAGAAATAAAATAAATTTATTTGTAACACGACTTACATATAGAACAAGTAACACAAACAATAATATTATAATTTATGAGTAACTAGATGCGCCTATTTTTTGTATGAACTAGTGGCTTTTGAGGCCGAAGCACGAATACTTTGATTTCTTATTTGATTTTTTTTGTGTCACGTAAGAGTTGGGTTGGGCGGCACCTTGTTCAGAATAGCGCAGGATCGAGGCAAGTGGCATAATCAAAGGGAGGCCTATGATCAGCAGTGGGTCGATAAAGGTTGAAGAGTATCTTGAAATATTGGAATGAAAAATATACGAAATAACGCGTTGTCATTGGTCATAAGTTGACGATAGTCTTTATAAAAATTAATCTTCGTTATTCTGTGATTATTCTAAAAATCACCGCCGACGGGCAGCAGCGTCGGCGAGGAGCTGTGCCCTGCTAACCTCAACCCACATGCCCAGTGTGGGGATTATGGGCATATCCCCTTCTTATTATGGAGGCTTATGTCTGTGTGTATGTGACTGAATTGGCTGGTGTTGGTTGTTGTTAATCTAAAAGGCAAAGTATTTAGTACAAATTCCGCTAACTTAAGGTATTTTGCCTTTTATAATATATCTTGTAATGGATTTTCGCAAAGTCACGCCCGTGTCAATTAATTACGTTGGTTTTTGTGTTGTTACATGTAAGCTTATTATTTTTTTGTACCCACGTAAGCGTCTTACTTTTTTATTTTTTCTTTACCCCAACCCCACGCAAGCTTCTTACGTTTTCGTTTACAACTGTCTACGCTGGTCTCATTATTCCATCAAACTCAATTGCTGAGTCTATTTCCGGCAACTAAATGGGGCTTAGAACGTGATCACAATGCATGATAGTATTGTCTATCACTAGCGGGAGCAAACCTAAGAAATCGTGTCGTGTCGTCGCGATTGATCGTTGGAGTGTGAACGGAGAGCACATTTTAATTTTCCAAATCGGTTCATAACTGACAAAGTTATGACTTATGCTTTAAGGAAACAGTAGTTTAAAATTTATGAAATTAACCCATTTATGGACATGTATTGATTTATCGTTATTAAATTTTATTTAATAGTGCAATCTCTTTTTTTAATTAATTTAAAACTTTACATTAATAATAACACCATACGAGTACGTTCTCATAGGATCTTTGGGCTGAACACAACGGTTCAGGCAGAAAAATAGCTTGTCGGGGCCTATTTACTGCTGTAGCACACAATACCTATATATATTAAAAGTATTTTTTTCTATCTAACTAGTAAAATTGTAATTTTTAATGTATTTGTGTGCTATTTTGTAATAAATTGATGTCTATGTTTGTCTATGTCTATGAAACAAACATAAAATAAATACAACCGAAATGAGAACCTCTTCCTTGGTCCCATTTAAATTTGACGAAAAATACCGTAAAAATAAATTTCTTTTTAAAAATTATTTATACACTAGCTTTCGCTCGCGTGGTACCGAGATGAAATGTAGCCTATGTGTTAATCTAGGTAACAAATATATTCAAAGTTTAATCCAAATCCATTCAGTCGTTTTTGCGTGAAAAAGTTATAACCATTCATGCATACTCACAAACTTTCGCATTTATTATATAAAAAAATAGGAATAGAATAGGATTTGATCCCCGTGAGTTATCGGTACAACAGACGATAATATCGTCCCTATGAACACGCTCTTAGGTAGTCCGCAATAACGGTGACGCGTCAATGACTCATTGTTGACGGTGACTCGTGAGCTGCAACCTCGAACCGGTTCCCATGTCTTGAAATGACTCTTTGGATATGAATGACGTCATTTTACACTATTCGTATTTTATTGAGAAGGAAAACACACACCAAAATCATGTTCACTCAATAAATAATAAGCTCAGAGGGAGTTTTATATATTAAGTACTTAATCGTATTAGGTAGGTATCCAATTAGTAGCGTCTACCACGGTTTACGTATGCATAACTAGTAGGCATTCCGCGACTTCGTTCAACAAACAGTCCACTCAGGCGGAAGCACTCGTGGCGTTTCTACTTCGGTGTTTTTAGTAGATCACCTTGGTTAAGCAACACTCCACCTGATCACTACTTGGATGGGTGACCGTTTAGTGGCATTTAGATCTTAGCGGCTTCCGTGCTTCAGAATCTCGTTTAAATTGTTCTAGTAGAACTAAATGCATAAATATGTGACCTCTAACGTTCGCCTACCGCGGCACTTCGCACCCTCTCTAATCAAGGGAAGGCCTTGTTTCCCCGCGGAATAAAAATAGAATGGAATGGAAACTACATTGTAGGTGCCAGCCAAGCATATTCTGCATCGTAACTTTGTTTCTTCAACATAATCATGAGTACTAATTGTTCTTGTTAGATACAGTAGGTGCAATAGTCATAACAACGGATCAATTTCGCTCTGTTAAGGCGACGATGTCAAACGTCCCTCTCGCTCGCACTATTCAACATTTTTGAAGATATAATATCACTGAATATATAACAATACAAAGGTTCAGCAATAATATAATTTTGATTCTATAACGTTTTCTTACCAAAAAACTTGTACCAATGTGATCAATTTTGGTGCAAAAATTTTGGTAGGAAAACGTGTTGAGTTCAACATTATATTCTTGCTTAACCTTTGTATTGTTATTTTCTAGGCCGTGAAGGTTTGCTATTTTGCATAACTACAGCGATTTTATATCTTCAAAAATGTTGAATAGTGCGAGCGAGAGGGAGGTTTGACATGTATCGTCGCCTTAAGTTAGGCTTAACTAACGATTCTACCAATGCTAGTACAATCCGACCCAATAGGGATGATGACTGGGTAAAAAAATAATAAATCTAATTAGTCCGCCAGTTAGATTAACAAAAAATATTGGACTCGTTTTTTTTAAATTTATTTTATCAATATAAATTATCAACGTTATAGAGCGTCAAAGTTTGGGAGTGGGGGCTCGTGACATCACTTGTATGTAAAAAGTGTACTTACCCGTGACGTCACGCTGAACTTCAACACGCTATATCTTTGTCATTTTTAGTCTAATTGACTAAATAAAAAATACGTGTCCAATATTTTTTGATAATTTAAATGACGGACTAATTGGATTTTTTTAGGCATCTAGCCTATTATAGGAACTACGTCGCTACTAGCAGCCTACTTCAGGGGACACATATACGTTGTTTATTGTATTTTACTCCTTCATGCTAAAACTACTGGGCCCTGTATAGTATAGTACTCGTAGACAAAGTAGACCTACTTATAGGACTCTCACCGGCTTGACGACAGGCTAGGTGTGCAAATAGACGTGTCTACTGTCTACTCTCGCGCGCGGCTATCGTAAGAATGACCGCGTGGCTTTCTACTCCCCTTCCACCTTCTTCAAAATATAGATTCTACATTGTAGAATGTTTTTCTCTTAATACGGTGACCGTTTCTTCGTTTCTGACTGGTATGTCAACGGCATGGCCGAGGACTGGGAAGAGACGTGTCGGTCGTCCAGTAGCACGATGGGCTGGCGATATACGGCCGGTTCCTTTACGGCCGGTTTCTATATTATACCGTTACTGATTACGCCTCGTTTTCCCTTGAAAAACTGTCAAAAATTAACAACGAGACGTCGAAAATTTGACAGTTTTTCAGGGGAAAACGAGGCGTAATCGGTAACGGTATAATATAGGAACCGGCCATTAATATACCGTCGTTACCGATGATGCTTCGTTTTCCCTTGAAAGTGTCAAATTTTTGACACCTCGTAAATTTTTGACAGTTTTTATAGGGGAAACGAAGAGTTATCGGTTACGGTATAACAAAGGATTCCATGGATAGTCAGCGTTGTGGGCCGCCAGTGGATCAGGCTAGCGCAGCACCGTGGCAAGTGGCAAGAGCAAAGGGAGGCCAATACTCAGCAATGGGTGAAGTCGGGCGCGGATGATGATGATGACAATGATTATCAGGAATAGAGATGTTTGTGGATTAATCAATTAGCCTTTTTGCAAAATGATTGTCAACAAAGTAAGCAGATACTTAATCGTTACAAATAAATTGTTATAGCAATGAGTAATTGAATTATCTAGCTCCCGGAATCATCCACGTATGAGTCATAAAAACGCCAGCAATGCATACCTAATCAATCTTTTTATCACATAAGGTTTTATAATGATTTAAGTGGTACGTCTCTGATAGTCGGCTGATTGCGGCATAGTGCAGCCAAACACCGGCTCAGTTAAATCCCCTGGCCGCCCCGACGGGCAGCAACGTCGGCGGTGCAAGTAGCTGTGGCATGCGATCCTCAACCTGCATGCCCAGCGTAGGGAATATGGGCATATCCTCCTTATAAGGGAAGGCTTACGTCCAGCTGTAGACTGATAAAGGCTGGTGTTGTTGCTGTTGTCTAAAGATCCCTAATTTTCAGAAAAGTACCTACCTACTCTTTTTATCAGCTACAAGTCTACCTTACCATCTTAAGGGTGCATTTTCTGTGCAGCGACTGGGTGCTAGCTTCGCCTTGTCAAATTTTGAACACTAGTAATCGTAAACTAGGGGCTTATACTTAAATTCGAAGAGTCATAAAAACAAAGGGTTTTAAAATTGGTAAGGTAGACTTGTCGCTTATACCTACAGAGATTCTTAGACTGAATTGTAACAAAGATCTCTTAATAATTCAAATTGCAGAAGACGATCAAAACGTAAAAAACTTTAATTTTGTTTATGTTTCAGAGTGAACCTGAAAGATCTAAATATCGGAATGAACGTAAAAATACCAGCAGACTCAGTGACGAAGGTTATCAATGGCAAAATAGTAGCGCTATGTCAACAGGATCATGATACGAATAAAGTGTTTACACTCGGAGATATGGCTCTGTTGTGCCACGGACACGGTACTTATTCTTTAAAATTACTAATACCTACAGTATAAGCGTACACTGGGACTGGCGACTTCGCCGGCAACATATCCAAACAATTTGTAGAAAGTCAACTCACTTGGCTATGGTTTGGTGACGTCGTCGCCAACTTGGAAGCGTAGCCACGATCGAACGGCCTCTACGTGGAGACTGGATACTCTGGAGATTTGGCGACGCGTAGTCAAGTCGCCGGTATTTTGTATACATGTTTGATGCCCGCGTGTGTGTGTGAATGAACGACTGAATCAGTAGCCACTGCTTATTTGGAGCCAGAGGTAGCCATGGATATGTAACCAGCGATGTCGCCATGGCGTCCCAGTGTGTTAGCGCCCTAAATTATAAGCAGCTTTGTTGACCGAGAATAAACGAGTTTCCCCATCTCACTCAATCACCAGTCAAAATAAGGCAATAGGGAAAAAATTATAATTCTAATTAGTCCGTCAGTTAGATCAACAAAAAATACTGGACACGTATTTTTTTATTTATCGAATCAATAGAAATTGACGGAGATAAGGAACGTGAAAGTTCGGGAGTGGGAGCTCGTGACGTCACGGCTAGGTAAAAATTTACTATATCGTGACGTCACGCAGAACTTTAACGCACTATATCTTTGTTATTTTTTGTTTAATTGACAACAGAAAAAAATACGTGTCCAATATTTTTTGGATATGTAAATAACGGACTAATTAGAATTTTTCAGCCGAAATATTCTAGCCTATTTCAAATGTGCACAATTTGACGCGCGTACGCTACGGGAACGAATGTAAAATGTTATCTAGACAACACGCATTAGATTTCCGTTCATCGGAATTTAGCCTATTTTAAGTAACTATGTACTAACTAGCGTAGAGCAGAGAACAGGGCGCAAAGGCGCTCATTAGGGGAAGCCTATCCAGCACTGGACAGCTATAGGCTGATGATGATGATGTAATAACTGCGTAATGTAGCTAGCAGACAGTGGAGTGGATGAGAAAAGCCAAGGAACATGCTCAGTAGCGTACCTTGGGAGACACCTACGTTCAGCAGTGGACCGATATTAGTTGATGATTGATGATGAAGTAACTATTTTCTTGGTCACAACAGCAACTAAACATAGTTTACAATCAACAAACTTGTTGCAGTTACACACCTGTTGATATTGAAAACTGCACTTGAATTACTTAAAATCTGTGAATAACTAATATTAACCACTAGAGTGACTCAATAATGACATCAGTCCTCTGAATAATAAATAATTCCCCACAGCATTGTTTTTGTTATCAGAAATTATCAATGAAGTAGTGTCATAAATATAATCTTCATAAATATCCTTGCAGGTCTCATTCGCAGCATTGACGTTGAGCGAAGTATACTGTATATTCTAACACCGACTCCTATTGGAAAGCTGAACTCTGTGGATACACTGGTGTATTCTGATTGGATGCCAGAGCTAAGGGGGCAAGAACGAGACCTTCCTAGTGGAACTGCTATCCCATACCGCACAGCCAACACAGAGCAACACCATCGGAAACTTATGTTCCCACCTCGTCGGCGTTTCAACCCAATACAGTTATTGAGAATGTCAAGGAATACCTAATGAAACTTTCAATTATTAGTTATAAACTTGTAATTGGAGTAGATCCAAAATAATAAATCTTAAAATATAAAAGGAATCTAATCATAATGTTATTTCATTTATATTTGAAAGATAATTTTGTACTTACAATACTAATAAAACATAACATGCAATATGGATGCTTTTAACTTAATCCCCATCCTATACAATTGTGTATCATAAATGCTGCATTTATAAAAGTCAAAAAGAGTCTATAAAAGAATTGATAAAACATGGGGTTCCTTTATTGCTAATAAATTATATTAGGAAGTTAAAATTTCACACAAACAATAGATTACATTAAACCGCCTAAAGAATCAGATGGACACCTCAGAGGCGCTTGCTGACAGGCACTTAGATGAGAATGGGGCTCATGCTCCATGACAAATAACACATCCTACTCAATATAAACATCACTATTTTATTGAAAAAATTAAAATACAAAATACCGAACTAAACGAGTCTCGGTGAGATGACACCGGTCGAGGATTATTATAACTATAAAGTTGAAGAAATGCTATAAGTATAAACATGATAGCACAAAAAATTGGTGAGACCGCCGGTGTGGGGTCCACTCTCCCCCAACAATAATATAATGATAAGGCATTTACGCTTACTCGTAATAGATATACTATAAAATATACAAGTACCAATGGTTAAAGTGTAGCCACACAAATACTGTAATGTGCGTGGTCCGCGGCATCGCAGCATCAGCTGTCAGTATCGGAAGGAAGCACTGTGAGACGCCGCGCCTGCTCAGAGTCGAACCAACGTAAGTTACAGGCAGTATGCGAATGATTCAGAGTCCCCGTCACGGCACTTACAGCAGAGAACACCTCGTCTTCTTCTTCTTCTTGACCTGGAGCGCGGCGCGCGTCGCAGTCTCGAACACCTCGCGCACGCCCTCCTTGCTCTTAGCCGAGCACTCGAGGTACGCGAATGCGTTTATTTTCTCGGCCATGGCGCGACCTTCTTGCGGTTTCACGGGCTCCTGCTTCATCTTGCGGAGCTCGTTGATGGTCGCGGGGTCATTGCGGAGGTCTTTTTTGTTGCCCACCAGGATAATAGGTACGTTGGGACAGAAGTGCTTCACTTCGGGAGTCCACTTCTCAGGTATGTTCTCGAGCGAATCCGGCGAGTCCACCGAGAAACACATCAGGATCACGTCAGTGTCGGGGTACGACAGGGGCCGCAGCCGGTCGTAGTCTTCCTGCCCCGCCGTATCCCATAGCGCTAGTTCCACCTGTTTGCCGTCCACTTCTATGTCGGCGACGTAATTCTCAAACACAGTCGGTACGTACACTTCCGGAAACTGATCCTTGCTGAACACGATTAGGAGACATGTTTTACCACAAGCACCGTCACCGACGATCACTAACTTTTTGCGTATCGCAGCCATCGGTCCTGTGGAGCAAACAACGCAAATGATTACGATATGATAGAGCGTCAACGCCTTTCATGACATAAAAATATGGCCGCCGTATAGGATTATGGTTTGGGAGTAGTCAGACAAGCCCTCAAATGTGAATAAGCACCTGAACTAGCGGAAGAAGAACAGCACCACCACATAGTACCCTCACATGCGAGGGTGTTATTTATTAGATTTTGTAGATACCTGAAGATTCTGGCTAATTTCAGCAGTTTTTGGCCTATCGACACTTTTCAATAATTTCAATCGTCTTTGCTCATCACAAGCACTTTCGTTCGTAAGTCATTGATGTTGCCAATGTATAAATTTATGTTATCTTGTTTGCTAACTTTAGACTAATATTTTTAACTTTAAACCAAGTTTTTTAGATAAAAAAATATTTCTTGAAAAGCAGACTTACCGTGGAATATTTGTAACTATTTGAGTTATAATTTTTGAAAGTTTATTTATTGCCATATGATTAAAATTTTTTTTTTTTAGTTTTTACATTGACATACAATCTGTATTTGACAGATCTGTTAATCTGTCTTGAATGACACTGTGGTTTACTAATGAAATGGATTATAAGAAGATTGAACGGGAATTCTCTGATGAAGAAAATTGTACACCGATCATTTTTTGTTATATTCGCCATGGCTATAGCAGAAAACAGGACCTGACTGAAGACTGGACAACTGGACTTATAAACCGTACTACGTTGCCTCATAACATTATGAACATTAAACTTACTACTGAAATTGTGGAAACTATCCCAGAAGCCAAATAATAAAGAAGTGAAGTGACACTGTGGTTCACTTCACTTTACTTGGTGAAGGCTCCCCCACATAGGTGCGTTTTATCGGTCGTCGCACAGGTCGTCGTTATTATCGAACGCTGTTTTGCGATAATGCGTCCCAATTCCTTGATAACAACAGCGTTATCGCAGCAGTGCGTAACTTCGTAACTTTTTATACCAAAAACAATAACAACGTATCCAATAACGTATCCGATATTACAGCTAGCGGCACGTAAGTCTAGCGTTGAACGAAACTTCTGCGTATGGGTCTCTCACTCTCTCCCGCCTCTAGCCCCCTTACGATAACTTACTTTTGACTTCTGCTTTCTGCGCAATAACGGTCAGCGCTAGAGTTTCGTGCCGCTACTTGTATCAACCGATAAACGCACCTATGTGGGGAAATCTTTATTCATGGCTTCTGGGATTGATAGCATCAAGTACATACGAAGAACCTACCTACGATAATTCCATGCATATCATTCAGTTTGATGCTACGCAATTAATCATCATTGAAAAAACGCCAAGAAGGGGTCTACATTCCACAAGTAGAGTGGCTATGCTTTATCCAGTCCTAATATCAAAATTACCGTTGAGGAATGGTTGAGGACAAAAAATGGATTATACATGACGTTAATACGTTCACACTTATGCTGTATAGTATGCTGCACCGGTGGCGTGGTACCCGTTGTGTTCTAAAACCAACAAAAGCTGCATCCAGGCTTAACAATATATAGCCTTACGCAGACAGAAGTTTATAGCCTTACTTATGTGCACTGGTGCGAGGAGATATGCAACGATGTCTTCGCCCTGGATCTAGAAATTAGAAGCCTGGCAACACTTTGTTATCCAGTTGGCTCGAAGGTATACGAATAAAGCAGACAACTGCTGACACGAACATCTACAAGGAATAGCCCCATTGCACGCATGACCCCCCTGACTCTCGATCGATTCGAGGTCCTTGGGGCGCCCATAGTTCTCGCGAACTGCTGTTGGAAGCATCGCCCAACCCACTACAATATGTAAGGCCGACGAAGACCAACAAATAGATTGACAGAGTACCATGTTTTAGGGTAGCCAGTCGCCACGGATGCTAACCAACGAAATGTCCTATGGAGTCGCCTAGATCACCTAGTTAAACGGGGAAGGCTTCACTGAACAAAACAAAGTGGCTCGGGGATTGCAGATTGAAGTCCACACACGCACACACTCACACACACACACATCCACAAAAGGAGAGAACTGGATTGATTGAAAGTGAAAGGGCAAACGTGGGCAAAATAACTAAATTAGTAATAATTTCGTCGCATCCGAGCTGGGTTTTTTTTATTTTTATTGTTAGATAGGTACTTATATGTCAAGCAAATAAATAAACAATTAGGGAATAATTAAATTCAAGTTCGAAATCAAGGACCTAGTAGGTTAATCCTAATTAGGTTGGTTCCTAAATTTATTGTGTATTAAAGTACGTACCAATAAATAAATAAACCCTCTTACCATTACCATGGTGCTAGCACAGTTTTTAGGGAAGTAGGTACCTACATACATCGAGAATCATATTTTGCTCGAAGCCTACTTAGGTAAATTTAAATAAAGTTGGACACTAAAGTGGGGAATTGATTTGACGGACATGCCCACGGGCAGTTTGTGCGGGGCATGTCACAATACCCTACACAGACTCATAAGTTTGTGGTCTGTCTCTCAACCGGCTACATGTGTACTATGTTGACGAGACCAAGGAGGTTTAAGTATATATTAATTCCATGGACGAGACGAAGAAAATTTTTTATTGCTGGTGCTGCAATTATACTCATAAATCAAATGAAAAAGAAAATAATTTTGCACCAAGTTATTGGTTTAAAAAAGAAATCAGTATAGCCGTATTAGTTTGCTCCAAGAATTAGAAATTGATGAACCAGGAGACCTATACAATTACTAAAATGTCAATTTTTCCCATTACGATTTTACCGGTCTATTATTTCTGACCGACTTTTTGTAGGACGCACTATTTGCGTTGCGTAATCATAGGTAAATCAGAGGCAGGAATTTTTATCATCTAGAACAACAGTGTTAATTTTGTTTTATTTTATTTTCTATTGTTTTTCTGATTTATTTTGCGTAAAGTTTATGGCGCTTTAACCAACCTACGTTAGTAAGAAGACTTGTCAGTATGGTTAAAAGACTTTAGCCTGCCCAAATTGGGCTAAGAAACAAAAAAAAAAAAAATCATTGATTTAGCTGGATTTAGCTACATAGGTAACTAGTTTTATTTTTCTCCTACAAAAAATCGGTCACCGATTATCGGTCTTGGGCGGACACGTTTTTGTTAAGTATGGTGATACCTTCCATAATCTAGCTTGGATAGATAACGACGAAATGTCCTACAAAAATAAGCTTTTATGTGGGTTGTACTCATTGAAACAAACTTTTTTATAACCCAATTTTATTACAAAATAATTCATATTCCTGTCCACTCCATTAAACATTATCACAAGTTGGTATAACCACGATTAATTATAATTATAAGGCACCTGTATTAACATGAAATTATATTTTCAATATGCAGCCGTGGTCATTAATTTGTGGACCACTTATATCACAATCTACAAATGACTTTTTTTTAGGAAAAATTTTAATAAAAAAAAATAACTGAAATGTCTTACATAAGTATGCCTTTGTGCTTCTTATAGCCTTCTCAGATGAGAGAGTTGGTCGCGCGATTGACATGCGTATCCATTATCCAATCAGGGTTAATTTATGAACACACGTCACATACCACGTGACATTCAACATGCCTTGGTGCCACAGATATAGGAAGACAACTAGATAAAGTCTTAAAATTCAATACGGCTGATATCTACTTTCTTAAGTCCAATATCATCAGTTAGAAAGGGATGCATACATATATCAATGCGACTTAAAAAAGTTAATCGTACCAGGGCACTCGAACAAATTTCTATGCAGGTTCATACAAATGCCCTGGTACGAAGTCGCAGATATCGCATTGAGATAAAGTATGCATCTCTTTCTAGCTAACATATAAGGACATAAGAAAGTAGAGATCAGCCGTATTACTTAATGTTCAGAGCATAAATGAATTTTAAGACTTCTATGTTTTAGTCATATTTCTTTGCTTGGTGCCGAATGCGAGTTTTTTACCATCCAGAACGCGTTTAAGTTTATGTTTACGCAAATTTATATGTAATCGAGGTAGCGCCATCTAGTGAGAGACTCGTGGTAATGACTTCTTTCCATACAAATTTGCATAAACGCGATCGAGCAGGTCAATAAACTTGCAATAAGCACCCTGATTGGATTCGCAAGTCAATCGCGTGACCAACTCGAGCGAGCAAATCTCCCATCTAGGAAGGCACTTTATTTCATACTTAGTACTTATATATTGTCACTAAGCGGCAATAGGTTGCAATCATTGAAATAACGAGTTGAGAATACTCTTAACCTTAGAATGTAAGTAAGTAAATGCGAAACGTATTAATAATAAAATTTAAAAAAGTGCACAAATTCTCTCTTACAGTTCACTATAAAATAGAAAGAAGAATATAACAAATGCATAGAATACAAAAAAAAAACAATCAACTTGATTCGTGTTGTTTTACTACTTAAAGTTGTGTAAACTTTAGCAAATAATGGTGTGTCTCATAATCATAAGAGCTTAAATTAAATTACATTAAGGTAGATTAACTTATATAAAGTGCCTTGATTATTGCTACTTGCCCAAATCATTAAGAATAATTTATATGTCTAATAAAATTTTAGAAACGCTTCTCTTTGACAGTAGAGACAATTTATTGTCAAACTACGATTATTACGTAATTACTACGTATCTATGCGTCTAAACACACTATGCCAAAAATTACGCGACTTAAGTTCCGCAGCTGATTTGAAGTTCGATTGTATGCCATAACGGAACGTAATTTCAGCGTAATGTAATTCAAATAGCATTGGTGGCGTAATCATACCGAACTTACGTCGCGTAATTTCGGCTAAAGTGTGCATAAACACTGTCCCTCTGAAGTTAGGTGCAGGCTACACATAAATGACACCGTGCGCGGAATGTCACGCACGGGCGGTTTCCTATTCCATTCAAATTTCATACAAAAGGCATGGAAATAAGCACAATTTAGGACCCACGGTATGTCGTTGCTCGGACGTAGTTATGACGCGCCATTTCTGCGCGCGCCTCCATGCACCAGTTCGTAGTGTGTGCTTGCTTGGTACACACGTCTATTGATGATGTAAAAATGCGTGCAAGAGTATCTTCGTCTTCTGAAGATGACATGCTGACACGTCGATGCCGGACAGCAGACTGTTCTACACTTGTGCCTGTGTCACGTCATTTCTGCGTCATGCCCGAGCCATTCCCGCGCCGTGTCCTCGCCCGACTCCAATTTTATGTGTGGCCTGCGCCTTAGGCTTAGCAAATGATGCGACCAAAGAACTATGACTAAAGCATAGAAGAACTCATAAAATTAATTCATGCTCTGAACATCAACTCATACGGCTGATCTCTACTTTCTTATGTCCATATATCATTATGTAGAAACGGATGCATACTTAATCGACTTCAAATTAGTTCAAAAAGAAAATCGCACCTGGGCGCTCGAATAAAATGCAATGCATAAAATGAAATGCCCTGTTACGAAGTCGCAGCAATCGCATTGAGACATAGTATGCATCCCTTTCTAGCAAATGATATATAGACAGAAGAAAGTAGAGATCAGACGTATGAGTTGACGTTCAGAGCATGAATTTTAAGACTTTATCTAGTTCTCTTCTATATCTGTGGTTTTACTACAACCAGTATGTAGTTCTTTTTAAAAAAAAAGGCACTTTTTCCTTTTCCTCCCCTACTACATAGGCCTTAAAGACATAACATCAAATTGATTTTTAAAATGCAACCGGAAAGAAAAAAATACGCGATTTTCATGAAATCACATACCACCAAGGAGTTTTTAGTATGGGACTGCGCGCATTGAACCAAATTATGTGCGTAATGTATTAGTTTCCCTAGGGGGTCGTCCATTAATCACGTGATGATTTAATAACATTTTTAATCCCTCTCTCCCCCACCCAAGATCACGTGTATTTTTAGTACCCACAAAGAATCTTAAAAATATTATCTTTAAATACAGTAATAAGTAGTAACATCTAATTTTATTCTGAAATGAAGGACTATGATTAAGGACTTCGTTCGTTGCCTGACAAGAAAAAATAAATACACGTGATATCTTCCTACACCCCCCTCCCCCTTTGTGATATTTCATGATTTTTTCCAAACCCCCTCCCCCGTCTTTCGAGCATCACGTGATTAACGGCCCCTAGGGGGTTGTGTCTCGTGTAATACTAAAGAGGAAACGAGATAAAACCCTCTTTTGTTGGGTATTTTTATTGAGAAAAATTAGGCACAGATTTTGTCCAAAGAGTTATGTATGTACCAAACTTGAATTAGATTTCTTGTGGCCGATTAGTGGCATTATATATCCAAGCGCTTTGGGAAGGCACGTTATGATGTTTAACTCGACTTTTTCAGTCACTGAGCCATATTAGACTATAGTTTGATGATTTGTAGGTACCTCCGCTAAAATGGTTGCGCGTAATATAGCTTAAGCTGTGTATTGGTTACTATGTTTGCCTGTATTTGGTGAAAAAGCCAGCAAGTTATAAAATACAAAAATTGATCCGGTGGTATGTATTATATCCGGTGGTAGTATTGAATGAATCTAGAAAAAAAAAACAGTAAACAAGCTTAAAGCTAAGGGCCTAAGGCGGCGTCCTAATTAGCAACGATCGTACGATGGCGCGATGCGTTTTCATCGCACGACGAGATTAAACACATATTTCTTTAGTGTCCTAATTGAAGCTTCCAAGTCATCGCGCGAGCACAGGCAAAAATTTCCATCGCACGACCAAAACGCATCGTATCATCGTACGATCATTGCCAATTAGGACGCAGACGCAGACCATGGCATGGCAAGGGATTTCAATTTTTTTTACCAATGGACATTCAAACCTATGTTATTAGAAATACGACCTATGTTATTAGAGATACGACAAATTCCTATGCTTTAAAATAATGCCATGACGTCCCTTTCGATGCCGCGCGATTATTTTAAAGCATAGGAATTTTTATCGTATTTCTATTATCATTAGGTTTGAATGTCCATTGGTAAAAAATTGAAATCCCTTGCCATGTCGTCCCGGTCTGCGCAGACCAAGAGTTGGTAACTTCCAGTTAGAGGAAACTTATCACATAACCGCAATCCTCCTTAGCATGTAGCTAATCAGTCCCTGAGTTAGCCTGAAATAAAAAAGTACTATTAGAAGTTGCTCCACAAATCACATTTCATATTCAGCCTAAGTCAGTCCATAGCTGGACACAGGCCTGTCCCAGTAAGCGCAACTAAGCCCACATTTTCCGCTCTCCTCACCCACCTTCTGCCAGATATAGGTCGCGTCAAGCTGGGTACGGATAGCGCGTATAGCTTGGTACGCGTAGTCGGGTTACGCGTATCTTGGAACGCCCTTTAGGGAACGCGTGCCGTGCGAGCTGGCTCGCGGCGCGATCCGTGGTCAGTCGGTTTCGGCTCCCGTCGCGCTATGGATCGATTGACCTCGCGTTCAGGTTCGCGGCGGTCCACATTAAGGCGACTATAAGGGTCAAACCTCCCTCTCACTCGCACTATCCAACATTTTAGAAGATATAAAATCACTGAATGTAGTTATGCAAAATAGCAAACCTTCACGGCCTAGAAAATAACAATACAAAGGTTCAGCAGTAATATAATTTTGATTCTATCACGTTTTCTTACCAAAAAACTTGTTACTCTGTTATAAAATAATAGGTTGATACGCGACATTAACATTGGTTAATCAAACCATGGTGAAACCAATGAAAATCCATTTTGGTTTTTGTCATCGTTCATCATTGGTCGTCGTCAACCTTTGTTTTACAAACTGTAAACAACTCACAACGTATCTATATCTCTGGGAAGTGTTTTTTATGGTACTTGAAGATGGAACACGCACAAGGGCCCACCTGATGTTAAGTGGTAACCATTACCTATCACAAAGCGTTGCATCGTAGATCACGTTATTTTGGAACGTGCTATACGATGCAATGCCCTGCGTCCATCATCTTGATGCATGAAGATTATCATCTTCATACCTCTTGTGCCTGTAATTTCACCGGCACACACACCCTTCAAACCGAAACACGGCTTCCCCGGACGAGCCCTCCACAAAGAACTCTACTACTACTGAGGCAGAAGTTGGCTGCAAGTAAACGTAGTGATGACGATTGTGTAGACGGTTCACCGTAAGATGACCGCTGCTATACATGCAAGATTGTGATGTATCTTGCATGTATAGCAGGGGACTTCTTACGGTGAACGGTCTATACTGTAGGTCTTTGCACATTACATCGACTCAAAGCCCGCTCTACTCCAACTCAACTCACAGTATGGCATTGAAATGTCAGCTTTTTGTTATGTTACATAAGAGTGAATTTGACAACTTGTAAGTTAAAGGTATATGACGCGTTGTCCACGCATTGTTCACCTATTGACGTGACTGACTCGTTTGCCTCGTTGTCGACGAATCGGTCACGAGTCGACAATGTGCTTACGGGTAGCGGGCGCCGCGTTGCCATCTCGTCCTAGCCGAGCGTTGACAACGCATTGGCCAATCATTGACGCCAAGTTGTCCAATGGTGACTGACGCGTTGATCACCTAGTTGACGACTCGTTAAAACCGGATTGGTAGTTCTAGTTGGAAAGGTGTTTGATTGGCGTTGAGTGGGTGCAATGTACGAAGAGCTTAATTAAAAGAGCTAAGTCGGTGGGTAGGCGCTCGCGGCGATGCTTACAGGTGTTTTTAGCATACAATCTCGGTAAAGCAAACTCCACCCGATCACTGGATGTAGGTGTCGCAAACCGGGATCCCGAATCCTGAAAATACCAGAATACCGGACCGAAAAGAACGCTTTCAAATACCGGCATTGAGAAAACGGAAATCGGGATTTACGTTATTTTCGGTATTTCACTATAAATCTATATTAAATAATATTATGTCAATAAACAATTAAAATAACTCAGCAGCAGCGAGTTATTTATAATACTTTCGTAATAAATTATTGTTTTTTTTTAATAAATGTGATTTTCTTATCATAACGCACTTTTATTGTTTGGCTGGTGAATATTCCCTTACGAAAATTACGATTCCATTACATATTTCAAATATTTTTCTCACTATATTGAAAATACCGAAAATACCGAAACTACCGGAATATCGGTAGTCATTTCAAAGTAATAACGAAAATACCGATTTTTTAAAATAGGTCCGGTATTGCGACCCCTACTTGGATGGGATGACGTTCATTGGCGTTTAGATTTGAGCACTTCCGAGCTTTGGAAGGCACGTTAAGATGATTGTCCATGCTTTTCAGTCGTTAAGCCATGTTGGAGGCCTACGGGCGGCCTAAAATCTACGACACCAGCGTTGGTCACTAGCTCGAAAGAAGAAGGAAGGAAGCCAGCTTCATTATAGTTTTATATTATAGGATTCGCTTTAATCAAGATTTTGTCAAATGTTTTGTATGTTGCCCTCATACATAGTAGGTACTTTTTACCTGGATAAAAAGTACCTAATGTCCTTTTCTGTACCCCTGATAACGTGTATGCGAAATTTCATGATGACCAGTTGTGTAGTTTTGGCATGAAAGTGTAACAAACAAACTCACTTTCGCTTTTATAATAAGGTTTTCGACCAGCCTCTCCATCCTAAGCGATATTATTAAGTCTCAGGTGAACTTAGAAGCGATCGTGGTGTAGCTTAACGATATAACAGAGATTAGGTCACGAATACCAGACCAGCGAAAGAGTACGATACGAATTCGATTCGAATATTCTTCTTCTTATTATTCTTTCTTCAATACGAATACCATAAAGAGCAAAAATTTTGGCCAATGATAAAGGCGCAGATTCAAAATAAGGCTTTGTCATTGGCCACGTTACGATAAGCTTACGATATCTCAGGTTGAAATATTCGTAAATAAACGTACCGAAAAAATTACAAAGCGTATCCAATATAATAATATATAATGCGTTAAGGGGCTGATATGGGGCTGCCACGCTCTGCAGCTCATCCAAAATGTTTACTGACACACAGTAGACGGCTTCGCTGCGATAATACGCAAAAGATCTGCGTCCTTGATGCGTCGGGTGCGCGATATCTCCAGCAGATACTTACACCTCACTGCAGAGGCTAGATACTCACTTGCGGTGTAAGGGTTACCAAACCCCATCAACCAACCCAAGACAACCTCACCTGCACGTGGTGCACCCTGCTACTAACAAACGGGGCTCTGGCGGCCGGCTGATTGCCGCATAGTGCAACCTAGCAGGGGCACAACTAAAGACACCGCTGACGGGCAGCAGCATCGGCGGTACGAGAAGTTGTGCCCTGCGATCCCCAACCCGCATGCCCAGCGTGGGGATTATGGGCATATCCCCTTTTTTAGGCGAAGCCTATATCCATTAGTGGACTGATATGGGCTGGTGTGGTGGTGGTGGACACTGACTGCCAATTTATGAAATATTGGAGAAGTGATCTCTTATGGACGATTCACAATTACCGGCGCGCGTTGGAGAGCATCGAAGCGCATTTCAAAACATGCTAGAGGAAATTGAAACATCCACAAAGCTTCCTTCCTTTGCATGCAATATCTACTTACGGATTTATTTATTTGTGTTTTACAAAGCTCAAAGCTGCGTAAATTGGATGCAAATAAGGAACGTAACTGATCTGTGGATGTTTCAATTTCCTTTAGCATGTCATAAAATGATCTTCGATGCTCTTTAACGCGCGCCGTTAAGTGTGAATCGTACATTAATCTGATAAAAACATTGTCAATTAGTTGTGTGTAAACGTTTTTATTTCTATTGTTTTACGGACTCAATTATTTAAGTTTTTGTTTAATATAGTTAAAGCGTATATTCAAAATAACGCTTCTCATTGTCCAACATTTTACGACTACCTACGATACGAATACTTTTTATTTTTTTATTTAGTATGGGCCAGCTCTTGACCTCGAGGCTTGCGTGGGAAAGGATGAGGTCGACAATGGGACGAGCTTTCCCAGAAGATGCCTATTAACTCTCTTTTTGAAGCCGTTAAGACAATGGAAAAACTGTTTTTCGCTAGTCTTCGATCGTCTGATCGAGCCTCTGATCCAATAAGACATCATCATCATCAGCGTATAGAAAATTACAGCTGGACATAGGTCTGCCCTGATGAGCGCCATCACGCCCTGTCTTCAGCTCGAAGCATCCAGTTTCTACCAGCAGCCTTTCACTGATCGTCACTTCCTGGGCGAAGGGCGTCCTACACTGCCTACTTTTGCTGAGCCGCAGTCTCCACTCAAGAACTCGTTAATCTCAATGGTTATCGTTTCTGCGGCTGATATGGCCAACTTCAACTTAATATGGATGATGACTAGGTAATAATTCTAATTAGTCTGTCAGATAGATCAACAAAAAATATGGGACACGTATTTTTTTATTTATCAAATAAATAAAAATTGACGTTGATAAAGAGCGTCAAAGTTCCGGAGTGGGGGCTCGTGACGTCACGGCTAGGTAAAAAGTGTACTAAGCCGTGACGTCATGCGGAACTTCAACGCACTATATCTTTGTCTGTTTTTGTTTAATTGGCAAAAGAAAAAATACGTGTCGAAAATTTATTGATAATTTAAATGACGGACTAATTAGAGTTTTTCATTCGTCATTCCTATTCTCTGAGCTATGTCGACAACTTTAGTTCTATGTCGGATAGTCTCGTTGCGGATTCTATCCTTCAGAGAAACTCCAAACATAGCGTTCCATAACTCGCTGAGCGACTTTAAATTGGTGGACTAGCCGTACTGTGAGTTTCCACGATACAGCTCCGTATGTCGGCTGCACTGAGTGAAAATATTCGCTTTCAAACATTGCGGTGTGGGTAAGTAATAATTATTCGTACCGCATCTACAAAAATACTAAAGTTGTTCCATTATTATTGCTATACTAAATTTTGTTAAACATTTTATTATAATGGCAATAGTACCTACAAAGTGCTGATAATTTAATAAGCTTTGTTGTTGATGGCACGAGCTTGATATCTTCCAAAGACAGAAGTAGCGCGCTTCCCCTTATACGAGTTGCATAATACGAACATTTTCAGTCGCCGTTTTCGAGCTAAACTTAAAAATTAATTTTATCGACACACCTGACTGATTTGAGTGATTAAACATTGCAACCTTCATCTTCTTCTTTGTATGAGTTAGTGGCCAACTCTGGTGTCGAAGTTTTTAGGCCGCCTGAAGGCCTCCGACATGGCTTAACTACTGGAAAAGCCGGGACCAACATCTTACCATGCCTTTCGAAGCACGGAAGCGTTCAGATCTAAATGGCACTAAACGGTCACCCATCCAAGTAGTGACCGAGCGGAGCGTTGCTCAACTAAGATGATCAAGAACACCGAAGTATCAAGAACATTACCTTTGTCGTTTGATCAGTTTATAGTTAAATCCAATACAGTAATTTCCATTAAATTGAGCTCGAAAACTAAAACTCGGGGACAGAGGGACAAATAAATATGTTTAGAAGACCTTAAGACTAGATTAGCTAGAGTAAATAAGTCATTCTTAGGACAATGTGTTAAACACTTCAATAAATTACCAGAAAAAAACCTCTCAGAGAATAAATTTAAGAAAAGTGTTCAAACAATCTTATTAAATAAGGCGTAATTATGATGTCAATGATTATCTTGATGACAAAAGAGCCTGAGCTCGGGAGCTCGGCACATGAGTATGTAGGGATACATGGGATTATGTATTAAATTAATTTAACGAATTTGTAAAAATGTGCATTTGCTTGAAATTGTAAAATCTCTTGTAAATCTCTTACTTGCAATAAATATATTGAATTGAAAAAAAAATTAATTAACCCAGCCGAGGGACGAGTAGGGTTAAATAATAATAAACGAAAATTAACAGTTACTTAAATCTATCTACACTAATATTCTAAAGAGGAAAAATGTATGTTTGTAATGAATAAACTCAAAAACTACTGTGCCGATTTCAAAAATTCTTTCAACATTGGAAAACTACATTCAACCTGAGTAACATAGGCTATAATTGCTAGAAAAGATTAGGGATCCTTACTAAAACTTAAGTAACGTAACCCAAGGTGTAAAAAAAGTGCCCTAACCCGTGCGAAGCCGGGACGGGCCGCTGGTAAAAAAATGAAATAAATAATGCTGGACGTTATCACCCAGCATCATGTAGCCCCAAACTAAGCAGAGCTTGTATTATGGGAACCGTATGATTGATAAACTACAAAGAATATTAAAATAACTAACAACCGTAAGCAGTTTTAAAATGAAACACAGTTTTAGTTCAAAACGTAATTATTATGACACTAAATTAAATAATTACATTTGAGACAATCTTTCATATTTAAAACGCGAGTAAAACTTACTAACACTCTTAAGTATTGCATAAATTGATATAATACTTTATCGAATTCGTTACGACCTATTCATGATATTCAAATATTCGTTGAATATATTACTTATTAACTATGTTTTTTCTTCATATTCGTGGAATTTACTAATAGAGTCCTTATCACGAAAGAAGTCCCACGGCAATCAGCGTAAATAATGCCGAAACCAGTAAACGAATAAAACACCAAATATTTATGATTTTATATTTAAACTACGCATGTACAGGTTACAGGGGTGTACAGGGTTCCAACCCCTATCCTCGGAACCCAAGCCAACCCCACCTGCACGTGGTGCACCCTGCTAAACAACGAACGGGGCTCTGGCGGCCGGCTGATTGCGGCATAGCACAGCCTACATCGGCACAGCTAAATCCCCTGGCCACTGACGGGCAGCAGCGTCGGTGGTGCGAGAAGCTGTGCCCTGCGATCCCCAACCCGCATGCCCAGCGTGGGGATTATGGGTATATGATGTGATGATATGGAGGCCTATGTCCAGCAGTGGACTGATATAGGCTGATGTAATGATGATGATGATTTAAACTAACTTTTTAAGACAGTGAGGCGAGGACACCTACCTGCCGGAATGTGATTTTGAAATAATATTTGTGAAGCTATTTCTTGAGCCCAAAAATATAATGCTATGAACATTGTGACTATGTATGCGTTAGAAGCTGGTTCTGTTAAATCTATTCGGATGTAACATCTCATGTAATTTTGCTAGAAATTCACGAAGAAATTTATGAAGAAATAGGCTAGATGCTTGAAAATATCTTTAGTCCGTCATTTCTTTATCAAAAAATATTGGACAAGTATTTTTTCTTTTGTAAATTTTAACTAAAAATGACAAAGTTATAGTTGTGTTGAAGTTCCGCGTGACGTCACGGGTAAGTAGACTTTTTACATACAAGTGACGCCACTCCCGAACTTTGACGCTCTTCATCTTTGTCAATTTCTATTGATTTGATAATAAAAAAATATATTTTCAGTCACATCGAATCATCTTGTTGTGGCCCAAATTTGTTCGAGTCTAGAACCCTTTTTTTATCACACTCAACCTCCTTCGCCTTATCATCGTTAAATCTTGTCGACGCCGACATTGGCAAAGTTGTGGACGCTACCACAGAGGCCAAAAATAAAAAGAAGAAGAATAATAAAAAAATACGTGTCCAATATTTTTTGCTAATATAACTGATGGACTAATTGTAATTATCATTTTTTATCCAGGAAACATTTCTAAACAGAACAGGTTATTTGCATCATAATTAGTCGAAATTTATTGAGCAACAAACTAGCCCAGGAGACCTGGCTAAGTGCATCATGAAGCGTGCACCGGCCTTTCCCGCTTCCAGTAAACTCCGTCCCACAGAGTTGTTTAGTGTTGCATAATAAAGATGTAAATCTTAAGGCGACTATAAGGGTCAAACCTCCCTCTCGCTCGCACTATTCAACATTTTTGAAGATATAAAATCACTGAATGTAGATGTAAAATATCAAACCTTCACGGGTTAGAAAATAATACAAAGGTTCAGCAAGAACCTAAAAAATAATAGAAATGTTGAACCCAACACGTTCTCCTACCAACAAAATTTGCACCAAAATTGATCACATTGGTTAGGTTAGGTTAGTGGGCGACGTGTTCAATTTCCTTTTCTTTCCATACCATATTGAATTTCACAAGACAGTGGCCGCGTCTGCGGGATTTCTTTCGTGTAAAGGACTAATAGTAAAGTACGTTTTACTTCTTTACCTTTTGCCAGGCGAAGATCCCATAGGACACGCCGGCGCCTAGTGCGAAAGCGAGTAAATATGGCAGGAATTTGAGCGACGGACCGGTGCGTTTCTTCATCAGTGCTCTTATGAAGCTCAGGTTTCCGTCTGTGTATGGTGGGTATCGGCCTCTGGAGAAGAAAATATATGTTCTGTACAAAACTCAATTTATTTATTGTGTCCAACACTCACAACGTATTTTTGTCCTTCTGAAGTTGGTTCTGAAGCGATGTAGTTCCTATTTTTGGGTCGGATTGTATTCATTATCATCATCAGCCTATAGCAGTCCACTGCTGGACATATACCTCCCCTAATGAGCGCCATTGCGTCCTGTCCAGCTCGACGCATCCAGCTTCTACCAGCAGCTTTTTGCAACTGGTCACTCTACCTGGCCGGAGGGCACCCTACACTGTTTGCCGAGCCGCGCTTCTCCACTCAAGAACTCGTTTACCGAGGATTGTATTAGGATTGGTCGAATCGTTTGTTGAAACAACTTCAGAGATTAAGAGATATAGTTTACACGTTGTTAGGGAAAAATACGTTGTCTTCTCTATCGTAGAGTAGGCATTAAATCTGCATGCCAAGGGAGCAGGAGAACCGTATGCCTGTTTGCTAACCTAAAAAAAAATATTGGATTGGATTCGCTTGGTAGCACGTACCAAGCGTGCATTTATTGGTAAGTATTTCAAAGTAAAAAATATCATGGTATGACGACTTTTTAGGGAGTGATCTGAGAATGTTTTTATTTCAATAATAACGAACAACTGTTTCAAATTAATCTGCTAGATTGTCAATCGTTACAAAATGGTACTTACGAAGCGAGTTTCTCTCCAATAGCGGCAAAGTTCTTGATGAGACAGCTCTTCTTGTGCGTAAAGGTATCGAATGTGGCTTTGCCGTGGTATGCACCCAAACCACTGTTGCCCACACCACCGAATGGTAGCGTTTCAACTGTAATTTGCAATCACAACAAATTGTAAATAGAGTAAAATTTTGAATGGTATTGTCTTGTACCGAGTTTTCGGTCAGAGAAATCAGGTCTATAGGTAACAGTTTGTGAAATGTAAAGATGTTTCTTCATGCTTCAGGTCAAAACTACTGAATGGATAAAGCTGAAATTTTGCTTGTATGAATTTCTAGACCAGTAATACCTACGCTACTTTCTATCCCTGTACCTACCACGCGAGCAAAGCCGCGGGCAGAAGCTAGTAAAACAGAAGTAATCAATAACTTTAGGGATATTATCAATTGCATATCATAAATACTGACTGCCTAGCAAATTAATACTGACTGCAAAACAGAATCAGAAAACAGAAACAGAAAACCAGATCGCGTGATCAGTTGGTTATTAAGTTTTTTTTATAACCACCCGGAAATCTTTCCAGCAGCAAAACCGACACAAATTGAGAGTAGGTTATTAGGTATTTAACAAACAAAACAAAAACAAAAACAAACATCATCATGACTTTTTCCCCATTATGGATATCTTCTGATATTGCTCAGTACGCAAATCTATTGAGGATACCTTAACTGGGGTAGTCAGAGGCAAGTCCAAACATTACGTTTGATACATGTCCACTTTTTGCAAGCAGCTAGCATTCCACGTGACAGGTTGCAAGCCCATCGCCGCTTTTTATTGGAACACTAACCTAGCACATACCTTTCGAGCTTTTTAGGTCAAGGGCATGTCGGTTTCCTCATGATTTTTTCCTTCACCGTTTCGAGCTCGTGGTAATGCGCACATAAATTATTCGAAACGAAAAATCCATTGGTGCACGGCTGGGATTCGAACCCACGACCTCCAGATATTAAGTCGTACATCCCACTGGGCCACCACGGCTATTAGGTATTTGCTGTGCAATAAGAATTTTTGCAGTGCACTATGTATTTTTGCTGTACAATCAGTACTTTTACTGTACAGTCAGTAAATTTGATATGATTTTTTTTATTTACGTTTACATTTTTTAATTTAAATACTACCCATTACTTTAATTATTTATTGTTGAATATAGGCAAGTAAGTACCTACTTTGAAGTTCTTGCACGTGGAACTCCTGCTTTCATAAAACAGTACATCATCATCAACTTCTGGCGTAGTGGGCGAAGGCCCGCCTATGACGCAGAAGGTAGCGGGTTCAATTCCCGTTATGAGACAATTTTTTGTATAATCTGCTAATATTTGTCTTGGGTCTGGGTGATTTCTATCTACAATAAGTATGTATTTACAATAAAAATATCTAATTATTGTATAAGTCATGTGGTTCCCATAATACAAGCTTAGCCTAGTTTGGGGCAACATGATTATGTGTGATACTGTCCAGCATTATTTATTATTTATTTATTAACCTATAGGAGTCCACTGCTGGAAATAGGTATCTCCCAAGGTACACACAAAACAGTAAATACCTAGTAGAAATTAAGGTAAAATTGGCAGGTTAATACTTATTTTATAGCTAAAGAAGCAAATTCATGCAAGCTCTATGAATACGTGCTGTTAGTAAATAAGTTGGAGAGACAATGCACACGCTATTTACATGTCAGCATTTCCAACCGGATTGCATCACTATCTAAATAAAGTAAAAATAAGCTAGCATTCTCTGTTTAATTATTATAAATAAATAAGCTTTTATTTGCATCGTGTAATCTTAACTACACTACCGTTGACACCATCACATTCTTCAAATATCCAAGCCCAAATAATCATAAATGAACTTGGGTACCTTGTTTATCGAGAGGAGGCTTGGGTTCCCTCCATTTAGCCATGTAGGTCGATTTGATTGAGAGATGTGGATAAACCTATCTGTTGTAAGCTAGCATTTATCTATGAAGCTATTTGATATGCGTTACTGGTAGGTACTTCTTGTTTTTATTTTTGTAAAATCAAGAAAAAATAATCTATAGTGTAAGGTATAAGTAGTAAGTAAGTATAAGTAGTGTTATCTGATTAATTCTTTTTACAACTACTCTTAAACAATAGAAGGTATGTAGGAGCCATTTTGTAACAGTCTATGCGAAACAAAATGGCGGGTATTCAAGACTTGAGTATTATGCTAACCTAAGTTTTTCGGAACCTAAGATGTTGCTTTAGAAATGTAAGTCTTTATCGATGTTTTCCGCTGCAAAGGCTTGCCGAGGAAAACATCGATTCGAGCGGCATTAGGACCTATTTAGTGGCAATAATCAGGCTTCTATTTATCCTTTCTATATAGACAATGGAAAATTATAAAAATAATAACAAAATTACCTCCCATCTGCATCATAGTATCGTTAATGCACATGGAACCGCTGCTCGTGTTCTCAATGAAGCTTTTCATCGTGGAATCGTCGGTGGTAAACAGGTACATTGTTAGCGGCTTCTCTCTACAGTGGGAATAGATTGTTAGCCGCCACCTTTAAGCGTTCCTTAACCTTTCCACAAGAGAAAGAGAGAAAGGAAACAGAGTGGAGAAGGAAGAAGAAAGGAGAATGACGAATTTGGATGGAAATTGTAATAAAAGTGGTTGCATAAAACTAGGTACTCATACTAATTCAATTCATATATGGCTTAAAAACGGCTTTTCATAGAGTGGGTGGTGATTTGGCGACGTTCAATCTATTAATTGAACTGTAGAATGTGATTATTATTAAATTTTCTCTTCCGTCAACATTAGTATCTACTCAACGAAGACCATCTGGTCAGCATCCATATTGGAGTGTATGCAGGGCTGTGCAAAAGATTTTATGTGTAGGTAATTGTATAGTTTGTTTATTTGCCGTCATATAGTTTAAGAGGGCAACCAGGATGTGGTGAGACTAAGGGCTTTATCACAATGGCGATACTAAGATCGCTCGTAGTATCGCTCTCTAGAGCGAGTTCAGAACTGGACGGGAGAGTGCAGCGAGCCTTCGCCTTTGCCTCGCTTTAAACTCGCTCGCAAATCACAAATGTGATTCTAAAGATAATTGAACGAGGGGTTTTTATTGAGTTGGAGGGTGGTCAAGAAGGTAAGGTCAAAGGTGCATGCTCAAAGTTAAGAAACGCTTTTGTTATAAGTAACAAAATAAATAATTATTTACTTAACATATCATAACAAATTATGCACAGAGACGAATAGAAAAAACAAGTTATAATAATAATAATAATCGTTTTTGACATGTTTGGCATATAACATTTTCAATTAATCGTTTTTGACCAATTTGTGTCAATAATGTTACTGGAATATTTAAATATAATTGCAGTAAAAATACATCAACTCTAGGGATTTAGGCATTTGACTGTACCTACCCAAGAAATAGACAAATCACTTTAATAACTATGTGACTTCCCATAGATAATAAAAGGTGTAGGTGAAAATTGTTTTCTATATTCGTCAACATATAGTTATTAGATAGGTACATAATACCTTATTACTACTTATTTACTTACTATGAGCAGAGAGTATTTTATAGTAACCATTTCAACTACTTCCTAAGTCGTTAAGCCATGTAGACCTTAGGGCGGCCTAAAAACTCCGACACCAGAGTTGCCCACTAGCTCATACGAAGAAGGAAATATCTTCTGTATATATAAATAAGTATACATCCGATTCTAAGCGCTAATTTAGAAGTAACTGTATATTTGAATAATCTAACACTCAAACCTACCAACAATGTCATGCTATTTCATTCTCTCAACCGTCTCATTCGTTAGATAAAACGAGCAAGCCTGAGTACAATAGATATATAAGTAGGCATTTAGCGAAAAAGACATGAGATACCAACACCGGATTTAAAACCATCACCAGAGAATATAAGCTGTTGAAAAAACCCTTAAACGTCATCGTAATTCACTACAATCCAGTCTACGTAGACCTATGTCAATCTATGAAATGTTTTACAGATTTCATTGAAAAATTGGTATTTTTATAAAGTGCAAGGTGTACAAAATCGTGAAATATGTATTCTACGAATAGGAGAATCATATAACCGTGGAATGACAAGTACAGCTAGCGACACGGATTTGACCTTAAATGAGCAGAACACATTTTTTTTGTACAAGGGAATGCGCAAAAAGGTGTTGTCTCTTTTCCTCTTTAGTGTTACACTTAAGTGGAAACGATACATAACACCTTTTAGGGTATTTTTTTTAAGGAGACTAATTATTAAGCACAGATTTTTGATTAAAGCGCCCACTCCAATTTTAAAAACTCCTTGCAGAAAACTAAATAACATTTCATAATGCGTATAACACATTTTTCAATTTTGTACGAACTGTTTGGTCTACTTGTTCTGCGCAGTATCTCCACTATTTTAGCTCAGGCCTATAAACTCTTGGGGGACCTACCAACGTACAAAGGAATGCGCATAAAGGTGTTGTCTTTTTTCCTCTATAGTGTTACACTTAAGTGGAAACGAGACACAACCCCTTTTAAACCGGCCATAAACGGACAGCTTGAAGCAGTCAGTATCGACTGCTGCAAGCTGCGACTGCATAGTGAACTTCAGACTTCTACGTACGTACATACACGAACCGCTCGAGCAGTTGCAACTGCTTCGGGCGGTTGGCAGCACGGTGAAATTTCAGTTCAGGATAGGTATAGGAAACCTTGCACAAATTGACTATCAATGAGAGAAAATTACCATCACCAAAAGGACTGTTACCATTGGACAAACAATGCGATGCGAAATTTGATGCATATAGGAAGAACCGAACCAACTACGTACCATGTACCAACCCCACTAGCAAAAACTGTTGCAAAAACAAAATTATGTAAAATCAAAATTAAATTTTCGTAAGAAAAGGAGTCATTCATTACCTACTACTCAGGTACTTGAAAAATTTGAAATAAACGAAGGTAAGGTGTCATTGCACTCAACAAACAGGCAGGCAATCTAATCAATGATGAATATTTTAATTCTTTGCAGCTTCGTTTTGTTTAGTAACCATAAAAAATATACTTATTTTTTATGGTTACTAAACAAAACGATTATTATTTGAGAAAAAAAGTTAAATTATACCTACCACAGATTAATTACCGATTCCTAAAACGCTTCGTTTTTTAAAATTTGAGTTATTCCAGGGAAGATGAAGAGTTATCGGTTACGGTATTTTATAGGACTCGGCCATAAGTACATTATGTGTACCTAGTACCTACTATCCCACAAAAAGGTTATACCTAAACAATACTATTTTTGAGATTTCATAACACCCTGTAAAAAAATACTGCCTTTTCATGTAAGCAAGTACTTTATTTATGTTAAATTGAAAAATTACGCCATTTTGTTTTTGCATCCAGTTTCAGCAATATAAAACGCGTCTTACCGCCGTAAAACATGATTGTATCGTTGATACACAAACTGCCCGACCTCGTCTGTTCAGTAAACAACTTCTGTATGTTGTTTTGTTTGCTGAACACGTATAGCACTAACGGATGCTCCCTGAAACCGGTCATGTGTCAAAAACCCAAACAATAACAATGTTTATATGTTTGTGCCACGTCTCCACTTGAAAACAAAGAACATTTCAAAATAACACACGAGTAACGGGGCCGTGATTCTCGTAAAAAGAATTAAAAAAATACATTTACAATATCTGTCTTATTCCAAAACGAAGGCTTAAGATAGTCTAGGTTTAAAACTGGTATTTTGTATACAAAATGTCAGATTTAAACTCAGACTATCTTTAATCTTCGTTTTGGAATGAGGAGGTATGGGCCTTGACCTCTAGGCTTAGGCAAAGGATTAAGTCGACGATGGAGCGAGCTTTCCTCGGAGATGCTTATGAACTCTCTTTTTGAAGCCGTTATAGTCACATCAGACATATTTCTCGAGTCAAATCTTTATGAAAAGACTGACTTCTAACCCTTCTCGGGACTGTCTGATGCGACAATCATTTATATTACTGAGAATCAGGGCCCAGGACACAAAAAAAAAAAGGTTTTTGATGTCTGATGTTTGACTTTGCTCCATGTTGTCTGATGTTTGACTTTGCTTTCGATGGAAAGCAAAATCTACAAGTTCCAGCATCAAATATATGGCAAATAAACATGTCCTGTATAAGCGTTTCTTCAAAATTTTAGACGTATAATTAAGTAGATATTTCAGGAGACGGGGCTTTACACTTGGACGAATAAGATTTTATGATAACCCCAAAATTTACGACCCAAGCGAAAAAAATATAAATAATAAATGTAGGGCAATCACGAGTTTTGACCTATCTTAGTCCTTTCGTAACCTATAGTAAAACCTTGGCCAATGACACAGCGGTATTTCTCATCTACGCTTTGTCATTGGCATTGGCCAAAATTTTACGATACCAGAAGTCAAAATATTCGTGTTTACCCTACTGCATACTGAGCTTTGAGGCGAGATTTACAATTTCATCTCATCGAGTGATAATGCCAGCATCAAGGAGAAGGTCATGGATTAAAAGTATGGGTCGTAATTTTTGGGATATTAAAACAAACTTGACAATGCCTGCGAAATGGATAAATATCCCCAATGTAGAATATGAACCGTATAACACCTATATATATTTCATATTACCTCGCACCATTTGTTTTATGATGACGAGTTTTTGCTACCAATTTAAAAAATAAATTCAATCATTCATCATCAGAGAAGTTTACAGTCCAAGGAGATTTTATCATGGAAAAAATAAGCTTCCAAAAAAAATATACGACTATTTTTTTCAGCTAAATAGGTGTTGGCTCATTTCCTCTTTTTACTAGGCACAATATTAGCTAGAAATAATAAGCATTTCTTTTTGTTCAAAGCACGCAATCCCATTTTAAAAACTCCTTGGTCTGCGACCTCTGTGATTATGACTGACTGAAACCTTCACTGTGACTACATTTTTATTATTTTTAAATAGTGTAGCATAAACACCTCACTGTGAACGAAATCCTATAGAATACCTATCGATGGAAGGGCATTCATTAACTTTTTAACTTTCTGTCCCCATAATATCATGATTTGTGCAAAATGGCTGCTTCGTTTAATGTAATAAATGGTGTGCATATTTTTGAATTATAAATGTAAGGAAATTAATTATAATGTAATTTAATGGTGCTAATTATTTTAATGGATCCCCGTATAAAACAATATATAAAAATGAGTATAATGACAAACAATATAAAAAAATACTATCCCCAGAAAAACCGTCACAACACAAAACAAACAAAACTTTCAACAAAAGATACCTATAGTGTTGGTTCGGATTAAATTAACCTTCATTGATCCAAGGATCAAGCATTTTTAGCCCTAAACATAAAGCAAAAACCAGAATAGATCTAATCTCTACACAATAAGGTCACACTTCAAACTCATACTAATTTTAGTTTAGGTCATATTTTTAACCTTAGCTTATCAAATATCATTGGAATAATCAAATTATACTATACACAGAATACAGAGAGTGACAAAAGTAGATTGACCTATTTTTTTTTTCAAATTGCTATCATAATGTTTATATTCAACTTCTGGCAAAATTTTTATTCTTTTTTATTCAGAAATGTCTCAGTATAAAAGCGGTTTCAAGATAACGATTTTAAAAACACATTTTGTTAATCTACTTTTGTTGACTGTACCAGTACATCATCACAAGCGTGAGGAAAAATTTTGTCCAATGACAAAGCATTAATTTGAATTTACGTTTTCTCATTGGCCATAATTTGACGTCTACGATACGAACACTTTCGCTAGGCTTCGTGATCGAGCCTCAGTACAAACTTTCAATTTCAATTACAATTTAAATATTATATATTCGTTTTGATACACTTAGTACACTAGGAAAAGAAAAACTCACCTAGCATTGATGAATTTGATGGCCTCATATGCGTTCTCGACAGGTACTATTGGTAAGATAGGTCCAAATATCTCATCATCCATTACTTTGTCAGATGCTGTCACGTTAGCGATGATGGTGGGTTCAATGAACCTGTCGGAGGAATCATATCTTCCACCAACGACGACCTTGTCTTTGCTTGCGTCTATAAGGGCTTGGAGGCGGCTGTAAGGTTTTTATAAATGTTAGATAAGATAAGATAAGATAAGATAAGATATGACTTTATTTGGCTCAAACAATTACAGCACATGGTACAGCACAAAAAACAAACAGAAAAACACTGATATACAAGTAGGTAGGTAGTAGGTACAATAATAAGTTTATCAAAGGTAACTTGCAGGATAAAAAATAAACTAAAATTAGAAACATAATACGACTAAATAAAATAAAAAAAATAAGTATTAATATAAATCTAAGAAAACTATACAGTAGCACTAAAGCTGTGTGGATGAAATCGGTGCTGCAACGGTATGTGCCAAAAAGGCCCCTTCTCAGCTTGATGCTACTTTGCCTGGGGTGGCTAAGCAGCGCTGATTTTCAGAAGGAGCCTGGAACCTCCCGACCAAAGTGCAACGTGTCGGTCTGTTAGGTTGTCGTCAACTCTTGAATGTATGTATTAAGTAGGTTAGGTAGGTGAATATTATATAAAATTATACTATGTACTTTAAATCAATATGTTATATACTAATATAGGTTTATGTGAATAAATAAAAAGATAAATAAAGTCTAAAAAAATGTTATTTTTAGTTTAGAGATGTGTCGACTATGACTTTGGCCGACTAGCCGATTAGTCGGTTGTAAAGAGGCCGACTAATCAGCCGACTAGTCAGCCAAGACGATCATGGTTTCGGGAGTATTCGATAAATTCCGTGACGCTTCGTTTAAATAGCTGATTCGCGCGCATATAGCAACCGCCGCCTGCGAGCGTGTCGAACATGATTTACTTCACATTGTTTCTTGATTTTTGTCAGAGCGGTGTTTTTGTTTGTTATTTTGGATCAAAGTAAAAGAGCTCAATTAAAATTTAATCTAGCCAAAAAGAAAGTCTCTTTAATTAGAGATCGAGATTAAAATATACATACAAAGTAAGAAGCCGAATAGTCGGCGCTCTTTGCCGAATAGTGACCGACTAGTCGGAACATCTCTAGTTATCTTTAATGGAACTAGCACAGCCTATCTGATGTTAGGTGGTACTTCCTTACGATACTAATAAAGTATTGTTTCATAGGTCACGCGTGTTTGGAACGTGTTCTACGGTGCAACGCTCTGCCTCTTTCAACTTGAGGCATGAAAAATTAAGCTGTAATTTCAAAGATGTGAAAATGGAGGTACTGAACGGTGGTCTGATTTTTGAAGTAGTAGAGCTCTTTGTAGGGCTCATCCGGGGAAGTACTGCCACCATGCTTATTTCTGCCATGAAGCAGCATTGCTGTTTTGGTTTAAAGGATGTGGGTGCCGGTGAAATTACAGGCACAAGAGGCTTATCACCTTCATGCTTAAAGTTGATGGACGCAGGGCGTAGGTAAGGTAAAAAATGCAATGCTTTGTGATAGGTGATGGTTACCACTTAACATCAGGTAGGCCATGTGCTTGTTCCATCCAGGTACCATAAAAAAATCCTCTTCCATTGAGATATTATATACTACTACTATAGAGTCACAATCTTCCAGTGAAAACTGTCAAAAATCGTCCAAGCATTTGTTACCATAAGTTGCTTGAAAAGTGTTGGCTCAGACACTTTTCTTTCACGTTTGTGGCTCTAGAGTATATAATATCTCGATGTCTTCTTCTTATCAAATGAGGCCTATATCCATCAATGGACTGATATAGGCTGGTATTGTTTGCAATCTAATATAGAGATCTCACCTAAAATGCCTGCTGTTGACAATCCTGCATAGATCAGGCGATTTCTGCATCTCTTCACCGTACCATTCCTTGAGAACTTTCTTGGCAGCCTCGACGAACTTGTTCTGTATCTCCTTAGTGCATAGCACGTAGTCCGGGGCGATACAAGTCTGGCCTGCATTGATGAATTTGCCCCAGAGTATACGCTTAGCAGTCACTTCGAGTTCTGCTGTGTTGTCGATGTATACTGGGCTGGAATGCAAGAAATATTTTTATTTTATTTTATTTACTAGCCGACCCGACATACGTTGTCCTGTCTCAAAGAGGGTATCAAAATTAAAGAAACGTTCAAAAAAGATATCGAAATGGAAAAAGCAATCAAAAAGGATTTTGAAAAGGATTAAGCAATCAATGAGGATAAAACAACAACAACAACAACAGCAACCCTACCCTACCCTACCCCTAACCCTACACCTACCTCTACCCATATGTCCGTCTACTGGTTCTAAGCTTTAAACCAATTTTCAACCAAGTCGGTTCAGCCGTTCTTGAGTTATAAACAGTGTAACTAACACGACTTTCCTTTATAAATATATATAGATTGAGAAACCAACAGCGATTCATACTGATATACTGGGTGGAGCATAATTTGAACTCTTTGAGGGCAGCCACCGTTTCCTTCGTAGTCAGAAGGTTCTAAGGAAACTATAGGTTTATTTTGAGGAAAAAAAGAATTGCATATTCGGATCACTGAAAAATACTTTAGTAAGCCTAGAAAATTGTCGCATTAGGTCACCTAGTATGGTCAGTTATGGCAAAAAGATTATTGTTACTTTTATGTTTGGCCGGTTCTACAAAATAAATAAATAAATAATGCAGGACGTAATCACAAAGCATCATGTAGCCCCAAACTAAGCAGAGCTTGTATTATGGGAACCACATGATTGATATATTACACATATAATTTTTTTTTTTTGTAAATACATACATATCATACATAGAAACACCCAGACCCGAGACAAATATCTACAGAACATGCAAACATTTGTCCCGCAGCGGGAATCGAACCCGCAACCTTCTGCGTCTCAGGCGGACCTTCGCCCACTGCGCCACAGAGGCCGTCAATAATTATCAAATTTCATTTAATTATAAAATACAAATAAATAATAAATGTTTAGTCTGGCAAATCGGGGTAAACAAACTTTTGTATGTATTAACGGTCTGTGCAATTGAATTGAAGAGCACTTAATATTACAAACATATAGAGGTATATAGTTATGAATATCAACGGGATATTTACCATGATTTGTGAGTTCTGTTGTTTCCCGATATTCCGACGCAGTTGTATGCGCCATAATCACGGGAGGAACTGTTCATCATCAATCGAATCAGTTCCTCCCGTGATCATGGCGCATGCAATATCTTATAGGTGGCATAAAGGGCATTATACCTCTATCTTTGGAACCCACGCCAACCACACCTGCCCGTGCTAACCAAATTACGGGGCTCTGGCGGCTGATTGATTGCGGCAAACCGCAGCCTAACACCACAGCACAGCTAAATGCCTCGGGCCCTAACGAGCGGCAGCATCGGCGTGCAAGAAGCTGTATCCTGCGATCCCCAACCCGCATGCTCAGCGTGGGGATTACTCCCATTCTTATTAGATGAAGCCTATGTCCAGCAGTGGATTGATATAGACTGATGTTGTTGTCCGGCGGAATACAGCTTATAAGTTTTGAAAGTAAAATCAAAAGGTAGGGTGAGATATCCTGATTATTGGTCTTTTGTATACGCAGTTATTAAAATGCGATGATTTCTTTCCATATGAATTCTACCTAACTAGTCTTATTTTGCATTATAAATGCGAAAGTGAGTCCTTATAATTGTTTGTTTTTTATGCCATAAGTTATACTTTCACGCCTTAACAAATCAACCGATCATTATGAAATAACGCATAGACATTGTAGGGATAAAGAAAAGGACATAGTGTTCCTTTCTTACAGGAAAAACAGAGGGACTAAAAATAAGGAAGCTAGTAAATATTGAAAAATAGGGAAGGAAAACAACACATACTGAACTCCTTAACCGTGTACCCACATCAACAATGCATAAGGAAATCAAACCTATTGCTAATTGAAAGCTTGAATGCAACCTTATACCGCAATAAAAACAGAAATACTGGCTCTACACTGCAGGTAACTTTTATATTTTATCCTACGTGTTATTTTTATGGCCATGATTTTAACGTTAAAAAATGCTGGTAGGTAGGTAAATACAGATAGGGACATAAACATAAGTGTTTATAAATATCGACTTATGTACTTATTTCTCGTTTATACTTATTATGTACCCACCTATCGGCTTCACATTGCAATGCGAAAATTTGTTTGGAAATATGTTTGTTACTCTTAGCTAAATCTATTTGAGCTCGAAATTTGCAAATAATATCGACTCTAGACTAGAAAATTTAATATAGAATACTTATGGCGGCCATTTTGTTATGAATGGAGCAAAATGACATAAAATGGAGGGTGAATAGATAAAATTGATCGCATTGCATACGGTGTGTATGCAGCACGCCGAACAAATTCAAAGTTCTTTATTGCGTTGTGTAATAGTTACTTTATTATGCTATCTATCTTATTTGTTTTTTAATAAATTTTATTTACAGCTCATTTACTTAAATATTTACTTTTCTACTGTTTTTATAAGTCCTGTGTTTTTACTATACTTCTTGTATAATTTTTTGTATTATACCAACTTACATAATTTTATTTTCACCGAGTGTTATTGAAATATATGAATAATAAGTAATTATTTTCTTCAAATTATAATAATTAAGTTATGCATCACAATTTAACAAAAAAAAAACAATTAAACATTTAATATTTCGATTAACATTGCAAAAGACAGTGCCATCTGATGTATGGCGCTCGGTACCAAGACTAATTTCGGTAATCTCCGATAAATTTTTAGTCGATTCTACTGCCTAAATTATTAAAAATTAGGGTTGTTGCTATAGTAACAGTAAATATCAATGGTTGTTGCCATAGTAACAGTAAATATCAATGGTTGTTGCCATATTACTATGCGTAGTATGTAGTTGCGTTCCCAAGTATTAACCTTACACACGGTATTTAGAGTTCTTTTTTAGGGGGTAGTCTCATTTTATCACAGTAGTTGTATTGAGCTACTAGCCGACTGCACCTTACTTTGTTGCTGCGCCGGCGAATATTCTTCATTTTGTTTAGAGTAGGCAATAGTAGGCATTTCTTTCATCGGTTCACATTTTTCTAGAGTTTGGTTTAGAAAATATTCATGGAGGTGTAAGTAAATCGCGTCGAATGAAGCTGTTCACATAATTGTGATCGAACTTCACGTTAGGGTAAGTTCGTTTGATCATTAATTATGTTTCACAGCTTCATTCTTTGCGATTTAAAAGTTAACATAATGTAGGATGTTCAGAGTTTCTATAAAAGAAAAATGTGAAGTTAGAAATAAATTGCACGTAAAGTTAGTTCTAATGTAAAATAATAGATATGATGTACACAATTGTATAATCTTATTTATAGATAAAACATCCAGTAGTTTGTTACACTGTTACCATTGTATTATCAATGGTTGTTGCAGTCTAATGGTGGCGTGGGGCGGAAACCAAATCAACAAAATATATTTTTACTTGATTATTAGATAATCCCGTCGGTGTGTAAAACTAAATTTTATGGGAACGTTTGGTTTTGTTTTGAGGCAGGTTTTTTTTTTAATTATGCGAAAGATAATATAGTATTTATTTATTTGTTATGTTTTCACACCTAACCGATTATCATGAAATTTCGCATACACGTTGTCAGGGGTACAGAAAAGGAAATAGGGTACCTATCATCCAGAAAAAGTTCCCGAGGGATAGAAAAAATACTTTGGCACGAACGAAGCCGCGGACGGAAGCTAGTGTATACCCCGGTTCAATATGTGGGTAACTTCATACATAAAGAAAGAAAGAAAGAAAAGTTTTTATTTAGCACAGCACAACAACAATACACAGAAGAAACTTAAGGACATATTATGTAAGAAGGCGACATCGAGTTAAATAGGTAAAAAAATAGAAAAATAACATAGATCCTTTAGGAGTAAGATTGACATGAGTACATATTAGCCCTAATCTAATTTTCTTTTCAATCATAAATACTTTCTGTGATACTACTAAACTAAAAGTAAATTGAAAAATTCAAATGCAAAGTTGCCGTCATCATAACATTATCATTCACAGATTTCACATGCCGGCGTTATCCACTGCTGGATTTAGGCCTCTTGATATTTGTGCCAACCACCACGGTCTTGTGCTAGATATGCTAGTCGCATCCTCGACCACCTGGCGACGCGTAGTATGTCGTCGAAAAATGTATATCCAGTTAAGGTGACTGTAAGGGTCAAACCTCTCTCTCGCTCGCACTATTCAACATTTTTAAAGATTTAAAATCACTGAATGTAGTTATGCAAAATAGCAAACCTTCACGGCCTAGAATACAACAATACAAAGGTTTAGCAAGAATATCACGTAGAACCCAACACGTTTTCCTACCAAAAAATTTGCACCAAAATTGATCACATTGATGCAAGTTTTTTGGTAAGAAACGTAATAGAATCAAAATGATATTATTGCAGAACCTTTGTATTGTTATTTTCTAGTCCGTGAAGGTTTGCTATTTTGCATAAATACATTCAGTGATTTTATATCTTCAAAAATGTTGAATAGTGCGAGCGAGAGGGAGGTTTTTTGAGGACCCTTATAGTCGCCTTAAATTTTTATTATAAATAATACACTCAGTTGCAAAATATGAAAAATGAATAAACTAGAGCCCTTAAAATTATAACTGGTTCATTGTTTGACGATGCAATCTTTCTTGCAATAATATTGACTCAAGTAGGTTTATGATCATAAATTTTATAGATTATATAATTAACCTACTGCTAACATTACCAAGTACTTTCTAAACGTAGAACTGATATGAAGTTATCAAAGGATTATTGACCTTTAACCGTCTTTTTTATCAATACGATAAAGCTAAAAAAGATAAGTGATTTAATTATCAATACAACATAATGTGAAAGAAAACTTGTTTAAACAAATGACATAACACTGGAATGTGTTACAAAACGTACATTAACATTGTTACATGTACAAGTGTGTAAGGTAATCCTTATGTACTGGTTGAATACATAATTTTAAAATCGGTAGAAACAGTTCTTGGTTAGGTCTAATAAAAACACTCAACTTCAGTAAAATAATGTCATCAGGAGAGCTAACAATTTCGATAAAAGAATAATTAAATCTACTAATACATTTAAGGATCTGAGTGCTGGCCTACGAAGAAGACAGATGAACAAAGACACACCACAGAGATGAAGACGCTACGCTGTTTGTTCTGGTGGAGTTTTGAAAATTTATAAAATCAGATACCAATATATCCGGGTACTTATAAAGTCGCTAAGATACACCAAAAACTTAGTGAAAACCGCTTGCGCTCTGGTACGAACATGTGATGAAGCTAAAGGATGACCATATGATTAATAAAGTCATAAATATAGAAGACGGAAAAAGAGACCGTGGCCGACCGTCAATGACCTAGCTTCGAATAATAAAAAATGATATACTAGCGAGCAGCAACACAACAAAAGAGAGTGTGACGCAGAAGTATAGGTCCCGACACAGATTTATAGGCCTGAGCTAAAATGGTTATGCGCAGAACAAGTAGCCCAAACAGTCAATACAAAATTGTAAAAACGTCTTCTGCGCATTCAAGGACAAACGTGTTAATTCACGCCGCTAGCTGTACTAGGGCTGACCCCAAATAAAATGATAATAGGCACGGACAAAGAAGCTGGACATTTTCACACACCATTATCTAGACCGAAGAGAGAGATAGAAGCAAACCTTGTGTTAAGGTAACTACATGACTAATACACTTAACGCCAGTAGGGATGGTCGGGACGGGATGGTGGACCAAATGATGGCCGAAGGTAGGTAGCAGAGTTGGCAGACCAGTAGCTTAGATGGGTCGAAGATATAGTAAGCGTTGCTAAATATTCGTGGATGCCACTAACACAAAACCGTAGTGAGTGTCACAAACTTCGGGAGGCCAATATGTAGATATAGTTAATTAATATTCTGTTCGTTTTAATATAATTAGTGATAATTGTCATTTATTCCATTAAATTAAATTAAGCAATAATGCGTGGAATGAGTTACCCTATACTATAACATTAGGTCATAATATATTTTTTATTAAATGTTCTAGGTCACAAACACAAACACAACTACGTATAAAGTGAAAAAATATATAAAAGCAAAAAAAAAAAGAAAAGGTTCAGATTAGGAAGTTAAAAGGTGATCAACAACAATTTTAAAGTTCATCCAGTGTGTACAAACACTACTCCAGAAGAAAAGCTTTTAATTTATTTCTAAGTGGCAGTTTATTAAAAACAAGTTAGTGTATGTAAGTGGTCATCGGCCGTTGTAATTAATAAATAAAATAAAAATAAAAATATGAATAAATAGTAGGTCTGTGGATGATGAAGATAATAATGAGCTAGTCGATGAGGCAATTCGTTTATTTTCTACATAAACGAAAAAAGAAGGATTTGTTAAAAAATCGGGAGGTAGAAGCGTTGGCAGATCAGTTGTTTAGATGGGTCGAAGATATAGTAAGCGTTGCCAGATATTCGTGGATGCGACTAACACAAAACCGTAGTGAATGTCACAAACTTCGGGAGGCCAATATGTAGATATAGTTAATTAATATACTGTCCTTTTTAATTTAATTAGTGTAAGGACATTGGCCGTTGTAATTAATAAATGATATATAAATAAAAATATGAATAAAGTGGGTCTGTGGATGATGATGAAGATAATAATGAGCTAGTCGATGCGGTTTAGTTTCTACTTAAACGAAAAAAGAAAGATTAGTTCAAAGATACAAAGTACCTACTTAAAGATAGCTATGATATAGAGGAACTGACCTTTTCCCGCCAAGTTCCAAAGTGACAGGTGTCAAGTTCTTAGTGGCGGCTTCATAGACAATCTTGCCCACGTTGGTTCCACCAGTGTAGAAGATGTAATCGAACTTCTGTTTGAGGAGTTCCGATGTCTCCTGCGGACCTCCTTCTACAACTATCACTGCATCCTGAAAAAAAAATATCATCATCAATGTCTATTTTTTCGTAGATCTGTTGCATACATCAGCGGTATTCTCGTCTGTTGTGTGCTTCGAGTACTTTACGTGGAACTTTAAGGTTTTTTTTACTTAGAGATCGAGCTACTTATAGCAAATTAGTGCTTCGTAGGTTCAGAATACGAAGCAATACTTTGTATTACTCGTACTATAATAAAACAACGCCGTTCCGTCAGCCCTAGTATAGGTAGGCTAGATATAGGTGCTAGATAAATCTAACCAAATACCAGGACTACAGAGTCCAGGTCAGTCAATAATAATCAGACAACAATAAATAAAATATCAGACAACAATAAATAATAATAAATAAATAATGCGGGACGTAATCACACAGCATCACGTAGCCCAAAACTAAGCTACTAAATACATACATATCATACATAGGCAACACCCAGAAAAAGTTACCACTCAACGTAAAATTATTTATACTAGATTCAAATGCCTTAAGGCGACGATACATTTCAAACCTCCCTCTCGCTCGCACCACTTAACTTTTTTGAAGATTTAAAATTACTGAATGTTATGCAAGTTATGCAAAATAGCAAACCTTCACGGCCTAGAAAATAACAATACAAAGGTTCAGCAATAATATCATTTTGATTCTATCACGTTTTCTTACCAAAAAACTGGTACCAATGTGATCAATTTTGGTGCAAATTTTTTGGTAGGAATACGTGTTGGGTTCAACATGATATTCTTGTTGAACCTTTGTATTGTTATTTTCTAGGCCGTGAAGGTTTGTTATTTTGCATAACTACATTCAGTGATTTTATAATTTCAAAAATGTTGAATAGTGCGAGCGAGACCTGTATAGTCGCCTTAAGCGGGGACCTCGTTAATATAGGTGCAATGTTTGCTAGTGTAGGACCGTCGCAGTCAGTCTGGCGGTTGAGACACAGACAACAAACTGATGAGTCTGTGTAGTGTATTCTGGCGACAGACATGCCCGCACAAACTGCCCGCGGGCATATCCGTCTAGTAGCATTATTAGTCTCGAGATGACACAAAACTAAATAAGGTCATATTGTAAATTCAAATCACGCTTGGTTGGCGTAATTTATCTTCGTTTTATGTAACACTCACTGAACCTGTTATCAATGTTACCTACTTGTAAACGTAAGTGAAAGTGAATGAGCATTTGGTTGTGATAAGATATACCTAAATATAGTTCGCGTCATGTAAAAAGAACGCTGGAAGAAGTGGACGTACGTGAAAGTGAAGTGAAGTACGTGACGCGACCTATACAACCGTCACAACGAATAATTGTTTTTATGGAGATAGGTTCAGCAAACGATTAGACTAATTCTAGTACAGGACAATTTTTTTCATCTTGAACGACAGTTGTCATTTTTGTTTTAATTTATTTTCTAGTGTTATTCTGATTTATGTTGTTTTTAAGTTTTGGCATTTTAACTGATATACCTCAGAAATAAGACAGAAGTGAAGTGAAATCGAATATGAGTGAACTTGAGCTGGAATTCTCTGATAAAGAAAATATTTCGCTGATCGTTTATTGTTATAGTCGCCATTGCTATAGCAGAAAACAGGACCTGACTGAAGACTGAACGACTGAACTTTACACACAAAAAAACACCGTCTTGGCAATGATAGCTGGGAGGGTGGACTGTCCGTACACTAGGTACTGTTGTGAACACCACCTTTCCAGCAAACCTATTAGTTTTTAAGGTTCTTTTGTGTTTTTTCTTCCTATATGAGCTGAAGCTTGAAATACAATATGACCTAACCATAGGAACAGCATTGTCATTTGCAGCCAACTTCAGAAGGACAAAAACACGAGAGTGGAAAAATCTTTTACTAGTTAGTAGGAACCAAGGTGTTTCAAAGTCAACGCCCTAAAGGTCAAATATTGCAATAACATTATAATAAATCAGTTCGTAACAATGGCAAACTCCATATCTAAGAATACCTAGTCACCTACTTATAGGTACATATACCAGAGAAGTTCATTGTCACTGATAATTCATAAATAAATTTAAATATGAATAACAACATGGTTGCTTGACTTGCGTGTACCTAAATATACTTAAGTCTGTCACGTCAAGGGCATGTTAAGTAGCTCAACCTACCTCGTATCATATATTCAGTCAACACAGGGTGGGTTGCTTTTTACCTGGCGTTTTTGTTTACAACGAAAATATAATTAAAAAATATATTATAAAAATATATATTATAATTAAAACCCGACTACAAAATAATTAATGAACTGAAAAGAGAAAAACAAGTATCACATAATGAATTAACCTCTCTCTCATCCAAAGGAAAAAATAGATCTAATCTTCTTACACAAAATAGTTTACGGAAATATCGAATGCATAGAATTAAATAACCAGATAAATATTAACATACCTGAGAGACTTCCTAGAAAAAAAGCATTCAATATGTTTTCTATACCGTTTTCTAGAATTAATTCAGGTCAAAATGCCGTTATGCCAAGGCTCTGTAAATTATATAACATATTATCTAAAAGGAGCGACCTTGATTTGAGCGATCCTTTATTTATATATAAAAAACATGTAATTTCCCTTTGTTAATCAGTAGTTGCTTATTTTAAAATCAGTTCTCTCTGCTTCTTTGGTAATTTTAACCTAAAGATTTTGCTTGTCTAATTTATGGTATACATATTTGAGTACCTACCTACCTAAGTACTTAGTTCCTTAAAATATTTTTTGTGGTGGTAATGCTTTCTATATAATGTATTAACAATTTCTTTTACCTAGTCTAAATTTCTGACCTAGTCTTAATAAGTAAATGTGCATGATGTGGTCCCCATAATTAAGGGAGCACTAGCCTTTAAGATTAAGTACTATTATTTTGTTTATGTATCTATGTATCTCTTGTCGGCGACCCAATAAATAAATAAATAAATTAATTAACTACAAAATGTACCCATATTCAAATTAGTCCATAGTCATTGTTCACAGACCTCCGACGGGCAGCAGCGTCGGCGGTGTGAGAAGCTGACTGTGCTCTGCGACCCCCAACCCGCATGCCCAGTGAGGAGGGAGACTAGGGCATATGCCCTTTTAGCAGTGGACTTAATTAAGTTAGTGTGGCAGTTCTTTCGGAAAATGCACAAAAAAATGTTTAACAGGTCACTTACATTATCCAAGTATTTAGGTAATGTTTCAGTCACGAACTTAGCGCATGCCACTGACAGCTCACTGGGCTTGACGATGACAGCGTTGCCAGCTGCAATAGCACCGGCCATCGGCAGCAGCAACAGTTGCAGAGGATAGTTCCAAGCGCCGATGATGAGGACCACCCCGTACGGGTCGTTGTAGATGACGACGTCGTCAAGCATGTTCACTATCCCTTTGGATGGCTATAGAGGGAAAAAATAAATGGCATTAGATTTCAAATCCACAGTAAAAGAAAAGCTTATTAGTCCACGCGGTATTTAGTCTGTCTTACTGACCAATTAATCAAGCCAAAGACCGACTTAGTTGCTTACTCTTTTAATACTATGCGTAGTGTAAGACAGTCTTACTAAGATTGAATACAGCGTGGTCTATTAAAGCCTTTTAGGCTGGCTTCAGAAATGGCTTTCGCCTCGCCTTACGTTACAGCTCGCTCGCATTTTTTTCTCTTTTTTCAGTTTAAAAGCTTTCGTTTGACCGCCATTTCACCTGTTAGTAAGTGATAATGCCTTCGAAGATGTAGCACGTTTGCCTAGAATTAACTTAGTTACTCTTCGCCCGGTACCCGGTTAAAAAGGTTTTTTTTTTGTTTGTTACCTCATAATAAAAAGGCATAACTCCGTCATTTATGAACCGATTTGGAAAATCTAATTTGTCTTTTCGTTTATGAGGGTATATTCCCCGTTTAGACCCATTTAAAGAAGAAAAGTCAGAAACGACGACTGAAAAATTCTAATTAGTCCGATAATTACATATCCAAAAAATATTAGACACGTATTTTTTCTTTTGTCAATTCAAAAAATAACAAAGATATAGTGTGTTAAAGTTCCACGCGACGTCACGATATAGTAAATTTTATACCTAGGCGTGACGTCACGAGCCCCCACTCCCGAACTTTCACGTTCTTTATCTCCGTCAATTTCTATTGATTCGATAAATAAAAATATACGTGTCCAGTATTTTTTGTTGATCTACTAATTAGAATTATTATATTTTGACCCAGTCGTCATGCCTATTATACAAGCTTCCGCCCGCGGCTGCGTTCGCGTGGTACCCGGATAAACAGAAGTAAGAAAGTAGCCTAAGTGTTAATCCAGGTCATAAACTATGCACCTAGGTATGTATTTTCCAAGTTTCATCTAAATTCGCTCAGTAGTTTTTGCGTGAAAGAGTAATAAACATCCATACATCTTCATATAGTACATAATTATATTTTACTTCTTGCAACCCAACATAGTATGAAATACTATAGAGGAAAAAAGAAGGGCCTATATTCTATGCACAAACGAAACAGAACCACCTGTGCTAAGTAATATATCATGGAATAAATATTTATTCCATGGTAATAGCTACTAAGTAAATAATAAGAGGACAGTTGGTAGAAGATTACACTAAATTGCTAAAGTGCTCAGAGAAACCGCAATAAGCATCCGTTAACAGGTAAACACTACATAATTGCTGCCAGCTGAAGGTCAAGTTCAGATCTCTGTTATTGCATCACTCCAGCTTGGATGTATTTGTTTCCTTATTAGAGTAAACTTGTATAAAGTGCCTTAAAAATAAAATAAAAAAATTGTAACCTTTGTATAATGGCTTCAAAATAGTAGGTACTCAATTCTGTTGTATTTTTATGGTTACCTCATAACTCGCGCCATTTATGAACCGATTTGAAAAATTCTTTTATTGTTTGGAAGGGTATACTTCCCATTTGGTCTCATTTAAGTTTGAAGAAAAAATACGACTTACCCTAAGATTAAATTTATTTTAAGAAGGTAAGGCGACGATACATGTCAAACCTCCCTCTCGCTCGCACTATTCAACATTTTTGAAGATATAAAATCACCGATAATAATAAATAGCAAATCTTCACGGCCTAGAAAATAACAATTCAAAGGTTCAGCAATAATATCATTTTAATTCTATCACGTTTTCAAAAAACTTGTACCAATGTGATTAATTTTGGTGCAATTTTTTTGGTAGGAAAACGTGTTGGGTTCAACATGATATTCTTGCTGAACCTCTGTATTGTTATTTGCTAGACCGTGAAGGTTTGCTATTTTGCATAACTGCATTCAGTGATTTTATATCTTCAAAAATGTTGAATAGTGCGAGCAAGAGGGAGGTTTGACATGTATCGTCGCCTTTTACGACAGATTATTCTCAAATGTCACAGAAACCAGATTCAGCGCGGTGCCTGTGGCGGTGCTAAGTGTAGCATTGATTTATTATTACTACTTTTGAGAGTGAGGGCACCTATGTTTTATATAACTTATGTTATCTGTGCCATAACTAATCCAGTTAAATATAATTCTTATTCTAATTTCTACAGTCATCAGCCTACAATCCAGTCCATCCAACGGTTGTCTGGAAGAGCTCGCTCGAAGCGATAAGACCACACATTGTACTTATTGTTCTGGTCTGTTTGGTGTGTGTACAGTAAATAGTTTCCTATCTATCTATCTACAAGGTCAAACTGGGACATAGGCCTTTTGATGATTCTGGCAAAGCCAAAATATCAGGGAGGTGGATTTGCTAGAATCACCACCCCAGCGTTAACAGTTTGATATATCGCGTAAGAAATATTGTTTTTGGCTTGGATTTGACAGCCGAGTTTGGTTGAAATCCAGGTTGGGTGTTAGGTTCCAACCTCACTTACACGTGGAGCAACCTGCTAACTAACAAACGGGGCTCTGGCGGTCAGCTGATTGCGGCATAGCGCCAGCCTATCACCAGCTACATCACTGACGGGCAGCAACATCGGCAGTTCTAGAACCCCAAACTGCATGTCCAGTGAGGGAATTATAGGCATACCTATACCAGCAGTGGACTAAATAGGCTGATGTTGTAGAAATCGTGTAATTTCTATAAGAAGTTTACATTGGGCAACTTGAACTTTATCTTAAACAAAATAACTCTCACCTTCTCAGGCGCCGCCCAATCATCGAGTTTGTGCAGTACGCCGATCAAGTCGTTGATCAGATAGTCTGTCTCCAGCAGCATCGCTTCCATCTTGCTCCGCCTCAGATCCTTGTTCAAGGCCTCGACCATTGCGCTCTGATTTTCCTCGTACATGCGAAGCAGGTTTTTGAGTTGTTGGCGACGCCATTCTATCGGCCTGGTGACGCCTCTGTTGAAGGCGTCGCGGGCGCGGTCTACCACCTGGGGAGAAGGGAGATGCTCAATTTCACCAACAGGTCTTGGTGTTGTGGAAAGAGATCACGCGGTAGGTCGACGAGATGGACTGATCAATTAAAAGAGGGAAAAATTAAAGTGCGCCAGGTACTCGAAGTTCCCGATGCCTACGAGACAGGAAGAACTAGAGGACTATAGTTTTGGAGGAGGAGGAGGAGGGCTATAGTTTTGTTGGGTGTTGACGAATGACTAATGAAAAGAACTAAGGTGCTTTTCCATTGAAGGGGAGCGGGGCGGAGTTGTCCTAAATTAAACGAACAAATTAAATTGCTTCAGAACGATACCACTTCACCAACGCGCAATTCTATTCTTCTTCTTGGAATGGGGCTAGTGGCTTACTCTGGTGCCGGAATTTTTAGGCCACACTAAGGCTTCCGATATGGCTTAACGACTGAATAAGCCGGGACCAACATCTTAACTTGCCCTACAAAGGACTGAAGCTATTCTATAATAGATAATCTACTAGCTACTGGTGCCCGCGGCCAAATCTGTACACTCGTTACGCAGTTGAGTGGGGACAAACATACACACACACAAACTTTCGCATTTATAATGTGATAGGTAAATTTTAAAAATCTCCATTTCGCCCCAATAATGGAAACGCCAAGGTAGACTGGGCAAGTATAGCTATTAACATACAACCTATAGTTCAACGCAGTACCGTGCTATTGATATTGAGTGAGTGCGAAGTCCAACATAAGAATATTGTTTGTCATTCTGACTCAGGTGGTCACGAATTATAAGGACATCAGTTAACTAAACTCTATGGCGCACTTAAAAGCTCTACCTACACCTATAGTGCAGACCCGCTAGTAGGAGGTTCTTGTCTTTTAATTCAGAAATCCTCCTATGTTGGTCTCGTCAGTGCTGAGGGTCGTGTCGTGTCCCCCCTCTCCATGAATCACTTTTTCTTTGGTGATATGGTGATCCACCTTGATCTGTTACTGGCTGTATGAATGGCTTCGTGAAACTTGGACTCGAGTGTGGTGGGGATCTGATCCGACCAGCGCATCGGACTTCAGCCTCTACATAGGTCTTTTCACATCGAGTTTTCCAGTGATGAGAAGTTTCTCTAAAATTGTCGCCGCTTTTCCGTGCGAACTTAAAAACTCTACCATATATGTTATACGCCTTGGATCAACAATTGATAGAATGCCATTTTTGAGACAAAACATTGTTTGGTTAAATTTGAAACGGTATGGAAGTATTTTAAATTGCGTCAGATTTCCAAGAATCGTGGCTAAAATATTGTTACGCAAGTAAACAATTATTCACCCATGTTAAAATCAATATTAGCAGAGAAAATTATATTTTCATCGCGATTATACTTTAGAAAAACTAAGTGATTTTAGTTTTCTGTGTACCGGTAAGTTTTCCTACTAGAACTAATAAAAAAAATATATAAGTATTTATCGGAACAGATAAAAATAACAGGTTTTTAAAGGACAACATGAAACAAATATCTCAACCCAAAAAAAAAAGAGTTCTTGTTAAACATTTCCAAAAAAGGTCTTCTCTATTTTAGCGTCCAGTTTGAAACAAGCTCTTTTCTCTTTTCACTTATTGTAATAAAAAGAATTAGAAACTTCATGTAACGAAACAATTCAATGGAACTGTTCCTGCATGACTATAGACATCACAAAAACCTATTTCAAAATAACAGGCCGTTAATTGGAACAGGCTACTGGAGCTGTTATTTCACTGGAACTGAAACTGGCGGAACAGGTTCTTATTTTAGCTGATATTACTCGTCACTATATAAACAAACTATTAGGTCATCCTACCTCATTCTTAGGCTATCTTCTGGATTCAATGGCTCAAACACCACCCATCAGCCACATACATATCCTGTGTCGTGCGTGGGTATAAGGAACGATAAGTAATGGCCATAAGTACCAACCAAGGAGTTTTATAATGGGAGCGCGCTCTTTAGTAACCAGTACAACACCTACATTTTTTTCAGCTGATAAGTGTTGTCTCGTCCCTCTTTTTACAAGACACAACAACCCCTCATTTTTAACCGACTTAAAAAATAGGAGGTTCTTAATTAGGTTTTATTTTTCATAATTGTTACCTCACAACTCCGTCATTGATGTACTGATACGGAAAAAAAATCTAATCTAAATTAAGCAGACTTAAAAAAAAAGAGGTTCATTCCCATTTATCATTGTTAATTCATAGGTAACTACATCATTTATGAACCGATATGGAAAAAAATCTTTTGGGTAAATTTCCCGTTTGGTCCCATTTAAATTTGAAAAATATCTCAACCCTAACAATCAATTTCTTTAATATATTAAATTAGTACGAGCGCTAACCTGAAAAAGGTTAGTCATTTTACATTACAGATATAGAGAATTGGCATAGTAGGTACAAAAATAATTATAGCAAATTATAGCTTTTAAGTCGGTTTTTTAAATTTTATAGTCAACACATCATTTTGTTTGGATTTTTACTCAATTTCATTATCTAATACATAATTTAAAACCTTCACTATCGCCCCGAATATCGTATGAATGTGTAATCAACTAATCATTATTGACCTTGGACTTGTACTAATCCATTGTTCAAACTGCATAATGGACTCACCTCTGCCACATTGGTCGACTTCGGTTTTGTATTAGTTACTGTTCCTGTAACAATGTAAATGGTTTCTGTTAACAATGGAGAATAAGGTACTAAATGGCTAAGGTACTTAATGGCTGACTATATGATATACAGTATCCGCAAGCAGTATCCGTAACAAGATCATCATCCGTCACCGCCGCGACGCCGCCGCGCCGCGAGACAAATGTTCATATTCATATTTTTCTTATTTTGCATTTTGTATATTTATATATTTATTTATATTATTTATTATTTATTTATATATATATATTTATTAAAAAAAATCTGTGACATTAGGTTTAGGTTTAAAGACATTTATTCTCATACAAACACAGATGTTCTCTTACAATGAGATATAAAAAATGCCTAAATATAAGATTACATTATATTTCCCTCTGGCGCCGTAGATCTTTTATAACTGATAGGTAAGTGGGTATATTTCTAAAGTTACGTAGGAAGGGTATCTACATTGTGCATACATGTTTTTTTAACTTAGCTTTGAAAGTGTTAATGTTATTGCATTCCTTAATGTCGTTAGGCAATTGATTAAAAAGCGGCACGCCCTCAAATAATATTGTTTTCTTTCCGTAATTTGTTCTTACTTTGGCTAGATCAAGTTTATATTTGTTTCGTAGATTGTGTGTTTTTACATTTATATGTAGCTCTGTATATTTGATTGTATTGAATTACTCGTAATGTTTTTAATTAGGACACAGGTTGAATAAATGTATAGTTGGTGGGGATTTAGTAAACATTCATTTATTTCATTTTATTACTTCTGATTTATTATAATGTTTGTAGTTTTTAAGTATGTGTGTTATATTATAATGTCTTATTCCAAAACGAAAACTAAATATAGTTTAGATTTAAAACTGGTATTTTGTATACAAAATGTCAGATGTAAACTTAGACTGCCCTCATTCCAAACGAAGACTAAACTTCGTTTTGGAATGAGACAAAACGAAGACTAAACTTCGTTTTGGAATGAGGGTATCGCCCCCTTGTTTTATGGATTGATCTGATCTGAAATAAATGAATAATACCTAATAATATTAATTTGTGAAGCATGATTCAAAGTCCTACATTACAGTGGTATAGCTTAGGACTAGTTTAGCTTATGAGTAGGTTGGAAAGTAGGTAGGTAGGTACATTGACCCTGTCAGGACACTGCAGGAAAATAATTAATTTACAGAAATGTAAAATGTAAATAGGTACAAATTATGTTAAATTATTCAAAAAAATTACCATATGGAATTAATTATTATTAAATTATGTATTATTGTTACAATTACAATAAGAAAAAATGTCATAAAATTATAATAATATCTTAAATGTAATTAAAATGTTAACCCCCTTAATTATGAACGCTACCTACTTAAAGTTAACCAATGCTCAAAGTTAGCCCTGTCACTGTTTGTCATTACGCTACGGTAAGAGATGGCAATAATTTAATCATCGTTTATCTTTTGAAAGATGTTCATAAGTAAGGCCATTAATTGAAGAAATGTCAAATGAAAATACAATAATTAAATAGGTTATGTCTATAATAGAAATAGAAAAAATACTACTTTTCTATTTCTAGAAAAAATTGTATTTTTTCTATCTATTATCTAGGTTATGTCTATAATACCTATTTAACATAACCTATTTAATTATTGTATATTCATTTGACATTTCTTCAATGTAACGTTTTAATTACATTAAAGACATTATTATCATTTGACTTTTGTCTATTTAAGTCTGTAAATAAATGGTAAATGCTAAATTTATCGCCAACCAAAGGTTTCCTGAAAGAGATCGCTTCAAGCGATAAGGAAAACTAGTTATATAACTAGCTGAAAGTCATTTTCGTCTCGAATTATTTCCATCTAAAAGAAAGAGAGCTCCTTTATGTTTAATTATAACTAGATAAGTTAGTAACTACCGCCTAATCAGGAGATAGATACATTCTTAAACATTTAATCAGTGTTAGTGAATTGATTATAATTCTTGCTTACCATAATCGATGAATAGTAATAATAACACGTACGATCGAACATAAGTATCGGAGATTAAACAAATATTTAGGTAGTTACATACCTAGTATAATATATTCTCTTTATAGATATATATCATCATCATCCTAATATACATAGGTCTCCCGTAATGAGCGGCATTGCGCTGTCCTGAGCTCGACGCATCCAGCTTCTACCAGCAGCCTTTCGCAGATCGTCACTCCACCTGGCGGGCGGAGGCGGAGGGCGTCCTACACTACGTTTGCCGAGCCGCGGTCTCCACTCAAGAACTCGTTTACCCCAACGGTTATCGGTTCTATGGAAGATATGGCCAGCCCCACTGCCACTTCAGCTTGCTAATTCTCTGAGCTACGAGTATGTCAACAACTTTAGTTCTATGTCGGATAAACTAGTTTCGATTCTATGCTTTAGATATATATAGTATATTCTCTTTATTATAAAAAAATATATAAACATACTTAATATTTTTTTTGACAAGTTTGTCTCAACCGACTCATTTTCCAAAAGGAACAAACACTAAGTAACTGTCCAAATCAAATCGCATGATGAAAATAGTTTTTCATACAATTTCTATGAAGCTGCCCTCAATGATTTTGCCCCACCGGGAAAAAGCCGGGACCTACGAATTAACGTGCCTTCTGAAGCACGGAACGGAAGATCTCACAAGTAAATGCCACTAACTAAACGGGCACCCATCTAAGTAGTGACCGGGCGGAGTGTTGCTTAAGCAACATAAGCTGGGTTAACCAAGGTGAACTGTTATGCCACCGAAGTAAGCAACGCCACGAGCGCTTCTTTATTTATTTTTGCAGTTAAAAGGTATAATACAGACCTACAGACCGGTCACTACTTGGGTGGTTGACCGTTTAGTTAGTGGCATTTACATATGAGGGCTTCCGTGCTTCGGAAGGCACGTTAAGAAGTTATTCCCGGCTTTTCGTCGCTACACCAAGTCGGAGGTCTTCGGGTGGCCTAAAAACTCCCGACACCAGAATTGGCTACTAGCTCATACGAAGAAGGAAAGAAGGAATAAAATAAAACAGTAAATCAGTACCTATCTATTTATTCAGACTCTGAAAGATATTCACTTTCATCACAGCAAATCAGTACCTAACTATTTATTCAGACTCTGAAAGATCTTCACTTTCATCACAGCAAATCAGTACCTAACTATTTATTCAGACTCTGAAAGATCTTCACTTTCATCACAGCAAATCAGTACCTAACTATTTTTTCAGACTCTGAAAGATATTCACTTTCATCACAGCAAATCAGTACCAACTATTTATTCAGACTCTGAAAGATCTTCACTTTCATCTAACGGAGTCGCTAAACTCTCTGTAATTGTGTATAGTATTGTATTTAGATAGAACATCTTATCTTCCTCTATTTTCACTTGTGCTACACATTCTTTCCATTTCGTTGGTGTAACATTACCGATCCCTTCATCGAATAATGTTTTGATTTCTTCCATATCTGATGTTTTGTTATGTTTCGTAACATAGCCCTTAATCTGCGCCCAAATTAAATCCAACGCATTAAGGTCAGAGTGATAAGGCGGAACTCTTAATAAAGCGATGCCGTACACTGCTGCTATTTTGTCAATTGCATATTTACCATTGTACTCTTTCTTTGCTAAATGTACCAGACCAGCTTTCTTCAAGTCAGGTTCATACAATATATTTCTATGTTTAAGCCACTTCTGTATATTCTCCACCTTCCATGACTTTTCAGGGCATTTGTCATTTATTCCTATTTTTGAATAAGGGTTGTCATTTATTACCACTGTTGAATTGGGTTTTAGGTTGGGCAGAATGTCCAGGAACCATTCATGGACCACTCTGGTGTAGGTTTCTTTATGATCAGCTCCCGTTTCAGATTGAAATATGAGGCGGCTATTCTCTACGAAACCTTCTTCCCCTCCTATATGGCTGATGATTAAATTTCTTGTAAAACTGCTACATTGTTTAGACCATTCTATGGTCCATTGAGATGATTCCACTGTTGCATTGGTCAATCCCTTTTTTAGCATACCTGAGAAATAAATACAGGTAAGTAGGTACCACACCACAGTAACATGCTATAAGATGTATACAATAGGCTAGACGAAGAAAAATTCTAATTAGCCCGTTATTTACATATCCAAAAAATATTGGACACGTATTTTTTCTTTTGTCAATTAAACAAAAAATAACAAAGATATAGTGCGATAAAGTTCTGCGCGACGTCACGATAAAGTACATTTTTTACCTACCCGTGACGTCACGAGCCCCCCACTCCCGAACTTTCACGTTCTTTATCTCTGTCAATTTCTATTGAATCGATAAATAAAAAAATACGTGTCCGGTATTTTTTGTTGATCTAACTGACGGAATATTTAGAAATATTATTTTTTGACCCAGTCTTCATGCCTATTCAATGCTATGTCAACTAGAAAGCACTTGATCACAGATGACAGCGCTTGTCAAATGATTCAACTTAATAGCGACATGGTCCTAAATTATATCTTAGTGCATATTTAAGCATAAAAACTGTAATGAGGCAGACTGATTGACTGACTGATGTTCAACCAGCGTGAAGCTTAAGTTAATTGTATGTTTTAGGGTTATGCTAAGAAATAATTTCTACAAATTCAGCTCCTAAGGATATAGAATGGAGGGGTGGGAGTTGAAAATTAAAAAACCATTTTTGAGGCTTCCTGCTAATCTTTTTTTCATTAAACTAAATGTTGGAGCTTTTAGGCTGCCTGAAGGCCTTTGACATGGCTAAAAAGCTGGTACCAACAGCTTAACGTGCCTTCCGAAGCACGGAAGCGCTCACATTTAAATACCACTAAACTGTCACCGATCCAAGTAGTACTGGGCGAAGTGTTAACTTTACTAAGATGGTCTGCAAAGAGCACCGAAGTAACCCCCATGAGCGCTCAACTAACTGTGGGACGGTAACTAAAATATTACTAAGGTAACCAAAAATCATTCATCATTCAACTCTTACCAGGATTAATACAGGTTACACCATGATAGTAAACATATCGCCCCTTATTGCGACATTGCTGTATCGCCTGCAGGTATTGCTGACGCCATGAAATAATTTCAATCCTATCAACTAGTATACTTCTGCTAGATTTGAAGGCATATTTGAAGTTAATATACCTCAAGACTGATCTCATAGTCAATCTTTTAAAACTTGGTATATTTGGGTCGTCATTTACAGCTTTCATAACCTGAAAAACAATATGTTGGTAGATAGACTATGAATCTAAATTAATTATGTATGTACATAAGTACCTACAGTAGCCACAATTAATGTATCATGGCATGGCCCCCTGAAGCTAGGCTCATTAAGCGTCTCGACAGATCCTACCCTGAATATAATAGAATAAATTTATTTGACAACACACAATGACAAAACGAACTCACAAAGAGAAGATAAGTAAAAGATAGGCATAATAGTAGATTGTTTTACAAGGGACTAAACCATCCCATTATATACGAGGTTGTTATACTCCCGAGCGTAGCGAGGGAAGATGACAAGACCGAGTTATAATGGGTGGTTTTGGCCCGAGTAAAACACTCTACTTTTCACTTCGATTGCGAGAAAATAAAACAATTCAAAATTAGACAATTTTCAGAAATTTTATTAAAAATTAATCAACCTTCATAAAACATCACCAAGACGGTTCTATTATCTATTTTCAAAAAAAAAAAGATTGACGGAGCACCAAGAAGTCGAGTTTTTATGTAAGAGAACGAATGCATTGTACGGGCTGATGATTTTAGACAAAAATTAAAAAGAAAAAATACTTTTTAGCCCGAGGTATTAAACTCGAGTTTTAGGCTCGCTAAGCTACACTATTATGATACACTTTTTGAGCAAGAGAAGTGAAAATTAATTTTGTATACTAAGACCCAAGCCAACCTCACCTGCACGTGGTGCACCCTGCTAACTAACAAACGAGGCTCTGGCGGCCGGCTGATTGCGGCATAGCGCAGCCTAAAACACCGGCACAGCTACATTCCCTGGCTGCCGATGGGCAGCAGCGTCGGTGGTGCTAGAAGCTGTGCCCTGCGATCCCCAAAACGCATGCCCAGCGTGTTATGATTATGGGCATATCCCCCTTCTTATTAGGGGAGGCCTATGTCCAGCAGTGAACTGATATAGGCTGTTGATGATGATGATGATGATTATGATGATATAAGACTCTTGAAATAAATAAAATACGTGCAAAAATGAAATAGAGTGAAAAAACGCCAATTTCATAGGAAGGACCTAATATAGGGACTACTTTGATACTTGCAGCCAACTTAAGAGGTACATAGATACATTGTTATGTGACTATTGTACGTAACTGTGAATAACTTACATAGGTACTTTACTAAGTCACACTTGAAGTCTAAAGTGAATAGTGTCTTCTGGACCTTCATGCTCTATCTTAGACCACATTGCTTTTTTAATGGTAACTGTAGATGGAACAAGCACATGGCCCACCAAATGTTAAGTGGAAACCATTACCTATCAAAAAGCATTGCATCATAGATCACACTTGTTTGGAACGTGCTCTACGATGCAACACGCTGCGTCCATCAACTTATGGCATGAAGGAAAACGAAACACAGCTAAGCTGTTTCACGTTAAAAATAGGCATTGTGGCAGTAGGTACTTCCCCGGACGAGCCCTTCAATAAGAGCACTATTCAGAGCTTGTTGGTCAAACGAAAGTCCATCCAATGTAAAAAAAAAACAAATGAACAGGTAGAAATTCTTACCTTTTTGAATGTGGGCTGTTCGTTTCTATGAAAAAAATTATGTACAATACGCCTTATAGCTGTAAATGTGAACTCATCCAGTTCATCTATAGATGATAATGTTATTGTATTAGGGTTCAGTGTCGGTAGTTCCGTTCCGTTTTCATGTTCTTTTACGATACTCAGAATAGTGCGTGCAGGTATTCCTATGATATTAGCAGCTTTCTGAGCACATTCAGTTTTGGTTAGTTTCTCGAAAGGCTCAAGATTCTGTGTCTTCTCTTTAAACACGTATTTGTATACATTAGTAACCATCACTTTTTCTGTATCGCTTAAAGCTTTTCGGGGTCGCTTTTTAGGCGTTGACGGACCTTCATTCACACTAATATGTGATGTGCTCGGCTTAGTATCCATGGTCTGGTCTTCGAAATTTTGCAATAGAAATTAACAACCTAACTTCACACAAAATAACGGCTTCAGGCGGAAAAAAGAAGTAAAAATACGATTTAAAATCGAGATCCGACAACTCTCACAATTAAGATTGATTAAGATTCACGAGTTGGAATGTCAACTTGTCTAATGACATGACATTTGCTTGACTGTCACTGACGGTTGACTGGTACTGGTAAGTTATTTAGAGGTAAGGTTTTAGGGGTGTACGGGGTATGGTAAGAGGTATACTATATATTATGGAGGCACTCATTCATTATGTAACACTAGCATTAGACACTAACATATTGTATATTTATATTATTTTAGTAAAACTTCATTTACTTACTTTTCTTAAATCACATAATGATCGATTTTAGTAAGTAGTTACCTACTTCTTACTTATTCTAAACGATGCGAATATTTAGTATAGTAATATGTGGATGATGTTGTGGGTCACATGTTTACCTTAGACTTAAGTTACCTTAATATTTACGTACAAATGTTATAACATATGACTGCTAATCTTCCCAAATAAATAAAATAAAAATAAAATAACAGGTTCCACCATGTTTGGAATCCAAGCCAACTTCACCGCCTAACCGCCATGGTGCACTCTGCTGACCGCCCCGAGCCGGCCGCTGCCGGGCAGCAGCGTCGGCAGGACGGAGAGAGAAGCTGTACCCAGCGGCTGCAGGGCTTCGACCCCCAAGCCGTGTAGCGGGAGGCCAATGTCTAGCGGTGGACTGATAAAGGCTCGTGTGGTGGGATCTTTTAAGGTGTGAAATTGTGAATGTGATTATTATTATTATTTATAATAATTACCACTAGCTAGGGATATACTCGCACATAGCTACGGTTACACACTAATATGGGTCCAACTGTAGGCAACTATGGTAGGTGTTAGGTCTAATGTTCGATTCACAGTTCACACCTAACGGCGCGCGTCGGATTGCATCGAAGCTCATTTTAAAAAATGCTAGTGGAAATTGAAACATTCACAAAGCAGTTAAGTTCCTTATTTGCACGCAAAATCCACTTACGGATCTATTTATGTCAGTGTTTGACAAAGCTCAAAGCTGCGTAAATTATTTCCAATTTATTTCCAAAATATCTTATGTTTAAATTTATAAAGTATCAGTTTATAGACATCTGTATAATCATAAACATAATAAGTTAGGCTAAGTTGTAAGGAACATGAGTGCCTTAGGAGATACAATCAGGCATCAAAACAGACAGAACTTTACCTTCCGTGCTAGTTACAAACTGTGTTACGGCAAGGTAATGCTTCACCCTATTGAGATGAGTGATGAAGTGATGATACAGCAGCAAAGATAGCAGAAACAAATTCTAAATATATATATATACTTACAATTAGAGTTGGCTTAAAGGTATAGTTTTTAAATTATGTATGAGATGTAAGTAATTAAAACTATAATTATGACTATGAGGCTATAAAATTAAACATAGAGGTAGATTTTAACACAATAACTAAATGTAGCCTGCATTAGGCAGAATGTACAGGTTATTTAAAATAAGAATACATAGAAGTAAAATATACTTTACATATAGAAGATTGACTTATATAAGAGTTTATAGGACAATTAATAAAACATTTAAGGTATTTCCATCTGGTTATACTAATAGATTTAAGTAGTCACAAATGGTAATTATAACCAATATTAAGATATAAACCGAGAGAGTAAACTAAAAATAGGCAACATAAACAAAAACTAAATAAAATAAATTAATGACTACTATTTTATAATACGTAATAGATTTTCAGTTTCGTCGTAGTTTAATTGATGAAGAAACTCGTACAGAATATATCCGCATTTAAATCTATTTTTGTCTCTTAACACTTGAACCTTACTAATGCGTTAATAGACCAGAGGTGCCAAGAAATATGCAAAGTTCTGAGCAAAGCTAGTTCTGCAAGCTGGGACTCTGTATAAAGGACTCTTCATGGGACCTTCTGATGATTTCGTTTGCTACTGAGCGTCCAGGATAAGCATGTTGTCTGATGACAATAAGTTTTATGTAGAGCTGGCGGACAGTAAGAACTTGAGTTTCTTTATAAAGATCGACTGTTGGGTACCAGAATGCCTTAAAATTTAAAACTTTTAAGATAGACCGCTGGGCTCTCTCAAGCTTTATAAGTAGGGTCTTTGATGCTCCGCCCCAGGCTGAAATTCCATAATTATTGACTGGCATATTGGTTAAGTAAACAGTTTTATTTGTCTTTTCGTCTTTTTGATGTCTAATTTTGCATGCAAATAAGGAACTTAACTGCTTTGTGGATGTTTCAATTTCCTTTAGCGTGTTATAAAATACTCTCCGATGCTCTCCGACGCGCGCTGGTAAGAGTGTATCGTACATTAGAGGGTTAGGTACTTAAACTCACTTACTATATTAACTTACCATAAATTTTAAAAAGAAAAAGGAGAATGCAGATAACTCGTACCAATTGCGTCAAAACCGAACGTATCCCGTAAAATTTATTATATTTTATAAAATGACATTAACATTTTCTTTAGTTTTACACACCGACGGTATTAATAATCAAGTTAAATAAATATTTTGTTGATTTGTTTTCCGCCGCACGCCGCCATTAGACTGCAACTACCAATGTTATATACGTTACCATGGGAACAATCATTGATGTAAAGAGTTACTGTGGCAATAACCCTCATTTTTTATTATTTTGACAGTAGAATCGACTAAAAACTTATTGGAAATTGTTTTGACGCACTCACTTTAGTCTTGGTACCTACAGAGCGCCATACATCAGACGGCATTCTCCTTTAATTATAATGATAAAATTAGTATATTTATTGTAGGGTTAGGCCGGTAGGTAGTAGAGATATTTGGTTCTACTACACCTGTGTACCAGCACACGTAGGGTAAAGCAGAGTTTGGATTTTTTCTTTTCAGAGACTAGGTAGGTACTAAGGAATAAGGGCCTCTATGGTGGGTATAGTAATGAATTAGGTTACCTATTACCTAATATCCCGTAAAGACGCCTATTCAATATGAAATAAGTAAAATGGAATTAATAAAATTAATAAATATAACCAGACAGTACAAAATACATAACTTTATGTTATCTAACTTTAATTAAGTTAACCGATTAGATAAGTACCCAGAACGATTTGTTCTAATTTCCCTCAGAGCAATCTATCAAACATTGAATTGTTCCAAAACGAAAATGTCCGTCCGTGAATAGGTATCTACATAATCAAATTATAAGTAGGTAGGAACCTAGATATCATCTACCCCACGTAGGATCTCTAAAAGCAAAGTAGTTGGAGAAAATGTCTATGTAAGTTAGGTAATACATACCTATACCTCTTTAGGACCTATGCTATAGATACGTTCCACAGATATCAAGTGCTTGGTCCTAATCATATGACACACACAGCAGCACATGGACTAACGAGGTTGCATGTACCTATCAAAAGTAGGTAAACCACAGAGTTATAGAAGACAACCTTAAAATTCACTATGCTCTGAACGTCAACTCATACGGCTATCTCTACTTTCTATATGTCCTTATATCATTTGCTAGAAAGGGATACATACTTTATCTCAATGCGATTTCTGCGACTTCTGCGCCATGGTACGATTAACTTTTTGATCTATTTTGAAGTCGCATTGGTATAGGTATGTATGCGTCCCTTTCTAACTGATGATATTGGACATACTATAGAAGAGATCAGCCGTATGAGTTGATGTTCAGAAAAAAGTGAATTTTAATGCTTTATCTAGTTCTCTTTTATATCTGTGAGGTAAACATTGTTTGCATACCTACGTAGCTATACCAACCTACTCTTCGGAAAATATAACCTACATTATTTTCTTCAAAGCCTACCAAGCATGCGTTAGCATCCTAGTAGTCTGTGCTACCAAGTTACAGTCTGTATTTTACCAAAAAGTCATAATATTTAGGTACCTAACATATCTACCGCTAGACAATTGTTTTAGAGTAAATACGCATCAACTTAATAACACCTAGCAGATATATTTATTAGTGCAATAGGAACTTACCTAGGGTCATTGTCGTAGTGTAGGCCTCCTACAACGTAGGTACAGGATTTCGCAAAAGGTAAAAACACAGTAGGAACTTTGGATTTCTTTACGGACCCCAAAGGAAACCCTTTTTATAAGCTAAGAATTAGCAGCTGTTTAATAATTATCAATAAACTGGTTCAAATTTGAGTTTATTTGATATGGGAATCAATAAATATAATTATTTAACAAAACACAACACAATACGTGCAATCAGCTGTTCCTTTATAACTTGAATGAATGGAATGACAAACTGACTGACAAACAAACGAAATGAATGAAATAGAATGGGTGAAGAATGAATGAATCTGAGGAATGAACTGAACTAAGGTCATTGCTCCGATATATAACTAACTTCATTGTAGTATTGCTTTGTTTCAGAGACCTACCGGTAGATGGCAGTTTAATAAATACTGGGCTACCACACAGCATCATGCTGCCCCAAACTATGTAAGCAGAGCTTGTATTATGGGAACCACACTGATACACTATTTATATATTTTTTTTCTTTGTAGATACTTACATAATATTGATATTTGTTATTTTATAACCTTGGTACTTACGATTAAATTGACAATAGTACTAACAGTATTACTTAGAAAACACCCAGACCTGAGACAAATATCTGCAAATAATGCAAAAAATTTCACGTGGTGGGAATCAAACCCGCAACCTTCTGCTTCTCGGACGGACCTTCGCCGACTGAGCCACAGAGGTCGTCAAATAACCAAATAAGCATTAACGTTAGTCTGAGCAAATAAGTTTAAGGGAGCGAGCAATTTTGACCTCAAACGACTATTATCTAACTCAACCCCTTTTTTGTATTCGGGAGAAAGTGACACAAAAAAAAGGATGTCGGCGAATTGAGAACCTCTTCATTTTTCGAAGACTTTTAAAAAATGACCAAATTTTATTTCAAATCGTTTGTATTTATATACAAAGTAGTTCTTGAGCTAGTCGACTCTGTTGTCGGTGTTTTAGGCCGCCCGAAGGCCTCCAACATGGCTGACGAAGTAGTGGGATTTACGATATACCCAATGGAATGTGTAGGTAAATACCCCAACTTTGATCCAGCAGGTTTGATTCTCGCATGAGCACCTATGTGTTTTATCAGTTATCACGTGCTCAAAATTGCTTGCGTGCTCACTGATTGAAAACGAAACTTTGGAGTCCACCAGTTTAAAGTCGCTCAGCGAGCTATGGAACGAGCCATGCTTGGAGTTTCTCTGAAGGATAGAATCCGCAACGAGACTATCCGACATAGAACTAAAGTTGTCGACATAGCTCAGAGAATTAGCAAGCTGAAGTGGCAGTGGGCTGGTCATATCTGCCGAAGAACCGATAACCGTTGGGGTAAACGAGTTCTTGAGTGGAGAGCGCGGCTCGGCAAACGTAGTAGGACGCGCTCCGGCCAGGTGGAGTGACGATCTGCGAAAGGCTGCTGGTAGAAGCTGGACGCGTCGAGCTCAGGACAGCGCAATGGCGCTCATTAGGGGAGGCCTATGTCCAGCAGTGGACTGCTATAGGCTGATGATGATGATGATGATATATATCTATAAAGAGAATATATTATACTAGGTATAACTACCTAAATATTTGTTTAATATCCGATACTTATGTTAGGTCGTACGTGTTATTATTACTATTCATCGATTAAGGTAAGCTAGAATTATAATCAATTCACTAACACTGATTAAATGTTTAAGAAGGTATCTATCTCCTGATTAGGCCGTAGTTACTTACTTATCGTTAAAATTAAACTAAAAGGAGCTGTCTCTTTCTTTTAGATGGAAATAATTCGAGACGAAAATGACTTTTAGCTAGTTTTAACTAGTTTTGTCACCTATAGCAGTCCACTGCTATAGGTGATATGATGATGATGACGTGTTCAAAATACAATACTTAGGTATTGTATAATGATTATTTCAGTAACTCGTGATCCTGCTCTTACGAAGCAGAATGTATGAAGCATAATGTGTTTTTTTTAGGATACCTGTAGATGGAACTAGTACATGGCCTACCTATTCTTATTTGATATCTATTATAACAACGTGCATTGTGCCGTACTATGCAACGCCCTGCGTCCATGAACTTAAGCACGTAGGTGTTAAGCCTCATGGGCTTGCAATTACACCGCAAAATAATTACCTACCTATTGGTAAAGGAAATAAGCGGCAAGTCCTAGACTATGAGATAAAAAAATTGGGATCGGAGAAAATTTCATAGAAAAAAAAACAACTGGGACAGAAGTGTTGCGTACAGAAATGATGGCATGCATTGTTTCCGATGCAGACGTCGAAACTAAGTGAAAGAAAACTTGTAGGAACTTGGTGACCCCATCATCATGTGGGATATATAGCCAGGAATAGAGAGAGTAGATGGAAAGATGGTATCATATTTATTATGATAAATATTTTAATATTTTCTATTTGTAGCTACTATTTTATATAAAATAAAATTATATATCTTGATATGTTAGTATTTTATTAATATCATTTGTATATTAAAAGTATTTGTGTACCTAGGTGTATTTAATTTTATAAGTAGTTCATTTATAAAATAGTAGGTATATTATACAGTTGTAGTTTTAAGTAGTTTTAAGATTGAATTATAGCACGCCTACCACCATCTAAAAACAAACCACAGGTTTGGATGGTACAAAATTCTCGTAGCAGCCCACCTTTTTGTTACATTTAATGTGCAATAAAGTGTAAATAAAATTCTTCATTGCACAAGATAAAACAAGTACGCTGGCGAACTTAATGCTAGGCAGCACTTTCTTCCAGATAACCTTTGTTTTATGTGAAGATAGACTACCAATCTACAATTAACTAACTAAACTAAACAAATAACTAAACTAATAACTACCAGCTTACAAATTTATGTGAAATAGTAGAACAATAATTAACTCTTCAAATAAATAAGAATAAATAAGTAAACAATAAATGAAGTATAATAAACAAAAATAAACTTGCATACAAAGACTAAAAAAATCATAAACATACATAAATTACAATGATGATGACATCATCATCATCATCATCGGCCTATAGCAGTCCACTGCTGGACATAGGCCTCCCCTAACGAGCGGCAATGCGCCCTGTCCTAGCTCGAGGCATCGAGCTTCGCAAATCGTCCCTCCACCTGGCCGGAGGGCATCCTACACTACGTTTGCCGAGCCGCGGTCTGCACTCAAGAACTCGTTTACCCCAACGGTATCCACCATATCAATACTCTTTATTCCATTGACTATTTTCACAAAAGAATACATATTTCTTTTGTGCTATTTTTAAGATCGTCCTTTTTGTGATCGTAGGTATGTGCTATGTTCAAAACTTCCAAAACAATGACATAATGCAATCTATACCGTTGAATGAATATTAATGTCTGCTTATAAATATAAATCTCTGGGGCGCAGTGGGCGAAGGTCCGTTAAAGACGCAGACGGTTGCGTGTTCGATTCCCGCCTCGAGACATATGTTTTTATGATCTGCAAATATTTGTCTCGGTTTGAGTGCTTTCTATGTACTATGAGCGACTAGTCTACCTTACCAATTTTAAAACAGTTTCGCTTGCAAGCAGTATAGCAATCTGACTCCGCTTTTTTCTTTGTCCACTTAATTTGACCAATCGGAGATACAACATCTGTTTCTTTTTTTGAAAGCCTTATGAGAGTCATAATAGACTCTTCGAATTTAAGTATATGCCTCTAGTTTATGTTTACTAGTGCATATTTGACAAGGCGGGGCTAGCAGCCACTCGCTGCACAGAAAATGCACCCAAGATGGTAAGGTAGACTTGTAGCTGATAGTACCTACCTATAAATGTATGTATTTTATTTACAAAAACATAGTACATTTTGGCGTACAAAAACTCACGAACTACTCGCATAATTGCCAGCAAAAAACTTTTACTTGTTACTTTTTGTTAAAAACGTTTTGTTTGTTTTTGTTTTAGGGTTCCGTACCCAAAAAGTAAAATAAAAACGGGACCCTATTACTAAGACTCAACTGTTCGTCTGTCTGTCTGTTTATCGGTCTGTCACCGGGCAGTATTTTATGAACCGTAACAGCCAATAGACAGTTGAAATTTTTCACAGGTGTTGCCTGTTGCCGCTATAACAAACAAGTAATACTAAAAAAATAATAAAATAAATATTTAGGCGGGCTCCCATACGTAGTATCCCGTACGTACGGAACGACTCGCACTTGGCCAGTTTTTAGCTAAAAATAATTGAATGTAAATTATGTTCTTTTATTTATTGCATATTATATGCATGTAAATATTTGTTTAGTTTTAAAAGGAAAATGTTAAACAAATAAAATTCCTTGCAATTTCACATTAGCTATGCCGTGACGCGGCGCCACTGTCATGTAAACATAATAAAAATAGAATGGAAATAAAATCAAAAGAAAATCAAAATCAACACGTCTTCACTAAACCAGTTCAATCTAGAATATCTTCATTTCGGCGTTGTTACGTATATTCTTTACTGACTGGATATTCTTTAGAAAGATGACGGAACGGTCGCAACTGTATCCTGGAGACTGTGGCGGAGAGCTGGACGTCTCCGCTATGGAAGTGTCTTACGCGGAGAGTGATTAATGAAGGATGTTATCACCTTCATTAATCATACCTAGCAACATGTAGGTACTGATTGAGTCCCTCGTTTTTATTACCCACTAGCAGCCCGTCCCGGCTTCGCACGGATTTTAGTAAGGATCCCTAATCTTTTCTAGCAATAAATATAGCCTATGTTACTCAGGGTGAATATAGCTTTCCAATGGTGAGAAAATATTTGAAATCGGCACAGTAGTTTTTGAGTTTATTCATTACAAACATACACACAAAAATACAAATTTTACCTCTTTATAATATTAGTGTAGATTTATTTTATTTTTAGTGCCTGCCTATATACCTTTTATTAGTTGTATGAAAAAAAACTTTTTTATTTATTTATTTATTTATTATTTAGGTCCTATAAGTCTTTAGTTCCTCTAATTGCTATGGGACTTTCGTGAAAGAACTCCACCAGGAAAGGTCCTCACTACAATTCGCGTAGTACGCGCGTAGCAAACGCCTACGAGTTATGAACTAATTGTAGACTCCCATAAGTGTCCGTTCTAATAAACAAAACCTAATACACCAAATGATATGGGACAATAAAAGGATGAATTGACAATTAATTAATGAAATATGTATGTATATAACGATCATGAGCGGGTTATCTAAAACGCTTTTAGCCTTTGTAGCAAAATGCCTAACATGGATATCTTAAAAGTAATATGCCTGATAACTGATAAATTAAATTCATTTATCTATATTGCCTAAGATTTTGGGGTGTACGGGGTTCCAACCCTCTATCTTCGGAACCCAAGCCAACCCCACCTGCACGTGGTGCACCCTGCTAAACAACGAACGGGGCTCTGGCGGCGGGCTGATTGCGGCATAGCACAGCCTACATCGACACAGCTAATTCCTTTGGCCACCGATGGGCAGCAGCGTCGGTAGTGCGAGAAGCTGTGCTCTGCGATCCCCAACCCGCATGCCCAGCGTGGGGATTATGGGCATATCCCCCTTTATTAGAGGAGGTCTATGTCCAGCAGTGGACTGATTTGCGTTTACGCAGTATGGAAAGGAGTCAGTACCACGCATTTCACGCTAGATGGCGCTACCTCATTTCCATATTTATTTGAGCCATAAATTGGACGTAAATTTTACGATTGGACGGTAATATTTTAAAAGCGAAACATTGTGAAATGTTTGTCCTGTGATTTTTCGCTCCTTCACGCCAAAACTAGTCAACGAAGCTGAAATTAAATGAAAAGAACTAGCGGTTCTCTTTATTTATTTTCAATAGTCAATATCAATAGCAATAGACAATAGTAGTAGTTAGTCAATAGTTTTCAACACCGGTGTGACTATGGTTACGTTACGTTACGTTATTGGTACGGATAAATAAAAGGAACCATAGTCACACTGGTATGACTACTACTGTTCACTAGAACAGATCGAAACCCTGAACCGCGCGAATGCGACGCTAAACCAGTGGTATTTGTTTATTATCCAAGGGACCTTCCCTTGGATAATAAACAAATACCAATTTTAGAAATGGTATATTGGATTAGAGTTCAAATGTAAAAAATACAAGGTCCCATAGTCGTTACAAGCCGTATGTTTTCGTCACCGTGTTTCAGCATTCAGGATTCGACAAGATTTACTAGTGACATCTAGTTTCTAATGTGTGAACTATTTTTAATACAATTAAGTTACGGAAATTTTGCTCATTTGCTGTCTAGGTTTGTAGTCCTAGACCTGTTTTTTTTATTCGGGTATTACGCGAGCGAAGGCGAGGGCGGAAGTCTATCCTACTTCCTACTAATATTATAAATTCGAAAGGTTTGTGAGCATGGATGTTTGATACTCTTTCACGCAAAAACTTCTGAATTTGGATGAAACTTTAAATATACATAGTTTGTGACATGGATTAACATAAAGGCTCTTAAAACGGGTTTATTGCGCTTTGTCATCAGGTCGACGCATCAAGCTTCTACCAGCAGCCTTTCGCAGATCGTCACTCCACCTAGCCTGCTATACCGTAGGTATACAACGGGCAAATTCCAAGAAGATTAGGTATACCTACATACCTATTAGGTAAATAAATAGCTCCATAATTATAGGAGCCAAGTTTCACACACTATGGTCAAGTACATTGCATTTACTACCTAGAACGTGACATTAGCTACCTAGTGTTAAAATAACTACATTTCTTCTTCTTTTTAACACGCTTTTATTAGTTTCACCTGTATGTATGTATGTATGTAACCGACTCCTTTGAGCTCGATTTTTCCCTACTTTGAACGATCAGATTTGATTCAAACTTTGCACACCTGTCACAGGTCGATGACAATGCAATAATCCGATAAAAATATCCGATTATCCTAATTAGATTCGCCAGGATTAATTAATTTCTTTCCGCATCCTTTGCATGCGAGTAAGAGAGACAGAGCTAGTGCGCGAACTACGCATGCGTGCAAGCGTGTTTTTTTAGTTTTTTTAAACTATTATTATTCATACGAGCTAGCTCAGTGACTGAAACTAAAACTGTAATGTACGTTTCACACTTACTGGCGCGCGTCGGAGAGCACCGGAGAGCATTTTATATCATGCTAAAGGAAATTGAAACATCCACAAAGCAGATTAAGATCCATAATTGCATGCAATTAATAACAAATAATATGATACAGGAAGATTTACAGCACGTGTGTGTCCCAAATTATAGTTTTTCATCTCTGTATACAAGAAATAATAGGAATGGAGGAACTTGTATTTTAGTTCATAATAAACACAAACATACTCCGCTTGATCAAATAAATAAATTGTGTGTTAAAAATATAGTTGAGTGCTGTGCAGTGGAGATTCCGACCCACTTAATGATTATTATTTGTATTTACAGACCCCCTAGAACCAATCAGAGTGACATAAATGTTTTTTTTGATGCTTTAGACTCCATTCTAAACTTACTGTGCTACACAAAAAAGAAAGTGATTTTATGTGGCGATTTTAATTTAAATCTTTTAAAACCTGATAAAAACACAGAAACGTTCACTCAAATACTTCTTAGTTATAACCTAAAGTTAACACGTTCGTGGACAGAACGTCGTTTCAAGTCCTTTCAATGAATATGCGATATGACACAACGTGAAATCACGCCTTTTTTGTTCCGACGCTTGCGGCTAGAACGTGAAGCCACGTCGGATTTCAATACAAATTTTGGAATTTACCTACTCTGTGTCACATCATATAAAAATATCAAGCGGCTACTGTCACTTGCGACAGTTCAAATAATAGCCTAAGCATAGAGCTGAATATAGCTTGGCTATGTGCTGCTCCCGCGACACAACGTCATTAGACGTCGTATCCCCCCTCACATTGCCATAGACTTCAGTCTAGCTGTGTCACAGGAGAGGGACTCGCGTGTATTTTGCGCGCAAACACGTGTTTTTAAGAAGTTTAGGGAAAAAAACCCGATATGGAATAAAATTTGATGAGTTAACGTCATTCGATATGTTTTGAATATAAAAATGATTGTTTTTCATTGTGATCTCTAAATTAAAAAACAATTACTAAGACTTCCTGTCAGACTGATTAAAGTTACATGCATTAAAAACAATGATTAGTAAAATGTGTTTTATTTCTTTCATGAACAAATTTTTGTTTCGTCTTCGATGTATGTGTCATTTTATAGAAAAGGTTATATACGACACAACGTATAATGTAGTCAGAAAACAGGACGTTACCAAACGTTGTGTCATGTAAGTAAGTTTACTACCGATGTAACACGGCAGAACGTACATACACGCCGTATTCAATTGTATGGGCTAATTGTGTGTCAATATATGCAGTCCCAAAAAACGGCTTGCTCGCGCGAACGTGTTAACTGTGTTTGAACCAACTAGACCAACAAGTGGAACATGCATTGATAATTTTGCTCACAATGTAAAAGGTTGTAAAGTAAAAGTGCTTGAACTAGCTTTATCAGATTATACAGCACAATTATTGTCCTGTCCGGTGGCAGAATACTGTTCAATTGATAGCTGGTTTATTGAAAGACGAGATTATAGTAATGATAATATTAGAAAATTCAAAAACTGTCTAAGCTCTTTAAGTTTTGACGAAGTGTTCAGTACTGAAAACCCCAATGAAGCTTTTAATTTATTCCATAGTCAGTTTAAGCTGTTCTATGACCTTTGCTTTCCTGTTATCAAAGTTAAAATTAGTAGTCATAAAAAACCAAAATGGATAAGCAAGGGAATTAAAGTATGTTCAAAGCGAAAGCGTGAATTACTATGGCAATATAGGAAAAATCGAAATGACTTAAATAAATCCTCTTTTAAATCTTACTCCAACCGTCTAAGTCGTATTATAAAATTAACACAAAAATCCCAAAATGATTACCTCATTAAATGTGCTAGTAATAAATCAAAGGCTACTTGGTCGGTAATAAATAGAAATAAAAATAATGTTCCCAAAAATGAAATAAATAAATTAGTTATTGACGGAAAAAATGTATATGACCCAAATGACATTGCCAAATTGTTTAATGACTTTTATATTGACCAGATAAATCCACATCCACAATCCAAATTTCACATTGGTACTCTACAGACGTCAATGAACTATTCTCAATCTTTATTTATGACTCCGACAACACCATTTGAAATTGATAAAATAATTAAATCATTAAAAAATTGTAATAGTACTGGATATGATGAAATAAGTACCAAGATAATAAAAGAAACCTCAGAATATATCTCTCCTATCCTAAGTCATATCTTTAATGTTTCGATAGTCTCAGGAATATTTCCGGATAAGTTGAAGATAACTATTATTAAACCATTATTCAAAAAAAAAGATAAGAATGATATAAATAGCTACAGACCTATTGCCCTTATACCTGTTTTTTCAAAGATATTTGAAAAAATAATTAATAATAGTATATGTCACTTTTTTGAATCCAATAACATTTTTACTGATGAACAAGTGGGATTTCGAAAGAATAAGTCTATAAATTTGGCCATTTATAAGTTTCTTGAAACAATTATAAGTAATCTTGATTGTAAAAGACTAGTCTGTGCACTTTACATGGATCTTACCAAGGCATTTGACTATGTCGATCACAAAATTCTACTGCATAAATTAGAAACTTATGGTCTAAGAGGAAATGTTTTACAACTCATTGAATCTTACTTGACGAATAGAAAACAAGCAACTGAAATAACGCGTATTTGTCATAAGGTGAAGCAAGAAGTTGTGTATAGATCTGAATATCGTGTAACCAAGTACGGAGTTCCACAGGGAAGCGTGTTAGGCCCTCTTCTCTTTATAATCTACATAAATGATCTCCCCAAAGTAGTCCCTGTTCAGATGGTCCTATTTGCAGACGATAGTACTTTGATGTTTACGGACAGTTGTAGATCTCGCTTGGAGTCTTCGATCAATACTACTCTAGAAATAATTATCAAATGGCTTGAATGTAATAATTTACTAATAAATATTGACAAAACTCATATCATGACATTTTCTAATAATAATAATTGTATTAATAAACCTGACATAAATATTAACTATTTAGGAAATAACATTAGTAAAGTTGACGCAACCAAATTTTTAGGATTAAATTTAGATGAGAAATTAAATTGGAAAACACACGTTAGCAGTTTATGTAAGAAATTAAACCAATTCTCTTATGCCTTGTACATGCTTCGTAAAGTTGTCAATCAGGCTGCTGTGATTGTAGCTTACCATGGTTTTGTTGAGTCTGCTTTACGATATGGCATTATATTTTGGGGCAATTGTACCTTAAAAGAGCAAATATTTGTAAGCCAAAAGAAATGTGTCAGAGCCATTTGCAAACTCCAAAAAACTGACAGCTGCAAACCTTACTTCACTAAACTAAGAATTTTGACTTTGCCTTGTCTCTATATTTACGAACTATCTGTTTTTGTAAAATGTAATATGGACCTTTTTGTGAAATTAAAGAGCAGACGTAATAATAACAAAATAAGTCTACCCCGAAATAGGACTGCGTTGTTTAACAAGAGTATATTATGTATGGCTGTTCGTGTTTACAATCATCTACCTAGTTTTTTGTTAGATACCTCAGATATTGCAGTATTTAAAGTGAGACTGAAGAAATTATTATTGGAAAGGGCTTATTATTCTACCCGTGACTATTTAGATGATAAAAATATTGATTAAAATTTGAATTGTAATTTGTATTTTATAGTTTTTGACATCTCTGTTGTACTGAAATAATTTAATTAAAAATGTAAATGTACATAGTGTTAAAATGTGTACATAAAAATATTGCATGCGTACTACGCTGAATATGGCCGCACTAACCTGTATCACATAATTATAACTGTTACTAACCCATATTACGCAATAAACAATTTTGACTTTTGACTTTGACTTTGACTTTGACTTAGACTTTGCAATTTACCCAGCTTTGAGCTTTGTCAAACACTGACATTAATAGATCTGCAATTAGATGGACAGTAAAATTGTGATAAATGTGCGAATCATTTGGGCTTTAACATGCCGAAAGTGATTATAAGTGGTTCAGTAAAAGAACACGTAATCAAAGTACATTCATTTTCTGGTTTGAAGCACAGTGGTACAGCCTTGCCAAGTTATACTTGTGGTATTGTACTCTAGCCAACTTTGGTCTCGGGGTTTTTACGCCGCCCAAATGCTTAACGACTAAAAGCCGGAACCAACATCTCAACGTGTCTTCTTGATCTGTGATGTTGCCAATGCTGAGTAAGGGTCCTATTTTACCCTTTTCTAGAATAATTGGTATATCTAATTTTAAGATAATTATATACATATATTAAGATACTATAGTTACATACGTACTTTGATATCTTGGGAAATAAATAACTTTTCTTTCTTTCTTCTCTAAACGCCAGTAAACGGTCACCCATCCAAGTTTTGATCAGGGGTAGTGTTGCTTAACTCAGATAATCGGCTAAGAATACCGAAGTAACCCACGCCACGAGCTCTTATACCTTATAGAGAAGAGGTCTAAAGCTCATAGCCCACTTACACGACTCTGCTACCACTCGCCTATTAAATATCATTCTAATATGGGCTTTAAGTCGTGGCCTTGCGATATAGTTTATATTGAAAACATAAATTAGCAGACAGCTCGGTGTCAGCAAGCTACCCGCCATCGGTTGACGCCTCGCTGACCAGTGACCACACGTTGTAGACGAGCGGTCGGCGCGGTGTCCGCGCGCTGACTGCTACTTTAGTACTAAACTAATAAATCTGTCTGACTGTTAGCAGTCGCCGCGCCGGTCGGTGGACGGTGCGCGTGGGTCGCCGCGTGGACAGCTGGGTGCCTAGCCTACTAGCTGTCGCCGCGTGGAATGCGAGCAGTCGCCTTAGTTTAGGGCGGTGTTGGAGCAGAGTCGTGTAAGTGAGTTATGACCTTTATAATGCTGCGTTCCTAAGTAATATGTTAATATTTGATCAAAATAAGGTCATTGCAAAATCTTGTTACTTGACTTTGAATTTAACTGGCTACTTATATATGTAGGTGTATAACTTAGCTATGTTAGGTAAATAGATAATTTCTTTTTGGCACAAATTAAGTTGAAAAACAGTAAAAAATATAAATAAAAGCAAACACAAGATAACGGAACAAAATAACAACAAGATATAAAAGTGAACAACACAAATAAGTGGTTGGGGTAGGCAGGCAGATGGTAGCATATCCACTGATAGGTATCTAAGCAGGTGGTACAATAACCCATCCGCATGCCTACCCATCCCTAACATCCTCATGCTGTGGAGCTCATTGTCTGTGTTGAGAAGTAAGCGTGGGCCAAAATAGGTCATGTGCATTTGCACAAGAGATGTGCTATGCAGCTATGCTGCGAGAATGTATAAGCTACGAAACTTTGTGACCGTTTCCACTGATGCTAAGCTAAGTAGGGGTGCGAGTAAGATATGCTATGAAGATGCGCCGCCGCAAAGTAGCTGCGCGAGGAAGATGCGCAGCTATGCGATGTATCGATAGTATTTATTTATTTAATCGTATGATAACTAGGCGTTTACAATACAATACAATCCAAATAAAAAATAACAAATAATAAAATCTAATCAAAATTTAACACTAATTTATAGGTTAATATTTATATTTTCAAGCCAAGAGACCGCCCCAGTATAGTAGGGAAGCGGCGAGGACCCAGGCATCCATAGCACACATCCGTAGCAAACATCCATAGCACGCATCCATAGCACAGATCCATAGCACGTATCCTTCCATATAAAAAACATATCTTAGTTGAATCCGTTTCCACCAGTGCTAAGCTATGTGCACCAAAGAATATGATTGGTGGATATCAAACACATCCATAGCAACGTAGCATAGCACATCTCTAATGGAAAAGCAGCCTATGCTGCTTAGAGGAAGAATGTAGGCTCTGACGTTGTCTGCAAGTAGCTGTTAGTTCCTAGTACCTAATATATTTTCAGCTCAACAACTTCACTCTTTTCATACTTTTTTAGCAGTTTTCTTTGTGAAGGGCTCATCCGGGGAAGTAGATACTACAACCATGGCTATTTCTGCCGTGATACAGCATTGCTGTGTTTCGGTTTGAAGGGTGTGGGTGCCGGTGAAATTACAGGCACATGAGGCTTAACACTTTCATGCCTCAAGTTGATGGACGCAGGGTGTTGCATCGTAGAGCACGTTCCAAACACGCGTGACCAACGAACCAACCTCTGGTCTGTCGGTTACCTACATAGGTCACCCCCTCGGTCCGACGGTTACCTATAGGTAAGTCGGAACCTACCCGGTTTAAATCCTCTGATGCTAGAAATTGTGTCACATGTAAGGGCTTCAAAATAAAGCATAAATCACCTTTCACATCGGTACCATTCGATTTTTATGACGATAATAGTGGTTCGCGCATTCCGCAAAATGGTCGGAACATTTGCCATACTGTCAAAATCACGCTATTTTTAGATAAATGTGAACTATAAATAAATATAGGTAATTCGTGTTGGTTTTTTGGCTTTAATGTAAAGCTAATAAATAGAATATTAAAATAAAAATGTTAATTTTCTCAAAAGTGGTTTCATTTTTGAATTATCATCGTGTTTTGGAAAAAAGCGGTTTTTTATGTTTCAAACGATTAATATAAAAATTCTTGCGTGTTGGAAGTTAGATTTAAGAACCAGATTACATCTAAAACCATGAAAAAAATAAAAAATAAAATAATTTATTCAAAATTTCTTAAATTGGTAACATAAAAATATTAAAAGGTACAGAAATCTTAATTAAACATAGGTATAATAAAAACAAGAGCCTGAACTAGGTAATCCTGTGTTTCAGGCGAAGAGAGCTAACAAATAGAACATAGGAAATAAAATATGTGATTAAAATAAAATAATATAAAACAAAATAATAAGCTACTGCATTTTATTACTAAGGTACGACTAAATATTTAATAGGTATGTACTTCAAGTAAAATTAAATCAAAATAACAGTCTCTACTGACGTAGGTAGTATTTGAGAAATCTTATTTAACTTAAACTTAACTTAAAATAAAACTAAACAGATTATACGTTATAGTTATAACTTATTTTAGCACAGTTAATAATTTCTCTGTATCATCGTAGGACATTTTTTGCAGTACATCCTTAAGGATTTTTTTGCAGGAGGCCGCCTATGTGTTAATCCAGGTCACAAACTATGTATATTCAAAGTTTCATCCAAATCCGTTCAGTAGTTTTTGCGTGAGAGAGTAACAAAGATTCAACAATTCAGCCATCCATACTCACTTTCGCATTTATAATATTAGTAGGAATGGGATACCTTTTTACCTATATCTATACCTGAAGATGGCACATGGCCTACCTGTAGTGGTAACCATTACTCATAAAAAAGTATTGCTTTTTATGTTACTCATGTTCGGAAGCCTCTTGTGCCTGTAATTTCACCGGCACCCACACCCTTCAAACCGAAACACAGCAATGCTCCTTCACGGCATAGTGGAAACAAGCCTATATAAGGAGTTGTTTATAAATAGCAATTTTCAAGATCATATCTAGGTACTTACAAACTTGTTTAACATGTAGTTAAGGAAGGACAATGAAATCATAAAAAAGTTACGGCGCAGTTTATGTTTGCGATGGAAAAAATTTACTACATATAGTACAAAAATTCAATCCTTTGCTGGACATAGGACCTGTAAAATAGGTGATATGTCCAGAAACCATACGCTAGGCAAGCGGGTTGAGAATCGCAGGGCACAGCTTCTCGTACTGATGATGTCGTAATGATTCTTATTCTAATACTTATATTACTTAGGTTCCTATTGATATCTAGACCAAAATTATGGGTTAAATATTTGTGGTTCGTTTACTGCTTACTTACCTTTAAGTAGTGTTATTGCAATTGTAATTTAGGTGTAAGAATAAGATATGGCCCTACATTGTTTCGTTTTTAATTTTTTCAAGTTAACAGTTCTTGTAATAATGAGTGTATTTTAAACTGGTATGGGAATATGTGAAACCCTAAAAACACTAGTTATATCTGTTATGAGGCAGATTCGGAGAAACTGTCCTGGAACCATTTGCTTCGAGAGATATTTTAGTATGAACATATTATACCTACTATTTACATTTTTCTTAATGCCCAAGTCTTCCTAAGAAATAAATAAAAGCGAACCAATTCTTTTTAAGGTACGTAAATCGTCTGTTTTCATGTGAGTGTCGTTTTATTTAATCGAACATAAAATAAAATGGTCGAATTCAATAAAAACCTTTTCTGAATATTTATAATTTACGCAATACTTACTACTTATTTTATTATTTATTTACCTATACCTACCTACAAAAATAAAAAAATCAAAATCCAAATATGTTTATTCAATAAGAACATAAAGTACACTTTGAAACGTCAATTAAAAAAATAAATAATTTTTCCCCTTAAATTTACTACTTAATTCATATAAAAGGTCACCTAATATAATAGATGATTAAATAAATTGAATAAACGAAGAAAAACTTGAATAAACTTTGTAAAAAACAAGACTAAAAAAATATAAGCCAAGCAGAGTTTCTTGCCAATTATTCTCTGTTTGGTCACGTTACGAATTGGTGTAAATATAAATTCAAAAAAATTGACGTTTCAAAGTGTACTGTATGTGCTTATTGAATAAACTTATTTTGAATTTGAATTTGAAGAAAAGCCATTTATTTCAGACATTAACTCGGAGCCCCACCCTATAAGGCTTCCTATTTATTCCTCATCAGGCTATTAGCAGTACCCTGCTGGACAAAGGCCTCCCGTAATGAGCGCCATTGCGCCCTATCCTCAGTTAGACCTGTCTGGAGCTCGGGCACGATTTATTCAGATCATTTGTTTATTGATTCTATAACCAGCCTACGATAATTATGTAACCAGTTATAAATCTAAACTCACCATTTCCATTCATGGCTGGCGTATCTGGCACTTTCACAGGTTGATTATTCGGTCCTTCGTCGTTACCGTCCACGATGTTGATAATATTATCGATATCACCCTCAATATCGATAACGTGCACTTCACTATTACGCGCGTGTGAATCGATCGGCGATGACATCTCAACTGTTTACCACTTCACTTGCGCGCACGCAGCCTTTGACTGTTTTGGCAAATAAGAAGGTTATGAAAAATGGGAGCAAAAACGTTTTGATTTTTGTATTAGTTAGTTTTATTAAAAGAAGTGGTCACTATGAGTTTTGTTTTGTAGTTGTTTTATAAATGACTATTTTAGATTTATTTTGGTAACTATGTTAGAATAGAAGATAGAAGGTTATGAGAAACGGCAGCAATAATGTTTTGTTATTTAAATTAGTTGGTTTATTTAAAAGAAGCGGTCAAGTATGAGTTTTTTTCTGCAGTTGGTGTTTTATAAATGTTTTATTTTATATTCTTTTTGGTAACTATGTTAGAAGGTTTTGAAAAATGGTAGCAAAAACATTATTTGTTATTTATATTAATTCGTTTTATCAAAAGAAGCGGTCAAGTATGAGTTGTATTCTGCAGTTGATGGTTTCTATAAATAACTATTATATTTTGAGATTTTTGAGATGGATTAGTCTGAACAAGTCGAACACAATTTTTTCTACAATTTTTTTCTGTATCACCTTACACCTCCTTAGAATACCTACTTAGAATCAATAAATAGTTGATAATTTAGGATTGTTTATTTCTTTATTTTCTTGGGCATAGACAAGAAATAACTAGTGAAACATAGATATATACATATTAGTAGGTACATAAGTATTACTTAGGGTGGGTATGAATTCGTATGTTATCCTGAATTTTGGATGATTTGGATCATTATTCAACAAGTTTATTTGATTATTTATAAAAAAACGTTACAGCTATTATTACAGGCTCAACTTAATGCAATAGAGTAGAAGAGTAGAAGTAGAAATTTGTGAAAATCTCAGTTAAAGAAGCGTGATATAATTTTTTTCTCCAACAACTATAAGTCTATCTTTGTTTTGTGCCTGGCATCCCTAAAATTAGGCCAGAGCTACAATTACAATTTATCACCATGAGATGAGAGATAAGTAAGGGCAAAGATTAACAAAATCAGGCTGTCCCAAATGTTTATTGGTAAAATTATAAGTCAAAATTTACAAAATCAGCTGTTGCAAAGGCTGCATCACAAGTTTTAAACAAGAAAGTATGCAGGAACCACACGTTTATATAGACTTTCGAAGTGATTTTTTCCGTCCTGGAAGCCCTACAAGTACAAAGACCATATGTGGTCTGTGTTAAAAAAACACTTTCAATAAAGTATAAATATTTTATGATACATACGTATCCATTTTAACCCGTAATTATACCGAATTACTATAACAAAAACATGACGGGACAAACGGGGCATTTCCACTCTCAGAAAGGCTTTTATGAAATGTTGTTGACCTTTGAGAGTATGTTTACCTCTTTTCAGGATTTAACATACAAATTCAAACTCACCTGTACCTATATATCAGTAGATAGACTCAAAAATTGCGGTCAAAATGCGAGGACAACGAGGATTTTACATTCAAATCAAAGTTGTTGCACTTGAACTAAATTAATACAATTCTTGCCCTGATCTCGATTTAAAGTTTCTTATTAGTAATTTTTCCAAATTTGTTATTTTATCTATTATACCCATTATTATTATATTGAAAAAAGTTTTAGGTAAGATATAAGATATAATATACTTTCATTTTCATTTTGTTTTTTTTTTAACTTATATACGTTTACTTCTTTAACTAGACAATCATTATCTAGGTACATACCTCTAGTTTTTTAAATATTCCCTACTTAATCCGCACTAACGAGTCATCAAGGAGTGATTTAAACAACCCAGTTTTGCGTAGGAAAGAAAATATTTATAGAATTTTCAATTCTTGTTATTAGCTAGGATTATTATATACGCGTTGGAAACCTCGGACACGAACTTGTTATCAGGTACTGAGCATGTTTTGGCATTGACCTGACTAATACTTTTATTTTTTGGTTGCCTTTAAACAAAACAGGTTCCACCAGATAGTGCCCCGGCCCCCTACACGTGTTTTTATAGACTGGCGACGCGGCAGAAAATTTTGATTATTACGAATATGAAATATGAATTTAAAATTACTAACTATTTTAATACTTGAAATACAGGATGTTCAGGGAGACAAAACAAAGAATCATGTCGGAACTTCCATAGGGACTCCCGTGGGTGGTTTCTTGGGACAGTGACAAATATCCTGGTGACGTAACATCATCCGTTAATAAATATTCCAAGGAAGGGGTCCCAATTCATGACCCTCAGCATTGCGGAAAACGACGCGAGGAGGAGGACGTGGAAATCTTGACGAAGAAGTACGGATTGAGAATTGAATCAGCTGCCAGAGTTTGTTTTGATACTTACAATTACAACCCTAACGACTTAAAAAAGAGAGATAATAGGTATGTCCTTGGCATCCACACCATTCTCAATTTTATTTTATTATAACGTATAAAAGAACCCTAAAACAATTAACTACGCCTTAGAATAAGAACAATGCATTATTTATTTTATAGGTATATCATTTTTTAGAGTTCCATACCCAATGGGCAATAACGGGACCCTATTACTAAGACTCCACTGTCCGTCCGTCTGTCTGTCTGTCTGTCTGTCACCAGGCTGTATCTCATGAACCGTCACAGCTAGACAGTTTAAATTTTCACAGATGATGTATTTCTGTTGCCGCTTTAATAATTATTATAAAACAGAATGAAATAAATATTTAAGGGGGGCTCTCATAACATACGTGATTTTTTTTGCCGTTTTTTTTTGTTCGGTTTTAATGACGTCAACAAGCGTCTACCTAGGTAGATGCTTGATATCAGGGACTGAATAACCGAAAAATTAAGATACCTTTAATTATCGGTATGACGTCATACCTTTATATTCCGGTTACCTAAATATTTCAATAGCTAAAAAAATTACGGTACCGAAAAATCAGGTATTGAAATACGAACCGGTATAAAGAGGTAGCGCTACCTAATCCACAAGGATAAAGGTATTCTTTTATAATTATAACCGCGTCTTCTGTATCATGTTACATACGACGACATTTTGTCATTTCACTGGCCGGTGCGGTAGTGTATCGACGACGTTATTACTGCTAGCGAACTTTGAAAAAAAATGAATATTTCTCAAAAAAGTGTTGATAAGAAGACACGTAAGTAACTCAAAATTTCAATACTATGTATTTACATAGGTACCTACTTGGAAGGTAGTTCCCTTTCATACCTAAGCAAATATATACCTACCTACTTAGAATACAACTTAACTGTGTATCTTATTTGCATTTACCCTTTTTTATTGAATATACCGTCCTCTATGCTTTCAAATCACCTCTATGCTTTTTTGCAAATCAGTAATAAAACTTGATATCCTAACTTTCTAATTATACTATTATACCTAGGTACTTAATTCGAAAGTTAGTTTGTATCATGATTTCGGCTTTAATTATGTACTTAAAACGATCATCATAAAATTTTGCGTACACGTTGACATACTGAAAAGTATATAGAATAGCTTTCAGCCTGTAACGGGGAAGACTTTTATCTAGAAATTAACAGCAATTTTTTAAAATAGCTTAAACATTTTGAGCGTTTGTTTAAGATATTATTAAGTAAGCAATGTTCTCCGGTGATAGATTCATTTTGATTGAGCGAGCGAAGCGAGCGAAGATTAGTTGGAGCGATTAGTAGCATCTTGGGCGAATTTACGTTGTATGTTTCACTTTTTTGTTCTCGCATAGCTATTGAACCGTTAGTCCAATCTTTATGAAACTTGATAAGTCAATAGGTTTTTAAAAATTAAATAGAGGCAACAAAAAAAACATTTTTTTTTCAGGTAAAAAAAGACAACTGTCGACAGATGTTTTTTATGACCAGGATGTTGGAACGTCTCAGAGTATTTTACCGACCGTTGCCAAATTGAAAGAAACAGTGAAAAGACATGTGTGTAATTTATTTGATGAAGGATCATCATCAGCCCCATTGTCTCCCGTGTACGAATCCGATTCACATTCAGAAGAGAATTGTAAACAAAAAAAACTTAAAACTGAGTCCAATAATAATGCCGAAGAAGAAAAACCAGAAACTGAATGTGATTCTGAATGTACTGATTGTATCAAAGAAAATGAAATTGATAAAGGAAGCTACCACTTCTGTCAAATGCTGCTAAGTGAGCTACAATTTGTACGACCATGCATGCGGAATATGGCATACAGGCACATGTTAAAGATTGTAGAATCTTTCAAAGGACAACATAAAATGGACAGTGAAATAAAAGTAATATATCCACCTTGTAAACATTAATAATAGTACATCAGTAATAATAAAAAATCATGCATAGTTTAGTAAATACTTATATTAATTAAACCAAATTTTCAATTAGGTAGGAGTTTAAAATGTGATTACGACAATTTCTAGCTATGGAAAGATACCAAAATTAGTAATTAGTAAGCTAGCTTGAGTTAACTGAACTTTCTAGTATGTTAAATTTGTGAAATTGGCGTTTTTATGGAGAATTTCGAGAAAATGATTTCTCAATACATACATTTTTGTATTCTTATCTGGAACTACAAATCCAATTCCCCTATAATTTTGTGTGTATAATTGGACAACATTGTGAAAAGTATGCGTAGCCTTATTTAAAAACGAAAACGAACACATAAAAAAATACAACGAATTTAAGCATTGAAGCAACAACACATGGAATGAACTGTTTTTAAGTTTTATTTTTTGGGGATGAACTTCCTCAAAAACAGTATTTATTGAATTTTCAATCTTTGCAATAATGTTACGTTCAGAATATAATATTAATTTTGTATATGACGACAGTTCATTGGAAAAAAATATGATCAAAATAAAATAGAGTGAATAAACGCAAATTTCATAGGTAAGGACCTAATATAATCTGCCTCTGCTGCAACCTTGAGAAGACTGAGGAACTTCCTTCCTACATCTACCAAAGTTAAGTTAGCACAGTCCTTACTTCTTCCGATTCTTGACTATGCCGATGCTTGCTATCCTAATCTTATTGAAAAGCAGCTTGATAAACTCGAACGCCTTCAAAATTTGTCCATCAGATTCATTTTCGGTCTGCGTAAGTATGACCATGTCTCCGAGTTTCGAAAGAAGCTCAAGTGGTTGCCCATTCGTGAGCGCAGAAATACTCACATTCTTTCTTTTTTGTACGGTATCCTCTTCAACCCTTCTTCTCCTTCTTATCTCAGAGAGCGCTTTGAATATCTTTGGCAATCCAATTCTCGCACATTACGCTCCTATGAGACTTTACAGCTTCAAACACCTGTGCACACTTCCACTTTCTATTCCCAGTCTTTTACTGTTCAAGCTGTTCGTCTTTGGAACTCTCTCCCTGTCAGCATCAGAGCTGCTCAATCTCTGCCTATCTTCAAAAAACTTCTCTTCAACTTTTATTCATCCGCTTCACATGACATTTGAAATGAATCTTTCATCTGTTTTTAGATTACCTTTATTTTATTATGTATATGATTACCTATACATATTTTATTACCTTTATTATATCTATTAGTATATTTCATTTCTGAGTTATCTATAGTAAGTATTAGTATTGTATTTATTATTTGGTATCTACTATTTTACATGTAGATATTTATGTTTATATAGATATTTATGTTTATTATCGTATTTTTTTTTCCTCGTCCGCAATGTATTATGATGATATTTAGTGTGTTTATTGATATTATACACCATCGTCTGCTACAGTATTTTAAATCCAGTCCATCCAAAGGTTGTCTGGGAGAGATCGCTCTAAGCGATAAGACCGCCCATTGTACTTTCATTATTGTTATTGTATATTGTTCTATTTGTTTTTGTTGGTGTGAGTACAATAAAGAGTTACTATCTTCTATCTATCTATCTATCTATAATACCTACCAATCACCAATATAACTACTTACGGTTCAGTCATAGTTAATTAGTTAGTACGAAGCTTGTCATGATTTTAACACTAAATAATACTTAACATGTATGTACCTACCCATGGATACTTACTCGACTACACTCTGTTAAAAAAATTATGCCACTATATTAAAATTTTGAAAAAACTAAAAGCATCAATATTAATGTCATCTTACATCCAATAATATTACAATATTGTCATGAGTTAAATAGTCAAAAAAGCAAGTAACGCATGTTTATTTTGAGTAGTAGGTGAGGAGTGCGTGCGTGAGCGCGTGCGTAACAGAACGAATACGAAAACCTAAAGAATAACTCCTGTCAGCACAGCATTCGGTGATCGGCGCGCCCCCAAGTGAGCCTCCCCCTCCCGTCCCGCCAGCCACCGTCACCACCCCGCTTGCATCCTTACCGGCTCGACTTAATATTTTTTCGGTACCGTAATTCTATACCGGTAAAATAACGGTATAGCCCAACCTCTATCGGATAATGGTATCCTTACGTTTTTACGGTACTGATACCTTTATACCGTAACGTTTTCAGTCTCTGCTTGATATATATACAGAATATTTATCTGTTTCTAATAAATAATTGAATTAAAATAAAATATATTAAGGGTGACTCCCAAGCATGTATAGATAATATACTAATAATGTATAATGTACGGAACTCTTCGTGCGTGAGTGCGACTCGCACTTGGCTGGTTTTTTACCCTTCGGGATGCTTTACCTCTTGACCACCCATGGTAAACCGCTTGTTACAACTTCTTAACACAACATGTATTTTCCATAGCTATTATACCTATTCGGTGAATAAAGAATTTTGTTAATTATAATTGTGACTATAATTGCTTGAAATAAATAACAAAGAACATAATTGTTTTGAAAAAAAAACTAAGGAAATTGGAGATAATTGATAGTGGTAATTTAGTATCGCTTCATAATAAGCGAGACTTATTTAATTAAAATAAGTATTTTTATTAAAAAAAACTAAATAGCTCAGTGAACTTATTACCATCTAAGTGGCAATTCCTAATTATATTTTTGCCTAATTCACCGCCTCAACACTTTAGACGAATCAAACAAAAAATGATTCAAAGCGGATGAGCCATTTTTTTCCGAGACTGCGAGACTATCGGACAATACACATTTAAAAAAAAGGTATCATGAACTTTGTACCATCAGAAAATTTGTGGACATTTCTAATGTTCTTTAAGCATAATTTACCACAGTGTTGAGGCGATAAATATTCAAATCGGCGGAGCCTTTTTTTCCGAGACTGCGTGAAGTAGTATCGGACGATAGATATTTTAAAGAAAAGGTATCATGAATTTAGTACCTAAGTATCTAAGTGGTGATTCCTAATTTTCTTTTTGCCTAATTCACCACAGAATCAGGAAATAAACGCTTGTCTATATCTACCTTTGTACCTATTTGTTATTATTCTAAAAGTATGAATCTAAAAAAAGTCGTAAGAATGATTTGAGATTACAATACATGTAGGTAGCTAGGGTTTGCAAAGCAGCATACAGCAATCCAGCAATCCAGCTGTTTCCAGCACAGTTTTGGGCTTGCTGGATCCATCGGTGTGGATGTGCAATCAGATAAAAACAAGTAAATTATGGAAGAAAGCCCAATTTTCTTTTCCACAAATCGCTACAAAACTCTGCGTTGCCAGAGTAGACGCAGAGAGAGAGCTTTTCACAACATAAAATAAACGCTTAACGTGATATGTAAATGTACATAGGTAGAAAGATAATTGTGTCTAGAATTTAAAAAATTGCTTAATTTCTTAGAAAGATCGATGATTGCTGGATCCGCGCTGAATCCAGCTGTATTGAAAATGTCACTCGATTGCAATCCCTAGTTATAACGGAATGAACTAAAGGTGTAAACTACCTACCAAGGTCGGTACTTATTTATTAATTTAATTGGTCAAAGAAAACTTGAACACCAGTTCACACGTTGATTGCCATATAATTTCCACCTGACTGTTAACTAGTAATCAGACTATTAGATAATTGCGGAAAACGAGTTCAAAGCGAGTATCCACTGGCTAGAAAAACGCACCATACTGAAAACGCTTGTGACGTAATTTTTTTCACGGTGCGGTGCGGTCCGGTGCGATGCACAAGCACAATGCACAATGCACATGGTACTTTTAAGTATCTATTTAGACTTTACGAAAGTAAAAAATAAAATAGTAGGTACATTGGCCTAGGTACCATGGCGTAATAAATAGTCCCTGCTCTCAATATGTTGGTGACAAAAAAAGATTTACCTACCTACCCTTGAGACAAATATTTTCATAGTCTAAAATTTTGTTGTCATATTTTTGGTATCCCGTGAAAGAAAGAAAGGTAGATAAATGTTAGCTAAGAAAGGGTTACCTCTTCTTTATTTTTATTAATTTCGCATAGATCGTTTCGTTGATTTGGATAAAAAGTTTTGATTTCATGATTAGTTAATAGCATGTCTGAGCAAACTACCAGATAACTACTGAAAAATTTGGGCTTAACCCTGCTTAACCTTAAACTAAAATAAGTTATATACCACGGTACATTTTTAAATTAAAATAAATCGATAGTTAGTCTTGTCAATGTGACATCTCCTTAACGTAATCCGTAACAGTAGCGTAGCGTATGCAGGAAAAGGAAACCCGGAAACCCGTAGTTAATGCACCTGAGTCGGTACCTACCTATTACGTTAACGTTTCGTAATTGAAAACGTATGTACTAGGATAGCTTGTTTCATGTTATTGTCTACCTACATCATCCCACTGCTATGCAAAGTCAAAGTCAAAGTCAAAATTCATTTATTCAGTAGGAACTGTATAGTACACTTTGAAACGTATTTTTTTTTAATTTACCACCAATTCGTAACGTGACCAAACAGAGAAGAATTGGCAAGAATTGGCTGTCTAACATTTATTTCTTTAAACTTAGTTCTAAGTGATTCTCTGGAGCCCATATTATAAATTGCACGAGCAGCCCTCTTCTTCAACACAAATATGGTGTTGATATCTGCAGCATTCCCCCACAACAAAATGCCGTACGACATAATGCTATGGAAGTAGCTGAAATAAACTAGTCTAGCCGTTTCTACGTCAGTAAGTTGACGGATTATTTTGACTGATTCTGCAGAACTGAGTCTCCCAAACTCCCAAACTCCGCTAAACATCTGTACCTGTATTTCTTTGAGATCCGACTAACTTTTCCTATTTCCTGGCCGCTGACGGGCAGTAGCGTCGGTGGTGCGTGCAGCTGTGCGCTGTGATCCCCAACCTCCATACCCAGTGTAGGGATTATAGGCATATCCCCCTTAATATTATTATTATTGATTGCGTGGCTTTCATATCACTGCGGCCATGAAGACCTATTGTGATCGCCACTTCTATTCAAGTCGCCCCTTGAGCGGGTCGTTTATAGTTCACAACTAAGCCCTACTGCTGACAGAAACTGTAGGACCTTTTTGGGTGTGAATTCTCTTAGCTCCTCTGGGCTTAAAGTGAATTTGTCCAGAATGGCGCTACGTTTGTGCATGGCCCATACTCGCCTAGCAGATGAAGGGGAGGGGTGAAGGGGGATGAATATCCCCCTTGCAGTGCTTGGCAGTGGTCTGATATAGGCTGGTGTACGTTTGTTTAAGATACCTTAGTAATAGTAATTTTTTTACGAATCTTTTTAAAAGTTTGCATAAAAACAATCAACAAGGATTAAAAAGCACACACAAATTAAATCGAAATAATTGGTCACCTGAGATTTTTACACGCGACCATTGGGCATTGGGAATACCTACTTCCATTGGGCCGTCACGGCACAATTTACCTAATGGGTGAAAGTAATTTAGTATATCCTGTTAATATACTTAGCAGTATTTAATGGCTTTCACAATCTTTACGATCATACTTAATCATTTTTATACAAAGTGCCTAGGAATATTTATTTCATTCTGAATAGAACCTCAAAGAAACATGTTTTTAAAGTCATCATTGTTTAATATAGAAGTTATTATATGTTAGGTACCTTACACGATCTTTAGGTTTCAAAACAAAATGGAGTACCAATTGCGTGAAAACCAAACGTTTCCCATAGAATTGTGACAAAAGCTACAAAAGCCAAAACCAAGAAGTCAAGTCCAGTCAACTTTAATATATTTTATTAATGACATTAATATTTTCTTTAGTTTTACACACCGACGGGATCAATAATCAAGTAAAAAAATATTTTGTTGATTTGGTTTCCGCCGCACGCCAGCATTAGACTGCAACAACAATTGATATATTACTTACTGTTACTATGGCAACAACCCTCATTTTTAATTATTTAGACAGTAAAATCGACTAAAAATTATTGGAGATTACCGAGATTAGTCTTGGTACCGATCGGCTAATGGCCGATTCCTTTAATATACCGTTACCGATAACGCTTCGTTTTCCCTTGAAAAACTGTCAAAAATGAACAACGAGGCGTCGAAAATTTGACAGTTTTTCATGGGAAAACGAGGCGTCATCGGTAAAGGTATATTATAGGAACCGGCCGTTACTCTGTTGCAAACAGAAATGATTGACATCACTTCACTTCACTTCTTTATTAATTGGCTTCTGGGATAGTTTCCACAATTTCGCCAGTATCAAGTATAATGTTCATAATTATATGAGACAACGTAGTACGGTTTATAAGTCCAGTCGTCCAGTCTTCAGTCAGGTCCTGTTTTCTGCTATAGCGATCTTGTTTTTACAAACTTTGACATTTTATCCGTCGAAATTCAATGAACGTCAATTGACAAACTGTCACAGTTTGTGAAAACAGGATCGGCGTCGATCATTTTGGTTTGCAACAGAGTTAGCCGATCACCCCTCTGGTCTGCGAGCCCCCACCTCACCCCACTGAGCGCCATACATCATACGGCATTGGCTGTTGTCACAAATTCAATATTTAGTTACTTTACCTTTTTTCATGGTACATACTTTATAGGTACTTGAATACATATAAGTATAATGCTAGACACACACAGTATCATGGCCCCAAAATAAGCAGAGCTTGTATTATGGGAACCACATGACTGATATTTCTTGCTCCGTATGAGCTTGTGACCAACTATAAACTACTTATTTACATTATTTTTATTTGTGTAAATACATATTTTAAACAGAAAACACCTAGACCACAGATACATATTTAAGGATCATACAAACATTTGTCTCACGTCTCTTCTGCGTCAGATGGGCCCTCACCGGCTGCATCACAGAGGTCATCAAAATAAAAATTCCTACTTAAACTTAAGTGTCAGTTAGTCAGTTGTTTAGTAAGTAGTACCTAAGTATTAGTTGATGGTAAACAATTCTCAAGTCATATCGTCTGGGCTTTGTCCTCTAATTTGTATGCTAATATCTGATGACTCAACCTGGTTCACCTTATGCACATTTAAAAGTAGTTTCAAAGTCAACCTCATCATGAAAATACTTTGAAATTAATAAACCTATCTGATTGTTTAATCTCTTTCCGATTAATGAAGTTTAAAATGATTCAAAATTACTTTTACCGACCTTCCTACCTACTTAGGAAAGTCAATTAAAGTAATTTAAAACTTATTCACTTAGAAATGATGCGAAGAATCATTTAAAACTTTTTTAATCGTAAAAAGATTATTTAATTCACGAAATTATGTACAGCTATAGGATTCAAGTAGGTAGAGGCCTAACCTTATGTGATAAGCAGTGGCGAGTTTTCTCGAATAAATAAAATATATTTCTCTGCCTTCTTATTTAATCTCATGTACTTACTTGTTCAGTTTTGCTGTGAAAGTGAAGTAAATAATGCTAGACATTTTTGACACAGCATCATATAGCCCCAAACTAAACAGAGCTTAATTATGGGAACCACATGACTGACATTAAAACACATCACATCGTGTGTGTGTGTGTGTGTGTGTGTTTAAGATTATATTGGAATATATATTATAGGCTACTTTATAACCCAGTATCACGCGAGCGAAGCTGCGACCGGAAGCTAGTTTTACATTACTTACGAGTATGTATATTTGTTTAAAATACATAATTTTTAATAGGGCAGCGTGCGGCAGGTTTTGGTTCGACATTTTTTTCCACATTTGTAGGTATACTTTCATCAAGATGGGTCTATGATAAATTATTACATTGCGTAAAAATTTAGTCTTTGTTGGTAGATTGTGTTCATAGCGGAAATCCAAGCAAATATTCACACCAAATGATGTGAACCTTGAATGATGTGGCCATGACAATTAAGGAAGCCTGCGAATTTTTTACTACTACGGTACTAGATAACCAACATTTTAATAATAACGACCTCTACGGCGCAGTAACCGGTTTAGGCGCGAGCGGTGCGTGTTTGAATCCGGAACAAAGTTTTTTATGACCCAAATATTTTCTGTATCAGAAAAAAAAAACATTGTCATTCTTATTCTGTGCCCAATGGCACACTGAGACACAATATTATCACAAAAACTCGGTGCTTTGAATGCCAAAGTGTACACAGGACGCATCTAATCAATATAACTGATATGATTGATAACACATGAGAAACTAATAACAAAGATTTTATGAACCAGAGTTTGAAACCAAAAAAATAAATGTATGAGCCATTGGCTTTCATAATCTACCCAATAGCACACGGAGACTCAATAATATTATCATAAAATCTCGGTGTTTTGGATGCCAAAGTGTACAACACAGGATCCGTATCATCAAAACAACATAGCAGAAACTCCAACAACCAAGACTATATTCATTCATTTGTTGGTGTTTAGAGTATTTGTTTTACCAATTAGAAAGGACAAACCAATAATTATTTTGTATTCAAAGTACACACTCAGGGACAATCTGATTTTATTAATATCCTCAAAATTCAAAAGACCATGAGAGAATAATTGTCCGAGGCGTTCTAATGCACTTTTTATTATGTATGTGTATACAAACATGATAAGCAAATATTTGCATAGCAAACATATCGATTTATGTTTGACCGCAGCCTCAGTGAGGTTATTTACGTGTTATCTCATCTCAGCGTACTTATGACGATGAAGGTGTATGAAATTTATCAAAATAGTAGAAAAAAATTCTGTCTAAGCACTAAATTGTATCAATCTAGATAAAGTTATGTTGGTTATCTATAAGTACTAAGTATTCCACCTGGCTAATTTATTTATGAAAAGCCTTATTTTTCTAATTTCTTTATTTACCTAGTTTATGTTTAAGTAGTGATTAAAATCCGAAGCGTTGCCCTCAGGCAAGCTATCGGCAAATGCTTGGATGTGGGATGCGAAATGTTTCAGCGGGAAGGTATTCCTTCACAGATCTTAAAATCTTCATTTACTTTTATGTAAGATACATAAATGTTTGATATATTTTTTTAAACGTGTATTTGTTCTTTCATGTTTAAAATAAGCTGAAGTTTTGCTCATGTATATATAATGGTACCTATATTTTGGATATATTGGAGTAGGTACTTATTTTTTTTTGTGGTTTTTAGTAATAAGTTAACACTTTTCTTTCATATAAGTTTTTTACCTAGACTATTTAAACTAGGTAAAGCTAAAATAAATTTGCATTATGTGTGTTATCAATTACTCATAATTAAGGAAACACTAGTTTATAAGAATTTATCTATCTCTTATCGGCTTCCCAATAAATATCTTTGAACCAATTAATAAAATCAAAAAAAGTGTTCCAAAAAGTAGAAATTGACTCGAATATTAATTATTTTTAGTTTGTTCGTCTCAAATCTCAATATTGTGGTTTAAGAAAAAGCAAAATCAGGAAAAACCCAAGCAGCCGAAAAAACAATAATATCCAAATTTGAGATATTTTTTTGTCTAAACACTCTATTCCGAAAATTACGCGACGTACTTAGGTTCTGAGGCAAATTTTGACAAGTTCGGCTGTACGCCATAACGCAACGTAATTTCAGCATAATGTGTCATCTGTAATTCAAATAGCATTGCAGGCGTAATCATGCTGAACTTACGTCAAGCTTAATCAGGCTACGAATTCTATCTTACATGATGGAATTCGTAGCCTGATTAAGCTATCATATAAGATAGAATTCGATAAAAAAATAGCTTCTTTTCTTCCTTGCCCAAATCCGTCTTTATCGCACTGCGTAGATATCGTCAATACGTCATGGCCAGCTTTCAATATATTATACCTATTTAAAAACTGCACGTTAATTACACTCCAACAATTATGTGATCATAAAAATAATGGACACTTTATTATATTGTGTCACATCGCTCTACCGCGGCGGCCGCGTACAAACTGAATACTAAGTAGGACTCAAATGAACGAAATCGTAGTTTTAGTTTGATAGAATAAGTAGGCTCAATTTTTGTTATTATAAACAATTTCTACGAAACACTATCTTGTTCTTAGGGAGTAGTATAGGGGTATAAGGAGTATACCCCCATCTTCGGAACCCCAAGCCAACCCATCTGCACGTGCAAGCATTTTGTGGAACTTGTCAGAGAAAGTTAGCGGAATTTGTACTAAATATTTTGCTTGCAGAATATTTTGTAATGGATTTCCGCAAAGTCACGCCAGCCTCAGTCAATTAATTAAATATATTTAGGTAATTCATTATTTGTTAATCCTAAATACAAATAAAAAGTTTATTGCGTCACCAAATTGTTAAATAGATAAAAACCATGATAAAATCTCCTTCTATGTAAAAAAATACTTGTCTCAAGAGATTTAACTCTTTCTTTGGTCTACCAAAATTGTTATCATAATCATCTTTATCAGCTATTCAAAACCCACTATTGGGCATTAAGCCTCCTCCTTCAAACGTCTTTGCATACGGTTTTGCGATTTTTGCATCGGTCTTTCACAAATCTTTCAGGTTAACGTGTTTGTTTTTATTTGGTGAAAGATTAGACGGTTGCATTTATTAATTGCTTGTTCTTTCTCTAATTAGCATGTGCATACTCGTGCATCGCCCTCCCGCCCGCAGATTCACATACTTAATACGAGTTTTTTTTTTGAGTTTGACCATAATTTTTTGTGTTTACTGTGTTACTGAGTTTCCGCGTACGGCTTTTATTTTTCGATTCTTCAGGAACTGTTTTCTGGTTGAAAAGTACTCTATATGTCCTTTTTTGTATCCCTCATAACGTGTCGTGATGCTATTGGCGCGAAAGCGTAACAAACAATTAAAATCACTTTGGCATTTTTAGATTTCATCATCACCATCATCAGCCTACAACATCCACTGCTTGAAGGGGATATGTAGTAGAAGCTTATTACTTACCATAACCAATTTGAGTCTTTGGCGTATTAAACTACTTATGTAGTTTTAATTATAAACTACCTACCTATATTCTAAAAACATGTGTTGATAAATTTCAAAAATTTCATATTAAATGCACATTGAGATGTTCCGAGTCACAGGGTTGGATTGTAGGTACCTACTAGGATTGGTCAAATCATTTGCTGAGCCTTCCTTTCGATACCACTTATTCTTAATGTATCTCCCTATCTTCCTGTATTACAAATTTTAGGCCATATACAAATCTCATTATTGACCGTGGGCAATAATGAAATCTAGTACAACTTTGCCCTTGTACAACAGGGCATTATTGACTTACTTTCAGTGTAGGTTACATAACTTTATTTAAAACAATGTTGAACAGGTGGTATGAAAAAAACATTTTCACATCACCTGCTCGTCAATTGTGACATTATTCAACAGATGGTGTGAAAAAACATTTTCACAACACCCGTTAGAAAATGCCATAGGTGGTGTGCAAATAACATTATCTCACCACCTGCTAGATAATTTATTTTATTTATATAACTTTAACTAAAAAAACAAAAACAATTTAATAAATCAAAATGAAATGATCAAATGTCAACAAGTAAGATAATAAATTAATTCAAGTTAAAAATAAAAAATGAATCGTACTACACTTTAATAATGAGAATGTTACATTGAAACTTATATTTTGACACCACAGAAGGTAGTTATGAAATAAAGTACAACATTGCCCTTGAGGGCTAAAACTAACTACACATTAATAATGATTACATTAATAATGACAATGTAACATTGAAAATTATATTCTGACATCACAGTAAGTAGTAATGAAATAAAGTACAACATTGCTCTTGACGATTGACTTGTTTTCAGTGAAGGTGTAAAATTGTTGAAAGGTGGTATGAAAAAACATTTTGACATCACCTGCTCGCCAATATGGCAAGTGTAAATGAAAATGTAAGTATAATGTAGGTAGAATGCAATTTTTTTTCCTACTATGTACATTATTATTTGAATACAACATCACTTTAGTCTAGTGATATGTTCACAAAGAAAAGCTTAAGAGAATTTAAAGTATATTAATTGTTTTTCTCATTTTTGTTGTTTTTTTCTGGAATTACAAATGCTATTCCCCTAAAATTTCGTGTGTATTGGACTACATTGTCAAAAGTACCTATGCGTAGCCTTTATTTAAAAAGTAAAACTAACACATAAAAAAATACAAAGCATGAAATTAACTGTTTTTAAGTTTTACTTTTTGGGGATGAACTTCCCCAAAAATACTTTTCACAATTATTGAATTTTCAAACGTTCAGAATATAAATTAATAGTGTATTATGAATTATGACCGTTCAATTAAAAAAATATGTACAAAAAAATAAAGTGAAAAAACACCACTTTCATATGTAAAAACAGAATTATTTGTCTTATTCCGAAACAGAAGACTGAACAGAAGATTCTAGGTGACGAACTGACAGAAGATTCTAGGTTTAAAACTGGTGTTATGTATAATAAATGTCAGATTTAACCTTAGACTACCTTTAGTGTTCGTTTTGCAATGAGGGGGTATATGTTTACAAAAATCAGTCATGTGGTCATAATACAAGCTCTACTTAGTTTGGGGCTAGAAGATGCTGTGTGATGCAAGATGCAAGATGTTTAGTAGTAGTAGAGTTCTTTGTGAGTGGCTCGTCCGGGGAAATACTGCCACCATGCTTATTTCTGCCGTGAAGCACCATTGCCGTGTTTCGGCTTGAAGAGACGCAGGGCGCATCATAGGGCAGGTTCCAAAAAAAACATGATATGCGATGCAATGCTTTGTTATAAGTAATAGTAACCACTTAACATCAGGTGAGCCATGTGCTTGTTCCATTTATAGGTACAAGTACGGGGAAGTACTGCCACCATGCCTATTTCAGCCGTGAAGCAACATTGCCGTGTTTCGGCTTAAAGGGTGTGGGTGCCGGTGAAATTACAGGCACAAGAGGCTTATCATCTTCAAGTCTCTAGTTGATGGACGCAGGGCGTTGCATCGTAGAGCACGTTAAAAAAAAACGTGATCTACGATGCGTTGCTTTGTTATAGGTAATAGTGATTACTTAACATCAGGTGGGTCATGTGCTTATTCTATCTACAGGTACATAAAAAATTAATAATGACCAACATTATTTATTACTATTATTCCACTTTTTTCTTCTTAAAACTCAAACTGGCTTTCAAAAACACATTTCTTACTATAAATTTAAATTAGTACTACTTACATAAATAATTTAAAAAAATCTTATTAATATAATATTTCAAGGTAGGTAGATATATAGATAGACGGATTTTAAATGTTCTTATTTTAGTTACTTAACGTACTAAGCATTTTGTTAATATGTATTTTTAATTCTTATATTGTGATAATCAGATTAATAAATACATACATATATAGAGACACAATGACTAAGTATAACTAGTTTTAGCGATAAAAATGATACTCAGAATCTTCCTTAATAATAAAGTAAAGGTTAATTTCTATTACTGAGGTACTGACTAGGGCTTGCATTCGAATATTCGAATATTCGAATAATTCGAATATTATTTTTGTTCGAATATTCGAATACTGATATTTCAATATTCGAATATTCGATTTAAATTAATAACACCGAAATCGGAACTCAGATATGCATGAAATGCCACTTAAGAGTTCGCGCGATATATCCATACAAGACTATACAAGTTTACGTCGTCGTTCGGGTAAACAACATGTCGAACGATCCGATCCAAACCCAATAACTTTTATCGGGTTCGGAACACGATTCGGATACACTCGGAAGTGTCGCGTAGTGCATTCGCGTAATTGACGAGACTGTTCTGTCCATTCGTCTCTGTCGTTAACGTGAATGTTTATTTTCATGATTTTGATAAAATACCAACTAACCTAGATTTATAAGACTGTTTTTAGAGTGACATTACCGAGCCAGTCAAACGAACCCTTTGGTGCTGCTTTGTCCGTCCGTCCGTCCTTGGCGTGGTTTACTTCGGTGTACTTAAGAGATCACCTTGGTTAAGCAACTCTCCGCGTGGTCATTACTTGGATGTTTAGTGACATTTAGATTTGACCACTTCCGTGCTTCGGAAGGTACGTTAAGATGTTGGTCCCGGCTTTTCAGTCGTTAAGCCACGTCTGAGGCCTTCGAGTAGCCTAAAATCTCCGACACTAGAGTTGGCTACTAGCTCATACGAAGAAGAAAATTTTAATTTGTGGTTGATTGTGCGTGTAAATCACCAATGTCTCGTTACGGTGACATACCTTTTTGTAATTTTTTTAAAATTAGTTCGTGGAAAAACGCGTTTAAGAATAAAACAAGTTGATATTTTAAACTTCCTCATGAAAATAACAAAATAAGATGTGATTTTAATAAAATCATAGTGTTTTTCTATTATTCGAATAATATTCGAATAATTCGAATAGTACCCGAAAAAAATTCGAATATTCGAATATGAATATTTTCGAATATTTGCAAGCCCTAGTACTGACTTGTATGTTCACCTTGACTTCAAACCTATAACGTTTATATGAATAGCTTTAGTTTTCTTAGTTTTTACTGAGGCTCAATCACATAGACTAGCAAAAAAGTATACGTATCATATACGTCAAATTTTGGCCAATGAGAAAGCGTAGATTTAACTTAACGCTTTGTCATTGGCAGAAATTTTTCGTTACGCTGCGGTTACGACTCGCGTAAACCTAATACGTTAACGGCCGAAATATGCTCGGGCGTCGATGGCCGAACTCGGACGATCGAATCAAACGTATGTAAAAGTATGAGAGCGCTTACTGAGAGCCTAGTGAGAGCACAATTCGAAAACTTTTATGGTACCTATACTATATCGAGTTCAATTTGGAAGTACCCGTTTTCGTTAACTACTTAACCGTTTTGGGTGATAATTATTGCAATCTGCAAGAAGATTACATTACCTACGTTTTTCGATCAGTTTGTACTGAAAACCAGTTGAATAATTTCCAAAAAAAGTACTTTAAAATTGAGCTCGATATAGTTTGTACTGAAACCTAGTTGCGTAATTTCCAAAAAAAGTACTTTAAAATTGAGCTCGATATAGTATACTATAAAAGTTTTCGATTTGTGCAACTCGTACTAATCCCTATGATGGACGCACTCGGACGATGTCGGTTCATTCGATCGTCCGAGATCGGCCGTTGTCTTCCGAGCATTCGTCGGCCGTTAACGGGTTTGGTGTATTCGTAGCGTAAGCATTGATATAATTGTTAACTCAATGAGCGTAAGGCTACGTACGCACTGACAGTTGACTTGTTTAGCGCCTCTAGGAGCTAGGCTCTAGCTTAGTGACTTAACCAGTGTAACCTGATCTTAGGTTACGTGCTAGCTAGGGCTTGCAAATATTCGAAAATATTCATATTCGAATATTCGAATTTTTTTCGGGTACTATTCGAATTATTCGAATATTATTCGAATAATAGAAAAACACTATGATTTTATTAAAATCACATCTTATTTTGTTATTTTGAGTGTTATTTTCATGAAGAAGTTTAAAATATCAACTTATTTTATTCTTAAACGCGTTTTTTCCATGAACTAATTTAAAAAAAAATACAAAACGGTATGTCACCGTAACGAGACATTGGTGATTTAAACGCACAATCAACAACAAATTAAAATTTACTTCTTCGTATGAGCTAGTGGCCAACTCTAGTGTCGGAGATTTTAGGCCGCCCAAAGGCCTCAGACATGGCTTAACGACTGAAAAGCCGGGACCAACATCTTAACGTGCCTTCCGAAGCACGGAAGTGGTCAAATCTAAATGTCACTAAACAGTCATCCATCCAAGTAATGACCACGCGGAGAGTTGCTTAACCAAGGTGATCTCTTAAGTACACCGAAGTAAACCACGCCAAGGACGGACGGACGGACAAAGCAGCACCAAAGGGTTCGTTTGACCGGCTCGGTAATGTCACTCTAAAAACAGTCTTATAAATCTGGGTTAGTTGGTATTTTAACAAAATCATGAAAATAAACATTCACGTTAACGACAGAGACGAATGGACAGAACAGTCTCGTCAACTACGCGAATGCACTACGCGAAACTTCCGAGTGTATCCGAACCGTGTTCCGAACCCGATATAGTTATTGGATTTGGATCGGATCGTTCGACATATTGTTTACCCGAATGACGACGTAAACTTGTATAGTCTTGTATGGATATATCGCGCAAACTCTTAAGTGGCATTTCATGCACATCTGAGTTCCGATTTCGGTGTTATTAATTTAAATCGAATATTCGAATATTGAAATATCAGTATTCGAATATTCGAACAAAAATAATATTCGAATTATTCGAATATTCGAATATTCGAATGCAAGCCCTAGTGCTAGCATACACGGAAGCCGCACTGTAGGGTTTGCGTGTTGAATCCCTGTAGGGTTTGCGTGTTGAATCCCTCGAAAACTACATGCCAGGTGACTTGCTAGGCAAGCACCAAGCAAGCAAGGTTATATTGTTATTGTCATTTATCTCTGCCAATAACTGTAAGAGTATTTGAAAATTGAAAAAGTAATTTCATCCAATAATCATAATCAATTTGAAAAAGTCTGCCATTATATAGTTTCTAAAATAGACATTCATTGATCATGGCAGTAAAAGTTTTAGTTCTTGACTTCCCTTTACTCAGTAGTTTTAATATAATAATGGATAGTCAGAGGAAACTCTTAATTTAAATGTGTGTATATATGACACAATTTCGAAGTTCTACAGGTCAAAAAGAACTGTCACACTTCAGGATGTTTACTTCTTTTGTGTTTTTTAAAAGTATTTTTAAAATTCCAACATAACCGACTAGTTGTAAAAACTCCCCATGGGCTTCGGTGTAGCGAGCTATGGAAAATAACTAAATGCAACAATCCGCAGGTCTATTACGGAACTCCGTTGCAATCAGTTTCAATCATGTCACCTCTGTCCAGTTCCTAAAAATGAATGTAAGTTTTTATGTTATTTCGAAAAAAAAACTTACAAGAAGCTCAAGGAGAGTTCGCTTCGAACAAAAATCTGTGCCTTATTGTCTCCACATAACATACATGTATGTTTTTCTACTTAAATTTTACACAAAAACGCTTTGTTACACATATTTAAGGTGACGATACATGTCAAACCGCACGCACTACTATTCAACATTTTTGAAGATATAAACTCACGCAACACGTTTTCCTACCAAAAAATTTGCACCGAAATTGATCACATCGGTACAAGTTTTTTGGTATGAAAACGTGATAGAATAAAAATGATATTATTGCTGAACCTTTGTATTGTTATTTTCTAGGCCGTGAAGGTTTGCTATTTTGCATAACTACATTCAGTGGTTTTATATCTTCAAAAATGTTGAATAGTGTGAGCGAGAGGTAGGCTCTTGTCGGCGCAACTGATGCAGCTCCTTCCATCTGCTTCTCTCCAAAGCAGCCTCCTTTACTTAGCCTCCTTTACCCCTATACGGCAAGATATCTACTTTCTCTTTAATGTGGCTCTAATATATCCAAGGTCTTCCCTTTTTGCCTTCTGTGATGTTGAGTTTAAAGCTGTCATGTCGAATTGTTCCGGCTTCTTCTGTTATAGTATCAATTAGTGCTTCCATGATCTAGCTAGATCCAGAGCAATATGTGTTGTTCGAAAACACAAAGCAGAAACAGTGAACACGGCTTTATATATCTATTACTAATGACCTACCCCGATTTCGCACGGGTGCAAATTACACACATAAATCTTCCTTTTGAATCAATCTATCTATTATAAAAAACTGCATCAAAATCCGTTGCGTAGTTTTATAGATCTAAGTATACAAGGACAGATAGACAGCGGGAAGCGACTTTTTTATAATAAGCAATGATTCGCCGGTTTTGATGTATCAATGACAAAACGTTATTTTGAATCTACGCTTTCTCATGGTCTGCGCAGACCAGGACGGCATAGCAAAGGATTTCATTTTTTACCAATGAACATTCAAACCTATCGAAATAGAAATAAGATAAAAATTCTTATGCTTTAAAATAATCCCGCGGCATCGAAAGGGACGTCACGGCATTATTATATAGCATAGGAATTTGTATCGTATTTCTATTAGATAGGTTTGAAAGTTCATTGGTCATAATTGAAATCCCTTGCCATGCCGTCCCGGTGTACGCAGGCCTTTAATGGCCAAATTTAACGTCTACGATACGAATACTTTTTCGCTAGTTCGATAGTTATTGTAATTGTAACATTGTTTCGAGAGAAATAAAGGATTACGGATCTCGCCAACACGGCGCGGCGCTTTGTCGTCGCGCTTAGTCGCGAGCGTCTGTCATATCCAGTGATCGGAATTAGGTGAGCTAATTTACCTAAAGTTCAAAGAATAGAGTAAAAAAAAATGGAGACTTCCTTACCATTAACATTTTTTTCCGGGAAATCTTTCCCGGAAATTGGGAATTTGTTCCAAGTTTTAGGATATCAGTTAAGTACATTTAATATTAATGTTATTCATACAGAAAACTAACTGAATTAATTTTCCTTTTTAACAAACTTCAATAAGATTTATTTTGTTATTAACTCAGGTAAAAAACTGGATTCGCCTATGTTTTCGTTTCCCAGAATAGCCAAATCATGCTGTCCCTTTAAGTGTTTGTAGCAATACACAGCAAACCAGTGATAAACAACAACAACAAACGCTAAGAAAGGGACAGCATGCTTTGGCTATTCTGGGAAACGAATCATTGTTTAAGTAAACAATGACAAAAGGGTTGAAGGGTGAGGGTGTTTTGCATCCAAACGGCGTCATAACTTGTATGCGTGCGTGCATCACTTCTGTAGTTACCTCGGCAGCGTGTGTATCTTAGACTCGTGAATATTTTATTAACCTGTTTTCGTATCGATTATTGGATCTGCTTCACATAACTACCTTGGCTTGAATTTACGGACTGCGATTTATTGCAACCATATCACTACTTGTACCTATCTACCTTGGCTTGAATTTACGGACTACGATTTACTGCAACCAGAAATTTACTGCGCTTTACGGCAATCAAATTACTTGGTAAGTCTTTGATTTGTACTACACTTTTAAAACATTCTAAATATTAGACTGCTTTTGATAAATTTACCAAATTCAAACAATTTTATGCAACTATTTATTTATGGAATTTTATTCAGTGTTTTATATTTGAGTTCGTGCACAAATGTTGGAGCTACTGGCAATTCTATCATCAAACTATATTTTACGCGAAGACGTCCCTGGAAAAGTGTAGAAACTATATATTTGTCTCATTGTTTTCAGTAATTTTTCTGCCTCAACGCAACTAGCAAATAAATGGCGACCAAACCTACCGACGGGATTGTACAGTCGTGGATTAGAGATCACCCCGAATTGTACCACGACCCCGCTAGCAACACGATATTTTGTTCTAAATGTGAGAATTCTATTGTATGCAAAAAAAGCAATATACAGAGGCATATTGACGGACCAAAACATCAAGGTACTGCTAGGCAAGTGAACGAAGAATTTTATTTAGATTTAATACAATTTCTTATATTGTGTAACATACCCTGGTCACGAGTAAATCGACCAGAGTTTAAAACTTTTTTAATGAAATATATGTGTTGTAAATGTACAAATGTTAAAAGGATTCCCGATGAATCGTTATTGAGAAAGGTTTATTTAGACGTAGTTTTTAAAAAAAAAATTGCATTAATCCATGACCATGTTCTTAATCAGAAACTTTGGATATCTCTAGATGAAACTACCGACTATTTAGGTCGTTATATTGTAAATTTTCTTGTAAAACCTTTAAATCTCGCAACAAACAAACCATTTTTAATAGCTTGCAAAATGTTAGAAAAAGTAAATGGAGAGACAATAGCTCATTTTGTGATTGGATGCCTAGAAAATATGTGGGGAGACTCGTATGAAGACAAAGTAGGAGATGTTTTAGTTTTATGTTCTGATAGCGTAGCATATATGTTAAAAGCAGGAAGAATGTTAAAGAACTCCTTGCCAAATATGATACATGTTACCTGTTTAGCACACGCTCTTAACCGCGTTGCAGAAAAAATACGGACACAATATGCGGATGTGGATACTTTAATTTCAAATGTAAAAAAAATATTTTTAAAGGCTCCTAATAGAGTAAAATTGTTAAGGGAAAAATTTCCGAGCCTGCCATTGCCACCTGAACCTGTCATAACAAGGTGGGGTACATGGCTAGAAGCAGCTTCGTATTATGCTGAATATTACGAAGAAATAAAAACTATTGTAAGACTTCTAAGAAGTTCTGATTCTTTGTCTATCAGGCATGCTAAAACTGTCCTAGGAAAAGAAAGTTTAAAAACTGATTTAGATTACATTGACGAATATTTTAAAATAATTCAAATTTCATTAAAAAAATTGCAAAAGTCTAACTTATTGTTGACGGAATCTTTCCATATTTTTGATGAAGCAAGAATTGTTCTAAGCTGGTGTTCTTCTGAACCAGTAAAACAAAAATTAGAAAACGTTATGGACAGAAATCCCGATCTAGATGCATTAAGAGACATTTGTGAAAATATAGATAAAGGATTAGATAATGAAAATGAATTATTGTCATTCTATAAATATGTACCTGTAACTTCAGTTGATGTTGAAAGGTCCTTCTCTACGTATAAATGGATTTTAAGTACAAAAAGAAATCGTTTGAAAATAGATAATATGGAAAAACTCCTAATGATTTTCTTTAATTCTCCGGACGAAGATATTTCTTTATACTCCGTCCATGATGAAAACGTTAGCGATTCAGATTAAGGGACAAATTCAACATCAATGGAAATAATGTTTAGAGTTCCGACTGTGTATCTTAGGTAGGACTGGTTACTTTCTTAATTATTGATTTTGAGTTCCATTATCTGTACAAAATGAATAAATGGTACAAAAACTATAAAATGGCTTTTTTATTCCCTTGCTTAAATAAATGTTTTTATTACTATAGCTATTTACTAAAGCTGGTTTATAAATCACATTAGCTTCCGCGCTTACTTACATCGTTCATTTTATTTGTTGAAAACAATAAAAATCGTGCTTACCGTTTTTTACAACAATCGAATTCGTTTCCTCTTCTTGTTATCAATAATAAGAAGAGGAAATTAATTCGATTGTTATTTTACTGTATTAATTTTAGATGGACCTAAGTAATTTCTCGAAACCCGGGAAAATTTTCCCGGAAAAATATTTAGTCGCAAGGCGTCTCCACTTAGTCTCTGTTATTTTTCGAACTTTAGGTATTTTAGCTCACCTAATTCCGATCACTGGTCATATCTTGCTGTCGCGATTGTCGCCGTTGTGAGCTTTGAACAAAATGTATAAAAATTGTCGTAGCGTCTAATCGCTGACGTTTGTCGTTCAATGTGCGCAGGCTGTAATGGTTATGTTTTTGCGTAGCAGAAACTGGATGCGACGAGCTGAGAACAGGGCGCAGCAGTCTACTGCTGGACTGCTAGGCTGATGATGATGATTTTTCGTTAGTTTTAGCCTCTGATTAGAACTGTTTGCAACGTTCCGTAATAGAGTAGGTACTGATTTATCACAGTTATATAAGATCTCTAGGTTACACTTGTTTTACAGATTAGGTATGAGTCGCAAGCCGGTCGGACCGGTTCGTAGCTGTTTACCTTCTTGTTTGTTTGAGCGATCGTTGGTTTTTGCATCAGTTATATGTGGCATCGGTATTAAATTATGTTTCTTTATAAGCCATCGTAGCCTAGAAGGCTTTGCCTCGTATTCTGAACCGGAGATCGTAGGTTCGAATCTTAACGACACCATCAACATATTCAGACCGATTCAGGACAGTGGTCTCCTCTATAAGAAGGATATGCCCACTGCCCACGCTGCTACTCGTTGGTGAAAGGGTGTGCTGGTGTGACGCTGCGCTATGCTGCAATCACTCAATACAGCCAAAACAAAAATAGTAACAAATAGAACAGAGAAGCGTGGCATGCTCTTGATGAGGTTTTCATTCAAAGAGGGGTTCTCACATGAAATATATTTTTTTTTAAAGTTGGAACTACGTGCTTATGCAAAAATAATACAATACCATGGTGTGTTGTTCATTGTGTACGTATTAAAATATAGTGAGGTTTTTTGTTATTATGCTGCATTCAGCCGGCCGCCACCAGAGGCCCGTTTGGTACAGCTGTGTGCACCACGGGTAAAAGGGTTCCAAAGATGGATTTTGGAACCCCTTTATACCTCGAATCGCCGTGCACAAATGGATTTTACATAAAAAAAGTATGTGCGTTACCAGTTACCTCGATATGGTGAGAAAAACATAGGTAGGAAACCGGAGGCTTAGTCAGTTCCACACGTATTAACCATGTCTTTCATGTGGTAAGGCCGGTTTGGCAGAGAGGGTGGTGTAGGCCAAGTCTACTCCATCTAATCATGTTCCACACTGTCCCGGTCTGTGAGTACGTAGGTAATATGTCCTTGACACATTGTAAATCGTCCAGACTGGATGCAGAGGCCTAAGAATTTGACGATCTCTCTACAAAACACACTGGTTAATTTTAGGCTCCCCCAGATAGGCGCAATATTATCAGTCGATAATACGGGATGCGTTTTTGCGATATCTCTGGCTTCCTCTGAAAACCGGCGCTGCTACGCTCGCGGAGCAGCATTAAGCAGAGAGGAGATCTAATTTGGCCCACGCTTCTCAGCACAGACAATTAGCTCCACAGCATGAGGATGGGTTTGTGTACCTACCCGCTAAGATACCTATCAGTGGATATGGTGCCGTCAGCATGCCTACCCCAACCACTTATTTGTGTTGTTCTTTATTTATATCTTGTCGTTATTTTGTTCCATTATCTTGTATGTCTTGTTGTTATTTACTATTTTTCAACTTAGTGTGGGCCAATTATAGACTTTTTCTATCTATCTATCATAACTGATTTCAATATACTATGACAGCTATGAAGTTACACACTGCTTCGATAATAACGACGCAATAAAAGTAGGACTTGCGTTCCTCCGTCCTGCGATATTTCGATATAAGTTTTTAGATCATTCGCTTAAGGATGGAACGCATGCGATCCCGCGTTATCGCAATAACGATTAAAAGGTATAATCAACCAATAATAACGCGGTAGGGAAAAACCTGCCATAGCATAGACGATAAAAACATAGTTGTGAGCTAGGAATTGGGACGCATTAAGTTCTAGTTCAAATTCATTTATTGATAACAAAATGTGGTTATATATGTTGTGAGCTAGGAATTGGGACGCATTATGTTCTAGTTCAAATTCATTTATTGATAGCAAAATGTGGTTATATATGTTGTGAGCTAGGAATTGGGACGCATTAAGTTCTAGTTCAAATTCATTTATTGATAACAAAATGTGGTTATATATGTTGTGAGCTAGGACAATTCCCAATACAATACAATAGTCCCAATGGACGCATTAAGTTCTAGTTCAAATTCATTTATTGATAACAAAATGTGGTTATATGTCAATGGGTATATATGTTGTAGATACATAAGCATTTTAAACTATAGAATAAAATATAGGTAGCTAAGTACATCAATTAACATTGTTATGACAATAATAAAATAAAGTTAATCATATATTATTCAATTAACAATGATAATAAAATAAATTAAACAAAATGTCATCTCTAAATAAAATTTAAATATTTGTCCAGTTATACACACCCAGATACTTTACATTCCCCTTTCAATAATTACTTTCAAAAAATGTAATATTCTTTAATTAAGGTGATGGTAAAAGTAGATTTGGACTTGTTTGGAGGCTTTCTCATCATTACGGAATGAATCCAAGAAAGGCTCTGAATCCATACTCGCGATTATCTTTAGTAATTTACGCTTGGTTTAAAACATTACGCAAGGAACATTAAACCAAATAAGATCGATAAAAGAACTGTGGCCACAGTTGAACGAGTAGTACACAAAGAAAATACCCAACGTCAAAGTTTGCGTTAAGGTGAAATGAGTCCCAAAACCCACGTTTTGACTCCACGGAAAATCAATTTTGAGGCAGAAAAACATCAAATTTTGGAATTGTTTTTGATGACAATCTAATTTTTAGGATTTTAGTTAGTAAGTTATGGGAGCCGAAACATGATTGACTAAACTTGACTCGATAGAAAAAAATCACAAAGTTTCCTCTTAATCATCATTTTTACAGAGATACTTCCACGGAAAAAGCAGTTTTATTTGCTGGTTATTGATATTATTTCAATGAAATTTCGTGTTCCCAAATAAATACTTTAGACGATTATGGTTTGTGTAATCTGTAACCGCATCCCGCTCTAGGCTGCGTCTGCTTCACCCCCTCAAAAGTGCCGAAACACGAGCGTATAACGTCTTAACTATATTTTTGTATGGAGATGTCAAGGTTTTACTAACTTCCCGCTAGGTTCACTGCTCCATATTCATACAAATATAAACTTTTTATAAAAAATTAAACCGACTTCAAATAAATCACTTTTTAATTCTTGCCCTAAAGAATTTTGAAAATCGGTTCACAATTGACGGAGATATTGGTGATCATAGGGCGAAAATTACAAGTGAGAATGAGGTTTTTTGAGTTTTCCGGGAAAAGTACTTATCCCTCAGGAACAAAATTTATATGGGACCAATGGTAAAGTATACTCTTTTAAACAAAAATAATTTTGAAAATCGGTTTACAATTGAAGGAGATATCGGTGAACATACATAAAAAAGTCGAAAAAAAAGGTTTTGACGAATTGAGAACCTCCTCCTTTTTGAAGTCGGTTAAAAACTAGGTATTGCTTCAAATAACCATCTGCGATGATAAATTATTTGTCGTCATTCAGGAGAAAGAAAGCCAAAAATAATATCAAAAAGTTCAAGGTTTAATCTTCTAGATAATTGCAAAAAACCTTGAATAACATACGACGCATACACGAGTTTATATGAGACTGTTAAGACAACTCCAGAATTAAGGCGAATACGAGTTTCAAGCTTATTGTCTTTTTTTTTTGCCTAAGTGCTTTCTCAGATGGGCGATTTATGCGCGTGTCGAATCGCGCGATTGTCGCGTGTATCCAATCGGGCTTGTTAGATGTCACGTGGAATATGCATGCACTTCACATTGTCGATCGCCCATCTGGGAAGGCTGTAAGCACAAAATAAATAAGTGTAACTGCATTACATGGTCATCTGATGGCCGTGACAGCGTTACTGAAGCGCGAGGTGGTGTCAGATTGTTTGATGTGATGTGAGACACGTCACGCGACAAATATGATGTTGTTTGTCCATTGTAAGTCGCATAGCGGCTGCGCCAACACATATTTTACTACTTATGCAAAAGTATTTTTAACTAAAACAAAAATCAAATAATTTATTTGGCTTTCTTTCTCCTGAATGACGACAAATAATTTATCATCGCAGATGGTTTTTTGAATCAATAATTTTATTAAAATAGGGTTTTCTGGGTTTGCTCTCGTATTTCACACCTTGTTCACTCAATAAGCTCCTACCGTCACCTTAATATGCCCCTAACTCCCTAATATTCTCTCTCTAGCTAGAAGGTCTTAATTTTGGAGATCTATAAAGTAATATAAGTAGGTAGGTACCTAGATACTTAGTTTTAAAAAATATATATCATAACACGTAAACTCGCACGCGAAGAATGTTAAAAAGTAAAACTGCGATTTTGTTTGGATTTCCATAACTTAAATAATAAAATATTGGTACCTATAAAACATTAGGTAGGTGTAATGTAAAACAGTTTATAGGCTTATTAGCCCATGACATTCCCTTCCAACATCCCCAACCGCGTGGCTAAACTAGAAATGCCATGCCATCTATTGATTCTGTTGATAACCATGTCTAAGTACCTTATCATGTAGTTTTGCCATGACTAAAGCTACTAGTAGTTCCTATATTAACCGCAAGATGTCACTTTAATAAATAAAGAGGCAGCGTTAAATGAGGAAGGCGAAAGTGAAACTTGAAATGTTTTTGTCTCTACTTTATGCCAAAACTACTGAACATATTGATCTGAATTAAAAAGTTCTAGATCTGAAATAACATAATATAGACTACATACCTACATATAGACCGTACCCGCGAAGCTAGTCTCTATTATAATAATTAATAGAATTCACGACCTTCCACCCGCAGCTCCCTTCACTCGTGTAGATTTTACTAGGATAAAACTCAACATATCATCATCATCATCATCATCATCAGCATATAGCAGTCCACTGCTGGGCATAGGCCTCCCCTAATGAGCGCCATTGCGCCCTGTCCTGAGCTCGACGCATCCAGCTTCTACCAGCAGCCTTTCGCAGATCGTTACTCCACCTGGCCGGAGGGCGTCCTACACTACGTTTTGCCGAGCCGCGATCTCCACTCAAGAACTCGTTTACCCCAGCGGTTGTCGGTTCTTCGGCAGATATGGCCAGCCCACTGCCACTTCAGCTTGCTAATTCTCTGAGCTATGTCGACAACTTTAGTTCTATGTCGGATAGTCTCGTTGCGGATTCTATCCTTCATTGAAACGCCAAGCATGGCTCGTTCCATAGCTCGCTGAGCGATTTTAAACTGGTGGACTAGCCGTACTGTGAGTGTCCACGTTTCAGCTCCGTATGTCATGACGGGTATCGAGCCTCAGAGTGCGTCAAACTCAACATATGCTATGGGTTAATCCAAGTGACAAATTATGTAGGAAGTACCTACATCCCTGAAGCGTTCGAGGCGTCTTCGATGTTCTTAGCATCATCTTGGTTAGGCAACACTCCGTCTGGTCACTACTTGAATGGGTGACCGTTTTATTTATAAAAAAAATTTGAGCTGATATATTTTCTACTATTTCATTTAACAAATTTGTAGCACTACCAATCTATCTCTACACTATACAAAGGTTATCTGGAAGAAAATATCGCATTAAGTTCGCCTGTACCTAATTGTTTTATCTTGTGAAATAAAGAATTTTCTATGTATCTATGTTTGTTTTCTATGCGTTCCGAAACCCTTGATCAGATTGTGATGAAACTTTGTTAAGGTGTTCTGGGGATGCCCGCGAAGGTTCCTGGCACAAAAATCTATATAAATAAAAATAAATGTTTATATGTTTGTCCTCTATGCATTTCGAAACCTTTGAAAAATTATTGTGGTACACAAGTACTCGTTGCTGGCGGGTCTAGTTAACTAGTTATAATTAAAATTCAAAGACGATTTTACAAAATAATCTGTCACTATATTAATTTCTATAATTCATCATGTTTCTTCTCCCCCTTGACGATTCCATCTTCAGCCAACTCTGCATATTTCGCTATAAAGTTGTCCCAAAACTCGCCACGTTCGCTCAGAGGGTTGATCTTCATTTGCAGCTTCTTAGTAATATGAAGATAGTTCAATCCACCGTCTTTGCCCACTGGCTCCCAAGAGAAACCTTTTAAAATTTTATCTCCAGTTGGCGTCGGGTTTCTGAAAGAAAATGTTTTAAAGGTGTTTATAAGTTACACAATTCACACCGCTTGTTTTTTAATATTAATTTTATTTTCTTTTAACTTTTATAACGGAAATGAAATATTGAAAAAAAAATCAGCAAGTTTTCATAGAAAGATACCCGGGACATCTCACACACGGTCAACTGATTCCAAACTAGGCCGAGTCTGATAAAAATACTTTGTAACCTATTTTTTTTGAAATCGGTGTAAAAATCACAAGACACATCCATGTTCACTACACGAAAGTGTTTTGAGACGAGAATCCAGTTCGCGACTTAACAGCGTACCAACTGAGCTATAGGGGCAGTCAAATAAGCTTTGTTCGTTGGAATGATTGTGGGTGCAAGTAGTTGTTTGTTAGGTACATTGCAGTACTGAAAAATCAATTTGGAGAACTGTGGATGTGAATGTAGTCCACATTGGAACCACGGAATTGCGGACACGCTTTTTGTAATATAATCTGCAGCCAGTGCTTCTGGCGAGACCGTTTCATAATTCCTTTTGCAGATGAACGGTCCCTCGATCCAGCGTCTGAATGGTTTAATCCTATCCTCGAGTTGCATTTGTCAAATGCAGTTGAAAAACTCGCTAGTTTTTTTTGTATTTCAAAATCAGCAAACAATTCCTAAAACCTCGAGAATGGTAATAATGAAGACCCAAATAATATCCAAGTATAATAATAATAGAATATTACCTATCTACTAAATTAATAATTTTTTGGTAATTAGCATTACCTAGCTACTTTAATAATTTTTATTTTATTTACTGATAATCCAATACCCAAACAGTTTCTTTACCTACGAAAAAAAATCAAAATTAAAAATTTTGAAAAAAACCACGACGGTTAGAAAGTAATTGAAAAAGGATGAAATAATTTTAAAACCCCCGACTTATAAACTAAATGTATATATAAACTTAATTAAAATCACAAGAATATATGTCAGGGGCTGCCATTAAATAACATTATTATATCAATGCATTAAATGGACTAGTGTACCTTTAGAAGCTGATGAGAACGTTCCGCCGTGGGTAAAAATGTAATGTATTAAAATAGTTCATCATGCACATATTTATCAAGTTTTGCTAAGCGAAATGAATTATGTTTTACTTGCCAACCTTATTGTGGTTTTTTATAGTGATCTGGCATTAACTCACCTTGTTTTAGCGAAGTTGGTCCACATTCTCACCATTCGCTTCAGTACCTTTTGCTCTGGCTGTTCGCTCGCCATTTTTCCTAATTGTTCGTAATCTCTCCTGATTCGACTGCAAACATGCAAGTAACAAAGCTCATCTCCTATAGTCGCTCCCCAAAGCTGATTCTTATATCTACAAAAGCGTGATATGTACTGACTGTTCTCGTTCAGCTGACCTCTAAAGTCAAACATGTAGAAAAATACAGGTGACTTCGAGGTATTCGAAATATGCCTCGCAGCATGGTTCAAAGGATAACTAACCAATATATCGCCACCGTACACGGAATACTCTATCGCGGTTTTGTAGTCAAGGCTTTTTCCGTCTAAATAAAAGTCTACTATCTCCTGGGTTGCTTCTTTGAAGATTTCAGTTTCGTTGTCAAATTTGTAGCCAGTTCTAATAGGAAATTGGAGCATGTACTCTTGGGTGCTGTACGTCAACAATTTTGGCTCAAAAAGGAAATGCGAAACTAGGTCTAAGCCTTCTCGAGAGTTGAAGCCAATTATTATGGGGACATCGTTCACAATTGTTCCATTTTCGGGTAAAACTGACAGGACAGCGTCAGAGTAGTTATGCTCTACAACTGGTGTGAAAGGTTGCGAGCTGAGTTGGTTAGATTTTGAATCAAAATTTCCTAGAACGTAAGCCACTTTGTTTAGTAAGGTTTCTGCGTCAACTTTTTGTAGCTCTTCAAGGAGCGTTGCACTATCTTCAATTTGAATGTCGAATTTATCTCCAAGCTCGAATGCTTTCGATCTCGAATTGTCGTAAAACCACGTAGTTTCATGTGCACTACCGCTTTGAATCGTAGCAGCAGAAAAAAGGCCCTTAGCTTTCTCAGAGTACAGCATTATATTTACCAAAGCTCCACCTCCAACGCTTCCCATTAACGTCACTCTTGTAGGATCACCTCCGAAATTCACAATATTATTCCTGACCCATTCAAGGCCCAAAATAAAATCTCTAAGGCCATTATTGCCAGGCATGACATCGTCTTCTGTTGTTAGATAACCGAAAATACCTAAGCGATGTCCAATTGTGACGACAATAACATCTTCTTCTACGAACATTTCTGGAGAGTAGTGTTGAGTTCCGTTGAAACCAGTCTTGAAGCTATCATTGTAGTCAAAAATGACCACTGGAACATTTCCTTGGATATTTGGTGTGAAGATATTTATGAACAGGCAGTCTTCTGACCCTGATATTCCGAAGGGCTCATTCATTCTCATTCTGGCGCTATACTGCATACATGTAGGTTTGTTATCAAATGCTTTTAGGGTGTCTTTCCATCCTTTATGAGGTGTCGGTGGCTGAAAATATAAACTATAGTAATTATACACGTAGTACTCGTACGTACACATCTAATAATTATCAGGTTGAAAAAAAAATAGCTCATTCTTTTATAGATTGATGTATTTCTTTAGGTAATTAACAGTAGCCAATTGCAAAATAATAATATAGATATTTATTTGGTAATTATTTATTATAATTAGGTTGTATTTGAAGCATATGATTTAGAATTTCATACCTTGAATCTTAATTCGTTGATTGGAGCTTCTGCGTATGGGATCCCTCTAAACGTATAGTAATCTTCATTTTTGAACACTGACTTTTCAACTTTACCTAAAACAACACCTTGTTTTAACCTAACTTCAACCGTTTCATGACATGAACTCCCATAAAGAGCTAAAAGTACTAAATATAATAACACTATTCTTGATTTTTTCATTCTCAGTTTTATTTAAATTCTTTCTTTTACTGTTTAATTAAGTAGGTATGCCATCGTCAGGTAACTTTACTAATGAATGAGTATTAAATGTTATCTGAGTAAGTACATGAAATAAATGAAGGCGCATACGTGTGCGCTACTTATCGCTTGGGTATTATCTATTTATTTATGGCATAAAATTATCAGTTAAGTGACGTGTGATCTTATTACTAAACCGAACTGGTATTAGTCGTGGATTATCCGAAAATTATATGGAAAAATTTTCTTGCTCTGGTGGCTATGAAAAACACAACTGTTTTTTTATTATTTCATTATTCTGATCAGTTTCATCATCATCATCATGAATGATCAGTTAGATGTAGTTATACCATTACCAAACTCTACCTACCACTACCGTTGTTGGTCCTATAGTTTATTTATTAGGAACAGAGTTAAATGCTTATCTGACGAAAATCCAATACCGAAATCGGCTAGGTGGATCATCATCATCATCATCATCATCATCAGTTTTGTCATTAACTTGGCTCGCTAGTCCAGTGCCTAATTGTCTAAGGCCTGGACTGGCCGACAGAACCAGCGAAATAATTGCACCAGCAACGCAAGGGGTTAAGCATTTATAGTGAAAAACGATATAAAAAAATGTTTTTTAGGTAGGTAATCAAAAAATTAAATATCAAGTCCATGTTTTATTACAGCCTTCTTAAAACTTCTGACATAGGCTAACTATAATTATAATATAAAATTAAATTCAATAAATCTATGTTCAATAATGTGTTCTACAGTTCATCTCTAGGATCCTTGACGACTCCATCAACAGCCTTTTCTTGGTATTTAGCTAGGAAGTCGTCCCAGAACTTAACCCTATCGGCATGTAGATTCGTTTTTATTTGAAGTTCATCGCTAATGACTAGGCATTCCTTGTTTTCTTTCGTTGCTGGTGTCCAAATAAATTCTTCTTCAGGTGGTGTTGGATTTCTGTAAAATAATTATTATTTGTTAGTGTGTATGTAAAAATTTCATGTTATATTTTTCTTTACCGCGGCATTCATGTGAGCGATTTAGAAACGAACGCGAAGCGGCGCGTTAGTGCAAAAAAAATAAAATATTACTTAGTATTTTAATGTAGGTTTTAGGAAAGAATTATACGTACCCAGTTCTAGCAAAATTTGCCCATAATCGAACCATCTTCTTCAAAACCTTCATTTCCTCAGAGTCAGGATCTCGCATTGCTTTGATATATTCTTTCTTGATTGCCTTACAGACAAATAAGTAGCATATCTCATCTCCTAATGCAGCTCCCCATGTACCTTCCATTGAAGTTGCCTCTTCGAGAATTATCTTCTTCCTAAAATTAAGTTCCCCACTATAATCGAATGCGTAGTAATACACAGGATTTATGGTATCATTTAGATATTTTCTCACAGTATAATCAATGGGATAAAATGATACAGCATCGCCAAGATACTTGATGTACTCTCCTGGTCTACTTGTCTTTACATATCCTTCATCAAAATAAAAATCTTTAATTTCCTTAATAGCTTTCCTTATGGAACTACTGTGAAGTTCAAATCGATAATTAACTCTAACTGGCAGAATTAAAATGAAGTCTCTGTCAGCGAATGTGAGGTATTGAGGTTTTCTTAAGAACCGCTCTGCCAATTCCATACCTTCATTTGTATTGTATCCGATCATAACAGGAACCTTTACATCTAAAGGTCCTTCAGGTAGTTTGGATATAACAGCATCAGGATGATCATGTTCAATGACAGGACCGAATATTACAATTGACATCTGTATGCTTCTCGCGTCGTCAGTATGTAGCGATCGTATTTCAGTTTCTGTTATTTTCTCAGCATTCAGCCTATTTAATTCTCTAAGCAGTAATGAACTTGATTCATACTGAATTTCTAGGGCTTCGCCTAGAGCTTTTGCTCTCAATTTACCTTTTTGTTTCTGATTGAAGTATGAAGAGCTGAAAGATGTTCCGCTTTGTAATATCGCTCCGCTGAACAAACCGTTGGCTTTCGGGGAATGAAGTAGTAAATCTACCATCACTGCTCCCCCATCGTGGCCCATCAAAGTTACCTTCATTTTGTCACCGCCAAATTTGTTAATGTTATTCTGTAACCATTTAAGGGCCAATATTACATCTTTCAAACCATTATTCCCTGGCAGGACATCATCTTCATATGTTAGAAATCCAAGGGAACTGACTCTGTGACTAATTGTGACTATAATGACATCTTCTTTCATGAAGAAGTCAGGTCCGTAATCCTTTGTTCCGTTGTGTGTTATTTTAAATTGCTCGTTGTATAGGAATACTATGACAGGTAGGTTACGGTTGTGATCCGTGGGGAGTTTTGGAGTATGAATACTAAGATGGAGGCAGTCTTCTTGGCCGCAGAATCCATATTTTTTAATGCGTCTGGCTGGAAGGTTGAACTGTGCACAGTGTTTCTTTTCTTTCTTTGCATCCAACACTTCTTCCCATTTCGGATGTGATTGAGGTGGCTAAAAAATAAAATTCATGTTTTATAACACGCAAGTTTTGTTCTGAGGCTAGCAAGCAATATACTTAACTTTCGTGGATGAAACAAATGTAATAAGTAAGTAGAAAATTTTCCATACCGTAATTTAATCGTACCTTGAACCTCAAATCGCCAACAGGTGCCTGTCCATAAGGAATGCCCATAAACGAGTAATAATTCTCATTTTCAATAATCGATTGCACCTTTACACCAGCTACTTTTCCTGAATTCGTTTCTACTATAACATTTCCTTCTACAAGTTTTATATGCAACACTACACTTAGAACTAGGCATACTTTGCCAAGCATGGTTTATCGTTTAATTGTTTATACAAAGTATCGTTCATACTTCAAATGTAATCAAATAATTCAACACTGACGTGTCTTTGCGATAGAGTATGTACACTATCGCACAGACACGTTACGTTTAAGTACTAATCTATCTGGGTTTTCACTATCAGCGAGTTCGATTAACTTAATACCTGAATTAACTGTTTGCTATTATTTGCTGCTACTGAAACTGCGACGTGGAATCTGTATAATAAAGATAACATTCGATTATTTTTTGAATGTGGCAGAATGTATACATTTTACTGAAACTCGGTAACTACTATTTAATAAAACTTAGATACATTTAAATGTCACTTTTCTACAAGAAATCTATAATTTGCAAAATGTCAATATAATTTAAGTTTTGTTTATGTGTGCAAATGTGTTTTCAGCAGTCAAAGCGTAATACATTATTATATCAGCATTTATTTGATGGTATACATATTTGAGTACCTAAGTACTTAGTCTTTTAATAAAAAAAATTACCTAATCTAAATTTCTGACCGAGTCTATTTAAATAAATGTGCATGATGTGGTCACCCATAATTAAAAGAGCACTAACCTTTAAGATTAAATACTATTATTCTGTTTAAGTATCTATGTATCTCTTGTCGGCAACCCAATAAATAAATAAAGAAATAAATACATTATACACTAATATGTTGACTGTGGGTCTCGCACATGACGCTCAGCGCCATGCGCCATTAAGAGCAGCACCTGCCCGTGTGTAAGTGTGTTTTCAGCAGTCAACGTGTTATACATTGTACATTAGTACGTTGACTGTGGGCCTCGCACATGACGCTCCGCGCCATGCGCCATGATGCTCTTCACGGCACGGCACAAGCCCTGTGCTGTGCAAATATGTTTTCAGCACTCAAATGAACTGACTCAACTCACTTTGCTAACTGTGTAATTTTTGTAGAATTCTAGCTACAACTCTACAATTCGTAAATCTACCATTACAAATTTGTGCACAGCCATTTTTACATGTCATTATATTTTACAAATGTGTAAGTATTATTAAACAGGGGCCTGATGATTCATTTATTACTTTTATGATGTGTTTACTTTGCAAGACTTTATGAAGGCTTTTTATATTTTAGAAAATAATGGGAAAACAGAGCTGGATTCATTACTTACGTATTTTTTCAAACTTATGACTTAATAAATTATTGGTACCCTATCATAGTAGACACGAGTCAAAACACATACCTACACGTACCTATACATCTACAACTAGGTACATCATATATCTACTAACTAACTAACTAGGTACTTCGTGCCTATACATCTACAAATAGGTACATCGAGGTACTTATTATATAAGTACATAAATTGATAAACACATACTTAATATCACCCGGACATGAGACAAATATTTGCAAAACATACAAACATTTGTCTCGCGTCGGGAATAGAGCCCGCCTTCTGCATCACAGGCGGACCTTCGCCCAATGCGCCACATAGGTCGTCTGTTATTATAAGGGATATTTATCGATGAAGGAGAGGCTACGTCAAGCTGAAACTGACTGAATAGACTGGTGTTGCTTTTTATTAAAGTTTTCAAGTAAGAAAAAGCCCCAAAATAAATTAAAACGACTCGCTTATCTCTATCAAAGGAACTAGAACTGCGCCAATATTTAATAGCCCCGTCCTGTCTCTTAGAGGAGGAATAATGAGAAAGAAAATAGCTATTATCATAATTCATCTTTTTTATTCATTGATTCGCTAATAATTCCGTCCACGGCTCGCTGCTCCCATTTCGCGAAAAATTCGTCCCAGAATTGGATTTTATTTTTGTATAATTCCTCCTTTATTTCCATACGATTGTGAATGTGGAGGTATTGTTTGTGTTCGACGGTAAAAGCGGGCCATTTGAGACCTTCTAGGGAATCATCGTCTTCGGGTGTTGGGTTACTGAAATTAGCAAAAAATGTGTAAATAATCATGGACAATATTCATAGAAGTACTCAAAAACTAAAAACAACCTGTTACCTAGGTAAATTTATAAAAAATTCAAAGCACAAAGGTTTGACCAGTTATGTCTAGAGTTTTTATGTATTCAGTATCTCAGTCGCCCGTTAACACCGGTTTGATGACAAACTTTGATAGTTTGCCAATTGACGTTGCTTGAATATCGACATATGAAATGTCAAAGTTTGCAAATGCAAGTCCAGTGATCATCATTTCAGTGAGTAACTGAGAATATAAATAGACCTACATCCATGATGGACTGTTTATTTGTTGATAAAGTTACGAGATCTAGGCTACCAAAATACCGCTCGTAGCTCTAATAAATTCCAAGGTTCGTAATTTCCAACTTTGTCGAGATAAAATCTCTTCCTCACCCATATTTCGCGAAGTTGGTCCACAGCTTCACTAATTTCATTTGCACGATTCTCTCTTCCGACTTTGCTTCATTATTTTCCAGATACGTTTTGACTAAATCTGGACATTTGAATAAGTAGCACAGTTCGTCTCCCGTCGCCGCTCCACAGAACACGTCCTCCACGGTCGATAGCTTCATCAAATTGTTCTTATTCTCATTGAGAGTACTGGAATAATTAAAGTGATAGTAGAAGACGGGAGCCGTTGATATTCTAGCGTATGTTTCAGCGGCGTAGTTTGTAGAATACGATGTTATAGCATCACCCATGTAGGCGGCAAAGTCTTTTACACTTTTAATTGTTATTTTTCCATTGAAATAAAAGTCCTTTATTTCTTCTATAGCATCATAGAAAGGTTGATGTACAGGGTTGAAAGTGAAGTTTACTCTTCTAGGAAAGAGAAGTGGGAAATCTTTTTTTAAGAAAGTCATATATCTAGGCTCCACTAGATATTGTAGCGATGCTTCTAAACCTTCTTGAGAGTTGAAACCGATCAGCACTGGAGTGTTAATCTCTGATGTGTTTTCAGGGTAGTCCACTACTAGACCTTGTGGATCCTTTTCAACGACAGGTGTAAATGCGACTACGCTTCTTTGCGTCTCCTTAAAATAGTCTGTTGGGCTGGCGTGCACGTCTTTTCTTGTTATGTCACTAGCTGGGATATTATTTAAATCTATGAGAAGATCTTCACTCGTTGCCGGATGTCTGTCAAATAGTTTTGCAAGTTCAAACGCTCTTTTTCTAACGCCTTCTTGCAATATAGCCGTCGACCACGCATTTCCACTTTGTAAGATAGCTGATCTAAAGAGACTATTCTTCTTTGAATGAAGAAGAAGATCAACTGCTGCTGCGCCTCCTTGAAATCCCATCAGAGTTATTTTCTCTGGATCTCCACCAAACTGTTCAATATTATCCCTTATCCATTCTAATCCTGCTACTATGTCCTTCAACCCACTATTTCCCCATAGCATATCATCTTCTAATGATAAAAATCCGAAAGCGGTAAGTCTGTGGCTTATAGTTATGACAACGACATCTTCTTCAATAAAGAAGTCTGGTTGGTAATCCTTCGTTTTATTGTATGAGTTCGAGAACTGTTCATTGTATATAAACATGGTGACGGCTCTCTTGGAATCGTCTAGTGCTGGTGTGAAAATATCGAGGTAGAGACAGTTTTCAGTGCCGTAGAAGCCCATAGGTTGTCCTTTCTTAATATTGTTGTTGAATTGGGCACACGATTCTTTATTTTTGGTTGCATATAGGACATTTTCCCACGGTATAAGTGGTTGTGGTGGCTGAAATTTACAATAAAAATCTTCAATATAATAAACCCCGTCAAAATATTTGTAGAGGACTACAGGAAACTTCATTTAGTTTAGAATAGGAAATATAAAAGATGGAAACCAAAATTAAAAGCCAGTAATACACACCAGAAACCTCAAGTCCTTGACCGGCGGAGCAGCGTACGGTATCCCTAGGAACCCAAAATATTCCTTATTTTCGTATAAACTTTTGAATTTTTTTCCCGAAATTCTCCCATGTGTCGTGTTAACTACATTCTCATCGCAAATAACTGTCACAGCGCATAGTACTGTGTAAATGTAAACGTGCTTTAGTTTGAACATGGCATTAATCTATTTTCAATGACTTATCGCATGTTACTGAGCCAGTCCACATGGGCGCATTGTATCATTTATCAATGCTAATCTTTATTATGTAAAAGCACCTGATAGGCACGTTTCAGATTCATATTTACAGGATTGGTTAGTGGTAAGTCCTCATTAGATTTCAACTTAGGTGTCTAATTATTACGAGTAGAGTCCTTAGGTACATCAAGCGATATAGCTACTTGCAAGAATTTGTAATTGCCAAGTGAATATCGAAACTTTCAGGTGTCCGGTAAGTAATGGGATTAGCATTACTTCTTATTTACGGCTAAAAATCTTATTTATTACTTACTTAGGCACGGCCATTTGGATTTAATATTTTATTTTTCTTTGAGTGCAGTGTTTCCCCTGCAAGTACCGGCATGGTTATCGATTAATGACCAGACACCCTGTACCTATACTAAGTTACATTATGTGCTGTAAGTACATGTACATGCAGTGTATTATGGGTTGTAAGAGGGGGTCTCGTTTCAGACTTTTGTTTGTCCGAATCGTCATTTGTTTTTATTACATAATATACCTACTATCAAAATTTGGTTTTTTATTTTTGAAAACATACAACCGAATTGAGAACCTCCTCCTTTTTTAAAAAAATGAAGAAAAGGAGCGCATTGCTCTTTTAATTTTCTACTAGTTTCCGCCCGCGGCTCCACTGACGTGGTGATAAAAAGCAAAAAGCTTGTTTGTTAATCCAGGTATGTACATTTAAAGTTACATTCCACTATGTTTATTCCAAGTTTCATTCAAATCGATCCAGCTGTTACGGAGTTGAGTAGGAACAAAAATACACACACACAAACTTTCTTATTAAGGTATAATATTAGTATGATTAGTGTGAAGTATGATGTAATGTGATAGGTTAGCTGGAAATTTAAATATTAGTTCTATAGCATCGATTTCTTCTGTAACTAAGTGCTGTAAAATATGTTGAAATCTTACGTACTTATTTCAAGTCCGCTCCAGTTAGTCCCTTCGTGGAGGTCATGCAACTGTAATATTCCGTTAAATGTTTTCATAACATCTTCATGGATATCAATGGTTCTGACGTGTACTCAGAACATTCATTGAAATAGTCAATTTATATTTTTAGTCTCACTGTAATCTGTTTTGTAGTAACACTTACCTAAATGCAGAATTATACAATGTTTTGTATTATATTTGCATTAATTCTAATAAATAATGCAATGTGTAATATTGTAGCTATTGAAACAAATGGAACTACAATATTAGGGAGCGAACAATACACAGTTTTGGATAGCAGACCCTTTTTAGCATTTTATAAAATTCCATATGCTGAGCCACCAATCGGTGAATTAAGGTTTCAGGTGAGCTGTTAATTATAGGAATTTGAACCCTATAAGTGACTTAAATATCCCCAGAAAAAAAAGTGCTTAAAACGTTTAGTACTGAAATAAATAAATATTGCTGGACACTAACACACAGCATCTTGTAGCCCCAAACTAAGCAAAGCTTGCAAAATAAATAACTAATTATTATGGTTAGAAAATAATTTAATATAAAACCGGTTTAAAATAATTAAGAGTAGGTTACTTACTCCATATTTATTTCGTCTACTAGAAAATGAATAAAAACATCTAACATTTTGTGACAAAACCATTTGGCATTTATAAGTTGCAATGATTGTTGTAAACCGTACAATCAAAACGGATTAAACCCTCTTCGAGTTTATGTCCCTTGTCCCCGTAGGTACGACATCAGCTAGATAAGCATAACAAGTAATAAGTTCCTACATTACATTCACATAGTTTAGTTACAAGGACGGCTTACATTAGTTTATTTGGTTTCAGCCTCCTAAAGCACGTCCATGGCTCAACAAACAGTCCTACAACTACAGTCGGCCTCATGATGACACCTGTGGTCTAGAGTACGATGAAGATGTACTCTATCTGTCAGTTTACATGCCCAATGACAAATGGAGGGATAAAGATTACGCAGTTGTAGTGTGGCTTCACGAACACTCCAGTTATCATGGCCCAGATTTTCTCATAGACGAGAATGTGATCGTAGTAGCCATATCATTCAGAACTTCTATTTTTGGCTTCTTAAATACTGAAGATGATTTCGCTAGAGGCAATATGGGTGCTAAGGATATACTTCTAGGGCTACAATGGATTAGAGACAACATAGTTTACTTCAACGGAGATCCAAATAAAGTGACCGTGATTGGATCTGGAGTTGCTGCAAATATCGTGGCGTCATTCTTACTGTCACCTTTAGCTGAAGATTTGTTCACAAGAGTCGTCATCCAAAGTGGTAGCGCTTTGGATCCTGCTATTTATAAAGCATATAACTTTGAAATATTGAACAAACTGTATTGGAATCTATGCGGATGGGCCAATAAGTTTGATCGCACCAGACTTTACGAACTGCTGCAAAATGCATCAGGAAAAAAACTGGCCATCGTATCCCAGGACCTTTTTGATAGCACTGAAGTGAGAGATGATCAAAGACTGATCAATGATTTTGGGCCAACAGTGGAGTTATTCAGAAAGGGAGCGTTCATTGATGAGATGCCTCATAAATTGTACGAAAAAGGGAAGATTAATAATAATGTGGACGTGATGATGGGCTACAACAGCTTAGAGTCCATGTACAAGCTGGAGGGTTTCGTTGACAACAGAAAGCTGCTTAAGTACTTAAATTACAATTTCCAGTATTTATTACCCTTCGAGGGAAAGAAAGACAAATACGGATCAAAGCAATACAAGAAGATTAGGCGGAAAATAATGGATTTCTATTTCGTTAATGGGACAATCGGGGAGCGCAGTTTGAGACGTTACGGGAAGTACTTATCCGACCAAGTGATTTATCCCGTGCTCCGTCAAGCCAGATTACACGCTCAAGTGTCACGCAATTATGTTTATTTGTACAGATTCTCTTTTAAAGGATCTTTAAACATCGTGTGGAACTCTGTATTGGATAATTTGGAGTTGAGTGGTGCGACGGCGGGCGATGAAATCTGCTACCAATTCAGATGCAAATCTTCGAGTGGTTACAACGGCGCTGAGGCGTCGGATGAAATACACTTCATTAAGAAAATTGCGAGGTTATTGGCGAATTTCGCTAAATACGGGTAAGGTTGATTATCCTTAAATCCGAGGTGGCGGTTCTGAGGTTCGGCGCTCTCTCGAAGCGAATTTTAAACAGGGTACCTCTAATCGGGAATTAACTAATTGTTTGTCGGAATCACCGGCTTTTGATTTAAATAATAAATCTTATTAATCTTCCAGGAATCCGACACCGGGAGCGGAGGACGAAATTTTAGGGGGTCTTCATTGCGAACCTTTGGGCCATGAAAATCTGAGAGCAATGAACTTGGGGCGAAAACTTAAGATGGTAAATGTTCCTGAAGAGAAAAGGTTCGCGTTTTGGGATCAATTGAGAAACAAATATTTCTCAGAAGACGCAAAAGTTGTTAGAGATGAATTATAGAATAAAGAAAAGTACCTATAGGCTGTTTGTTTAAATTCTTTAGCAAACTTAGTAGTAAAAAGTCAAATCGCACTGGATGTAATTTGACGACTTTTTGATGGTTAAGTAAATTCAATAAAGTTGTATATTCTGAAAACATTGCCTAAACTTACTCGAAATTATTCGACTAGGAGAAATCTTGGCAGTTCAGACATTTAGGTCAGGTATTTTTACAAGTTTTCGGACGCAAAGTCGGCACCGTTTCAAATTATTGACTTGCTAAAGAAGCGCGGACGCGTCATTTCTCTTGTTAAACACTAAAGGCAAGGACGTGACTTATTCTGACTGTTTTGGGTCTAATAGGCCATCGAGTCCGAAGCCTACGCAATATAATTTCTAAATAGCTTTTCCAAGCATCTACAAGTAGTCTGTTGAGCAAATAAAACGCGTTAATGACGGAAGCAGAGTGGGCACTAATATCGCTATTATACAGCTGAAATATAGGGCGCCACTGGTGTTAATGGGTCGCTGATAATCTGCAAATAACAGGCCATCAATGTCCCATTCACTATAGTAATTAGTAAACTGATCGACTAGTACTTTTACGTCGATGGCATATAAATGTAGGGTAATGGCTATTGGGAGCTATTAAGACATTGGGCACTCTGCAGCGTATTAAAACTGTTCGACAACCATCTTATAAATGCTTAGTACATACGAATAGATTCATTACCCAAGTATAAATTGGTGTTATAAGTAACTGAGTTTAATTAAGATTGGTGATAGCAGCTATCATGAAGTTGAAAGCATATTGAAGTTTTTTTTCTAAAAAAACGAAGGGATTCAAATAGCCTAATACTTTAGAGTTCGACAATAAACTAGGTTCAAAGTTACTAACTGATAATCCTAATCATAAAAAAAATATAAAAAAGGGAAGAGTCCTGCTGTGAGATCAATAGGCTTGTAATAAGATAATGATCTGCGAAAGGCTGCTGGTAAAAGCTGGATGCGTCGAGCTGAGGACAGGGCGCAATGGCGCTCATTAGGGGAGGCCTATGTCCAGCAGTGGACTGCTATAGACTGATGATCATGATGAAGATGATGATGAAGATTATTGTAAACATTGAAAAAGTTTACAGTTGAAAATTATATTTGTAGATACTGAATACATAATGAAAATAATGAAAACCTTAGACGACCGTGATGGTTGGAGGAATATATATGACGGGACCGTGGATCACGATAGTGCTTGGTTTGCACTACTCTGCCACAAGCGCGAACTGCGTCACAAACGCACTGCTCTTCCTCCAACCTCTTCAGGAACACAATTTATATGTGACTTATTATGCGGTCGAAGCTATAGTTCCCCTTTCGGCCTTACAAGTCACATTCGTAAGTGCCGAACCTTGTAGGACGCCTAGGTAAAGGCCTATGAATACATAATACTCAAGTCTGCACTTTTCACAACTTATATGTCTCAGCCGTTAGCCGCTATTTTGATAACTGTGCCTCCTCTGAGAAGTCTTCAAAAATATAGCTAGTAAAGTAAGAATACCAATCCGTTATTAAACCGCAGAAAACTTTGTCATTACTGATTTCATTCACACCTTGAATGTTACGGCCGTCGTCATACCGCAGACGCTTTTTCGAAACTTTTCTTATTATGGAGCTGGTATAAAAATAAGGTTCGGTGAAGCAAGAAAAATATTGGAATTATACCGATTTGGGTTCTCAAAAGTTGAAGTGGCGGGGCATAATCCACTACACGGACAGAGGGGCTGTTTGGTGTAGGCTGTGGACTGAATTATTGATTTCAGGAGGCCGATTTATTCGCATGTTTTCTTTGCTGGGTAAATCTTGAGGCTAGAGACTCCGTTTTAAGGATTAGGTACCTCAAAAAGAAAAAAGGAACCATAAGATGACTTCGTCGTCCATCTGCCTGTCAAAATCCATTTCTCAGGAACGCGTGGAGATGTTAAGTCAAATTAATATCAAAAACTTCCAATTGGATTTGTGAAGAAAATCAAATTATTAGGTCAACGCAATCAATTTTTTCCCCTTAATATCTTCAGATATTGCTCGGTGCGCATATTATTATTGCGCAGAAATTACTTACCGCCAAGCCTCATGTGGATTTACGGAGAACGTTGGACCGTATGGGCACGTCACAATAATGGGTTTCCTACGATGCAATGCTTTGTGATAGGTAATGGTTACGACTTAACATCAGGTGGGCCATGTGCTTGTTCCATTTCCCAGGTAATAGACACAATGTGCTGTGTAAAAGGTTCCACTTATCGTTGTAGACTATAAGATGCGTAAGTTCTATCTCTCAACTTCAAACCATCGCCTGTTACAAAACGACAAGCAAGTCATCATGCGACTTTGATCATTTAAATCTAAGGGGACATAAGAGAACGGGAAAGTTACCCGAACTATTCCGAAACACACTGAAGTAGATAAAGTATTTTTTTTCAAAACAACAAATATGATTAGATAACTCAAAATCAACTACAAGAGGTCTGAATGTGAAAAACATACTTTATTACAAAAGTATAAACTTTATTTTTGTATGAAAAAGGAGAAGCGCTACGCGGGAAGTTTGTAAAACTTTGACATCTCTGTACAAAAATAAAATTGGGCAAACTGTGTTCTAAGGTATGTTTTTCACGCGTTTTTCACACTCAACCTGAGGAGCCTTATGCTCGGAAACTTTGGAAGAAATCTCATGGAAGACATGACGGCATATCTTGGCCAAAAACTCGTAAAATAAATAATGCTTGTCATCGAGATAAATGACAGTATAAAAATGGTGGTTACAGTGAACTCAAAAAATAAGCAGTAGTCATGTCGCGTTGACGTCATCGCCATTATGAGATTTTTAAAAGAATAATTTTGTATAGGACGAAGATCCATCCATTGGAAATGTGGTGCTGGAGACGGCTGCTGAGGATTCCCTGGACAGCCCACCTCCCCAATGCATCGGTTCTACAAGAACGATTCGATTAAAGAAAGGTTATCGTCTACTGTTCAAGTAGGAATACTTACTTAAGTTCTTTGGACATGTAACCCGCTACGAAGACTCAATGGAACGTCTGATAGTGCAGGGCAAGATGAAAGGCAAAAGATCACGCTGCCGCTCCCCCCACGCGATGGTCAGACCTAATCAATTCTATTACACAAACTTCTGTGACTGAATGTTCTCGTCAAGCTACTAATAGAACTCAATGGAGGCAAATTGCAAGAGCCGCCATTCAAACTCCGACTACTCTGACAAAAGTGTTTTTTACCATAAGTGTCTAAACACACTATGTCGATAATACGCGACGGAAGTTCCGCAGCTGATTTTACGTTCCGACGTATTCGGCTGATATGACACAGCATAAACGCCGAACTTACGCGGCAGAAATTCAGTTGCGTAACTTTTGTTTTTCCCCGCCCCGGATCTTCTTCGGCAGTTAAACCGAACTTCGGTCGCGTATGATGTGTGCTCTACCGCCCAATTGCCGCGGAACTTACGCCCGACTCGGCTCGACTTCGGCTGTAAACCATAACGCTACGTAATTCCAGCATAATGAGTCATCTGTAATTCAAATAGCATTGCAGGCGTAATCATGCCGAACTTCGGTCACGTAAGTTCAGCATAGTATGTTTCGACACTTAGACCAGTGTGTAAATTATTAACACACATTCAGTAAATAAATGAACTTTATTTTTATCTTCAAAACGCTTCCGAGCAAAAGGTCTGGGCTTGTAAAATATGAACTTTATAAGCCCGAAAAGTCCTATTATATTTTCTCACTAAATTCGCACCCTCTAAGTTGTATCAGATCAGAAAGTTCAAAAAGTTAAGCTTAAAGATTAAAGGAGTGCCGCTCAAAGTAGAATATTTTAATTACAAAGACTCTTAACAGTATAAAATTCTTCTCCTTCTTCTTCGGCCGAACTCTGGTGTTGGAGTTTTTAGGCCGCCCTAAGGCCTTCGACATTGCAGAATGACTGGCATAATGACTTTAAAAGCCGGGACCAACTTGACCTGCCTTCCTAAGCACGGAATCGCTCAAATCTAAATGCCACCAAACGGTCACCCATCCTAGTAGTAACCAGGCGGAGTGGTGCTTACCACCTAAGTAAGCCAATGAACGCCTCTACATCATCATCATCCAATAGCAGTCTACTGCTGGACATAGGCCTCCCCTAATGAGCGCCATTGCACCCTATCTTGAGCTCGACGCATCCAGCTTCTACCAGCAGCCTTTCGGAGAAGTTTAATGTTTGAATATTTTATTTAATGTTATTTATTAAGGAAAAACAAACAGCTACAATATTTATGGTAATTTGACATTACTTAAGGTAAAAAAAAATTATATAACAATATTTCAACACACAGCGTTATCCACAATTTAAATAAAAAAAATACTGAAAATGCGCCACTAGAGGCAAAATCATACTTAACTAGAAAAATAATACATTAAATTAAATCTTAAGCCTAAAACTTGAACTAAACGTCATTATATTATCATCATAGTTTTATTTTACTGCTAGACGTATGCCTCCCATTGGTTTTTATTGAATTATTGATTATTGAATATTACCTAAGTTATAAAAGATTTACTTCCTGAATTTCAACCTTGTGCATGCAAAGATATCAATACTTAGAAATATACCTACACGTCTGTTTGTCTACGAGTATTGTCTAACGGCCAGTTCCTATATTATACCGTTACCGATGACGCTTCGTTTTTCCTTGAAAATCTGTCAAATTTTCGACGCCTCGTTGTTAATTTTTGACAGTTTTTCAAAGGAAAACGAAGCGTTATCGGTTACGGTATAATATAGGATTCGTCAGTTAGTGTCAGTATCTAAAGCTCAAATATTTATATTTACAAGAAAGAGAACGCAATAAATTTATAATAATAAATAATACCTTCAGCTTAAACGTAACGTTATATTCGAGCTATTGTAAAATGGTATTCTAAAATCTAATAAATAATTCAATCTACACGCGAAGGCTCTTTATAATTTGAATGTGGAGAACTCAGATGTTATTTCATTCTATTTTTATAAAGATCTATTGCAATCATGTGACCTCAATATGTAGATATAAGTATGGAAATCGAGCTCTACTTTGATGTTTTCTTTTTATATATATATATTAAGTAGATATATGAAAAATATACGTAGTATATCAGTCGTGTGGTTGCCATAATACAAGCTCTGCTTAATTTGGGGCTACATGATGCTTTGTGTTACAGCCAAGCATTATTTATTTTTATAACCAAGACAGTTCATAATCGAAAAATATTTGCAGACGATGCGAATATGTCATTTATCGCTAGATTTTAGCATTTATAGATGCATAATATAATATATGTATTAAAGTACCCTTATTGTTCTATTTCTAAAAGAGTTTATTGCTAATTTTTCTCTGTTTAGTCGCGTTACAAATTCGGGTAAATCAAAAAACTTACGATTCAAAGTGTTTCTTATGGTTCTTACTAAATAATTTTTTTTTATCTGATTAATTTATCTGTAAATAAATTCAAAACTGTTGTTAAACGTAACCTCTGTAATTAAGGCTCATAAAATATCTGATTATTCAGATGACAAAAAAGCTTGGGATGAAACTGTCTCCAACTCCCTCAAAAATAATGTAATAGTTAAGAATAAAAATTGTAATAACATGGACTTTAAAAAAAATAAAAGCCTAACAGAGTTTCTTGCCAATTCTTCACTGTTTGGTCGTGTTACGAATTGGTGTAAATTAAAAAAAAAATCTTTTCAGAGTGTACTTTTTACAGTTCCTACTGAATAAATAAATTTTGATTTGATTTGATTTGATTTGTATCGTCAGAGACATGACTGGGTGACAGAAGCTAAAAGGCTCAATTACAGTACAGAGGCTTTATCATTTGTGGGCTCAAAAGCTAGACTTAAAATACTAACATTACACCTTGTTCTGTTTTCATTATGAAATATTCGAGCGGACAGGCCCCTTGTGACTTGGAACTTGTACCAGCTTTGTCTTAGTTACCAACTTGCTCTCAATTACTGTTATTTATGCTTAGTACCTAATTAGACATGATAAATAGATAAGGTAGTGTACAAAAGATAATTAAGTTCCGGCGACGCAGAAAAGCGTATTTTCTGCATCAATTGCCCTGTATTGAATAAACGAAAACATAATGCTGGACACTACCACAGCATCATGTTGCCTCAAACTAAGCAGAGTTTGTATTATGAAAACTACATCTACATTTACACTAACATTAGAAAGAGGAATAATTTGTATTTGTGTGTGTGTGTGTATGTTTGTAATAAATAAACTCAGAAACTACTGTGCTGATTTCAAAAATTCTTTCACCATTGGAAAGCTTCATTCACCCTGAGTAAAATAGGCTATATTTATTGCTAGAAAAGATTAGGGATCCTTACTAAAACTTAAGTAACGTAACCTATGGTGTACAAAAAGTGCCCTAGCCCGTGCGAAGCCGGGACAAGCCAGTAGTGACTGATATACTACTTAAAAATACTTTTTTTAAATACATATGTACATATTGACATATTATATTGGAGACCGCGGCTAGGCAAACGTAGTGTGGGACGCCCTCCGGCCAGATGGAGTGACGATTTGCGTAAGACTGCTGGTAGAAGCTGGACGCGTCGAGCTCAGAACAGGGCGCAATGGCGCTCATTAGGGGAGGCCTATGTCCAGCAGTGGACTGCTATAGGCTGATGATGATGATGATGTATTTTTATATTTATGACTTTACAAGTAGGACCTGTTTGCATGTTTAGTGCCTTCGGTATTTGGAGTTATTTCAACGTGAAAATTGTTCTAAGCCTCATGTTTATTATGGAGAGTACTCTCTGCAGGTACCACGCGATACCAGCTGTGTTTGATGATGGTTTGATGTATTAGGGTTGCCACTGAATTGTTTTTCATGGTTTTTGTAGGCGCATTTTGATTAAACAAAGGCCTGGTAGTCTCTTTATTTAATTTTCGCGTCCAGTTTGTTTCATGAGAGAATACTGGAATAAAGTTAAAAGAAAGCAGCAGTATTCATTCATATGCCTGTTGGATCAAAACGAGTGGCATAATCAAAAGAGGGCATATGCCGACATTAAAACGACTATACAGAATGAAAGTGACATATCAAGTGGTTAACAAGAAACAAAAAAAATTATATAAGGTTGCATTTAAAACAAATGTAGAAGAGAGAAATAACAATATTCACAAACACATCATCGTTTAAATAATAAATCGTAAAAAAAATCCGGGATCGTAATTTGACTAAAGAAGAAGCTGCACTCCATCCTACTCTCTATGTGATTTTAATAAATTATCTTTATCGGTTAATCAGTTAGAAGGCAACCAAACTAACTGATCGTGAGAGCCCAGTTTAAGAATGCACTGAGGTGTAAGATGAAGTGCGCAGTATCACAGCCCTGGGTGTGAGGTCGGCACGCTTTGATCAACGTGTGGAAATCGGACGGAGCACCTGTTCGCAAAATGTAGATAGATTCCATTTTCAATAGAAACAGGAATCTCTTGTTAGAGAATGTGATCCGCTTTAGAATTTCTGGACCATAGTCAGCCACATCGGCAAGGCTAAAGCCAACTATAAAATACCTACGTATAATTATGTCAAATACTAGTTCGGTTGGGTTCTAAAGACAACCATAAAATACCTACTTATCCGACAAATAAGATAAGGAGTTCGGTTGGGTTCTGTTTGGGCACTGTTTGAGAGTCTGCTGACTGTATTTTTTGTGAAAATTGTAGTGTGTTTCTACTTTTTTTGCATTATTTTGTTGTACATATCTTCCCTGTGATTTTTTATTTGTTTAGCAAATCTCGATGTAAGTATGTCTGAGTAAAACTATTTTTAACACACAGTTTGAAACTAAATTGAATCCTTTACCAAAAATAAACGTTTGCATTTTAAAATAAAACAGAGCTCCAAATCGTGTTATAAAATGAAGTTGAAAAGCTTGCGGTGCGCCGAAATTTATCAAACTGGAATATGATAATTTCTCTTTAAAAGTTTTAGTATTTTGTTTGTAAAATTTGCCTGGTGGCGTTAAAATCAGCCATGGTTCTATTCTAGAATATAAAATAGTTATTTTTAATTGAAGATGCAGCGTGTTTGAAATATAATATCAATAGTTGAACACTAATTTAGAATTGAGAGCTTGTAGAAAGAGATCATAGAGCTACAATATACGAGTAATTAGATCATTTCCCCAAACTCGTTAATTCCGCGTAGCAAAGTTTCCATTCGCATTTTTCCCCACTCGAATTTCTACCAATTCAACCTTTTTTATCATTCGCTTGCTTCTATATTCTCAAATATGGACAACTGATATTAATCACAATTTTATTATTTTGTACGCGATATTGTTTCCATACCAGAAGTTTACCAGTAGTTTTTTCCCAAATGACTATGAGTGCCTACCTTCTAGCTTTTTCACTTAAATCGAAAATTTTATTTAAATCAAGCGTTTTAAATTAACTATGTAATGGTAATGACTACAATTAACGCTTAAAACGTAAAACGTTGCGGGCTCGATTCCCGCCCTCGGTAAAATGTTGCATTATCTGGAGATATTTTCCGTAATCTGGGTGATTTCTTTGTTTAATATGTGCGTATTTACAAAAATATACAGGTAATATAAGTGAAAAATGATCGGGCTTATGGTTTTTTGTACCATTTACTAAAAATAAAATTTAGTATGGATTTACTCTTTTTATTTTAAAATTATCTTACAGATAGTGAATAAATCCAAATTCTCGGATAATCATAATTTATTTACAAGAAATACTTTTTTAGCAAAATTTTATTGTGCTTTATAGTCACCGAGAATCCATACCGCTGAAGGCATATTTGCATGTTAAGATTGGAGATAGATCTACTTAGCTATCTATCTGTCTGTCCTATGAAACGCGACCTCCTAATCCCGTGATAAATGAGGCTCTGATAAAACCGCTCCAAAAACACTGTAATTTTTGTCTCTAATCCTGGAGATAAGATAAAAAGGGGTCGTTATAAATTAACGTTTTGTGTAATTAGGCTGTCGCTTGCGGTGCCTTTAGGTAGTCTAAAGTTGTACAAATTACAAAAGTATTTATATAATAAAAGTACGGATTTATCAGAATTAAAATATATTCAACAATCAGGTAGGTACACTTTTAACCACAGCTTCTAACGAAATTAACTTTAGTATTTCAAATAAACATTCAAATTTCACCTATCAAATGATTCATGGGTTCACCGAATGGGTCAACACAATAGGTAAAAAAAAGGTACTAGGTGTAAGTAGTAGATCAACGGATCGCGATGTGAAATGATTGCCCAATCAGAAAGCGTCTATTCAAAATAACGCTTTGTCATTGGCCAAAATATTTCGTAACGCGTAAACTTAACTAACCCGATTTCAGAAGTACCATATTTTTGGGGTTTTGTAATTTTAAGCTACACTTATGTAAAGCAAAGTCAGAACCTTATCTGGTTGGCCCCGTAGCACTGAGATATTTATGTTAGCCTAGAGAGCAGCAGATTCCATCTTATAATGTGATTCAGCATTCGTTTAATTCGCGTTGGGTCTTCCCTTTACTCTTGACACATACACAATTAATAAGGTGACATGTCAAACCTCCCTCTCGCTCGCACTTTTCAACATTTCGAAGATATAAAATCACTGAATGTTGTCATGCCAAATAGCAAACCTTCACGGCCTAACGAGGCTTATTAATATGCTTATTAGAGCCCATTTCCATTCTATTGTCACTGCGTTATGACGCACAGCCGCTTCTGTACTAAATGTTCGTAATTTCCTAAAGATGGTACTACCTACTTCTCCAAACATCTCGAAATGGGCACTTTCGAGAAAGGAATTGTTCATGACGTCATGATTGATATTAAGAAAGTAAGTACTAGATTCTAGTTATTGGAATATTTAAATTAAGTTGCGTTTTGCCCCCTCTGCTGCATTCTATAATGCATTTTTAGTAATAAAAAGCTGTGCGTTACATCGGCAATAACTTCATAATGCGTAAAAATAACATTTATGAAGGCCCATTACAATAATGAGACTATTTCAGTAATGAGACTATTCATTAATCATTACTAGTAAATTTGCCATTTCTAATAAGTTCTCGGTATTAGTGCATCATTGGTTTATACGGTGCATAGTGCACAACAAGCTCTTTGAACAAAAAATTATAGACTTTTTTTTAAACTTTATCAAATATATATATTTTTTTTTTAATCAAATAAGTTGGGAAAAATGTGTCGCTTTTTGGATTATATAATTTTGACACGGAGCCAAACGATCAACTTTTTTACTATAAATAACTAATTTTGATTGTTTAGACCTTTCGGCTGTTCCTTTGTGTTTTTTCTACACACCTGAATTAACATGAACAAAACCAAAAAATTAATATTAAAATCAGTCGAGCCATTTTTACGAGACACACAATTGATTTTTATATAAATAGAATCCTTTGGTCTTCTCTAACTATTATCAACCTATGGTTTAAATCAATTGCTCTCGACTTTCAATACCAATTACGTATTCCAATTAGGATGATCAAATTATCTGGCATGGTGGTGTATGGATAGAGATAATACAAACAAAGGACTATTATCTGGAGCAGTAGGTATTTCTTATTAGTGGTACTATTTTTCTTATAAATCTAACATCTTTATTTATAAAATCAAATTCGCTTGCGTAGTACCCGGGTAAAAAGTAGCCTATGTGTTAATCCAGGTCATAAACTATGAATATATCAAGTTTCATCCAAATCCATTCAGTTGTTTTTGCGTGAAAGAGTAACAAACATCCATACTCACAGAACTTTCGCATTTATAATATTACTAGCTTCTGCCCGCGGCTTCGTTCGCGTGATACCAGTATAAAAAGTAGCCTATGTGTTAATCCAGGTCACAAACTATGTATATTTCAAGTTTCATCCAAATCCGTTCAGTAGTTTTTGCGTGAAAGAGTAACAAACATTCATCCATGCATCCATACTCACAAATTTTCGCATTTATAATATTTGTAGCATGTAGGATGTAGGATTGTAAGATTATTAGCTTCCGCCCGCGGCTTCGCTCGCGTAGTACCCGGATAAAAAGTAGCCTATGTTTTAACCCAGGTCACAAACTATGTATATTCCAAGTTTCAGCCAAATCCGTTCAGTAGTTTTTGCGTGAAAGAGTAACAAACATTCATCCATGCATCCATACTCACAAATTTTCGCATTTATAATATTTGTAGCATGTAGGATGTAGGATTGTAAGATTATTAGCTTCCGCCCGCGGCTTCGCTCGCGTAGTACCCGGATAAAAAGTAGCCTATGTTTTAACCCAGGTCACAAACTATGTATATTCCAAGTTTCAGCCAAATCCGTTGAGCCGTTATGGAGTGAAACGACCGTTCGCATTTATAATATTAGTGTGATTATAATAGGAAGAAGGATAGGAAGGATTGTCGTGTATTATTAGTCTCGCTAAAACTCGAAAATCGGTTGACAGATTTTTTTATTGAAAATAGTCAAAAACAGATAGCCCAAAAATCGAAAAAAAAAAACACAATTAACAATTTTGTTTGGGAATTGCCACGCTAAATAAACTTAGAATTTGGACACACAGTTGGGTCAGCTGGTCTCTTATGAAAATGGTCACAATAAACTGTTGTATTCGATTCCCACCCTAAGACAAATGTTTTTGTGTGCGGGTTTGATATGTATTTATAAATGTAATAATCAAAAAAATGTGTAGGTCTAATCACGTGGTTTCCATAACACAAGATTCAAGATTCAAATGTTTATTTGGATACATAATTATTTTCGCAATTAGGTATTATAGCTACGTATATTAGTACATACACATTAGTCTGCATACAGGCATTAATATATTTAATAATGTTTGCATTATTATTAAAGTTTCGTAACAGTGTAACGTTTAAATTTTCATTTAAACTAAAAACTTAATTAATACCCAATTAGTTTTTTTTAAATGTTTAGTCATGAATATGGCAAGTTGTGTTTAGTTTGGGCTAGAGGATGTCGTTTTCGTGACGTAGTTCGATACTCGCTGCGGTACAAATGTTTTCATGATTAGCACACGTTTGTTACTAATCTGGGCGCATGGTGTAACGTAGAAAAATATCCAACACACAAGACTATTTGGCGTAATATTAATATTGCAAAGGAAGATCATTTAGCTCAGATTTTCTCCTCGAACCCGGGATAGAAATGCTCAAAAAACTAAAGAAACAATTTATGAAAAAGCTGTGTAAAAATGTGTAAAAGCAAGGTTTAGAGGAATGTGGACCCGTTTGGGCGGGAATGCTGAGCTCAAAGGGCCAGAAATTAAATTAGATTCAAAAATTGCCAGCCGAGAGTTAATGTTTTGAATATTTAAAATGGTCAAGTCACGTTACATTGCTCCGACATTCATTGTTCGACATTAACTCGAAGAATTTTGCTACAGAATTCTGTGGCTGTTCTAGGGATGATTGGTAACCGGATGGTTTTTGTTCTATATTTAAGTTCAATTCAATATGAACTAACTTTTAACTTAACTTTAACTTTTAAGGTCATGCAATATGCACTCTACAGAGGGACTTTATAACATTCTAAAAGTTTTCTAACAGTATCCGTAAATTTTCGTTCTTCGTTCACTGCAACGGATTTCTAGGATCTTAAAAGTTTTGATGGTGATTCTGAAGAATGCTGCCACATAATAGCGCCTATCAAAAAACACTCAAGACACTCGCACTCCGAAACGTACGTGTAGATGCGCGGGGCTGACAGTCCGATCTGGCATGTCGATCCGAAGGCAAATCTCACAGTTATAACCGCGCATCACGTCAGTGATCAGTCCCAGATCTTTACGCGCCGTTAGCACGACAGTTGATCCGCAGTCCAAACCGTACAGATCGGACTGCGGTTTGGAACGCAGTCCCGATGCGCGGTCCGATCTTTACGTGTGCAGGGCGCTATTTTCTCGGATTCGACTCGTAAGTACCTCCGCTGGTCACTGGTGTTATTTTCTTAAATTTTTAGTAGATACTATCATCTAATTTGGAGTAACTGTGACCGATAAGGAAAACCATTCAAAACTTACTCTGTCTGGTAGGGGTCGGTACCCCCTACCATGGCTCCTGATTGGTCAAAGTTTTGCGAACCAATACAAATATATTAGTTCGTACATCATCATCATCAGCAGCATATAGCAGTCCACCACTATTGGACATAAGCCTCCCCTAATGAGTACCCTTGTGCCCTGTCCTTACCTCGACGCATCTTGCTTTCGGCGCAGCAGCTTTTCGTAGATCGTCAGTTCACACTATGTTTGACGAGCCGCGGTCTCCAACGAACTGGTTTACCTCAACGGTTGTCGGTTCTTTGGCAGATATTGTCAGCCCACTGTCATTTTACTCGTAGCTTGTAAATTCTCTTTTCGACAACTTTAGTTCTATGTAACATATAGTCTCATTGTGGATTCTATAGTTCAGAGAGAATAGTGGGTATATTCTTAGTTAATCTGGCCATAACTGTAATGACTAAAAACCCATGGCCTTACTTATGAACATCTTTCAAAAGATAAACGATGCTTAGACTATAGCTATCTCTTACCGTTGGATAATGACAAACAGTGACAGGGCTAACTATGAGCATTGATTAACTTTAAGTAGTGTTCATAAGTAAGAGGGCCACTGTCAAAAAATATATGCACACAATTTTCATCCCCCCACAGAGAATCGATTCCGCATCTCATTCTGTCACTCAGCCTTTAAATCGCTAGACGACAACAATGATCTAGTGCATTATATTGATTTTATAAATTTTATATTAAAGCGATAAGAACTGGGAAATAACCTCAGACAACATTGGTTGGAGGAAGTTTATATATGACGGAGCTGTGGATCACGATAGTGCTTGGTTTGCACTACTCTCCACACGCGCGAACTGCGTCACAAACGCACTGCTCTTCCTCCAACCTCTCCAGGAACGCAATTTATATGTGACTTATGAGGTCGGAGCTGTCGCTCCTGTATCTTACAAGTCACATTCATAAGTGCCGAACCTTGTAGTACGCTGCTTAAATCATTTTTTATAGAAGTTAAAGGCTTACGATGATGATAAATACAAAAGGCTGTGTGTGAGCACAGGTGTGGTGTTTGTTCCCATGTCTCTCCGTAACGGCTAAACGGATTTGGATGAAACGTGAAAAATACATAGATTGTGTCCTGGATTAACAAATAGGCTAGTTTTTATCCCGGTTTGACGTGAGCGAAGCCGCGAGCGGAAGTTACCGATAAATAAATAAAACCTTCTTTAACAATAAATGATGTTATAATGACGGTTGTGCATCACTAATAGTATAAATGCGAAAGTTTGCTGTGTATATTAATATTTTGGTTCTCTTTCAACTCCGTAACGGTTGAACGGATTTGGATGAAAGTTGGAATATACTTAGATTGTGATCTTGAATACAGGTCAGGGTAAACTGAAAAGGCTAGATTTTTACCCCTTCTTTTATTCTTCGTATTTAGTCAACCCCTGTAACATGTGAGCGAAGCTGCGGACTCAATAGAAGAACGATAAATAAATAAAAACCTTCTATAACAATGAATGTTGTTGATCATTTACTTCGAAGTTTGCTGTAGGTACCTACCTACGTAGAAGCACTTTCTTCTATCAACAGAGTGCGCGAGGTAGTGTCAGATTTCTTTAAAAGGCTTCCCCTTATGGGGCAACGTGCTGTGAAAGTAGAATCACTTCTATAAGCAATAGATTTAAAAGCTTTTAATCGGTGTCACTTTGTTAAAGATTGAATTTATTGAATTGACGCCGTGAAGTAAAGTTTGGATTATTTTCTCTAATTATCCGAAGCAAACTGGAATTTTTTCCAACTATCCCCACCATTGGAGTCGCTTGATTAGGATGATTGGAATAATCCCTGTGGTTTGTTTTATTTGATATTTGACAGTTTCAATGCTAATGTTTACAAAACTTCGTACTTTGTTCAAAAACTTCAAACTTTATATCAATCATAAAGTCGGCTTTTCACTGTGGGATGAAATGGTATCCATGATCATTTGACACTTCTGCAAACGAAGATCACCATCAAACTGATTGCGAGGCAGGGGGAGACGCAAGGTTCGGGAACGTGACTCGTACAAAATGTATGATGAGCAATAAAATATTATATCTCAAGATATAATATATATCCCATAGTGAAAACCCGACTGTACTGAGTAAACAGTAACTGAAAATCTCTAAAAATAAAAAATGGATGAAATCAGGCGCTCTTTTCATAAATAAACTCAACCAATACCTAGGTACAAATAATTGAGCCTAGAAAAAAATACTTTGAGAGCATCACTTTTTCGTTCCCTACTTCTAAATTCCGAAAGCATTATTTATTTGTGCCAAGTAACTGAATACCTTTGAGATAAGAGCCAGTCTACTACAGATGTTCGTGCCTGAAGAAAATTATTGCCAGAGATAATTATTTTTGTATCTTCAAAGGATAATCAAGATTTTCAACATTACTTTGTTTATTTGCAACTTTATTTATTCTTGCCCAATTTTTTATTAGTTTTTTGCGTGTCGTATTAAGAAAAATTGTGTATGTTGTCAACATGAAAAAACTGGCTAAACTACAAAGATTATAATCTTAATAATATATCTTTAAAAACTATTACTAGTTTATCCTAATGTTATAATACTACTTCTAGCAATGCTAAATAAATATTTATTGGGTACAATTACAATTTTTTAAGCTGAGTTAGGGCTCAGTGGCTCACCTTAGGAGATACCTACGTCTAGCTGTGGACTGATGATGATGATGATCAAAGCTTTTCCTATGCTAAGTTTATTTGTAAAGAAATCGTGTCCAAAATTGTATGGTAATAATTATTTATAAACAAATAATGCTGAACATTTAGTAGCCCCAAGCTAAGCAGAGCGTGTATATGGAACCCAAATGACTGATAAACTACTTAATATTTTTTTTGTAAGTACCTACATACATATTAAAAATAGAATAAATAGGAAATGTAATTAAATATCACCAACCAACGACATTTAAAATGTAAAAAATGTCTGTAAATGATGCTAAACGCACCAGATACTCATGTAGGAATGTACCTACGTAGCGAATCACAAATTAAAGCTCTACCCAGAAAATGTTGACCCTTGAGAGTGATAGATCTTTTTAACTCCCTAGAGGGCAGTTTTGATTGGATTTCACGGAAGAAATGGACGAAATGGTGGCAAAAGTTTAATAAAATATGAAGTGGAAAAGGTAAATGACCAAAATCAAGTAATTTCGGTCACGGCTTCACTCGCATGGTACCAGTTTCGAAAGCCTACGTTTTAATCCAGGTCACAAACTATCTTTATTCAAAATTTCATCCGAATCCGTTCAGCCGTTACTGTGACCGTACGGAGTTGAGTGGAAACAAACAATACGCAAACAAACATACTTCTAAACACACCAACTTACGCATTGATAATATTAGTCTCATATATTTTTGAACTAGTAACCCTGGTAGTTCGTCTCCGTAAATGTTTTTTATATCCTATACAATTAACATAGTATCAGACAGTCAGTTTCCTTACAGTTTTATATGTCTAGAAAAAATGATAAAGAAGGCAGGAGCGTTATAGGAATTCAGTGGAGTTGGAAGAAGCTGGATGCGAAAACTCTCTCTGTCAATACGTTTAGTTGAGGACAGGGCGCGGTGGCGCTTATCAGACCTAAGTCCAGCAACGGACTGCTATAAGCTAATGATAAATAATAAATAAATAAATAATATATAATTCGATTCCTGACAAAGAAGGTTGACTTCGTTGGTGCAGAGAAAGCTATACTCGCAAGTACAGCAAACCTGCTGGCTGTGGGCAAAGTTTTTGTATAAGCAAAATGTATGAAATGTTGTCCTCCAACCTATTTTTGCATACGACACAGGAGTTTTTGTTATTAGGTAACCAAAATAAAATAAATAGAAAATGAATCAATTAATGAACGCTGAATATGAAATCAATTAATGAATGTACGTAAACGATATCTTTTTGCTCTTTTGTTTTATAACATTATTTTTTCTTCTAAATGATAAATTGTTAATCAAAAATACTATTACTTATTATAAAAAAATATTTTCATCAAAAACTGTTTTTGCGCTTGAGTCATAAAAACAAACATTCAAACACCAATCCAAACTTCCCATAATAAAATTTTATTAGTTTACTAAACATTGATTACTAACACTTACACAAATCACCATTAAAAGCTCCTTTCAACGTTAAGTCAAGTCGAAAGGGCGTAATGTGAAGGTGAAGAAACGTCTCGCATTTTTTATGTGGAGTGCTAGGGAGCCCCGCATGTCGAAACCTGAAGGATTTATAGCAAGGAGAAGTTAGACCACTGCTTCATTTCTTTGCCTTTAATTTGTTCAGTGAATGGGTAGCTTTTTTATGGTACTTGAAGATAAAACAAGTACATGGCCCACCTGATGTAAAGTGGTAACTAATACATATAACGAAGCATTGCCTATGACGTTTTTTCGGAACGTGCTCTACGATGCAATGCCATGCGTCCGTCAACTTGAGGCATGAAGATGATAAGCCTCTGGTACCTATAATTTCACCAGCACCCACACCCTTCAAACCGAAACACAGCACACGGCAGAAATGGGCAGTACTTCCCCGGACGAGCCCTCCACAAAGAACTCTACTACTAATATGTTATGAAGAAATCTTGTTTTTAGCGGTATGTATCCGCATGCAGCAGTTCAAAGTACATTAAGTTATCTGTCTTTGCGTGGTCTCGCCATAAGTACCTACCTATCAACTGCTTCGGTAGTGTTATCATGGTGTGCTTGCATTGATAAAGTCCCTCTTCTGCCCCTTAATCATCACTGCATAGTATAAAACGAAGTCGTTTTCCGCTGTTTCTCTGTCCATTATGTTTGCTTAAATCTTAAAAACTAAGCAACGGATTTTGATGCGTTTGTTTAAATAAATAAATAATGCTGGACATTCACACAGCATCATGTAGCCCTAAACTAAGCAGAGCTTGTATTATGGGAACCACATGATTGTTTTTTTTTTTTGTAAATACATACATATCATACATAGAAAACACCCAAACCCAAGACAAATATCTGCAGAACATGCAAACATTTGTCCCGCGGCGGGAATCGAACCTTGCAACCTCTGCTTCGCAGGCGGACCTTAGCCTACTGCACCACAGAGGTCGTCAAATATATAGAGTTATTCAAGAGGAAGGTCTATATGTATAATACATGTATAGAGAAACGCTGATAATTTAAGAGCTTTTTAATGTGATGTCTTAAATAAACACAATTTTTTGCGCTTACTTTTTAAACGCTGGCTGAACTAACGTACTAAATCCGTGCGAACCCAGGGCGGGTCGCTAGTAATCATTAAAATCAACTAGAAAAATAGTGTCCTATCCTACTAATATTATTTATATATATATTTACAAAAAATATATTTATGTAATATATCAGTCATGTGGTTGCTTAGTTTGGGGCTACATGATGTTGTGTGATAGTGTCAAGCATTATATATTATATATATATTAAAAATGTGAAAGTTTGTGAGCATGGATGGATGGATTTTTGTTATACTCTTTTACGCAAAAACTACTGAATGGGTTTGGATGTACTTGGTACATAGTTGTAGACCTTTATTAACACATACTACTTTTTACCCGGGTACATGCTAACGTAGCCGTAGCTGGAAGCTTGTATTGTTATATTGTATGCTAGTATTGTATATATATTATATTTTTGTCATGAAAAACAAATACACTTTTGCATTGTTGCGTAGGATTATGTGTACACGATAAAATACTGAATTTAAATAGACACCTCTATAAATAATCTAGAGAAGTACTCCATTATTCATCGTCACTTTAGGAACCTTTCCCGTCTCAGATAAAAGTCGTTTAGTTATTCAACAGTCTAGTCCTAGGGACAGGATGTGATGGAGCAATCGTTCTTGCAATTATCGTTAGGAGAAATGAGAATGTGGGTGGATGAATTGCCTCCAATTACAAAGCTTCAAGGCCCGAATGAAATCGGACTAAACTTTTCAATTGAGTTTAACTGAATAAAGTTACAGCGATTTTATACTCTCATAATTTAATTTTAGGAAGTTTGTGAATTCGTAATAAGAATTTTAAGTAGGTAGGTAAGTGTTCCTTGCCTACAAACATTCAAATGCTTTAATAATCACGTTCGGACAGACATAAAGTCAGACAGAAAAATCCATAGAGAAATTCTTGTTGACGACAATTTTTTTTTCAACTAAGCAAATCTTGTATTATGAGAACCTCATGACTCAAATACATACTTTTTTTGTAAATACATACATATTATACATAGAAAATGCTCAGACCCAGGACAAATATCTGCAGATATTGCAAACATTTGTCTCGCAGCGGGAATTGAACCCGCAACCTTCTGTTTCTCAGGCGGATCTTCGCCCGCTGCGCTACAGAGGTCGTTTCGAATTCTCAAAAAGAATTCGTGTGATGCATGTAACCTCTTCGGTATTCCGTATGACAGGATAGGTTATGTAAACATCTTGGTCGTATTGTAACCCTGAACAAGGAGTTTTACTAATATATAAATAGTAAAACTCCTTGCTCAATACAATGTCTTTAAATGTCATTGCAATATGATTGCAAAGCGTGTTTTTTTGGGCAGGCGCATAGAGTTTTTTTAAAAGTCTATGGGCAGGAGTAAGTTCCACCACGAAGTAGGTACTAATGATAATTCAATGGTGATATAGTTATTGGTACTTTACCGCATATGCAAGCGACAAAACTCATTGATTCCATGCCAATGATGCTTGTAGACTACAAGTTCTATTGTAGTCTACGTGGCCAGTGTTACTAGGTCCAATAAACACTGTTATTGCCAGTTAGGGATTATGGCGTGGACGTAATTGCATGTGACGTCACCGTTCTTACTTTATTAAGACTACGGACAGATTGTGTTCCCTTTATGTGGCTATAAAACATGATATACCTACTTAGTGTAACTCAACAAGTCAGTACGATATTTTCCGTTCGTTGCATAAATTGGAGGGCAGGGAGGGTGAAACATTGTCGAATTTCTGTTGGGTTTTTCTTGTGTGTTTGTGTGTTCATGTTTGTTTTATTTCGTGAAAAAGATAGAAGACGTTAACATTTAATAATTACCTGTTTTGCTTTATCATTATCATCGTTCTCCTTTTACAGGATTCATTTACTGTGTCTGCTATATGTCTGTGGAACTCTCTACCAGCATATATTCGTAGCTGTGTCTCTTTAGGAATCTTCAAATAAATAAATAATGCAGGACGAAATCACACAGCATCATGTTGCCCCAAACTAAGCAGAGCTTGTATCATGGGAACCACATGATTGATATATTACACATATATCTATTTTTTTTGTAAATACATACATATCATACATAGAAACACCCAGACCCGAGACAAATATCTACAGAACATGCAAACATTTGTCCCGCAGCGGGAATCGAACCCGCAACCTTCTGCGTCTCAGGCGGACCTTCGCCCACTGCGCCACAGAGGCCGTCGAATCCAAACTTTATAATCATTTCATCTCTCTACAAAATAGTTAATGAAAAAACTGAGCTTCTAAGTGTTATGTACTTTAAGTAATTTATGTATGTTTATGATATTTTAGTTTTGGTATTTAATATTATTTTTATTTTTTGTACCAATACTATGGTTCATGTTTCTTTTTTTGTGTTTCTCTATCTCATTTATTATTATTTTTTGAGTTATGTTATATTTTTCTACCATGTCATTAACAAAATTTGCAGCACTAGCAATCTATCTCCACACTACACAAAGGTTATCTGGAAGAAATGCTATTTAGCATTTTTTTTTAAGTTTGCCTGTGTACTTGTATTTTATCTTGTGAAATATTAGTTATTTGTTATACAAGAGTGCAAAGTTGCTTTTTAACCTCGTTCTCAATTTCGATGACCGAGCAAGCGAAGGATTCTAAAATTGAATCACGAGCGTAGCGAGTACCTTTTTACTTCTACCTGCATAGTGCCGAATTTACCATACAACATTTTTTAATTTGATAAAACCTCAGACTCAGAACCTTCTTGGTGTACTTTTTTTTTTTTTACTTTAAATTTTAAACTATTGAGGAGGAGGCGGGAATTTTTGTCATCTAGAACAACAGTACTATTTTTGTTTTATTTTATTTTCTATTGTTTTTCTGATTTATGTTGCGTAAAGTTTATGGCGCTATAACCAACCTACGTTAGTAAGAAGACCAAAGTGTAGTAAAATGAAATAAATAAACTGTTAGTTATAAACTGGACTTCTCAGATGAAGGAATTTTTTGCTTATTGTTTTGTTATAGCCGCCATAGTTATAACAGAGCATGACTTGACCGAAGATTGACGACTGGACTACAAGGCCGAAGAAATAAAATTGAGGAAGAAAAACACTCACAAAATAAAACGGAATACTTGGCAGTATGGTCAAAAGACTTTAGCCTTTCCAAATTGGGCTAAGAAACAAAAAAAAAATAAACTAGTGATAATCTTTTTTTTTAAATTTATTTATTTCCTCGCTGAGGTGGGATGAAAAGTTACGTGAGTGCAAAGATTTTTCACCTCGTGCTCTTTTGATTCCATCGTTAAAAACATTTCCAAAAAGGTAAATTATTACGCCTTAAGAAATTATGGTAAGTGATGTTATGTGTAATAATTAGACCACACAATTCATTTCTTGCTAATTGCAACTGCATACTTTTCGTAGTTAGTCTAAGCATACTTTATTGTTAGCATTTTAGATTAAAATTAAAATCTTTTAGTACCACCAGTACCACAAAAGTTATAAAATTCATCTTGTTACTCGGACAGAATCAGATTGAACTAGTATTCGTCCCAATCAGCTATTAAAGCGATTTCAGCGCTGGAAGATTTATTGCAAGCCCGTACGATAAAATGGATGAGTCACACGAGGTCAGTATCTACTGCCAGTAAAATATTTACTCTTATGAACTGTAAATGACTGAATTGTAAAATGAATGAATGATGTATTTGTTCAAAGATTACGGAAAAATTACGAAATTAATTTTGATGAGACTTTTATATTTTGGTAGCATGTTTTCTAAATTAAAACATAGAATATCTATAATTAAATTGGGAATATAGAACCAGTACAGGTTGAGCTTCAGCTTTTCCAAAGATCACAAAACCATACTAAGCAGAGGTCTATGTAAATAAACCAATAATTTAAACAGAGGTCGTTATTGAAGAAATTTTGATGGTTTTGCATGCAGATCGGCTAATTTTTCCATTTTTAGTGCATTGATACTGTTACTATATATTGTCATTGTAAGTAAGAAAGAGATTGGATCAATGCCTCGTGTGTGGAAGACATTAAATGATTGCTCAGTCGAACAGTAAATCAATGAAGATCAGACCTTTTGAGAAATGAAAGAAGATATCAAACGATGTAAGAAAATAAAAGAAATCTAGAAATCTGCAGTTTGCTTTGTGCTTTTTCTTTTAAATTCAATCTTTGTTTGGACTGATAGAGCTTTTACTGACAAAGAGTTTTTGTCACTGCTTAGTGAAATTTGCGCATAATAAATAAGAGCTAAAAGAGAGATGGTATTCGATAAAGGGTAGGGCAAAATTTTACCCCATTGGTCAGCTATTCTTTTGTAGAAACAAAGTTTTGTTCTCGAGAAACTATAGATCTATTTAAAGAAAAAATCAATAACATTTTTGGATTTTAGAAAAAATAAGCCAACCACGAAAATAACTTTTGTCAAAAAAATTAAGTCGGTTTCAATCGGGAAATAGATCCCAACAAGAACACTTTTTTAAAAGTATTTGACTTAATCAAATCATCACAATACGTCACGCTCTGGGTCATACGTACACGGTTTGGAATTTGGAGCGTATTCGTGGGAAAATGATATTTGGCTTTAAAAATGTAAATTATATTCCAACAACAATATTACATTCTAATCTATGACGTACACAACAGTATATATAATTACAAGATCTTTACTAAATATTTTATAATTACAAAACATATTTTGCAAAATAAAATAAAAAAGCCTAATAAATTTTCCAATCTTATAATATTCGGTCCATACTACCTATTTCAGTTAAAATAGGCTCTCCACACCACACCAGCCTATATCAGTCCACTGCTGGACATAGGCCTCCCCTAATATAGGGGGATATGCCCATAATCCCCACGCTGGGCATGCGTGTTGGGGATCGCAGGTCACAGTTTCTCGCACCACCGACGCTGCTGCCCGTTGGTGGCCAGGGGATTTAGCTGTGCCGATGTAGGCTGTGCTATAGCGCAATCAGCCGGCTGCCAGAGCCCCGTTCGTTGTTTAGCAGGGTGCACCACGTGCAGGTGAGGTTGGCTTGGGTTCCGAAGATGGGCCAACCCCGTACATCCACTAGTAGTAGTAGAGTTCTTTGTGGAGGGCTCGTCCGGGGAAGTACTGCCATCATGCCTATTTCTGCCGTGAAGCAGCATTGCTGTGTTTTGGTTTAAAGGATGTGGGTGCCGGTGAAATTACAGGCACAAGGGGCTTATCATCTTCAAGTCTTAAGTTGATGGACGCAGGGCGTTGCATCGTAGAGCACGAACAAAAAAACGTGATCTACGATGCAATGCTTTGTGATGGGTGATGGTTACCAGTTAACATCAGGTGGGCCATGTGCTTGTTCGATCTTCAACTACCATGAAAAAAAGATTAAAAAGATTAAGGATAAAATCTAATTTTAGGCGGGATGTAGCAAGTGTAGCCAAAGTATTAGGTCTAAGCTCTTAATATTTTTTTCTAGCTCTAGCTCAATACTAGACCTTTTGTCCTACAATACCACGGAGATTTTTATTATAACATTAACTTTACGAAAAAATCGGCAAACCTAAATTTTTTAAAGGCGCGTACAGACTACTGTGACGTAACATGCAATGTAACATGAAAGGAGCATTTCATAAGTGTGGACACAGATCGCGGTGCGCACGACTTGAAATGCTGTGCGCGTAGTGTGCACGGTTCGTGCGCGCAAGGCGTCCACACTATGGGAATTCTGTTACATTGCACGATATGGTGCTCCCACATTGCCGTTAGAAAATGTTTAATAACGTTAGTAAACATTTGTTAGCAAACATTTAATCACAAATAAATTTTCATGTTAGAAAATGTTTAGTAATGTTAGTAAACATTTTATAACAAAACAAATTATAACAAAATAAAACATGTGTTATCTTTTGTTTGTAAACATTTTATAAGGGTGATGGCGGGATAGGCGGTGCGGTGCCGTGGGGGTTAGAGTACGCAGGTCGCTGCGCGTGGTGTCTCGCTTGTCAGTCCCTTTGTGTCAGCGTGCATCGCTGTGCGTGTGTATTAGTGGTTGCGCGTGCGCCAAGCAATAAAATATGTCCGGTAATTGGAATAACGATGATGTTTACAAACTGATTGAAATGTTTCAAGCAAGAGAAGTACTATGGAACACGATGTCAGAGAGCTACAAAGACCGAAATAAAAAACACGATGCTTGGATGGAAATTGCCAGTGAATTTAATATGGATAAAAAAGTAATTGAAAAAAAGATTCGATCACTCGTAGGTCAATTTAACCGAGAATGTAAATCTAATAAATCTGGTGCAGAAGCTAATGAGTCAAGTAAATGGTTTGCATTTAAAAAACTCATGTTCCTTAAAGGCAAAAATATTCCAAGTTTAACTGTCGATGGAGGGTTGCAGGTGAGTTTTATTTTAACGTCTTTTAATAATATTTAGATGCCCAGTCCAAAAACACTTCATTTGAAAAATATTCTGCGAATTCTTTTCTTATTTCTTTCCCATCATCTGTCAGGGATTCACATGCTTCAAGTGGTGTTAATTGCTGCTGTTCTAATCTCCATTGTCCATCGATACGTGTACCAGTTACTATGTCATCTCTATCATAGTATTGAGATGGAGCGTAAATCATGCTCGATTCAGTTTTTCTTATAAAATTATGCAGTAGCACGCATGTCATAATTAAAGTAGTAGTTTTTTCTGGATCTAATAATATTGTAGTTCGTAAAACTCTAAATCTGGCTGACAAAATCCCAAATGCGTTCTCTACTGTTCTCCTCGCACGACTCAGTCTGTAACTGAAGATTCTTTCCTTAGAATTGCTATCCTGTGGTCCTGGAAAAGGTTTTAATAAGTGTTTTTCTAAAGGGAACGCATCATCTGTTACGAACACATAAGGAACAGGTTTGTTTCTGCCTGGTAGTGAGCTGTCACTGGGTATTTTCAAACTATTGTCGTTAATTTTATTTCGAAATTTTGTGTTTGCGAAAACTCCGCCATCACTTATGCGTCCTTGGCAGCCAATATTCACGTACAGAAAGTTGTATTCTGCGTCCACTATCGCTAAAAGTACAACGCTGTAAAATCCTTTATAGTTGTAATATTCACTGCCGCTATCAATTGGCTTTTGTATGGCTACGTGCTTTCCATCGATACTTCCTAAGCAATTTGGGAATTTCCATTTTTCTTCAAATGAATTTGCCACGTGTAGCCACTCTTGAGGTGTTGTTGGTATCTGGAACAAAAATAGAAGATTCAGAAATAGGCGTGAAAAATAAATTTATAACTCGTTATTCTAACAAATTTTATTGGATATTTTTATTAAGTATGAAATATTAATAGAATACACTATAAAAAAATATGATTTCAGTTAAGGGTTGTTAAGTAATAGAAAAAGAAAATCGCGGTTATAGATTTATTTACAATTTTAGCTAATTTGACGCGCCTATAACTTGAAATTATCGTTTAATTCTATTCTTTCAGGGTAACGAAGAAAACAGAATTGCTTCAGAAAACACTCTCAGTTTGAACGAAACAGGAAATACTGTCACTGATGAAACTACGGGCACGCCTTTCGCCACCCCAAAACCATTTCGGAAAAGAAGACGGCCTGAAGTAGAACAAGATCCAACACAACAAGAAGCTGTAAATATTTTACAAAGAATGTACGAATCTAGAAAAAGCAGGGATGAAAATGACGCATTTGGAGAGTATGTCTCGATGAAACTGAAACAAATAAAAAACAGTCATGCTAAGAATACTGCTCAACATCACATTAACAATATTTTGTACAATGCGACAATGGGACAATATGATTTTCCAACAACCTTTACAGACCCAACCGCTAGTAGTTCCTGGGGATACAACTCTGAACCAAATCTATCCACTTTTTCGGAAAATAATGCTGACTGTAGCTCGAGAGGATACTACACCGCACCGAGTCCCTCGGCTTCATTTGAAACCAGTTCTTCGGATAACTCCAGGACACATACTCGTACCAGCGCAAGAACACAGAGTCCGTCTAATTTATCGGAATCAAGCCAAGATTCGACCCAATCATTAAACGATTTGTTGGAATCAATCAAAAATTAAAAAATACATGTTTGGTTTGTTAATTATTAAAAAAATTATTAGTAAGGTAAGGTAGGTACCTACCTAAAGTATGATTAGATTAGATCATATTAAAAGTAAATAAAAAAATAATTAAAAATGTTGTTTGACTTACCTGTATGTATTCCTTTAAAACCTCATTGAGAGCCTCGCACACTTCTGGTACGATAATAGATATCACTTGGTCTGACAACTTGAACACATTTCCAAGACTTTTATAACTGCTACCAGTTGCCAAAAATCTTAACGTTACCGCAAGTCTTTCCGTCACACTTACAGATTTTCTAAATTTAGTGTCTCGTTTGCCTATTTTTGCCCCAATTAAATTTTGTAGATATTCAAATTCGGAACTGTTCATTCTTATAAAATCTTTTAAGCAAGAGTCAATACCCAAATCCTTGAGATAGTCTGTGGCACTATATTTTCCTCTAGCTTTTAGCGTTTGGCGCATCCAATAAGAGCGCTTTTTCTTCTTTTTTAAACAAAAAATAAAAGCTATTCCAATGAGCAAATCTTCTTCCATTTTCGTGTAGACGTCCTCGGCCCTCAGAAGGCGAAACCAAACTGCGAGCCAATACTAGATGTTATAAAATGTTTAAACATTTTCCATCAATGTAGGAGCACTTATAACATGTAACAGTTTCTAACAAAGTGCAACAATTGTTAACATTTGTTAGTAAATGTTTTGGTGTTATAAAATGTTTACAAACATTTTATAACGGCAATGTGGGAGCACCTATACATTGTGACAATGTGGACGGCAAATTCTTTTATTGCGTGTTACATTGCGTAAGTCTTTACCCGCTTTAAAACACCAAAACAAGTTTTTTTCTAGAACCTAAAATCTTAAAATCTATGGATTAGGTCTCCTATAAACCTGTTACCGTTTATTCTTCGTTTGACCTGCAGTATGACCGTGTATAAGTGCCTATACAATGTTTAGTTTTGCTCAATCGAATAGTATTCTGAATCTGGCTTCTATAATATTGTTTCAGAAAATTCTGCTTATCAATCATATCTACCCTTTCTTTATTTTTATCACCCAAATAACAATAACTATCGGAGCCTCGGAGGTGATCACGCCAGCCTAATTAGAGACACTACGGCTATTAATAATCTGTCACCATCACATCTCAATATCGATCAAGTTACTACGCGCATAAAGTGGATGTATTCAGAACTGTATTGTAATGTCTAAGCAAATTATTATCTTATTAACTGATTAAGTTGATTTTATTGTACAGTCGCGTGCTGCAAAGTTAAATCATTTGACGAGTACGAAGACATGACATCAGCAAGCGCTTGCTAGTTTATAAACTACTAAATTGTAGGTTTAAATACCTATGTTAGTTGCAAATAAGTTATAAAATATAGGTATTTAAGACACATTTTTTGAGTACTTAGTATATACAGATCTTAACAACATATCTTATAATTATAGCTACATATTTTATAAAATATGTACCTACCTATTACTAAAATAAAATAGCCTAATAAAAATCCAGGCCGTCACCACACGGTAGAGTGCCCAGAATGTTAGCTGCATTGCCACGTTGGATAGGCTGATCCGTTGGCCCAAATAGAAACCAGAATTCCGATCACGCGTGGTCTCAAATAAGCGCTCTGCCAAGTCTTTGAAAATTTTGTGAGCCCCTGGTCACCATGGGCCTAGAGTTTCTACTCCAAATGGCACAAATATATAACCTCTATCTAAATAAGAATATTTTCGCCGTTTGAGGAACTCCGCTGAAGTTACTGCGGATCTGGCCTGAAGTTCTGAAGTCCCTGAAAGATGAAAGGGCGCGGAACTAGGGTGTCTACGCAAGTGGCATCCTAAACTAAAGGTCGTCCCATCTTCCAAGGCATCAAAGTCATACCATCGGGTTTTTTACCATCATCCCTCATCAGGCCACGTGGCTCTTATGTAGAAGCTACAACACTGGTAAAAACTCGACAAATGATATCATTGAGGGTGTAAAACAAAATATGTGCTTAAAATAGAAAATATTTTATTGCACGAGATAAAAACAAGTTCACAGCCGAACTTCTTCCAGATAACCTTTGTGTAGTGTGGCGATAGAGATAGATTAGTAGTGCCACAGATTTGATAGTTTAAACAGTAGAATGAAAATCATTTAAAAGTCCAGTGACAGTTGACTGTGTATGTACGGTCCATTTTCATCGCTCAATGTCAGTCAAGCATTTATATATATGATAAATTAACAATTGAACTGGCAAGCTTGCAACTGAGAACAAAAAAAATGGAAAATTGTTATGTGGCACAAGTTGAGTCCCAGCAGTGGGTGAAATCAGGCTGCGTATGATATTGTTCTAGCAATGTTGTATGAGGCAAGCCTCTACAAAGTTGGAGGGGGCTAAATACTGCACCTTTGCCCAAATCCTGAGTACGTTCACCTCCACGCATGATTGATCATACTAACGAGGTAAAAGGAACAGCCACACGTGAAACTGATGTGACGTCATAGTGAATACTCGGATTTTGGTACCTACTGCCATTTTGGTTACAAGTGTAGTGTGCCCAGGATCAGCATTATTGTAAATTTTCTATATATACTTACATCCTCCTCTAATAATAATATTAATACACTCGGCACGCATAGAGAGGAAGTTCCTTTCTTTGCAGCAATCGCAGCCTTGCTCCGAAGTCGGTGGTCTCCCGTTTTGATGAAATGAAATTTTGAAATCGGCAAGTGGCAAGTGGTTTTTCACACACACACACACACACACACACACACACACACACACACACACACACACACACACACACACACGCATACACACACACTTCCTGTTCCACGGCCCATATAAGAAACTAGATTCATAGATTTCGCTTAAGCATTAGGTTCGCGACTTTGGTTAAAGGTAGCCTAAATTTGCCTGTGTTAATCCAAGAGACAAACACACACTTTGGTATTTCAAGTTTCATCTTTTCATCATCTTTTCATCATTTAGCTGTTACGGAGTTGAGTGGGAGCATACATACTGACATACTTAAAAACTTTCACATTTACAATCTACTAGCTTCCGCCCACGGCTTCGCTTGTATGATACCCAAATTTAAAGTAGCCTATGTGTTAATCAAAGGCTTTGTATGTTCAGCCGTTACAGAGTAGTTTAATCTAAGTACAAAGTGTAGTTTTTTTGGGAATTTTATCCTCGTAACTACATATTTATTTACGCTAAGCAACACAGTGTTAACGAACATCTACCGTACGCGTGAGTGGCTTACAAAGGCGTGTATAGGTTAAAATGAACCGTTCACTTTTACTCCATTACACGGGTAGGTTTAATTAACTGTTACGAACGTGTATGAGAAGTTTCGTAGTGTTCATTAACTTATAAAATAATCATCACATCAAAACTGTCACACTTATATTATTATCACTATTTAATAAATCGGAAATATACGAAAGTTAGTAGATAGATAGATAGATAGATAAAGTCTTTTTTTGGCACACATTAACACAATATTAACACAAAAATAACAGCACAAACAAAATAGGTAATGGAACAAAACAATAACAAGATATAAAACAGAGAACAACACAAATAGGTGGTTTGGGTAGACAAGCGGTAGCCTATGCACTGATAGGTAAACAAACTCGGTAGTAATGTGTTTGCATTATGTTCCTACTCAAAAACGACTGAACGAATTTAGATGAAATTATAACTATAGAAAGTTGTGACCAGCGGGGTGATCGGTTAACTCTGTTGCAAACAGAAATGATTGACACCGATCCTGTTTTTACAAACTTTGACATTTCATCTGTCCCAATTCAATGAACGTCATTTAACAAACTGCCACAGTTTGTAAAAACAGGACCGGTTTCTATTTGCAACAGAGTTAGCCAATCACCCCGCTGGAATATCTATTAGAAATTAGTTTGTGACCTGGATTAATTTTTTGAACACATGTTCTGTCCACTAGCACTTACTTTAATCTTGAATTTACTGATGAATTGATGAAATGAAGATATTTTGCTTTTAAAGTGCATTAAATAAATAAATAAAATTAACACTTATGCTACTTTTTAGACCGGTACCACGCGAGCGAAGCCGGGGCAGAAGCTAGGAATGTACATCTTCACTACTTTTTCCCCATTATGGATATTTTAACATATTGTTCAGTACGCAAATCTATTGAGGATACCCTAAAGGGGGTAGTCAGAGGCAAGTCCAAATATTACGTTCGATACCTGCCTACTTTTTGCAAGCAGCTAGCATTCCACGTGACAGGTTGCAAGCCCATCGCCGCTTTTTTATTTGAAGCTGGGAATCAATCAATAATAAAAGAATAAGTGCCCTGGCACCTGACTACTGTACTGTTACTGTGACTGACTGTACAAATGCACTGAATCTGTAGTAAAGCGCGGTATTAATCTTCGGGTCGATTCTAAGCGGGCCGAACGGGCGCGGACCCATATTAGTGAAGTCTAAACTCTTCACCAAGAGGTATGAAGGTGACATAAATTGAGTTAATACAAATTATTATGACCTCTGTGGTGCGGTGGGAGAAGGTCCGAAGGTTCCGGGTTCGATACCCACCGCGATACATATGTTTGCATTATTTGCAGATATTTGTCTCAGGTCTGGGTGTTTTCTATGTATTATATGTATGTATTTACCAAAAAAAATATTATTTATCATTATTATTATTGGCTGAATGCACTGAGATGAAACTTGAAATACTGACATAAGCCGAAAATTTCAACAAGGCAAGGAGGTGGCTCGATAGCATAGTTGGTAGCGAGTCCCGCTATTTATGGAAGGTCACGTGTTCAAATCCCACCTGAGTCAAAGTTTTTGGGTTATTACAAAATCTTACTGATACAAAATTAGTGACCTGGATTAACCCATATGCTATAGGTATGTTTATCCCGATACCACGTGAGCGAAGCCGCGGGCAGAAGCAGAAGGCAGAAGTTATAAATAAATCCTACTTCCTACTATATAATATTATAAATGCGAAAGTTTGTGAGTATGGATGGATGGATGAATGAATGTTCGTTACTCTTTCACGCAAAAACTACTGAACGGATTTGGATGAAACTTGGAATATACATAGTTTGTAACCTGGATCAACAAATAGGCTTTTTATCCCGGTACCACGCGAATCTATATCATGCAAACATTTGTCCCGCAGCGAGAATCGAACCCACCTCTTGCGTCTCGTCAAGTTCCACATCTCGAACGAATCCACATATCTCGCGTCTGAGCCAGGTCCTGGCACCACCAAGCTCGATTTAATTTCAGTATCCCTTTGTAGATGCTGCTCCGCGCTCCATCAATCTTGAGGGTTTAGTTCAGAAGCGGAGGGATTACGCTTGTCTGCAGCCACATTCGCGAGCTCTGACAACTTTTGGCAACTTTTTGGAGCTGTTATTTCGTTTTTGCTGTATGTAAATAATTTTTAAGGGTTAAGAAATATACGTAGTAGCTACCTAATGAATTACATTTTGGAATAGTTTAGCGAACGGGCCTTGTCGTGTACGTGGCCCGGACGGGGCACAGATTTGAAACGTTACATACATTTTGTATGAAACAATTCATATTACACAGTGCATGATCCGTGTCCCGTCCGGGCCTCGACGACGCTCGTCTCCACCACGGCTGTTGGACGGACCCGCCCCGCCCCCTACTGTTTCATACAAAATGTGTTTAACGTGTCAAATCCGTGCCCCGCCCGGGCCACGTACCTACACGGCATACCACGGACATGGCCCGGTGTCATAAGAATCATCCCTTAGGCTACTTTTTACATAAATAATCAACTTTGCTGAGGACCAATCAGGTATGTTTACAAACATATATAAATATCAATCAATAATGTACTTAAAGAAGGTCAAAGCGGCGGTTTTATCGCAAAAGCGATTTTTATCCGGGTACCGGGTGGAAGCTAGTATTGATATGCAACTGTTATTGAAAATTATGATCATAGTGAAGTCTAAACTAGCCAAGAGGTATTAATGTAATAAAAATGGAGTTAATAAAGATTATATTCTCTTTCGTCTCGTACAAATTCAGTCGTGTCTTATGCACGGGTACACAAATCACTTCTATTTACAACGTCCAAAATAACTAGACCTTTTCGCTTACAGAGAAAGTACAAATTTTGAGCCAAACTGTGTAGATGGCAGGGTCTCAGTAGCCTGGGCATTGTCAGCTAGTCTGGTATGCATTGCTTGTCCTGACAAGCCAATTTTAACAGATTGTAGGGATAAGTTGTTAGCCTGACCTACCTAATCATCACCATCATCAGCTTATAGCAGTCCACGGCTGGACATAGCCTCCCCTAATAAGCGCCATTGCGCCCTGTCCTGAGCTCGACGCATACAGCTTCTACCAGCAGCCTTTCGCAAATTGTCCCTCCACCTGGCCGGAGGGTGTCCTACACTATGTTGGCCGAGACACAGTCTTCTCTCAAGAACTCGTTTACCCGAACGGTTGTCAGATATGGCCAGCACACTGCTACTCCAGCATCATATACCAACAATTCAGGAGATAATTTATAAGTGGGATTTGAACAATGGAACTGTAAAGGGTGCAGTGAGTTAAGTTAGACTGCGTATGATGATAATGTTGAACTACATTAGACGAAAGATGGTTCAACGAACCGACTCACATGAAGATTGTTATATACTATTCTGTTTGTCACAGATAAATCTTGCAAAACAAAGTAACAAGAAAAATAACTCTAAGGACATACGCTTCATATTCCTGTTTACTTATCTACATGAAACTAAAAGCACTTCTTCTCTGACAGGCTTAAGAGATTGTCTTGTACTTGTATGTAATCCATCTTTCTCTGCCCTTTTCTAAGAAACTTCCTCTTTTATATTTACATTTATGAATCTATGTGTGTACGGAACTTATGTAGAACACTTTATTTCTATACCCGAGAAAATTGTATTGGTACTCATTTACCACACTTATTATAAATGCGAAAGGTTGAGGGTGTGGGTATCTTTGTTCCCACTCAACTCCGTAAAGGCAGAACGGATTTAGATGAAACTTAGAATATACATACTTTGTGACCTGGAATAACATATAAGCTTACTTTTACCACGCGAGCGAAGCCGTGGGTGAAAGCTAGTAGAAATATAAAATAGGTTCTACTTATAAGAAAATAAAATTGTATTATTCTTTGGATGATACGTCCTTATACGCTTCCCCTGAAACAATATTGCCATTAAATAATAATAATAAATAATAATGCTGGACACTATCACACAGCATCTTGTAGCCCCAAACTAAGCAGAGCTTGTATTATGGGAACCACATTACTGATAAACTACACATATTTTTATTTTGTAAATACATAAATATCATACATAGAAAATACCCAGACCCGAAACAAATATTTGCAGAACGTACAAAATTTGTCTCGCGGTGGGAATCGAACCAGCAACTTTCTGCGTCTCAGGCGGCTTCACTCACTGCGCCACAGAGGTCATCATTATCATCAACTTCATCATAAGCCAATAGCAGTCCGTCCACTGCTGGACACAGGCCTCTCCCAATCAGCGCCATTGGTCCCTGTCCTCAGCTTGACGCTATTGCTATGCCTATACATATTTCTGCCATGAAGCAGCATTACTGTGTTGTGGTTTAAAGGGTGTGGGTGCCGGTAAAATAACAGACAGACAAGGCTTTTCATCTATAAGCCTCCAGTAAATCTTGTTATTTTTGTATTTAACTTTAGTTCTTGTTTTTCAATTTCATAATATTCAATCCACAATATTTATAACAATAGTACATAAAAATGAACGATAAGATATTTATTTATTTATGTAACCTACATCTACACCCCGCCTACAGAAGAAATAGAAGAATAGGAAAACATTTCAATTAACTTCCATGTACCACAATGTTTGTTTGTGAAGGCAAAAGGCAAAAACTGAAAAAGGTTTTCCATGTTCAAACTGAGTAGAGGATTTAGCGGGTGCATTGAGTTCTAAACTAATTCGGATTAAACTTGGTAATGGTAGAAGCATTTTAAACCCGCTTCACAAATATGCGCGTTTCCGCAATATTTTTTATATATCTACATGATTAGTTCGACTTCGGATGACCTGATAGGGGGAAATTGACTCTTGAAGGTACATATTCTACACAGTTTACTGACCTAAAGGAAGAGTGAGGTAGTTTTGCTACGCGTTGTAGCTGATCCAGTCTACGCCTCGTAGCACAGCTAACTGACCCAACCGAAGAGTGACGTAGATTTGCTACGCGTCGTTGCTGATCCAGTCAGTCAACGCCTCGTAGCACTTCTAACTGACCCAACCGAAGAGTGACGTAGATTTGCTACGCGTCGTAGCTGTTCCAATCTACGCCTCGTAGCATGCTCCTACCTAATAGCGAAGTGGCAATGAAGCGGACATTGTAAGTTTATGGGCGTTAGCACCTCGTTAGCACACAAATGTCAATTCAACATGTACATACTCCGCTACGTACTACATGACTACGTTCAAAAAGATGTATATCTCAGGACCGTGTCGCTGTAAAGCAAAGAGTTTGTATAGAAACTTTTTTGTGCAGTAAGGTTTAATCATTCGACGAATGTATTGTCACTGTTAGAAAGCACTTTCATCTTAGAGTGCCTTCTCTACGTGCACGAAATAGCGGGTATTCCGTTAGTTCCGTTCTTCCGCTAGTAATTTTCATTATTCCATGTGAAGCGCAGTGAATTGAATTTAGCGTCACATAATACGTGTGAGTTAGAATGCTGCATTCAGGATATGGGTGGTGGGGGTGGGGGGGTTTCGGGGGTTGTAGAGCTTTATTGGATTTATAGGTTTTGTCCGTCCGTATATTGAGGTGCTTGGGTGTTTGCTCTACAAACTAGTACAATCATCGTCAGAAATTGCATCGCGAGATTTTAAAAAATGTTGTAGGTAAGTTTGTCCTTAAACTGGTAACGCTGTGGGCATAATGCCGAGTCGGGGCCTATTTGATGCTGTATCACACAATACCTACATTTAAGTGTTTTTTTTGTATAAGTACCTAACATAATTTCGTTTAGAAGTAGTAGAGTTATGTAATATAAATTTTGTGACCTGTAATATAATATTATGAATAATTCCTATAGGAATAGCAATAATTATTGTTGCTGAAGTAAAATAAGCTCGAGTGTCAATATCTATTCCAACTGTAACTATATGATGAGCTCACACAATAAACCCTAAAATTCCAATCGCTATTATAGCATAAAGCTTGATTTCTTCAGCTGCAGTGCTTCTACTTTTAAAACTAAGCTTAACAACACTTATAGATCATTGTTTTTGATCTTGATATTAACTTTTTTGCCTAAATCAACTAATTAACGTAGCTATCATGAATGTGAATGATTGATGTGAACATAACATGCGTTAGCATAACTAGAATAATGTTTTCTTCTCTTGAATTGTATCAACCTAACAGTTAAACAACATGTTTCTATCAGTGGAGACCTTTTAATGGCCTTATCAACACTATTTTAACTACTTCGTTACATGGTGCTGATGGTTTTCCTAATACAAAATAAATAAATAAAATAGAATAAATAAATAAATAAAATAAAATAAATAAATTAATTCCTTATTATAAAATATTATATATATTATCATATGCATAAATTAGAGCCCTTCATTGTTATGAAGCAGCCAATTTCTGTCATGAAGCAGCTTTGCTGTGTATCGGTTTGAAGAAGAAGTGAAATTACAGGCACATCAGGCTTAATACCTTCATGACTCAAGTGAATAGACGCAAGGCGTTGCATCGTAAGGTTCTTAGCTTTTCTTTCTTTATGTACAATTAGCATAGAAAAATTGTGGTGTTTAGCTTTGTTACTAAAAAAGTATTCCTTAAAATCTATTTTAAGTAAGAAATGTATGATTAAATCAAGGTATATCTACTCGAAGCTTATTGATCTTCGACAGAAGCTATACGCATAAAGTAGACTGTAAATAAAACAAATAATTTATACAACAAATAAATATATATTTTCCATTAAGTTCCATGTATAAATTTTAAAATTACCTTTTAAATAACATATATGACAACAATATAATCAGTAAGTTATTTTACAATATTAGAAGTGGAAAACTGGAAATCACATGTTCTATAATATAAGTTTTAGTTTAGTACAGTTTCCCATATATCTAAGATTACACTCAAATTCAGTGAAATGTATACGGTATACAATAATTTCATACTAAGTAGGTACAGTCAGACACATAAGTAAGTAAGCAAAGAGTTTATTTTGACTAAAACCATAAAATGATATAAAAAAATTTACCTATTTTTGTTTTGTACCGTGATAATTACATAAGATGACTAACCTCTTTAACATGCCATGGATCCGCGAGGCTAAAGATTTTAAATTATGTCTGGAATCCCGGATATTAGATAAAAAAAATGTGTGTACATTTTTTTAAGTCATTTGTATTGATTACTAATCTAATAAAGTCTAAGAGACATGGTCAAAAATTTAATTTTATAGAACATTGAAATAAATTCAGGATTTCTTTCTGCTTTTGTCGCTGACTGTACATACGACTACAGTTGCTCTAGTCATAATACTTATTTACAAAAAGATGGTATTTATCAAGGAAATTGTTACGTAATAATATATTATTATTAAACAAACATTGAATAATGGTCCACATGAAATTTCAACTTACAACAAAGCATCAAACTATTTACCCTATACAATAAAATAAATACGCTCAACACCTAAAGCATTTAACTTAATAAACATGACTCCAAATTTAGGTAATACAAAATACATTTGGTAAATATTTTTTTTAGTTAGATACTTTATATCATATTCATTTGTGAGATTTCAATGTAGATTTCCAAAAACTGGCGACCAAATTAATTAATTTCTTAATAACTGCAAAATGTCTTTTAGAAGAAAGTACACTCGCCAACAGTCGAGTTCTAGTTTTATCTACCTTATATCTAAACTAAAGATACGGCTAGTAACAGTTGTTGGCGACTGTACTAACACAGAATACTTAAAATTATTAATATTAATAATATTTATATTTACGCCGCTATTTTCATAAAAAAGCGTATACATTTTTAAAATCTGCACTATCAAAAATGGCAATCACAAAGTTAGGGGAACATTTTTATCATATTTTACATAAATATACATATAATTACTTAATATTGGTTAAGGGTTGTGCGTCTTATTCGTTAAAAACCATAATGTATATGAATAAATCTTTGATCTAATTTAGCAAAATTATAAGTAATATTTGGTTTGCAACACACTTTAGGTTACGACAAAGAAGGTTTTTTTCCAGCAACTCTAACATATATTATTGAGGTTAAAACTATTACAATTATAATAAATCTACAATAATAATTTTATTATAATGGAAAGATAACAATCATTAACAACAGAAGCTATTTTATCATAATATTTTATCTAAAATATAAATAATTTATGGAAATTCCATTCAACTTACATAACTTACGTTCAACGAAAGAGCTTTAAGCTCATAAATAAATCAATTTAGAGTTCATATATTTATTTTTATTTTTAGTTTTACTGACACCAAGAAATACAAATCAATAAACAAGTTTATTATTAGATATCCCCAAATTTAAAACGAATTCAATAAGTAAGCATACTAAAGATCTTTAAACTAAGCTATATTTAAATAATTTGGCACAATTTTTAATAGTATAATTTTTATTCAATAGCTAATTAATACCTATTAAAATAGCAATAATTTCAATATTTTACGACATTATGTGACTAAATACATAAATGAAGTACCTAATTTGAACTATACAACAACACACAACACAAATAACTATGTAGGTATATAATAACATAAAGGAATAAGTATACGCAAAATATTAAGGTAAATGACATCGACATCACAAGTCACAACATCAAAATAACTTAAAATTCATTCAAATATTTTTTTAATAAGGATTATAATATATTACTCAAGTATATAATTAAGTATAATCATATAAAACTTGGAACACTTTTCTACGTGACAGTACTGAAAATTATTCAGTCATGTAAAAGTGCAATAGTCAGGAAAAAAATCCAAGTTATTTCTTGTATCTTGAATCCAACGATTGAAGTCGTTGTTTTTTTGGTCTTAGCAAAGAATTGTTTTAGACAATACTGTACGCAAATTACCAAATGAAGTCGTTTAAAAAATGAATAGGTAGATTGGAGACTTATAATCACAATAGCTAATGTTGACCCTGTGTCAGTCATGGACTGCGACCGCGGCACGGCCAGCCTCGGGATCAATCCTATCTACGTAATTTAGAATCTACGCTCTACGCACGTAGCGTCCGCCACAAAAGGCGCTCTACGCTAGGTCCCTATAGTAGAAGATAAATATACGATCCATTTAGAAATTTGGCAGTTACTATTCACTGGTAAAATTCTAGTCTAGTATAATTTACATGAAAAATTCGATCTCTTCGTCACTAGACTAAACGGAGCGAGTCCATTTCACCGAGCTACAGCTAAATAGTCCAGACCGGTCGACGCATCACCGGGGATTCGTCCGCGGAGTCGACGGGGGCACGCGGGGAGGGGGAGCGGGGGGAGCGGCCGCGGCGACGACAAGGCACGGGCAGGAGCGCGGGCGCGCGGCGGCGGCTCGCGCGGCGCAGCGACGCCGCCGCCGCCGCGCCGCGTCAGAGCGGGAAGCAGCGCGCTGAGCGGCGCGGGGGCTCGCTCGCGCCGCGCCGCCGTCGCGCCGTCTCCGAGCGCACGCTGTTCGCGTCGCCCTCGCTGGCTCCGCTCGCGCAGAACCGCTCCGGCTCGAGCGGTTCTAGCTTGTGCATCGAGGGTCGGCTCGAGAGGCGCGCGCTGCCGCCGCCTGGCGTGGTCGCCGCGCGCTCCGATCCCTCGTCGTCGAGCTCGATACGGCCGAGGCGCAGCGCCAGTGCATACTCGGCACGCTCGATCACGCTCGGCGGCTCGTCCTCGAGCACGGTGGTGTCGGCGGCCGTGGAGTCGGGCGCGCCGCGTGTGCCACCCGACGAGGGCGAGGCACCGCCCACGCTGCGCCTCGGCGTCCCGAACACGGAGTCGGAGGCCCAGCTGCGCGATTCGGAGCACTGCCGCAGCGTGTCGTCGAAACTGCGCTGCGAGGCGCGGCGCGATGCGCCCGGGCTCTCGTCGTCGATCGCGCGGAAGTCGAGCGCGCTCAGGTCGACGGCGCCGTAGGCTCGCCGGCGGGAACCATCGCGCCGGAGCGACGGCCGGTGCGACGTGAAGGCGGCGTCATACAGCTCGCAGATGCTGGTGCGGTCCGAGTGCGGCTCTTCGTACAGCGTCAGGTTGCGTGTCTCGGTCGCATCCGAAGGCGTCTCGTCGCGGGTCGAGGTGACCTCGCTTCGCTCGGAGATGTCGAAAGTGAAGCGTGCCTCGAAGCGGTCTGGGCTGAGCAGCGGCGCCGAACGCGAGCAGTCATCGGGTGCGACGTCATCCAGCGGCAGCGGGCGCGGCGAGGCGTCCTCCGAGTCGGTGGAGCGGTCCGAGTGTGGCGCGGTGGCGGGAGGGCGGCGGCGCGCCAGCGCGGGTTGCGAGTGGCACGCGGCGCGCCGGCAACAGCGCACATCGGAGCCGCTGCTGCCGGTCGACTTGGAGTGCGGGGGCCGACGGCGCCGGTCCTCGCGCCCATACAGCGACGTGAACTCCTCCGAGCAGAACTTTTCGAAGAGCTCCTGCGAGCTGAGCCGCGTCGAGCCGGTCGCATTATAGAACGCCTCTGTAGGCGAGCGCTCGTCGGGGCGTTCGTACAGTGCACTTGAGCTGGCTCTCTTGGAGCGGTCCATGAGTCCGAACTTATAGATCCTCGGCAGGCGGCGCTCGAACACGCCCTGCGAGTGGGCGCGCGCGGGTGCTTCCCGGGCCGGCGGCGCGCGCTCCGCGGAGGCGGCGCGGCCGGGGGGCGCGGGGGGCCGGTCGAGGTACATCGGGGGGGAGACGAGCTCCGGTTCGTAGTCGTCCTCGTCGTCGTCGTCGGGCGTCTCGTCAGAGGGCGGCGAGCGCTCGAGAGACGCGCGGACGCACTCGCACTCTTCGCCCTCGTCACTCGCGTCGCCCTCGTCGAAGGAGGGCGCGCGGGGCCCGCGGCCGAAGGCGCGACGCCGCTCGTCGGCGGCGGCGTCGTCGTCCTCGAGGCGGATGGAGCGGCGAAGCGGCGGTCGGTTGCGGCGCGGCGCCGCCTCGACGGTGGCGACGCGCGGCGGCGGCGGACGCGCGCCGGACAGCAGCCGGTCCAGCGACAGGCCGCGCCGTGGCCGCGCCGGGCGCGCCGGCCGCGCCGCAGTCGGACTGCGCTCCTCCGGCGTGGTGGGCAGCGCCGCGCCGCGACCGAACTCGATGAACCAGAGCTCGTCCTTCAGTTCGCACTCTCACTTCTTTTCGTTCATATCCTTATTTAAATAGTGCAATACGTAGTGGAGAACTAGATCATAGCAGTACTTGTACTCGGTCTGTGAATAAAGTTTTGTGTCAGAGGTAATTCTTTGGGACCATTTTAACCTAACACATTAGGTCGGTGTACTCTAGACGAGCCGAGCACGAGGCGAGCGGGTCTGGGTATCGTCGTACGCGGCGTCAAATGGAGGTACAACAAGCCTGCAACGAGCACTGCCCTCGAACGTGACGCAAATCCCTTTATGTTTGTCGAAAAATTGACAACGGGCACCCGGAAGCCCGCTCGTTCGACGCTCGTAAGTCGGTCCCATAACACCAGGCAGTCCACTGCGGAACATAAGCCTCCCCTATAAGGAGGGTGTAAAAAGCTAGTTCTTGGTATGGTGGTTTCTAGCTTTTTAGCGTAATATATATATATGGTTCATTAGAATGAAAATCACTTATTGAGTCAATTATTATAATAACGTTCTACAACTGGTTCATTTATGGTATACTAAAAAGTCAATTAAAAATAACGTTAATGGTTGGTGAAAATGGTAATAATTGGTTATATATGGTAATTGAGCACGCGGGTGTCTCAAATGGTTAGAGGTCGCGAACTGGTCAAATTGTCCGTTTGACGTAATCACGTGTGCAGTAAATGCATAGCGATGCAAAAACGCACAAACGCTGATGTGTTCGGATTACTCCGAACATACTCCCGGCCGCGACATGAAGAGATGAGATGAGGTGTTTTAGATGACGTTAATACTAACTTAAATAACTTAGAAAACATGAATTCTTAACAATAGGTATAAAAGCAAAACAAAAGCACTTAATTAGATGGTAGTTAAAGATAAAAACTAAACATATTTATAAGCAAAAATACATATTAGCAAGTACGAATATAATGTAACATAATTCTTTCATTCAATTCAAGTACCTAGATAAAAATTCACAATGGTTAAAATTACAACTACTAACTCACATTCTAATAAACTATAGCAATGTAAACGAATCGCGCACTAGGTTACCGTTTGGCACAACTATAAACAATATTTTTATCACTCATTTCACACAAATTGCTAGCACTCAACACTTCACTATGCACACTTTTGTTATTTTTGGCGGCGGCAGAGTCGCATTAGACTCCGGCCGACGAGACCGAGATGGTCGCGGTGGCGGCGCGCGGCGGCGCTCGTGCTGGCTCCGTCCGGCCGGCGACGGCGCACGCCGCTGGTACTCGTGGTAGGTTTCTCCGTACATGTTGGTTTTGGTGTGTTCGCAGATTTACTTATGACCATGGTAATTGTGTTGGGTAGTGTATTTTGTATCCTCTTTAATTAACTCAACTGTTCTTCACATACTATTCCGCGAAACGAGAGTCCGATTTGCCGTATGGATCGTTTGCGAGGTAACCGACACCGTTGATAAGACTGGCGTCGGCGATGTCTAGCGTAAACGTCGAAATGTTGGTTAAGCAAAAGTTCATTAAGTATTCGAGTTCCTGGTAATCGTGCCGAGCCTGTTATGTTATTATGTTACAATGTGGTTGTTTCTCAGATCTTTATTACTGGGTACTTATTCTATTTCATGTGATCCTTAAGCGGATAAAGTAAGCATACGGAGGTTATACCCATTGTCGCTATAGTTGATAATGGGGATCTTTTTGGTCTCGGTGCCCTTTTATGATTTTAATTATCCGGTAGTGGTTTTGACAAAGATACGTTGTCTTGGTTAATAGGTAGTACTGAAAGTTTGACGATTGGGCGTTTCATGATTCCGTTTTTGGTCTTTAGTGAGACAGCTCTTATGAGGGCGTCATCTCCTGGATGCGTATCGATTACGCGTTCAAGAGCCCACTTTCCTGGTGGTAAGTTGTCATCGTGAATCACTACTAGGTCCCCAATTTCAATGTTTCTTTGAGTTTTCATCCATTTGGTTCTGGATGAGAGCTGCACCAAGTATTCTGATTTCCATCGTTTCCAAAGATCTTGGAATAGTTTCGAAGTCAAGTGCCACCTGGTTCTAGCATCATGCTCCGTTTCTATTATTGTGGTTCCTGGTCTTCCCGACAAGAAATGGGCAGGCGTGAGAAAGTCGAAATCGTCAGGTTCCTCTGACAACGCACATAGCGGACGAGAGTTGAGACATGCCTCTAACTTTGTTAATAATGTGGTGTATTCCTCAAAGGTCAGTTTTTGCTGCCCTATGACTCTTTTTAAGTGGTATTTTAAACTACGCACCGCTCGCTCCCATAAGCCACCAGCACTTGGCCAGCTCGGTACATTAAAATGCCATTGGATTCCCATCTCTGTTACTTCAGCTAAAAAGCTATTACTAAATATTTGTTTGAGCTGGTTGTACTCTTCTGCTAACATTCTATTCGCACCTACGAAGTTGGTTCCGTTGTCACTATAAATGTGACATGGGGCTCCTCTTCGGGCTGCCATTCTGGTTAGTGCGGCCAAAAAGGCTGTACTGCTCAAATCTGACACGAGCTCTAGATGAACGGCTTTTGTAACCATACATACAAAAACCGCTATGTAGCCCTTTGTGGTTTTAATTCCTCGCCCTTTATTAGCCTTTACCTCAACGAAACCTGTGTAATCAACTCCGCAGTGATGAAAGGCGCTTTCTGGATTCACTCTTGGTTCTGGCAAGTCTCCCATGAGCTGGTACTGCTTTGTAGGATCTTGTCTTCTGCATATTACACATCTTCTTACGTGCATTTTGGTAGCTTTGTATCCGCCAATAATCCAGTATTGCTGACGAAGATTAGCCAGCGTCAGACGCACTCCTCCATGAAACGTTAAACTGTGGGCTTGGTTAATCAACAATGTTGTTAATCGGTGGTTGTGAGGTAAGATAATAGGGAATTTCATACCGAAACTAACGTGGGCGTTTCTTAGACGGCCGCCTGCGCGTAGTATTCCTTTATCATCTTTAAAAGGATTTAAGTTAAGAATTTTGCTTTTCGTCTGTACTTTTCCTTGTTTATCTATAGAGCTCATATCGTCGGCAAATTCATTTTGTTGAACGTTTTTTATGATAAGCATTTTTGCGCGACGGAGTTCATGCAATTCTAGGTAAGGTCGTTTCACTCGTTTTTCGCAATCCAGCAGTCTTAGTATCCATGCAACGATACGAATTATTTTGGTTATCGAACTAAATTTATATAATAAATCGTTTATGATTTCTTTTATGGTAGAGTTCTGTTCTTTTACTATTGCTGCGTTTGTTTGCTTTAAAAACGATGTCCTTACTTCGAGCGTGGTTTCGTAAATGGTTTGGTTATTTTGGTTTGTGTAAGACGGTAGCCATGAGGGTCCTTGCCACCATAGCTTGTGTTCTTTGAGTTGTTTTACGGTCAATCCACGGCTTGCGCAATCGGCCGGATTATCACTGGTTTTGACGTAACTCCAACTCTTCGCTGGTATGGATTTAGTAATTGTCGTGACACGATTCGATACAAAGGGTTTCCAACGGGCAGGGTCTCCTTGTAGCCATCCCAACACTGCGGTTGAATCGGTCCAGCAATGTACATCAATTTCATAATTCGACAAGCAACTTTGAACCTTCTGCATTAGTTGAGTTAGGAGCTGAGCACTCATAAGCTCTAGCCTCGGCGTCGATACACTCTTGCTTAGTGGCCCCAACCTGGCTTTTCCCGCGACTAAGTTGATACTGGTTTGTTCCTTTTTGATGATTTTGCAATAGATTACGCAAGCGTATGCTTTGTTAGATGCATCGCAGAAACCATGTAATTCTATTTTATGATTTTCCTTAATTTCGAGCCATCGGTTTATTTCAATTTCGTTTATTTCTTTTAGCTCTTGTTTTAACATCGTCCACTCTAGATCGGTTTTTATTGGTAGCTTTTCGTCCCACTCTAACTTTGAAAGCCAGACGTTTTGGAACAAAATTTTCATGGTTGTACTCAGGGGGGTAAGCCACCCTAGTGGATCGAACAGTTTCGATATGTCTGATAGCAGAGATCTTTTGGTAGCAACGGCTGGTGACTCAGGTTCAATTTTTGATTTGAAGACAAAGCAGTCTTTGTGCGGATTCCAGCCAAGACCTTATGTTTTTGTTGAGTCTGTTTGCTTAAATTCGTAGGTAGATTGGTTACACTGATCCTTTTCTAAGGTGGTAAGGAGCTCGGGTTTGTTTGAAGCCCATTTTCTTAGATTGAATCCTCCCCGATTTAGTAATTCTATTAACTCGGACTTGAGTTTATTCGCTTTATCTATAGTATGGTGGCCTCCACAGTAGTCGTCCATGTAGAAGCATTCTTCTAACTCTTTTGCTGCTTCAGGGAAATTGTGTTTTTCATCGGACGCTAATTGTTTTAAGCACATCATTGCTAAGAACCCGGCAGCTTTAGTTCCGTATGAAAGCGTGACGAGCTGAAAAGATCGGATATTTTGCTTCGAGTCTCTCCAAAATATTTTTTGGTAATTCTGGTCCTCTTCCTGCACCATAATCATGCGGTACATTTTTTCGATGTCGGATGTGTATACATACTTGTACTGCCTCCACCTTAAAATGAGTTCTTGAAGATCTTTTTGTATGTTTGGGCCTCTGTACATTATGTCATTTAGACTGTATCCGGAAGATGATTTAGCCGAGGCGTTGAAAACAACTCTCACTTTAGTAGTGGTAGATTCAGCCCGGGTGACTGCATGGTGTGGTAAATAGCATTCGGGCAACTGTTGGTTATATGATATTTTCATATGGTTTAAACTGATATACTCGTCCATAAACTTTTTGTATTCAGCTTTTAGTTCGTAATTCTTTTCTAATTTTCTCTCCAAGTTTCTGAACTGAGCTAGGGCTTGTGGCTTTGTAGTGCCTAACTTATCTTTTAGAGCTGGTTTGAACGGGAGTCGAACTTCGTATCTTCCGCTTTCGAGTCGCTTCGTGGTATTCAAAAAATACTGTAGACATTCGTGGTCGTCATTAGACATCTCAATTTTTTGACTTATGTCTTCGTTCTCCCAAAATTTTAGTAAGTCGTCGGTGTTATTTAGAACCACGTTACAATGGTAGTGTGGTTTTGTTGAACCACAGAGCAGCCAGCCTAACTGCGTCTGTTGAGCTAATGGTTGGTCATCCTTGCTTCCTTTTAGAATTCCTCCCAGCATTATCTTACTGTAAACATCTGCACCGAGGAGCAAGTCTACTGGTCTACTTAGGTTAAAATCAGGATCTGCCAATTTAATTCCTTGGATGTGATCCCACGATGATGGTTTGGTAAAAGTGTTGTTTGGGAGGCGTTTGATTAGATTATTCATTATAATGACGTTTGTTTTGAAGCAAAACTCAGTTTGCGTTGACTGTATGGTAAGCTGTAACATGCCCTTTGAGTTGTTTTGCTTCTCTCCGACACCGAAAATAAGACCTTTGAAATAAGTTCTTTTCAGTCCTAAGATCTGGGCAGCATGTTCATTAATCAGCGATAGCTGCGAACCCTGGTCGATCAACGCTCTCATCTTGTGTTGTGTGCCATCAGCCCCCACGACTTTGACTATGGCGGTGGCTAAAAGTATCTCCGACATGTCATCCCAGGAGACGTGAGATGAGCCTGAAGCATTATCTATGGTTGCTATGTTATTTATATTCCTGGTAATTGGTTTCGCTGAGGAAGTTGGACTTTGCTTCAATACGGCCTCGTGAAGTAAAGTATTATGTTTACCTAAGCATTTGCGACATCGCTTATACGATAAACATGGTTTATTAAAGTGATTGGTTAGACAGTTTATGCAAAGTGATAATTGCTCAATCTTGGTTAATTTTTTGTCGTTTGTCATTTTGAAGAATTCAGGGCATTGCCACACACCGTGTTCATCATTGCACAATGCGCAGGTTATCGACCGCGACACGTGATATGCACTCGTATTAGACTTCGCTAAATCGTTATTGCAATAAGTTTGGTAATTGTTTCTTTGAAAAATTTTCCTTTGGTTTTGGTTATATTGGCCTGGTTTCGAAGTATATGGTTGCGTGGTTTTTTGAGTGTTTGGTTCTTGCTTACGACGGGACGCTTCTAATGCAGTAAATTTCATTTCCAAGTACTCCAGGAACTCCTGTAGTGAGGGTAACTCTCTGGGCTTTTTGATGGATTCTATATATTCGGTAAAGGTTTCGTTATCTAGCTTCTGTGCTAAGAGGTGAACTAAGAGAGGATCCCAAGTTGAAATGTCCACCCCTAGATTTTGAATCGCGTGCAAAGTCTCTTTGGTTATATCATGCAGTTTCTTTATCATGGCCAAAGATTGTTGCTGCATGCACGGCAGGCCAAGCAAGGTAGTGATATGGGACGTGAAAATTAATTTTTTGTTCCCATAACGGTGGTTGAGGATCTCCCAGCACACTTTATAATTATCTGAGCTAATCTGTAGATGGTGAATAAGACGCTCAGCTTCACCGGCCACTTTGCCTTTTAGAAACTGCATTTTTTGTGCGTTAGACATTGACGGGTTTTTATCGATTGCCTCGCTGAACAAATCTTTAAACGAAACCCATTGGTTGTAGGTCCCATGAAACACTGGGATGTTTATTTGAGGAGCAGATTTTTCTCGGTGTCTTACGGACCACATTTTCATGTTAATGATCTCCGTCAGATCCTTATACTCTTCCTCATGCCTATTAAACTGAACTTGGTACTTAACGTTGTCACCGCCGTTTTCGCCCTCTATTTCCCAATGAAGTTTGTCGACCTCACTCCAGCGACTATCCAGAGCTTTCAGCGCATTCTCAAACTGCCAATTGTTTTCAAACTTGTCGACTTCGATCTGATCTATTGTTCTCATAAGGGCCTTGAAATTTATGTTTTGTTTTTTGATTAATGCGACCAGCCTATCGGACTCTCCAGACGGGAATGAAAATACGTCCTGTCCCTGCTCGGGCTCTATAGGACGAGTAGATGGCCCTGGTTGTGGCTGCGTCATCTCCACCTGCGGGCTGCGCCTGCCCGCAGGCTGCTGCTTATTGGTTAATTGCTCTATGGTTTTATCAATAATCGCTTTAATTCTAAGGTAGACTTCTTCGGCTGCCTCAAGACAGTCTTTTCTGAAATACACATGGTCAAGGTCTCCAAACTCACACATTTTTATATGGTTGGTTTGGTATTTACACCAATAAGCTTCCAACATAACAGACTTTCTTTTATAATTATCGATGGTCTTCCGTTCGGATCCATCTTTCTTTATATTGGTTAAGAATTTGGTTAGCGTTTCGTACAGCTCGGTCTGGTTAATGAACAGGGTATCGATATCCATTTTATGGTGGTAATGCCAAGTTATTGAAATTCAAAGCTAATAAATGGTTTTCTCTGACCTTGTATGCTCCGACAATCTCAGCAGTCCAGCGTTTCCTTACTCACTGCAATCCTTTGGTAATTCGTGGCACTGTTTCACTTGGTTAGGCACTGGTAAATAGTTTTCGAAGGACCATGTAAAAAGCTAGGCCTTTCTATGGTGGTTTCTAGCTTTGTAGCGTAATATGTATGGTTCATTAGAATGAAAATCACTTATTGAGTCAATTATTATAATAAAGTTCTACAATTGGTTCATTAATGGTATACAAAAAAGTCAATTAAAAATAACGTTAATGGTTGGTGAAAATGGTAATAATTGGTAATATATGGTAATTGAGCACGCGGATGTCTCAAATGGTTAGAGGTCGCGAACTGGTCAAATTGTCCGTTTGACGTAATCACGTGTGCAGTAAATGCATAGCGATGCAAAAACGCACAAACGCTGATGTGTTCGGATTACTCCGAACAGAGGGTATGCCTATAAACCCCACGCAGGCATGCAGGTCGGGGATCGCAGGACACAGCTTCTTGCACCGCCGACACTGCTGCTCGTCGGCGACCAGGGGTTTTAGCTGAGCTGGTGTTAGGCTCTGCTATGCCGCAATCAGCCAGCCGTCAGAGCCCCGTTTGTTATTTAGCAGAGTGCACCACTGGCAGGTGAAGTTAACTTGGGTTCTAAAGATGGATGTTCAAACTACACGCCTCTGTGCTCGGTTCGTTCTCCGCTCGTGCTCGGCTCGTCTAGAGACCCACCTGATTGAGTTGATCCACCAGATGGTTCTACAATGCTTACCATGTTCTCCACGAGCTGCGGCCGATGCCTGCGGACAGTCTTGACCGCTTGGAACACGTCAACTTCTCCGTGCTGAATCACTTGCTCGATGCACGCGTTTGCAGCGCAGTATACTCCAGCACGACTTCGACCATCTCTGTGAAAAAACATAAACTGAGTGGGTTCCACAGTGCGTAATGTGGCTGCGTGATCGTCCCAGAGGGAGATGGCGTGACGAACTGGACGTTTTTCAGTATCCTGGCAAGTGGATTCCCAAGATCGAGATGTGTGGAAAGAGGGAAGGGAGGCCTTTGCCCTGCATTGGGATCAGACAGACTCATAAGATAAGATAAGTGTAACAGAAAATGAATTACAATTGTTTTGGCCACACAAATAGGTAGTTATATTTTCTCACCCAGCTTCTTTTGGAATAAACTTACGGTGAGACCACGCAGACGGGTCCGTAGTCAGTCCGCTGCCTCCATCTCTCAACCATGTTCATCAGCTCGACCAGTGAGTTAGTAGAAGAAGGCACTTTGTGACCCATAGGCCAGCAAGTTAACTGGAAGAGCTGGACTGTCTTCGTAGGAGCTTTCACTCCGGCCATCAGTTCCGTCAGCGAAATAATCTAAAAATAACACAAATTTTATGACGAAACGTACTTTCTTTCTAATGTTGGTTCCGTGTCTATGTGAGGTCTTACCTTCTTATTGATTCTGAATATCCAAGTCTTGATGTTGGTGTAATGATTGTGAGATACATGGTCTATCGTAAACACTGGACCATATTTCTTCGAATGTCGGCTTTCTGGCCAGAATGGAGGGAATTGTTGCTGCAAAAAAAGATTCGTGAAATAACCTGAAGTAACCCTCTTTTAGACATTTCTAAGTTTTTTTCTGTATGCTATGTACTTAGTATAACAAATACGTGAGAGCCTTTATTGGCTTTTTCTTGTATAAATTTGGTTACTCTATAGTAACAAAGCTGTTTACCTTTAAGTAAATAAATAAATAAAAAATACATAAAATAAGTTGGAAAGAATGGAAGTTTATTTACTTACAGAGTTCTTTGGTGGAACACATAGAACAACTACTGCAGCACATTCATAATCATACACTAAGGACCAGAATTCTCCCTGTGTACGAACTAAAGGCCATTCAGTGACAATGTACTCTCGGGGCTTGGTGTAACCCTGGAAAGACAATATCACATTACAAATTGCTACATTTAAGGTACAACTTAAATGAAAAGAAGACTACATCGTTGATACACAGAGTACGTGACAGACAACCCCAACACCATCCTACAAACTATAGCTGGTTCTCCCACGTGGCATTGTTTGGTGCAGAGAATGATCTAATTATGTATTTATTAGTATTAATAACTGAAGTTTCCTTCTTTATGGGACACAATTTTTGCTTTTTTATGGATCGATTTGGAGTCCTAAATGAAATAATTTGTTAAATCGTTAATGGAAATTAAATACTCACATCCACAAACACAGCATTTATGTAATCTGTAAAACTGTTCCCTTGAAAAGACGTCAAGTATGGGCGAAAATTGTCAGCTGAAAAAAACATATTCAATGAATATCAAAATACTATTTAAAAAAAAACCATCAATAGAATATTTTTTTTATAGTTTCATTTATTTTATTATAGTTGCCATGCCTTGTCCGTACGTCAACCGAGGCTCGTGCTGAAAATCAGCGCTGCAGTTTACTGCAGCATGGGCCTTTTATGACTACACCTTACAAAGCAAACATATATAATTGTAAATCATTTAATGTATAAAACTTTGTACAGTTTTAGTCAAAACAAACACTTTACTTACTTACTTATTTACTTAATAATACATACTCATCCCCATCATTATCAGCCTATAGCAGTCCAATGCTGGACATAGGCCTACCCTTATGAGCGCCAATGCGCCCTGTCCTGAGCTCGACGCATCCAACTTCTACCAGCAGCCTATCGCAAATCGTCACTCTACCAAATCAACAAAACCAAATCGTAAATGAATATCAAGAAGACCATTTTAAAAAGAACCATCATTAGACTAGATATACATACGTGGAACCACCAGCACATCTCGGTTTTTCTCACGGTTATCACCCCTATGACCTCCAGCGCAGTCACCTATCGTGAACCTCGGAGTCTGTTTACAGATCTGCTGGTACTCTTTCTGGTACTCGTTGAGCTTAGAGACAGGATCTCTCTGCGACTTCTGCTTCAGTCTTTGCGACAACTCTGAGACCGGAAACCAGGAGACTCCGCATACTATGTGCTCCTCCAATGTGTCGTACACGAATTTGTACTGCTCCTGTTATAAAAAGATACATAATGCTGGATACTATCTCACTGCATCATGTAGCCCCAAATTAAGCAGAGCTTGTATTATAGGAACCACATGACTGATATACTACTTAACGTATACATTTTTAAGGGTTAGGGTCATTGATATATATTGTTACTAAACTCAATGTTTAGGGTAGGCGTACCCAAAGCGTGAAAACGGGACCCTATTACTAAGACTCCACTGTTTGTATGTTTGTCTGTCTGTCTATCTGTCACTAGGCTGTATATTTCTGTTGCCGCTATAACAGCAAACACTAAAAACAGAATAAAATAAATATTTAAGTGGGGCTCCTATACAACGGTACATAACCCTTCGTGCGCGATACCGACTCGCACTTTTATAAATCCATATACATTTAAAAAGAAAACACCCAGACCTGAGACAGATATCTGCAAATAATGCAAACATTTGTCCCCAAAATCGAACCCGCAACCTTTTCTCAGGCGGACCTTCGTCCACTGCGCCACAGAGGAAGTCAGAAGCCGACTCTGTGGTTTCTTTGTTTACTTTGTTTGTTTAAAAGTTTAACAAAAAGAATAAGAAACATTATGTGAGGTTTCAAATTAAGTTACGAGACAAAACAAACTAAGAACAAAGTAAATACTTGTTAAGGCGAGTGAAATAGTAGTTAATATAGAAATAATGCGATCCCCAACCCATATATTGTCCATATAAATATTTATCTATAATAATATCACTTGAGATATTTCTAAGTTTTAATTTATGATACTAACCGTCCTATTCTCAGTTCTTTAAACCACAGATAGCGAAAATGGCAAATGATATATGGACATAAGAAAGTAAAGATCAGTCGTATGAGTTGACGTTCAGAACAAAGTTAATTTTAAGATTTCATCTAGTTCTCTTCAATATCTGTGATACCAACTCTTTTTCTTTACATTTAAATCAATGGAACAAGCTTCCTTTATCAAACATTATAAAATGACATTTGGTTATGAATAAGGGTTAAGTAATAAGTAAGTGTTTTGGTGCAAACTCGAAACTTCTATCTTTTTTAATAAATCTAAATATGGTGTAAAAAGGGTAGGTGTAAAAAAAAGTTGTAAACTTTTTGTTTGGTGTGCAATAAAGTTATGTCTGTATATCTATATCAATGGTTTATAACCTACTTCATTTTCAATAAGGCCTTTCCTTGATTGCCTTAGTTTCTTCAGAAATCCAAAGACATCAAAGCAGTCTTCTTCCTCTGCTAACTCAAGATTGGCGTCGATAGCCAAGTACACACCCGATCGACCTCCTCCATCACTGAAATAAAAAGGCTACTTGAAATATATAATGAAAATTAACTTCAACTGTATTTGTGCCGTGCCGTATTAGACTGCGCTATGCCTCAATCAGCCGGGTGCTAGACCTGCGGCCCTGGCCGCCGTCAGGCTAGAAAAAAGAAGTGCTGCGTCGGTGGTGCAAAAAGCTGTGCCCTGCGATCTCTAACATAGGTTGAGCGAGGGCTCAGCGTAAGGATTCTGGGCATATCCCCCTTCTTTGAAAAGGGAGGCCTATATCCAGTAGTGGACTGAATAGGATAGTGTTGATGTTGTTATATTATATAAGTTCTTTGTGAAGATCTCGTAAGGGGAAGTACTACTGATTGACGACGTATAAAAATCTTTTATCAACCGTTACTATTCCGATGTGAAGCAGCATTTGGTGCTGTGTTTCGGTTTGCAGGAGGTGGATGCCGGTGAAATGATAGGCACATGAGGCTTATGAACTACCTACATAAGAGATAGTTTTTTTGCAATAACAAACACACACATTGGTATAAAATAAAAACATTTTACAAAAACTAATACAAGACCAAAAAATATAATTGATCGATGTGTGTGTTGCAGTGTGACAAAAAGGTCGTTACTCAGCGCATAATTTTGCTCAATGAGCAAATACTGATTTTCAGATATAAACAACGAGATAACAAGAAGAAAGAGATGCTATACAACAATAACAGTTGGTATGTAAAAACTAATTTGTGCCTTGTACATATATATTCAGAGCAAAAGTGGCAGCTATTGAAGACCCAAAGTGAAGATGATGAAGTTTTAATGCATGACCTGATGTTAAGAATTTAGCTGACTTGTGGTTGTTCAGCACAAAGTTGGCGAATGAAGTGCTTTGGAATACATTCATTTTTATTATATATGTTTAAATAATTTAAAACGTCACATGTTGATGAGTTTTACACATGAGCTTGTTCCACCTTCAAGTAGGTATTTTAAAACAATCATCTAGTAAAATTGATGGATAAACGAAAAAAAAAACAAACGAAGGTCTGTCGTCCTTTAATTAAAGCTCCTATCTATTGGCAGTTCGTTGATAACCCTTTTTGCAATGAAGGGCAAATCTAATTTAAAAAGACAGAATTGCGTCGTCCTTCGTTTGATAAATTCTTTCGACGAAAATTATCAACTCTTTATTTTTTTTGTTAGGTGATACAAGTACTGAATTTACACTGTGGAGCGTATTTTCATCTGTTTTGTGCCTAGTAGTAAAAGCCTTACTTTTTCTTCTGTTTTTAGGATACTTGAAGATAGAACAAGCACATGGCCCACCTGATGTTAAGTGGTAAGCATTACCTATCAAAAAAAATTCATCGTAGATCACTTTTTTTGGAACGTGCTCTACGATGCAACGCCCTGCGTCCATCAACTTGAGGCATGAAGATGATAAGCCTCTTGTGCCTGTAATTTCACCGGCCCCCACGCCTTTCAAACCGAAACACAGCACAGCTGTTACACGGCAGAAATATGCATGATGGCAGTACGTCCCCGGACGAACCCTCCACAAACAACTCTACTACTACCCTCATCATTATTTGTTTATTTATTTAGGGCTTCCAATGAGTAATACAAAACTCTTACAAAATACTTAATATTTAAAATTCCTTTCCTGTGCTTACTCTTTTAAGGTAAAACAAGCTAAAACAAGTACCTATACGCTACAAGATTTTAAAATTTGATGTAGACATAATTTTACAAAGTATGGAGTTTAAGTTTAGTAACCTACCTGTTAACAATTAAATAATGCAATTTCAATATTATCAATTATTAGATTACGTACTATCACTCAAACCAAATTATTACATACAACCGAGAGAAATCTTATTCCGGATATTTCCCAGTCAAATCGCTAGTAGATATCCATTATTTCACCATCGGGATCGAGGTTTACGCCTTTTGCCGTCGGTTTTCGGTGTAGTTTTTGAGGGAGTTGAAAACAGTTTTATCCAAACGTTTATGTCATCATCTAAATAAATATAAATTTTATACAGAGCTTTATTACAGAGATTACACTACTCACTTGCAATGTACCACCATAGGTCCAGCAGCAGGGTTAGTGGCCAGCCGCCTGCCAACCACAGCTCGCACCCGTCTCCTGAACTCAAGCAGTGCGTTGCTGAACGGACACGTGTGGGAGTGCCATTGCGTGTAGTGGAACTGGAGTAAGAACCGCTCTTCGACTATCACCTGTTGAAAAAGAACTGAAGGTTACTAGGGTTATCGGAAATAGCCACTGGATATACTGAATTTGATATATTCATAAACTTTTTAGGCATTATTGTTGATTCTATGTGTATATTACCTAAGTTAATTGCTCATAATTTTTTATTTTGTGTAAATTATTTGGTCTCCAACGGCCTCAACGGTAGACCAGCGCAGGCTAGCCTAGCGTGATAATGCTGAGTTGGGACCATTTGCAACTAAGTTAATTATATTTGTTACCTACTTTGTGTCTTATATGTATTTTGTTGGTTGCAAAGAAACAGTTTCACTTGATTTCATTTGATTTTGGAGTAAGGAGCTTTAAAGCTAGTCCAAATTGGCGATTTAGGCAATCAGGTTTGCAAAATGTCACGTGGAATGAGACGTGCGTCCGTGGAATGTGATATGATTGGCTGCGCCCCATCTAGGTTAGCTCTTCAATGGATCTCTAAACAATGACATCCAACATTTTTGTACACTGGTTTTTTCTGCACTTTACAGGAGTAAAATACAAATCAGACCATCTTGGTTAAGCAACACTTCACCCGATCGATTGGTTGAGTGACTGTTAGTGGCATTAAGATCTGAGTGCTTCCGTGATTAGAATGCACGATGATGGCCCCGGCTTTTGAGAGGTCTTAAGGTAATCTGAGAACTCCGATACCAGTGTTGGTCTAACTCATACGAAGGAGAAAGGAACATACAAAAATTTTATGTTTATGTGAAAAACACAGCAATCCTCACAAAATACGCATTATCAAAAAATATACATGCGAACTAAGATTTTTGCGATAGCATTTCTACGTGCCTCGTTTCAACTGTATCCTGTGGGAAAAAGGTTTAATAAAAATCCGAGTTTTATTTTTGCGAGAGACAGTCCTTGGAAACTAGTTTATAGTTTTATAACAATACAGTTAGTATTGTTTTAGAACTAAGCTCACTATTCCAAGTCCACAATGGGTTAAGATTTTGTGTTTATTGATATTTCATCGTCTGTTAGTCTTATTCAAAGTTGTTCAGTCCATTCAAAGGGTGTCTGTTAGATGTTTCGTTGATGAATTGCAATTTTTGCGCTACTATAACCGAACCAATTGATTTGATTTGATTGAGTGACTGCAATTTTTGTGCAAATTAAAGAATCTATATTTTCATTTCTAAATCTATTTAGATGTATATAACGTGTTTCTTAATTTAACGATAAGCGGGCGTCAGGGCATGGACAAGTTGATGTAGGGAGTGAAAAAAGGAAAAAAATCAGACTAACTTTTTTATAACTTCAACTAAAACTATAACTATGACTTTTTTATGTCAAAAAATTTTCAATATCACTGCTTTTTTTGTACTTGTCATCGTTAACTTTTCCCCTTTGGTTTTTTTTTAATTGTTATGGGCTAGCTCCTGACCTCGAGGCTTGCGTGGGCAAGGATGAGGTCAACAATGGGGTGAGCTTTTCCAGGAGATGCCTTTAACTCTCTTTTTGAAGCCGTGAGGGTCGTAAGTCAATGGAAAATCAGACGCTGGCAGACGGTTTCATATGTTAGCAGCAGTTCCCGCTGAATTTTAGGACACGCTGTAGGTCCTCTTTATCGATTTCCATGACGGTGACCCTAATTATTTTTTGTCTCTCGTGACCCGTAATCCTATATCAGGAATTACAACACCTGATGATAACCTGACCTGATGACCTGTACAATTGAAGAACTTAGGTCTCTCTTTAAGTGATATTATTTTTACATTTTTAAATATTTATATGTTCTAATTTTGATTTTTTATTATGATTGGTTTGACATAAGTTTAAACACTTCCAAGAACTTCCATGATTGAGACATTCCGTCGTTGTGCAAGCAAAGCAAGTAGGTTCTTACCTAATAATACCCTTAATTCTTGTAAATAGTACATATTCACACTTAATAAAGAGGAAAAAAATGTATTTTTGTGTGTGTGTGTGTGTGTTTGTGTGTGTGTGTTTGTGTGTGTGTATGTGTTTGTGTGTGTGTGTGTGTGTGTGTGTGTGTGTGTGTGTGTGTGTGTGTGTGTGTGTGTGTGTGTGTGTGTATGTTTGTAATGAATAATCTCAAAAACTACTTTCTTACCATTGGAAAGCTATATTCAACTTGAGTAACATAGGCTATATTTATTGCTAGAAAAGATTAGGCATCCTTACTAAAACTTAAATAACGTAAACCAAGGTTTAAAAACAGGGTGCATATAACTGAACACTGTAATTATACTAGTTAATAAGTTATATGTTGCAATAAATAAACTAAACTAAAAAAAGTGCCCTAACCCGTGCGAAGCCGGGACGGGCCGCTAGTATCTAATACCTTTAAACGAGCAATTCTTGCATGTATATATATAATATATAATATATGATATATATACATACATATATAATCTATAGCTCTGCTTTTTTTTTAGCTAGATCGATTTATCTCCCCTATTGGATCCGTTTTTAAATCGATCTAGCTAAAGAACCCGAGCAAAGCTTGGTCATCCAGGTACTGACAATAAATTGAGCACCAATATTTCTCTATTAGGTTGATGAGTTTACCGTTGCGAGTAGGAAGCTTTTATGGATTCACTCAGGAAATCATAACATCATTATTCAATCCATTAGGATGTTATGTACAGAGTAGCATCGCTACCGCAATTCAAATAAACTCTCTGCTAGCTGATGTGATACGGTTCTCGAGATGCATGCATAAATTTAGCTGAATTTTATTAAGGTTTTGTTCCATTTCTAAGATGTCTTTATTATTATTAAAGAATCAAACATCTGGTCTTGTAATGGAACTGTAAAAATGTAATGGTGTTGAATGACTGTTACTTTTTCATTGATGTAATGAAAGGAAACCGCTTTGTATTATTATTAAGCAAAACAAATCCAGTTTCTACGAATATTGTGTTTTTATCAATTTTCAATTACTAAGAACTTATCTGAAAAAAGTACTACTAAATAATTCAAATACGAATATGAATTCTTAATAGGGACGTGAATTAAATCACCGATAATTTGAAATGGGGGAAAATCAAAGAGTTACTAAAGTTTAATAATAATAAGTCAGCGGGGAAAATAAAATCTGCAATGATGTCCTGCATTGGTGTTTGATGCAGGAACAGAAAAAAAAATCTATCCAATCTAAATAAAACCTAAATTTTATGTCATTCACCAACCTTTAAGCTTAGTTTAAAACACAAAAATCTACTTATTTAATTACTACTTACAATAACACCAGCCTATATTAGCCCACTGCTGGACATAGGCCTACCATAATAAGGGGGATATGCCCATAATCCCCACACTGGGCATGCAGGTCGGGGATCGCAGGGCACAGACACAGCTTCTCACATCGCCAACGCTGCTGCCCGTTGGCGGCCAGGGGATTTAGCTGTGCCAGTGTTAGGCTGCGTCATGCCGGAATCAGCCGGCTGCCAGAGCCGTTTGTTATACTGCACCACGTGCAGGTAAGATTGGCTTAGGTTGGGTTCTTGGGTTGGAACCCCTTACTCCCCCACCCACTTACAATTAATACTATTCATAGAAAAGAAAAAATGAATTGCGTGAAACTGTTTTCAACTGAAAAATTGTTACAACTTCTAAACGACTTTGAATTTTGGCATGTTCCTTTCATTTATGTCAGCAAAGATTTTATCTTCTAACAAACGGTTTTTTGAAGCAATAGTTTTATTTTGAGATTTTAAATAAATAGCTTTATTTTATTAAATTTGGTGCAGCGACAAAATCCGCCGCGCTCATTTTTGTTTTGCTCGCGAATTGAAGCAATTTTTTTACAGGGTGTAAGGCGTTTTCAAAACCCTAACCAACTTCACCGGCACGTAGTGCACCCTGCTAACAACAAACGGGCTCCGGCAGCCGACTAGTTGCGGCACATAGGGCAGCCTAAATTTCCTGGCTACCAATGAACAGCAGGGTCGATGGTGCAAGGTGTTGCACAGCGATCCTGAACCTGCATGCTCAGTGTAGGGAAAATGGGAAAATTCCCCTGCTTTTATGGGAACCCTATGTCCAGCACTGAACTGAAAACGCTGGCGTTGTTGGCTGTTATTGTTGTTTGCGTATACTCAATTAGCTTCTTACCGTCGCCTTACTTACGTCCTTCTCAGTCTTGTAAAGTCTGAAAGTGCGTATGTGGAAGTTGGCGAGCTCCTCCTCTTGCACGATGCCAACGCTGATGTCACCGTATGTCTCGTCCTTCTCTTTGTTTGGCGGCCAGTATTGGACGCACATAACCTGGAGAAAATACAGATAATTTAAGTGAGTCAGTCCACTTGACTGAAAAAATAATATTCTGTAGTGTGTGGTCCACTTTTTGCGAGTTTATAGGAGTACGGGGCGTGATACGCCAGACGGCTTCTGTGGCGCAGTGGGCGAAGGTCCGCCTGAGACGCAGAAGGTTGCGGGTTCGATTCCCGCTGCGGGACAAATGTTTGCATGTTTTGTAGATATTTGTCTCGGGTCTGGGTGTTTTCTATGTATGATATTTATATATTTACAAAAAAAATATGTGTAGTATATTACTAGCATGACGAAACTCCTAACGGAGGAAGAACTGCCCGACCCGACAACCCAGGACAGATTGTCCTGGCGCCAGAAAATTAGGAGAGCCGACCCCACCTAAAGTGGGATGGAGCAAGGAAGAAGAAGAAGAAGAAGTGTAGTATATCAATCATGTGGTTCCCATAACACAAGTTCTGCTTAGTTTGGGGCTACATGATACTGTGTGATTACGTCCCGCATTATTTATTTATATGTATACGCGGGTGCTGCGTAGGAAATGGGTGGATGACTGAGAGGATGAAAACTAGCCTTCCATTCCCCGCTTGTTCTCCTGCGCATCACGCTACTCGCCGTTGTCATACCCGGGGACTGGCCCTCAACTACCCACTCTCCACTTTTTCGCAAGATCAACGTAAAATATACTTAATCTATTGCACTTGTGCTTAAAATGTTCTTTCTAATCTATATATATGAAACTAAAGCTTGAATAAATAACTAGCATCCGCCCGCAGCTTTTCTTGCGTGGGACCCAGTTAAAAATAAGCCTATGTGTCAGATCACAAACTATGTATATTCCAAGTTTCATCCAAATCTATTAAGCCGTTACGAAGTTGAGTTGGAACAAACACACAGTTTTGTTTTCTTTGGCAAGCTTGTGATCGTTAGTTGAACTCGCTGTTGATGTTAAATAAAACAACCCACCAAAAAGCCTTTTAGTGTGTGGTTTTGTCATGTGAAGTGAAAAGCTATTAGCTATTAAATTGTCCGTTGATGTAATATACAGGATGTTGCTATAATGGCGACATTAAATGAACACACGGGTCGTGCTACTTGTCAGTAATCATAAAAAATAAATGGTAAAACTAAAGTCCTTTAATCAAAATTTTATGTATTCAAACAAACTAAATCACAAATATGAATCATGCTGTGTACCATACGTGCGCTTATAAACAGAAGCGCGTGACGTTGGCAATGGTAAGTAGCCCTTACACAGCATGATTGAAATTTTCTTACCGTATTTGTGATTTAGTTTGTTTGAAAAAATAAAATTTTGAAAAATGCATTTTAGTTTTGGATGTAATTTTTTATGATTGTTGAGAAGTAACACTACGTATATTCATATAATGTCGCCATTACAGCGCCACCCTGTATATAGGTAATACACAATTATTACAAAATGTAACAATATTTTATTTAGCTTCAGCATAGACAGATAAAAGCTTTGTGGTACAAGCTTGTATCTGCTAACTAATTGAATTAAATGCAACGGGTTCAATTTGTAAACTGTTTATTGCAGTCATCAATTTGAGTGCTACGAATAACATGATTGTCAGAGTGTGAAAGCCGCCATAGGGCTCAGCACATTTTTCTTACACCTTCTTTACCTGAAGATGGAACTAGCGCATGGTCCACCAAATGGTAAGTGGTAACCATTACTTATAACAAAGTATTGATCACGCATGTTTAGAACGTGCTTTACGATGCCCTGCTTCCATTAACCTGAGACATGAAGGTGTGCCTGTAATTTTACCTACACCCTTTAAATCGAAACAGTAATGCTGCTTCAAGACAGAAATAAGTATGGTGGTAGTAAATAGTTCCCTAGATGAGCCCTTCACAAAGAACTCTACTACTTTTTAAGCATAAAGCAATAAAAATGGTAAATAAATGGGCCAAAGTCAATAACATAGGTTTAAATACAGATAATAATAAATAACCACTGTATGCATAAGATATATCCGGAAATAAATAGGGTAAAACGACAAGCAATTTATCCTAAAAATATTATTTTCTATGAAAGGCCTTCCAATGTGATTCAAAGTAAATTTTTCCGTTGTTTATAGATTATCTTGACGTAAACAATCTTATTCCTCTTCCGATATTTAACTTCTTCCACATACAATATCATCATCATCATCATAAGCAGTCCACTTCTGCACATAGGTCCTAATAAGCGCCATCAATCTTTTACTGAGGGCGTCCTACACTACGTATGCTGAGCCGCAGTCTCAACTCAAAAACTCATTTACCACAACGGTTATAGGTTCTATGAAAGATAAATGGCCAGCCCACTTCCACTTCAGCTTGCTAATCTCTCAGCTATGTCGACAACTTTAGTTCTATGTCATATAGTCTCTTTTCTCGAAGATTCAGAGTATTTATACCGAGGGCCAAGTTTTGAAATAGGTGTAAGTACACCATAATATCTATTTCAATAATTTTAATTTTAAGTTAGTAATTATTTACCTACTTTTACAAGTTAGTTGTTGTGTTTTGGTCTTCAAAGATTTTGATCTCTACTTTTGTCATAATTATCGTCACTACACTCACCAGCCGAGCATTTGAGTTTTATCTCTGATGCTGCCTATGCGGTTCCTGTTTTATCCAATGTTTTAGTGCATTTCCTATTAACTATTTTAGAACTATTTAATTACACTATAATTACACCTAATCTGAAACAGACCTCGCAAACACGACGCTTTGTCGTCGCGCTTAGTCGCGAGCGTTTGTCATGACTTGTTGCTATCGCGATTGTCGCCGTGTGTGGAGCTTTGAACAAAATGTATGAAAATTGTCCCCCGCAGCTTGTCGTAGCGTCTAATCGCTGACGTTTGTCGTACAATGTGCGCAGGCTGTTATAGTTACTTACTTACATACTTTTATACTCGTAACCCAGGTGAAATAAAAAACTAATCTAAGATTTTAAGCGTACTAAAAACATAATATCTTATCTAAATATCTATCTATCTGAGAATCAGGGCCCATAACGATACATAATACTTTAGAATAACATGAGTATTTAAATACAAAGGCAAACAGTATGTTGTCGTTCAAAGGTTTCAAAGGAACACAATACAAGCTCAAAGAATACTATAAAATGTTCGTGTCGCAAATCCTAGCTAAGTGCAAAATGGAACTGCCACAGTTTACAACCAGTAATGGGTTGTGTCAGGAGGGATGGGGTGGGGGTTCACGTCTCGTATTTTTCAGCTGATTAAATTCATTGCGGGTTGTTTCGCTTCATTGCCCCGACCAATTACTGGGTTGTCGCAAGGGACCTAAAACTGTATTTATTGGGACATACTTTGAATGTAAGTTGGAACAGTCGCCTTCGCCTGCTTAGGAATTAAGTACATATTGTTTAGTAGTGAACATAACAGTCTCGAACCGTACTCTGTCAGCAAAGTGCTCTTTGGTGTGACATATTCTGGCTGTGTAGTTGGTCCTTGGGTTGTTACGTGGTACCACGATTTAGTCTAGCAAATTCTGATTGATTGTACTCGTGTACATCTATAAATCAGAATTTGCTAGACTAAATCGTGGTGCCGCGATAGTTGTCTTATCTTTCTCATATAGCAGTATTTAGAACATTCATGTCAAAGATCAGCTTCCTTAATAATAAATAGTCAATAATAATGCTGGACACTATCATACAGCATCATGTAGTCCCATACTAAGCAGAGCTTGTATTATGGGAACCACATGATCGATAAATTAAAAAGATTTTTTATTTAAATACACACATATTATACTTAAAAAACACCCAGACCGGAAACAAATATTTGCAGATCATACAAAAAATTGTCTCACATTGGAAATCGAGCCCGCAACCTTCAGGCGGGACTTAGCCAACTACCCCATAAGGGTCGTCAACTATATTGTATAACTCAACATATATTCGACTTCAACTCAAATGACACTTGTATCTCAAAAAAAAAATCATCAGTGGAACTTCATGTTCCATGAACTCTCAAATTTCAACTAGACTATAATATTCAATTTGGAAAATATTCAACCTTCTATAGTAATGTAATTGATTTGAAATTATGCAATAAAGCTGCAGAAGAAATACATTATCATGGTTCGACGTTCCAATTCAATATTTTCTAAGTTGCTGAGTTACTGATGGAAATTGCCATTTTGTTGTAACCATCGAACTGAAAAGTCATCAATCCATTTATTTCGCGGTCGTCCATTTAAAAGTATATTTCTATGTCTGGCTTCGTTCCAACAGTAGCAAAAACAAGCGGTCTACCAAAAACTTGAGCTTTCCCATCAGCGGAGTGTTCATTCAGCCATTGTTTCAACAATTTCAACAAGGCTTTCAATTGTATAAAACTCAAGTTTCTGAAAGGTCGCGCGATATTGAATTAGAGCTAAGATTATAGAAGAGAAATAGATATTCGAGCGCCCTAGTACAATTTTCTTTTTGAACTCGTTTGAAGTCGCATTGATAGAAGTATGCATCCCTTTCTACATAATGATATATGGACATATGAAAGTAGAGATCAGCCGTATAAGTTGATGTTCAGACCATGAATGAATCTTAAGATTTCTTCTATGCTCTAGTCATAGTTCTTTGAGTTAGAGGTTTGAGAAAAATGAAGTAAAATTGCAGTCTTTTATCGCGAATGATCGGAAGTGCTGCTTGTCCCACTTGTCCCACTTGGCCCGCGAGGGGCGACAAAGCTTGAGATAAACGATTTTCTCCGCCGTGAAAAGTAGTCAGATTTAAAAGGCTATTTTAAAAAGACTGAAATAAATGGCGCCATAATGTACTAATACTAACTACTTTAGCTTATAAAATAAACGTAAAAATATTCTAATAATGACGCTTGAGACGTGAGATTGCGGGTTCGATTCCCGCCAAGATACAAATGTTTGCGTGATCTACAAAAAATTGTCTTGTTTTTCATTTTTGAGTGATAAAAACTCTTTATTTATTTATTTTTATTTATTTGGGAAACAAACAGTAAAATAAAACTTATATACTACTAAAAGAATTATTAGGTCGATCACAATCCAACAAAGCATTTAATTAAAGCATTAAGTCTTCCTATTGTTTTTGTGCAATAAAGTGTTCATTAAATAAATAAATAATTTAGATTATTATGTAGTTATTTTTTATTTAGATTATTATTTTAAAAAATACATAATTTAGTCATGTAGTTCTCATATTGACTTAGGTTCCTTAGCTTTTATGGCTAGATGGTGTTGTAATGTCCGTACTTAATTGAAATTCATAAAGCACTACAGCATCCCAAAATAAGTTTGCCCTAAAGTTAATAAGATTTTAAAACTGTATTAAATTGTTTTATTTTCTCTCTATTGTTTTCACTGTCCAAGTTTTTAGCAATACTCTCGGGACAGTCGAGAGCAAACCTAGCGGTTCGACAAATAGGGTCCGAGGTATTGGACAATTCTCACCACGCCTCACTGAACAATAAATACTCAGTGTAGAAAATATTGGATGCTCCACTGTTTTACTTTATATTTTGACTAGATTCCACATGCTTTCCTTGCGTGGCACTCGGTTAAAAAGAGCTTATACGAGATGGGTCAAAATTTTACTTCAGGGCAGCTACCTTTTATTTTGCAATAAGAAGGTTTTGTTCTTAGGAAACTATTGGTTTATTTAGAAGTACTACACAATGGCATACATAGAGTCAATGTTGTGGCAAATTGTGCTTCATAAAATTGTATGGCAAAGTATTTTTTAAATGTTTGCAAAAACTTTCGATTTGATTTGGTAAGTTACGCTAGGAAAACTGTTGCTAGAAAATAGAGTCAACTTTTATTTTTCATAGGGTCGTTTTCTAGACTGTATCCTTTTTAAAAAATCCTATAAGCAAAACTTCTAACTACAAAATAAAAGACAGCTACCCTCAATGAGGTAAAATTTTGCCGCAACCTGTATATTCCTGGTCACATAATGTTCGAGCTCAATCTGTTCAGTAGGTTTAGCCTAGAACAGGAACTATAATTTGACATCTTTTTCTACTATCTTTAACCTATCTTTCAAAATATTTCCTTTCACTTAATACGTAGGTACCTACGAAAGTGGCGCAGCGGGAAAAATGGCCTTTTTTTTTTCTATAAAACTTTATGAAATCATTTTTTTATTTGAAATGTATCTCTGTCTGAAATGTATTCTATGTAATCTATTATTTCAAAATCAAACTTTTACATTATGAATTGTAGCATTTGCAAATTGCTTTTTTTCCTATTTTCTGTACAAACTATCGGTCGTACGTTGAGTCTCTTATATGACAATCTTTTATAATCACTAGGGTACTATTGCACTGTTCACGTCTCTATTCTCCATTTTCATGCCCGTCATATCCATCCTGCATTTCTATTCGACGGCAGAAAATATTATATACAAACTTCCCAACTTTCCTGCCTTTAAAATGAAATCAGCTTTATCCAATAATGGGAAAACCAACACAAATACGACGCCAATAGTTTGAACTTTTCAAAGGTCGCTTTTGATGTCAATCACGGTATAAATTATTCAAACGTCGAAATGTCCAAACTCGGAAATGAAATACCGGCTTCTGATTTAAAATAGCGTTATAATTTAGCTTGGTGCTAAATAAATCATATCCAACTTGTAGGCTAACTCAACCGATACGTAAATAATCGTTGAAGGCTACATGATGCTGTGTGATAATTTCCAGCATTATTTATTTAAATTTATTTAAGCAAACGTGGTGTAGGACCCCCATCAGGTAGATGAAGTGTCAATCTGCGAAAGGCGGTACGAGTAGAAGCTGGATGCGTCGACCTGAGGAGATAACGCAATGGCGCTCATTGGGGGAAGCCTGATGTCCTGCTGTGGGCTTCAATAGGCTGCTGACGATGGTGATGATGAGGATATTCATTTAATGTAGAAACTGTTTAAAAATAGGCCTTATTTTAGGCATTTTGGGAACCACAGTTTGTTCATTTCGGATGGGCATACAATATTTTAATCATTAAATTTATATTTTACGGAACCTTTAAACATAAATTTAATTAAGGTAGGTATATATTTATTATACTAACCTGCAGAGTTATATTATTTGCAGCTTAGAAATAGATGGGAGCTGTAACTGCAGTTAACCTGTGAGTACAATCATCTCAACAGATCCATGTCCCTCTAAATTTAGGTCCAAACGATTCTAGTACAATCCGATTCAAAAATAATACGACGCTACTTGCACCCTCTATCTTTATCCCTCTGAAGTTCAGAGGGATAAAAATACGTAGTGAGTAGACTTAACTTATTAACTAGAACTTAACTTAAAGAAGTTCAATAAAAAGAAGAAGTTGGCAGGGGCTCTCGATCGATGCTCACAATAGAGAAAGCCTTCAGCATCTATTATTCTATGTCAGAGCTAATTTCAATATGTCCGGGTGGATTTTAAGCCGGTTTACTGAGCGGATAAGCCTATTTCCGGGAATTGTCCGTGTACAAACCCGGAGGGGATCTCTGATTATCTTTGATATGTTGATTTATGCAAAACATCTTGCGTTATTATTTTTGAATAATCTTGTTGTTTCCGTTTGGTGTATAAGTACAGGCACATGTAGAATTACTTAGAACAAATAAAATAGTAAATGTAGCCTTATATACTCAGGGTTCACTTCACTTCACTTCTTTATTAAATGGCTTCTGGGATAGTTTCCACAATTTCGTCAGTATCAAGTATAATTGTTCATAATAATATGAGGTAACGTAGTACGGTTTATAAGTCCAGTCGTCCAGTCTTCAGTCAGGTCCTGTTTTCTGCAATAGCAATGGCGACTATAACAAAAAACGATCGGCGCACAATTTTCTTCATCAGAGAGATTCCGTCCAAATATTCTATGACAATTGAAATGACAATGACACACATCCGGTCCCCTCGACCATCGTATGCTGAGTGAGCCGGGCGGATCACAACATTTTATTTTTTTAAATGACAATATTTAAAACTTTGAAAGGTATATTATCGAATCAAGTTCATTGCTATTTTTAGAACTGAAAGATATTGTTCACATTAATTGTTTATTTATTGTTAGAAACACTGACGACAATTCATATTACAGAACAGTAAAATGTATAACAAATAATATTGGACAGTGTGACATTGCAGGCGTTTACAAAGTATATTTACAAATATATTTAAACTTAATTAAGTTTAAAAATTTATAATTGGATTAAACTACAAATTCGGTCTAAAAACCGTTAATAGTATGCCTTTGAATATGGCCCCATGTAGGCCCCATCCTCAAATTCATTATACATTGGCAAGCTTACTCAACACCTGCAAGGATAAAATCCGTAACAAGATTATCTGACAGAAGACCAAGGTAATCAACATAGTCTACTGAATCAGAACTGCTCACATAATCAGCAAGTTATTTGATATCGGCCGGTGTAGAACGCCCCCGACCAGGTGGAGCAATGACATGCGGAAGGTGGCAGGCAAAAGGTGGATCAATCCGAAGATTGGAGTCAGGGGCGCTTAATGGGAGAAGCCTGTGTTCAGTAGTGGACTGATACAGACTGAAGATGAAATTTACCCAAAATACACTTTATTTTCGTGTAGACTAAAGGCCAACTGGAGCCGGAGTCTTTAGACCACCTGAAGGCTTCAGACAAAGTGTAATGAATGTATCTGTATTTCATGTTATAGATGCAAAAACAACCCTTATCTCTTGGTAACAAAACCTGAAACCAAACAATACCGCAACGGTTTATTAAATTTACGCTCGGAAATGTAATCTCTTAGCAACGTTGTGGTTTTTTCATTTAGTTTTTAATCAAGAAAGTGGTACAAAGTGACCCTCCTTCTATTAATTTGGTTCAGTGTAAGACAATTTAAGTCCGACACCGAGAAATGGAGTTGTGGAACATTTATTACATAGCTTGGATCATGGACATTGTACGCGTCACTTTAGGAAAAGATTTCATTTTATTCGTAATATAAGCTGTAACAGAGTTTTTTGTGAAGGGCTCATCCGGGGAAGTACAACCACTATGCCTATTTCTACCGTGAAACAGCATTGCTCTGCTTTGGTTAGGAGTTTGTGGTGTGAGTGCTGGTGAAATTACAGGCTCATGAGGCTTAACACCTTCATGCCTCAAGTTGACGCAGGGTGTTGCATCGTAGGGCATGGTCCAAACATCCGTGACCTACGAACCAATACTTTGTTATAGGTGATGGTTACCACTGAACACCAGGTGGGCTATGTGCTAGTTCCATCAATAGGGATAATAAAAAAAATAGAGCACATTGTACGAATTAGGTGCAAATAATTGAGCCTTGCTGTTCCTGTCCCCATACTTATTAGGGAAGCCCTATGTTTAGCAGTGGTTTATAATATTGACAATGTTTTGCATCATACAAACATTTATTTCGCGACTGGAATCGAACCTGCAACCTTCTGCGTCTCAAGAAGGAATGAATAATGCTTTGGCAGTAAAATATTTTAGGTTTTAAGACCTTCAGGAGGTCAATAAATTCAGGCACCAGAGTTAGCCATTAGCTCATACGAAGAACTAGGAACTACATTTTATTTGTACCGTCAAGTAAGTAATAATAAATATTGTGGGTATCTAGATTTCACCCACGGCTTCACTCGCGAATTACCTTGAACATATGCCTTGTAACTGGCTTGTTTCTGGTTTCTGAAAATTACTCTTGACGGTGTAGATGCGAGGAATATCTAACATTTCACAAATATCAACAGGTGGTAGCAAAAGGTAAGGAATATCACCGAAATTATCGTGTCACATGATGTTGCTCCACAGAAAGTAACTGTGGTGTGGATGCAACCTAGGTGTCAAATATTGGAGGTGACTTCGAACAATTTGATAACCGTCTGCTTGTCTGCCAACCTTAACAAATCCTACCTTGATGAAGTCGAAGGTCTTGGTCAGCATGACAATGGCCGCAGCCCGCTCCTGCCAGATCATCCGCCAAAAGCTGACCACCGTGTCCTCTGTTGGCCCCTGGGTTACGATGTATGCGTTTGGTTTTAATATACTCTGAAACAAAACCATTAAACTATATTAATTGTCTTTTGCCTGCCCTTATTCTACTCTAGGTGGACCATTGAGATAGAGTCACATTAATTAATTGACTCAGGCGTGACTTTGCGGAAATTCATTACAAGATATTCTACAAGACAAAATATTTAGTACAAATTCCGCTAACTTTCTCTGACAAGTTCCACAAAATGCATACGCATGCACCGCCCTCCCGCCCGCAGATTCACATGCAAATCAGAGAAAGAACAAGCAAACATGCAATCATTAATAAATGCAACCGTCTACTCCACATGAGAGTCACATTCTCCAACTGAAAACTGTCAATAATCATGCAAGCGTTGTTGACATAGTACATAAACATCAAATGCCATATTTGCACTAATTAGACCTCCTGGGGTGTAAGGGGTTCCCACCCCCATCTCTGGATTATCACACCTGCACGTGGTGCGCCCAGCTAACTTACAAACGAGGCTCTGGCAGCCGGCTGATTGCGGCATAGCGCAGCCTAACCCACATTTCCAGCGTGGGGGTTATAGAAGAGACCTATGCCCAGCAGTGGGCGGTTTTGAAATCAGTTGGTATAATTGGGATGTTCCTAAAGGGCGTTACTAACACGAAATCTGCAGAATCACAAACGTGTAATATATTACTGTTGATAGTTGAATACTCGGAACATGCAATTAGTAGACAAGCTCTTTGAATCAGTAGACTTGGCTCCCTGACCACAGAATACCCTGACATACGTAGTAAACATAACTATAGGTATGTAAATCATACATAGTCAGTCCAGTCTGTCGGTTTCCGTGAATTTAGCCTCCCTTTGATTTTGCCACTTGCTTCGATCCTGCGTTAGTTTCAGCCAAGTAACATACAATATAAAAAATCCAGAAAAAGATCCAACATAGCATTTTTAGCTGTGGCTACCTTAAAAAAGTAAGCATTAGAAACTCATCTTGAATATTAAGTATTTTTGTAAGAATTGTGTAATTACTTACCGGAAGCCATAAATAAATAAATAAACATCAATGATCACATTAAAATGTTTTCCAGAAGGAACCAACAACCTACGTTGAAGTTAAAGCAATCAAGTCTACAAAGTTTAGTAAAATCTGACCAAAGCACCTCTACAACATCGGAGCAACAGACAGCCTACCGATTTTTAACGAAAGAAGAATCAACCGCCCACGTGTAATTTTGGACTTTTTCAGTCTCTTTTTTTGTATCCTCAAAATGTTGGGTTTTTCCAAGTAAATTATTTCTATTTGTATTTGTAATCCTGGTATGCGAGGGAGTTGCATCTCAACGTAAACAAATCTAGGAACTCCGAGGTCACTCTCTGCGAAGACCCCAGGAAACTTCTGTGCTTCTGGGCGGAATTAAGCTAGTAAGTTACTTAGCCAGATCTCCCACATGCACAATGGACCGCGGGAAACGGAGCCTACTTTACTTACTTAAGTTTCAAAAAGAGATTCAAATTGCTTCATCGTATTCCTCGTATATCTATCCTTTATCCCTATCCTTTCCACTGTTTTTCAATACCAGAAAGTATTGTAAGTCATTAAAACTTGAGAAATCTAAGAAGGTAAGTAGGTACTATAACATAAAACACCCAAATCACGACAAGCTAATTCAGAACGTTTCAATTTAACTTGTTGGACAGTTATCATCACGTCAAATGCCTTACTGCTGAGGGTACACTTCTAAGAATCAGGCAACTGCCATAAAGGTAGAACAGTGGCTGGATTTTATTAACTCCTTTATGGAGTCATAAAATGTAATGACCTTAACGTGTTTCGTAAAAAGTGTAGTAGCACCGAACGGTACAAGTACACTATTTTTGGTACGCAAGTTCAAACACAGTACAAGTAAAATATTTTCTATGAAGCCGATGCTTGAAGTCCAATTTTTAAACCGTCAGTTACCCATGTTATATAATTCGAAAATAGAACGAGTTATTTGAAACAATTATAGAATTTATACCTGGATAAGAAGTACTCTATGTATCCTTTAAGTCTATGTAAATATATCTAGATCACAAACTATGTATACTTAGGTCCAAGTTTCATGCAACTCCGCTCAGTCGTTACGGAGGTCATTGAGAACACACAGACACACACACACACTTTCGCATTTACACATTTATAATATTAGTGTGATTCAAAAAACCAAACAATAAACTGAATGTGTAATTTTATTTTTAGTAAATACCATGCCAATATTCGATTTTACCGGAGGATTTTCCAAAAACGTTCACGAATTTCATTTGGTTAGTACTAGCATATTTTTTATCCAAAATAAGTTATCGAAGTGAATAAAAAGTGTTTTCATTTTTTGTACATTGATTTGCTACACCTTTTATGGATAATGCTCTGTATCTAGTTTATGAAGCAGATTGAATACCAAGTCTCATTTTTCGGTATACGACGACGTAAAATACCTCCGAAGAATGAATTTCTGATTAATATGGATGGAATTTTTATATCAATTTGATCATAAAAATGTATTTTTATTTTGCAAACCTTGTTTAACGATACGTATTTTATTCTCATATCTAACCTTCTGGTTGAAGTATTTTCCTAGTATGTATATTCAACATTAGTAGGTAACCTACATAGGTATATATTTATTATATTAGACATAAAACAAAAAACAAAAACATTATGACGACTTTTTCTACTCGAGAGAATGGCTACGCATCTATAGAGGTCACCTTATAGGACTTCAAAGAACTTGTAAGTACCATCCAGAGGTTTAAGTTTCTTTGCGTCACAGTGAAAAAGTGTGTTCAGGTTCACGTATGGATGATTTGTCGTCTGTCATTCATGACGATAACGTGAACGGAACAAGGTAGAATAGAGGTGGAATCGAGGTAGCGTGACTCCTTTCCATACAAATTTGCGTAAACGCAAACGCGATAGCGCTGGTAAAAACTCGCACTAGTCTCCCTGGTATGAAAAATACGCTCCCAAAATCCCCATGCTACATATGCGGGTTGGGGGTCGCAGGGCACAGCTTTTCGCACTAACGACGCTGCCGATGAGTGAGTGAGATATAGTCAGTGAATTTGGTTTGGGTTAGAATTAGAACACTCCTGTTATTCACATATCAGCATTTTCATACAACTACCAGTATGGGTCCGATAGTGGATAGTCTTGTCCATGTGAAAATGCTCTAGCCCAAGCTAACAAACGAAAGCCAACGGTTAAGTTACCGTAAATTCTAAGCAACTATCCACTTTTCCCCTCAATAAAACCTATGCTATTTGATTTCAACACTGAGCGACAATTCCCAGAATCTTTTCACCCGAACGTGACACGATTTGGAATCCTCGCTAGCCTTCGCAGTGCGTAACAGAATTTATACAATTGTTAACGAATTACGTGTGCCGATATAATAGAAAAGGGTTCGGCAAAAAGTTTTGAGAAGTCTCCTAGAATGGAGTTGTAGGGGGTGCGTTTCAGACAAATTGCTGATGGTTTTACGTACTTTAACCATCGAGCGAGCATATTCTAGCTAGAGCAAAGAAAAAAATGCAATGTCTCAGCGTTTTTGATAATTATACCCTCAAATGGGTGAAAAGGCGAATACATGTATTTGAAATCATCTACATTAATGCGAGCGTAACTGCAGGCGGAAGTTAGTATTACTAAGACAATACTCACATCTATGTAGGAAGCGTTAATATAATCGGAGTCAGGCTCGCGGTCCACAGTCTCCAGCACCACTCGGTTGTAGTCATCTGTGGACAAAACTTATGTTTAGCTATCATTCAATTATCATCAGTGTACTGAGTAACTATCTGTTTTTAAGCTTTGATGTAGGTAACTTATCAGATATCATCATCATATGCTGCAGCGTCATGAAAGCAGTTCACTGCACTGCACTGCAGTAGTAGTAGAGTTCTTTGTGGAGGGCTCGTCCACGGCAGAAATAGGGCTCTCCTATTTCTGCCGCGAAGGAGCTGTGCTGTTTCGGTTTGAAGGGTGTGGGTGCCGGTGAAATAACAGGCACAGGAGGCTTATGATCTTCATACCGCGAGTTGATGGACGCAGGGCATTGCATCGTATAGCATGTTCCAAAAAAGGTGATCTATGATGCAATGCTTTGTGATAGGTAATGGATACCACTTAATATCATGTGGACCATGTGCTTGTTCCATCTTTAAATAGCATTAAAAAAAACTGCTGGTCATAGGCTTCCTCTGATGAGCGCTATTGCGACCAGTCCTGAGCTGGACACATAAGCAACCTTACGCAGATCGTCACAACTAGTATGGTACGTAATTCAATGATTGAAGGTTCAATAAAATGTGTCATAAAATATTGTACGTTAGAAATGGACAAACTGCTAGGCGTAGGTATTTAAATCCACGTTTTCTCATTGGTCAAAAGTTTACATCAACGATACTAAAACTTCAAAAAATTAAAAGTCTTCGTGTTTGGGTTTCTGCTGAGTCTATGCTATCTACCATAAGACCTTTAGATTTATTTATGTAGCTCCGATTGGTTCAACATTATTTCACATTCATTCGGTACAAATCTTTGGTGCTGAAAATGTGTCATCGTTTTTTTAATGTGCCCCGTCCGTGCCCCATGGGTAGCACGGTTTTCACCCGGCACATTCTAATGTGAATAGTCTTTTTCTTGTACAGTCACGTTTACCTTTTAGGACCGTGTCAATGTAATGTTCTATCATCTAACGAGAGCGATGTCATCTGTTAGCATGTGCTTTCAAGTTTGACATAGTAATAAGTTGTTTAAATCTTAGTGCATATGTGACTGTGCCTCTCAAGCGGAATCGCGGGCAAAGCCTAGTTATTCAGGATAACATTCGAGTTTCATAATACATCCACATTATCCTTTTCGTATGATGAAGTTGCCAACTCTGGAATCAGAGTTCAATACACCCCGAAGGCTTCTAAAATGGCATATCAACTGAAAATGCCGGGACCAACACCTCAGCGTGCCTTCTGAAGCATGGAAGCACTCAGCAGGGTATTGTAACATACGTTCATAAAGTTTCTGAACTGAACTTTTTCCTTTACTTTTTATTCGATTTTATTTTAATACTAGCTTTCGCCCGCGGCTTCGCTTGCGTGGTACCGGGATAAAAATTAGCCTATGTGTTAATCCAGGTCGCAAACTGTGTGTATTCGAAGTTTCATCCAAATCCGTTCAGTAGTTTTTGCGTGAAAGAGTAACAAATATTCATACATTCATCCATACTCACAATCTTTTGCATTTATAATATTAGTAGGATAGAAGGATTAGTAGGAAGTAGGATAGTAGGAAGGATAGACAGATTTCTAGGATTTCAAAAGCTTCTGATGGAAATACTGATAAAGAAAAAGTAGAAGAAAATCTATTTATTATTTCCAGAAAAACGCGACGACTCAATAGCTTGTCAAAGCAAGCACCCTGGCACAACACAATACCTATTATAAATCCAGGGGCCTTGATTCTCGGGAATAGACAAATATAAACGTTAAATATAAATCGCTTGTACTGTAAAATTTACAGACAATTTTGTCAGTTCGCGTGATGTGATAGATCAGAGAAATCATAGCTCAGCCCAATTATCACTGACGGATTCCATTCCTTTCAAACGTTTACGAACACTAAGGATTGGAACTTTCTACCGGCCTCTGTCTTTCCTAATAATTATAATCCAGGACTCTTTAAGCCTAGACTGAATAGGTGTCTTCTAGACCTCCGTGCTCCCTCTTAGACCACAACATTACTCAATATCAGACGAGTTCGTGTTCAAACAAAGATCCATCCAATAAAAAACAGTACCCAGTAATCAAACGCAAATAATTTTTTTTATCAAAAAAACTGATTGCTCAGAAACACCTAATTACCTACTGTCTATCTGTATCAGTTTTGATGCTGGAAGGATTTCTGGGTGGTTATTAAAAAAACTTAATAATCTGTGGCCGCTTTAGTCAATTTGCAGTGTAGGCAGTATTATATACAGTATTCCCCGTAACAGTACCTTATCTAAATTACACTAAAAGAAAGAAAGAAAATACATTTATTTTTACCCAATACAATGAATACAAAAAAGTAAAAGAAAAACAGTTTTTTTTACGAAAACTAATAAAACTACTTTTTAACTATATATATAAATCTATAATTTAAGAACTTAGGGCAAAAATAGGTCCCTGTCTCAGCTTTATGCCTCCAAACAAGGTCACCAATCCAAAAAGTGACCGGCCGGAGTGAGTAAGCCACGTAACATACGTTATTACGTTATCGCTAGGTAGGACGCTCTACGAACTAATGAACACGTCTTTAACTTGTCAAGTTCCAAGCCCGTGCTAAACGGAGACCGAATTGGATCGTCTTTGATCTTGGAACCTCCAATCAGGGTCCGGTACATCTTGTCATTGCTTGTCTTTCAAGTTATTGAACTTTGTATTATCGATTTCAATCTGGCAATTTATAGACAAATAATGCTTATTTTGGTCTTATCTGACGAAAATGCGGCTTAAGTATAATTTCATACCTACTTTACTATATAGGTTGCATTTACTTTGTTTTATAAATTATCTCTTATTTTAAAACTGTTTCTAATTTGTTCTTTTATATTTGTGTATGCAATTTTGCAAATAAAAAATGTATTATTATTATTTTTATTCTTTAGATAGTAATCCTAAAATTCATAAAGTAAATTAAAGAAAAAAAAATCTGTGTTCAGAACCTTAGGTACCATAAAAAACACTTTAAATCGTATTTTTTAGTTATACAATTTCGTAACGCGACCAAACTGACAGGAATTGTCAAGAAAATCTGCTTGGCTTATATTTTTTATCGTCTTTGTCACAACCGGAAATCCTTCCAGCATCAAAACCGGCATAGTTAGACCGTAGGTTATTAGGTTTTTTTTATAATCACCCGGAAATCCTTCCCGCAGCAAAACCGACACAGGTAAATAACACAATAACACACGCAAAAAAAGAGCTAGATACTCTGATCCATTAAAAAAAATATAGATATTAGAAATTTTGTAAATCACTTTCCATTTATTTATTTTTCAAATAATTATTATATTCTAGGGTATGAAATTATGCATAGGCCATTTCATACCCTATTAACAATTCCTCACATTACACTGAATAGGTTTTATATGACTGAAAACACAACCCACTCACAGCAAAGCCCCTGTTCACTCAAGCCTCGAGATTAAGAACTGGCCCATATAAAAAAACCGGCCAAGTGCGAGTTGGGCTTGCGCTCGTAGGGTTCCGTACCGTTGTATGGGAGCCCCACTTAAATATTTATTTTATTCTGTTTTTAGTATTTGTCGGCATTAGCATTTATTATAACGGCAAAAGAAATACTTGATCTGTGAAAATTTCAACTGTCTAGCTATCACGGTTCATGAGATACAGCCTGCCACAGACAGAGAGACGGACAGTGAAATCTTACTAATAGGGTCCTATTTTTACCCTTTGAGTACGGAACCCTAAAAAACAAAAGATATGAAAGGATACAATACAAAAAGACTTCCACGCTAACAAAGTTGCGACAGATTAGGTTATCCCTATTACATCTTGACGTCACGTCTAAGTTTAATATTTTACATCATAATATTAATCAATATTTCCTAATCCATCAAACTTGTATCATAAGGAAAAGCTTACACGATCCTAAAAATTACCAAGTTCGAGTTTCTCTAATCTTCGAAAGCTCGCCCTCAAAGTTTTAAATCTTCAAGGCGGATTACATTTTGAAGCACACGCTTCTTTGAATGCAACCTTATTACGACGTGGTTGCGGGTTCAATTCCCGCCGCGAGATAAATGTTTGTATGATCCGCAAATATTTTACTCAGGTTTGGGTGTTTTTTATGTTTTAAATAGCTAGCAATTCTTGTATATATGTAATCTTATAGCTATATAATCTGAATCTCAGAAACAGCTCTAACAATTTTCATTTTTACGAAAAAAAAACTGTCATTAGTAATTAGGTACACGCAAACGTAGTTGCGGGTGGGTCAGTTTGTATTGTATTGTATAAAACGATTGATACATGCATGGTGCACTACATATCCTTTGGTTCTACCGAAAAAATGACAAAAACTCGCCTTACTTTGTAAAAGCACTCCTTATTACCGTAGGAATAACACATTCTCATGCCTTTTGGTCGGTCAGTCAGAATTTAACCTGTGGGAAATTCCGGTAGAGACGTTATTTCAGGCGAGCGTGCTAAAATGTTATTGGTTTTGTTCCGTTTCACATTGACTTTCGTTAAAAATGCAAGGTTTTTTTTTACTTCAATAGTTACATTTGAGTGGTATGTTTAGTGACATGAAGCTAAAAACTATATAATAAAATATATGGAAATATTAACATTAAATTACCTATTCAAATTATATTTAACTTCAATAATATCATTCATTAAACATTTTATTTAAAGTATAATTATGTCGCTCTTCTCTCTCCTATTTATTATTGTACTCAGCAGGGTCATAATGCTCTTAAAAGTTGTAAAAGCGCAATAAATTATTAAAATACGTTTTTCGTCATTAGTTCTTTACCAAATGATCAATTTATAATCAAATAAGTAGTTACGATCATAATCATCGCCTATGCCTTTGCCATGTAGGTTATAAAAGTATTATTCACACTTAAAAAAGCCGGACAAATGTGAGCTGCACTAGCGTAGCGGTTCTGTACGAACTTTTAGGTATGATTTTTTTTCTGTTACGTAACAAATACATAACAGTTTTCGGATTCTTATTTAAAGGCTTTTTAGACCACGCGGTATTCAATCTGTCTTAGTAAGACTGTCTTACTGACTACTTAGTCAAGTTCAGTAGTTTTTGCTTGAAAGAGTAACAAACATTCATCCATTCATCCATCCATACTCACAAACTTTCGTATTTATAATATTATAGTAGGATAGGATTATTCAAAACTCCCAGGTATTGCAGAGCTGAGTATTTGATCAACTTGATACTTCTGCGTGTTCCTGAGAAAATTGTCTTCACAGACAGACGGACAATGAAGTTCCTTAGACGAAGGGTTCCTTTTTCTTTTGAGTTACGGAACCTTCAAAAACATGTTTATGCACTCCCGTTATGTGTTTTACGCACTCCCGCCGTTAAATTATTTATAAAACTTTTTGGTAGTTTGTCGAATCCAAAAATACAAAAACTAAGTACATTTTTAAAGACATTGTCAAACATACGTAAGTAGCATACACGTTGTAGGTCTCCTGTACTTACCTAATTATTAGTTCATGAAAATGCGGGTTACCTTTTAGAGTCTTATGTAGGCACCCAAAGGACAATATACTCTTACTAAAGCTAAAGGAGGTTTCTGTTCCCGTGCATTGTATAGCTAGGTTTGTTTTAATAGTACCTTGGGGCACATTACCTCTGGCATTTTGCTATTTGGCCGGGAAAATTATTCAAACTAATTATTTTGGACGACGGGAGGTTATATCTCAGTACATTTTATTCTATTTTGTATTCATTTTGTGTTAGTGTAAAACGTAGTATAAATATTCTTCGGGTAATTTCTTGTGAATTTCAGCTTTACACTTTTTTCGCCTCAGGGAAATAAATTATGGAGGATGATTTTGGTGTATTTTTCGGCTTGTGTGTTATATTACATAGGGAATTATTAACTTGACCTATAACAACCTTGTTCTGCTTTCGGAAGCTCTTAGACGCTCCACCGCCTCCAAGAAGGCTAGTTCGCATTTCGAATCAGTAAATTATTTTTGTTGTGTATGATACACCTCTATATCTTAGAGACCCAAAGAGGTTTACTATCGTAAGTGATGATAGTAATTCCCAACAAGTATAAACTTTTTATAAAAAATAAACCGACTTCAAATAAATCACTTCTTACTTTTTGCCCTAAAGAATTTTGAAAATCGGTTCACAGTTGACGGAGATATTGGTGATCATAGGGAGAAAATTACAAGTGAGGATGAGGTTTTTTGAGTTTTCTGGGAAAAGTACCAATCCCTCAGGAATAACACTAAAATGGAACCACCTGTGAAGTATACTCTTTTAACCAAAAAATGATTTTTGAAAATCGGATCACAATTGACGGAGATATCGGTGAACATTCAAAAAAAAAGTCGGGGGAAAAAAGGTTCCGATGAATTGAGAACCTCCTCCTTTATGAAGTCGGTTAAAAAGAAAATTATCCAAAATATTTGGTAATTCCATGTACAGACCACAGATTTATAAGTTTAGTATTAAAAGACCATACCAAAAACTGGATGGAACTTTAGTCAAATCTTGATACTTGAGTTCCTAATTAAAATCTCACCTGTCAATAATCATTAAATATTGTTTTTATCAAAAGCAGGGCTTTAGCATGACCAATGAATGTGGAAATGAAATGAAAATGAAATGAAAATTTATTGATTCAATTGGAATTTTAAAGTACACTTTGAATTGCCATTTTTTTAATCTACATCAATTCGCAACGCGACCAAACAGAGAAGAATTGGCAAGAAACTCTGCTTGGCTTATATTTTTTTAAAGTCTTGTTTATTATTAACTATTACATTGTTTTTGAGGGAGTTGGAGACAGTTTCATCCCAAGCTTTTTTGTCATCTAAATAATCCGAAATTTTATAATAAGCTTTATTACAGAGATTACATTCCATTTAACAACATTTTTGAATTTATTTACAGATAAATTAATCAAGTCATTTGGGATTAAGTTAAAGAAACGTACACTTTGACCTTTAAATGATTGACTTACTTTATGGAGCCTTACAGTAGGAACAGCTAGATTATCTTTATTTCTAGTGTTAACATTATAATGATCGCTATTTTTTTTGAACAAATTAATATGTTTTCGGACATACATTAAGTTTTCATATATATATTGGCATGGAACTGCCATAATATTTATTTCTTTAAAACAGCAACGAGAAACGAGGCAACAGCAACGTTGTTTGATTATAATCTTGATTAAAATAGTTTTAGATATAATTAATATAATATTTTTTCTGTTCTACAAAGCATGGCTATAGAATAATAATAAAAGAGAAGGTACTCACAAGGTATCACTTTTTGGTTTTGGTTCTTATGTGAATTTGATTTCTTCGTCGCATGCCGACATGAATGCGTCTCCACCTTGACTGCCGTCTGAAAGACAAAACACAAGTTAACATTTTTATTGCTTGAAACCAAGGTACCTTCTTAGAATGGTACCTACTTATTACTTTATTAGTTTTAGAAGCGTCCAATCGTCTAGGTCGTTATATTTTGCAACCGATTCCTACTCTTTCTTTTTATTTCTTCGTATGAGCTAGCGCAAACTCTGGTGTCGGATTTCTTAGGCTGTCCGAAAGCCTCCGTTATGGCTTAGCAACTAAAAACGTTTGAACCAATATCTTTCGAAGCAAGGAAGCACCCAGACTTAAATGTCACTAAGCGGTCTAAGTAGTGACCTGGCGAAGTGTTGCATAACCAAGATGAACCTAAGAACACCGAAGTACATATACTACGATATACAGGTTGGGGCAAAATTGTACCTTATTGAGGTCAGCTACCTTTTCTTTTGTAGTTACAAGGTTTTCTTTTGAAAAAGGATAGGTTTATTTTGAAGGAAAAAATATTTGCATTTTCGTTTTTTTTTAAAGTACCTTCTACAGTCGGCGTAGAAAATGACTTTTGCCAAAAAACAAGTGGGTCTCCAATCAACCTTATTTCCCTACAGGAACACTTTTCCCAAAGTAACTTACCAAATAAAATCGTAAGGATTGGCAAAAATTTTAAAAAAATGTTTTTAATTGGGTGGTAGTCTCATCATTCTGCCAAACATTATGAAAGGTCAATTTAAAATAAGAATAGAGTATTTCCTGGCAAGTGTTTGAATGGCATGCTAAAATGGCGTATTTGAATGGCCTACGGCTTGCGAATGGACTCAATGTAGAGGCGAATGACACTTCAAAGAAATTGTGTGAGACCAATATTTTTTTTGACTCATGTCATTTTCTGGGCTGACCATACATTTTATCAAATCCCAAAATGACATTATTTTCTCTTTCAAAATATACTTATAGTTTCATCTGAACAAAGCCAGAAGTTCAGTGTTCAGTGTTCAAGTTCAGTGTCAGAAATTCATGAAGGTCACACTTGTTTAATTGGGGATTTTAATTTAAGTAGCATTAACTGGGATCAAATTAATAATAGCTCTTCTAGTTATCATACCTCTTCACTGAATCAGATGCTTATAGATTTTAGTTATGTCTCCAACCTTAAACAATATAATCAAGTATTAAATAGTAGGCAAAAGATACTCGATCTAGTGTTGGCGGACCTACCTAGCTGTGAGGTTACTCCTTCTATAAATATGCTATGCCCCATAGACCCTCTGCACCCACCTTTAGATGTTGAGGTTTCGTTAGGCACCATCAGCAGTCTTCAAACTAACCCAAGTAATTTTAAATTAAACTACTATAAAGCAGACTATGTCGCTATTAATGAAAGTCTATCTCAAATCGATTGGAGCCTATGTTTTGCTGAATGTAGAGATGTAAATAGCATGTTAAATAAATTTTATGAGATTCTTCGTGGGCAAATTAACCAACATGTACCACTTGTTGCTCAAAACAAGAAGAAGTATCCTCCGTGGTTTGATAAATCTTTAATCAAATTGTTGCGTGAAAAAAATAACTTGCGTAATAGACTTAAAAAATACAAGAATCTGATGTTATCCATCAGATTCTTGTATTTTTTAGCTAGCATTCATTCGACAAAGTAAACGGTGTGAAAAACTAGCGAAACAACGTTACAGTAGCTATATAGATGATATGGAAAGCAGAATTAGCAAAAATCCTAAATATTTTTAATACTAATATATACCCTAGCATTATGACTGACGGACAGACAACTCGGTCAGAAGGCACCGACATCTGTGACTAATTTGCAACTTCCTTTTCACAAGTATATATCAATAATGATAATTCATCAGCCAACATAGGATTCGGTCCGGCAAAGTCATATTTAGACGTTGTCAACCAAGGTTGTTCTAGCTTGGCTAATGAAATCATCTCAGCTGACATGATCACTAGAAAAATAAATAGCTTAGATGAATCAAAAGGTGCAGGTCCAGATGGGGTTCCGCCACTGTTTATCAAAAAATGTTCTGATAGTTTAACATTACCGTTATACCTCATTTTCAATGAATCTTTATGTTCTGGAATTTTTCCCAGTGAATGGAAATTTGCCAAACTTGTGCCAATATATAAATCTGGTGACAAAAACGCAGTTATGAATTACAGACCAATCTCCATCCTTTCAACTTTGGGGAAAATATTCGAATCTATGATTTGTCCATTTATCCAAACTCATTTTCAGCAGTATATTTCCGATCACCAACACGGCTTTGTAAGATCTAGGTCAACGGCTACTAACTTGATTACTTTTGTCGAGGGCCTTGCTGAGGCTATAGATAAGCATCAGGAAATCGATGTTATTTACACGGACTTCAGCAAAGCCTTCGACAGAGTCTCTCATTCACTACTCATAACCAAGCTAACATTATACGGTTTTACAGGTAACATTATTGAATGGATAAAGTCATATCTAACGGATCGATTTTTCTTCGTTGTCGTGAATGTATATCAATCAGAATTATTTAGCATATGTTCTGGAGTTCCACAGGGGTCTCACCTGGGACCCATTCTATTTAATATTTTTATCAACGACATCCCCAGCTGCTTTCTCTCTTCCTCACCCTTCTTATTTGCTGACGACCTAAAGATCTACCGCAAAATAAATTCTAATCTTGATATAGTTTTATTACAGAATGACCTGGATAGGTTACAGGAATGGTGTCACATCAATAAAATGCATCTTAACATTGATAAATGTTTTTTCATAAAATTTACTCGTAGGCTTAACATTATTAGTTCCTGTTACAATATCGGGGGCACGCCCATACGTGAAGTGGATTGCATAAGGGACTTAGGTATAACTTTAGACAAGAAATTGACGTTTGTCCCTCATATTGAGAATATTATTAAACGATCATCGAAAATGCTGGGATTCATCATACGGAATGGTAAATTATTTAAAAAACCACGCACCAAAATACTCCTTTACAACACATTAGTTCGTAGTATACTGGAATATTGTCCTGTTGTGTGGAGACCTCACTATGCATGCCATATACTAAGAATCGAGCGTCTACAAAAGCGGTTTCTGTGGCATTTGTCGTACGCGGCTAAAATTGCTAAAGTAAATGTCCTATGCCGAGAGGCTGAAGTACTTTAAAATCTCTTCCTTAGAGAAACGTAGACAACAGCTTGATTTAATATTCCTCTATAAAATTTTAAATTATCATTTGGATTGCCCTCAGCTTTTACGTTTATTTAACTTCAGAGTCCCGATTAGAACACCATCTCGTCAGCCAGTCGCCCCGCTTGTACCATCATCCCGTTCCACAGTCCTTGGTAGTAATTCGCCAGTTCCAAGACTCTGCCGAGGGTTAAACGATTGCAAGCATATTGTCATTTTTTCCATTAGCTTGGTTAAGTTCCGTCGACAGTTGATCGAGTGCTTACCTAGTTAACATTTTCGTTAAAAAAAATTAAGCTACCCTACTATCTTAATATTCATTTTTAAATAACATTTAGTATGTAACATTTCATATTTTACTTCTCCGTACCTTTTTTATGCAAGCAGTGTTTACCTTTAAGTGATTGTGCAATTACCTTGTAACTATACTTTATGTATGCTTACTGAATTATGTACCTACCTATATGTTGTATCGTTGTAACAGTCGTTGGTAAACCTAATAAATAAAATAAAATAAAATAAAATAAAGCCCTCTAACTACAAAAGAAAAGGTAGCTAGCCCTCAATGAGCTAAAATTTTGCCCCAGCCTCTATATAATTTTGTAACCCTTTCCCAAGTCGTATGATTAACGACAACCGATGTTAAGGAATAATAAGGAGTACCAGAGATTTTGAGTAAACTCAGTTAAAATGACAAGAGCTCACTAAGCTCGTATAAGCCCAATGTTCTTACATTACATGTCTTCATCACTAAAAAGTAAAAACTGCTATGTATGAGTATTAAATAAAATTATTAAATTGAATAAAATTCCACAGCATATTCGAGAATTACCTGTGAGACAATTCAAAACTAAGCTGTGTTGTTGCTATTTGACAAAATATTTAAAAAAACACTGAGTTTGTAAACCGTAAAGTTTACTTATTAGTCGAACATATGGACTGAATTAATGAATTATTTATAATTATTTTGACATTGAAATTTTCTGTACCCGACTTATTTATATGGACATGATTATGATTGTTATCTTTTTTATTTTTTATTTTGATCTGCATGTTATGAAAAACGTCCGTAACATCTGTAAATATTTGTCTCGGGTCCGGTTTTTTTATGATATTTTAAGATGGAACAAGCACATGGTCCACCTGATGTTAAGTGGTAACCATTACCTATTACAAAGCATTGCATCGTAGATCATATTTTTGGAACGTGCTCTAAGATGCAACGCCCTGCATCTATCAACTAGAGACATGAAGATGATAAGCCTCTTGTGCCTGTAATTTCACCGGCACCAACACACTTTAAACCAAAACACAGCATAGCCGTTTCACGGCAGAAATATACATGGTGGCAATACTTCTCCGGACGAGCTCTCCACAAAGAAATTTGACTACTACTTATTTAATTTAGTAATGACTTACAAAAAAATTGTAGATATATAAAAGTATAGTATGTAGGTTTTCTATATCAGCCATGTGGTTTCTATAATACAAACTCTGCTTTATTTTGGAGCTAGATGATGTTGTGTGGAGTTTGTAAGGTGTTCCAACTACTAACTTCAAAACTCAAGTGCTAGCTGAAATTCCCTTTCTGCCGACGGGCAGCAGCGTCGGCGGTGCGAAAATCTGTGTCCTGTCATACCCAACCCGCTTGCCCAGCGTGGGGATTATGGCATATCCCCCTCATAAGGTGAGGCCTATGCCCAGCAGTGGACTGATATAGTCTCGTGTTGTTATTGATAATGTTGTGTGAAAATGTCCAGCATTATTTTTTATTTAGTGTAAATACGCTCATGCTGCGCTGTTTGCGACGAAATGTCATTCAATTTCAATTATTCGTTTGTCAGAACACACTCTATGTGGCTTCAAAGGCCCCTTTGGAACAACTCGTGCCATTCTGTCAATACACAGGCTGCTGACGGAATTTCGATGAAATCAAAGGAAAATACTCGGGTTCTCTTTGTTTATTACGAATATGCAATCGTCATGCTGTGACGTTACCTAACAAAGGGTTTGTGTACGAAAATTCAATGGAATTGTATTGTGTACGCGTCATGTTCACCAATTTATTGCTGCATATAATATTTTATGCGTATTTTTAAATTTATTGGGAGTAGGTAGAATACCCGTACTATTATTGTCAGGAGGCTCTATAATCATTGCACAATACTGGTAGCTGACTAGTAGGCGTGGATGATCGGGGAAGAGAATACAGATGGATTCATTCAGGATAGTAAGATTATCAATAGACACAGACACTCCGTGAAACACGTAATGTCTGAGCGTGATAAAGATCCTTTTCTTCAGTTATTTTTCCAATTGATCTCTCATCGCACCATACAGCGCTCGGGTCAAAGGCGTATTAGACCATGCGATATTCAGTCTGTCTTATTAAGACTGTCTTACATGTATCGTAGTATCATAAGAATAAGCCACTAAGTCTGTCTTAGGGTTGATAAATTAGTCAGTAAGACAGTCTCACTAAGACAAACTGAATACCGCGTAGTCTAAGAGGCCTATGACAGACATATACTATTTTGTGGTCACCATGGAATTAACATAATACTTATAATAATATACCTTAAGAAAAGCAACATCACATCACACTTTTAAACTCAAAGTTTACCAACATTATTTATCACTTTCTTATAATTTCCTGTCACACTCTTTTTTTCTTTTCCTTTTATAAACTATGTATTAGTATATTCTTATTATTATTGTAATTTATTAATATATTGTGTATAGTCACTAAGTCTTCTCAACATTGTATTTAAGGCGACTATACAGGTCAAAACTCCCTCTCGCTCGCACTATTCAAAATTTTTGAAGATATAAAATCACTGAATGTAATTATGCAAAATAGCAAACCTTCACGGCCTAGAATATATCAATACCCTTTGTATTCAGCAACAATATCATTTTGATTCTATGACGTGACCAATGTGATCAATTTTGGTACAAATTTTTGGTAGGAAAACGTGTTGTCTTGCTGAACCTTTATATTGTTATTTTCTAGGCTGGGAAGGTTTTCTATTTTGCATAACTACATTCAGTGATTTTATATCTTCAAAAATGTTGAATAGTGCGAGCGAGAGAGAGGTTTAACATGTATAGTCAGCTTAAATGTAATAATTATGTATTTAGTATCTCGCATTAGTGCACCGCCATCCTCTAATCTAAAGCTTTGCTCTTCTTATCCGTACTATGGTTGCCTGGAAGAGATCGCTTTCAGGGATAAGGCCGCCAATTGTGTTACCTTCATGATGGTTAGACTTAAGTTACTCTTACTTGTCCTTACATTAATTTTGTGATCAATAAAGTGATATAATATATATCTATCTACGTTGGTCAGAGTGATGTAACATCACGTTTGACGTTCTTGCCACTCTAAAATCTTCTTTATCCATCGAAAGAGGATCGTAGCGTCGACAAATTCAAACATAATTATATAAATATGGTATTGGAAGAAATATGAATTCTGTGTGCAAGGAAACGTATAGAGTGATAGACCGGATGAATGATAGTGGATGGTATGAATTAATGAAGCTAGGAAGGATATTCTAAAGAGTAACAGCCTGCGCACATTGGACGACAAACGTCAGCGATTAGACGCTACGACAAGCTGCGGGGGATAATTTTCATACATTTTGTTCAAAGCACCGCACACACGGTGACAATCGCGACAGCAAGATATGACAGACGCTCGCGACTAAGCGCGACGACGAAGCGTCGTGTTTGCGAGGTCTGTAAAGTAATAGACCATAAAGGGGTATTCATTCATGTTTTGGCTAAGCTGTGTTACACAGGTTGTTTTAACTGAATATAGAAATATCGTGGTAAAAGTGTCCGCTCCCCCTGTCCCACATAAAGTAAAAAGTTTCCGTGTAAGTTGACAAAATTATTATAAAAAGGTAAAAAAATTAAAGAAGCAGGTAGTGGGAGTATAATTTTTTATGGTATCTGATGATGGAACAAGCGCATGGCTCAATTGATGTTAAGTGGTAACCATAACCTATCACAAAGCATTGCATCGTATATCACACTTTAAAAAGTGCTGTAGTAAAATGCAACGCCATGCATCCATCAACTTGATGCATGAAGGTGATAAGCTTTTTGTGCCTGTAATTTTACTAACACGCACATCCTTTAAACAGAAAAACAGCAATGTTGCTTCACGGCAGAAATAGGCATGGTGGCAGTACTTCCCCAGACGAGCCCTTCACAAAGAGCTCTACTACTACTACCAATACAAAAAAAAATAAAAAAAAATAAGGCCCAATATTTTCGCACATCATATGGCCCCGAAGTGAGCAGAGCTTGTGTAATGGGAACTAAATCACATTAATCACACTAATATTTATAAATGCAATAGTTTGTGTGTGTGTGTGTGTGAGAGAATATTTGTTCCCAATCAATTTCGTAACGACTAAACAGATTTTGATGAAACTTGGATATGAATAGTATGTGACCTTAATTTACACATAATATGATATAACTGGTCTAGAACTATCATTATTAGTGCTAAATTTCAGCGAAGAATTTACTGGAGGATTTTCTAAAAACTGATGGTGCGCGTTAAAAAGTTCGATACAAATTTTATACAACACTTTTCACTCCTTTTCACCCCGTTAGAGGTTGAATTTACTAAAGTCCCTTCTTAGTGGGTAGTTTTGCTATAAAAGGAATCTGCACTCCAAATTTAGTCTTTCTACTTTTGGTGGTTTAGGCTGTGCGTTGAATCCAGAAAAAAAGTTCCAAATGCTTATAGAGATTTTTGACTTTACTATAGATTACGAAGTGTATGACACTTCGTTATCGTATTCATTAAAGTAAAAAGGGGTTATTCCTAGGAAGGAGTCCTCAATATCGATGGCCATCATACCTAGTGAGACTTTAAATATTCATTTAAATTTTATTCTTACAAGGGCCCGCCGCATATGTTCAATAGCTTTATTCAATGTTTTCCTAGTAAAACGGAAACTTTTATATTTTTTTAAGGTAAGCGAAGAGAAAGTGTGCAAAATAGAGCCGCTAAGTAGGTCACGTCAGACAAAGCTTAACCTAGATAATTTATGTACCTACCTCTCGCTAACTTGACAATAAACGACTCTGTCTAGAGCAGAATTTTCAAATAGATGCTTCATATTTCACATGGAACGTTAAGTTTATAAACCTTTTAATAAAGAATACTATTAATACCTGCTTTATATTTTTTATTGAACAAAACTATGCTTCCACTCACGGCTTCGTTGGCATAGTACTGAATAAAAACTGGCTAAGTGCGAGTCAAACTCACGCACAAAGGGTTCCATACCGATGTATAGGAGCCCAACTTAAATATTTATTTTATTCTGTTTTTGTTGTTAAAGCGGCAATAGAAATACATCATCTGTGAAAATTTAAACTGCCAACTACTAGACAGCGGAGTCTTAGAAATAAGGAAGTTTCTTGCTTCGGAAGGTACGTTCAGATGTTGATCCTGGCTTTTCAGTCGTCAAGCCATGTCGGAGGCCTTCGGGAGGCCTAAAAACTGCGACACCAGAGTTAGTCACTAGCTACGAGCAAACGAAGAAGAAGAAGAAGTAATAAGGGCATTGTTTGTTCTGGGCATGGTTTGATACAACAAGGTGGAAGTCAGGAGAGAAGTGGCACTAGCGTTATATATAGCGCGGAAACAGCCAATGCAGCCATATAACAGTCTGCGCATATTGAACGACAAACGTCAGCGATTAGACACTACGACAAGCTGCGGGGGACAATTTTCATACATTCTGTTCACACACGGTGACAATCGCGATAACAAGATATGACAGACGCTCGCGACTAAGCGCGACGACAAAGCGTCGTGTTTGCGATGTCTGTTAGAGTTAAATGATGTTAAATGATGCTTTGTTCATTAGATTCGTCCTTCCGTGACGTACCGAAAATAGGTGGCCGCTATTTTCGGTACGTCACGGAAGGACGAATCTAATGAACAAAGCATCTCTGGCGCGTACTATTAAACACTTAATCTAGTCGCGAATGAAATTGACATAATTCAATGTTCTCTGAACAACCTTGCAAAGACTATGATTTGAGTTATGTTGTGTGCAGATGACTTATTTTAACAATCAATTTTATAATGGGAATGTTTTAATTGAAAATCTGAATGTATGTATTTATTTATTGGCCATAGGATTTATTTATAAGATATCTACGTAATGCATTAGGTTAAGCTTACTAACAGCTGTAATGTTCTTTTACATCTCTCATGTTCGGTAAGTAGGTTCTTATAACCTCCAAATGGGGCTTGTAGGTGACTAATTAGCGCGCTAGGGTAGGCTAGGGGTAAAAAAAACACTTCTTTCTTTCAAACAGTTCGCATACATCTAACCATCATACTGGCAATAGACATCATGCATTCAGCCCAATGACTAAAGAGGTCGCTTTGCTATTCAGCCTTGTCTTCGTGTGAGTTTATTAGTCATCAATTTTAAATATCGAACGGCGAAGCTTAATTTCGTTCTTAAAAAAAAAAAAATCTTGGAATGCCGGTTTTTTTTTCTACTTACCTCACAATCGAGATGTAAAGCAAAATAGTTAGCTCGGGTGTAAGCACCAATTGCACCCTCGCTGCGCTCGTGCGCCTAAATATCTCGGGCTGCAATTGATGCCTTACAGCCATTGTTTACTAATCTTCTATTAAATAAATTATAAATTATAATTAAAGTTTTTACCCTTTGGTTACGAAACCCAAAAAAATTGCCTATATGTTATTCCAGATCACAAACTAAGTAGTAGTATATTTTAAGATAAATCCAAATCCATTCAGACGTAACTTATTATTTATCTCATCTCTCACGGACGGACATGATGTAGTTTTTTCTTTTCTATTTATGCATCGTACTGATTAGTATCCTTTGGCTTTGGACTCAAAATACATGTTTCTTTGATAAATAATCTTTGATATGTCCGATATTTTACTGATTAGTTTTTGATTAACTGCTAGTTAATCAAGGAAGAGAATATTAAAATATTTTCTATATTTACTTACTTTACGAGAATTTACAGTTTTACTTCACTTCACTTCTTTATCAATTGGCTTCTGGGATAGTTTCCACAATTTCGCCAGTATCAAGTGTGATGATCATAATAATATGAGGCAACGTAGTACGGTTTATAAGTCCAGTCGTCCAGTCTTCAGTCAGCTCCTGTTTTCTGCTATAGCCATGGGGAATATAACAAAAAACGATCGGCGCACAATTTTCACGAATCGAGCATGTATGCAGAAATGCTCTGTTATTGCGCGTAGTGTGCACAGTTCGTGCGCGCAAGGCGTCCGCACTATGGGAATTCTGTTACATTGCATAATACATTGCGACAATGTGGACGGCAAATTCTTTAATTTCTTGTTACATTTCATGTTATATAAAATTTGGTAAGTCTGTACCCGCCATATTATGACCAATTTAAATCCACCTTTTGTAAATATCGTTAAAGACGATGAGTTCGCTGAGTAAGTAAATACCTACTTACAAAAAGAAAGTAGTTAAAATATAGGTGGGAGCGGTCGACAGAGCAATTGGTTAGGTTATCATTATTTTCTTAATAGATATTATTTTTTTATACACAAATAGTACCTAATGAGCAAGAAGATAGGTAAGAGCTCCTATACTTATAAGTTAGTAGCTATACTTATTATAAATAGTATGATTACACAACAACAAGAGTAAAACTAGATGACAAGAAAGTCTCGTTCATGGTGTAGCAAGTCGTTTTTCCATCATGAAAATAAATATTGATGGATATTGCTGGACATTATTACACATCATCTATATAGACCTAAACAAAGCAGAGCTTCTATTATCAGGAACCACATGACTGTTTCGTAAATACATGCGTGGTGGTTTTGGCGACCTCTATGTCACAGTAGGCGAAGGCTCACCTAGGACTTGGAAGGTGGCCGGTTAGCTTCCAGCCGCGAGACAAATGTTAGAAAGATCTGTAAAAGTTTTTCTCGGCTATTTATTTTTCACAAAAGCTTTTCCCATTTGATTAGTATTTATAGATTTAGATTTTAATAGATTTAATAGATTTATTAAATAAAGATACAAAGTTTACACAGTTTACACCAAAACATTTAGTATCTTAAATTAAAACTAAGAAATATCTTAAATGACCTTATTATAGATATGAGACTATCGGCAAAAATATCTACATGGTCACATTCTTGGAGGAACTAATTAATTATAGTTTGTGCCCTAAGAGTTGGTATGTTGTTTGCGTGACAGGTCCGCAAAGTAGGACATCCAAACAGCTGGTGCCGTCGACGCCCAGCACGTACGTAATTTGAATGTTATCCCAGCTACTATTGAATAAATGAAAATATAATGCCTACTAGACATACAGGTATGTCCGTATGTCGTAAGAAAATTATGTTAAAAAATATATGTAGCAGAAACAAAGAAGAAAACGTTTCATAAATAATGCTGTATATATTTCACAAGTACCAGGAGGGCCGACCCCAAGGCCGTCAAATATAAACACGCATCACATACTTTTGATCATGAAATAACGGAGTTTCTATAACAAAAGTAAAAAACTATTAGGTACCCTTGGCTAATAAAATACGAGCGTGGATTTTGATGTAAACTGTGGTATATAATTCCTTTGACATGCGTCAAGTCCAACGTTCATTTACATTTGCTGATCCGCATGAATACTATTCCTACGGTGCTGTGGGAGCGGCTCTATGGGAAATTGGTTTTGCAACCTGATTAACGAGAAAACACACACACACACACACACACACACACACATAAAATTTCGCATTATTTCAGTGTGATTTTATAAAAAGTAAACCTAACCTGTAAGACCTAAATAAGAAAAAAATAAAGACCAATAAATTAATTTTAAATTAGCATCGTCATCATCAGCTTATTGCTTTTTGTGTATGTTAGATTTTTATAAGTGAAAACTTTATTGAATTAGGAATTATTTTAATTTAATTTAGTTTATATGATATATTGTTCTGTCTGTTTCCCAAATAAAATAAAATAAACTAAATAAATAAAATAAATCACAGTATTCTGCTGCAAAAAGGCCTATCCTGATGAGCGCCATTAAATGTATTCGCGACGCAGAAAATTTATTTATTTTTATTTATTTATTTAATGATTTAACATTTACAATATCATAACAGTATTAGACCAAAGCGATATTGAGAATTACAGTACCAAAAACTTAAGACCTACTTAATAATATGAGGGCCCTTTCTGTGAATTTCGTCAAGGAAATAACAAACAGATCAAAATCATTTCCTTCGCATAATTTATTAATTGTACGAAGGGCTCTTGTAAGCGGTGCTTCTTTCATTAAATTAGTAAAATAAAGAAAAGCCAGCCACCGTAAAACCAATAAAATAAAGTATCTATTATAGTAGGTATGTAGTACAATGAAAAATACTTTAAAATGTGTACGAGTAAAACATTTACTTACATAAATTCGAATGAGTAAATTATGACAGCTAAGAAAACTGTGGCATCACAATCATCTAAGGAGATAGTATTTATAATAATTCCATGCAGTAATCACATTCTACCGGATGTCCCTCCAGAGAGGTTAGAAACATGAAAATAATAAAAATAACACGTCACAAGAAACTAAGTAAGGTTGAGAAATATGACCTCACTACGTCCTCACCCCAGCTGGGACTAACAAGAAGTAGTTAGGTGCTACAAACTAACCAACTTTACAACTATGAGTTTACCCGAAGAAGTGAGATTAAAGTTTTATTTTGCAACTTGTCTGTTTTTATTTTGAAATACTTTTGCTTGGTTAGGTTTTTACGTGAAGAAAAGTACTAATAGACTAATTTATATCTACATCTACACTATCATATATATTATATGATATTATAATATTAAATGAGGAAAAAGTTGTATTTTTGTGTGTTATTGTAATATGCTGATTTCAAAATTCTTTCACCATTGGAAAGCTACATTCACCCTGAGTAACATAGGCTAGAAAAGATTAAGGATCCTTACTAAAACTTAAATAACGTAACCCAAGGTGTAAAAAATTAAAAAAAAATCTTATGTCTGTGCCACCCGTGCGAAGCCGGGACGGGCCGCTAATATAGAATTTAGAGAATTAGACATATGCTATATGGGTTGGATTCCCGCTGCGGGACAAATGTTTGCATGTTCTGTAGATATTTGTCTCGGGTCTGAGTGTTTTCTATGTAAGATATGTATTTATTTACAAAAAAAATATACAAGTATGTGTAGTATATCAATCATGTGGTTCCCATAATACAAGCTCTGCTTAGTTTGGGGCTACATGATGCTGTGTGATTATTTATTTATATATTTTATACAAATGAAAAGTGTTTTATTTTTATTTTTTATTGATAGGTGATATATATTTTTATTGATTGATGGAACTAGCACATGGCCCACCTGATGTTAAATGGTAAACATTACTAATAACAAAGTCAGTGTGATCTAAGCGAATGAAATTGCAGATCACTTAATTTATTTGGAAGAAGACGAGACACCTGGTTACATTTGATGGCGATTGCAATGACATGTAAAAGAACATGCAACATAATTACTAAGTGTTGCAAACATATGTTGAGCTATTTCTATTATTATTTTATGTCTCTAAAACAAAGTATTGCTTCGTAGGTCGTGCATGTTTGAATCAACTTGAGGCATGAAAGTGTTAAACCTCATGTGCCTGTAATTTCTCCGGCACCCACATCCTTCATACCGAAACACAGCAATGCTGCTTCACGACAGAAATAAGAATGTTGGTAGTACTTCCCCGGATGAGCCCATAAGAACTCTACTTCTTTTAAAAGGCTTTCTAAATGGTTGATTATTAATAATGTTATGACTAGTGGCAACGTCCATCCTCGAAATCCTTTTAGTTTGGCTTGGATTTGGAAGAAGTTCCACTGACTTAGAATCATGATTAAATCCGAAAATCATAGCTGTTACACAAAAAAACATACCTACAAGTTTGTGGCGAATCCAACTTTTTTATTGTTAAGATAAATAAATCAATAATGCTGGACTACGACACAGCATCATGTAGCCCCAAACTAAGCAGAGCTTGTGTTATGGGAACCACGTGATTCATATATTACATACATACTTTTTTTTGTAAATACATGCATATCATACATAGAAAACACCCAGACCGGAGACAAATATCTGCAGAACATGCAAACATTGGTCCGCGGCGGGAATCGAACCCGCAACCTTCTGCGTAACAGGCAGACCTTCACCCACTGCGCCACAGAGGTCGTTAAGATATAAAGATACAGCCAATGTACATTTCAATACAAAACTGAATCTATGCATGAAGTATTGTTATTATTTCTTTAAAAAACTTTACTGTTTTATAAAAAAAATATTTTGCGTATTTCAACCTTAATTTAAAAAAAATAGGTAGGTATATTGTTTATTCATCAGACATCGACTGAAACTAACTCGATGTCTGATGGCCCTAGTTGCCAAAACAATAGTAATACTACTTGCCAATAGATGTCAGGAAGAGTCATTTTCGTATGCTGATGATATTGTAGCAGCTTTTTTTTGGATAAAACAACATTTTCTATTAATAAAACCCAGCTAGATCGACTTATCGCCCCCAAAACCCCCTACATACAAAATTTTATGAAAATCGTTGGAGCCGTTTCCGAGATCCAGATTATATATATATATATATATATACAAGAATTGCTCGTTTAAAGGTATTAGATATCAGATTTCACTATGGGAAATAGTGACAACAAACTATTTATCGCTCAAAGTTACATTTGGGGACATTTTACTTGATTTCGCCCATGATTATCTGTGATTTCAGCTCGTGTTCAGATCTAGGCCATTAATGTAACTTATTATTTGAATAAAATGGGGATTTCTTTGGCCCAAAACCAAAGTAGTCGGAGATAAAGTACTGGTGATTATCTTGGGTCGTGGTGCCCTTATCATTATTATGACTATTTTTTGTAGAAAAATATGGGGACGCAAAATATATTCTTGTTTACATGATGAGGGTTGAGTGCTAATAGAGATATGATAGTAATGGCCCTAAATGGGACAAAAAGTTGAAATATAACTTGCTTTTATTATCTAACATGAGTACACTCATTGAGTACACTATGTTTTGTTGTGGTACTTGAAAATGGAGGAAGCACATGGCCCACCTGATTTTAAGTGGTAACCACTACCGATCACACAGCATTGCATTGTAGATCACGTTTTTTTTGGAACGTTATCTACGATGCACCGCCCTGCGACCATCAACTTGAGGCATGAAGATGTTAATTGTTAATAACCTCTTATGTTTCTTTTCCCGTTTATTTTATTTATTTGTCTGAGTTTGAGAATGCGTATCGCTCACTGTCAGTTTGGCGCTCAGCAAAGCAACATGTCTGCGGAGTTCTGCGGAGTGCAGAAGGCGGACAGCGAGTCGATTATTTCCTGAGGATGCCTTATGGGTAAGGCGAACTATTTTATTCTCACAAGGTCATGTGGCAGTTGTGGTCTCGACATAATAACAGCGCCTACTGCCTCAACAGTAGGCATTATGCTGAGTCGAGGCCCTTTTGCTGCTGTAGCACACACATACATCCATTATCACCTTCTTGTAATATTAGTACCATATTATGTATTCTGTATTGTGTGTGCTAAGTGGTAAATAAATGATGTGTCTATGTCTATGTCTATGTCTATGCGAAACATTGTCGAATTTCTGTTGGGCTTTTGTGAAACTCGTCAGAGAAAGGTAGCGGAATTTGTACAAAATTTTGTATTTTAATGAATTTACGTTGCGCGAAACTACGTTCGAGGCAGTGCTCGTTGCAGGCTTGTTGTAGGTCCAAACTTTTCGTCACGAACTACGACACCCAGAACGGCTCGTCTCATGCTCGGTTTGTCTAGCTTAGACCTACCATAATATAATTGTTGATAGTGAACCATACCTATCAAAACATTCACCTTGAAGATCGATGATAAGTTGAAAATGTTGATTGAAAATGTTTGTACAGAAGTTGCTTGTTATGTTTGATCCTGTTTGATAATTAAATTTCATTATAAAAGCAACAAATATGCTTGTTAGCGAGTAACAAGCTTTTAAAATGTAAAACACGTGCATTGTTCTACAAAAACAATGTTTAACGTTCGCGTGTTTTGCTTTTGTGTGAAAGAATGAATATTTATAACATGTAGTATTTTGGCAGCATGTATTTATAATAACGTTAATTTTTATGATTGACGTGTTGATTCGCTTTTTTTAAAACAATCGAGGTATTGTATATCGGTACTGGATACTCTAGGCCAATATGCCAATATAGTCAGCGTGTTCATATAGAGAGGATAGCTGACGTCTGTCGTGTTGATTGAAGACACATTATCAGCCTGCGCACATTGGACGACAAACGTCAGCAATTAGACGCTACGGCAAGCTGCGACAACATTTTTCATACATTTAGTTAAAAGGTCCGCACACACGGCGACAATCGCGACAGCAAGATATGACAAACGGTCGCGACTAAGCACTACGACAAAGCGTCGTATTTGCGAGGTCTGTAAAAGCTCACGGGAGCAAAAGTATGGAAAATGTGCTCTGTTACATTTTAGACGTCATTTCGCGATCCCCGTCATAAGGCGCCCTCTATCATCACCGCGTTCACTTAACACCGCGCATCTTGTCGCCGAGTGTTATGTTCTTAGCAGATCATTTTGATTAAACAAAACTCCATCCGGTAACTACTTGGATAGGTGACCATTTTGTGGCATTTATAACTGAGCGCTTTCGTGCTTAAAAAGGCACGATAAGATGTTGGTCCCGGTTTTTCAGTCTTTTAGCCATGTTGGAGGCCTTTGGGTAGCCTATAATCTCCGAAACCAGAATGGCCATTACTTCATACGAAAAAGGAAGGATTGTTTTTGGTATTGACAGTAAATGGTAGACCATGGTCAGAAAAACACTGAATAAAGTACCTATAAATAGTAAGCTGTGTTCATAAGTACTTTATTTAGTGTTGAGCTGCGGGCCTCGGCCACGGCTCGTAGCGTCATATCCCAGGTCCAAAGTGAGGGTTGGCTGCTACTAGTGCAAAAGCTCATAGTTGTGGTGTGTAGTGGTAGTCCACAGTTGTAAAGATATTTAAAAGATAAAATATTTAGTTATGTTTAGTTAGTATTAAAATATTTAGTTAGTATTTAGTTATCGCTGTCGCTCGCTCGCCGAGCGCCAAGCGAAGCAGCACGTCTGCGAATTTTTGCTGAGTGCGGAAGGCGGACAGCGAGTTTATCGTTTCCTGATGATGCCTTATGGGGAAGACGAAACATTGTCGAATTTCTGTCGAGTTTTTATGAATCCGGTCAGAGAGAGTTGGCGGAATTTTCACGAAATATTTTATCTTTTAAATATCTTGTAATGGATTTCCGCAAAGTCACGCCTGATTCAATTCATTGTCCACAGTTGTATTTTCAGCACCCATAGCGTTATCAGTAGGTTCTGGTTCCTGGTGGACCAACTGTTATGGAAAGTAAATAAAGTAAATATCCAATACCACATAACGGAACTAAACTAAGTAAAATATATTTGCACTTACTTGAAACTCTAGTTTGTAAAGTACTGGGAATTTCCTGCGCTGCTCGCATAGTTTTGGAAAGTTCTTCAGTTCGACTGGCCGGTCCGGGATGGTCTCTGATATAGACCCGTTTTCGTCCGCTGTAGAAAATACAACTTTAGTACATTGTATGAATAAGGATTATATTCACGGAGCGGGTTAAGATCGTATACTGAAATCATACAAACTGTAGCAAGCCATACACGGTAAGGTCTACCGGAGAGGATATCTGCATAGATTTGCCTACGCAGGTCAACCGGTCGGTACCGTTTTATCGGATGGTCCACTATAGCGGAGCGGTCTTTAGACATCGTTCGATGTCACTCGAAAGAATGGTTGTTCGATGTTGCATCTATCGCCTGGGTAGGTTTAAAAAACTTCCCAGTACTCCACGTTTGTGGAAAATACATCTGGGCAGTTTTTTTTTCGGTCTATAGGCAGACCTCTCCGGTGGACCGTAGCGTGTATGGCTACCATTAATTTTGCATACATTATTTGAATTTTTTACGGTTATTAGCTTCAACTGAGTCTAAGGCATGTGTCCTCAAACAGATGCGGTCTCAAATCACTCTACTCTCTCCACTCTACTCCACTAAAGTCCATAAAATTTACTTGTGAGATGCAGAATTAAACAGAGCTAGGACAATGTAACTCAGAAAAAATATATCTGTCACTTACTAACTGTTATAAACATAGTTGTGACGTGACAAACTTTGGCCTGTCACTTGCTTAATCATAGAATTTTTATCCAATAGTCTGTTCAGAAAACATTTGTTCCAAACAATTAAAATAATTAAGAATTAATGTGATATTTTATCAAAGGGTGTCCTCAGTCTAAATTGTTCTAGATTTCAAAGCGTTATTTAACTTACTCTAAAATTCGAAGCGTCTAAAAGCTTCTCATTATATTGAGATGAATTACTAATTAAAGACGTTTAGGCTTAGAGGGGTTAGAGCTAACTTATCATTTTCGGCGTAGCAATTTTCGTAGAACTATGTAGCACGTTTCGTAGCACCTCTACGAACCTACGCAATACAAATATACATATTATCATATAATAATAATTTATACAATTAATAATCTTTGGTAGGAGAAAAAAAATTGAATAACTATGTAAAACCATGCTTTAAAGATAAGATGAGATAAGATAAGACTCTTGAATACACCTATTGTAATAGGCACCACGATCCTAAGAGTTTACACAGCTGATATTGCGACAAGCTAGATTCTCGCACGAATATTTTAATTATTCAGAATCAAGCAGCAATTCACATAGTCACAATAATTATTTAAGTTTAAGGGGATACAGTATTTGTTAATCTGGGAGGATCAAATATACCAACCTCAAGACAAGTCTTACCTACCTTTTATCTGAGGGCCTCAGGGCGTGTGCTTGGTGTAAGCAAACAACTCGAGTTGAAATTAAAAAAAACATTCAAAAAAAAATTCAAAAACATAAGAAAAAAATATAAAAAATTCGTAAAGGTGCTACGAAAGTGCTACACAGGTCTACGAAATAATTTACCATTTTTTAAGAATGTGGCAACTACCTACTCAGGCATAGTGCTTTTTTAAAATTTCATGATTTTTCTGTGATAAGTGTCATTTCATTCATTATATGTCATGATGATATTAGCGCCCTGCACACGTAAATATAGGACCGCGCATCGGGACTGCGGTCCGATCTTACGGTTTGGACTGCGGATCAAACTATCATGCTAATGGCGCATGAAGATCGGACCCCGCATCTGGGACTGATCACTGACGTGATGCGCGGTTACAACTGTGAGATTTGCCTTCGCGTCGATATGCCAGATCAGCCTGTCAGCCACGCGCGTACACGTACGTTTCGGAGTGTGGGTTAGAATGGCGCGTGCTGTTTCCCGCGGTCCGAACTTTACGAGTGCAGGGCGTTATTGTGGCATTTTACTCTTCTTCTCATTTTACTGTTTAATAACTAGTGACTTAGACATAGATTCTTCATATCATTCATATTACTATTGCTTATTGTAAGTTTAAAATAATAAACAAGCTTACGCCCGCGACGCCGTCTGCGTAGAGTATTTTTTTCTATTTAGTGATTCTTATTTTGAAAATGAAGGACTTTCCATACACAAATTCGTATATCTTTTCACCCCCTTGGGGTACAATAATAGTAAAAGCTAACATAACTAGAAATTAATATTCAATTTAAAGGCCCTGAAACTGATGGACTTTCATACAAACTTTCATCCCCAATTTAGGGGGTACCCCTAAGAGTGGAGATTCTAAAAATCTTTACTTAGTAGATACCTAAGGTAGAGTGTTAGGGGTCCAACTCCAATTTCGGAACCCACGCTAACCTCACCCGGTCGTGGTGCACTGTTTACTAACATACGGGGCTCTGGCGGCCGGCTGATTGCAGCATAGCGCAGCCTAACACTGGTCCATTCCCCGGCCGCCGACGCGACTGGTAGTAGCGTCGACGGTGCGAGAAGCTGTGCCCTGCGATCCCCAATACCCAGCATGGGGATTATGGGCATATCCCAATTCTTATTAGGTGAAGCCTATGTCTAGCAGTGACTGATATTGGCTGGTGTTATTGTTTGTAGTTGTGTTGTGGATACCTACAACCTTCGAGCAAAATAAGATTATATCGATGCCAACAACTATAAAAAGTATATATCTCTATGTGAATAATTTTAAGTCTCTAAGTCCAGGGCTTGGGCTGTGCGTTGATACCCGGTCAGTCAGTTTTTCATTTAATATATTTAGATTCTAAGTTCCATGAAACTATTATATTAAAGCATGTATATTTTATATAATATAGAGCCTCTCATTATGTTAAACTTCAAGTTGTCTACGCTTCGAATACTCTAATATATAAGTTTACGCTAAGTTAGACACAGGCCTGGTTATCTAAAATTAGTAGTTTGGAAGCATAAGCGTGACTGTAACTTTGGAACTCATCGCCTGCAAGTTTAACATATGTTTCTAGACACTTATGTTTGTAGGTTATGTTCGAGTTTAACTTTGAATTTATAGGTTTCTAATAGAAAAGGTAAGGCTTATGATATTTTGCAAGAGTTGTAAGCAGTAATAAAATATTGGAGTACATATTAAAGATTAACTTTCGCCCGCCTAAGTAAAAAAGTAGGCTATTTCTTAATTCTTATCATAAACTATGTATATTCCAAATTTCATCGAAGCCCGTTCAGCGTTACGGACTTGAGTGGGAACAGACATACTAATAAATAATGTTTACGCTCTAGTTAGTTATAATCTTTTGCTTTACTTATAATTGACTTTCTGTTATTATTAAAAGATTTCCAGTCTATGTTAAATTGGCTGTTGGTCTTCCAATAAATAATTAAACAAAAAAAAAAAACAACTTTAAACTTAATAAAAGTGTGATAGAAAACACCTAGACCCGAGACAAATATTAGGAAAACATACAAACTGTCTCGCTAAGTGACAAATGTTTGCAAATCATACAAACATTTTATCTAGTGGGAATCGAAACCGCAACTTTCGTCCTTCGCCCTCGATGCCACAATCAATTCCTCATGTTCATTATTCCATCACAAATCAATCTTGGTAACAAAAAAACTGCTCTCTCAAAAGTGTTATTGCTCAGAGCACTCAAAACATCTGGCTTGCGGGATTTTGATTGATGAGTTTGAAGAATTCACGAGAGGTCGTCGACACAGCGAGTGTGTTGAACCATCGTTTTTACATTGAATGGAGATGATGAAATGAATGGATTCTGCCCTGAGAGCCTCTCCTGTGAATTCCAAAGTTCTTTATAAAAAAACTTGAGATTTAACCTTCACTCTAATACACGGAAATTAATTTCAGTATGAATTTCTATAATTATAATCAATCTTTGAATATTATTCACTACTAGTGGAACGCGTCGAGACTTTGTCTGCATGAACGTGTTTTAATGGTTTTTTTTAAATCGTTTTTTTTTGTATTAGTTTTACTACAAAGCAAAGTACAGCGGAGACGCTCAGAGTTACAGCAGTATAAACTGTGTCTCTTGTTTTAGCGCCAAACCCTGACTAGAGGAGCAAAAAGACATAACAATAACAAATGACATTGGTTTCCACTAAAACAAAGCAAAGAAAAATAAACATAAAACAATAAAAATGAGTTTTTGATGTCGACTACAGCTTTCCTTGGTGTGCTGAATTTCATGTGACTCTTTTTTAGTGCACTTTTACACTGTGCAATGAACGCATAGCTAAATTGGCGTTAAAATATCATGTCACCTCTTTTTATTTACATTTAAATGACAATAATATAAAAAAATATAATATATATATATAAGCTTATTTTTCCGAGCCTTATAAAATGTTAATTGGTTATGAATAAAGGCGGTGTTTGATATTATACTTATGGTTTAGGCTATGTTGTCATCAGTCAACTATAATTTACTACTAGAAGCGCTCGTGGCGTTGCTTACTGCGTTATTAGCAGATAATCTAGATTAAGCTACACTGCCTGGTCGATACTTGGATCCGCTTCCGTACGTTTCCGTGCTTCGGAAGGCACGTTGAAATGTTGGTCTATCTTTTTAGTCGTAAATTTATGTCAGAGGCCTACGGGCGGCCTAAAAACTCCGACACCAGAGCTGGCCACTAACTCATACGAAGAAGAAGTCAGTACTTTTAATTCATAAATATATATGATATGTATGTATTTACAAAAAAAAATGTATCTATGTAGTATATCAATCATGTGGTTCCCATATTACAAGCTCAGCTTAGTTTGGGACTACATGATGCTGTGTGATGACGTCCAGGATTATTTATTTATTTAAATATCTTCAACCTGCGGCTTTGCTTGCGTTAGTAGATGTAAAACCGTCTAAAAGAAATTTTTCTATCCCTCTGAAATATCAATTTGTTCTGGGTGAAGGTATTAATATAACCTATTTTCTTGGCAGAACCCTGTGTAAAATAGCTAAGAATTCTATTTTTTCCGCTACTAATCCTGTTTTTTAAAAGCAAAAAACAGGATTAGTTAAATCTCTTTTTTCCGGAAAAATATCTCGTCGATAAAGGTAAGAAGGGTTTAATGTGCTAAGCAGATAGCTTGGAATATACTTGGCTACTTTTAATCCCAGTACCTTGCGAGCGAAACTGTGGGTGGAAAATAACTCGTACTATAATTGACCCATGAACTCATGGAAGGGGCTCAAGACCATCCGTCGTGAAAGTTAAACGAATTTTGAACTTGAACCTTACTTTAGCCTCATAGGCTGAGCCTTAGTCACCTTTAGCACAGAAACCCCTTAACCGACTTTAAAAAGGAAGAAGTTATTTTATACTGTTTTAGATGACCTCGATGGTGCAAGGGCCAGATGACTGACGTGAAAGATGTGTGGGTTAAATTCCCATTAGGCTGCGATGCAAGAGGTTTTCTGAGATTCCCTCTTCCGGACCAAATTGTTTTCTTGATAAATGCAGACATTTGGGGACCATCCTGTGCTCATAGATCTTGACCCTAATTTAAAAGTAAATCCTTGTTTAGGGTAAAGGCTATTTATATTATTTAAAATGATGTGTTGGTTCCAAATTTTTTTTTTCAGTGCTTTAATATAATGGTTAAAACAGTCATTTCTGATTCACTTCCTAAAGTCTATGTTATATAACTATCTATTTCTATGCTATTTCCACATTTTTATTACAATATACTTTAAACATTAGCATTTTTTGTGACACTTTTATATGGGTCGGTCTTGTATACAATTTGACTACATTTGATATAGTTTTAAGTTTTGTCTGAGACTTTCTGTTATTATGTGTGTGTGGATAGTGTCCATATAAAAAATAAACAGTAGGTACAGTAGACATCTTCATACTCATGATGATGAAGATAAAGCAGCCTTGAGTTAAGGAGCTCTAATGACGCTCAGATAATAATCGCCAGCTTAACGAGATTTTAGGGGATGAACGCATTTTAGGGTTAACTCCGGGTTGGGATATTTGAGGTTTTTGCGAAGGCGTGGACTTTGATTCGAAAAGGGGAAGATAACGTTATGATTTCGTGGAAATTGAGGATGCTTTTGACGAAGGTTTAACGAGTCGTTAAAATATGACCGGAATTGCAAAAATATGTGTCATCATGATCATCATCATCAGCCTGTAACAATCCACTGGACATAGGCTACGCCTAATGATCGCCATTGCGCCCTGTTGTCCTCAGCTCGTTGCATCTTGTTTCTACCAGCAGCCGTTCGCTGATCATCATTCTATTAATCCAGAGGACTACACTTGCCTAGCCACGGTCTTCACTTAAGTACTCGTTTACCATAGTGGTTGTCGGTTATTCGGTAGATATGACCAGCCCACTGCCATTTTAGTTTACAAATTCTTATATTTCACACGATATTTTTAAAATTGCTAGTTTTATTATTACTATCTGTTGCTTCATTCGCAAATGGCTCAGACTCATGAAATGTATGTATTTTCAAGAACATGATGTAAATATTTCACTTCTATTTACTTTCATAGAACTACACTATGTTCATTCGATAACAAAACAATTCACAACTTTATAGATCCTAAAACTATTTAAAAATATGGGACCGATGTATAAATAAATAATACTTTCACACGGCATTATGTAGCCCCAAACTAAGCAAAACTCATGTTATGGGAACTGCATGAGAGATATTACTACTTATTTAATTTTTTTTGTAAATACATTCATATTATGCATAGAAAACACCCAAACCTGAGATAAATGTCTGCTAGTAACGCAAACATTTGTCCCCCGGTGGGAATCAAACCCGCAACCTTCTGCGTCTCAGGCGGACCCTCACACATTGCGTCACAGAGGCCGTTTACACCAAGATAATGGGGACTATATGATATATTTTATGGAAGTCCTGCTAATTAAATACTACCATAATGGCATGAATATCGTGAGGGTACCTGCAGCTAGGACAGCACCACACGTATTGTACACGTCTTTTATGTGGGTAACGCCGACTAGCCGAGAGGATGGTATAGGCATTGGACAAGCCGAATCGATGGAGATGATACTCTTGTTTTCATGTACTATGTACTACATCATCCCAGTCTAAATCGCTCTTATGTATCCTACTCTGTTAGTTTTGGGTATGGTAGGCTTATACGAACTGAAAGTGAGAAGAGAAGTTGTGATGGTAACGTATATTTACAAAGTTTTGCGAGGTATTCTAATGTATAACCGGCTGTCGGGTTGTATGAGCCAGATAACTACATACGTGCGCGGAGATACAAACTTCTTGTAGTGCCCTAAGCTAAGACTAATTTAATGAAAGAGGCACCGCTTACAAGAGCCCTACGTACAACAAATAAATTATACAAAGAAAAATAATTTAATCTGATTGTTATTTCCTTGACGAAATTCACAGAAAGTGCCCTCATATTATTGAGTAGGTCATAAGTTTTAAGATAATAGGTACTATTGTAATTTTCAATATCACTTCGGTCTAAGGTATTGTAAATATTAAATGAATTATAGTTACCACATTATGTAGACTAGATGTATAGGTCTAAGGTCCGCCATCATTCAATATCAACCCAACCTGCCCAATTCCACGCAAATTCTAAGCATTCTATGACTTAGATACTGGTATTCTGTATGCATTTAGTAATGACGTCACTACACTCAAGTGCCCACAACTTCGCTAGTATATTGGCCGACAACTCAAACTTAAGTGCTCTTCACGTGCTTAGAACTACTTATACTCCAGGCTACTGCCACAAGTACCCATACTTGTGGAAGTAACGCACTCAAATATCTTGTTTAGAATACCTTTAAAACATTCATATATTATATTCTACGTTTTCTATTTAATGATATGATATGATATTTAATGATATGATTATGTAGGGATTAAGAAAGTCATTTACGTACGTTTTTAGGTACTACAAGATATATTTAAATAATTGAGCAAAACTTTCACACCCATGTTCTGACAGAATGAGCTGATGATGATGAAAGGGATATACGATTAGCGACGCTACACAAAAAACTAGAACACTTTTCTCGCGTTATGAGTTATTTTTAAAGTGATTTTTCTTTCAACATTCAAGATTCAAATGTTTATTTTTTGGAATACATAATTATATTTTTTTGGGAATAGTATGTACTTTTTTCTGGATTAATTGTACCCTATTTCCTTTTCTGCACTAACAACAAAGCAGTGGGCTCCTCAGAATTATCCATGCCTTTTTGTGCTTCCTTATTAGCTGTTAAAACATACGACGAAATAGTGGGGCATAATATATGCCAGAGCTGGCATTTATAAAGAGTGGTACTACTTATTATGAACATATACCGATTTTCTCAATTTTCAGTCTGAAAAATTCTCTAGTGTCAGATAGTGTTAAGGAAAACCTGAAATTCGTTTGCATGGACAAATAAAATAGCACTCAAGACGAAATGTTTGAACAGCACTGTTTATTTATACTTGGTAAAGTCTGTGTATGTGTGAAAGATGATTTAATTAAGTTAGTAAGTTTAATTTAATGTACCTTACTTATGTCACGTTCAATGGCACTTAAATAATATGTATGCATCTTGTTTTTTCTCTGTAAGTGATTTCTTGCTAATTATTTTGTGATAAATTATTTATGATCAAACAAAAGAATGAATTAATGTTTAATGTACTGTAACCTTAGCTGTCTAAACAACAGACAGAATCTTAAAAAAATTAAAGGTGTCATGGGAAAAGAGTGTAACCGTTTATGGTAAAAAAAGTTGTTATAAATAAGTTCCATTTTTATTTTAATATTGCGGTTATTGTGAGATGCTACATTAGACAATTGATTGACATATCACTATCAAATCAACGTTAGGATGAATCAATAATTACTGTTTTTGATATACACAGTGTAATTGAAACACCCTAGTTTCAGCGCAAATTACTGCTAATATATCCAATTAAAGTCCGTCAGACCAGTGGCCCAGGCCAATATTTCACGGAGGTTTAAACTAATAGCACTGATGTCTATCGGATTTCCGCTTATTGAGCCTGACCCGTGATGCCCGGCATCAAATAATGTATTTTGTTCAACAATTGAGCATTGTTGGCAATATTACTTATTTTATTTGAGCAACATTGAAACTTTTTGCTGAGGACAGGGCGTAACGGCGCTCATTAGGAGGCCTATATCCAACTGTGGACTTAGTAGTCCACAGATGATGATAATGATGATTAAATTTTTTTCTGGTCCCATTAAGATTATTTTATTGGTATCATCCGACTTTTTGATATGAAGATATACCTATTTGTATTTATTTATGTGGAAGAATTTATTTTAATCGAATTACATTTTTAACGATGCTCTTTTTTAATCGAATAACGAACCCTTTTCTGGTTAGATAAATAATGTAATAATCTTTTTATAAAAAATAATGCGATTTCAAATAAATAATTTCTTACTTCTTGCCCTAAAGAATTTTAAAAATCGGTTAACAATTCACGGAGATGTTGGTGATCATAGGGCGAAAATTACAAGTGAGGATGAGGTTTTTTGAGTTTTCCGGGAAAAGTACCAATCCCTCAGGAATAAATTTTATATGGGACTTGTGAAGTACTCTTTTAAACAAAACAAAATTGAAAATCGTTTAACAATTGAAGGAGATATCGGTGAACATACATAAAAGAACCTGAACGAATTGAGAACTCCTTTTAGAAGTCAGTAAAAAGATGGACGAAAGAAGATTCCATGCTACTGAGATGCGAATGTTGAGATGGATGTGCGGTGTGACGAGAATGGATAAGATAAGGAACGAGTATATCAGAGGAAATCTGAAAGTAGCACCTGTGGCAGATAAGATGAGGAGTGGTAGTTTGGCATGGTATGGGCATTTCATGAGGAGGGATGAAAGCCATGTGACTAAAAGAGTGATGGATATGAAGGTGAATGGATGCACGAAAAGAGAGAGATTGAAGAAGAGATAGATGGAGTGTGTGAAAGAGGATATGAGAATGAAAGGTGTGGATACAGATTTGACGGCTGATAGAAGTGAGTGGAAGAAAAAAACATGTTGTGGCGACCCCACCTAGCGTGGGACAAGGACAAGAAAATGATGATGACCTTCATTACTTTTAGCATGAAAGAGTAACAAAACTAACAAACATCTTCATTTCCTCCAATCTCAACTTTCACCCTACGAATGAGTATTTGTGTATTGTTGTTGTTATCAGCCTGAAAAACCTTATTTTAAGGCAAAGGCCACTCCCAACCAAGCCACCATACACACATACCGGTACACTATACTGCGTTTTAATACCAAAATTGGTGACTTTAGTGATATAAAGTTACCAGTCTACAGTAGGATTGGGCCAGCCATGTTTAACCTAACAGTCTGCGCACATTGGACGACAAACGTCAGCGATTAGACGCTACGACAAGCTGCGGGGGACAATTTTCATATATTTTGTTCAAAGCTTCGCACACACGGCGACAATTGCGATGGCAAGATATGACAGACGCTCGCGACTAAGCGCGACGACAGAGCATCGTGTTTGCGAGGTCTTGTAAATCTACTAAATATATTTTCAGATATAAATACTTTTCAGGATAAGGGAGTACGTAGTCAGAGCCACGTCCAAACATAATAATCGGTACATACTTGTGGTAGGTCTGGTTGGTTCAGTTGGAACTATCGTTAATTGAAAACCATCCATTAATTTCCATAGTCATCTTAGAACCCTTCTCCGTTTTCACTAGTTTACTCTCGCGTAGAGTGCTCTAGCATGGCTGGTATTCTGTCAATAGCAGACCGAACCCGTGCCGCAGTAAATGCAATGTAGATTCAAAGGGAACCTATAGGTATGTATAGGTTCTCTTACCTCAATGCATTACCTCAATGCAGGTCGTAGGTTTACGGACATATACCAGCTTCCCGCGGCTTCGCTAGCATGGGACCCATTTAAAGTAGTGTGGTGCAAGACGCGAACTAAGCACTTAACCACGCTTATACAGCTTAGGCAATAGTTACTAAGCATTCCATTCTCACAGAGAGACTTCTCACCCAACCTCCGATGAGTAAACACGTACTCTAACAATGAAGTTGTATTACTTATCACCGTGCCTAATAACGGCAAGAAACCTACCTTATTAAATTTGTTTAAAATATTTTTTGGTCTAGAATTACGTATAAATAATGCCTTTAATGTTATTTTTTATCTAAAACTACATTATGTTTAATTTCAGAGGTTCGTTTGCAAACTAGCGAAAAAGTATTCCTATCGTAGACGTAAATTTTTGGCCAATGAGAAAGCGTAGATACCATAGAAGAACACCGAAGGACCGCTTTAAGTGTTTCCAACTTGTTTTTCTTAGAAAATTCGAAATTATAATTTAAGTATTCTCGATCTTTTTGTTACCTCAGTGGTTTATATTATAACTGTAAATCAGTGAGCAAAATTATACGCTGAGTTATGACCTTTTTGTACACTGCAACACTTAATAATGATTTTTTTTCACACAAAAAAATAATTAATTATTATAAAACAATTAATTATTATTTTTTGGTCTTTTATTACGTAGTTTTTGTAAATTATTTTTTTGTTGCAATTAAAAAATTATCTATATATCTATCTAAGTAGTACTTTTTAGACTTCTGTCATTCCAGTCTAAGATATAAGCTAACAGTAAATAGTCCTAGACTTGAATAGATATGTTTCGAATGTCTCTCAGACGACGATGTTTTGTCATCTACTATAGCATAAATTCTACAGCTCTAGATATTCTAAATTGTGATAGAATATTCAGAACATAACCTGTACCACGAGAATAAGGGCAAAGCCACACAGTGCGATGCGTTGTTACGGCGGCGTTTATTTGTATAATTGCAGCTTGCGTTTCGGAGCGCTTGCAGTGTCGCAAACAAGTTACTAGAGGCACAAGTTAGGGGTAAGGTGCACGCCAGAAGGGCAATGCAAACCTGGAGTTTGTTATGCATAACCGATCATCATTTCCGGGCGGAATGGCGATCATTAGAGGAGGCCTATGTCCTGCAGTGGGCTGCTATAGGCTGATGATGATCATCATCATCATCATGAATGTGTTCTAAACACTATCTTAAGTTAGGTACAGGTTAGCCCTATTGTGAGGACCATTGGCAATCTCTGTATTAATAATTTGCCTGGCAAATCAAATATTTTTTGTTCTCTGTGCCAGCGAACCCTCCCTCAATGCCCTCCTGGATGCAAGCTCTGACTCTGATGTATTTGCGAACGGATGGATGGTGATTTTGACTGACAACCTGATCTTCTGTGACAAGTGTATGTAGGATTATTTTTGTTTGACATGTGATTTGACGTATTGGAATTTATAATTACTGACATTATTATTATTGACAATGTACTAAATATCTACTAATTTGTTTTTTTTTTTAGTGTGTGTCAGTAAGATATTGATTTTTGACTACCTATTGAATTTGTTATTATCTGACTATTATTATTGAATTTTGACTATGTATAGGTAAGATGTAAACTCAACCAAATTTTTATAATTAGAGTAATTGGCGCAATCCATTCTAGTTATTAAGACAATTAAATTAAATTAAATTTTTATATTCATAGGGTACGTGGTGGATGGGATCGAGAAAAAAAACTACTGTTCCCGAGGGTTAGTAAAATTGCTTTTAACGCGAGCGAAACCGTGGGACAGCTATACTGTACTAATAAAAGTAAAGTATCGAATGCATCATTCGTAGGCCGTGACAATGATCATGTTATACATGATTTCAACGTTTTGATGCGCCTAGCTAAGTGACGCCCGCCCACCCTGTACCACCTATGCAGCAAACAGTGCGCTAAAATTGCGACAGCGCAACGCACCGTGTAGCTTAGATTTCATTGTTCAGCATCATAATACATAACAATCTATAGTCATTGATATATATGTAGCTAGACATAGAGCAGTGGGTATCGGAGCGTGACAAGGGGAGATCATGGTGGATATCAATTGTTCAATATCGGACGAGCGATGTATATATAATCAATAAATGCCTGTTTACCAAAGGTATATACATTTATTTATAAAGTACCGCTTTATCGCACTCATAGTAAACCATTATTAAGACTGCGTAAATTGATTAAAATATTGATAAAAATATAGATAAATTTTAAAAAAAATATTGTGTTGGTGAATTATATAAAGAGTATAACAATGAAAAAATAACAATAATCACTAAACCAAGTATTTTATTAAGCTTTTTATTATTGTCGATGAATTCAATAAGTAGGTAGGATAACTACTTATCTTTATAAACAAATAGAATCACATGACCCACCTGATATTAAGTGGTAACCATTACCTATCACAATCATTGCATCGTAGATCATAATTCTTTGGAACATGCTCTACGATGCAACGCCCTGCGTCCATCAACTTGAGGCATCAAGATGACAAGCCTCTTTTGTCTGTAATTTCACCGTTGTTCCGTTCTATGTTGGGTTAGACAAAACACTAGCCCATCGCTGCTATAATCCTAGCAAATAGAAAACGGTTGTAATTATGCACTATCTCATATGTTCACAAATAAATCCGACAGCAAGTTGAATCTCTAAAGACAAATAGAGTCCCAAGACGAATCGGATACAGACCAAATAGAATTCTAGGAATATTAACAATGTATTCGCAAACTTGCTTCATTTGTGAGGACGTGTTCCTATTTCCCGTTGAGAGACGACTAAGTATGTTGAATTGCATTTACAGGTTTATTATAGACAACGCGGTATTCAATCTGTCATACTGACTAATAAGACGTACTATGACCGACTTAGTGGCTTAGTCTTATTACACTACGCTAAGTGTAAGACAGCCTTACTAAGACAAACTGAATACCGCATGGTCTAATAGGCTTTTTAAAGGCATTTTGTATGTCAAACTGCAAACCGATAGGAAAAAAAACAATATTCATACACAATTGGAAAATTCTTTTTTTGTTTGAGTGGATATATTTTATTATTTTGTTATTTGGGTGGCTTTCGGAGTGTGTGACGTCCGGCTGCAAGATGGGAAGGCGACATTGTTAAAGTCGCGGGCTGTAAGTGGGTTAGACTAGCGCAAGGATCGTGGCGGATGGCACAAGTTGAGGGAGGCCTATACCCAGCAGTGGGTGAAATCGGGCTGTGGGTGATGATGATGATGATGGGTATATTTTTTTTTTCGCTTATTTCACTCACCATCAGTCATAGATCCAGATTTACTTTTGTGCACATCACATTCCTCACTCACATATCAGTTTTGTTAGACTTTACGAATCTAGATCATTCAGTACCTCAAATTATTCACAGCAAATCCAATTTCCCTTACTATATCAATAAAATAAGTTTTAGATCATCTTCATTGCGAAAATAAAGTTTCCATCACAAATAAGTACATTTCCTTTCATCGCTATGTTATTTCCTTATTCGGAATTTGTGTACTAATTATTTATATTCAGTGCGCCCCAACAATGAGGATTTGGTCAGTAGCCAGGAAAACCACTGAGATTATTTGGCTCAAGCCCATAATCAGAAGGTATGCATTAAAAGCGAACTCTATGCAGGGGCTTTCACTTTTTATACTTCATATATAATTTTTGATGCAACCTTTTTGCTTTTTGTTTCTTAGCCCAATTTGAACAGGCTAAAATCTTTTAACTATCATGCCTAGTTTTCCGTTAAATTTTGTACAATGTTTTAGTGTTTTTTCTTCCTTTATTCCATTTATTTCGTGTTTTACTCAGGTTGTCAGTCTCTGGGCAAGTCATTAGCGGCTATAACAAAACAATCAAAAAATTAAATCATTTGTTTATTCAAAAGGAACTATAAAGTACACGTTGAATCGTTTCCTTTTTTGTATACCACTTAAGAGGAAATTTGATTCCTTTTAGGACATTTCTATAACCTATAATCCTTGTAGATTGTATATATAACCCTTGTAGATTGTAAATTGTAGTAATTCCATGCCAAATAGATGGCTAAATATCATTCTCAATGCTTTCGAATAAACATCAATCAGTTACTACTAGGTTTATCCCAGTCTTTCCTCAAGTTGACATAATAATACATTCAAATTAATGTGAGCAATAATTGATCAAAAACTCTTTTGAAAAAAAAAACATCATTACTCAAGGTGCAAACAAGGGTCTAAAACCATTACGTTACAGAATCAGCTCTAATTTAAATTTAACTTATAACTTCAAAAAAGGGGGAGACTCTGTTCGACTGTAGGTATGTATTATTATTATTTTTTTGCTATAAATAATTACAATATACCGAAAAGTCATCAACTTCTGATACTGACTATCGTATCAAACAAAACGACAATCAGGACAGGGCACAATGGCGCTTAATAGTGGAGGCCTATGTCAAGCAGTGGATTGCTACAGGCTAATGATGATGATGATGAAAAGACAATCTACTACAAAACCATTTTGAAAATAATTATCGAAAAGTTAAGCTCTTTGCTATACAAAACCAGTTTGTAAAGCAAAATGCTTAAACTTTTAGTTGGCATGGTCAGCGTCGCTCATCGTGAATCCGATTAATTTTCGCGTTGCAATTACGGGAGCAGCAGTCTGCTTAACAAGTTGAATTAAATAAGTATCATGCAGCAACGAACAATTTATAATTAAGTACATGTACTGTGAACTCGCACTTGGGCTGTGTTTTAATTATTATGAGCCTCATTTTCATTAAATGACATATTTAAATCTTCTGTTGCGCTGTAAATTGGCATGCTATTTAAGTAGCTAGCATGTGTTATATGTGCTTTTGATAGTAAACACGTTTACTTAGCTAGTGCTAAGTAAACGTGCTTACTATCAAAAGCATACTAATGCTTTTGATAGCATGATGCATCAGGAGGGCCTCGTTGACGCAATGGGCCAAAACATTGGCCATAAATATTGATAAATCAATTTTCTCGAAATTCTCCACAACAAATGCCAATTTCATATTTATGGACCTAATATATGGCTCAAGTATACCTTTGCAAGTCTGGACTATATGGCTGGTATTCTATTTCACATATTTTACTGAAAAACTGTGAAAAAACCAAAACAACAGCGAAAAGATAAGATTGCTTCTGATACCGGATCAAAGATACGGCAGAGTCCAATTACGAAGCTTTTATCGCGCTTTAATTAGAAGCTGTAACAAAGGCCTTGCCGTCTTAACACTCCCGGTGTTAAGACGGCAAGTCTGTAGACAGCGAGCAAGTGTCAATTTTTAATGAATGGTGTATTGAAATTTTAATCTAAAGGTTCTTGACTATTTAGCAATTTATGACGTGTTTCATTATAACCATCGGTGTAATTTCTTATGTAGAACATTATTTTTTTGTAAGCAAAATAAGTAAGCTTTATAGACATAGACATAGACATAGACATTTATTTATTTGCAACTGAACACACAACACAACAAAAATAAAAACTTAACAAACAAAATAGAGAAACAGTGAACATAAAACATGGTGGGATGTGTGCTACAGCAGCAAAATGGCTTCGACTCAGCATAATATCCGCTGTTTTAGCAGCGGAAGCTGGTATTCTGCCGAATCCATCATGTGTAGAGCCATTAAACCCTGTGAGACTAATTAAGACTAATTTAGGAAGGTAATAGTAAATACTATTTAGGCAAATAATAATTATCATTTATGTCATTATAGAAAAAAATAAAAGTATTAAGATTAAATTGTGTAAGTGATATGTGATGTCTAATAGGATAAAAAAATAAAATAAGTAAATAGTTATCAAAGTGTGAAATATGAAATGATGAAGTATGTCAAAGATGAATTAAATATAAATGTCAGATTATTGTAAAGCAATAGTAAAATAAATGATTAATAATATAGAATATGATGTCAAATAGGATAAAAATAAAAAAAAAAATATAAGCAGTATTTTAGCTGGTAAAAGGCATGTATGTATGTTTTAGCAGGTAAAAGGCGCTCTGAAGCTTTCGGTACCAGACAACCCAGTTTTTTGATTTTGAAGTATAATTGACTTTATCACTTATAAGTAAAATGCAATTTTAAAATAAGATGATTTTTAATTTAAATATATTTTTTGCATTATGTAATTCATGAGTTTCATTGTTTGAGATGAATCAAATGAACGAGAAATGGTATTAAAGGTATAAAAAAATACATTTCCTTTGTCTTTTTCAGTTACGCAATCACACTATCACACCTAAATAGGAAATCCTACAATCCTGCTCCTACTTATTAATATTATAAATGCGAAAGTTTGTAAGTATGGATGTATGGATGAATAATTGTTACTCTTTCACGCAAAAACCACTGAACGGATTTGGATGAAACTTAGAATACACATAGTTTGTGACCAGGATTAACACATAAGCTACTTTTTATCCCGGTACCACGCGAGCGAAGCCGTGGGCGTAAGCTAGTAAATAAATAAAGTTTCTGTGGGCGGGTTACCACTCAACTCCGTAATGACTTAACAGATTTGAATAAAACTTGTAATATACATAGTTTGTGACCAAAAATGTTGATCAACATTTTTTTTTTATTATTTATTTTCAGGAGCGGGCTTGCCAATATTTTATCACATCCTTTAAACTTAATTCTAAGAGTTTAGCTCTGTCATAAACTTATTTTTTTCTAACATAAAACATTTATCAAAATTAGGCAAGAGATAAAATTTGATCTTTCTGAAGTACGCGAAATCATATCTAGCTGATGTCTATGTCAATGGACTTTGACACACGCAAAGAAACCTTGCAAACGGTGTAGCTATGCGCGCAGGTCGGCTGGTATTGTTATAAAAAAATCTCATTACTGAATTGTACTTGGTAGCTCTAATAGCCTGTCTGAGCGAATCAGGGGCCTGATTCTTTGTAATAGACATTTAATGTCACGTTAGATATATATCGCGGAAACTGTCAAAACTGTCTGAAAATTTGACAGTTCTCGCGTAATATATACGTATAATGTCATTATTATATTGATTCCCGAGAATTAAGGCCGAGAATCAGGTATGTAAAATTTCACATGGAATGTGTAACTCGTCTTTAGGATTACTCAGATCGCGCGTAAATCGCTCTATTCTTTTTAAATATTTAGTATGGGTTCTTTACCTCAAGGCTTGGCAACGATGAAGTCGATGATGTAGTTAGCTTTCCCCGAAGATGCCTATTAACTAACTCTCTTGTTGAAGCCGTTAGGGTCGTAAGTTTTTTTATATTCTCAAGCTGGCAGATGAACTGGCGGGCCACCTGATAGAAAGTAGTAACCGCGGCGCCCAAGGACGCCTGCATCATCAGAGACGATACTGATGCACTGCTTGCCCTTCAGGTAATAAAATACCCGCCTTTTGAAGGACCTCATGTTGTAGCTCTAAGGGAAAAAGTTCGTTTCAAGTCAATCGAAAAACAAACGCTGGCAGCTGATTACATATTTTAGCAGTGCGCATTATAAATGATGTTTGGAAGTGGTTAGTCCTATTAAATGGAACATCAACTTGATGCGGATGGTACCAACGAACACGCAACCCCGCGATGGTGGCTCAAGCTCTCGAGCCTTGCTTTAGCACACTCTAGACCAATGAGGATCTTACCCTGCATTCCATTTCCATTTGGAAAAGCTGTAAAAATACTGAATACTGAATTGGTAGTAAAAGCCTTTTACACTGCATAAGATGCAGAAACATAAACTTTGAAAATGGCCTCTCGTGGTAGACTAGATGTCGCCACACGTCGGGAAAGTAGCATGGACTCGGCGACGATGTTAGCATCTCCGGCGACGCGACAGGCTTTGACAGCCTCCGAGAAATTGCAAACTGGGACGAGGAAGCGAGTGCTTGTCGTTTTATATCAGCTGCAAGGAAAGTTGTGAGAAAGATGCAACCTCTTTGGTGTGAGGATATTTTTAATTTTTAAACATCACGCGGACTAAAACGCGGGGCTCTCCCACTTGAAATAAATAAATAATTAATGCTTGACAATATCACATTGCATCATAATTATAGTCCCAAACTAAGCAGATCTTGTAATATGGGAACTAATGGGAGTAACATGACTGATAAACTAATTATCTATATTCTTTTTTTGTAAATATATACTTAACATACATTGAAAACATCCAGACGGAAGACAAATGTTTGCAGATAATAGAAACATTTGTTTCGCAGCGGAAAACAAATGCGCAACCTTCCGGCGGGCCTTAGGCCACTGCGCCACAGAGTCAAACACAAAATAAAGGCTAGATCTCTCTGTAGTACCACGACTAGCGATAAAGTATTTTGGCCAGTGAGAAAGCGTACTTAGATTCAAAATAATGGTTTGTGATTGGACAACATTTTTCGTTACGGTTACTATACGTCAGGTTGAAACATTTGCGAGTTTTGTCAATTCTCGTGCTATTCAGTCCATTTTGTTAGTAAGTTTAAAATTTCAGGTTAGTACGTAATACCTAACAGGGATTTAATCCTCTGAATGAGTTTATACATCAAAGGACAATCAAATTTATTTGAGATAGCATTTAGGATGCAATATATGTATCTAATGTGATATTTATGTCTATTCCCAAGAATCAGGGCTCAGATCACTACAGTGAAGCTAATTAATCAAATTATCATTAAACCTGGCGACAGGAACTTCTAACTTATAGAGGTCACCAGCACAATTGACTTAGAATATCAGAACTTAGTTTGAAGTGTTTGAAGTACTTTAGAGATCCATATTAATTTGATTAGTTGAGTAAACTTCTCGTCAAGAGGTAGTTGTGTATTCTGAATAACTGATGAGAAGCTCTTGTTTGAAGTGTGAAACTTACACACTGTTAATATGCCCCTCTTATTTAAAGCATTATTAAACCTCAATAGCCACCTTAGCCGTCATATACAAAAATGACGTTTGATTATGAATAGAATTAATGAACATAAATGATTGTATTGATTGTACTGTTATTTTGTAAAATAAAACTAAGGCGCTACCCTCACGAAATGCTTCTACCGTTGTACAATTTTATTGTTTTGTTGAAAAGAGTTCAGCTATGTGACAGACCAAGTTCGGAGAACGCCGCGAGTGTTGCGCAATGATGCGTTCACATTTTGACGTTAATATCGTCGTGGTGGTGGCATCTATATCTACTTAAAAAATCTAGAACGTGTAATGCAGCTAACTGATTGAGTGACTGAAAAACAACGCACAGCCTAAACCGTAAGTCGTATAATTCGTTGTATTAAATAACTTCTTGTAAGGTTCTCAAATAATACGTAAATAATGCTATTTATATTAACTTCTATATTGCAACTTTAAAATAACACGATTACAGTATTTTTTTATAACTACCCGCTACGACGGCCCGAGCCAGAATGACAATTCTTTTAAACAACTAAAAATGCGTTTGGCTATTCTTGAATCGCCAACAGTTCCTTGAATAGTGTTGGGGTGTACTAAGAAAGGATTTTATGCACTCCTTCAAGGGCATACTTGGGTGTACCGGGAAAAATCCTCTACACAGACGAAGTCGGACGGATAGGATGGGGCGTTCCACTGATCGGACTTAATTTTATAAAGTGCTACGATTTCTGCTACGGCGTAGCAAAGAACTTAGAGTAGATTGCAACGGGGTTGGGCACTGAACATTCGTTGTTCTGTACCCAACCCCGTTTTGCCGAGTAGCCTAGTACGATTTGCACAATACGGAAACGTCCAATAGTTTTCGTGTTCATATTTTAATAAAGGTTATATTTAATGACTGAATTGGATTCAAATATAAACTGAACAACGACAAATGAAATTTTCTTGCAGGTTGCAATTTTTTTCACTCAAAACTGTCAGGTGATTGCCAAAAAAAGTAACTTTATTTGGCTCGAAAACGAAAACTATGAAAATTCTCGTATTATGCAACTCATATAGGGGTGATGACTTCTCAGTTTATTTTACTATGAGAGTATTTTTATTACAACCATATTTTTTGCTAAGAAAAGATAAATAATAATTTATTTATTTATCTAAAGGTGATGGTTTCAAACCATTTTATTAGAGCCTGCTATTGACTCTACCTTTGTATTTTGCCAGCTGTTTATATAATTATAATGATTAATTAGCTATCGTTCTCCCACTGTAGGGCAAAGGCCTTCCTTTCTACCAGTGTTCGCTATTTAACACTGTAACAGTCCATGTTGGTATATATGAGTCAAGCTCGTCCCGCCATCTTATTCTCTAGGCCTTGTATGTATACTTACTTTGATTAAATGTTCAACTGAATGAAGGTTTTGTTAGTACAATCTATATAACTACGATAAGCTCTCTTAAAAATAATATTAATTTGCTAAGCAACTTATAAACTAACATTCACATTTTATAAGCATTTTCATGCTTATTTCTTCTATCTATCACTAAATATTGGATTTACTGGCGACGAAGTAGAAAAAAAACATCAAAATAAGTATCTATAAGTAATACGAATATCAGGAAATACGATGCAATAAGCAATGTGCACCGAGTTTTGGTGCGGATATTTTTTTGACGTTTGTGGCTCTAGAGTATACTATCTTGGTCATACTTAAAACGCTACTCAAAGTTAACTATTTATAAAATATAAATATAATGTGTCACTGTCATTAATCCAACGGTAAGAGATGAGAAAGGTCTAAGGGCCTCTTTCACTATCCTCAAGTAACGTCAAAGTAAGATAATTTGCCGGTTAAAGTGACAAGTTCACTCAGAGATTTGACACATTAACCAGCAAATAGTTTACTTTGAGGTTAGGTACTTGAAGATGGTGGCATAGTCTGTAAACATAGTTTATATTTTAGTAGATTTTTATACGTAAGCCTATTACTTTTAAAATCTAGACCATGCTTAGCAACAGTATCGTTTAGCAACCTAAGCACTTAATTATGAACACATTTGCAGCTATTCTGTTAGTAGCTACTCATGAAGCCTTATATTCACTAGGTAATCATACTATAATTGTTAATGTTGCCTTCGTTATGACCTTGCTGGCGTAGTGGCTGCGTAGCCGATTGAATTAAAAGAGGTTATGCGGGGTCAATTCCCGCTACGAGACAAATGTTCCGGGTTCTGGTTACATGATACTGTGGTATTCATAGTTCATAATACCGTACAAAAGATAAAAATATAGTGTGGCTTCAGGATAACGTATATGTACCTGCTATTAATTAAATTAATATTGCTTTATACTAAGGCAGAGCGATGCCCTAAGCCAATAATTGAACTAAATCTACAAAAATCTATCTATTTAAAAATGTTACAAAATCAGATGAGATAAACTATTCTATTTAAATAGTTGAAAAGTTAGTCACAGTAATAATATAGGCCCAATTCACGCCATTTCTACTAAGCTAAGTCGATTTTCAATCAAATGTCATGATAGAAAATTATGTCGTATCTAATCATCTAATGATCATACACCTGTGACCCATTTCACATAAGATACAGATATTTAAGCATTGTGAGGTTCTACAATATTTACATTTTTGATGTACGTTCTAGTTTGAATCTCAAGAAATTTGAAAACAATTTAACAAAAACCGGAGTTTGCCAGCACAATAAAATTTTGTTAACTAAAAGTGGATTTTTTTTATGTGTAGAATACTAGTGTCTATATTATGCGCTATCCGGAGGATTACGCTGTGTGAAAAATAAATTATTGACCTTTCACTTGGTTAATAGAGAGGCAAAACGGCTTGCAAAATGTCACGTGGTATGCGATGTGCGTTTATAAGATTGGCTATGCAAGACCCTCGCTTCATCTGAACAAGCTCTGGACCCTCATTTATCAAGAATAAAGATTATTGTCACATAAGACATTTCTCACTAGAACTGACAAAGGAAAATGCCGAGAACCCGTATCATATTTTATAAATGACATTAACATTTTCTTTAGTTTTAAACACCGACGGGATTAATAATCAAGTAAAAAAATATTTTATTGATTCCACCGCACGCCATCATTAGACTGCAACAACCATTGATATTATTCTGTTACTATGGCAACAACCATCATTTTTAATTAATTTAGACAGTAGAATTGACTAAAAACCCATTATTAGACTGCAACAACCATTGATATGGCAACCACCCTAATTTTTAATTATTAAGACAGTAGATTCTACTAAAAACTTATTGGTTTGGTTTTGACGCACTCACTTTAGTCTTGGTACCGAGCGCCATACATCAGACGGCATTGTCCTTTCTATTTCTTCCTAAGGGACACGAGAAGGCCAGACCTAGCCGTCGTTCTAATGCTTAATCTTTTAAATATAAGGAGTACAGCCTATTATTGCAATATTTGTCTAACGTGACAATCATCACTTTTTACGAGAATAAGCCCTCTAAACGGTCACCGAAGAGCGCATACTGAAGACGCTACTGACAGCTGTTTAAAAAATAATACAATTTGTATCTTAAGGAAATTGGCCACTGGTTACTAAGTCCTAGTTCCTACACAATACTATTCTATTAACTAATCTAATAACTCGCCTACTCCCACAAATTAGTAAGTACTTGTAGGTATGTACGAAGGCAACAATGAAGCGTTAGTTACTACTCTAGTACTAAAGCGTAGGCTTTTTCTATATCTAAAATATTCGTGATCTATACTTAACTATTTGTGTGTCGTAAATTCTATAAAAACCATAAGGTATCTAAAAACCAATAAAATTCAACCAAATATGATTTTAAAAAATTACAAAATAAATACAAAAAGCTTGGTCTTTCAAAAAAAATATTTTTCAACGTTTTTTATTATTTTCCTTTAACCCACTAAATACATTTTAAGACTTGAATCATGTTACCAGATTAATTAAACATTTGGTAACATAAATAATTAATATTGTTATTTACCTTTGTCACGTAAATAATGCTTAACATTGTTGAGCATTAATGACAAATCAGTTTTTCTAAATGCTCATGAGTTGACGCCATGACACTCAACAGTTTGTGAGGTTGTGTACGCAGGTTATTTCGTTTGTTGGCGGATTTGTAGGTAGGATAAATTTACCTACCATACCTATACTCGTCTTGTGCACTTTTTCAGCCTCTTTTTTTAACCATGTTATGTTGTGTCTTTCTATACAAATTATTAATTAAATTTCTATTTTTATTTAGGTCCTATCAATTTTGATCACGAATATTTGTGTTATTTCTGCAGAATAAGCCAGCCGTTCTAACACAAAAAACTTACTCTCTGGTCTAAACGTCACTCGGTCTGAAATAATAAAATGAGACATTAATCCCATAATCTTAAATGATACATATACCTACGTTTGTGGATCAAAGATTCTCGTAAAGCAATTTTACAAAATCCGATTCAAGTAATCCCTTATTCATAGTAAGTTTTATCCGGTTCCATATTCGTATTCTAGGATCTATTGATGTGTCGGATATTCGAAGTTATATTTAGTAAGACAATCGACATAAAGATTTGTAGAACGGGTAGATATTTAAAGAAAAGTCTTTTAAAAGTTTATCTAAAAGTCTTTTTATGCTATTGGTTTTACCCAATATAATATAATTTTGCAATATTTATGTTTGAATACATATTTAAAATTAAAAGTATCGAATATCTCAATGATGTATTCGACTGTTGACATTCGACACTGTTCCTCAAAACAGAGTTATTTTTCGATAAATCTTATGATTGAAAACTCTTTAGCGACTTTTTATCAACAACTTTTTCAAATTTGATCACAAAAGATTCAGTAATATACAAAAAATCGAAGAATTGAGCTAAAAATCATGACAGTTTTCAAAGTCTTTCGAATATCCAACACACCAAAGTTCACGGACCAACTTTTTTAGTACATTTAGTAACGAAACAAGCCCTGACATATTGGTTTTATTGCGTAAGTACCTAAACTGGCAAAGAACTTCGTACACAGTCTTACCGTCCAAAAGTAAAAACGGCAACTTTAATTTGCTGGTTTCCCTTGTTTTGGCCATTACAAGATGACAAGCTTGTAATGGCTCGGTTCAATTACCCAAACAACTTCCTATCTTTTAATATCTGAATACCGTAATTCAATGTTGTAAGTGACTTTTGATAACCATAGAATTTACAAATTCAGATAGAAAATTTGAGAAATTATGAAAACGACACTATCATCTAGTGATGGCAAAAATGACAGCTTAAGCTGGAAAATCCTTCCCATATCGTCACTTAACGTAATTAGGTGACAGTTTTTAGGGTTTACCACACTGTGATATTGATCGGTTGTCAACTTTGTACCCACCTCTGGATACAAGTGGCAGCCACTGCTGTAAACAGATTATACAGAGAAAACTCACCTTTTTTATATTTCCATAAACATACACACAAGATTCTATAATAATACTCATAACTCTATGATAGTACTTATCTATCCCTAAATTTTAAAGCTACATCATGCATTAACGGATTATGCAGTACCCAGCCTTTTTACAAACAAGACAAGACTTCTACAGAGGAGATCAATTTTCTGTTAGCGCTGCGGAGAGAAGTATCTAAATAAGCTAAGAAAAGTTTTCTGAAGCTCTAAACCAATTTAATGATTTCAAACTAACAGAAAATGGATCATGTCTAAACTCAGTAGCTGTCAAAAGTGGTTCGAGTACGGTAACACTAATACATCTAGAATTATCTTCATCTAAACTTTATAAGCGCCGTTAATACAATTTCGCTTACCTTCTTTGCAGAATACCGCCAGGGAAAACATGGAACAAAAAGAAACCCAATTATAACAATGGCATAAGAAAAATAAACATGCTCGCTCACATTCCTTCCTCGCCTACACCTCATAAATATAATACAACCTTATAAACATACGAAATAACTTTATCATCATCATCCAGGCCGACTTTATTCACTGCTCGATACAGGGCCTTCCGAAGTTTGTGCCATCCACTAGTCTTGTGCTAGTCGCATCCACGAACGCTAAGCGGAATATCCTACTGTCTTCTTCTTCTTCGTATGAGCTAGTGACCAACTCTGGTGTCGGTGTTTTTAGGCCGCCCGAAGGCCTCCGATATCCCTTAACGATTGAAAAGCCGGTACCAACATCTTAACGTGCCTTCCGAAGTACGAAAGCGCTCAAATCTAAATGTCACTAAACGGTCACCCATCCAAGTAACGACCAGGCGGAGTGTTGCTTAACAAAGGTGATCTGCTAAGAAAACAGAAGTTAATCACGCCACGAGCGCTCCCTTTTGCTTATTTTTAGTTACTTTTTATCCTACTGTAATGCTGTGTTAAATGATAAATGATAAATGATAAATGATATTTATTTGCACGAACACATGTGATACAATAAAGATCTTAAAAGTTAATCAGTCCAGTTTATGTCCTACCAAAATCTTTGGCACGCAAATTTGTATAAGTCATGCATACATAAAATAACACGCCTTCACAAATTAAATTATCTAGAATTAACCTACATGAATATTAGAAATAAACAGATTGATCCCTATGTCGTGTTCCTGGAACTTAAATATTCACATACAGAATAAAAGCATTTTTCTGAAAGCCATTTTTTAACTTTTATGTAAAACAATTTACCCTTCAAATCTTTTAAATCTGTTGGTAGCTTATTGTAAATTTTTAAACACATGTAATAAGCTTGACGTTGAGTTTGTCTCAATTTATATTTAGGAAGATGCAGTTTGTTGTTGGATGAATCCCTTAGTACTCTTGTGCGGAAGTCTTGATTTTTACTAAAAAATTCCGGATGGTGCCTAACAAACTCCACTGCATGTTTGATATAAAGACAGGGTAGGGTCAAAATATTGAATTTTCTAAATAGTGGCCTGCAAGGTTCCAGAAAGTTAGCACTGCATTGTGATCGAATGCATCTCTTTTGGGCTCTAAACGCTCTGTCAATATCCACACTGTTGCCCCATAATAAAAGACCATATTGCAGAGATGAGCCAACATAACCATGGTAGGCATTGAGAGCCACTTTAATTGAGGCAATTTCGCGAAGCCTCTTAAGCACATATGAATATCTACTAAGTTTGGTACATACTTTGTCAATTTGAAGTTTCCAGTTAATGTTTTTGTCAAGATAAATTCCTAAAAATTTTATTGAGTCTACTTCTTGAATTATATTATTATTGTATTTTATGTCAAGTTTTATTGGGTCACGTCTATGTGAATGAAATTGCATTATTTTAGTTTTTTCAATATTAACTTGTAAATTATTATTTTTTAACCAAATTATAATGTCATTAATAGAATTATGGATGTCATTTTCAAAATTATTTATATCATTACATTTAATTATAACAGTTGTATCATCAGCAAAAAGAATAGTCTCCTGGTCAGTTGCTGCAGGCAAGTCATTAATATATAATAAAAAGAGCTTAGGTCCAAGAATACTTCCCTGTGGTACACCATATCTATTTAGTTTATACTCAGATTCATATATATATTTCACAGATTTATTATTAATTCTTGAAAGCGACACACATTGATATCTATTTTTAAGATAGCTTTCAAACCACTCATTAGCAGTCCCTCTTATTCCATATTTGTAGAGCTTCGCCAACAATTTTTTGTGATGTACAAAATCAAATGCCTTGCTCATATCAAAAAATAATGTAGCAACTGGTGTACCACTGTCAATACATTCAGTTATTGTTTTTATTAATTTGAAATTAGCCAATATTGTGGATTTGTTCTTAAGGAATCCATTTTGTTGCTTAGTTATTATTCCAAATTTATCTAAAAAGGTGTTAAGACGTGAGAGCATAGCCTTTTCAAAAATTTTGGCCATTACTGGAATAAGCGCGACGGGTCGATAATTATTAAGACAAGAACTATCTCCCTTTTTAAACAACGGTTTGATTACAGACAATTTTAATTTTTGAGGATATATTCCCTGATTAAATGAAAGGTTTATAATGTGACTGATAGGCGCGGCTATATACAAAGCGATTTCTTTTAATATTTTAGTAGGAAGTTCGTCATATCCAACTGAATTTGTGTTGTTAAGCGATTTTATTATTTTAAATATTTCTTCAGGTGATGAAGGCACAAGAAAAATACTACTATGACAACTATTAAATTGGTCTTAGCAAAAGATGTCAGATTCGTTTTCATTTGTCATGCTTATGAAGTGATCATTAAACGCGGTCGCAATTTCTGTGGCGTTTGTAAGTTCAAAATTATTGCTATTTACGATTTTCTTTATTTCAAGATTGGTCGGTAGAGAGTTCGTTTTTGAATTAACAATATTCCAAATGGCTTTAGATTTGTTTTTAGTTTTATTAATGTAATTTAAGCTGCCAATTCTCTGAGATTGAAGAATACAACGTCTTAGAATCTTAGAGTATTTTATGTAATTATTTTTGTGAATGTGTTTATTTACTGCTGTAAAGTGATAATTGAGATAGAGTCTTCTTTTAGTCATACACGATTTTTTCAAACTCTTCGTTAACCATTTGTTCCTGTTGTTTGTAGAACGTATTTTCACCTTAAGTATTGGGAAACACAGATCAAAAAACAATTTCAAATAATCGTAAAACTTATTATACGCTATATCAGTGTCAATTTCATTAAAAATGTCAGAAAAACCGAGTGATGCAATGCATTCAACAATATGTTATAATTGTTTAAATAAATAAATATTGTAATTGTGAAAGTGTGTATGTATGTTCCGTTTTCACGTCAAAACGGCTGAACCGATTTTGTTTTTGCCGTCAACTGAACGTCTGACAACGTCTGACAACGTCTGACTGAAGGGTGATCATGAATTCAACGGACGTATTATTGTAAGCATAACGAAAAATTTTGGCTGTAGACAAAGTGTTATTTTGATTCAATGTTTTCTCATTGACAAAAAATTTACGTAAATTAATAATAATACGAATGCTTTTTGTAATACAATACGAATGCTTTTTCGCTAGTCTTCGTGATCGAGCCTCTCACGATGCCTACCTAGGCATAGTCGGTATATACTATAGATTTATACTATAGGTACCTGATAAAATACAGATAAACCATTAAGACACAGAACTAACTCATTTTGTTGTGTGAATCGAGCCCGCAACCTGAAGCTCGGAAAGCATAACTACTGCCAATAGAGTTAACTTACGAGCTTAATCTAAGCAAGTTATTGCATAACAATATAAACCAAGCAGAATTTCTTGCCAATTCTTTCTTCTCCGGTTGGTCTTGGTATTATTATAAAATCACTACGCGCCCGCAACTTCGTTTGCGTGTGCACTTGTATATCACAATCTGATCAATGGTTTCGGAACGCATAGAGGACAAACAACCAACATTGATTTTTATTTATGTATAGGTATCATCATAATCATTGGCTTATAGAAGTCAGCTGGACCTATGTCCAGCAGTGGACTTCTAATATGTAGTAATCTAGCCTCCCCTAATGAGCGCCATTGCGCTCTGTCCTGAGCTCGACAGATGTTTATAGAGAAGGAATATTAATAAAGAGTTACTAAGCCAATAGACGCTCCCGGCTAAAATAGGTAAAACTCATATTACTTTTCAACAGAACATTCTTCAATAATAAAAATAAATAACCTTGTAACGTAGTAAATAGCGCAGCTACAAATCAAAACAAAGTTGTGAGCTTGCGCGATTTCAACTTTGAAAAACCCCTAAGGACATTCTGCAGAGCCAGCTGTCGTAAAGTAGCCTCGGGGCAAGATAGTAAAATTGATGCCACTGTTTGTTGGTAGCTATAAAGGCCATGCTATCATCACCATACGTTTGATAACCAACGCATTAAACTGTGCATTGTCTAAAATAAACACAATTATGACGAATTTTACTCTATCATGGATACTGGCGTGATAATATAAACCTCTGGACAATAAATTATAGAAAAACAAATGGAGAAAGCAAAGAGGTAAAATCAATCCATCATATAGATTAAAATCAATTGCCATGTATTGTCACTTGAGAACACACACACCAGCTTATATGAGGCTACTGCTGGATATAGGTCTGCTCTAATAAGAAGGGGGATGTGCCTATAATCCCCATGGGTATGCGGGTTGGGGATCACAGATTCTTGCACCACTGACGCTTTTTCCCGTCAGCGGTCAGGGAAGCTTTAGCTGTGCCGGACTTAGACTGCGCTATGCTGCAATCAGCCGACCGCCAGAGCCGTGCTTGTTAGTTAGCAGGGTGAACCACGCTACTTATAAAAATGAGGTCGATTTGAGTTCTAAAGGTAGCAGTTAGAACCCTTTACACTTGAGAACAGCTCGACCGATTTTATTTTTTGCTGTGTTCGTAAAATTGTCACAGCAAGTTCGTATGAACAAATAATTTTGGTATGAAGAAAACATATTTTGCTGACCCTACCTAGAGAGGAATAAGGGCAGGCGAATGGGAAACATTAAATTCACCCTGGCGACGAGGATAGGAACAGCTAGTAAACCTACAAAACGTGTCCGAAAAAGGTTGCCTCGCTCGCTCTTTCGGCTAAACACTCTATGATTTTATTCAACACACGTTTGTACTGTATACGTTATATCGACATTGTAAGTGCAAGTTTTACGATCAAGGGCCAGGGGTTGTTTATGACAGGTTTGAATAGAGCTTCCTCCCTGGGGCTGAAGAAAACCTTCAGAAAGTTAAGAGCCCTTGACGTTTTGATTGTAGCTGTAACGGAGGTTTCGTGGGTTAGGGAAATGACTGTATTATAAAATGAATAAGTAGATAGATTTATTCGAATACAACTTTCGCTGGAATACATCCAACTTTCGCATTTAGATTTTAAAAGTTTAGATAGAAAATAAAATGATTTATTTGGAAAAAACAACATAGTATGGAAAAAATGGATGAGCGGCATATTCGCTAAGCGAAAAGCTCTAATGAAGAAAAAAAATGGATTTAATCTTTATTCCTTTAAGTTAAAACTACTGAATTGATTGAGCTAAATGGAATGAAATATAGTTTACGTTTAAATGTGTACCATGCAAGAGAAGCTTATTAATGTACATATTTAATTTATAACAATCTAATTTAGCTCGCGTAAGGCCCGACTAAACCATCCAAATAAATACAAGAGAAATTCAAGGAATTTAAGGAGATTAATTTTGATATAAGATTTGTAAGCATTAGCTGGCCACTAATCTACCTAAGGGCTTGATGTTCATGTAATTTTTATTTTGTTCTGTTTGATTGCCAAATAAATAAAATAAGTGCCTACGAGTATACCAATTTTTACCCCATCTGAGAAAAGCTACTTTTTACAATGTTGTCTTTTAGGATACATCAAAGTTTTTATGACACACTCTTTTTATCTCACAACAGGCATATAAAGATTCCTTTTCTGAAAGAAAAAAAAAAACAATTTTTTACTCCCTAAAAAAGATATAAGATGATATGAGATGACCATAAAAAAATGACCAAGCGATTTTGATCCCACTTTCTCTTGTGAGTTTGATTTATGAAAAAATAAGCAGGTGCTTAAGTTTATGTCCTTTCTTATAATTAAAGGTACATAATAACTAATTTACAAACCATTAATCAATCATTGGTTCCCTGGTTTAGCTGTGAAGACGTTAAATACAGTCAAATATATAGACCGACAGACCTACTTTCGCATTATATTAGAATCAACATGAATTGTAGAATGATGGATACAGAGTTCAACGATCATCATCAACATCATCCTATAGCATTCCACAGCTGGACTTAGGCCTCTCCCAATGAGCGTTGCCATATCCTCAGGTCAACGTAACCAGCTTACACCAGCAGTATTTTGCAGATCGTCACTCCACTTGGCTGGAGCGCGTCTTACAGGCGTTTATTGTATTGTATTTATTTATTTCGGATAATAATATCCATATCACACACAATTAAATTCCAATAAAATAATTATAATTAGATAGGATTAATTAGGTTACAAATTCATATCACATTACATTAAAATTACATTACATGAAATCACATCAAATCATATAATATCTACATATCATCATCATCAGGAATCATAGTCACAGACTGGTGCAACACATTTAGCAAAATGTTTCCACATGGTAGATAGACAACACTTTTACACTAACAAAACACTACACACACTACACACTAGTATCCTAGTATACATAGAACATATTTTAACTAGGCTAGACATACGTAACTAAATCAAACTTTTTTATTATTTTATAATTATATATTGTTCTTTCTTGTGTGAACCTTCTTATCTATAAGTTAGCTGTATTGAACCTACTACACGAGTTTGCGCCGGGTCAAAACTCTATACCTGATAGCTGCCGAAGCAGAGATCCCTCACGTCTACATACAAGCTTATGCTTAGTTAGAGTGAGGAGTCGACGCATAGTCAACACTTAGGTTTGAGCATAGTACCTATTCTCATGTACAATTCTATTGCTAGATTAAGATATCTAAAAAAACCTTACTTAAGTTAGCATCTAAAACATAAATTTTTGTCAAACCTTTTTGAAAATAAATACTTTTTATTATTATTATAATGCTCCGCTACGGTTTTTAGGATGCTGTTGTGAGTGGCCTTCGTCCTGCTCATCAAAGATGCTGTTTTCTTCCGAATAATGGCGTGGAAACCATCAGTTCGATATTGAGCAAACATCTTTGAGGCGCTACAAAATCGGGGGAGGCTCAGCATCCTAAAAGTATTATTATACTGAACACGTAGGGTCTCTAACGATTATTTGGTATAGTTAACCCATAGATTACCCATGTACATGTACCGTGTTTAGTTCAACCATGATTTGGTACAAAACCCTTGAAACTCAATACTTGTTTTTTTGCGGACGGGCGACGTCGCGGCGACGAGGCGGCGCCAACCTTCCTCCAACTACACCCACCATAACAACTCAAGTGACGAGATTACAGCGATTTAAAAGTAACTACATGTAAGAGCACGGATATCACGTAAGAGTACGGAGTACTATAATTATGATGTGGTATTTATACAAGAATTGTAGTTTTCGAGGAGATTTTTGACGAAAGTTACGTTTAGATTTATTTTTGCATGTAATGAACCCTTATGTATATATTTAAGTATTCTGTAGAGCTGACATATTATGAATCTCAACATGTCAAATCATGTTTTACTCAACAGCTCAAACTCAAACTCAAAATTACAACCTACATTCAACCTATTCAACCTACCTCACAACCTCATTTCAACCTACATTCCGTTCAGTAGTTGTAGCGTGAATTGGGAAAAAAATCCTTATTTCACATGTTCACAATTCGCAAGGTTTTAATATTTTGAATAAATTATTTTCTTTTATTTGGGGTTTTATTATGGGTCTAGAAGTTTTTCGTCTAGAAACATTTTGGTTAATTCTGTTCAGTAGTTGTAGCGTGAAGTGGCACAAACATCACAATTCACAAGCTTTTGCCTTTATAATATTAGTAGGAATTTACAATATTAATATAGTAGGAATTTACAATGAACAAATAGTCGCGAATAGTTCGTACCTTGATCCAAACAGCCTTCGCGAGGAAGGTTGCAACCTCCTCGTATAAACACTCAGTTACTATGTAAATTTTGTCGCGAGCTACGACTTGGCCAACTTACCCTGTATTGAGCCATTTGACGCCCAAAGCATTATGTCAAACTCATCAAGAGCCTCATGCCGTCTCTTGTAAAGTGTTGTAAGGAATCTAATCCCACTATAATCCTATTTTACTTAATAAAAGCAAAAGTATAAGCGGGTACAGACTGGGTGTAACGTAACATGCAATGAACCATGAAAGAAGCATTTCATAAGTGTGTGACGCGCTCGCGGCGTGGTTTACTTCGGTTTTCTTAACAGATCACCTTGGTTAAACCACACTCCGCCCGGTCATTACTTGGATGGGTGACGTTTAATGACACTTCGATTCGAGCGCTTCCGTGCTTCGGAAGGCTCGTTGGTCCCGGCACATGTTGGTCCCGGCTTTTCAGTCGCTAAGCCATGTCGACAAGCCTATGTCCACTAGCGGATTGATAATATTAGGTTAGTGTTGTTGATATATTTCAAGACTAAGCTTTTTTAAAATTAGTATACCCGAATATTACGGAACCCTAATTGTATTGCATTCTAGCCAAGTAGACTAATGAGTAATTTGAATTTAACTTAATTTTATACAAATATTATTAATAAGAATGTGTCCATTAGCACTTTTCTTACTGTCTCTAATTAAGGGGAGGACACTTTGTTCTCGTGTTCATTATAAATAGTATTTACATTAAACACTACACTCTTATTTGGCACTGCACTAACTAGGGAGATATAAGCCCTGATATTTTGTGGGTACCACGCGAGTGGAAGTTAATACTTAATAGATCTTTTATTCTTCGAAACACAGCAACTAGGTATCAATGTTGCAATGAAATAGGTTTGGTGATAACACTTCGCGAATAAGCCTTTCACGAAGAACTACTATTTCAATTATTTCCTACACTTACGGTGGTAACCAACTCGTGCAGTAAAACATTTTAATACACGTAAAATATTTAGTGTTTACATAAAATAAAGGTATCTTAATATAGATTAGAATCAAATATAAAACTTATAATTGAACTAAGTTTAAAACATTAGTTTCAAAAACAAAGATGTCAATTTCTGACAACTGAACTATAAACAAAACTAACAAATAAAACTTCTTGTTTCAACAAAAACAACAAGTCGTGCTGTGTTTCGGTTTGAAGGGTATGGGTGCCGGTGAAATTAAAGGCACAAGAGGTTTATCATCTTAATGCCTCAAGTTGATGGACGCAGGGCATTGCATCGTAGAGCATCTTCCAAAAAAACGTGATCTACGATGCAATACTTTGTGATAGGTAATGGTTACCACTTAACATCAGGTGGACCATGTTCTTGTTCCATCTTCAAATACCATAAAAAACCTACAAAACTATTAACACAAGTCAACTGTCAAAACTTACAGCAACAATTGCTTGAAATATTTAAATCGTCCTAAACTGTTGCGGGTTGTTGCTATTGCCGAAACAGAGCTTTTGACTAGTACCTAGCCACTCACTTATATTGAACTTAAATTTACTTACAGTTAAGTACGTAGTAGTTTTATGACCTCGTATGCGAAACCCATAAACATGACAGCCACTATATGACCGAGGACAAGCTTTTTCCATAAATTCGCTCGTTAAAGAGGGAAAGCTCGATAAGTACATATATGTTGTGTACCAGAACTTGACGGGACGTGGAGGGAGGGCGTCATGTTTACACACCCTGACAAAGGCTCTCTTAAGGTGACGATACATGTCAAACCTCCCTCTCTCTCGCACTATTCAACATTTTTGAAGATATAAAATCACTGAACGTAGTGATGCAAAATAGCAACCTTCACGGCTTAGAAAATAACAATACATAGGTTCAGCAAGAATATCATGTTGAACCCAACACGTTTTCCTTCCAAAAAATTTACCAAAATTGATCACATTGGTACAAGTTTTTTGGTACGAAAACGTGATAGAATCAAAATTATATTATTGCAGAACCTTTGAATTGTTATTCTCTAGAATGTGAAGTTTTGCTATTTTGCATAACTATAGTCAGTGATTTTATATCTTCAAAAATGTTGAATAGTGCGATCGAGAGGGAGGTTTGACATGTATAGTCGCCTTAATGAGTCGAAACGGCGCGGCGGCGGTGCCTTCACAGATGCAAAGGTACGTAAAGATTCCCGTTTTTAGGGTTCCGTAACCAAATAATAAAAAAGGACCCTATTACTAAGACTCCACTGTCCGTCTGTCTGTGATGACAGACAAGGGTTCAAGAACCGTGATAGCAAGACAGTTGAAATTTTCACAGATGATGTATTTCTGTTGATAAAATAAATTAAGAAGGGCTCCCATACATGTATAGACAATCGTACAAACCCTGCGTGAGTCCGACTCGCCCTTGGCCTTTTTTCAATATAAATGAGTTAATTCACGTTATTTACATGAATACAGTGATTATCATAGATAAGATGAAGTCAAACATACATAGATCAGAAGTCGGACAAAGAAAGTAAATATTGCTTGATTGAATTAGGAAATCGAACTTTACTTTGATCTGTTCGGTAAGAGTCTTTAATGAATTAGTTATGCAAATAAACATCATCTTGAATTTATATTGAAAAATTTACGAATGAAGTCGCAAGCTTCCCACTAGTCTAGAAGTAGACCTTAGTTTTATGATCACTACGCAGTAAGTAATAATATTAACAGGCGCCAAATCGTGTTAGCTTAATTGCTTATTTATATAATAAATTGTGCGTAAACGTCGTAAAGTAAAGCGTATAATAACGTGTTTACCTGATATGGAGTTACGGGGTTTAATGGGTCATTTACGTAAATTATTGCGTAGAAATACTTTAGGTACAGCTTAATTTGATTACAGAAATTTTGGTTCCATGTAGGTAATTTAGTTTAGAGTGATTGGAGTGTGTGACGAGTTCTTGAATGGAGACTGTGGCTCGGCAAGGTAGGACGCCCTCAGGCCAGGTGTTTTTATTTTAAATTATTGAACAAGCTTTTGTCTGCGGCTTAGATTGCCTTAGGTTACTATCACACTAGAATAGTATTTTTTTATGGATAAAAGGTGTCCTTTTCTGTACCCCTGTCAACGTTTTTGTATTTTCATGATGATTGGTTGAGTAGAAGCGTAATAGACACTCACTTTTTAATTTACATGTTAGTTTTTTATGCTTATTTGTAATGTGATATATACGTTCACGCTCAATTTGGAAGTTAAGAAATTAGCAATGCAATTCACTATTTAAACAGGAATTCGGATTTTATTCAGTGTTGCAACCTTGGTGGTTTTCGCACCAGAACTGGTATTTTATCATTAAGTAGCGTTTTTTTCAGAACAATATTTAGAGGTATAATATGTGTGTTTGATATAAATATATATATATAAGGTAAGGTAAGGTAATATATAAGGTAAGGGATATACATATATATATGTGTAGTATATCAATCATGTGGTTCCCATAATACAAGCTCTGCTTAGTTTGGGGCTACATGATGCTGTGTGATTACGTCCCGCATTATTTATTTATTTTATTTATTATTTATTTACCAGCGCTATGTAGCAGCGTCAGCTGTACGAGAAATGTACCCTGCAATCCCTAACCTGCATACCCAGCGTGGGGATTATGGGCATATCACCCCTCTTATTAGGGAAGGCCTATGTCCAGCAGTGGACTGATATAAGCTGTTGTTGTTGTTTTGACGACTCTATCTTGTTGTTTTCAATGTGAACTAGAATTCTAGCTGTAAAAGAGCGCTTTGTGGTAACATTGCAATCCATTTTGCAAACACTTTGTGGTTAATTGTAAATTAACACCCAAGTGGGCTAAACCGCGAGTTCACACGGTCTGCGGTCGCCGTGAAGAAGGGGATAATTTGCATTGTGATACGAAACCCAAGCCTCAGCCAATTTGTCTCTACAATGGCTATCTAAGGATACCTTACCCTTGTCAAGATTTTTTTCTAACAGGTTTCGATAGAATAGAAAAATATTTGGGAACGCGCGTACATTATTAGCATAAACTTATTTTGCTAGCCAACCAAGTAGGTGCTTACTGAAAATCAGCGCTGCATCTATGTTTTGCAGCACATATTCACAGCACGTTGAGCAAAATCCTATTTTCAGATCAAGCTAATGCACATATGACCGATATCATCTGTGCATTAGCTTGATCAGTACTGCGATCTGATGAAAAATTTGAGTAATTAGTACTTAAAACAAAAAACTTAGACCTTTACATGTTGCCTAGATGATTTAAATAAATAAAATAAAAAAAGACGTGGCACTCGGGGACTGCCGCGGTAAAGCTATTGCATAGCATTTTGTATCAACTTATGCAATTATAATTATTTATTTATTTTATTTATGCAGTATATTTCTTTTTCTTTGATATTAATTCAAGTTACACATTTTGAGCGTGGTGACCGATAAGAAAACAAATTTCAAAACAAAACTGAAATTAGATTCAGGTGAAAAACGTCAGACGTCAGTTCGTGTCAGAGGCCAATCATGGACGTGTAGCTATCTTTACTGTGTTGAACACTAGCGCTGCGACGTTGTGACGAAGAACTAATAGAATACAAAAGTTTGAATGTGAACTCTATTTCCAAGCAACAGATTATAAAATTAAGTAAATCGGAGTGGGGAGCGTGAGGTTTTTTTTCGTTACGGAATTTCTGGATTCGGTCCCCGCGCTCAAGGCCCTCGATAGAAGCTATGCAATAGCTTAATAAATAACGCTGGACACTACATAACTATCACAGAGCATCACGTAGCCCAAAACTAAACAAAGCTTGTATTAAGGGAACCACATGACTGATATACTTTTTATATATTTAATTATATAAACCTTTACTTACTGACTGCGATGCTGTAGTGCCTGGGACATGGTTAGATGGAATAGGCTTGTAGCACCTAAACCATTCTCTCAGGATTAGACCCGTGGTGGTCTGGTGGTCTCTAAAGCAACGATAAGGATCTGACTTTAACCTAGAAATTGCATCCCAACTCTCCTCTGATCGTAGCGACTATCTATTCCATCGGAGAAAGGAGGGAAGGGACATAAGGGTTGATTTGCGTGTGTGCAACTGAATGTTTTTTTCTGGTAGGATATTATGTAGTTATGTAACCTATATAACCCCTCACCCCTCACCCTTATAATAAGTCTACAATATGGTTTTTACTTACATTGGAAGCGCTTTATAATGCTGATACAGCCGTCTTTGTGTCACCCGGCTGTATTTGCGTTATTATTAAAACGCCTTCAAATTGGTGTGGACGTAATAACGTATAGTTTTATTTTAGAAATGTTTATATTTTTATTTATTTATTGTTTCTATGGTATGTGAAGAACAAGCACATGGCCCACCTTCTTCTTCTTCTTCGTATGAGCTTGTGACCAACTCTGATGTCGGAGTTTTTAGGCCGCCCGAAAGCCTCCGACATGGCTTAATTTGAAAAGCCGGGACCAACATCTTAACGTGCCTTCCAAAGCATGGAAGCGTTCAAATAGAAATGTCACTAAACGGTCAACCATCCAAGTAATGACAGGGCGGAGTGTTGCTTAACCAAGGTGATCTGCTAAGAACACCGAATTTAACCACGCCACGAGCGAACGAGGCTAACCTGATATAAGTGGTAACCATTACCTATCACAAAGCATTGCATTTTAGGTCACGCTTGTTTGGAACGTGACCTACGATGCAATGTCGCCCATTAACTTGATGTATGAAGGTGATAAATAATTTAGTTAGCTTTTTTAAAACCTGCGGGGTGATCGGCTAACTCTGTTGCAAACAGAAATGATTGAAATCGATCCTGTTTTTACAAACTGTGACAGTTTGTCAATTGACGTTCATTGAATTTCGACGGATGAAATGTCAAAGTTTGTAAAAACAGGATCAGTGTCAATCATTTTTGTTTGCAACCAAGTTAGCCAATCACCCCGCTGTTCTACGTCCCCTTTATAGTTGGTATGTACGAGTAGCTGTTGTCATTGAAAAACAAACACACATCAAAACATTAAGTTTCACGTTTATAACCGAGTTACCATAAAGTTTTACTGCAAGTTTACTGCGAATCTATTCAACGAACAACAACGATGTTCCTATTTCACGAGAGTTATAAAATAAGATATCACACTTGCAGTCTTCAAATAGCAAATTGAAGACAGATTCATTGCTTTCAATATGTATGTGTGACTTGTTTTATTAAAAAAAAAAAGAATTAAAAGTTTTTTAATTTACCCAAAACGGTTAAGGATGATGTACGGGCCGCATCCCGCACATTCAGCCTTTACAAACAATAAGCAAATTGTGCATAGTTAGTAGTAATTTTTCCATAATAAAACAGTTGAAACCTCACATCGGTGACGAACAGACGTTTCACTCATTATCATACCGGTCCCATCAAAGCAAGCAATCATCATTATCATCATTCTGGGTATTGGAAGCAAGCCGTACCCAGACAGATGACATAACCCATAAGCTCAGATCGTATGCCAAACGTATAGTATACATCCAAACGAACTGGCACAGAATCTGAAGTTCAAATCCACCACCTTCCGAAGACTAAGGAGGAAGATCCCGTAAGACCTCATACTACCCATGAATAACGTGGAGAAGATTAAGGATTTGGATAGGGGTATGCCTGGGCATATTCCAACTCTAGCTCAATTAAAGCAAGGCACAGAAAAGTATATTGCTAGAAAAAAGGGGATTTAAAAAAACACCCAAAAGCATATGTGTAGGTACAAGGTGATGGTGATGTGGTAGTTGAGTTACTAACAAACTACAGATACAAAATAATGTACTTATGTAAGTACATTGAGTAAAATAGGACCCTATCTCAGCATGGACAGTATCAGAGCATAAAGCTCAGATAGTGCGCTAGTTT